>JAYKKT010000051.1:2300000-3715000 GCA_036023115.1 Brasenia schreberi
GGCTTCCCCGCCGTACAGACCCACTTGGTCGATACCGCAGCCAAACGAGAAACTGGATATTGGATCTTTACCCAATCTCAGAACATCATATCCAAAGTAACCAGCTGACATAGACCCATCTTCATATGATACATTGTAGAGGCATTTTCTTGATCTACATAAAGAGGGGCTTCCCTCTTGTTGCAGGTCAGCACATAGAGATGAGTTGCAAGAGTAGCAATGATAAGTGGATGACTTAGATGGACTGAACCTAGGTCCATGTTTTGGGTAGCATTCGAGATCGCAGGGCTCGCACTGGACCCACGTTAGATCGCTCCCAGTATCAAACAGGACTACCAACGACTGCTTGGGCGTGCTCAGTCCGATCGCAACTACAAACTCTTGGTCACCTGGTGGGTCGACCCCCGAGTTTGCAGATAGTTTTGTGTGGTTTTTCTTGGTAGCAAGAGATATCTTGGATTGGATCCACTTGTGCCAAGCCTGGTCATGCCTCAGGAGCTCGATGATGTTCCGATTGCGAGTTAAGTTTGTGAACGGGAAGGAAGGTCCGATGATCACGCTGCCGACAGTCGTTGCGAAAGCGAAGCAGAGACGGTTACCATTAAGTGGAAGGAAGACATTTTCAGGAGGCAGAACCAGTTTAGCCCCTCCCTGGAAGTAGAACCCGACCCGGGGAACCAATATGGTTGTGTACCCTTTGAAGTCGTAGCAAGTATCCAGGATGCCTAAAGGCTGATCCAAACGGTACTTGGACATCCATTTCATTAATGTGGATCGGAGCGCTCCATAGACACCATTTGGAAGACGCTTGATCACGGTACCAGAACCTTAAAAGGCCGTTACCGGCACCGGCAGTAGCTGACCTCCAACACTAATGCCCACCAGTGAAACATAGTAAAAAGTTGGGTTTTGGGGCCTTGTGAGCAGCAGCGTGTGTGATGCAGATCCAGATCCGATCCGATCCGATCCGGAAATCAAGAATCCAGCTGATCTTCCTGTTGGAAGGCAGTAGGAGAAGACGTTGCCCTAGCGCTTGGCTGTTTGAGAAACAACAGAGAACTTCTTCCTTCCCAGCCCCAGCAATCCGGCTTCCTTGCCGAAAAGTCTGGTGTTGCTCTCGCCGCAGCCGAACGAGAACCCGGCAATGACATCCGCTGGAGTCAGTGTCAGCGTGTCGTGTCCGAGAAAGCCAACAGTGGAGAACCCATCCGAGTATGGGACTCGATAGACGCACCTATCAGTGGAGCAGCCGGCTGAGTATTTCTCCGAGCCGAGCTCGATGCAGTCGGAGGAGCTACATGTGGAGGACCGGAAGGTGGATGACCTCGACGGGTTGAACCCGGGACCTAGCTGAGGGTGGCATGAGATCAAGCAAGGCTCACGCTGCACCCAGGTGAGGTCGCTCCCAGTGTCAAAGGTGACTAAGAAGTCCTGCCTAGGTCGGCCAAGACCCACACTCACTACGAAATTTAGCGTGCCCAGTGGGTTGCCCCACAATGCAGGCAGGCTGGCTTGGTCGATTTTGACGTCGCCGGATTTCACCCTCGACTGCACCCACTTGACTCGATCCTCGTCGTGAAGGCGAGCTCAGTGATGTCTGGATGGCTGGTGGAGTTGGGGAAGGGAGAACAAGGCCCATGTGTACTCACTAGTTTTAGAACCGACGAGCTTCCTTTGGTAGTGGTAGATTCTGCAAAACAGTGAACGAAACATGTTATCTCTGTGTGTGTGTGGGGGGGGGGGGGGATTTTGAACACAAAATCTATGCAGTAGCTAGATTTAACTGAAGAAAGAAGGGTTTCCATTCTTTGGTAGTGGCAGATTATGCAGAACAGTAATATTAACTCTCTCTCTATGTGTACCTGGGAAACTTTAAACACAATATATATGCAGTAGCTAGATTTAACTGAAGAAAGAAGGGTTTCCATTCTTTGGTAGTGGCAGATTATGCTGAACAATATATTAGCTCTGTGTGTGTGTCTATCTCTGTAACTTTAAACAAAAACCCATGTATTCGCTAGATTTAACTTGAGAGAAAAGGGTTTCTATTCTTTGGTAGTGGCAGATTCTGCAAAACAATGTATTCTCTGTCTCTCTCTCTAGACCTAAGCACAAGATCCATGCATGCTTGATTTAACTTAAGAAGAAAAGGGTTTCTATTCTGTGAAGTTCCATATTTGCAGTTAAACTTTCAGCAATCTAGTGAGAGATTGGGAATATATAGTATTTCTCGTTGCAAAGAAGGAATGAACTAATTACCGTTGAACGCGATACAATTGGAATCTGCGGAGAGCAACGAATGCAGCCGAACTTTGTGAACGTATTGATTGGGGGTGACAGCGACTACTTCTAGTATTGCTGCCATAAGCACCAGTAAGAGGAGGGAGTGAGGAATTAGAATCCATGGAGTCTCTCTTTCGCTGGATCTGAAACTGCCTTATTGGTCACTAGCCTTTATGGACCACCCGCCGGCGTTCTAATTAAGACGCTCGCAGCTTTCTTTCTATCTAGTCCGGTTCCGGGTTGCTGGGAACCTGGAACCGGAATGAAGCCATTCTGAGGTCGGTTTTGGTTCTGGTTTCGGAATTCTTGGTTTTAAAGCGGTTTCTGTTTTAGTTTCTGAATTGTTCCAAACTGGTTCGAATATTTCTAAAAAATATGAACAAATGCACCCTGTGAGAGACGGATCGAACAGAGATTGAAGAGGATCGTGAGAAGCGAGTATTCGAACTTCCCACCTACACCAACGGTACATACCAATCAATAACGAATGTTGAAAAGAATATATAAATCTTAAAAAGCAGTGGTTTGGAACCGTCTATTCCATCTTTAAACCGATTTATGAACCGTAATCGAACCAGTTCTGAGGCTGATTTGATCGATTTTAGTTACCGAGTGTTTCTTGATCAGTTCAGTTTCAGTTCGAAGAGCTGAGCGTGTTCTAAATCGGCCATGTCTATTCAATCTTGTAGATCGCAGTAGTAGTTTCTCCACATATTTTTAATGTTATTTATTAAGTTTATATATAGAATTAATGCCGGTTGGTTAAAATGGAGAGGAGCATCAAGTATTCTTTGTGATAAGAAGATACCATTAAAAGTTAAAAGGTAAATATTATAGAGCAGCAATTAGGCCTGCCATGTTTTATAGTTCTGAGTATTGGGCAGTTAATCATCAACATGTAAAAAAGATATCTGCCACAGAAATGAAGATGTTGAGATGGATGAGTGGTCATAAAAGAAAAGACCGTATACATAATGAGGTTATTATAAACAAATTAGGAGTGATACTAATAGAGGATAAAATGAGAGAACATCGTTTAAGATGGTTTGAACATATAGAAAGAAGATCAGAAGAAGAACCTTTAAGAAGGTTAGAAAAACTAAATTTAGAAAGTATTAAAAGAGGTAGAGAATGACCACAAAAGTATAAAAAAAAAACAATAAAAAATGATCTAGCTTATTGGGAGTTAACTGCTAACATGCACACGATAGAGATCTGTAGAAACAAAGAATCCATGTAGCCAACCCCGTCTAGTATGAGAAAAGGCTTAGTTGTTATTAAGTTTACAATTTACCTTCGCAATGCTAGCACGAATCTTGCTTAATCACTTGTCTAACTCTTAGTTTAGTATGAGCATTTAGGAAACCGACCGAGTTGGTTTGGGTTGAGGTTGCACGGGTCAGGTCATTGGGTGGGTGGATGGGTTGGGACACATTTTCTCTATACCCGAACCCAGACCTGATCGGGTTGGTTTGGGTCGGGGTTGCACAAGTCAGGTCATCATACTTGGCACTCACGAATGCAACAGAGTAAACGTAGAAACAATATCATGACATAGAATTCTAGATGAATGCTGAAGTGCATTGACAGCTCTATTGGTGAAATAGGCAGAGAAATATCCTCTTTTAAACAACCAAAACACTGCAGTTGGAATTAATCTAAAGAATCATCACCCTTTTTCTCGATGTTTAGCTGCATCCAGGCATCTGCATCCTCTTCCTCTTTTGCCTTTTCTTTGAGAATATCTCGTGAATGCTCCTTGAGAAAAACTAAAGTTTTGGAGGAAAAAGCTGCATTTACTCAAAATATGTATATAAATATGTATGTATGAATGCATAGAGAGAATGTTCAAACAATTTTAATTCATGATCCCTCAAGGACACCCATCACTGAGTCCTGGTCCTCCAAACAGAATGACACGGTTCCAAGCACCGGCCATTTTCCCAAGATCTTTCACATCATAACAAGAAGGTGCTGTAACAACAGTCTGCATCTCACCGGGATCCATAAACGATGACGCCTGATACAGAACACTCACGTCGGCAAAATAACTAGAGACTCCGATGCCGCCTTCACTTGGTAAGCGTCCACTGCCCATTTGAGTTCTGCTGTGTTGTCGACCCAAACCAGAGGCAACTTTTACCGATCCAACAAAATCAACACGATCTGCAAAGCCATACATCTTAGGCAAAAGTGATGCTGGCCAATATCCCACATTCTCGTCCGAGTATTGGAACCACCATTTTTCATCATTTTCCTTCAGCACAAGCAGAAAAAAAGTCACTTTCTTTCACTATAAGAATCTAATTCTCAAAAAACAAAATTATAGAAGACAAAGCCCTTATAAATTTATGCAAGAGAAGCACTATCTGAGTCCCAAAGGCATCATTTTCTGCAAGTAAAGCTCATTGCAATACTAGAAAGTGGGCATATTCTGACCGTTCGCGGAAACAGTTGGAATAGTTGTCCAACAGCCGGAATAGAACAGTCAGTTTGAATTGCCTTATCAGTTCTGACTGCTCTCGTTTAACAGTCAGAATAACTTGAATAAAACAGCGGGAATCTATGTTGTCCATGCGGAAATAGTTGATTTCACTAATGAATTTAATAGTCAGATTATTTAAAAAGTATTTTGACATGAGTGATTTCAGCTAAAAAAGAGGATTTTTTTATCAACCACAGAATTTTGATGAATCATGAATCGTCCATCTTGGCTCTCTGAAAGTGATCATATATTTTATTCAGGTGAATTTTGCAGAAAAAAAGAAACTAGGCTGAGAATAATTGAATCAGTTATTAGTTATGAGGATTGATCAGTATGCACTGTGTTACATGCACAAAAAAGTGTGCTTCATCTCTCCATCTCATAGGGTTATGATAACCAACTGGTTAGCATAAAGTAGAACAACGCCCTCAAATTGGATTTATTTTTCCTTAAAAACATATATTCAGGAATAGTGCAGATCAAGTGAGAACCCTCTTTACCGATAATATAAGTGATTTAAAATTAAAATACTAAATACAAAAAGTGTTAGAATCACAAACCCTGTATAGGAAAATTGTTGCATCATACTGTTGGCCGCGAAATATGGAGACAGGAGATACTGCCATGCCAGGTGAGTAAATCTTGCTCACTTGGACAAATCCAGAGCATTCCAAATTATCACATCCAGTTTTACTGAATCCATCAGCCTGTAACAACAACAACTAAGCCTTTTCCCATACTAGATAGGGCTCCATCAGGTGTAACATGAACAAAAAAATACATATATAATATAAATATACACGATGCAACTAAACACACAATTTTTATGTAGTTATATGCCACCATTCAGAGTAGAACTTACTGTCCAAGAAACGAATAATCTTGATTCATTGTCTCCATGACGTACCTATAAATTTCAAGCAAGTCACGTATTAATGAACACAGGGAAATGAATGAACTACATAAATCACGTACTTCGCTTATAAATTATACATAGGCATGAAAAAACAATGTGTATAAAATGTATAATCAATATTAGACAAAAATCTAAATTTATTACAAGAACTAATGGTAATTTTATTCTAGAAATCTTTTCAAACATAAAAAAACTCATCCATTAACAATTGAAATATGAGATTGTTATGTAAATAAATAAATAAAAGAGTGTTGATTGCATTTTGAATTTCATTGGGTTATATACCACCATTGACTTACCAACTGTCCATGAAATTTGGTCGTGATATGACCGGACCCTATGTCCACTTCAAATGAGTTTTATGGGGCACTAAAATTAGTGTTTTATTTATAATTCATAATTTTTGCATAATTGGTATCCCAATATGATACAAAAAGCTTTTAATTAACTTATGATGCAAAATATATTACCGAGATATTTCATTTTAAGATAATTTTGACAATGTATTTACTTGAAAAATAGATTACTAAGCTTCTAAGGGTGGTATTTCAATAAATTACAACATAAAATTAATACCTTTAAAGATGTTGAATACATTTATTTAAAAGAAAATTTCTTGTTTCAAGAATTACATACCGTCAATCCTGCTGAAATGAGGTTATAGTCAACATCAGCGTCACTGCGAATCACCGACTGCGCACTGCTGGACTCTCCTTCATTCTCAACAAATGGCGTCCAGACATTGATTTTTGCTTTGGATCCCCAGAATTCCTTGCCTCTAGCAATAACACTTGCAATCTATTGGAGTATTAAAACTTCAAGTATCATCAGGGAACAATAACAAATAGGCAAAACTTACAATAATATATATTAAATAACTATAACATCCCATGATATCTACAAAGTTCTATGAGAGCATCATTCATGCGCACACATTCATGCTTCAAGCACCATTTGGCCATGTTTAATAATAGAGTTTGAATTTAAAAAATATTTAATGCACATGAAAATTATATAATTACTTTTTATTTTTTTTAAATTCAAATCTCTAAGACTGATTAATTCGATTGAACATGAAGATCTTTATGTTTGCTTGAGCATAAATGGGTGTGCATATAGTAATTTATCTATATACCTAATGCAATACAGACACGAGAAGAAAACTCTTACTTGCTTTTCAAAGGTAATCTTTGGTGAAGACTCCTGCATTGGATTGAACGTCCCAAGCGATTGGTTTCTTTTGTCAGACAGTTCTCTCGAGTGAAAGTTTGGGGCTTTGTGCTCTGTTTTTCTTAGTATGGGAACAGTCCCATCTGGACAAATCTCATCTTTTGGTCGACTTTGATGGTATTTTAGATCTTTTGGTTGACTTTTCTGAAACTTCAATCCTTTCGGATAAGAGCTAGGCTTCATCTGCAATCACAAAGATCCCCATCATACTTGGTCGTGCACTCTTTGAAAAGGGATTAATGTAAAAAATGATTCTACATTTTACCATATTGAAGTCAAGCACGTTGATCTACATGTACTCAGTAAATATTTTTAACGAAAAAAGATCTAATTTATTATAATACATTGATTAAACAAAAACAAAATTTCTTTCTGTTATAAAATTAAATTGAAATATGAAAAATGATTGTAAGATTGTAAGATATTAGAAAAGGTAGGTACCTTGATTTTATGGTTCCTCAACATGGGGTTGTCGAAGGCTGGTTGATCGTAGATGTTCACACAATCGATTACATCTCCATTTGCATGCTAGAAGAAGGAAGTGGAACAAGTTATAATCGTTACTTTTAAACGATAATGAGATCACACACACACACACACACACACACTGTATATATGTGTTTATATATATATTATTCAAGATCGAAAATATAACAACCATGAATAGTTATTATATTACAGTGCATGCATGTCAAATTTTGAACATCTCAATGTTCAAACACAACAACAACAACAACTAAGCCTTTTCCCATACTAGACGGGGTCGGCTATATGGATTCTTTGTTTCCACAGATCCCTATCGTGTACCATGTTAGCAGTTAACTCCCAATAAGCTAGACCATTCTTTATTATTTCTTTCCAACACTTTTGTGGTCGTCCTCTACCTCTTTTAATACTTTCCAAATTTAGTTTTTCTAACTTCTTAGAAGTTCTTCTTTTGATCTGTTCTCTCATTTTATCCTCTATTGGTACCACTCCTAATTTGTTTCTAATAACCTCATTATGTATATGGTCTTTTCTTGTATGACCACTCATCCATCTCAACATCTTCATTTCTGTGTTGATGATTAACTGCCCAACAATCAGAACCATAAAACATGGCAGGCCTAATTGCTGCTCTATAATATTTACCTTTTAATTTTAATGGTATCTTCTTATCACAAAGAATACGTGATGCTCCTCTCCATTTTAACCAACCATCCTTAATTCTATGTGTAACATCTCCATCAATTCTTCCATCACTTTGAAAAATTGCCCTAGGTATTTAAAACTTTCCTTTTGGGGAATGCAATTTGTGCCAATTTTAATTTCTATGTCCTCAGAAGTAGCCAAATGATCAAACTTACATTCCATATATTCTGTCTTTGTTCTACTAAGTCGGACACCTTTGCTTTCTAATGTTTCTCTCCATAGTTCCAATTTTCTATTAACTTTTTCCTTAGACTCCTCCACTAATACAATGTCATATGCAAATAACATACACCAAGGTACCTCATCTTGAATATGTTTTGTTAACTCATCCATCACCATTATAAATAAGTATGGACTTAAAGTTGATCCTTGATGTAACCCAATATTAACTTCAAAGAAGTCTATCGTTCCTTCATGAGTCCTCACACATGTTTTTGCATCATCACTCAATGTTCAAACACTATACAATAAAATCGAAGTGAAGCAGCTTAAAATCCGTTATGATTTTTTCCTCTACATAAAGGAAGCTCATTTAGAATTGCCGAGGAAACGTATTTGGCTGTCTTAAGCATTAAATTGTTATCAACCATTATGTTCTAATGGAGTATCTTCCTTTCACTAATTCTTCTGCAAATAAATGCAATATTATAAACTTATTTTGCTGCATTCAACTTTATTCACACATAAAAAATTGCAGATATGAAGAACTTTCAGAAATTGATATATAAGCTCTTTATCTTTAGAGACCTTATATTACTGCTACAGCATGTATGGCAGTAAAAGTCCACTATAACAAAGAAATATTTGTCTTGGTACTATTGCCTACCTAGAAGCATAAAAGCGGGCAAATGGACTAGCCCACCTTTTATATAAGTATCATGATGAACTTTGCAATTTATACAACGACATCAACTAAGTCTTTCTCATGTTAGACGGGATCGGTTACATGGATTTTTTGTTTCTATAGAACCCAATCGTGTATCATACTAATAATTAACTCAACATTAAATAGATCAATCTTTATATATATAGAAAAAAAATTTAGGAAGTGAGAGTAACTCATGTTCACCTTTGAATAACAAGTACAACAACTAAGATTTTTCTCATATTAGATGGGATCGGCTACATGAATTCTTTATTTTCATATAACCTGATATGTATCATACTAATAGTTAACTGAACATAAGCTAGATCATTATTTATATATATATATATAAAAGCTTTTTGTGCAAAGTGGGAACAATTCATGTTCACTTTGACAAGTACAACAACTAAGCCTTTTTCCCATACTACATAGGGTGAGATTCTTTATTTTCAGAAGGTTCGATCCTGTGTAACAGCTAATTCAACAGAGGCTACTACTATGGATTCTCGCCTTTGCATAACTAATATTCGTAAAGGCTGCAAGAAAAAAAAGAAACTAGTATTTCTAAAGGGGTAATAGTTTTCGTTTTATCGACATCCATTTCTTACCTTAATAGTTTTGACAGGAGCTTTTCCACGATATGTCACAAGGTCATCAGCCTGCTGGGAGGTGAGAGAGCCTCCTTCACCAAGAAAGCCATGGCCCAGAAACGCCAACACCAAAAACAATATGTTGGCTGTTGAGCACATACGTTGTTTAATTCCCTAAAAACAAAACCAAAAAGTTACTGAAGCAAGCTTAAAATTGAAAACAAGATGCAAGGTAGAACGAGCCTTGAAATGACGACCACAGGTCTATTTTCACAACAGATTACCAGAAAAGATACCATAGATACACAGAGATTAATGAGTAACAGAAAAAGTTTTTTGTAGTATACATAAAATTTAAGACTCGGCTTCAAAACCATGACTCGCTCAAAATCTCATTGCTGGATAAATCCTTCATTGTAAACAATACAATTTTATTTGTTGGCATGCAGCTATATATATATATATATATATATAGAGAGAGAGAGAGAGAGAGAGAGAGAGAGAGAGAGATAAATTGGCATAGGAGTTCGCCCATCCAAGCTAAAATCTATATAAAGATCTCTATCATTCGATCCGCTAATTAATCTAGAGATTGAGTTAAAAAGCATAAAATATCATCTATTAAATATTTTTTAAATTCAAATATTCAAGTTTGATCATTTTGATCGAATGGTGGAGATGTTTAAAATGATTTAGGGCATGTACCCTATTCTCTCTATATATATAGAGAGAGAGGACGGCGAACGGCTGAGTCGGACTATCAAATCCCATGCTTGTGGAGAGTAGGATGCCTCAAGGTCAAACATAAAAGATAAGGAAAACAAGATGAAGAGTAAGGTGGTAATTGAATGATATTATTGTCAAGCATGAGGCTGATAATTATTGATAGAAAGCAGAAATCGACTCCTGGTTATGATAAACTTAGTGGGTTGGAAGCAGATCTCAGGCCTTTGGAAAGGAATATGGAGGCTCGATATACCACGAAGACGAGGATTTTCATGTGGCGAGTGTGCAGAAATGTATTACCAACTAAACACCAATTGAGTAGAGAACTACCAACCAGCAAGAACTCTAGCAGATGGCATAAATTACCACCTGCTGGATTCTTCAAGTTGAACGTGGATTTTGCAGATCAACATGGTAATGGGTAGATTGAACTGCGGTACGAGTGCTTTATGGCAGCGCAAACACTACAAAAATCAGGGTCGATGACTTCTTGTAGAGATGAGTTGTTGGCCATTCGTGAAGGATTACTTTTAGCATGGCATAGCGGTTGCAGTAATATTATATGTTCTGGAGAGCGATGCTTTATCGGTGGTTCAAGCAATCAATCACTTTGAGGATGATCATTCATATGAAGCTCTACTGCTTCGAGACATCTTTAGCATATTCGAAATGAGAAAATATATGGGAAAAAAATATGGGCCAACATCAACTTGGAAGTTACGAGAGCTAATCCGTTCTATTTGTTTAGCAATGCATGCTATTTGATCCTCTTCAAAAACAGAAAAGGAAAAGAGAAGAAAAGAAAAGAAAAAGGCTTCGAACACAAGTGCGCACACTCATACACATGCACACGGGTCCTTAAGTAGTAGTAATGATGGTTGAATAAGGCTTGAACCTCAATTAGGCATGACCAAGAATATTGATCCATATCTATAGCATGGATATTAAGCAAAAACAAGAGAAAATTCAACCTGATATGGATGCAGACAATACTGAGAAATCAGATTGAGAAAAGATTTGTCCAATCAAAATTATGAAAAACAAAACCCTTCTGTTTCATACTAAGGTTCGTTAACTCGTGAACCTTTTGCATGTCATCTAGCTGAAGGCATTTGTGAAGAATATAAGAGCTACACAGATACAACTCATAAAGAAAGATTGGGTCTGTAAAAGTACAACTGCTACTTGGGTATTTCAAACAAGCTGGGTAAAAGTATATTCCTCTTTCATAGAAAATACATTAAAGAGAAAAAGATGGAGATGTTGTACCATCAAAGGAGAGCAGAAAGAGAACAAGCATGAACAGTGGGAGGAAAACTTGCTGCTTCAATATGTTTGCCGCTACTCTTTGCTTCCAAGTTTACTCTCTGTGACCTCTAAGAGAAGTTTTTATAGGCTTTTATGGCCCATTTTTACACGGTAAATTTGTATAGAACCATCGTATCAGAGAGATTTCCTTCCATACATGAAAAATCAGCGAGACCAAACTCTGCAACGCTAAATTTGTATAGAACCATCGTATCAGAGAGATTTCCTTCCATACACGAAAAATCAGCGAGACCAAACTCTGCAAGTTATGCTCTGTGGCATCTAAGATGAATGACAAACTTCCAACTCGGCAATAGCTCACCTGGCAAGGGGGTCGACCCTCAAGTCGAAGGTCATGACTTCCAGACCAGGGGAGAGCATCTGGCTCCGGCCTTCCCATTACACCAAAAATGGAAAAATATCCAAGTTGAACACACACACAACCTCCCGCCTCACATACACACATGAATTTGTGTGTGCGTGTGCATATGTACGTATTTATATGTGTGTATATATTGTAATAAACACAAGGCAAAATTATCTCTTAAAAGTTTATATATGTGTGTGTTTATATATGTAGGAAAAATATCCAAGTTGAACACATACACACAACCATCGTATTTATGTGTGTATATACATATGTCTGTATTTACGAAAAAAAGAAAGGAAACTTAACAACCAAACCAAAATTGTACTTCCTTTTTGTCACAAGAAGATGCCAAAGCCTAACGCACACACCCACACATGCATCCTCTAGAAGTCGAATTCCCCATCAACAGCTATGTTGCTAGAGAGTCCTACAGTAAATCTAACACTCTTAAGTTTAACCAAAATCGCATTTTATTATTGGGTTCAAATGCAACAGTCACAAAATAAAATCATATTAACTATAGAATGGAGTAGCTCTCCAAGGCACCCTTTCATATTTCTAGGTATCAACTAGAGAAATGGGGAATCTCTTAGAAACATGCATCGTCATGGAAATCAATATCTCCATAGAAAGCCGAAACAACACATTAAAGGTGTCAGCTAGGTCCTATCTGAGAATAGTAACATTCCTTCCTTCTTCTTTTTTATATCTTCAATTCAAAATTTGTGACTTTAACCAAAAGTTGAGCAAATTTTTAGTTTGATAAAAAGATTTTAATTGATCATCGATTTCACTTATCAAACGGTTGAAATGTTTGAGAATGTTTAAGTAATAATGAATGTGGCCATGAACTAATCTTTCTTTCTCTCTCTCTCTCTATATATATATATAATTTTTAGTTTGATAAAAAGATTTTAATTGAACGGTTGAAATTTTCGAGAATGTTTAAGCAATAATGAATGTGGGCATGAACTAATCTTTCTTTCTCTCTCTCTCTCTCTATATATATATATATACACACACAAAATCCACACACAAACGCACACGCGTCAGAAATAATTATAAAAAAAGCAAAAATTATGCAAATTAAGCAACTTGGAGGAGTGTATTCGGTAAATGAGAATCCTGTTTCAGAAATACCGAGTGGCTTATACCAACATGTTTGCTTTCAGTATGGTACGCACCCATCTTTCGGGTGGCTTTTGATCTATACAAGTGTGATGTGAGGCATTCACCTCATCCAAATTCTTCAAAATGGTACTCTATCACTGTTGCTGCTGGAGAGTTCGACTCCCAAAGTGGTGTACATATGTGTGTGCGTGTGTTAGGCTTGAGCCTCCTCTTGTAACCAAAATCAAATTCTCGAAACTGAAAAGAAAAGTTCAGCCTAAGTACCCTGGAATGTAGTATTGTCCCCACGGTTTCAACCATTGGCCGCTCTCCTCACCTTGAACAAAAAATTATAGCCCGCAAAATCTTCAGCACCTTTTTATAGGGGGTCCACCATAGAACACGGGACTGCAAATTACTGAATTGCTAAAGATAGACATGGCCTGTTCTGGTAAGGTTCCGAGTTGTTTGTAACTATGAATTATGACGGCATTAAGAGTTCCGGTTATGGATCTATAACCGGCATTAAATTTGTTTAGTTTGAGCTACCAACACTTATATTACAAGAGCTGAGGCGCTGAAGCCAAACAGTTTACTTATAAGAGCCGTGAAGACGAAGGTTACTGGTTCGACGCAGATGGTTTGAATATCTGGTAGGGTATTTTCCTTGATCACAGCTTGTCAAACGCACAGGCGGAGGACGAAGGTCATGAACCACACCAATTTGAAATGTATCGGCCAGCTAGTTTCTTTATAGGGTGGTCATTCAAGGGCTAGCTCGCAGCTAGCCCATTATATATAGAAGCTAGGGCTGTCTACCTACCCACATACTGCTGGCCTGAACCCGATCCTGGAGAGCGCGATGTTATAAATGACCTGAATCTTCCTCTGCTGCCAGTTTCTGATGATCCCCAAGTTATTGGTGGCTGCAAAAGCCAGGCAATACCTGTCCTCACCAATATTAGATATGATATCATCACGATCAACGTTACAGACCATCCCTCCCTCGAAATTGAATGTGATGTTGGGGATGGAGACGGTGGAGTAACCTGAGAAGTCGTAGCAAGTGTGCAGAATTGAGAAAGCCGGAGACCTCATGGCGTCTGTGTGTGGCACAGGGAGACAAAGAAGGAAATAATAATCTACCAAACACCGGTTATCACTTCAGCTTTTTAACTTTTTTTTTGTTCATTCAATACAACGAGGTCTGATCCAATCGCCTTCCTTCTGTATTGCTGGGCCGTAGCTTCGGGAATGGTAGGATGGTAACCAGGCCAAGTCAATCTACCGGTTGTTGTGGATCCAGGCCCGATGTTCCTATACTCAGCATAGAAGACGGCATCCGGTGGAGTTCTGGTTCCACTCCATGCCAACCAACCAGCCGGAGCAATCACTGATACGATGCTCGTCTTCATGATAATTTCCTATTTCGTTAATTACCAACAATGCATGTGGCCCTCCATTAGAGAAGGGTTTCCACAAACGTTGCATAGTCTTCGGATTGTGGAGGACTTCCTGGGGGCAAAGCGAGAGTCGAACTGAGGGTGGCACTTACCAAGGCACGGCTCACACAGGTGATGTCACTGCCCGTGTCGAATTGGACAATGAATTTTCGCATGGGAGTTTCCGGCCTTTTGCTGGTAATTTATTGTGGAAGATAGACTTGTAAACCCTAGAATTTACACATTAATGATGTAGGCTCGTTCTACTTCACATCTTGTTTTCAATTTTAAACTTGCGTCAATAACTCTTTTATTTTGTTTTTAGGGAAGTGAACAACTTATGGGCTCAACAGCCATCATACTGTTTTTGGTGTTGGCGTTTCTGGGCCATGGCTTTCTTTGTGAAGGAGTCATAAGACGCTTCGCTTCAATTTTATTGTATAATGTTTGAACATTGAGAAGTTGGATGTATACATTTATTTAAGAAAGAATTAGACTTTTGCAAGTCTGTCTTTTTCTTTTCGAAATTTGACATGCATGTAACTATTCATGGTTGTTATATTTTCGATGTTGAATAATATATATATATATATATATATATATATATATGTGTGTGTGTGTGTGTGTGTGTGTGTGAGAGAGAGAGAGAGAGAGAGAGAGAGAGAGAGAGAGAGAGAGAGAGAGAGAGAGAGAGAGAGAGAGAGAGAGAGAGAGAGAGAGAGAGAGAGATCATTATCGTTTCAAAGTAACGATTATAACTTGTTCCACTTCCTTCTTCTAGCATGCAAATGGAGATGTAGTCGATTGTGTGAACATCTACGATCAACCAGCCTTCGACAACCCCATGTTGAGGAACCATAAAATCAAGGTACCAACATTTCCTAATATCTTACAATCATATCTCATATTTCAATTTAATTTTGTATTTAAAAAACAAAATTGTTTTCCGTTTAATCAATGCAGTATAATAAATTAAATCCTTTTCGTTAAAAATATTTGGGAAAATGATACTGAGTACGTGTACATCAACGTGCTTGACTTCGATACGGTAAAATGTAGAATCGCTTTTTACATTAATCCCTTTTCGAAGAGTGCATGACCTTTGGAGTCTTCACAAAAGAATACCATACATCAGCAAGAGTTTTCTTCTCCCGTTTGTATTGCATCAGGTATATAGAAGATATGTTTGGTTTCGGTGTGCTGGAACTTGATACCGAAACCGCCACAGTTCCGATTCCGATTCCTCTTCAGCAACAGTGGGGAACAGCGTGTCAGTTGAACTAAAGAAAAAAAAGGACTTTGAACAACAGAAAATGATAAACATTATGAGATGCACGACCAACCTTGAACGATCCGCCATTCAAAAGAAAAAAAAGGACCTTGTACAATTCGGGACGCACGATCCCAATGGAAAAGGAAGATGGCATGCTTATGCGCACGCGCGCGTGCGCGCACACACATACACATATACATATTAAAGTGAATATGTAAACCGCGTGCCATGAATGTAGAGGTTTACGTTGCTCTTTAAATTGGCGAGTTAAGAGCGTCTTCATCACCGATCAGCAAGAGTCTCTCTCTAAATGGCTACGTCGAACAACTACCCAATGTCTGGTGTTGTTGTCTTTCTCCTTCTGTTCTCTTTATCATGGCTGCAGCTGGGCTCATCTGCTGGCAATGGAGGGTTCGTTAACGTACAACTCCACACCCATTCTCCGGAGACTGCCTGCAACGGTTGGGCCTTTCTACTCGTGCGTTTCAGTAACAACACGTGTGTTTTGGGCTCATCAGCTTGATCGAGTTACATTTTTCTTTGTTACTGTAGTACTCTAAGATTCTCCTTCGTCGCCGGAGCTCCATCCTGCACAAGTTTCGGTCTGGATCCCACGTTAGGGTGTCAGGGCCATATCCATATACAATTTGTTCTTCGTTCTTATAGCACACGTTGTGATTGCTCGTCCTCATATACACGCACAAACACATGTGTATACACACACAAAAGCATGCATTATCTGTGCTTACGTATAGATACTCAAGAAACCAAACTCACATGACGCAGATTTTGGATTTAAAATCATGTTCAGGATGCAGATGATATTCAACAAAGAACAGTAACTCGATTGTTATTTATGTTTTAGTTTTTGACAGAGATTGGCCTGTTACTGCATGTCTGAACCCAAAATCTACGATTAAGGTCCCCATCTCCATTCCCTCATGTTTTGTGATTGTATATCATCAGAAGAACAAAGTATAGCTTAACCTGTGCAGGGTTTTGATTCAAGCCCCACCTATATGCCTTCTAACGCAGTCTGTGCTGTAATTTTCAGCTAAACTGAGTCGCTTATACTCAAGTTTCACATGCCATTTCTTTTAATGTTGTGTTTATATAGTTAATGCAATATGCGAGTGATCTGCAGTGTGCTAAAGGTCGTGGTGTGGTGCCCTTTCTCTGTTAATAATTTAATTCTTTCTTGTTATTTGAGATGCATTGATAGTGCAATAAATTCTTGAGTGATGGCATGAAAATTTTCCTTTCCAACGCATCATGGCAGGAAGCTCTTCGGGTCTCCCACTGGTAAATCGATTTGGAAGTTGGTCTCCCCGCACGGACTTGAGGGGGAAGGGCAAGAACACGACACGAGCGAACTCCTGGAACAAGTCCTCAACATTCCGCTACGTCCCCTGCAACTCCGCCCAATGCACCATGCTTGCCTCGGAGCGTTCAAAGGCTGGCTGCAACGCGGGAAGGTGCCTATACCAAGTCGGATATGGCGATGGTTCCGTTACCACGGGCTTCTTCGGGTTCGATGCCGTGACCTTGGACAAGGATCAGTTCCTCAACTTCCCCTTCGGCTGTGGCCAGAGCAACACTGGACTGTTTGGAAATGAAGATGGTTTGTTGGGTCTGGAAAGGAGCAGGCTCTCCTTTAGGTCCTTGACCGCCAACCAATACGGTGGTGTGTTCTCCTACTGTCTACCAAGCGGCAATAACGCCGGGTTCCTGAAATTCGGGCCGGAAACAAGAAATGTTGGAATGCCGTACACACCTTTGTTTACTCGTCCTGGTGTGCCATTTCATCTTTCTACTTCGTCCCACTAGTAGGAATGAACGTCAGAGGGAAGCCTCTGCCAGTGAGTTCAAAGGTGTTTACAGGACCCGGCCCCCTTCTCGACTCCGGCACCACTATCACCCGCCTGCCCACAGCGGCATATGCAGCCCTCAGGTCAGCCTTCATAAACTCAATGACGCGTTACCAGCGGGCTCCGGCTTTCTAAATTCTGGACACTTGCTACGACTTCTCAGGTTACTCAACCGTCTATGTCCCCGCCATCACATTCAATTTCTAGGGAGGGACGGTCTGGAACGTTGATCCTTATGATATCATATATAATGTTGGTGGAGCCAAGTATTGTCTGGCTTTTGCAGCAACCAATAGCTTGGGGATCATCGGAAACTGGCAGCAGAGGAAGACTCAGGTCATTTATGACATCGCGCACTCTAGGATCGGGTTTAGGCCAGCAGTATGTGGCTAGATGGACAGCCCTAGCTTCTATATATAATGGGCTAGCTGCATGCTAGCCCGTAAATGGCCACCCCATGAAGCAATAGTAGCTAGCCAATACATTTCAAATTGCTTCGTCCTCCTCCTGTGTTTGTTCGCGAGTGTTCGCCTTGATTGCTTAATTATGCCGTCTTCTTCATGTGTTACCTTGAATAAGGGAATTAATTTGCTTGAATTTCCTTCCCCTCCAAGTGATTGAGAATTGTAATTTCCTGAACTGTTATCGAGACCATGTATGCTGCATTGTTCACAAGTGTTTCTCAGTCTCTTTGAATGAACCTTCTACCGTCCGTCCTTTTGCTAATTAGAAATGCTCTTTGATGTGACTCATCACCCAGCAGTTTGACTTAAATCTAGATACTCAACTCAACTGAACTTGGTTGTTTGGTGGCGCGATCATGAAATTTTGAAACCATAGATTAGAAAGTAAAGCCACAGATTTGTGTAGAGATCTGCAATCGATTTTCGTCGTATTTGTTGTGTTACTAATGTAGCTGCATGGACACAAGCACAGATTAGAAAGTTGCCGATGCTTCCTCATCAAGACGAGGATACTTACTCATCAGTTACCATAATCGTGATCAGGTTCTTGAACAGGTACTCTCAAAGTTGACATTTTCCGGCAATAAAAAACCGTCAAGAGCAAGCGCTTACGTGCATGTAGCCCAAAGGCACCATTCACCCACAAGACACGGTGAACTCCCCCTCCGTGAGAATAGGAGAGCACTTTGAGTCTTTCCAACATTCCAATTTCAAACCAAAGAAACTCTGCTTGCCAATCTTCTTTCTCATGTAGTGGAAATTATCGAAGGGTATAAAGGCACTATTGGTGATCAAAGGCCTACAAGGCTACAACCGCGTGTCCATTTGCAGTTTCTTCAAAAGATGCTCATAATAGACAGGCTTTCCCACAAACAGGGATGGCTTTGATCATGAGATACATTTCTTTGGTCTCTCAAGTCTTGATTAATGGGAATGTGGGAAGAGAATTTAAGCCAAGAAGGGAGATACGACAAGGGGAATCCAGAATCCCCTTATTTACTCATACTCTGTGCCGAAATTCTATCTGCATTTATTATTAAATATCAACGAAAGCAAACACTCATGGAATTAAGATTGCCCGTAGCACGTCGGAGATATCACACCTTTTCATTGTCGATAACTACATTCTCTTCATCAGGGCTAAGAAAAAGAGGCACATCTAGTGTAGAAGGTACATGTTACCGACATGCTTTGAAACAAACAGAATCACAAAATGTTTTGAAGATTAAAGCAATGGAGACACGATTGCACCAATCGAGATATCCTGGCATTTAGCCCTATGTTGATGGATCAAAGCAACAACTTCTTGAGTTTGTTCACTAGGGAGTGTGGAAAAAATTAAAGGGATGAAAAGAGGGATCTCTTTAAAGCCGGGAAAGAGACGCTTATAAAATTGATTGTCCAAGCAATACAGATATATTTTGGAGTTTTTTCAATTGAAGAGAATCTATGCTGTCACATTGAAGTTATGATGAGAAATTTATGGTAGCGTTGCAATGGGGGAAAGTAAAATTCAATTATATCTTGTGAAGTAGTTCAAATTTTGTAATGCAAAAGCAGTGGGAGGTCTGGTTTTTAGATGGACGCTGAAAATATACCCCACACGCAGCAAACTTTGCTTGGAGAGCTCTCAAAACTGCATTACCGATGTGTTTAAGCACCGACCTACAGAGGTATAGCATGTCTCTAAACCTGCCCCAGATGTTCTCAACACGAGGAATCAGCAAAGAACTTGGATATATGGGAATTGATAGTGGTTGCAACTGATAAAAATTCGGAGGTCTTGGAAGTTTTTCAGGTGCTACTGTATGGTGAATGGTTCGCTAGAAAGAGATCTGATTTATCAAAACTGTGAACAATCCCAGGGGGAGGTGATCAATCAGTCTTTAAATCTCTTATCTAACTTCAAGACCACGAAGGAGCAGGAGCAGCAAAGAACTAACCTCCATTAACAATGAAGTATCATAGTGAGAGGTGGTAGGCACCATGGGAGAATTTGTATAAACTTAATGTTGATTCGCAATACAAGATGATGACAGAAGCAGTCCAAGGGTTGCGGTAGCCGATATGCGATTTTGAGCGTGTTATCCTAGGTGGCTATGGCATGTCTAAAGCTGTTCAGGTCAAAGATCCTAATATGGCAAAGGCCTGGCTCTCACAGGCTTTTTTTTTTGTTGAGAACTGGTTTTTTATTTGAGTTAATGCCAAAAATTGCATACACAAGAGTTATTATCCAACACATAAGGAATTCTAAGAGGCACTATCAAAATCGATGAGTGAGCTTATGTCACCATTAAGGTGAAAACAATGACTCATTAATAGACATAAAAAACACTTTCTAAAATTAAGAATAAAATTTAGGATGCACTACTTCACAAGTTAGGGAAGCAGGATTTTGAAACAGACCTACCTTCAACTCTAAAAAGACGTGTGGATGCACACCTTCAAAGATCATCAATCAAACCCATTCATCAACTTATTTATGTTCTTTCTTTTATTTTTTTTAATTCTTTTCTTTTAGTTAATAAAATTTTCTTTTTCATTCTCTATTTCTTTCTCTTATAAGTTTGGTTTCTTTCTCTTATAAGTTTGGTGTGCATTGAGTTTCATAATGTTACTGTCTTACCAAAAATTTGTCGCAACTCATAAAATTCATCAAAAATTCACTTTAGAGTGAATTTTCTTGACTCTTAAGCACCTAAAAAACTTGTCTCAGCTATGCTAATTTTTTATCCCTTGGAAAAGTCTTCATGTTTCGTTCTAAAAAGTTAAGAACCCCGTGAACGAAAACTCGAATGAAAAAGTTATAGCAAAAATAATTTGACCTTATCAGGAAGGCAAGTTGCCACCTGAATTTATATAAAATTAAAAGTTCACGGAAAGCCCAATTTTTCTTAAATTGGATGATGTTTGGTCCGTTGGATAACTCTACTAGTTTACTTTTGAACTGACATCAATTCGAGTTGTATTGAGAGAAATATAACACTGCAATCAGGTCAATCCAATTTAATTTGAGAGGTTACAAAGGTTTTGACTCAAACCAAACCCGACCCTTACTCCGGAAGAAAACTTGAAAGACTAAAAAAAAACTCAGTAAGTGCTTCAGAAATCTATTTGATCATCCTCATTGGAAAACACAATCTGAGCCTTATCTCAACTCTCCAAGAACTGAGGTCTACATCAGTCGTAAATCTACATTGAACGAGGTGCCCCATCCACAATTTCGAAAATGAACTTAAAAGTCTATGACTCATGGAGGGATCCATGGAATATAAATACACAGTTCACCTCACCCGAAACCATTCAAGAGCCATTCGCTCCACCCGAAAAGTATTTCTGGTCCACATCTTCTGACATTCCCAGCATTCCCTACACTTTTGATCGAAGGATCTAGTAGAACCATTCATGTCATTTAAATGAGTAGTTCCCGACGACAACAATTTGGTTATGGGGAGTGATTGGAAGTGGTTGCATTGATGTTATGAGGACAATAGATTCAGGCAAATAAAGTTGCGCACAAGCCAGCCAGTTCGGTACACACTGAACAAACCTGGATTGAAGATACTTGAAGCAATGTTAGTAGTTTCAGCGGCCATGGATAGATCCTCTGTAATTCAATATAGCTTCTCGCTGTCACTGTAAATAAAGAAAAAATGAAACCGTTTACACTTGATGACGTATGAAAGATCTGACGATATTGATGACGAGTTTTTCTAAATTAATGGAAATTCGAAGAGTGTGAACTCTCGAAGGTTCCTGTTGACCTTGCAGTTGCGTGAACGCCTCCGGGTCTTGCCACCGCCTCCTTTGACCTTTTGTTCCAACTTGTCAGGAACTTTCATGGTAACAAACAAATTGAGGAGATGTAAATGTCGACGGCATTGAACCAACAAGAAAACATTTCAGCTCCTCGTAACCGACGAAGAAATGTAAAATCTAGGCAACAAATAACCACCGAGATCGACGTCTTCTCTTTAATGGCTTCGGCTCCTCTGTTCTGTACAACATCTTCCTGGTAAACGAGTTCTCTCTTTCTCTGTTACTGAGAGTCAAATATGTTGATTTTGTCAATGGTAGAGAAGTACTATTTGTCTGATTTTTCTGAAGGAAGTTCGGATTTTCAGTGGAAGAGGCTTTCCGGTACGTATGTGTAATCCATGATGGTGTTGTTGGGAAGTCCCGAAAGCCACCTCCAGACATGAACAATTCTGGTAATTTTCTCCTCCTTCACTACAATCATCATCTTTTTCCTTTGCCATTTTTATCACCTTCTCTTGTTTTAGTTTCTTTCCGGTTTCTGACTTGATTGTGATACTGATTCAGAGTGGCATGATGGCGTGTTGTATGTTTACGCACTGAAGAGCAATGGAGTTTATCTCAAAGTATTGTGAATGTTTCCTTGGGCATGCATAATTCACAGTCAATAGGAAGCTCCGTTTTTTTGGAGATATTCATAAAGAATTCTATTGCTGTTCTAGAAATTGAAGACTATCAAATTTACTCCATGAACCTAATTTTCATGAGGGAACTCCTGTGTAATTCGCCTTGTGGTTATGTGCTATTTCAAATCGTCACTCTCTCATGTTCTGTTCTGAACGTGATTGAACTCGGTTGTAATACCTTAATTTTGTTGATAATATGTTTTTGAATACTCTCTCTTTCTCTCGAAAATATTCTCTCAGATATTCTTGCCACTGAATCTTGACTTGTTAAAGACCTGGGTTTCTCTTTTCGGACTAAAAAGTTCCTGATCTTATTTATTCAGGTCGTCTTGTTCTACTGTGGCATATAAGGTTTATGCATTCAACATCCAGCTAACTTCCATGTCGGAGTATTATGTCTGGAAAGTTCCCCACAAAACTTTGTTGAAATAATTTTTTGTACTAATGGCATATATTCTTCATATAAACCTGGTATAGCCCATCTCTTCTGAGAGCAGTTTGCAAACTGACCATTGCCATCTTGTCACCAAAATCTTTGGAACCTTAAGGAAATAGACCTTAGGCGTGTGGCTAATGTTTTGATTGTAGCACCCATGAAGGATTTGCTAAATGCAGTTGTTCTAACCACGAGCTTTGACATCTGGAGTTTCAGATTTCTCTCTGATGAAGATGTCCATAGTTGTAACATCATGATAAAACTATGAATTTCTTTATTGCAGTTTATGACTTCCATCATGTCCTTGTTGATCTGATTCAAACCTTGAAATTCATCTTTTTGCGCATCTTTCATATTTTTTCTGTTTGATTTTGTGTATTTTCAATATGGCCTGTTAGTTGCATGCTTTTCTGGTCCATTTTCTTAGTTTCATGTTTCACTAAAGAGCTCAGCTTCCATTTATTGGTCTGATATTAAATAGGTCTTCTTATGCTTGTTCTGGTTATTTATCATAAACCGTATTCTGGTATCTTTGCATCAACCCTCACCAAAATCCCAGTTTAAGGCTAAAATGTGGTTACACAGCTGACATCTTGTGGCCTTAGCTAGTTCAGATGCATTTTTCTCTTGTTCATGCTTAGTGTTATACCATTTTAATATCTAACTTGTATGGAAGATGGGTTCAATCTTGATCAGCTGTCCCATTTGTGGACATTGTAGCACATAATCTTAGTTCTGTAGCATTGTTCTGTTGTCTACATTGTTTCTCCAACCGGTAAGTGCACCCTAAGACATAATTGTTTCCTTTCTAATGTTGTTTTGGGTGCTTAAAGATGTTCTTGCTTAATTTTTCACTGGGATCAGGTAAAAACTATTCACGATACATTAATGCCATCCTTATAGCTGACACAACCAATTGGAGAAGTTTGTAACACAAGCATGTATGCTACCCACGGGAGGTTCCATATTGGTCTGCCTTATCATTTCTGTCACCATATTTCTTTTCCTAATGTTCCATCTCATTCATTTAGGGCCGTTTGCATGGTGGAACTTTGCAGGTAGAACTGGTGCTTCAGGTGCCAGTTGCAAGGAGATGTCAAAGTACCAGAAAATCCATGTTTTGTGGAATCCGGATTTCCACGTGAACTGGAAGAAGTTGCACTCATTTTTCTGAAGTCAAGTATCATAATTAAGTGGTTTCGTTTCCACTTTCAACAAAAGCACTACAATTCTAGGATCATGCAACATTTTTTTTCTTAGTAGACATAGTTCCAGGCCTACAAGTTCCAGGAGTTCTGTAAAATTCTATGATATAAACATGTGAGGACCTATTACAGAGGGAGCTATGTGAGCCTTCAAAGCAGGCATCACTACTTGAGGGTGAACATACACATGATATACATGACTAACTGTCTAAGCCTTTATCTTTAAAAGTTTGAACCACTGATTGGAACTAAAATCTTGTAGCGCTTTGGTATTAACTGATCTGAGGTAGTGCCACTCATTGAGTGTAAAACATGCACATCATGTACATGTTTCTCTTATCTGTTACCTTTAGAAATTTGTGAATCACTGGTTTGTAAATGCAAAGGGAATCTTTCTGCTTCGGACTTCCAAATTGCATCATAATCAGATAGTTCCAATGAATGAATTCACTTCATTTTCTTTATGGTCTGGGTCATCCTTCTAGAAAGAGAAGAATGTGAAAATGAAACAGTGAAGTGACAATGGAAAGAAAGCCTGTCTGTTTGGCTTCCCATCTTACATAATACTGCATTGAGAATGTGCAAGATTGAGACAGACTTGTGATTTATATGAATGGTGTCAGATATCTCCTGGTGAAATATTGTATTTAATTTGGCCATGTTATAAGCCTCATGTTAATTTTAGGTTGATATTCACTAGTCCAAAACAATTCACAGATGTGCAGGATAGTGGAGGTTGGACGAGATTACAATACACATAGTGGAAGATTTCTCAACTTCAGACAGTTATAACAATGTGCTTCACATTTTCATTTGGAAGAACAAGAAAGCCTCAACCAAGAGAAACTAAGGATGAAGATGAAGGTATCAAAGTTGCCCCTTATGTTTATTTGGTAATTGTTGTTACAGTGTCATTCTTTATTATATAAATTGAATGGAGGTTATGGATGAACTTTAGGTGTCATATGGAAGTCCTTTACTTGTAATATCTTAATGAAACACTGAATTATATGAAGCTTGCTGTTATGTTCTTCAGAAGAGTCAGGCATACAACACGTGAAAGTATTCACGTACAAGGAACTGAAGAGCGCTACTAATGACTTCATTCCCAGTAATAAAATAGGAGAAGGGGGTTTTGGTCCTGTCTATAAGGTACATATTATTGCAATATTAATCCTTTGACCGACTTTTGGTTGCATATTAAGATGCTTCTTGATATTCTCTGAGGATCTTTTAGGGATTGAGGTTAATGATTGCTGATATCTGTTCGACTCTTCAAATGGTTCACGCATTGGCAGGGTACGCTTACAGATGGCCGAGTTGTTGCTGTTAAGGTCCTATCCTCTGAATCAATGCAAGGTTCACGAGAGTTCTTAACAGAGATTTCTCTTATCTCCAACATTCAACATGAAAATCTTGTTGAGCTTCATGGTTGCTGTGTGGAAGGAGATCACAGGATACTGGTGTATGGTTATGTTGAGAATAATAGTCTTTCTCATACACTTCTTTGTAAGTTTTTGCTCATATAAGGATATCATTTGCACGTTTCTGATATTCTATATAAGAATTTGAGAATGACCAGAAAGTTTTTCATGGTTGATATGCATCAGGTGGACGCCAAAATGGCCTTGATTTTAGCTGGAAAGTGCGTAGGAAAATATGCATTGGGGTCGCCCGTGGTCTGGCATTTCTTCATGAGGAAGTGAAACCCCTTATTGTTCACCGCGATATAAAAGCTAGCAACATCCTTCTTGATGAAGATCTAAACCCGAAAATTTCTGATTTTGGATTAGCAAAGCTTATTCCACCAAGCAAGACTCATGTCAGCACCCGTGTTGCAGGGACAATGTAAGCGTGAATCTTGAAATTAAATCTTTTTGAGATTATTCTTTAGTGTTGAGAATAGTCTGGCTTGCATGTCTTACCTGTTGAAAAGAAACTACAAAGAAAGATCTAGTTTATATTGAATTAAGTGCTAGCATGGCTAAGGGTTATGTGGAAACAAAGAATCGTAGCCGACCCCATCTAGTATGGGAAAAGGCTTAGTTGTTGTTGTTTATTCTTCCATTCCTATCTGTTAACTTAATTTATGTTGCTTCAGCAAAGTTCACAGATTAACTTTTACTCATGAAATAGTGAAGCTAATGTAAATTTTAACGTTTTCACGTTGCTGACTGTGTTCTATTTGAAGCGGATATCTGGCACCTGAATATGCCATTCAAGGACATTTAACAAGGAGAGCTGATATATATAGTTTTGGTGCTCTTCTTCTGGAAATAGTTAGTGGACGATGTAACTATAATTCAAGACTACCTGTTGGGGAGCAATTTCTTCTTGAGAAGGTGAGAACTCTTAGGTTTTTTACTTAATATGCCACTAAATTTTTGTTACTCATATATCTTATTTGTTCATGTTATCCATATCTTAATGATCAATTTCTTCTCGAGAAGGTGAGAACTCTGAGGTTTTGTGCTTAATATGCCACTAAATTTTTGTTACTCGTATATCTTATTTGTTCATGTTATCCATATCTTAAGCTACTCGGTTTTGTACTTTGGATTTTATCTCTTGGTCCCACTTCCAATCACCCTACATCGATTCCTTTTGAGCATTACTATCTGCACACCTCTTTTACTATCCACACAATCTCTCATCTTCTACCCAATTCCAGCAAGGGTCTATCTCGAAGCTCAATGCATATTATTATGAATCTCGTCAAAGAAAAAAAAGAAAAAACAAGAAAAATGAAACTCAAAATGAAAGTAATAATAAGATAAAGAACAACAACAATAATAATCAAGAAGAAGAAAAAAAGAATACAGAAAGATACAAAAAATTGAAAATAAAAAACAAGTCAAGTTCCTTGTGAGGAAGACGCGGCTTAGGCCCACTGGGTCACATTTCTATTGTCAAAACTTATCTTTTTTGTTTTTCTTTCGGTCTAGAAATTAGTCAAAAAACAATCAAAATAACAAAAAAATGAAAATACTAAAACCAAATCAACAATATACCTTGATAAATGAATGAATCTCTCATTGAATCAGGCTTTCTTATCCTCTTTTTCTTCTTTTTACTTTCTATTTCTTTCTTTTCTTCTCTTTTTAGAGATTTTGATTGATTGTAGATCGAGTAACAGTGGGTGAAATGCATCGGGGAACGAACAATGGATGAAAGAATGGATAGAAATAAGGGGTGGATGGATGTTCTCGCAAAAGGAGAGGGAAGAACCCAGTTTTCTGTGTGAAGGGTAATTTCGTAATTGCTAAAATAACTAGGGTATTTTTGAAAAATACAGGGAAAAGAGTGAGTGGATAATAAAAAGGGTGTGTGTATCAATTTTGTTCCTTTTTTCTTGTTGCAGGAGGCCGAAACCTAACACACACATGCACCCCCCGGGGAATCGAACTCCCAACCTGCCAGTTGAGCTAATGCTCTGGTTGCACTTTATCCATTTTGATATATTTTCTTTTTCATATTTGATGTGTGCTGTAGAAGTAATATTCTAACTACATTTGGTACTTGCCAAACAGGATGCTAGTATACTCAATTGCAGAAACTTGTAACATAAAAAAATATAAAAATGAAGATGATGGTTGGCAATGAATCAACAAGACCAGACCGGAATTAACAAAACAAAATATCGGTACTCCCTTCTCTCTCTAACAAACCTAAGACTCTCTTCATCAGAGCGTCTCTCCCTCTTGTGCGGACAAAATGTCCGTATCAGTGACTTGAGCAACAAGTCACCTAAGTGAGGTGTCAGGTGTAGACCAAGGTATTATGTTTGAATGTTGTATGACATGGGTCTGAGTACGAATGCTGGTAGGGAGGGTGTGCCATGGCAACTTCTATAAAGGTGCAGCTATTGTATGTGTACATATGTACGCATGTCTCTGTATATGTATAACATAACTAAGTTTTTACTAATTTCAATTAGATAAAGGAATGGAATTTCAACTTTGGAACTATAACAATACAAATAGGTTGCAATGCTTATTTTAAATAATATTTTAAAACACTAATGCTCAGTTGGGTGTGAGGAAGAGCCACTGTCTGTGTGTTCATGAGTCTGCAATGGGACCTATAAGAAATGTCTGTGTACTATAACTTTTGACCTCCTTTTGGGCCAACGCCCTAGCTACATGAGCTATCACTTATTGAGCACACTAATACTAACCATCAAAGAATTGTAATGAGGAAATGTAGAGTTATAAGTTGTTAATTCTAATAGTCATCTAGCTGCATATTTCAGCTGCATGAAACTTTTAAAATATCTCCTCGTATGCAAGTAAGTTCAGAATGTTTAATTTGTGTAAGTTTTCTTTTGGTAAATAATTTCAGTAGCATTGCATCCACAAGAAAAACAGCTAACACAAGGTCTACATGGTTTGGTAGAAGGCATATATCCACAGGAAAAAATTTAAGTTCTTGCCTTCTATCATTTGATTCAGTCCCTTGATGATGTATATATGCAACTATATGATACAAATATTTACGTGAATCCATAACAAATATTGAGATCATTTCAGTTAAGTATGTAATGTCTCGGTGGATGATTTCTCGTCTAATCTGTCAAATCTGAAGTATATCTCTTTCACATCAGGATGCATGCCATTGTATCCCAACAAAGAAGAAGCTTGTTAAATTGAATTCATGCCCATGGATCAGAAAGCAAGTGACACGTCTGTGCTGTGAATTCGCCAAGAGGAAATGTGCCAAAAGGCATTCGAACATGCCCCAAAGAATATTGAAATCATGAAGAAGCTTTTTATATTGAGATATACGCAATATATAAGTCCTAAAAGGGTATGGGAAAAATCCCCTATTTCTATGAGAGAGAGAGAGAGCTGTTTAAGAAGTACTAAAAATGCCAAAATACAAAAAAAGATTAAAGAATTATCCCTGCACTCATCCTACGGATGAATTTTTAGCCACTTAGGGTCTGTGATAAACACTAGATAGTGTCTTGTAAACATGAATTGATGTTTGGTATGTAAAATCAGCTTGTTATGCATTATATTTACTGCATCTTAGAACTCAATCTGATTCCAGTAGAACTTGGACATCAGTTTCCCGAGGGGTTTGAAAAGAATGTATACCTAAAAGTCTTCAGAATTTTGAAATGAGTGCTTTCTGTTGAATCTTTACCTTTTAACCAAACAAAGTACTCCTATATCTGTGCAATGTGGACAATAACTCAGATGTAAGTTGAATGTTGCTCTGGTCAATGTAATCTAGCTGCACATTCCAACTTGTTAATGTGCGTGGTTGGTGTTGGTGCTACTTGTAGACATGGGAACTATACGAAGCAGGGAGGCTGCTAGAGGTAGTAGATTACTCTCTAGAAAATTATGACCCAGATGAGGCCATGCGATATCTGAAGGTGGCACTACTGTGTACACAAGACTCTTCGAAGCTTCGGCCATCCATGTCGATGGTTGTTAAGATGTTAACAAATGAGATTGATCCTGGAAATCAACAGATTAAGAGACCAGGGCTCCTATCTGAACTTATGGACCTCAAAGTTCGAAATCAAAAAGAGAAATCATCCTCAGGCTCTGGCTCAGATCCATCTCAATCAGCCAGCGATCCTTCCGGCCAATCACACGATGTTTCTCCTTTTCCTTCTTTGAATATGGCCCCAGCACTTTATCAGGAGATTTCAACTATAAGCTGAGGCAGCTGTTTTTCCTTCTGTTGATCTGTGCCAATAAATTTCAGCTACTAAGGCTCTGAGATTCTTCTTGGAGATGGTATGGCGACCTTTTACATTTTTGATACTCAAAGGTTAACTTGTACTGTATATGCAGAAGCAGATTATAACTTTCAGTATTGCATAGATGGATGTGAGCCAGCCCTCCAATGTATTAACCAATCAAACTCCCTGTTATTAGCCATTGCCAGATAAAACCTCTGCCTTCAGTTGCAGACCTATTCATGGGCGATGTGAGGTTTTGAAAGAAATCCAATAAGAATCTACACAAGCAGTCTTAATTTTTCGAAAATTTATATGGATCACCTTTACCTAAACTTCATCAAACTGGACTTCGCCTCAGCCAGGAAAATTTTCCAAGTCCACCACTGCCTCACTTATCAGCACTACGGAGAAGCTCCTGCATTTTCTTCAAGTTGGACAGATCCATCCAAGTCATTTGCATTATTTAGGAAAGAATTAACACCCTACTGAAACTTGACAGCTCTTGTCAGCATAAATTACTGCCTTTTTAAATGCTTGGGTCATTTCGTCCAACTTTAGGAAAACATAGGGTGCTTCTGTAATTATTGTGCAAATACTTCTGTTTTTTAACAAATTAAAAAAAATCGAGATGCTTCACCATATTTTATGATATGTACCTTATAAATGTTCTACAATGGGGAATTTTGAGAAGTATTGAAATGTACTTCAGACCCACTTTGCTACTCTCTAGTGGGCTGCAGGAGACCAAGAATGTGGCAACTATAGTAAGAGAAGCTACATATTCATATTACAAAGCAGAATTCAAGTGATTTATATCATATCATATATAATGCTAAAAATTTCATAAAGATGATTAATTGATGTGATAATCAAAATATAAAGATCAATTGATAAGATTCCGGACAATAATATGGTACTGGAGGATTAATGTGTTAATATCTCCAGTATCCTTATTCACTTGGAGCTCATGGCTTCCATCGATCTCTCAGGCCAACAACATGCTCAACTCAAAACTGTCCTACCAGCAGAGAGAGACCAGTGATCACTGCTACACCATTGTCACCCTTCCCCTCCATGGTCACCTTCACCTTTGACATGTCGGTCGGCTTTCCGTTGACTGTCAAAACCAATTGCTTAGACTGTGATCCAGGCCTCAATCCAACCGCAATCACTGTTTGTATGAGCCATTTCTGATTCAAAGCATACGTTCCATTTTGAACTTGGGATGACAACTTCACCAAATTGCCCGTGATTCCTCCATTGAATTGAACAAAGGTCCAGTTATCTCCTACACCCATTTCCAATTGCTCCCCATCATCCAAAAAGAGCTCCTTGTGCACCCTCACTGTAGATCAGTGCTGCCAACAATGTGAATGGTGTCTTCCTAGCCTCTCTTTTTGTTGCTGCTGCCTCTTGCATGGGCACGATGGACCCAGCGCGCAAATGGACATTGACCTTATTCATGGGTGCGTCAAGTGTAATAGTCCTTCCACTAGGCACACTCAAGCTAGTGTCAAGATTAAACATATCAAACCAAGTCCCAGCAGGGAAGTATGCATCAACACTCATCTGCACCGGCGACACCATCAAGCCTTTTCCGATCAAGATCTGTGTACCAATGCCATGTGTGTTTATATCATTGGCAAATGAAAAAAACAATGGCCGGGCGATCGGGTTCCCGGTCTGGTGAGCCTCATACATGAGTGTGCAATAGTATGGCAAAAGCCTATACCGGAGTCCAAGTGCAATTTTGGCGGACTCGGTCACGGACTGCCACAAGTAAAGCTCTTGCCTTGGTGAGTTAGTGCTGGCATGGTCACGAGAAAACGGGTAGAATGCACCGAGATGGATCCAACGGTTGCAGAGCCCCTCATTGGTGTTGCCATTGAACCCACATGTCTGCACCAACCATGGGCACACCAAATAGACCAAAGTTCAGTATGCCCAAAATAGAGAAGGCAAGGTCATCCCAAGTAGCAGAGTTGTCACCGGTCCAGTGAGCAGTGTGCGCACCCGAGCCCAGAAAGGTAGACCGGGACAACACGAATGGACGCTTTTGAATGACATTGGCTAGAGCCATCTGTGTCGCTCTAGCCTCAGTCAGCCCGTATAAACCGTGTGCATTGTACTCTACCACATTGCCATAGTGAACCGTACTTGGTGCAAGGGTGTGTTCACCGAGCGGGCGCCTAGACCCACCAGCATTGATTTTGTAAGGTGGGTTGTCATAGATGGTGAGGTTGTTATAGTCACAAATGAGGCAGCATTGGGTCTGCGACCATGGTCTCGGGCACGGTCTGTTGGGCGGAAGTCGGCAAGATGTACTGGAGCAGAAGTTTGAAATGCCGTTGTAGGGGATCATGTCATGGAACTCCTGGATCTCTCGTTGCCAATATGGCAAGGTTGCTGGGTTCATGAAGTCTAGAAAGTTGATTGGGCCTGGCCAGACCTGGGCCAGGTAGGGCTGCCCATTTCGCTTGATGAAGATGTTGGCTTCAAGACCTCTGGTGTAGGTTTTGTAGCTCTGATTCACATTGATCCCTGCATACGGATGCAGCCACGCTAGTTAGAGGATGCCTACGGTGTATTGTAGCATATATTAGCATAGATTTTTCGTGCAACACAGTCATTGATACAAATGTCCTACATTATAGAACTGCATCGCAAATGTATCACTATATCATAAAATAGGGCCTACATATATAGAGCGCACCCTCCCCCCCAAAAAAAAAATAATAAATAAATAATATATATATATATATATATATATATAGTGGCCTACCTACCTAAAAAGGTGAGGGGCAAACACTTTCTCTGAAAATTTGACATTTCACTGTAAAAGCTGCATTTTACAGTTGAATATAGGGTTGAGATTCATGCTTCATCCTCCTCCCCCCTTACACCATGAAATACATAATTCGCCCTCCCAACACTATTTTCTAGATATGCTACTGTACATATACATACATATATATGTATGTATATAATCTGGCTAGATTGGACTGAGTCATTCGGCCTCACTTCGAAAATGAGTTAGAAATGTCAGGTCAGGCTCATTTTGACATTTATATTTATATGTGCATGTCTCTCTTTGACATGCTTTTCTTTTGCTTTTTAGGGGCTTGAGCATTATTTAGAAAATTATCAAGATATCATGAAAGAATATATAGAAAAAACTATTGCACCTGTGCCTTTAAAAAGAAAATGAAGACATGAGTCTTGGTGTTATAATGTAAAAGATTCAATCTCTTTTCTTTCTTTTTTATATATATATATATATATATATATATATATATATATATATATATATATATATATATATATATATATATATATATAAAGTAAATGAAAGTCTAAGCAAGTAAGCTAGATATAAACCTATATAAGTGCATAAATATATACAGACGTATACACACATGCACACGCACACGCACACACATTATATATATAAGAGAGAAACAACAAGCATGTGAGAACATAATGTTTCCGGCTAGTACGAATAGAAAATAATACGGGTTAATTGTGTTTGGTTCAAATGAATCAACGGGCCACGTCGTATTCAGTTCGTGTGGTTTGTGAATAGAACATGAAATAGCCGAATATGAGCTGAACAGCAAGAAGCTGGGTTCGTTCTTCCAGCCCGTATTCAAGCTATTTAGTAAACTTTGAGGAATTGTTTATGATATACCTGTCAAGTTACTTTTTCTTAGGTTACAATGGAAGCCACAGCCTAAGATGCACCCCTCAGGGATCGAACTCACCACCTTTGAGTGGATTTCATGGAGCCCTACTAGTGAGCTAATTACTTTGATTAGGCATGTTTGGTTTTGGTTAGTTCAGAACCTAAAACTGTAATTAAATCGGTTTCAGTTTGAGTCTGAAATCGGTGTTTTTATTTAAACCTTTTAAAAATATAATAAAATTTTTAGAAAATATCAGAACTGTTGGTTCCGGTTTTATAAGAGGTGAAACCAGATGGTCCCCGGTTCTGGTTCTTAGTTCAGCCGGTTAGGAACGGGTCATGTCTAACTTTGATAAAGTTGCTTGGACATAAATATATATATATATATATATATATATATATATATATATATATATATATATATATATATATATATATATATATATATATATATATGAAAATCTGATTGTGTTCTAATATTTGGCTGGCATGAATGTAATTTCAAGTTTTAAAGAAGTTTTGAAAAAATATAAAAAATTGTATTACATTCATATCACTCAAAAACAATTGATGGGTAAGAGTGAATATGTGTAAGTTGTAGACACAATTCAATCACTATATATAATATAATATAGAGAGAGTGAACTTATCTATTTTGAGTTGATAGATAGTTGGAATTTGAATTGGAATAAAGTATATTTACAAAAAGTATACATATATTTTGTGCTTTTGAGTTTAAATTTCAACTATCTATCACTTAAGTTCACTCTCTCTACATATTATATATATATATAATATAATATATGAATACTACATGAGCCCTGCACACCTACACACCACACCGTTGAGGAACGATTGATTCTCTCACTCTCTTTCCCCTATTTTGTGTTTTTTCTTTTAAAAGTAAGGGATGCCCTTTGGAAATCGAACTCCCCAGCAACCATAACCATAAGGGAACGCCCTGCCGTTGAGTTAAGGTTTATGAAAATTGGTTTTGAAAAAGATATTTAATTATATTTAGTGGTGGTTTGGAATCTCGGTTCTGGGTCGGTTTTTGGATACCATGAACTATAACTGAAGCGGGGTTCTCAGTTCCAATTACGGTTCAGGAGCCAGTTCTGCTGGTTTTGTTTACCATCCGTTCCGCAGGTGGTGCAGTTCCGGTTCGAACCACTGGGCCAGTTTCAAACCAGCCATATCTAGGTTCAAGCCATGCTCGATTTCAAATCAGGTCCGTGAACCAAAATGGGGCATGAACCCTTTTATTCCATGTGCATGTTTGTTTAGGGCAAACTTATGGAACCATACAGGTACACTCGAGTGAGAGTAGAAAATGGTTGGGGTCTTAAACGGGTTGTGTTTCGTCAGACCAAATCGGGCCTTTAATTTTTGGACCGAAATCCAACCCATTGTTAATCAATTTCAGTTCGCTTCCTGTAATGAATCCGGAGGTTGGTTTTACTTGTTAAGATAAATAACTATAGTGATGTTTAAAACCATAATTTTGTTCAATAATCAGAAAGCTGTCATCGAACCCACGACCTGCAACTTGTGAGTCGAGCCCCCTAGCCATGTGAACTGTCGTTATATATTCCTAACTCAGTTTGGTGGCAGGGTCGTTTCTGATTTTGTTCGGGTTCAGGTCAAAGGACAGAGATGAAACGGGTTTGGTTTTGGCTGGGTTTGGGTTTGGTTTTCCAACTATTTGGTTCGGATCTAAATGGTTTGGGTCCGAAATGTTTATCCCAACCCCAAATCCTTTCCAGAAAGATCCTGGTTCTAGTTCCAGCCCAAACCCATGGCCCATCAAACAAGTTGGTCAAGCCTAATTGCTTCAGATTTGGGTCTGGTCCAATAAACTCGATTCATTTTGAACTGTAAGTGATTCATTACATTCAAAAACTATTAAGAGCACTGAAACTCACACGGTCTGTGTGAGCCATGGAACAGCACCAGACAAGAGAAGTGATTCCACGGGTCTGGGTTTGGATATTCAAAAACATGTTATGCATGTTCATGGATGTCATGCATGATATTCATGTTATGCACGTTCATCATGCATGTGCAACTACAAGCACGCACTAATGTGTGGAGTCTGTGTTGCATGTTTGCATGACGTAACATATTTACTAGGCATGCATACATGACAGTGATGACACCACAATCAGGAATATGATGCATGGCGGCGAGCTATCAAATTCCCAAGGCATCTATTGTGTTTTGTTTTACTGTTATAATAAAGATAAACCGTCCCTCTTCTTCGTGCGTGCACACACACACACACACAATATATATATATATATATATATATATATATATATATATATATATATATATAGAGAGAGAGAGAGAGAGAGAGAGAGAGAGAGAGAGAGAGAGAGAGAGAGAGAGAGAGAGATCTATACATATTAAGAATGCTAGGATCGTTGTGAAGGAGAGACTTATAACTTAAGAGTATACCTCCATGGAAGTTTTGAAAATAAAGATCAAAATCTATAGTGATTTCCTCAACTTTCTTCCAACAATCGTAAGTGGAAAATTGTTATGTCCCACTAAACGTTCTTGGGGAGCACATCCAAGACCTTCACTCACAAGCTAGAATCAGGAACCTATCAGGCAAGGTGGGTTCAACTCCAAGAGAGCAAATTATGGATGACTTCACTGAGCGGGTGATGCTCTCTGCTCATTTTGTAGGTACAAAAATTAAGGCCTCAAATAAATGAGTTCTGCTCTTTGGTATGGAACTCTATTCAGTTTGTTGCCATTTTGGTTCTACTTGCAGCTTGATCTCCTTGTGGTTATTCACGCAAAAGAACAACTTAGAAATGAATGGGAGTCTTATGAATGGGTCTAACTTTTTTGACAAATTTGTCTTGGCCTCATTCCCATGACATCCTTTGTCAACTATAATGTTGCTAGGCTTTAATCATGTTTGCTTGTGCTACATATTTCATGGTTAGAGAAGATGTTGCGGGTGATTGAGTGGTGTTACCTGTTCTTTCTTTTTGAAGTTTAATACATGTTATATTAGTGTTTCTTTTAATGTTGTGCATATTATGCAATACTTATTAATGCTTCTTTTTATTATGTTAGATGTCTCAATTACAAAGTCTATCTGAAAAGCTAGTAGAAGTAACCTCAAAGTAAGTAAACTCGAATACAATGTAATTAAGTAATGATGCAATGTCTTCAAAAACACAAAAAGGAAGCCCATTAAGTTAAGATCTAAAGTACAAGAACATTTTATAAAGTTTAAAGATGAATCAGGTGATATTAAAGCAAAATGCAATTATTGTAATAGAGGTTTTTGTTGTGATCCTGAGAAAAATGGCACTACTACACTCAAACATCATATTGATACTTGTAAGAAGTTTTTGAAAAATATATATACTAAAAGACAATAATTGTCTTTGCAACCATTAGGAGAAAGAAAATTTAGGCAACTCATGTACTTCGAAATTTGATCAAATGGTGATTAGAAAGGTCATTGCAGAGATGAACATTACTCATGAATTGCCATTTAAGATCGTCGAAGGTGAAGGGTTTAGAAAAGTACTAGGTATTGCATGCTCTAAGTTTAAAATTCTATCAAGGTGGACAATATCACATGATTGCTATGAACTCTACGTAGATGAAAAAGTGAAGTTGAAGAATTTTTTGAAAAGGAATACACAAAGCATATGCATAACCACAAACACATGGACATCCTTGCAACGATTAAACTATATGTGTATCACAACCCATTTTATTGATGATGGGTGACACTTGTACAAAAAAAATATTGAACTTTTGTCCAATATCTAGCCACAAAGGTGATTCTATTGGTAGGTTTTTTATTGATTGCTTACTTGAGTGAGGTATTAAAAGGTATTTATGGTTATAATTGAAAATGCTAGTTCGAATGATTTGTTGTTTCATATTTGAAAAAAAATTATAAGTTAGGAAACTGATATTGTAAATTGTAATTTTGTACATATGAGATATATTGCACAATTGTGCAAGATGGTTTAAAGTTGGTGAATAACTCCATTATTTGGTTAAGAAAAACTGTTAAATATAGTAGGTAATTTCTAGAGAGGATACAAAAGTTCAAAGAATGTATTCAATAATGTAATATATAGTGTAAGAGTCAATTGTACTTAGATATTGTGACTAGATGGAATCCCACATATAAAATGTTGAGTGTTGCCAAAAAATTTGAGAGGGCATTTGAGTTGTTTGATATAAAAGATTCATGTTTCAGGTGTGAGGTGTGAGGTGGAATTAAATGATAATGGTGATGATGGATTTGCATATATTGAGTGAAATTTTATAATTAAGTTAAGTAGTATGTTACAACAATTTTATGATATTACAACACGTATTTCAGGGTCATCCTATGTCACATCCAATACATTTAGGATAGAGATTAGTGATCTAGTTGGGGTAATATAAAAGTGGACCAACAATGATAATTTTGAGGTGAGAACCATGGGTTTAAGGATGAAATAAATTTTTGATAATATTGTGGTGATCATACGAAAATGAACAAACTTATTTTTATTGTAGTTGTACTTGATCCTTGAGAAAAATTTGAAGTGATGGAGTTTGTTTTTTGTAAATTTTATGGTACAGACAATGACAAATGATTATTTTAGGGAGTGAGAGATAATCTCTTTGACCTTTATGATGAATACATAAGAATGCTCTAGCCTAAAAATATTAATATCTCTCAATCAAGTGGAAACTCTACAGGCAATCTTGTGCCAAGTGAGTCAAATAATGTTAGAACAAAATGAAAGGCTAGAGATTTTCTTAAAGAAGAACACCTTAAAAGCAAAATGAAGTTGGAAGGTGTACGAGAAAAAAGAAAAACTGGATTGGATATTTATTTAGGTGAGCGAATACTAGAAGATAGCGACAAATTTGTTATTTTAAGATGATAGAGGATTAATTCAGAGATATTTCTCGTTCTTCCACGTATGACAAGAGATATCTTGGCAGTTCCCATATCTACAATAGCTTTCGAGTATGCATTTAACACAAGAGAGAGGATTCTTGATGCATTTAGGATCTTTAACACCTAGGATAGTTGAATGCTTGATTTGTGCACAAGATTGTCTATGACATGGTGTTAGTTTAAATATTGAGGAGGAATTAGAAGATGTTGAAGATTTTGAAAAAGTAACATGTACTTACTAGTATAATTGTATTTACCTTCTATTGTTATCCTTGTCATGATTGAATTATTTCTTATACAATTTAGGTTTGCAAGCTGTTGGCTTGAGAGGGGGTGCGGTAGCATTGAGTAGCAATATAGAGTCATTAAGTAATTATATTTTATTATATCAACTAGTTATTCCATTGACTTTTTTTATGATTATTTCATTTACCTTTTCATGTAGGTTAAATGGAGTTGGATGAAGAATGTAGATGACGGCTAATTGGTTTGCTTGTTGAGTGTCATTGCTATTTTGTAATATAGTAGCATTGTATTTCGTGATAGTGTAGGTAATGACTTTTGGTAATTGGTAGCATTTTAATATCGTTTATGTGCCTCAAGACTTGTTATCATATACATGATGTTGAGTTCTTGAACACTGTGTAACATTGGGATGTGCTAAGTTGAGGAATTGAAATATAGAGTAGCTGGAATTAGTTGTAACATATACATATATTTGTCTGCATTATATATCTTTGTCTGCAGCTTCTGAGTATTTCTTGATGGTTCTTATGTACGTGGAAATTTGCCAATTGTTCTATTTGTTTAAGTTATTACCCAAATTTCTATTAGTTAGATAAAGACTGAAGATAATGAAGATATTTTCTTGCTTGATCATTAGTATATCACACACATGATTACATATGTGCTTGATAGCGACATGGTCCTTGTTTTGGACAATGGTCTGTCAATGTTTTAGAACTATCAACAGAAATACTAACTGTTTGTAATTGATTATACTCTAATTCTTCTTTCTTGTTGATTAGGTTCTGCCACTGAATTTGGTGTTCCAAGCAAACTATTACGGAATACATCTTCTGCATTCACAAAGCTTGTCAATGAAGCAGCTAAACAAAGTTTTTTGATGAAACAGGGACAAGGCAATTCTAGATTTAGTATGCCTTTCTCATAATTGGAAAGTTGAAAACAGTCGTCAATTTTGTCTGCCTTAGAATCAATGACTTAACCATCCTTGCTCTCTACTCATACAAAACTAAATTCAAGACTGAGTGTAACACGAGTTCCTCTCTATACTTTAATACCCATATCCTGTCTTTAGTTGTTTTCCTTCGCTTTAATGCTTACTGCAATGATTGTTCTTTACTACAATATGAAATTGTCTCTTTGTAGCCAGTTATATGTACCATAGCACAAAATGGTTGTGATAGTTCAATGGTGTTCTTATTCTAAATTTGCTATCAATGTTGTAACGAGTCTTAAGCTTCGGTCACTGTAACTGTTGCATTTGTTTTTGCCTTTTCTGTTCATGCTGCCGATAACTCTTGCATATGTGGTTCAACAACCGAAAACAACTATCAACATACCAAGTACCATAAACGTAAGTTTAGTCATTAAATTGACTTCTATGCCTCTTTCTTTAGCTTTTTTGGTTCTTGATTTTAACTGCTCTAATAAAGGTTTGCAACCATTAGATGGTGACTCACATGGTTGACATGGTTGTTTGCTTGTTTGGATACTTGTTCTTACTTTATCTGCTGCATTTTCTTCATTCTGTGTGGTTCTTGGTACCTTGTCATAATTGTCATTACACAAAGTAGATTTGGATTTGGTCACAGATGGCATGGGCCAGTAGATATGATTTGAATCATATGAACTGGTGCAACTGTCACATGGTTATGCTGAGGATCTAGAATTCCACGTTGACGCTTGTAACTGCTTGAAAAGTGGTTGGACTGCGGATAACATTTTAAAAAATGCAAGATGCTTCTAAATTTCTACATGGTTGAAAATGTGCTCACTGCTTGGACTTTTTTTCCCTTATATTTATTATGCACATATAATGTACTGAAAGTTCTTTTAAGAATTGTCTTGCAAGGTATTGCTATCATCAATTTAAAGTGACCATTTTGTAATTGCAGACCTCTAGAAACTTGTAATTGCAGTATATTTGAAATATGTATATGCCTTCAATTGTGTAATCTGAAATATTGTTCTTGGAGATACATGGGGCTTGGCACTGTCATGAAAGTTATCGTTGACATGAAGGTGGGTGCTTGGTGTGCTAAACACTAAGCCTTTCTTGACAAGACAATTTTAGAGCTTGACAGAGTTGCCTGAATTTAGAGCTTCACAGAATTCGGGTAAACCGAATAACAAAACCAAACTGAACCAAAATAATTCAATTCGGGTACCTACACAAATCGGTTTGGGTTCAGTTTTCAACTTTAAACAAAATTCTGTTTTAGTTATTTTGGTTTGGTTCGATTATTGGACCGAACCTACCAACGCATACCCCTAAGGGCACGTGTAGGTACGGATTGGTGTGTGTTAGTATATTATATAACATACCCAAGCAAATCTTAATATTGTTGAGATTTGAATTTTAAAAATAAAAGTTATTTTTAATTAATTATACTTAAAAAATCATATTATATTTTTTGCTTTTAAAATTTAAATATCAACTATTTGTCTTTCAACTTTAATGGTTGGAATTTGTTTGAGGTTGCTAACATGTAATATTACAAGCATATATCAAACTTATTATATATATATATATAATTGTTCGTGTATGTGTATTTGTGTGTCATGTAACGTTAAAGTATGTTATCCTCGTGCTCGAACCCAAACATGATCAAGCCAAATATTCTCCACTCTATCGGGTTGGACTGGGTTGCATAGATCGGTTTAATATTGCCGTCCTGTCGACCCACAACCAACGAATGTGTCACCGGAAGCTGCGATCAGACTCGGGTCGAACTGGGTTGCATGGGTCGGGTCAATATTGTCATCCCTATCGACCAACAATCAACGAATGGGTCGACGTAAGCTGCGACCAGAACCGGGTCGACTCGTTTTGGTCGTTCCGCAATTTGGCTCGTGTCCCTTTCTCAAGTCACTGTGACTGGATCCGCAAGAGAAGATTCTACGGAAAAATTCGATTTGCTTCTACGGGAGCAATCCCAATGGCGCTTCCGGCTATCCTTCCCCGCGTGTTGTCTTGTGCCTCGTTGCAAAAAATAGAGCAGCCTCTCAGATAATGTGCGTCCTTGAACTTCTCTCCGCAAGCCCGAAATCGAAATCCTCCTTTTGAAGTCGTATGAGTGAGAGAGAGAGAATTCTGATACGGCAGGATGGAGTTACTGTGGCCCTGCAGAGTCCAACTTTTCCCCGCTAAAACTCTTCTTTCTAACGCCACAAAATTCCCGGCGATCCGAACAAGGTTTCTTCGCCGTGACGCTGACGCCAAGGGCAACGGCGCCCTCTCCGGCGACCCCGACCCTCGAGCTATCGACCGCGTATCCGTCCATTGCCTAATCTCTCATTATCGTTTTCGTTCTTTCCTCTTCGATGGTATGATTCTGCTTTTCGGTTTTTGGCGCCCATGTGACTGTTCTCCTTTGTTGGTTTCAGCAAAGGGCTCTAGAGGCTGCCATGAACGATATCAATAGCTCGTTTGGGAAAGGGAGCGTTACGAGATTGGGGAGTGCAGGCGGAGCTCTCGTGTACGTTCTCACTTTAGGCCTTTTCTATTGGATGGTAGCGTCCTCATGCTTTTGGAGTGTGTGATCTAGCCTTGGACCTTTATATTATTCATTCGGTGCGTAGGAGAGTGGCGTTTGTATGGTTCATACGGTTGTTTTATGATGTAGTGAGACGTTTCCGAGTGGTTGCCTGACTTTGGACTTTGCTCTTGGTGGTGGTCTTCCTAAAGGCAGGATCGTTGAGGTAAGTGTTTAACCCTGTCATTATCACTCACTGCTTGCTCCACATGAATACATGTATACATATGTAGTCATTACGTCGCTACTTGTGTTAGCGTCTACCGGAACAAATGTCTGCGTTGGTCTTCGTAAAAGCGCTCGGAATTCATCGTGATATGTTTGAAATCAGAGGAAATCTCATTGCTTAGTCTTGTTGTAATTACAATGTGGTAATTTTTGTTCTTACAAGCTCTCGAGAGATTGCCATAATATCAATATCAACTTGTTGAGAAAAGCTCTCATTTGGTTAGTCTGTATTTTACATATTTATTACCTTTCCTTGCATTTTTCCATCCTAAGTTTTTTCCAAAGAAAGATACTTCTTCTGTTATGAGATTTTCCTTTACAGGGAAAAATAAGAAACTGTATGAATGCAAACACGTGCGGACACACAGATAGAGAAGCATGAATTTGTGATCGTTTATCACTCTTCCGAATTAATAGGGTCACCTAGAAATTGATTGATTTTCTGGATTTCATTATTCTAGATCTTTGGCCCAGAGAGTAGCGGGAAAACCACGTTGGCGTTGCATGCTATTGCAGAAGTACAGGTATTTGGTTTATCAATTGCAGTTTCTATTTATTTCCAGTTCTTAATCAAGGGGTAAAAAGAAGTTTTGTTCGTTTTAGATAGCATATGCGTGAATATTTTAATTAATTCATTTCACTGGCTAATGCGCAGAGACTTGGAGGCAATGCTATGCTTGTCGATGCTGAACATGCTTTTGATCCATCTTACTCCAGGGCCCTGGGCGTGGATGTTGAAAATTTAATCGTGTGTCAGCCAGATCATGGGGAAATGGCGCTAGAAAGTAATATCTCGGTTCTTATCTCCTAAAATTTCCCCTCTCAGATGCTGGGCAGACAGCGGTAGTACACTGTTAGTTTTGTCTCCTTTTGTTCAGAACTTCAAGGGACATCTGTAATGTGCCTCAAGTCATTCTGCCTTGCTGAGAGTTTGGATAACATCAATCTCTATGTCTACCCCAATTTTATACAATAAGTTGATACTTGATACAAATTGAATTAGCTAGTCCGTTCTATGTCTAAGCTGTAAGCAAGTTGGTTTAGTTTTTCTGATGTGATCTCAATTTGCATTTGAGTTTAGAACCATGCAGAACATGATCTTGGTCACTAGTGGGTTTCTATTTGTTTAACAGAATTTTATCAGTTGGGATTAAACTTCCTTGGGTACCCAATTTGCAACCGAACCATCTGCATTTATATGTACTAGAAGCAAAATTCATGAGAGAGTGGAAAGTCAGAAAATAGCCTCAGGAGGTGAAGCAATATATCAGATGAAAAAATCTTTTACAATAGTATCATATAGGTGAGAAGTGCAGGTATAGAAGGAGACAGGGCATTAATTTGATAAGTGCATAAGTTAGAACACAGTTACCAATTTGTATTAAATAGTAAAATGTCTGGCAACCTAGGGTCAATTTGGTTACTTCAGAGGACATAAAAATTAAAATTGGCACACATTGCATTCCCTAAAAAGAAAGTTTTAAATACCTAGGGTCAACTTTTCACAGTGATGGAAGAATTGATAGAGATGTTATGCATAGAATTAATGCTGGTTGGTTAAAATGGAGAGAAGCATCAAGTATTCTTTGTGATAAGAAGATACCATTAAAGTTAAAAGGTAAATATTATAGAGCAACAATTAGACCTGCCATGTTTTATGGTTCTGAGTGTTTGGCAGTTAATCATCAACATGTACAAAAGATGTCTGTGACATAAATGAAGATGTTGAGATGGATGAGTGGTCATATAAGAAAAGATCGTATACATAATGAGGTTATTAGAAATAAATTATGTGTGACACCAATAGAGGATAAAATGAGAGAATATCATTTAAGGTGGTTTGAATGTATAGAAAGAAGATAAAAAAGAAGAACCTGTAAGAAGGTATGAAAAACTAGATTGTGAAAGTATTAAAAGAGGTAGAGGATGACCACAAAAGTGTTGGAAAGAAACAATAGAGAATGATCTAGCTTCTTGCGAGTTAACTGCTAACATGGCACATGATAGGGCTCTGTGGAAACAAAGAATCTATGGAGCCGATCCCGTCTAGTATGGGAAAAGGCTTAGTTGTTGTTGTTGTTGTTGTAGTAAAATGTCTGGCAACCTTAAGTGCTTCTTGGCACCCACTTAATTGCATCTGCAATTTCAGTTACCTGTGTTGGTCACAGGAATTACGTGGCGAATTACGTGGCAAGTTCGTCGCTGAATTCCTTGACCTTTTTGATATTGCATTGAAGACACTGTGTTTTGCTATTCCTGCACTTATTGACTTTTCCTCAATTACTATGCACATGCTGTCAAGTTACTTTGCACATACTATTTATATTTATCTTAGCAACGCACACATCTCATTTATTGAAACATTTTGATAGATGCCTTTTAACAGATGTGCTTTGATTCAGTTGCGGATCGTATGTGCAGATCTGGAGCAATAGATCTCATTTGTGTTGACTCAGTTTCTGCTCTTACCCCCCGAGCTGAGATTGAGGTAAACATTGGAAGGTCAGCAATATATAGTTATGCTGCTTAGTGCTGGTGAGAAGTATTCCTATTTTCAATGACTACTTTTCAGGGCGAGATAGGAATGCAACAGATGGGCCTACAAGCACGTCTTATGAGCCAAGCACTACGTAAAATGTCTGGAAATGCTTCAAAAGCTGGTTGCACTCTTCTTTTCTTGAACCAGATTAGACATAAGGTACTTTTTAGCTCCTCCTACTTCTTTGTGCTTTCCTCTCACTTACCTTTAGTTGTTGTTATTGATATGCAATAATCTCTTTTCTTGTTTTAAGATTGGTGTATTCTATGGGAATCCTGAGGTCACTAGTGGAGGAATTGCTTTGAAATTCTTTGCATCCCTTCGCCTTGAAGTTCGTCCTATTGGGAAGATTAAGTCTGTAAGATCACAACCTTTCCCTATTTAGTATCATGTGGTTAAGCTTGATTTGCGTCTGGTATTTTATTTTATAAGGTTTTCAATATTTCCACTCTATTTTTTTCCTTAACCCCTATTTCAGCTTAAAGGAGATGAAGATATTGGTATCAGAGTTCGTGTAAGGGTGCAGAAAAGCAAGGTATATTGGTTGGTGGAAACCTTTATCAAAAGATTTGAAATTTGAAACTGCTAACATGGTGAACATTTGCTACAATTTTCATTACCTCTTAATTTATGAATATAGCTCTTTATATTGTACGCTGTTTCAATTTATTGTACGGTTGCAAAATATTATGCGGACTCATTAGTGCTTTCCTTTAGAGCCAAGAGAGTCCTTGAGTTGAACCCAAGACTTGAGCTTTCTGCTTGAAGAAATCAACTATCTCCAGAAGTACCAACTGGTTTTCTTTGTAGAATGGGGTCGGAGAGAGAGGTGAATGATCCCACTGGAGAGACAGAGAAAGAGAAGTCTTATAGACTAGAAGGATTTGAGCAAGTGGTTTTCTCATTCAAGTAAATTCTTGACATCTTCAGAATTGAGCAATTGAGCTCTGTTTATGCTTGACATGTGTGGCTTGTATGGGAAGCTAAGTAATTCTAGCCTTTGGATTCCACATGTCTAGGGATTTTCCAAGTAAAGCCCTTAATGGTTTTCTTGCTTACTTCCTTTGGATCTCCACCCTTGACAACTAACCATTTTAGTTGGTATAATATTTCCCCTCATCTGCGCAAGTCTTAGAATTATCTCCTCAACTCTTATGCCAATTCTTGTTCACGCTAGGCTTCAACTAGCAAAATTGTGCTTATTCTAGGATGTGCCCTTGTTGCGCTTTCCATCTCTACTAGGCTACTGTTTACTGTTGCTGTGGAGGTCCTGCACATGCCAAACCGCCTTGATCAAAGGGCCTTGTAATGCCAATTCATTGATCCAAGTGGTGATCTATGCTACACTCTAGCTTGTATCTACATACGTTGGAATTATGCTTCTAGAATTCTTCTTCTATGGAGTTCTCACATTATATATCCAATGTCCACCATATGAGTGGGCATCCAACTTGCGTCCGTGCCCCACTTGGAGATTATGCCACCACCTAAGGATATAGTGGTGATGGTTTATCGAGGGTAGCCTTGTTACACACTTGGAAGTCCTATTTTCCAAGCCAGGGGTGGCAACTTTATACACAACACAATAACTTTACACAAACATGCCACGAAAAATCGTGTCTTGTGATCATGAAGGGAATTTTCTTCGTGTCCATATGGTTGGAAAGTTACACAAAAAGAATAATATGTTATCCCTATAGAACTCAAACATGATTCAGATAAACCAAAGTATGTTTGAAATTGTCAAAATTTTAGATGGCCGACTACAACGTATGTTTTGAAATTTCAAGAGTGCTAATAATTTTTAGTCAGCTATATAAAGTTTTGATAATTTCATAAGCATTCGGGATATATTTGTTTTGTGTTGAGTTCCACACAGATACAACAAGATTTTTCTTTTTTGTAACTTTTCAACCGAACAAATATGATAACAAGAGACGTTCATGTTCACGGAAACACACTTTTTTGTGGCATGTCCATAGGGTTATCCTTTAGTGTTTAGAATTGTCACCCCTGTCTCTGCCTATAGCCACCTGATGCCCAAAGTATGTATTTAAGCATGATCTTTCTTTACTACGTGCTTGAAGCTCCTAAGGTTAATTTTGTCCTATCTCGAATTCTACATAGGAGCATATTATTTTGGAGATAGGCACATCCAGAACTAGTCACAGCACGTGCATATTGGCTCATTAAGAAGAGAGAAATCTTGCTTTCAGTAAAATGAAAAACAAGCGGTACCAAAGTTCAGTGTTGGTGGACCTACTACCCATGAATCCCAAGATGATGAGGCTTTAATGCTGATATGATGAGATAAAAAAACTCTTAGTACAGGTTGAAAGTTTTCTAAAAGCTTACATGGGAAATGTTTTTCTTGCATCCCCAAAACACCATGGAACCTATCATTTTTCATTCCTTGTATGCTTCTCTTGTGCTTCTGACCCATTTTGTTTATCATCCATGTGTCTACAATGTATTTGTAACATGCTTCTTATCAATGCACTTAACAAGGGGGAAAAATAGGATAAAATGTTCTTTCTTCTTCCCTATGTAAAACATCAACAGCTAATTTTTGTAGTACTTATATTAGGTCTAAATTTCAATGTCATAAGTTTTTAAATTTCTTCTCACAAGAATACATGGATGACACATTTTTTATTTATGAAAGGAAAAAGGTGCAAATCTACTTTTTGATAGATTATTCTAAAATTGTAATAATTTTCTTGTTTTCTTATTGGGTTGAGAGTTTGTGCATCTCTTTTCATTCTCTTTTTGCTTTTGCTGATTCCAAGTTTTGGTGTTTGCTTCCTAGTTTATTGTTTTATTTTTTGTAGCAGTTCCTACTTTATTGTTGTTTCATCTGCAAGTTTATTCATTGCTTCTTCCTTTTCTTTTCTTTTGTAAAGTCCTCACTTATGCATTGTGTATGAGTTCTAAATTGTGGTTTCCGGTTAGCCTTGCTTTGGACATGGGGTAGATATAAAGACTCTAAGCTCAACTTGATTTAAATTGAAATTATGGTGAAATACCTGAGTTCTGGGTCTTCCATATCTCCCAGTCCTGACACTGGTATAGCGTGTAAGCTTGAGTTTCCTGTATTTTTGTCTTCTTGTCAATCACAGAGATGAAACTGTCTGCCATTCTCTCTCTCTCTCTCTCTCTCTCTCTCTCTCTTTGTGTGTGTGTGTGTGAGCATTTGTATGCATGCGCATTTTTTCATCTATAATAATGAATATATGTTATTCGTGGATGACATTGTATTAGTGGATGAGTCTAAGGAAAAAGTTAATAGAAAATTGAAACTATTGAGTGACACATTAGAAAGTAAAGGCTTTTGGCTTAGTAGAACAAAGACAAAATATATGGAATGCAAGTTTGATCATTTGGTTATTTCAAATGATACAGAAATTAAGATTAGCACACAATACATCCCACATAAAAAAGTTTTAAATACCTAGGTTTGGTTTTTCAGAGTGATGGGAAAATTGATAGAGATGTTACGCAATTAATGGAGGTTGGTTAAAATGGAGAGATGCATCGAGTATTCTATGTGACAAGAAGATACCATTAAAGTTGAAAGATAAATATTATAGAGCAACAATTAGACCTGTTATGTTGCATAGTTTTGAGTGTTTAGTTAATCCATCAACATGGATAAAAGATGTCCGTGACATAAATTAAGATGTTGAGATGGATGAGTAGCCCCATAAGGAAAAGACCATATACTTAATGAGGTTATTAAAAACAAATTAGGAGTAGCTCTAATAGATGACAAAATGAGGAAAAATCATTTAAGATGGTTTAAACATGCAGAAAGATGACCAAAAGAAGTTCCGGCAAGAAGGTACGAGAAATTTGATTGTGAAAATGTTAAAAGAGGAAGAGGAAGACCACAAAAGTGTTGGAAGGAAATAATAAAGCATGATTTAGTTTATGTTGAGTTAACGGTTAGCATGCATATGATCGAGTTCTATGAAAACAAAGAATCCATGTAGCCGACCCTATCTAGTTAAGCTTAGTTGTTGTTGATAATGATATGATAATGCATTAATGAGAAACTGCTTGTTTCATATGCCTTGCACCTTAAGATTCATTTTCTTAAGTTCCCATGAACAACAATAGCTACTATAGTGTGCTGGCTGTTTTGTCTCATGCTACTCTACTCTATTGGGTGGGTATTTCTAATGAATATACATTTGAACTTCAGGGATATTTGTGGCATCAATGGAACATATAATGCATGCTGCTTTTGGATACACTTTTTGAATGATGATATTTGTGTGAATTTTGCAAGGAAAATTTGCAGCAACAGAACGTGTTATTGTTCTGATTTTAAATGCACTCTTCAAATGATGACATTTATGTGCAAACTGCTTTGCAAGGAAAATTTGTGAAGAAAGTTTATTTTATCATATGTACTGCACTCAATGTTACTGGTGCCTCCAAGATCCATCCCCACTTTGCATATGCAATGGGAAACATTTCATTGACTTTCTTGTTGCATGTTTGTTCTAATTTAGGTGTCAAGACCATATAAACAAGCAGAATTTGAGATCATGTTTGGAGAGGGAGTTAGTAAGCTGGTGCGTAGCCATAGAAACAAAATGAGGCTTTGATGCTACTTTAAATGATGTGGTCTTCTTTATTGCTACTGCTGCTTGCAGGGTTGCATATTGGATTGTGCTGAAATGCTGGATGTTGTTGCCAAGAGAGGTTCTTGGTATAGCTATGTTGAACAGAGGTGTGCTACTTATTATAAGTTATATATAAACTTATAATATATATATGTACTTGTGATGAGTTGATTGGGAATGTAACCATGAAGTTGTGATCACTCGCTTTCTGAAGTTCCTACTGAGATGACTTTTGGTTCTGCACGCTATGTAGCTTTATACTGCTTAGATTCTAGCCAAAACATGTAGATGATTGGACATGTCTAATTCTTAGGAATCAACTTTCTTTTTATTGTGTTTTCCTCTTCAGTGGAAAACATGCTTCTTTAATAGTAAAATGAGTGCTCTGGCCGTTGCCCTGTATCACTGAAAAATGTCGTATACAGGTAAAGTCCTGACTAATCAAGAACAAGTAAACCCCTTCTAACCACGTAGCCACATCCGTATGGTCCTTACCTTAACCAAGCCCTTTCTCTACGCTAGGTGGAGCCAACTAGATGCTGCAACACGAACGCTTCCTGGAAGGTTAGCAGTCCTGGTACTTGTGCAAGCAAGTTATATTCGAAGTCCTAATGGAAGCCAATGCACTAGTATTGAAGATCGTATTTTCTGATAACCATGTAACCACACCTATTCAGTTATATTTGAAAGACTAATACAAAGAAATTATCTTTAAGTTTTGCATATAACCTATGGTGTGCGTGTCTCTGTGTGTCAGAGAGAGAGAAAGAGTCATTTAGTAATTAGTTTCTGCTCTGCTGATCAGGCTGGGCCAAGGGAGAGATAAAGCACTGCAGTACTTACGAGAAAATCCCGAACTCTGCGATGAGATAGAAAAGGTGCACACAAAGTGTTTTAACTTTTTTGATTTGCTTGAGAGACAAAGTGTTAGAACTTTTTTTATTTGTGCATTGATGGTTTCATGTATTAGCTGACCCCGTCTAGTATGGGAAAAGGTTTTGTTGTTGGTGTATTGATAGTTTCATGTATGTCTTTTTTGCCTTTTATTGCATGTTGAAGAATTTTCCTAGAGACGTCAAAATGGGCCTGGCCTTGGGGCTGATATGTTTACTTATATACATATATAATATTATAATAAATATAAATATAATAATATACGTATAAATGACATATATGTACACTCATAATGTGTATATATATATGTATATATTAATATGATATATATTATATGATATGAGCGTGCCTAGCCTGGTCCGTGGCCAACCAAATTCCACCCACATTTTCCCTGGCCCACCAATGCTGGGGCCGGGACAGTGTGGATTGACGCCTCTAGATGGTGCAATTCGTTGTGACAACTTAGTTCCTTAGCTGTCTCTGTACTTAGTAAATCTTGTGGTTATTGTTATTGATATATAAAGTGGATGGCAAGATTCTTACAGAAAGAATTTTGGTGAATCAAGTAGCACACCCACACACACAAAGTTGTGCAAATCAATTGTGTGGTGGTGCTGAGGGTTGGTCGACATGCAATTGCATTTGCATTTGCATTTTCTTGGCAAAAAGAGAGTTGATTGTATTTTCGCCTTGTGTTGAAGTTGTCTTTGCTCAACAAAAAGCACAACTTTTGGGTACACGTAAATGGATACTTTCAGAATGAATGGTCCTCTCTGAAAGGGAATTGAGAGGGTCACTACAGTATTTAATCTTTTTCATTAATATGAATTCGTTTTATATTCTGGTAATCGGTTTATGCTGTCTTTGCCAACTAAATCAAAGTGGAAATTTGAACGGATTTAACAGATACAATTGTCCTCTCTTCAGCCTCTGGGGGAAAAAGAAAAAACAAAAGCTTAGTTGAGTGAGTCCAGAACACTATCATTATTAATTGAACGATGATTTTTTTTGGCCTTGAAATGATTCTCACTGGAGACAGAAATAGTGCTCATCAATTTGCAGCAAGCAAAAGGGATCTTTCCTTTCTCATTTGTCAAGTGAGCCCTCCTGGTTTTCTCTGTTGTTCATGCTTCAATTCTATATTTTTCTGGCTGGACCATGTTGCTGAACCCCTTTTCTAGAACATATACTTTCAAGATTAAACATCTTAAACCTATCGAGTTGTTTTTGTTAATTGTAAAAAGTGCCATGTTCTACTGTTTTCATCATCTCTTTTCTGCTAAATCGGACCCTTAAACTTCGCAGGGTCCCTATCTCAGGTTTCTGAACAAACCGTACCTATTTCCTGTTTTGATTTCCAACTTTATCGCAGTTGCTATTGAGGTTTTCACGTTCCAGTGTCTTTTCATTTCACTAAAATCTTCTTATGCTTGAATATTATTATGCATCCTTGTTTCATTCAAAAATCTCTTCTTTTGGTCATTTAGATTTGTTAACTGCATTGCATGATGTAATGATTTGTTGAGTTTGTGCGATGCAATCAAAATTCCTCTTGTTGATACCGCTGGTATCTCATAGTCAGTCATTCAATTTTTTTTATCTCACTTCTTGCTTTAGTCTTTAACCATTTTAAAGAGGCCAAGGTTGCTGTTTCAAGGTTAGTTCTACGGGTGCTAGCAAAATCACTGGGCTCTTTTATTATGTCTGCTGCTGTCATTATTTTGGTGAAAAGCCCTTAGGTTGTTTTTCAGGTTGTCCAATCTACTATGTCTGAGGGCCTCGTCACTCCAGGAATTTCTGTGACGGTTGCTGAGGTGACTTCTCGTGATGACGACTACTCAAGTTATGAAGAGCCGTGAGAGAAGATCAACATCTCAAAGCTGGATATGGATTCAAGAATACGTGGGTGGCCAAATTTTGAGGTAAATGACATGTCCGATTTGTCTCAAACCTGGAACCGTAAGCAAACCATCCGGTTCTGGTTCATTTTTTTTAAGACTCGGGGTGTGTCCTTAACAGTCAAACTCTCCACCTACCTCAACAGTAGGAAGCGTCCTACCATTGAGCCACCACGACACTTGTGATTATAAATATTATATATATATATATATATATATATATATATATATATATATATATATATATATATATATATATAAACTTAATAAATAGTGGTTTGAAACTGCTGGTTCTGGTTTTGAACAGGTTTTCAAAAATCATGAAAAGTACCTGAACCGGAGGATCTTCATTTACGGTTCCAGTTACTGGCAGTTTCGTGGTCGGCCGGTTCTGAACCTGCCATGTCTATATTATGTAGTCAGGAAAGGAAGTGTGCTTGCTCTGCCTGGGATTATTAAACGGATAATAAATTGTTGAATGTTAAGAAATGGAGAATTCTTGCTTTATGGGACCATAATTTGCTGATGTTTCTCACTTTATTATATCCAGTGGAACCCATCCGTTTAGTGGTAGAAACCCACAAGTTGAAAGGAGGTCACAAGTCGCCTTGCCACACAGCCAAAGCTGCAGGATCCATTTGGTTGACTTGAATGGCAATAGGGTTTATAACCCCAATTTTATCTTTGGGTGAAAGTTTTGGCCCTCATTATCGGGTGAAAACTTTTTTTCAGTTTATGCTCTTATGTATATTTCGGATAAACGTTTTGATAGTGGTACCTGAACTTTGTTACAGATTCTGATTTATCTCCATTAGAATATTCTTGATGCTAAGGCTGCTGCAATTTATACATCAAGATGGCCAACGGCAGCAAGCTTAAAGCTTCCACCGAATTGTTCAGCTCATTTGGGTTGGTTTGGGATGCTAGCAACATCGATCATGCCCTTGGCACGAGGACGAGGACATTCATGACCGTTGTACATCATAGAGTTGCAGATTTGTAATTTATGCTTCAGTTCATTTAACAGAAATTATCTACCTCCCTCTTTTATGGATGTTTTAGCTGAATGATGGTTTCAATGGAGCAGGATGGATTCATGTTAACTAGAAGAAGTTCAGTTGATACTAACTAGTCATCATGTGCAAGGCTTGTAAAATGGCTTTTTCATGGGAACCGACATTAGCTTAGTATCCTTTAAGCAATTATACGGAGTGTTGGACGAAGCAGCTTTCTGGCCGGTCATGTTCATCAAAACTAATATACCAAACACAAGCAGCTCAATAAACCTAAAAGAGCAAGTGTGAATAAGTTGTGTTGGGAAATTGGATGGCAATATTAAGGAAAATTTTACAAAAATACTATTTGGTTTTCATTTTTGATATTATAGGACTTAAATTTTTCACTCATAAAATCATGATGTTACGGTTTTGGTGTAATCTAAAAGAGACCCTAGTATAGTGACGTGAGTTTTTGTTCTTGTGGCGCTTATATGAACATCGAAAGGTGGTACTTGATGTCACATCAATTATTGTAGCATTTTATATTAAATATTATATTAGTATTCGAGTATGAGTTCTACAATATCTAGTTATTATATAAGTATAATAATTACTATGTAATTGGTTTAATTATCATTATTTAATTAACAGATGTAAATTAACATTTATATTTTATGATACATATTAAATATAAGTATAATAATTACTATGTAATTGGTTTAATTATCATTATTTAATTAACAGATGTAAATTAACATTTATATTTTATGATACATATTAAATAATATTACAACAGACTATTTATAATATTAACATTATATTAATAATTTAACATTAATGGTATAATTAATTAATATATAGTTATATTATATAATCCATCTTATATAATATTAAATTTGTTATTAATTATATTTAATATAAGTTGATGTGACAACTTAATATCTAATATAAACTAATGTGGCTCACGTGCAACATTAACATGTTTATGCAAGTTTTTCGTAAAAAAAACTGAATTCTTTATGCTAGAAGTCTCTTTTTTATTAATGCGAAAATCTTAGTGTTGATTTTATTGAATGAGAAGTTAGGTTTTAAAGGAAAATTATAAGGTATTTTTATGAAATTTTCTTATATATATATATGTATATACGGAGAGAGAGAGAGCACCCTACTGATATGAAGAGAGTTATAAAGTTCTTTTTTCTTAGAGAATTTCTCTTTCTTTCCCTGCCCCTGATATATATGTGGGGAGAGAGAGAGAGAGAGAGAGAGCACCCTACTGATATCAAGAGTTGTAAGGTTCTTTTTTCTTGTTGAATTTCTCTTTCTTTCCTAACGAGTAGAGACCCCCCCCGGTCTTGTAACTGTGTGAATGATTAAGAGTATTTTCTATTATTTAACTAAATAACAGTTCAAAAGAAGACTATTTCGGTTTCAACGAGTGGTTAAGCACCTTTCCCGTTGCTGTTCTCTCAAAGACTTTATTCCTAGAGAGCACCTCTAACTGTCAAACTAATCACAGTGCGTGATGTTGCTAATCATGAAAAAGTTGCAAACTAGTTTAACTTCGTTATTCATGCTTAAGCTAGGTGTCTACTCGGTAAAAAAATTGGTCAACCGAGAAGGGTTGATGTTACTCTTTCATAATAAAGTACGCTAAACCATATCTGGCTACACAAGGAGCAACTTATTATGGACATCTTTTATAACTAGATATATTAGTTACATTAATATATGAAAACAAAAGATCATGTGCTGTAATTCACGACGTTCAACCGTAAAACGACTGTTAGAAGTTCGATGCGTTGAGTCAATATCGACGAACTCGAGAAAAAAGGGTTGAAGGTCGGGTTGAATACGTACCCACTTAGGACTCCTGATTGGTGTATCCCTAACACCATCTGATAATTTCAAAAAATGTTCAAGGTTTATCAATCCCAGGGAGCAATTCATACACCTTTCATCTCCAAGATTGACGTCATACGTAAAGTTTGTAATTCTTCATTCTAAACAGCAAAATTTGGATCAGCTTTCATGTTTCACGAGCAGATTTCGTACTACTGTGAGATATAGAAGTTTGTCTGTCCGCTCGCACGGGATAGCATGGAGAGACTTGGGATATGCAGAGATTGGGGATGCACTTATGCCTAATGAGAGGCTGAAGTCAATCCACACCCAGGGTGTCGAGCTCATGACCTTTAACTTGGGAGTCGACGCCCTGTGCCAGGTGAGCTATGGCCTGTTTGCTTAAGTTGGCCATTCTAATTATACAATAAGTGCTGATGAAGGGCACAGGAAAAGATTTGTTATACTACCAGCATATGTGAAACGCGAGTTCCAAGAGTGTGTATACTACCAGCATATCGTACCATTATATTTGCATACTTCTCTAAAACTATAACTGTCCCACATATTTCACTAAAATTGGGGATCATGCAATAAAAGCACCAAGTGAACCGACAGAATGTCTGAAGCTAAGGAACGATATCTTGAAAACCCCAACAAAGATTTTATTAAGAATTCCTTTTTTCCCAACATGTGTGCCATATTTGTTCGAATGACTTGCAAAAGGTTCACCTGATAACAAGGGCATATGCAACTTCACAAAATATAGATCCCCATCAATTAAGACATTTACATAAGCAAGGACGCATGTCATAGAAGAGCATGGTTTCTTCTTCACTGTCCAGCCATCATGTGTGCCGCAGCGATGCCAACCTCTTCTCAAGATCACTAACATCAACCTTTGAACTGCCAATAGAACACCCATTTTATTAGAGAAAATATGAAACACATGCAGGTAATGATAGCTTCATCCAGCAACATTTTGATTGAATAATGTCACAATAATAAACCAGCAACCCAACAATGAAGTGAGTCCGACATGTAAAGTTAAACACATACATATGCAATCAACAGAAATACAGGCACATGCACACGCACGCACACAGAGAGAGAGAAAGAGAGTTTACCCAGCAGAAATATTTTCAGTTCTTTTTCCTGCAATGCTACCTTTGGGAGCTGAAGACAACTGCATCAACAAAGGCAAAATAAGTCAGCTCGAAATATAGATAAACGTACGATAAGTACATTGTCTTTGATGTATTGCATTCTGCACCAACCTGTGAAGCAACATCAACTCCAATTTCATCCAGAACCTGCAGATGAGTCACGTTATGTGCAATCAGAAGAAGACAATGTAGAAGTAGGAAAACACTAATTGGTTAACCATTTCTTGTAAATGAGTCAACTAAGCAACGTAGATGAAAGAGAACCTGATTAGTGAGCTCCTCAGTTTCTTCTTCAGCCTCATCTTTGTCTAACACATCATCAATGGCATCTGAAATCATCTCCATCTGTAGAGCAGAATTATTTGAATCACTCAATGACAATAACACAACAGACTGTTATACCGACCCCCACTAGAGAAGGCCCTTCTGGGCTGCACAGGAAGAAAACTGAGGATTTGGATGTTGGAAAACTCTAACAAGGACTAGCAATTATGAAACAAGATTAGAGGTTTCAGCATCTTCTCAATAATCCCTTTGGAGAAGATTAAACAAGGTTCTTGATTCTGTGTGTGCTTTGGAAGAAAATAATGCATAGTTTTGACAGGCATGAATATTCTCTGCATGCCAATACCAAGTACTGACTCGTTTACCAAGGCAGAATGTTAGTTCCTGCAAGACCAACCGCTAGTTCAGATAAGCAAATATCAGAGGGAAGAAAGGTTTATCAATCTGTCAACGAGGGTGTTAGCTTTCCTCGATATATTAATACTCAATAGGGAGTAAATTTAGAAGATGGGCAGAACATTTTTTCAGGAATAAAGAACAAGTCTAGGTTACTTGCTTTAAGTTCAAATAAAAGTAACAACTATGTCATAGTGAATGCTGGTCTGTAGAATAAAGTTCTTAGGCACCATTTATTTGAACTCAAATCAAATTCTTAAAATGAAAATAATTTTCAGTACTAGCAAAATTAATGTAGGCGAAGTCACCCAATTTCTACTACCAACATTTCGCCAATACAGATGAGATTTGATCAATAGACAGGAATTCAGGAAGGTAGATTTTGAATGCACATGGAATATTGGCGATCAATGAATATTTCAAGATTTCCTTGGACATCTTCTATTCAGCCTTCAAAAACAACAACTAAGCCTTTTTCCATGCTAGATGGGGCTGGCTACATGGATTCTTTGTTTCCACAGAGCCATATCATAATTTGTAGAATCCATGGTAGATAAGTTCGACAAAGTTTTACATAGGCTGTCAGAAGCCTAAATCAACCCTCCTGCTTTATCCGGGCTTGGGACCGACCATGCAAGGGTGATCCCTTACATCCATCCAAAATAAAATGAAAACAATAGCATAAAACAAACTCTTACTTTGAAACCAATTCAACAGTTTTTTCCCACGAACTGCCAGCCCATTATGTGCTTATAGTAAACAAATCAAAATTGCATACAAGTAGTCATCAATCATTTGAAAGAACTTGAAAATGGCATATAGAATGCAGAAACGATTCACAAAACCCACTAGCTATCATGCATATGAAGGGAAAACCAATACCGTCATATCCATTTGTGCCGATTCCTTCTGAAACTCCCTTATCACTTTAGCCTGTTTGGCTGGTGCCAATTGCTGGAAAAGGGAACACCTTGAAGTAAGCACGAGAACAACATAGATTCTGATAGAAAAAGAGACAACATGGGATTTGTGGAAAGTTTTCTATTAGAATGTCCAAAAACCACATAGTAAGAATTGCTCGGATCAATTTAGCTAAAAACACAGCATTTGAAGAAAGCATATGCAAGCGCACCAAGTAGAACACACAGTTTGTACTTGGCGTACCTTATTCATAGCAGACATTGCTTTGCTTGCACCTTTCATGCCTACTGCTACTGAAGTATTGGCATACATTGCCTGAAGCAACACAGTTCTGTAAGCAACTACAGAAGGGACAAAAGAAAAAATTGGCCATGATCAAGCACGTCAAACTTCAGAGACCTGTGTATGTGTTGCAACACCTCTAATCTGTGCACGGCTCCCTTGCAGATTAGCTATTTGCTGTCTCAACCTGACAAGTTGACGAGCCAAAATTTTTGTCGCGACCTAAATACAGTAAAATAGTAAAGCCATGGATAATGAATGTTTGACCATTTCAATAAACACTCAATTGAGTTGCCAAAATGGTTAGTGAGACTACTCGAAGAAACTCAGGCCCTCTACTTGGCTTTCATGAGGGTCAAGAATGGATGCAAAAGAAGCCTGAATATATAAGTTCATGGGATCTTAAATACATCGATAGAATATTACACCAAGGAGTGCAGATCCAGCGTAAGAAATGGACAAGAGAAAACAATATGATGTCGTTAGGCATTGCAAATTTATGATGAAAATAATAAAGTAAATTACCTCATTCCCCGTTTTGGCAGTCTTCTTAATCTCGGCCACCAACTTTTTCTCCTGACATCATTCTTTTTCATTAAAGGAAAATCTAAAATAATAAAAATTACAAAAATATCCCCACGTGGATCAATAAAATTAGAAATGAAGCACCCAAATATACCTCTAATTGCAGAGAAGTAATCTCTCGTTCAATATCTTCACCATTCATGCATGGTACATCACAACAGAACCGTACAGAAAAGGTCAAAATCCAATAAAACCAGTCTACTCAATGTGAAAATAACAGAACAAAGACAAAATAGGAAATATAAATTTAAATACGAATATACTTCGAGTCTCTGTACTGAAAAGAGGGGGGAAAGCATATCACCTTGAAAGATACGCAATAAGACCAGCAATGATAGATGGTGCTTGGATAGTCAACCATTTCAACATATCTAACATATGCTGAAGGATCTAGACATTTGAAGAGGTGGCTAGAAAATGAAGTTTTAAGAAACTAAACAGTCAACAGTTTAACAAAGGTGGAGAAGGCCTCACAAGATTGGAAGAAAATAATAGAATATTGTCTCGCTTCTTTTTAGTTAAATGTTAACATGTCGGCACAGTACTGAGCACAATGGCGTCAAGGATTCCATTTAGCCGACCCCATTTAGTGCGGAATAAAGTTAGGTCTCAATTCATATAGGCTAAGAGGGGAAGCTGCAAGAGAGATCTTACTTCTTGTCGCAACAGACATCTCTCGCTTACTCGTCCTCAGCTCCTCTGTTATCAAGAAAAGAAACTGTTAGAAACCTCAGCCTTCCCTTCAAGGCAACCAACCTGTTGAACGCTGTAGTTGGGGAAAAGCACAAACACAAATTTAATCATCTATTAATGCGAACAATGCAAGAGAAGGGCCTACTAACAATTGCGAAATGCGCGATAAAATATCACACTCACAAAAGAACGCCGCGCAAAAACCCCCTCAAACAAAGAGAAGTCGAAGAGTACGATCGATCGTCGAGACGGGCACACCAAGAATCAACAGAATAAAGAAGACGATCCAACACCAACAAAGTAGAAAGCGAAGAGACTCTGAGAAATGCATAGAGATAGCGTGAACAAAGGAAAAACACCAACCTTTAGCTGAGGGTTTCTTCCTGAAGATGTTTAACTTTTCCATCGAGGGAACACGAATAGAGAGTAGACGAAAACCCTAATGAGTCGACGGAGCAATGCTGTTCTGGGACCGCGGAATTCTCAAGAGTTAGGGTTTAGGCTTTTCGTTGACGCCGGAAGCAAGGAACTCAGCTTTTCCGGGAGAATCGATCTCCACCCTCCAACGTTCTAAAAAGAAGGCTGCCGTTTGAAAAATCGCGCTTTTCCTGCACACCCCTGAAGTACCATCATTTTACATGGAGTCCCTCATCGGGTCACTTCGGGTTGGGGTCGAAACCAAACTCTGTAAACCCCAACCAACCTGGGCAGGTTCAGGTAGGGTTATATATTACACTTTAACTTATAATGTCATGACATCTACTTCAAAAATATTTGAATTTGAAGTCTGAGAGGTTAATCTATAGGATTCTTGGGGCACAATTTGTTTCTTTTGCAATGCTCAAAACAATTAAAGCCACTGGGAAAACTCATGGCGAGCTCCTTTACTAATAATACTAATTCAATGCACCTATTGTGTAGGCTCGGGTCCATGGCCGGTTTCAGACCAGCCCGGTGGTTCCAACTGGAACCAAATTGGGCCAGAAACTGCACTGGAACTAGAACTAGTGAAACCAGACAAAAGACTAGGTACCATCAGGTTTTATTCCAATTCCACCTTTCGTAAAACCACAAAAGTTCAAAACACCAAGGAACCGGCAGTCCTGAGCCGGTTCTACGTTCTAGTGTAACCAAAACCGGCAATGTCTATGCGCTTTCTCTATCGGGTTTATTGTGAAGAGAAATCCCACACGAAATATGTGAACCCGTTTTTCCGATGTGGGTACTCCACCATAAACGTGTCGCTAATTTGTGAAAGACTTGACTGTTGAATATTACCTACGATCATAACATCTTAGTCGTCCTTTTCGTTTTTCCACCGTCAGAGAGAAATTCTTCCTCGTGCCAACGATTTCTGGTTCTGGCATTCCCTTCGATGTGAATTACTAAAGGAGAAGGTATTTCAAAAAATTACCGAAGAATTTTAAGGTCTACCGACGGGTGATCGGTTGCGCGCCATAGGCGGGTTTGGTGTTTCCGCGCGATTCTTCTGTCTAAGATTGAAGGTATTACGTTCAATCTTCCTCTATTTAATCCTCCGATTGGATATTGCAAAAGACGTGATTTTGTTATCAAATTTGTAGGGTTATTTGTACATCGCACAATTTGCTTCTGCTCTTTGAAACTTCCCTTTTTTTCTTTTTTCTTTTTGCTTTGCATCCCTTTCTTTTACCTTCTAAAAAGTTTGAGGGGTAAGATGATCGAAGTGTTTAAAGATAATGCTGGAGGAATTGAGAAAAATGGCGTGATAGAGTAAGTCCAACCAAAACGAAAACAAGCCTTCCCTCGCACTAATGGGGTTGGATACACAAGATTCGTAGTTACCATTGTGTTTGATTGAGCTCGAAAATGCAAATCATGTTCTGTCGCTTCCTGCAACAGTTTAAGGCTTTCCTCTGCCATCTGCTTTCTCACGTCTTCTCGTCGGAGCTCATTCCAGCTGGGAGCTCCATCTAGCTGCCTCTCAAAGTATCACATAACCTTCAAACTTTTTCTCCAATGCCAGTTTTCCATAAAGCGACGACACATCCTCGACATCTTCGTATTCTGTCACTGAGACATCAGCAGATACAGCGCATGTCTGTTTCTGTAAGTATCTGCAAAACTGTTGAACTGCACCCAGAGCGTTAGCTATTGTTGAACTTGCATGGAATTTAACTTGTCGTCTTTTACTAAGTTCAAAGCGCACTGCAAAATAAGTATTTCTTTTTTATTTCTAAACTCCGGTCCACAATACAATGCTATTCATTAATAGGGTGTTCGTCTTCAATGTGCTTCATAACCAAACTATGGAGATGTAAGCTTAGTGCTGGCCATTTGGTTTAATCCAGTATCAGCATAAAAGAAATCAGTTATCCTCTTGCGAGCTGTCTATAGTATTTTATAAGGTTGATGAATATGAAGAATACTCCGTTTGTCAGAGCATCATTTTGGAACTATGTCATAAGCTCGCATAATCATTTCTTTTATTAATTCTTAGGTCTTTTCTCTTTAATTTTCTTCACAAGATAACTTTTCCTGATGAATTTCATAGTTTGAGCTCCTCTTTAATTAATGGCTAAAGAATACTTGTGCAATTAAAGAATAGCATGTAAATGTTGTTGAGGTTAAATTTCCACCTGCGGAAAGGATAATGTAGCAAGGCTCAATATTTAAACAGCACTTTCTTGTGTTGAAGGTTTAAACTGAGTGGCCTTATCTACAAGCATTACATATTATAGAGTTATGTAACGGAGGTCTCTGGTATGCCTATAGTATTGCATAAAGTATGATTGAAATATGACAATATTCACTAAAATCTCCTGGTGATATTATAATTGTTGCTCATTTCAATAGCTTTATGTTCGCCGAGACTTTTATGGGGTTTGGAATACCCAAAAATGTGAATTTATCATGGAACTCACCTAGAAATTCCTGAGAAGAAGCATCATGAATAAAAAATTAAAATGACTAGAGAAATAGAAGGATTAATATGTAGATTACATCATGTTGGTTCTAATCAGTGTTATCCGTATCATATCGTATCGTGGGCCATCACGATACGATACACCCATATGTATCGCAAATGAGCATTTATCGCTCCGTATCGTGCGATACGGGCCGTATAGCATGATACGCCCAGGGACCCTTACGGGAACCCTCATTTTTGCGGGTTTCCTTGGTTTGTTCAGAGCTCACCAAGCTTCTCTAGCGTGGTTCTTCCCCTCCTTGGTGTTCAAGGCTCCAAAAATGTGCTCTACGGTGTCCGTGCAAGTCTCGTAACTCGGATTTTGGTATATTTTTAGTGTTTTTTTTCATTTTTTCTTTTGTATTTGTTGTTTTTTTGTGTTATTTATATTTTTTTTAATAACAAAATATGAAGTTATTAAGTGTGTGGATATGATTTTTATTGCATTCATGAAGTAAGAGACACTCTATTTTAGTGTTATTTGAAGATTAGGGATTTATGAAGTGTTTTTATTTTCAGGTTTTTGATTGAATTAAAGTACTCAATTGAGATGGCAGGAAGGGGTGTTAGAGACTCTCATTCTCGGTCTCATGATTCGGCATGGCAGTGGGGTACACCAGTTGAGGGTTCTAGATTGAAGATAAGATGTTTATTTTGTAAGAGGGTGGTTAGTGGTGGAATTTCACAGTTGAAACACCACATAAGAAGAACTAGGAAAGAAGTTGCTCCTTGCATATGCAGAGTTAGAAGTTTGTCAGAAGGAATTAAATGATAATATCTTCAGATGATTGAGAGTATACAAGAGAGGAGACAACAAAAGGATGATTTGGAGATGTTTCAGGAAGATGATGATGCTATTGGATTAACTGATAGTTTGCCTTCAGATGCCAGAATAGAGATTGGTAATAGCAATTCACGACCACCTAACAAGGGAAAGAGGGTTGCTGAAGACTTTGAAAGTGGTAGAAGAGGAAGTTCAGGAAGGAGTAGAGGAAGATCTGCGTCTAGTATACATTCATTTTTTCCTCCTACCACTACACCCAGTGCTCAACCTGGAATTCGTGTTGTTATGGCTTTAGAACAACTGCATGATAAGGCAGACCTTACAGTGGAGAGATGGTTTTATGATGCATGCATTCCATTTAATGCAGCAAACAGTTTTCATTTTCAAGCAATGACAGATGCAATTACTAACATCGGTCCAGGATACAAGATGCCCTCCTATCAGAAGTTTTGAAGTGCAAGAATATTGTTCGACTTTGAGAGAGTCATGGAAGGAGACAGGTTGCACTATCATGACAGATGGATGGACAAATAGGCGAGGAAGAACCTTGCTAAACTTTCTTATCTACTGTCTTAAAGGACTTATATTTTTGAAATCTCTAGACATGTCAAAGAAGAGACACACTGTAGAGATCCTATGATAAGAATTTGATAAGGTGATATGCGAGGTTGGGCTAAAAAATATAGTCCAATTGATTACAAATAATGCAGCTAACTATAAAGCAGTTGGAAAGGAATTAGCTGATACTTATGGGACTTTCTATTGGACACCATGCGCAACCCATTGTTTAGATCTCATCCTTGAGGATATTGGTGAGATTTATACAACTGAGTGTTGCCAAGATATCACCAAATTCATCTATAACCATGCATTTGTATTGTGTATGATGAGGAGATATACAAATGGTGCAGAGCTTCTTCGTACAGCTGCAACTCGGTTTGCAACTAACTTCTTATTTATATAGAGTATTGTGAGATAGAAGCAAGCATTGAAGAGAATGTTCTCCTAAGATGAGTGGCAACATTTTGCCTCAAAATAGAAGAAACAAAAGTTGAATGAAATTTTTGAGACAGTCTTCAAGAGTACATTTTGGAATGCATGTGTTAGACTGTTGAGGATTTAATGGTTTTGAGATTGGCTAATAGCGAGGAGAAACCATCTATGAGCTACTTTTATAAAACCATAGATAGGGCAAAAGAAGCAATTAGAAATAATTTTAATAGAAAAAAGAGAGATTATGTGCTCATGTAGAAAATTATTGATAATAGATGGAATAAACAATTGCATCAGCCTATTCATGCAGCAACATATTATCTAAACCCATCATTAATGAGAGTATAGTAGATGCTATTCATCGAGAGATGGAGATATATGATAATGTTCTTCACTTGATGGGTTTGCATGTAGCAATTCGCAACCGCACTAATATGCGTCAGGATAAATTGTTTATCTTCGTATTTAAGTTTCTTAAATCAATACATCTTATATTATTGTGGATTATGTCTCTAATGTTTGCCTTTTTGTACATATGTTTGGTGGAATAGGTTTGGAAGTGATTGCCCAAACCTTAGGGATTTTAAAGTCAGAGTTTTGAGTCAAACCTATAGTGCAACTGGTTGTGAAAGGAATTGGAGTGTCTTTCAACACATCCATACAAAAAAGCATAACAAGTTGGAACATAAGCGACTGGATGACTTAGTTTTTATTCATTGTAACATGTAGCTTTGCGAAAGGTAATGTTGTATTAGTTAGTACTTAAAGGTTCAATTCAATAAATTGTTTGACTTCAATTGTTAATATTATTTACTAATTGCTTATCTTTCTTTCTTGTAGGCAATTAAAAAAAGTAAATACACAAGAAAGCCAATTTGATCCAATAAGTTTGGATAATTTTGATATATTAGAAGACTGGATTATAGAAGATAGTGAAGAAAATGCACTCTTAACTGAAGAAGACATTGCATGGATTAATTTGAAAGGAGCGCAACAACCGTATCAAGGAGATGAATAATTTGATTTTCAAGCAGAAGGTGATGATGATGATGAGGATCTTCAGCAAGGAAAAGATAGCTCACGGAGTTGAGGAAGATTATTTAGTTGATGATCCTGATTACAATTTGTAAAATGTAAATGTATTTCATTTTTTGCTTCAAAATATGTAAATTTGGATGCAATTGTTCAATGTTGAATGCTCAATCTATACTAAACTTTGCATTATATGAATTCAAAGCAATTACCAGATTTTTTCTAATTTTTTCTGATTTTTTAAATATTTTTTTAATATTAAAGTATGATACGATATGCCCGTATCGTGGAGCCCAGCGATACGTGATACGATACGCATCAGACAACATTGGTTCTAATGGTTGACATCGGTTGCTAAAGCCTAAAACAATATCAGTGGTGGTGAATTATTTTGAATTCACAAAGATGGAATCCTCACACCATGGAAAATTGCATGACCTAAGAACCATGATTTGGTAGTGGGAGAACAGTATGCCTTTAGAAACTACATAGTGAGTAGTTACTCCCAATTCTTATTGTTAAGAACATTGACAATCAAGATCTTTGGGGATTAAGGATATGGACCGCTTTTGGAAGAAATGTGATTCTTGTGTGTAAATGATTGTCAATGTCCTTGGCATGCACATGCATTATTGGTATGTTTCTTATAGAAACTTTGTGCATATTATTTCAATAGGCAATGTCTATCTTAAGCTTATTTAGTGGCTTCTTCCACCAATTTCACATGTACAACTTGACCACAATAGTTTGTTTTTTACTTTCTTTTGAGGTTTATCAATTCAAATAATATATCGCTTCTACTTTCTGCCTCGTGCTGGTCACGTGTTGATTTGCTCAACTCATTATTTTACCATTTTACATCTAAGCCAAAGGTGAGTTGCTTGAGGGAGATGATGCAGAGGAGCAGGAGCTCATATTGGAGTCAGTATCTTAGAAGATGGTAGGAGTTTAGTTAGTGTAGTCAAGACACTCTTCTTAAGTTTGTTTAGACTTAATTAGGACATGTGAGTGGATCCCACCACTACGATTTTATTTTATCCTTGATAAAATTCAAGACCTGATGAACATCATTAGATTTTATTGTTCAAGTTCAGTTATTTGATTTATGCCATGATGATGTACACCGTTCAACCCAAGTCCTCACCCAGTGAGGGATCAGGACACGTGAAACGACGAGGTTGGATAGATGTGGCCTGATCTCTGCCCGATGCAATATCTCCCGTTTTTGTTTGAGCTGTTTTTGTACTTCAGCAATTGTTATGCAAGTGTCTTTATTTGTTTTTGATTGCTGCCTGGTCGTATGTAATAGGTATGCAGAACCAGCTTGTTTGTACTGGATGTCGCAGTCTTCTTCTTTATCCTAGAGGAGCTACAAATGTTCGTTGCACAGTATGCAATACAATAACATCAGTACCACCTCCTGGTTTTTCTCTTACTTCCTTTTCCCTTTTCCTTACTTAAACATGCATGTGCAGTTGACGAAAAATTATACTCCAAAAAGGTGGACACGTTTTAAAAGTTGCAACTCATTGAGGAAACTTTTAATGTGCACTTGAGTAACCATTCTGAGGAACCATATGCAAGGGCAAGCCTTTCAGTAGGTTTCTTGTCTCTTATTGAACATATCACTTGCTGCTTTATATTGTAAGGGTTCTGCATCTCATGGGTAACATTGAAAACGATAGGCCCTTAATCGCTTCAAAATATATCAAAAGTCACCTTGCAGATAGGCTAGAATTCTATGCATGGGAGGAAACCTTTAACTAAGTTCTACCTGTTGAGAAATGACAGACAACCGCAACGAGCCATCAAGCATGGAAAAAATGAGGAAAAAATGTGAAGGGAAAAATACGAAGATTGGAGGAGGGGGCAAGCCCTCTAATGGAGGTCGCCCCCTCTTTCTCTTTCTCTATTAAACTCAAAACCCTTTTAGAATACAAGCTGGACCAATCCTTATATAGTGGACTGCTCAACATAAAAAGACCAAAACGCTCTTAATAATAAGGACAATTACAATAATACCTAAAACATCAAAAATACTAAAAACATCACTAAACAGCAGATTCTTCAACACTACCATCCATACTCGAGCTGGTGTTGCATTCCCTTTTACCCTAGACGGGCCACAATTATGCAGTGCACTATGCAATAGACTAGGATCAGCACCATCTCCTGGTTTATCTCATCTCCATTTCTCTGTTAAAAAACGTCTATGGTTGATTAACGATTAACACAAAAATGTTGACACATTCTAGCAGTTGGCATCCACATATGGAACTTTTAGGTGTAGGTGTGCTTGAGGAACCATGTCTAAGGTCAAGTGGCTGTTTCAGAGTTCTTATTGCCCATGAAACATAACTTTCCTTTATTCATTGTGTTAAATTGTAAGACTTTTATTTGTTGCATATAACATTGAAATTAATATGCTCTAAGTTGATGATTTCTGAAAGGTTTACCTTAACATTTGGAGTATGTATTTTTCTCTTGAAAATTGGATATCTCCAAAAGGGGTTGGTTGTAGAAACATTCCTTTTCCCATTGACAAGATAAAAGTCAAGTAACATATCTCAAATTTTGTAGACTTCTTAGGGAGAAATCAGAGTTCCTAGGTTTGAGAATCTTGTATGGTTCTTCTGGAGAAATGTGAGTACATAAATCAAGCACCTTTCTTCCAAGGCCTTGCCAAATTTAGTGCTGTATTGTTTCTTTTTCTGACCTTGAAAAGCGTTCTTTGGGTGTAGTTACGTAGACTGCATAGTAAGAAAAATATAGTTCTGTAATAGAATTATCTTGTCAAGTAATAGCTCCTTGTAAAACATATTCTTGCATATGGGAATCCTGATTGTTACTACATTGTTCATCGCAGTAAAGTTGTTGCGATGACAGTCTCAATCTCAAGAAGGAAACAGACATTTGCTCTGCAAGCACACTGCAAGTTTGTGTGCATGCACATGCATAAAAGGAACAGGAAACGGGAGAAACTTACCTTCCTGAAATTAGAGAAGAATCGCATACCAAAAGGTTGATTGCATGATGACATGTTCAACATTTTCCAAGAATTCAAAGTCTAATTTTCTCATTTGAGCAAGTACAGATGCAGGAGAAATTGCACAAAACTTTTTTCCCATATTCAAGGATGCATCAGAGTTTCTGTGCAAGGAAGTCTCTTCAGGAATTGCCACTATAATTGGTATTATAGCTGAATAAAAAAATCCTAAGGACATCTAATTTCATGCTAGAGTAGGTCATATTGACTTTTGATATTGTAAATTTGTTTTAGGTCATATTGGCTTTTACAACAACAACAACAACAACAACAACTAAGCCTTTTCCCATACTAGACGGGGTCGGCTACATGGATTCTTTGTTTCCATAGATCCCTATCGTGTGCCATGTTAGCAGTTAACTCACAATAAGCTAGATCATTCTTTATTGTTTCTTTCCAACACTTTTGTGGTCGTCCTCTACCTCTTTTAATACTTTCCAAATTTAGTTTTTCTAACCTTCTTACAGGTTCTTCTTTTGATCTTCTTTCTATATGTCCAAACCATCTTAAATGATGTTCTCTTTATCCTCTATTGGTGTCACTCCTAATTTGTTTATAATAACCTCATTATGTATACGGTCTTTTCTTATATGACCACTCATCCATCTCAACATCTTCATTTATGTCATAGACATCTTTTGTACAATATATGATTAACTGCCCAACACTCATAACCATAAAACATGGCAGGCCTAATTGCTGCTCTATAATATTTATCTTTTAATTTTAATGGTATCTTCTTATCACAAAGAATACCTGATGCTCCTCTCCATTTTACCCAACCAACATTAATTCTGTGTAATATCTCTGAAAAATTGACCCTAGGTATTTAAAACTTTCCTTTTGGGAATGCAATGTGTGCCAATTTTAATTTCCATGTCCTCTGAAGTAACCAAATGATCTAACTTACATTCCATATATTCTGTCTTTGTTCTACTAAGTCGGAGGCCTTTGCTTTCTAATGTTTCTCTCCATAGTTCCAATTTTCTATTAACTTTTTCCTTAGACTCCTCCACTAATACAATGTCATGTGCAAATAACATACACCAAGGTACTTCATCTTGAATATGTTTTGTTAACTCATCCATCACCATTATAAATAAGTATGGACTTAAAGTTGATCCTTGATGTAACCCAATATTAACTTCAAAGAAGTCTGTCGTTCCTTCATGAGTCCTCACACATGTTTTTGCACCATCATACATGTCTCTTATAAGGTTAATATATGTCAATGGGATACCTCTTTTTTCCAAAGTTCTCCAAAGAACCTCCCTCGGTACCCTATCATAAGCTTTTTCTAGATCAATAAATATCATGTGAAGGTCTTTCTTTTTTGCTCTAAAATGTTCCATAAGACGTCTCAAAAGGTGAATTGCTTCAATAGTAGATCTGCCTGGCAGAATCCAAATTGGTTCTCTGTTGTACTTGATACTTGTCTTAACCTACGTTCGATAATTCTTTCCCATAATTTCATAGTATGACTCATTAACTTGATACCTCGATAATTCACACAATTTTGAATCTCCCTTGTTCTTATATATGGGTATAAGTGTACTGGCTCTCCATTCCTCGGGCATCTTTTGGTTTTTCCATATTTCATTAAATAGTCTTGTGAGCCAAGTGATTCCTATTTCTCCTAGTGTTTTCCAAACTTCTATAGGAATATTATCTGGTCCTACCGATTTACCACTCTTCATATGTTTAAGAGCCTCTTTGACTTCATTCTTTTGAATATGTAGGTAGAAATTGTGGTTTATATACTTTTCTGACTTGGCTAAATCTCCTAAATAATACTAACATCTTTATTTTCATTAAAAAGATTATAAAAATAGTTTTTCCATCTATTTCTTATATCATCATTTGCCACTAGAATTTTTTCATCCTCGTCTTTTATGCATCTAACATAATTAAGATATTTAGTTTTCTTATCTCTAGCCCTAACTATCCTAAAAATATCTCTTTCACCCTCTTTTGAGTTGAGTTTTTTATATAAGTCCTCCCAAATATTAGCTTTTGCTTCACTAATGGCCTTTTTCGCTTCCTTCTTTGCTTTCTTATAAGCTTCTAAAGTTTCACTAGTTTTCTTGATATAATGTAATTTGTAACATGCCCTCTTTGCCTTGATTTTATTTTGTACTACTTCACTCCACCACCAAGCTTCTTTTTGTGCCGGTACACCTCCCTTAGATACCCCTAACACATCTTTCGCCACTTTCCTAATATGTAAAGCCATATTGTTCCATATATCAAAGGGTGTGCCAACATAATTCCAAACGTCTCCTTGAAGGACTTTCTATTTAAATATATCTTCTTTCTCGCTTTTGAGGTTCCACCATTTAGTCTGAATACCTCGACACCTCCCTTAGATACTCCTAACACATCTTTCGCCACTTTCCTACTATGTATAGCCATATTCTTCCACATATCACAGGGTGTGCCAACATAATTCCAAACATCTCCTTGAAGGACTTTCTGTTTAAATATATCTTCTTTCTCGCTTTTGAGGTTCCACCATTTAGTCTGAATAGCTCGATGCACTCTTTTCTTCTTTGTCCATTTTTTTATTTGTAAATCCATAACTAAAAGTCGATGTTGGGTGGTTAAGCTTTCTCCTGGAATTACCTTACAATCTTTACAACACGCTCTATCTTTTTTTCTATAAATAAAGTAATCAATTTGTGTTTGTGATAAGCCACTCTTATAAGTAATTAAATGTTCATCTCATTTTTTGAAGATTGTATTGACTATAAATAGATCAAATGCCATAGCAAAATTTAAAATCTCCCTACCTTCCTCGTTTATATCCCCAAAACCAAAGTTTCCATGAATCCCTTGATATCCTAATGCCTCTTTACCGACATGTCCATTTAAATCTCCTCCTAAACAAATCATCTCCCTTTATGGAATCTTTTGAAACACCTTATCTAACTCTTCCCCAAAAACTGTCTTTATTACTATCTTCTAGTCCTACTTGGGGTGCGTAAGCATAAACTATATTCAAAACCTCTGCTCCTAACACTAATTTCAATGTCATGATTCGGTCACCATATCGTTGTATGCCTACTACACTCTCCTTTAAATCTTTATTTAAGATAATACCAACTCCGTTTCGAGCCTTTTCTTTACCTGAATACCATAATTTAAAACCTATATCCTCTATCTCCTTTGCTTTTTCTCCAACCTATTTTGTCTCTTGTAAACATATAATATGAATCTTTCTCCGAATCATAGTATCTACCACCTCCATTAGCTTACCGGATAATGCTCCGATATTCCAAGAACCAATACGAATCTTATTATCTAGGACTAGCTTCCTTACCCCCTGCATCCATCCATAATCAAAATACGGAGACTCTCTCTGAAAAATTTTCACTACATTCGGGCGGCAATGTAGTGTTGTTTTGAAATTTGAATATATATTGGCTTTTATTATCTAGGACTAGCCAATACGAATCATATTGGCTTTTAAAATTCGTAAATTTATTCTCTCATAGAAGAATTCAATATATATTACTATGATGTACTGGGAAGCTCAATAACGTAGGGAAGACTAGTTTTTCTATGTATGCTGTAGAAGTTGCCAAATCACATATTACTTTTCAAGGAATAGGAAGGCAAAAAGAACTATAGTGTTGTTTTGACAATGGCCTGTTTAGAACATTATATTATACGAGTGTATTGGAAATGTTCTTATATGACTTGGTATTAAGATTAACACTAGACACAGATAAATGCACGCTAAGAAGTAAAGTTTGAATCTTTTATTTCCAGATGTATGTACTCTACTACTTTCCATGACTGTCCTGATTGAGGGAATTGTCAGATTCTGCTTATAAATGTTACTGCTTCTTTCTGGATGCAATAGTCGCAATAATTTTCTTCCACTTCATGTGTAGGTGCGGGCATGCCACAGCTTGTATGTGCAGGATGTCGTACCTTACTGATGTACCCTCATGGAGCATCCAGTGTGAGATGTTCTTGTTGTAATACAATTAACCTTCCAAGGGAAGGTATGCGTGCTTCTGTTTAGAACCATGAAGTAGTTCTTCCTATGTCTCTTTTTGTGCTTGAAATAGTCAATTATTGATTGTCTGTTAGGGTTCTTAAATACTATGATCTTCTGCTTGCTGAATACTGCTATTAATTTGATGATTTCTGAACTCCATAGACCTTTCACCACTATCAACCTTCACGAATCTGTAATTGCCTCTGTAGTTCAAATATATTTCTTAATGATTGCATAATTTAGCATATTTAGATTCCTTTTGTAGAAGCAATAAACATGATAGTCGTCCAGAAGGACGGCCCATAAGGAGTGAGGTTGCACTTTGGAACAAGCCTTCTAACTGGTGGGTGTAAGCTTAGCGTTCCGTCTGTAAGGGTGGACAAATGTAGGCTTTGCACATGCTATGTTTTGGGACCATCTGTGGACAAGACTTAAGTGTTTTGCAACCTAAAGGGGAGGAGGGTGCTTTGGTTAATGGAATCACTGTTTCTTCAGTAGGTCGGCCATGACGGCTTGCCAGTAGTATATCCTGTAAGACCCGGCTGGCCAAATCTAGTCACGAGACTGAGGATGTTGCAACACCTTTCATGGGTCTTGTTGATGGAGCAGTCAAATGCTTAGCGCCCCCAGGTTGTCCATGGTGATACATTCATGAATATTCATAGGTTGAGCGGAAACACAAACTCCGCCCATGTAAGGGATCACCCTTGCATTGTCAGTCCCAAGCCCGAATAAAGGAGGAGGGTTGTGTTAGGCTTCCGACAACCAGCGTAAAACTTCGTCGGATTTTTATAACATGGATTACAAAAATTATGAGCATGGCTTTGGGGCGTCCCCGTCCGTCTAGCGACATGCTGCAGAGCCCGAATGTAGTAAGAAGTAAGCAAGGGCCACTACATTTTCGCCCGAATGTAGTGAATCAATTGCAGAGAGGGTTCCCACATCATGGACGGGTGTGGGTAAAGAAGTTAGTCCCGCTACATTGCTGCCCGAATGTAGAGAAATTTTTTTAGAGAGGGTCTCCGCATTTTGATTATGGACGGATGCGGGGGGGTAAGGAAGCTAGTCCTAGATAATAAGATTCGTATTGGTTCTTGGAATATCGGAACATTATCCGGTAAGCTAATGGAGGTGGTAGATACTATGATTCAGAGAAAGATTCATATTCTATGTTTACAAGAGACAAAATGGGTTGGAGAAAAAGCAAAGGAGATAGAGGATACATGTTTTAAATTATGATACTCAGGTAAAGAAAAGGCTCGAAACGGAGTTGGTATTATCATAAATAAAGATTTAAAGGAGAGTGTAGTAGGCTCAAGAGGCTGGAAGCACATGCAAGTGTAGCAGCCCTTTTCTTATCTGTATCAGTAGGGCCAATGCTAGCTACTTCTATCCTGCCTGTTAGTTTGAAACACTTTACAGCAGGCTCATCCAGCCATTGCAAATTAGACTCCCTTTTATAGCCAGTGTCCAGGGCGCCGAAGGAATGCAATCGATAGGTGGGAATGGCCATCAATCAATATATATTGTCTATAGGCCGCTATCGATACAAGCCAGGAGGACGTGCTATAGTGAGAGCCACCCACTATCATCTGATCCTGTGAGTAAGCGAGTGGGCAAGATCGTTCCTGGCTTCAAACCTCTGTTTCCTGGGCACTTCATCTATCAATCCTAGGATTGGATTCGTTCCTCTCGCTTCGCATACAACGATATGGTGACCGAATCATGACGTTGAAATTAGTGTTAGGAGCAGAGGTTTTGAATATAGTTTGTGCTTACGCATCCCAAGTAGGACTAGAAGATAGTATAAAGACAGTTTTTTGGGAAGAGTTAGATAAGGTGTTTCAAATGATTCCACAAAGGGAGATGATTTGTTTAGGAGGAGATTTAAATGGACATGTCGGTAAAGAGGCATTAGGATATGAAGGGATTCATGAAAACTTTGGTTTTGGGGATATAAATGAGGAAGGTAGGGAGATTTTAAATTTTGCTATGGCATTTGATCTCTTTATAGTCAATACAATCTTCAAAAAACGAGATGAACATTTAATTACTTATAAGAGTGGCTTATCACAAACACAAATTGATTACTTTATTTGTAGAAAAAAAGATAGAGCGTGTTGTAAAGATTGTAAGGTAATTCCAAGAGAAAGCTTAATCACCCAACATCGACTTTTAGTTATGGATTTACAAATAAAAAAATGGACAAAGAAGAAAAGAGTGGATCGAGCTATTCGGACTAAATGGTGGAACCTCAAAAGCGAGAAAGAAGATATATTTAAACAGAAAGTCTTTCAAGGAGATGTTTGGAATTATGTTGGCACACCCTGTGATATGTGGAACAATATGGCTATACATATTAGGAAAGTGGCGAAAGATGTGTTAGGGGTATCTAAGGGAGGTGTACCGGCACAAAAAGAAGCTTGGTGGTGGAGTGAAGTAGTGCAAAATAAAATCAAGGCAAAGAGGGCATGTTAAAAATTACATTATGCCAAGAAAACTAGTGAAACTTTAGAAGCTTATAAGAAAGCAAAGAAGGAAGCAAAATAGGCCGTTAGTGAAGCAAAAGCTAAGATTTGGGAGGACTTATATAAAAAACTCAACTCAAAAGAGGGTGAAAGAGATATTTTTAGGATAGCTAGGGCTAGAGATAAGAAAACTAAAGATCTTAATTATGTTAGATGCATAAAAGACGAGGATGAAAAACTTTTAGTGGCAAACGTTGATATAAGAAATAGATGGAAAAACTATTTTTATAATCTTTTTAATGAAAATAAAGATGTTAGTATTAGTTTAGGAGATTTAGCCAAGTCAGAAAAGTATATAAACCACAATTTCTACCGACGTATTCCAAAGAATGAAGTCAAAGAGGCTCTTAAACATATGAAGAGTGTTAAATCGGTAGGACCAGATAATATTCCTATAGAAGTTTGGAAAATACTAGGAGAAATAGGAATCACTTGGCTCACAAGACTATTTAATGAAATATGGAAAAACCAAAAGATGCTCGAGGAATGGAGAGCCAGTACACTTATACCCATATATAAGAACAAGGGAGACATTCAAAATTGTGCGAATTATCGAGGTATCAAGTTAATGAGTCATACTATGAAATTATGGGAAAGAATTATCGAACGTAGGTTAAGACAAGTATCAAGTACAATAGAGAACCAATTTGGATTCATGCCAGGTAGATCTACTATTGAAGCAATTCACCTTTTGAGACGTCTTATGGAACATTTTAGAGCAAAAAAGAAAGACCTTCACATGATATTTATTGATCTAGAAAAAGCTTATGATAGGGTACTGAGGGAGGTTCTTTGGAGAACTTTGGAAAAAAGAGGTATCCCATTGACATATATTAACCTTATAAGAAACATGTATGATGGTGCAAAAACATGTGTGAGGACTCATGAAGGAACGACAGACTTCTTTGAAGTTAATATTGGGTTACATCAAGGATCGACTTTAAGTCCATACTTATTTATAATGGTGATGGATGAGTTAACAAAACATATTCAAGATGAAGTACCTTGGTGTATGTTATTTGCAGATGACATTGTATTAGTGGAGGAGTCTAAGGAAAAAGTTAATAGAAAATTGGAACTATGGAGAGAAACATTAGAAAGCAAAGGCCTCCGACTTAGTAGAACAAAGACAGAATATATGGAATGTAAGTTTGATCATTTGGTTACTTCAGAGGACATGAAAATTAAAATTGGCACACATTGCATTCTCAAAAGGAAAGTTTTAAATACCTAGGGTCAATTTTTCAGAGTGATGGAAGAATTGAGGGAGATGTTACACATAGAATTAATGTTGGTTGGTTAAAATGGAGAGGAGCATCAGGTATTCTTTGTGATAAGAAGATACCATTAAAGTTAAAAGGTAAATATTATAGAGCAGCAATTAGGCCTGCCATGTTTTATGGTTCTGAGTGTTAGGCAGTTAATCATCAACATGTACGAAAGATGTCTTTGACAGAAATGAAGATGTTGAGATGGATGAGTGGTCATACAAGAAAAGACCGTATACATAATGAGGTTATTAGAAACAAATTAGGAGTGGCACCAATAGAGGATAAAATGAGAGAACATCGTTTAAGATGGTTTGGACATATAGAAACAAGATCAAAAGAAGAACCTGTAAGAAGGTTAGAAAAACTAAATTTGGAAAGTATTAAAAGAGGTAGAGGACGACCACAAAAGTGTTGGAAAGAAACAATAAAGAATGATCTAGCTTATTGTGAGTTAACTGCTAACATGGCACACGATAGGGATATGTGGAAACAAAGAATCCATGTAGCCGACCCCGTCTAGTATGGGAAAAGGCTTAGTTGTTGTTGTTGTTTTGAGCGGAAACACAAACCCTCTGTGGTAAATTATTTAAAGTTCTCTTAACACTCTCAAAAACACGTATCATTATCATGTGAAGTTCCATAGAAGGTGCTCTTTGTCTACCAAATATTTGGATCATGTAAATGGAAAAAATGATTGGGTGCTTCTTTGGTGGTTACTTGCTGCAACCATGAGAATGCAACCAACAAGCAGACTTGATTGCAGGGAACCAGCCTACAAAAATGAGATATTTTTTCCTCACGTTGTCACGTCAAAAAGACTCTCAACAAGGGTTGGCACTGGTTGCCCTTTTGGTAATCAGTCATGCGTATCCAATGTTTCACTCAGTTGTGTGTGTTTGACATCCCAATGGGTGGAAAACCATTTTCTTTGTTAAATGTAACAGTTTGCAGAGAACAATTCTGCGAAACCTAAGCCTTGCCACTGGCTCTTAGCAATACTGCCATTTTTTCACAATTTGATAACCATATTTTACCAGGGGTTGTGCCTAACCATGAAAGTGGTGGAATGCTTGTTTTAGACGTCCACTTAAGCTAGAAAGTTGGAGACTGGTTGTGTGCTTTATCATTGTTTAAAAAAAGCTATGGTATGTATCAATGTGTATCGTATTGTCAAGCCTTTATGACATGGGTTGCATATCTTTGCTTAGGGTGTTGCAATGAAACGTTTATTTAAGATGGCAAATGTTGGAGATCTGCATTGACAGTCCAACTGTCTTGCTTATTTTGTCAACCTAAAACTGGTGTATTAAGCATCTAATTGGTGCCTGATGGTGCCATTACTAGGAATCTGCTCAGCTTATCATGACACAATGCCTGTTATATTTCCCAGTTTGTTGGTCCATGCCTTTCATGGGAGGGTGTCGCACCTCTTCCTTTGCTGATATAGTTATTTCTGTTGGTTGGCATTCAACAAATTGTGTCCTTTGATGATCTTCTCCATTTGACGTTGAATCTAATGGAACTTTCACTTGTTATTTAACCATTTCTCTGAGTATGTGATTTGATCTTTGTTGTATATATTATATGAGGGAGTTTGTGATGCTGTTTGATGACATGATTTGCATGTGATGATTCTCTCAAAAGAGAGGCAGGCATACTTAGTAGTTAATATAAGAATGAGCGTGACAAATGTGTTTCTCTGATGTTTCATTTTTTAACAGCAGATCAAACTGGCTATGTTGAATGTGGTCGGTGTCATGTAACCCTTATGTATACTTACGGAGCACCTTCCGTTAAATGTGCAGTTTGCCATTTTGTTACAAATGTTGGGGTGAGTACTTCCATCTATACTCCAGTGTAGTATTAATAGCTTTGCATGTATTTGTTACGTATCTAGGCCTTAACTCGTGCATATGGGTGTCGCCCAAAATCAGCAGGATCACACCTCAGTTTGACTTGTATCTCTAATTATTTATCTGTTTCACCCAGTGTGTATCAAGGGTATCGTATTGTGTATCATTTTGGTCCACGTTACGATACATATCATATCATATCGTATCATTTTTTAATACTAAAAATTTGGAAAAAATCATAAAAAATCAAGAAAAATCATGATAATTGTAAAAAAATTCAGTAAATATTCATCAATCACCATTCAATTTTCAATGTATAAAGCATTTAAGCATTACATCTTTAGCAAAATTAACAATTAATAAATTTAAAAATTGTGACTTTAGACTCTGTAACCAAAATGGATGTCAACATGATATGTGCTTTCACTCATCTTACCTTCACCTTTTTGTTATGGATATACTTTTCTGATAGTCAGCTAGAGTGATACCTAGAATATCTCAAGATTGTAGTTTCATATTTTCCAAATTCTAGATGGGGGGATCTTTATATGGCTAGGTCTTGGATGAAAGAGAAAAAGATGAAAATGAAACAAGACTTCGGTGAAGAAGGAAAGAGAACGTTATTTTGAAGTATCTACTTATTTGATAAATGGCTTGTGCCCTTACTGAAGTTCAGCCTTGGGAGTTTGAAGCAAATGTTGCATGCCTTTCATTAACTTCAAAATAGCATGGAAGTGACAATGTTGTCTCTTTGTTTTAATGACATGGTACATGCATGACAGCATATTATGATATGTTATAAAACAGGACCATTGTTTAACAAAGGCTTGTTTTTAGCTGTATCAAGGGAACATAGTAGCATTATGGTGAGAAATTGTGTATTTGCAATAGGAACAACTGCAAATTTTCACAGTAATGGGAATTCTTACTTTCTTAGGAAGTATTCATTTCTTAGTGTTTTGTTACAATATTGTTTTGATTTTTGAGGTTTAATAAACTTATATTCACCTTTTAGGACATTTTCAGTTTTATTTCTTTATTTCAGAATTTAGATACCTTCAAAAGGTGACTATCTATATTTTCTCATAAGCGATTTTACTAAAGCACAGGCTTAGGGCATATTATGCTATCACAAGATACAGAACGATAAGTTTGGCAAGTGTATCGTATTGTAGAGTCTCACAATATGATACATATTATATTGTATCATACGATATGGTGCGATACGGATAACACTGGTTTCACCGGCTAAGCACTAGACCAATTCCCATACCCAACCACAATATTCATGGGCCATTGCCTGCACCTATCTCCCCTGCATCAATTGTGAGACCATTGCTTTTCTCGCCATGAACTTCCCTTTGGCACTTTGACCGTGCTGGTCTTACCATGATAATGTTCTCTTTTGCAGTCAACAACTTCACAGACACATAGCCAAACGGTCGTTGTTGAGAACCCAATGTCCGTTGATGAAAGTGGCAAACTGGTAAAGATCATTCATAGAGGGTATCTCTTGTTCAGACCATTTTGTCAGTTTTTATGCATTGAAAATCGCTATTTTCTGTTTACATTGCAGGTAAGCAATGTTGTAGTTGGTGTTACAACAGGGAAAAAATAATTCAGTGATTTGCGATCTTTAGCTTCTCTATTGGTCGCTTGCAGTAAATATGCTTGTATTTTTGTAAGTTACAAAAAGTTAGTGGTGGTTCAGTTCACAAGCTGAAACTTTCAGCCCACAAGGATGAAATTATTCCGGCCAGTCCTTAGATTTATTTCCTTTACAGTCAATGTGAAATATGTTGTATTTGTATATGTGTTTCTGTGCTTCTACCATCATGTACTCAACCATCTGCATTGACTGTTCCTAATAAGCGAGTTCTTTCTCGTTGAGAATGTTTGCTTGTATGGGAAGTTATGTGTTTGAATCCGATCGATTTGGGGCTTGTGTGGGCATGAAATAGGGCAGTATGCCGAATGACGTGTTTGTCGATCATGGGCGATATGATTCACTTGGTCTTCCATTTTCCATGTAATATCTTGTTTAACCTTTGAAGTTGTTTCATTTGGCAATGTCATGCATTGATTATTGATTTGAAGCACACACTGTTGTGCACGTCAGCTTAGACTTCTTTTGCTGCATGCATATTGGAAAAGTTGAATTTTATTTGCGCTATAATGGGAGCATAAGTAAGCAATCCGATTATGACAATTGAGTCCTATAATTCGGCTAGAATGAAAAGGCTAGTGACATGGTTTTTAAGGTTGAAGAATTGGCAGATGTCAAAAACTAAACCATTCGTTTGTTCAACCTTCTTCAATAATCAAACAAATTCAAGACCTAACCTTCTCCCACACTTAGATAAGCTATTTGGATTTTTAGTCACCATTGAGCTCAACTTTGTGTCATATTAGAATTTAAATAAAATAAAAAATAAGATCATGCTTTAATTGTTTCCTTCAACAACTTTTAGGCCTCTTTCCCTCTTGTGAAGTCGCCACCACCTAACTCACTCCTCAAAGGAGTTGAAACTTGCTGCCTTTCAAATGACCAAACTACAAGCTTGTCCCTCTTATTTTATTATGAAAAGGGAAAGTTTGCATTATGTGGTTGGGTAAAAATCAGTCGAGCTTTTTGATATGGATTCGAGGAAGCTGTGATGAGGCTTTCACAAATATTTGTTGCATGAAAAGAGTACAAGGACATAGGTAAAGAATTCGAGTTACAAAGTGATTAAAATAACTAAATCTACCTTTGAGACTTGGAATCTCGAGGCGCGATTTCCGTCCAAAAGGCTTTTATTAAAGGGTTATTACTTTTGTCAATGTAATCACTTTTCCCAAAGTCTCACGCCGTCGCCTTGGGATCTTCTCCTGCTTCCGCATATTACTGCTTTCTCGTTCCTACAGCACTCCTACGGAAATCATCTCTTTGCCTTATCTATGGATTAATGCTGCAAATTTTCTTCATGTCTTAGTTTAGCCTAAGCTTAATGTTTTTCAATGAGCAACTTCTACTGCATCATGAGAGGCCTTGACCTGATTTTCAGTGAAAAGTCAATTTTTAACTTAGAAGCTTATTTTATATGGTTCTACTTCTTGTAGTCACTTCTGTTCTTTGTACTTCCTTATGCATAGACTTTTGCACATCTATTTTCTCCTTTATTTCTTAATGTTCTGCTTGGGCCCTGTCACTTATCTTTTAGGCACTTTCCTAAAATAAGTATGCTCCATGCAGTGGCCGACTCAGAAATTTTCACACTTCGTATTTTGGGTGAGATACACATGTATTTCACGTCCACAAAAAACTTATATTTTCCTATATACAATGTCAGATCCATCAGGGTATAGCCCATGTCTCACCCGGCTCTAAAGTGGGTTTGCCGTTGGAGCCTCCACACAGTGATCCAGTATCTCAAAGGTCGATATTCACCTACGAATGTACAATTGTGACACCACCATGCGTCTAAAACTGACAAAATTGTTTGTGCAGTCCACCTACCCCGCCAAGAATTGTTGCTAAGAGATTTATTTAATGTATTACGATGTAGGGATCTTACTGCAAATGTCATATGATACATTTCCTCGCCAAAGTTATAATAACAAGTACAAGGACCCTAGTTTCTTGGGTATTGTGGAAGAATATGAAGAGAATACTCGAACGTCCTTTGTTTGGTCCTGGAGCATTTGATAAAGCAACTTCATGCGCTGAAGAGGAGCTGTTTGAACTTGATTCTTCGATTCCAAAGGCAGTTTAATGTTAAAAAAAGTCCACCATTTTGCTTGTTCGAATCTTTGGGTTAGAAATAGACCAGCTTTGGAGAAAATGTTGGTCTAAGACACTACCATATAATGACCGAACTTCGCCATGTGTAGCAGCACGGATATTAGGGTAAAGACATGATGCAATTGTTACAACAACCAAGTCTTTTCCTATATTAAATGGGATCGGTTACACGAATTCTTTGTTTTCATAGAACTCGATCTTGTGCCACGCTAACATTTAACTCAACATCAGCTAGATGAGAATTCATGGTAGATAATCCAACTAAATTTTAAGTTGATTGTCGAAAGGATAATGTAATTCTCTTTCTTTATCCAGGCTTGAGACTGGTCATACAAGGATGATCTCTTACATGAGCGAAGTTGTAATGCAACGGTTGTAACAAAAAGATTTATGATGTCTCAGCTAAAGCATCATTTGGCTAGAAGATGGATTAATGTGAATACTACTAAGAACAAGGGCCTCCTGGGAGGAAGGATTAAGTAGTAAAAGAGGGAGATGCTCTAAAAAAGTTCTCGACCACGATGCTCAAAACTATAACAAGAACTATTGGCATTAGATCCCTTTCTCTTCCTTGAATCGTCCAAGGCTCTAAATCTGATATTAGCAACTTTAACACATTGAATTTAGGAGGCAAATCTTTTAGTCGGGATATGGTTTTACTATGCATACAATACTTTTAATATTAAAAGTTTCTCTCTCTTTTAAGCAATAATAGATTTGATGAGCATTAATTGGCCCCTGATACAAGATATTGTCTTACCATAAATTATTGAACAGGTTTCTTAAAGAAATAAATAAAAACCATGGTAAATTAAGAAAGTCTTGAAGGCCTTAGTTGGTTTGACTAACATGCTTAATGGATGAAGAGATCGAAGATGGATGACATTAACCTTCCTTGTGTATTACCTAAAAGGCTTACCTCTGAAGTCATTTAGAAATTTGACTTGAAATATGATTTTATTTCTTATATATAATGCAAGAAATATACACAATGGAGTGTAATATGATTTTATTTCAAAAAATATGTCCTTAAAGTAAATGAAGTAATCTAAAAGTGTAATTTTTCATTACTCTATATATACACAATTCTTAAAAATATATATTCTCAACATTGCTCTATGACATAATCTAAAAGTGTAATTTTTCATTGCAGTCAAAATAAACATTTTTTCTTCTCATTTGTGCTTTTAAAATGAAGTAAAATTCTATCAAACCTCTAAATGTTCTTCACAATAAATATCAATTATAAGTAAAAAGGTTGATCTTCTCAGTTAGAGTTTTGCATTTACGCATTTACTATGTGTCATAACATCTAATCCAGCTAAACTAGAAAATAACAAATAACTTGGCATATATCTAATACGCAATGTTAAAAAAAAAAAGATATGCATCATGGTTAAATCCGAATTACATCTCTTAGTCCAAGTGACATGCAATGATGGATCTACATTGAGCCGACGGGGGGCATGCAGCAAAACCAACAACAACAACAATTAAACATTCCCCTATACTCGATGGGGTTGGCTATATGGATTCTTTGTTTCCATAGAGCCAGATCATGTGTCATACTAGCATTTAACTCAACATAAGCTAGATAATTCTTTATTATTTTTTCAAATACTTTTGGGATATTTCTTCCTCTTTTAATATTTGCACAATCTAGTTTCTCATATCTTTTGATCAGAACTTCTTTTGCATGCAGCAGACCCGAATTATGAAAAATCAACAAAATAGATATACTTCATGGTTAAATCCATGGGCTATAATACTATCCGCAACACTGAGTTTAGTATTTTATAGCGTTTAGTTGGTCTACGCCATATACAAGTCTGAAACAATACTTAGGATCAAATAAGCACGATGAAGACTACCTTTTTTTTAATAATTGCATGAAAGCCGTTGCTAAACAATATGCACCAAAACTAAAGTTTGATGAAACTAAATAATTCTTATGGAATGTGGAGCAGCTCAAAAATTGGGATTAAGATGGGACTTCTTAGTTGAATTAGGTGGCCATCCCTATCACTATCATTTTCTGTAATTAAAATTCAATTACTATAATAAAATACAAAAAGTCAACACCAAGATGTGTTATGTATATGAAAATTGCAGGCTCAAAAATAAATTTTGCAATCTATAATTAAGAATAAATTATTATAAATAGATTGGTTGTCTCCACACTTTTCTAGATCGAGCTTGTGATGGGGAAAGGATATAAGGGCTTTCATGATGTTAGCAGTCCTATTAAAAAATTATTCCTTGTTATTCCATTTACTCATTCACACACATATGTGTGTGGAGACACATACATATGCCCTGTTTCTACCCCATACCTTTCCCGTTCCTAGTTGGGAAAAAGAGAACCGAACCTATACCCATCATGTCAAGGTTTGGGTCTGGGTCTTAGAGATGTCAAAATGGGCTTAGCCGCCCTAGAAAAGTGCAGGGGTGGGCCAGACATTTCCGGTCCATATTTGAAGTAGGGGCGAATGGCCCAGCCCATCTGTCTCTGCGGGCCAACGCATGTCGGGTGGGCTGGCCTGTAGGGCCACATGCCTATTGGATATTGGATCAGGTCTATAAGATCCGATCCAAATCTGTTTGAAATTTAAATCCAACGTTAGTATTTCAAGTTTCAACAAAACATATACACATGTAATAAAAGATATATATAGGTATATGTATATATACATTTAATGAAAAACTAAACATATATATTATATATATGTAGTATATATATTAATGTATATATACATGTAATTGAAAAACTATACATATATAGTATTATATATATATATACACACACTAAGAAACTATACATGTAACAAAGAAAATTTAAGTATATGTAATAAAAAAAACTATATATATAATATTATGTAAAATTATTTTTTTATATGTGGGCCGGGCCAGCACTTTAGCAGCCCATATAAAATGTGGTTCGCCGGCCCATATTGACATTTCTACTGGGCCTGGTATAGGTATCCCGTTTCCTGGCCGTTCCATTGCCATCCCTAGGAGTTGCTTGTGGCCCGTTCGGTCTAGTTAAAAGCATGTTCGTGTTGGGCGCTCTAGCTCAGTTCGAGTTAGATGAGTACACGAGCTGCTGGTTAAAGGTTAACACATAACTTTACATACAGGATTTTCTCTAAAACGTTAAGCTTTCTAAGTAGAAATTAAGTCAAAATTCATTTTTTCATAATTTTTCTTGTAAGATTGGTAGATTCTAGCATAAAATTACTTGTACTTAACCGGTTTGAATAACATGGTTTTCTAGCTCGTTCACACACACACAACAAAGAGAGAGAGAGAGAGAGAGACCAATCCTTCATCATTACTTGTAGAATTTGGAGACCATGGATTGCGATTTACATGAAACATGCTTTGGAATTGAAACAATACCCTCAACTTTAGTAGAACGAGTAATCACACTCCTTCCGAACCATGTAAATCTTGCATTATGGTTTGTGTGTTTTGATCATAACTTTTCTGTTCCCAACTGTTTCCTTGAGCGACGTGAATTGAAGGCCATATTAAAAAAAGAGAGAAATTTATCCACCAGATTTTTTTCTTTGGGAAGAATGAAGCCGAAAGCTGACCACGAGAGGTTCAAAACAGAGATAAACTGATCCACTCGAATAGTTTTTACTGTTACTGTAAACCTTAATGCAATGGGCACTTCCAGGCTTCCAGCAATATATCATATTACTGTTGCTCTCTTGTTCGAGGGTGTTAGACTGAATCTTGGTTTCAAGATGTCTGCAACGAATTCAAGGAAAGTAGAATTCCAATGATTTACAACTAGCCATACAGAGATCGAAGCATGACTGGAAAAGAAACTAATAAATTTCTACCACTTGCTTCTTTTTCTTTCCTTTCCTTTCCTTTTTTTTAATGTGTGACTTCACTGAAGACCCCATATGACCCCTATAGATGAAGACCACATTGATGTAATGGAACAGAGAGTAGTCCCTGATTTACCCTATCCACCACAGTGCTTAAAACTCAGTTTACTGCTCAATCATGACTATAATGGGAGAGACTAATGTCTCCATACATCACTAACAGTAAATTGTGACAGTAAAAGATGCTCGAAATTATGAAATGTCCTCATTCCTTTGGAGCATGACATGTATATACCAGCACTTTTTATTGATAGACCGTATTACCACCATTCAGAAATCTAATGAATTCCACCGAGGCTTTCCTGGAAGGACCTATCTGTCAATAATTATTTAATGAAGATGAACTGCTTTTTTAATTCAGGTCAACTTTGAATTGTTCCAAACTAGTACAGCAATGATTTGAATAACAAACCACTAATGTTAGGAAAGTCCTAATGTGAGTTGTGATCAAGTCATTTATACGATCTGAATAGGTCTATTGTATAGTACCTAATTATCTGTTCCCACTTGACAGCAAATGATCATGGAGAGCACTGGAAGTAGAAAAGTAAAACTTAAGATTTAGTTGATTGCATGGAAATGTAGTGTATGAACCAGATGCTTGTTTTTACATCAATGGTGAATTATGTTTACACAGAGAGGGGCAAAATTACAAGGATTACACAGAGGGTCTTTTACTGGAACCCATAATTGTTCCACATGTGAGAGGCTAATAGCTGATAAATAACTCTCATGACTGAATGAAGTGTGATTGGATGTATTGAAATTCTCTTCTCCTATAATGGGGGACACCTCTAACTTTATACCCACATCAGGCTTGGTTAGTTGGTCTAACACAGACTTGAGAACACTGCTATCAGTATTGAAGTTTTCGCCAAAATTTGGCAAGGTATTCAAGCAAGCACTCTCATCAATTAGGCCTCCAAAATCAGATGTGTGACCCTGAGGAAGGTTGGAGAAGCAGGGCCCATGCTCATAACCCTCTAGCTGCAGGTTAACATCAAAGTGGCGATCGACAAACGCCGGAAGTGAATATGAACTCGTTTCTTCATAGCTGTTCTCCGGATTGGATTTTGTTGAGGATCCTCTGCTCTTATGGGAGACTCTGCACAAGACCCAATCTTCCTGCACAATTCAAATCAAGCAAGTTCTGACAAAACTTTAGAGATAACTGATGTTAAGGATTCAGTTGCTTTAAATACCTTGAGGGATACTGCTGTTGGTGAAGATGGCGAGCCCTCGATCCGGAATTCATGCATTACCCAGTCGCTCTTTCTTCCTTTGGGTGCTCTTCCCTCATAAAAGACGAGCGTCTTCCTCATACCCACCAGCTGCCCTCTTCTGGCATCACGTATTTGTCTATCCTTCCCGGTTGCTTTCCAGTAGCCGGAAATAGTGGCCCGGTTGGTCCGCAATCCGGTCGAGTACTTCCGGTCCCGCTGGTTAAAGAAGTACCACTCTTTGCCAACTTTTGCAGACGCTATAGCAAATAAACAACCATGTCAAGAGCAGGGAACTGCTAAAGATTCAGAAATCATGAGACTAAAGGTGAAATGGCCTAAAACGGACTAGAGCACATGAATTCATGCACGTTAGCATGTAGATGATGACATGATAATACTAAACCAACTGCAAAGAAAATTCTGTATCCGTCAACAAAATGAATCAAGCTTGGCGAAAGGAATAAAAGCAATCACATGGATGCATAACTAAGGTGCATAGTACCACATGGGGGAGTCAGATCTCGCTAGTAACATGGGAAAAATAAGTCCCAGCTAAGCTTCGAACAGCCAAAGTCGATTTAGCCTCAGACATGGCCTGAATCTAAAAGCTTGAATTGATCTTCGTGATATAAGAGAGAGAGAGAGAGAGAGAGAGAGAGAGAGAGAGAGAGAGAGAGAGAGCATACTTGGGAGGTCCCAAGGCTCACATTTGTTGAGGTCGACCTCCAGCATGGCCGGCACCTCGTTGGACTGATCCTTGGCAATCTTCCTGGCTAAGTAGTCGCAAACGAGCTCGTCATCTCTTGGGTGGAACCTAAATCCTGGAGGGAGCTTGGCCTCTGTGAGAGTTAGAAAATTCATCTTCTTCGTCTGAGAGAGAGGGAGAGAGAATTGTTGGGGTGAATTAAAGAGGGAAGAATCTTGAGATGGAAGAACTATTATAGGCAGAAAGCAGTCAAGAGAGAGAAACTCTCAAGATGATGTTGTGATTATCTTGAGGCTGACCAACGACTTGGTTCGATTCTCTCTCTCTCTCTCTCTCTCTCTCTCTATATATATATATATATATATATATATATATATATATATAAACAACTAGGCCTTTTTCTGGGTCTTTACATATGCAAACTATGTTAAGATGGCGTCTCTCATTTATATTATATATATTTATATATAAATAATAGAAGTGATAGGATTTTTTTAGAGTAAATTAGGTCTTTGGAAAGTAAAGAGTATCATCTAATGTCTGTTGATGGATTATTAGAGACAGTCATCAAAGACAATCGAACTGGTAGTACTGAAGAGTATATACTTGAAAAAGATACTCAAATTTCTCTCTCTGTCTTTCTATATATATATATATATGTATGTATATATTACTCCATAACCTTACGAAGTGACGTGAAAGAATCCAGCTTCTTTATTAAAGAGGGATAATGTCTAATAGAATTTTATATAATTAAGCAGAACAATTGAGATTCAAGAAAAACCAAAAAGAGAGCGAAATTTTGATGCACCATTTCATAGACGAGAAACAGTGGACTATTAAAGGACTTGGTTTCTCAGTTCCACCATTAAAAATGCAATAGTACCAAAACCGAACAATTTATTCTCTGTCTGGTAACTGTCCGGGTCCACCAACCGACGAAATAGAGCCAATTTTACGCTACCAATCAGCTTAATAAGGACGTCATCTCTAGATATCCCCTCTAGACGTTGGTCGGTTTGGAACAGGGTCGGTGATTTGAACCGGAACTGAATCGGTCATAGAACCGTCGGTATTCAGACTGAACTGGTTGTAGAACTGTCGGTATTCAGAACCGACTGAACTGATCCAAGAACCGTAACTGGAACCGAGGATCCTGGTTTGGTTACGGTTCATGATTTTTGAAACTGACTCGGAACCATAATTGATGATTCTAAACTGACGCTTATTAAAGTTTTTATATAATTTTCTCTATTCATAATTACAAGTGTCCTTATGGCTCAGCAATAGGACGCTTCTTAGTGCTGAGGTGGGTTGGAAGTTTGACTCCTAGGGGTGCAACCTCTGTTTTTTTTTAAAAAAAAAAGACTTTTTGAATTGAACCGGTTTCAGTTGCAGGTTCCGGTTTACCCATGACATGCCTAATCCCTTCTATACCTAAAGTGAACGAGTAGAATCAGAAAATGATGATAATATTTAACCACTGCCTTGTCTATTGATTTTGTGGGGCATAATTTAGCGATAAGATGTAGTTTATCACAAAATTAAATTACTCATATAAGTCGCCACCTTTCTCCAGCTTATCACCGGCAATCTGAGGTTGGTGACAGACCCAATTTAAGGCGAGATGAGACATGTGCCTCATCTGAAATTTGAAAAATTCCTTGGTCTGCTATTATATATATAGAGATACTTACACTTCTGTGGGCGTGAAATACAAGTGCGCCTCACCCCAAAATTTTGTTTGAGTCTGCCACTTGGGTGGCAATATCAAAATCATGATAAAACCTGAAATTATTGATTGAAGTTTGATAATTGCCTAAACAAGAGATACTTGCAGTAAAAATCTACAAAACCCATTGTATCCCAACCAAGCATAATGGTAAGAATTCGTTTCAAAAGCCAATAGAATGAATTATTCAACGATAGGGTGATACGAAACTTCTATTTGTCCAACTATCTATATGGTTATCTATCTGTTAATCTGTATATTTATAGTACCAACGAGTTAATGAGTTCCTAAATAAAGGGTTGGACACTTATCAAAGCTTCAAATATATAAAGAAATACATGTACAGACAGCACATATGCATGCATTGATTATATACGTAATACATATGTGTTCGTATAGATATTTGTGCGTATATATAATCAAAATGTATTCAAAGCTGTTTAGCCAATGCACATCTGTAGTTATTTCTCACATTTGGATTCATAAGCATAGAGATGTCAATATGGGCCGGGCTAGCCCATAAGGCCAGACTCTTTTATTTATATATATGTTTGTGTATAATATGTATATGTATGTGTAATTATGTGTGTATATATAGACTGTGACACACACACACACACACACACATATATATATATATATTATATATATATACATATTATATGTATATATGTGTGTAATTATGTGTGTATATATATTATATGTATATATATAACCATAAGGCCATGTTTTATGGTTATGAGTGTTGGATAGTTAATCATCAACATGTACAAAAGATGTCTGTGACAAAATGAAGATGTTGAGATGGATGAGTGGTCATACAAGAAAAGCCGTATACATAATGAGGTTATTAGAAACAAATTAGAAGTTGCACCAATAGAGGATAAAATGAGAGAATATCGTTTAAGATGGTTTGGAATGAGCAACATATGTGGTGGGCACGATTTGATAACTCATATGTATATATGTGTGTGTGCTTTATTATATTACCATATTGGGGTCATGGACAACAGTCTAAGGATATAGTTGCATATGATACAAATATATTCATGTCTTTAAAAAATAATAGTCAGGCATGAATGAGCAACATGGATAAGATCACATACTCATATATATATATATATATATATATATATATATATATATATGTGTGTGTGTGTGTGTGTGTGTGTGTGTGTGTTACCGTCATATTAGGGCCATGGAGGGCAGCCTAAGGATATGAGCTGCACATTACATCCTTTTCATTCCAAACGATGTAAAACAATTACCTTGTAAGCTTCTAGCCAGGCGAATAGTAATTGTATTTTGTTCCTTTGTGCAATTGGCATAGGGATATGTGGAAACAAAGAATCCATGTAGCCGACCCCGTCTAGTATGGGAAAAGGCTTAGTTGTTGTTGTGCAATTGGCTGCTTTCGTATGGAACTGGAGGTCAATATGATTTTATCTTAAATGTTAATAGTCTTTCTTTATGCTTCATCTCCTGTCACTATTTCCCCTTTTGGTGATCAAGATAGTGTTGTTTGGCTCGTACTGAATTGTCTAAATAGCTGTATCTATCGACATAAATAATGAGAAATAGCTCGTTCTAGAACACAAGATTTTTTTCTAGTGACATGTTTGGGCGCAGATGAAACTAATTGAGCCCCAAGGTAGGAGATGGTTTATTGATTGTCATGACAAGGAGGATTTGCACTAAATATTGCAAGGATTATACTTGTCATGGCTGAGCAGTGAGGAGCGTCTATAAGACAGAGATTGCTTGGTATCTCGACTCACCTTCGCAAGATCATCCTCGACATTATCTTGAAAGTTATTTGCAAATTCTTTTTTTCTATTATTATTATTATTATCAAGACAGGTTAGGCAGACCCATGAGGAGTTACAATTGAAAAATAATAATAATAATAATACTAACAAAAACAAAAAGCCAAAGACAGATTACCTAGAAATAAGGGTGTTCAAGGAATAGATGAAACCGAACCAAAATGGTGGTTTGGTTTGGTTCCAAAAGCTTTAATTTTGGTTTGGTTTGGTTCGCGGTTCCAAAAATCTTGCATGGTCTGGTTCACGGTTCCAAGGTTGAAACCAAACCATAATCAAATAATTTATATTTATGTATGTATATATTTACATATACCATATTTAATTTCTTACATGTATATAAGTGTATAATCTGCTATATGTGTGTATATGTAAATGTACAACAACAACAACAACAACTAAGCCTTTTCCCATACTAGACGGGGTCGCTACATGGATTCTTTGTTTCCACAGATCCTTATCGTGTGCCATGTTAGCAGTTAACTCCCAATAAGCTAGATCATTCTTTATTGTTTCTTTCCAACACTTTTGTGGTTGTCCTCTATCTCTTTTAATACTTTCCAAAATTAGTTTTTCTAACCTTCTTACAGGTTCTTCTTTTGATCTTCTTTCTATATGTCCAAACAATGTTAAACGATGTTCTCTCATTTTATCCTCTATTGGTGCCACTCCTAATTTGTTTCTAATAACCTGATTATGTATATGGTCTTTTCTTGTATGACCACTCATCCATCTCAACATCTTCAGTTCTTTCACAGACATCTTTTGTACATGTTGATGATTAACTGCCCAACACTCAGAACCATAAAACATGGCAGGCTTAATTGCTGCTCTATAATATTTACCTTTTAACTTTAATGGTATCTTCTTATCACAAAGAATACATGATGCTCCTCTCCATTTTAACAAACCAGCAACATCTCCATCAATTCTTCCATCACTCTGAAAAATTAACCCTAGGTATTTAAAACTTTCCTTTTGGGGAATGCAATGTGTGCCAATTTTAATTTCCATGTCCTCTGAAGTAACCAAATGATCAAACTTACCTTCCATATATTCAGTCTTTGTTCTACTAAGTCGGAGGCCTTTGCTTTCTAATGTTTCTCTCCATAGTTCCAATTTTCTATTAACTTTTTCCTTAGACTCCTCCACTAATACAATGTTATCTGCAAATAACATACACCAAGGTACTTCATCTTGAATATGTTTTGTTAACTCATCCATCACCATTATAAATAAGTATGGACTTAAAGTTGATCCTTGATGTAACCCAATATTAACCTCAAAGAAGTTTGTCATTCCTTCATGAGTCCTCACACATGTTTTTGCACCATCATACATGTCTCTTATAAGGTTAATATATGTCAATGGGATACCTCTTTTTCCCAAAGTTCTCCAAAGAACCTCGCTTGGTACCCTATCATAAGCTTTTTCTAGACCAATAAATATCATGTGAAGGTCTTTCTTTTTTGCTCTAAAATATTTCATAAGACGTCTCAAAAGGTGAATCGCTTCAATAGTAGATCTGCCTGGCATGAATCCAAATTGGTTCTCTGTTGTACTTGATACTTGTCTTAACCTACATTCGATAATTCTTTCCTATAATTTCATAGTATGACTCATTAACTTGATACCTCGATAATTTGCACAATTTTGAATGTCTCCCTTGTTCTTATATATGGGTATAAGTGTACTTGCTCTCCATTCCTCGGGCATCTTTTGGTTTTTTCATATTTCATTAAATAGTCTTGTGAGCCAAGTGATTCCTATTTCTCCTAGTATTTTCCAAACTTATATAGGAATATTATTTGGTCCTACCGATTTACCACCCTTCATATGTTTAAGAGCCTCTTTGACTTCATTCTTTTGAATATGTCGGCAGAAATTGTGGTTTATATACTTTTCTGACTTGGCTAAATCTCCTGAACTAATACTAACAGCTTTATTTTCATTAAAAAGATTATAAAAATAGTTTTTTCATCTATTTCTTATATCATCGTTTGCCACTAAAAGTTTTTCATCCTCGTCCTTTATGCATCTAACATAATTAAGATATTTAGTTTTCTTATCTCTAGCCCTAACTATCCTAAAAATATCTCTTTCACCCTCTTTTGAGTTGAGTTTTTTATATAAGTCCTCCCAAATCTTAGCTTTTGCTTCACTAACGGCCTTTTTCGCTTCCTTCTTTGCTTTCTTATAAGCTTCTAAAGTTTCACTAGTTTTCTTGGCATAATGTAATTTGTAACATGCCCTCTTTGCCTTGATTTTATTTTGCACTACTTCACTCCACCACCAAGCTTCTTTTTGTGCCGGTACACCTCCCTTAGATACCCCTAACACATCTTTCGCCACTTTCATAATATGTATAGCCATATTGTTCCACATATCACAGGGTGTGCCAACATAATTCCAAACATCTCCTTGAAGGACTTTCTGTTTAAATATATCTTCTTTCTCGCTTTTAAGGTTCTACCATTTAGTCCGAATAGCTCGATGCACTCTTTTCTTCTTTGTCCATTTTTTTATTTGTAAATCCATAACTAAAAGTCGATGTTGGGTGGTTAAGCTTTCTCTTGGAATTACCTTACAATCTTTACAACACGCTCTATCTTTTTTTCTGCAAATAAAGTAATCAATTTGTGTTTGTGATAAGCCACTCTTATAAGTAATTAAATGTTCATCTCGTTTTTTGAAGATTGTATTGACTATAAAGAGATCAAATGCCATAGCAAAATTTAAAATCTCCCTACTTTTCTCGTTTATATCCCCAAAACCAAAGTTTTCATTAATCCCTTGCGACATGTCCATTTAAATCTCCTCCTAAACAAATCTCTCCCTTTGTGAAATCTTTTGAAAAACCTTATCTAACTCTTCTCAAAAAACTGTCTTTATACTATCTTCTAGTCCTACTTTGCGGAAGCACAAACTATATTCAAAACCTCAGCTCCTAACACAAATTTCAACGTCATGAGACTATAAGTAGTTACAGTTCCTTCTACAAATAAAGTAATCAATTTGTGTCTGTATATGTAAATGTAGTTACAGTTAATTTCTTTCAGCTTTATGAGACTACAAGTAGCTAGATGCATTGGTGGTGTTTAATTTTTCGAGTTCGTATTCCTCATGCATTATGCAGGAACTGAGATAGGATGATAGGCTCTCACTGTTTGTTCTTTCGACGGTGGTGTTTGGTTTTTTGACTATTAGTAGAACCGTAGTTTGGGACCGAATCAAATTGGAATCAATGATCCTGTTCAGTTCAATTTGGTTCCCTGCACTTCGTGGTTTGGAGAATAATAATTCTCTCTCTCTCTCTCTCTCTCTCTCTCTCTCTCTCTCTCTCTCTCTCTCTCTCTCACAAACACACACACACAAAGCAAGAAGATGGTGGTATGCATCAGTTTTCTTCCCGGGGAATAATAATTGGTTCATGCTTAGCATGGAGAAGGAATAACTTTTTGGAATACTAATATGCAAGCTATCATTGCGATGGTTCAACCTCTTAGTTCACCTTTTTGATGTGCACAATCGTCTTTAACTTCTCCAACCATAAAACATTCCGACTCTTTATCCTCTGGAATTATTCAAGATTTAAAAGTCTTCCTTAATTGCTGCCGACGGAAAGCTTTCCCTTGTCTTCCTATCGATGGACTTCTTTCTGCAACTTCTGGATAGCGCTTACAGAGAGAGCCTGCCAAAGAAATAATCATTGATATCTGACAGCCAGCCGAGGATGGTACCAGCAAATGATTGAAAACCATAGTAAAGTTTAAACTTATACATTCTTAAGAACAAATGTACTAACATAAAGAAAGAAAGAATTTGGAGTGGATCTTAGGCATTAATAGCAGCAAGATTGGCAGACTCTAGCCAGGATTGCTGAAACCTGAACCAGCAGCTCCAACGGGGTGTTTACACTTGACCAACATTGTGCCTTTGGATGTACTTAGAACAAGTTTCTGTGTGAGTGTGCGTCTAAAACTGAACTATTTAAGGTGGATATTGGTACATACTAACATTAAACTTTCTATGCTAAATGGTCACAGAATTGAATTCATGGGAATTATTCAGCTACCTCAACAATTTTAAAATATAAATCTTAAGACCTACCAATTGGAAAGCTGCTCGAAAAGCATGCATCTCAAAATTTTGGTGAGCTACTTTGGTTGCGAGATGCCTCCATCGCTCTGCACTCTGACAAACTAATAGTTCATTAGAGAACTTCTAGCTCTATCTAAAAGTTTTCAAGATTATTACTAGAAATTCAACAAACCAACACATAGATAAAGAAAGGGCACATCGAGGCAAGATCCCTGCATATAAATTGTTGGTTAACAAGCTGGTAGTAAGAGCACATACAAAACAGCCCAAGATGTCAACTTTAGTAAGCAACTGCGAATATCGCTTCGAGATGAGATTTGCTATACTGACTGTGAGTCAAAGATATCTTAAAACTATTACACCTAGACCAAAGGACCATATTTTCCTAAGGAATACAGCTAACTGCAGCACACAAAGAGATCAGACCAAGTTGCTCAGGTTCCTTGGAATCTGACAATACAGAGAGAGTGCAGTTTAAGCAGTTGCCCGTTAACCAAACTGTTCTTTTGGAAACACTAAGTCAACAACGTGCAGAATTTCATCCTATCAGAAGTCTGTCAACCCATAGAAATAAATAAATGTATGCTTCCAAACGAAAGTAGATAAATAATCTGCAAACATGTTGATCTATCTTCAAGATCCTACTCCCCTACAAAGAAGCAAACTTAGGCTTCTTTGTACGTCAACAAAACTTGGTTCCATATTGAGTCGTTCAGTGCAAGTTTACGTTTGCATTTAAGTTTTATTGTATAGAACTGCAGGTTCCTTTACTAGATATTAGCATCTCAACATGGCTATAATCCATATGCCACTTTAACGATCCTGATTTGGGATCAGAATTTTCTTAGTAAAATAATTTAAACCAACGTCTTGACTAACAAAATAAAACTACTATCACAACCGGCAAAATGTAGATATCTGACAAGCAAGATCACGTGCATTTATGGCCAATCCAGTTAACTTTACACTTTGGCTTGATGGGAAACCACATCGATGTGCACCATCAGCAGAGCGACAATCTTCAGATAAGTTGTAACAACAGCCAATGTTGACCTGTAAGAGATTAAAATGGTTCCCTATTTAAGTCGTAGAGTAGCGGGCATTACACACCTAAGGATGAAGAACAACCAGCACAATAACAAACAACTGAAAGAATTAACCGAGTTCTTGAACTTGCCTAAGCATGTTCACAGACAGGTCCCCACATGCATGAAGGCCAGATAGGAGCACCGAAGATTCAGATTTCCAATTTCTGCGTGTTGAGGCATTTCGTTGTGGGTGCTCATCACTTACTGTTTGTAGATGATTCCTATCATCCTCTGCAAATTTGGGCTCAACTCTCTGACATAGGCTTTCACTCAGTTCAGTTTGGGGCATATCTACACTTTCCTTCCCTGGTACAATATAGAGAAGCATGGCAATCAATAATGAACATATCTTTGAAAAAAACACTTTAAAAATGAGTTTGTATAGCACATCTTTCTTTTGGAGACAACTTGCCATTCTGTTTTCTGGCCTGAGCCAAATAATGCTTCCTAATTCGTGCAGCCCGATCATTCGTAACAGTTGCATGGTGAGGAGAAGCATCTAGTGCTATCACAGAAAGTCGACATTGGAAAGACAGAACTTGTGCAAGATAACCCAAGCGAAAGAGCTCCAGAAATTAAAGGCAAATGGAGAGAATATTTCCGCAACAGCAGAAAAAAGTTGTGTAGCTTTCAGATTGCTTTTTCTCATAAAGCTTTTCATATAATAGAGAAAAATTATGTTCACATATAAAGGACAAAGCATTTCACATATCAAGAATATACTAAAAAGTACAAGTTGAGAAACAAGAAGCCAGTATAATACCTGAAAAAATGGGAAAACATTATGCACGCACATGACCTGCTCCAACATCGATCACGATTCGTGCATCAATTTCATCTGCAATTGTTTTGACGATAGCAGCAAGAATCTCCACCTGTCATACTACAAATTCATTCTTTGAGTACTGAGGATAAAGTAAAAAATAATAACTTTCTAGCATGATCAAGAGCATACTTCATGCTTCTTTTTCATGTTCATTCCCTGCGCACTCAGTACCCATGAGTATTGAGTCGTCGTCCTCTCCACAATCCACCTCACCTATAACGTCATGCCCTCAACTCCATGGCCCAGAATCTGCTAAACCTGACCAATATCCTCGAGCTCCAGGGGAAGAGTGCGTATCTTCAATTTCTGCTGTCTATATTAACCTTCTACCAATTAACTCATAATACACCGTTGATTACATATTTGTTGCTACGCAGAAAACGAAACGAAAACAAAAGCATTTACAGGTTTGGATGATTTTCGCCAAAACTTTCTAGTATTTGATTTATCCGTTGAGAAATTATTCATTGCTGTAAGGTCTTTAGAAACTGCAACTACTCTAAGTATGGCACCCACAGCGGTAGCTCACCTGGCTAGAGGGCTAGACTCAAAAGTTGTAGGTCGTGAGTTCGATATACAATGCATGCTGGCTTCAGCCTTCCCTTCGTTGAGGAAAATTAAGTAAAAAGCATGTGAATTAATTTTTCTTATCAAAGAAATCAAATGCAACTGGATCTAGATTGCATTGATGAAAAGAACATTGCATAACAAGGGTGCACAACGGCAGGTGCCACCTGTCAAGAAGTAGAATAAACGAAAGATTATATTTTGGCAATCACGTAGCTGTGCTTCTAGCATGCAAAACATGTACCAAATTCTCAACATGCATGTACACACAAACAAACACATACAGATATATACATAAGTACATAGATACGCGGGTATGTTTGTGCGATTAAGAGCTTGTATTATTATCATGACATAATACCAAAACATACACTGGACATGCCTTCAGATTTGGTTGCTGAAAATTTCTTTGCCATGGACCAAAATGTGTAATGTATGAACAATTTTGATCAAATGAAATGACAGCAATTAACGCGAGCCAGGTCACAAAACAGTCGAGGGTGTCTTACTTTTATGAAAGTGACTTGTTTCTTGAATTGCATTTAGATATTAAGCAATGTAAAAAAACAAAGTAGCAATAATTGTCATAAATCTATGACTATCTTGATATTCTTGGAACCTACCTACATCAGGCAACAACAACTACAACAACAACTAAGTCTTTTCCCATACTAATGGAGTCAGCTACATGGATTCTTTGTTTCCACATAGCCCTATCATAATTTGTAGAATTCATAGTAAATAAGTTTGATAAAGTTTTACGATGGCTGTCGGAAGCCTAACACAACCCTCTTCCTTTATCCGAGCTTGGGACTGGCCATGTAAGGGTGATCCCTTACCTCAGCAAACCTACCTACATCAGGATCTGTAAAAAATTGGAAGTCTACGAAAATCATTTAGAAAATTAACCTCCAAAATTACCTACATCAAGACGAGTATTGAAGTTTTGACTCCCACACTTGTTGCAACACTACACCTTATATTCTACATAAAGTTCATATAAAGCCTCTCAAACCTTTGTTATATTTTCATGGTCAGTTTGTTGCGTGTACATTTTATTGAAGGAAAAATAATTGCTTCTCATCTACCCACTTGGATCCAAAGTAAAAGCTATCGCCATCGCCAAATTACACTCACCCTAAATATTTATCAAATTCTTCCTTCATCCTTTAAGTCATCACGCTAATAAAATCATCTTTTTCTTGAGATTTTTTATCAAGTAAAAATTTAGTTGTATTTTATTTAGAAATAAGTTAGAAATTGTGGATATTGGGAGTCCCTTCTTATATTAGTTGTAAAATAAAGCATTAGTTGTATTCATCTTATTAGATTTCATAGTCCAAATTTCAGGATATATTCTGAAGTAAATGAACCCAACAAATTCAAGTGCAATGAGATTATTCCCAATTCCAGATTAATAAAGCATCATAATAAACCAAATTGTGGTGGTTTAATGTTCTAAAACATACCATTTGCCAGTCCATTCTTTCTCGAGGCAAAGCAAGAGACCTTTCTGTGATAACAAATTCTTGAAGAGAAAGAGGCCACTCTTCCTACACAAAGAACCACAAAAATGATGCAAGAGAACACCCACAAACACAGACACACACTAACAATATAACAAAGCTCTTCCAAAGTTGAAAAGGAACCACACATGCGTTGTAAAACAAGTATGCTCCGTAGATGTACCAGCAAGAGAGAGAGGACTCATCCATAGCAAGCGTCAACAATAGCTAAAAGGCCTAACTTTCAAACTTAACAACAAATCCTGAAGCGTTCGTGTTTCAAGCCAGCAACAGCAAGAATCGAACAACTACAAGATAGAGATCAAGCTAAAGCAAGGTGGTCAAGTTGCATTAGTTCCAAGTTATGTTAAACAGGTGCGAGTGTGGACAAGGGTACGGGTACGGGTACGGGACATGGGGTGCACGACACAACCATCAATGAGTATAATTTATATATATTTATTACATAATTGATAATATCTGATAAAGTGCCTTAGTGATAAATCACTAAAAAATATTTAAAAAAGATGTGTTGAGTGGCATGGAAAGTGCACAGGTGTCAAGTGTCAAAGTATCTGACATAGGTTCAGCACTTTAGTATGTTTCTACGTGACGATAGGTAAGATTAAGAAATATTACCTCTTTTTCAAATTATATGTATATATATTTTATACATATAATGCAAGAGAATTATAAATATATCATCGGAATCATATTGATTCATACTTCTAAGTTCTAACATATGGTTAACATATGATCGTATTGATGGAATGATTCATCAACTTATTTCTAAGAAAATAATTCTCACACAATCATTACAAGGACACTCGTTCACAATGAGATCCTTTACTCAGGACCTGGCAATTTCACCCTTTGCAGAATACAAGATCGTAGGGACACATTCGAAACTACCGAGCCCATTTGAACCCCCATATCCATAACTAAAAGCTAAAAGGCAAGTAAACATTTAATTTAGATCCTAAACCTATAAGTTCTACAATATATGTATATATAGATATAATTCATGAGAATTGTATGATTCATATCTCTAACATATCATCATTCCTAATATATTGATGTATCATTAATGAAATTTATTATCTGAGAAATAATTCTCGTATTGTATGGTGATATTGTGCAATCATTCCATGATCCTCAGCCCATTCAAATCAATATACATTGGGATCCTTCACTTGCAATCCGACAATTTGATCCTGAGCTGATCGTAGATAAGGGGGTTATTGGGACAGTGAAGCCATCTGCACGCTTTGGGTGTCAAACTCATGACCTTCCATTAGTGACTCGATCTCGTTGACAGGTGAGCTACTCGTTCTTCTCCTCATTGTCCTTATATATGTCTTGATTTCATATATTTGACTCGGATATTAATGAGATGAGCCTGGGGATAGTCACTAGGTGTCTATTTCCTTATATATCTCATTGTCCTTATATATGTCTTGATTTCATATATTTGACTCGGATATTAATGAGATGAGCCGGTGCTCCATGTCGTGTCATTCCTGTTCGTGTCAACAAAGTTCAACCCGATTGAATATTCTTTCGATATTACTTTAGCCGTTATTGGAAGTTTCACAGACTCTACGAGTTCTGTCTAGTTTTTATTCTCATTTTCCTGTTGGATTCCTTTGTCGAGTTTGTATTCTCATTTCTGGATTGTCTTTGTCATGTCATATTGTTTTCATATCAAGAGCACCTAAATTCGCGTTATCTTCATTCTCCATTCCATCTTATACAAGCAACTTCCAAGCAGCAGCGCACAAATGCCTTACGACCTACTTACTGCAAATGCTGGTTAAACTTGTGAATCTCTGTCAATTGGCACCCGGAGAGGTAGCTCAATGGCAAGGCACTCAGTGGCGGATCCAAGTACATGTGAGGTGAGGCGGCCGCTTCACTTGAAATTTGGAGTGTCAACCGAAAAAACTATAGCTAACAGTTGAACTCATGATTATAACATACCATCCTCTTCACCTAAAACAGTTTATATATATATATATATATATATATATATATATATATATATATATATATATATATATATATATATATATATATATATATATATATATATATAAAACTGGATTCTGCACACTTCTGATACGTTTACTTATGTTAATCCATTATTTTTTGATGGTATGACTGTAATTTAAAAAAATATATTTTGTTTAAAAAATGAAGGTCAATTTTATTATAATCGTACCCCAAAAGCAGAGTGACCACGATAATGATGGACAAGATCAAATCACTCAAATAAATATATATATATATATATATATATATATATATATATATATATATATATATATATATATGCATATATGTTTGTATATATATGTATGTATATATATACGGTGGTCAAATAAAATGAGTACCTGAGCGCAGCTAGTAGCACTCTCGATTCCACTACACGCATGGTGTGTGTTTGATTCCTCGGGCCATGCATACCTGGCTTGAGCATTCCCATTGCTACACATTCTTGATGACTTCTCTAACAAATAATTCAGAGAATTTCGTCAGCATCCATGAGAGCTCTTGAATTTGATGGTTGGACGGTAAGGTGATACTTTGGCTTAATAAATGGTGATAACTTCGGCTATAAACAGCTTTGTTCCCTGCGTTCAGTCTGTTTATCAGCAATGGCGTGGGCAATTGGCAGGGATGGAGCGGGTTTTCACCCCAGTCGTACCCGCCCTGCACTGAGGCCAACCCTGCCCCACGGGTCTTAGGGATTAAACCATGCACCCACTCCTGTATAAACTTCCCATTCCTAAGAACTAAACAGGTAGCACAAACCTGCCTTATCTTCTCTCACTCCACTTCAACTTACAAAAGGTAATTTAAAAAAAACGGTTAATGTCATACAATAAAATCTACTTTATGATATTGTATATTATTAAATAAGAAATGATTATATATGTCACACACATTTATTAACATAATATGTATATATTCATGTAAAATTTACTTAGTATATAACACACGCGTGTGTATGTGTATGTGGGAGGGGTGGGTTTATCTTAGACCCGACCTAGCCCCGAACCACCCTGCTTGCTGGTCTCTATGCCTCAATTGCCCCGCAATGGCGTGGGTTTTTCCTATTGAGAACCTGCCCTATAAAGGAGAGAGATAGAGCAATTGCCATTTCTACAATCGTCAATTAAAAAAACTTACTTTTCATCCTTAACGCTGGGTGCATGTCCATCTGTTCGGCTTTCCATTGTAGAAAAAAAAACTCAAATTGGTTCTTTTTCCATGAATTATAGACTTTTATGTTCTTCTTTACTATATATATATATTCTTTGTAAAGTTTTGTAAAACCTCAAAAAAAGGAGAAATACATTTGCCTCAGTTTGAATCATGTTCACCTCTCAGATGAACGGCATCAATCTTGCACCCAGTTGCAAGGTAGCATCAGTTCATAAACTCAGTGATATCATATTACTACTAAACATGCTTTGCAATTTGAGCCATCCATTTTCATTTTGGACGGTTTGCTGTTACTTCAATCACATGATTCATCTTCTGAGTGAGTATTTTAGAAACCAAGGGCTTTTTGATCACCGAAATGGACGGATGAGATTAACATGTAGCAATCTTGACATGAACTCTGCTGCTGCTTTCACCAATATGGGCTGGGCTGGGCTGGTTGGTGCGCCACTGTTCCAACTAATAAAGTGAGGCACGTCAAAAGTTTTCCTACAATTGTAAGAGAAAGTAAGGCATCGATTGAGCTGACTTCACGTGACAGACATTTCACTACATTCACAACCACTAAGAAAATTCTTTCTTACCTTGCACAAAGAAAAATAGCTTACCTGGCAAGGGGGCTGGCTCACAAGTTCAAGGTCATGAGCTTCATGCCCCTGGCATACATTGGGGTCCATCCTTCCCATCATACCCTAAAAAGAAAAGGCTTTTATACCTTACTTCTTGTTGGTCTAGATCATGTAGAGCATGGCCAATCATCTTGGTATCTTCTTGCTAAAGTTCCCTTTTAGAGAGGAAAGAGTGATTTATTTGAAGAAATTGAATGCTTTAAAAAAAATCGATGGATACAAAAGACCTTCATATCATTGTTCTCGTGAAATATTAAAACAAAAGATGAGATATAGGCTTAGAAATATGAAGATATATACCATATTCCATGATATTATCAGCAAATAACCCATGAAATAGCACCGAGAACGTTAACGCCGTTGCTGCTGGTGGGGAGTTCGACTCCCAAAGGATGCATGTATGGTTGTGTGTTCTAGCCTCCTCTTGTAAAAAGAAAAAAGTAACTCATGAAATACTCGGAAACATTTTCTGCCATTTCTTTCGAGCTTTTCCTAAGTTTTGTTTTCTCAACATTGCGAGAATACAGGAAAAAAAACCTCGTAGAAGTTGAAGATCTCATTGATACGTAACCAAGGTTGGTAGTATTTTACTCTCTCTCTCTCTCTCTCTCTCTCTCTCTATATATATATATATATATATATATATATATATATATATATATATATATATATATATATATATATATATATATATATTCATTCGAGATACTTACATTAACCACCTCCGCATCCGTTAGGCCAATTATTGGCTTCCGATGAGGTCCGATTACCAGCTAGACGCGTATGCCATTTATTGCATTGCAAGAATTGACGTCACACATGTTGGCTCTCTCTTTCTCTCTCTAAATAGACACTGACATTTGCCTTTCACGTTCTGCTCCAGTTCCTTTGCATCACAATTTCCCACAATGGGCAGGAACTGCAGAGCAATTCTCTCCATATTGATTCCCCTTTTCCTTCTAATTTTCTCCACCACTCAGGCGTACAAAAACTACACTGTTGGAGATGATTTGGGATGGTATGATGATATTGAGAATCCAAAGGTCGACTACCAGAAATGGGCTGCCGACAAAAGCTTCTCTCTCGGAGATTTCCTCAGTAAGAATTCTTTTGTAGAAAATGTCTACATTTTCTCCTGTACATAGAAATTACCTCTGTTTGATTTCAGAACATCTTGACAATTCTGACAGATCAAGAATTTGCTTCAATATTTTTGTTGTTTCTCTCAGATATGGCCAGTTTTCTGTAATCACCACTGTTCAATTCGTTGTTTCTTCCGAATAGTTTCAAGTATCTTACAACTTGCGACCACGGTTGGGAATTTCTTTTGAATTTCTTGGATACCTATGAAAGAACCCTTCCAAAATTACGACAGTTAAAGAAGTATACCAATCTATCGGGAATCATACGAACATGCTTTTGAATCTGAAATACAGTGTGAATTTCAAGATTTTACTATTTTATCTAGGAAGGTGTCAGAACTCACTGAGATTAGATTTTTGCCTTGCTTCTTCGATCTATACGGAAAATACTCTTCACATGCCGACAACTATCTTGCTAATTTTGCCTCCACCCTTCTTTATTTTTTGTTTTTTGAGTGGCATTTATTATTAACAGATCTAGATCTTGTTCACCATCAATTAAGAGATACCAACAACATGAAGGCAGGAATTCATGGTAGAAATCCAACAAACTTTTACATCAACTGTCAAAAGTATAAAGCAACTCTTTTTCTTTTGCATCCGGGCTTGGGACCGGGACGGAGTTAATTAAGAGGATACCATCACATATTGTTGTGGATTTATAGGCTGGTTACGGAATCACTGATCTTTCTCAAACCTTTGCATAGAAACCTTCTCAAAAAGACCTACACAATTAAGGTAAGCTAGTTGTGGTTTACTTTGCAATATCTTAGCTTGTCTGAATTTTCTGGATAAGGGAAGCTTGCAGATTCCAAATGGATCCCCTTTGAGCAAGATTGCCTTCATAGGCCGAATCGTATTATCTCACTAATTTATTTAGAAACTCATCTTAAGTAAACAGAAACGTCCTTTAAACCAGAATAGATGGATGTTGCTTCTCTTTTTCCTTTTCTTTATTTGAGGTTGTTTATCACCGTTTCTTTTATTCCCTTCATCGGATTCAAAAGGTTCCATCAGCTGGATTTAAAGTTTCCATGAGTTGTTCATCAAACTGGCACTTTTTCTGAGGTTCAAATATGTTCCCAACTCATCTCTCTCTCTCTCTCTCTCTGGGCAGTATTCAACACAGACACCAACCACTCAGTTGTCCGGACCTATAACATGACAACATACGAGCAGTGCGACTTCAGTGATGCAGATTCATCAGATACAGTGGAGTACTCTTCAGGATCTCTAGGCAATGCAATTGCTCCCACAATCATCTCGGTCCCACTAGAGAAAGAAGGCATGAACTACTTCTTCTCTAGCTATTTCGATGGCGAACAGTGCCAAAATGGCCAGAAATTAAAAATCAATGTCACTCACGGCCAAGGCTTGCCCGAAAGCCTTCACGATCCAATTGACTCTTCATCACCTTCTCCAAAAGGCCAGCAAGACGATGACACTAGTAACGCAGTTCCCGATACAGTCGTCCCTTCAAATTTCAACAACCCTGTGCCTTCTTCTAATGCAGGGAACAAGACATCTGAGACCGGTGGCAATTCTGCCAATCTTCCCAGGTCTGGTAGAGTTTTGATGGCGATTTTGGTCTCGTGGGTGTGGTTGATTTGAAGATGGTGATGTTTCGTGTACTTTTATTACTTATTTGTTTATTTTTGAGATAGAAGTTGTTCTTAAGGTTATTTGTATAATACATTACAGAACTCAATATCAGCACTACATGCTTTGTAGTATTAGTATATGATAGAATAAAATTTGTATTGGAGAGGTAAGCTAGCAAGCAAGATTTTCAGCTTATATATATATATGAGAGAGAGAGAGAGACAGCCAGATATTTTGAATTTCTTGAGAACAATTGGACTGGAGCTAAAAGCCGTACCCTTGGAGCTTAGCGGTCTATTTCTATTGTACAGGGATCATGCTGGTCTTACGTATTTGGAGCCTTCAGGTTCTTTCCCTTAATGAATAAACCTCAAGATCAGTCGTCTGTTTGGACCTGCACTTCGAGTAGCAATGCGGATACGTGGACACAAAAGTAGAGATCAAATATTGCTTTGAGGAGAAGAGCAGAGAGCTAAATAATTGGTCGATTTGTTGATTGATTCTGCACACTCAATCTTCATGAGCAGAAAAGTCCGAGTCCTATAATGTTTTGACAGATTCTTCGTGGGAATTGAACTCGATCAGAACTGTTGGTATCCGTAGGAAATCTTCTATTTGGAATTACCCTGTCCGCAGCTGTTTCATCCAGGTAATTTTGCAGAAATCTTCAATGGGTTTTGTTAAACTGAGATGAAGCGACAACACTGGAAGATGGGGTTAAAGATTAGAATTGTTGAACAAGAACCCGTTGAGGATCAAGTTCTAGGCAAGCTCAACAAAAGTTTTCTTCTTGTCTAGCAGCTCCACACCTTAACCTCAACAAGCTTTTCCCACACTAGAGGTCGAATAAAGGTGCAGAAGACTTCCTAGGAGATTGCTCATCAGTGTATTACTGTCAACCAAACATGCTTCACTTTGGAGCCCCTAGACCTTTTAGGAGGTTGTCCATCATGCATTACTTTCACCCAAGCATTCCTAACTCTGGAGCCTTTGTAGGACTCATTCACCGAATCGAAACCAAACAGACAGACTTTTATGCTTGCTGTTGATTATATATATATATATATATATATATATATATATATATAGGCTTTGTAGGACTCATTCACTGAATCGAAACCAAACAGACAGACTTTTATGCTTGCTGTTGATTATATATATATATATATATATATATATATATATATATATATATATATATATATATATATATATATATATATATATATAAGTTAGAAAATTAGATCCTATCCACCATTGACATACTCATGTTTATACGCTTTTCACTGACATGAGTATAATTTAAAAAATTTTAAGAGTTTTTGAAACAGTATATTAGACAATATTACAGTCATGCTCCTAAAAAAAAGTAGTCAAATACGAGTAAATATGACCAATGATTGAAAGGAAAGGACCATATATATATCTATAATTTTAAATTTTTTAAAGAACTTTAAAAAAGTAAAAAAATTTATTTTTATTACACTCATATAACTCAAAAGTAATGGATGAATAAGTATGAATGTGGGTAGGATTCAATCTCTCTCTCTCTCTCTCTCTCTCTCTCTATATATATATATATATATATATATATATATATATATATATATATATATAGGTTGGAAAATTGGATCTTGTCCACCATTGACATTACCACTCATGTCAATGGTGACATAGCAATAATCAATCAATATTCGAGAAGTGTCTTGCTGATATGGCCGCACTGTAAAAACATTTGGAAAAGATAGTGTTATGTTTGGCAGGGAAGGTCTGAACTCTGAAGTGTTCAAGTGTGCAACACGAGCGACACCTGGCTATGCTACATAGTTCAAATACATATCCGAAATCTTTTTCGAACGAAAACCAAATCCTTCGAACTTCTTTGTTTAGTTTTCTGCCATAGATCAAACAGGATAACCAGTGAAAATTCTTGCTTCATTCGCAATAAGCAGAGACATACGTTACACAACCACTATATATTCCAAAATCCTAGACAAAGTATACTCAAAGCAGAATGAGGTATGACCTGTTAAGTATATTTTATTTCTATTGGAGAATGTGTCCCGAACTACTAAATAAATAGCTTCAGACACAAGATTAAGTACAGTAAGACAAAACAATGAAGGGAAAATTCAATGCACATTGTTACATATCATGGACCTGCAGGCCTTGCGCCTAGGAGTGGCTGCAGTGCCTTGACGACTATCGTCATATTGGGGCGAAAATCCGCTTCATATTGGACGCAAAGTGCTGCAACCGCAGCCATCTGCCAAATCAAAAGGTTTGGTTACAATCCTAAGGGTAGTCAGCTGTTCAAGCTCAGTTCCTGTTCGACTTTGTTAAGCTCAACCCAAACACACACACTCTCTCACTCTCTCTATGTGTGTGTATGTGTATGTTTGCTTGTGTGTGTGCCTGCAGATATGAACAGAAATGTTAATCTAATGGATGAAATTACCTTTGCAACAGCCTTTGGGGGGTAATTGTTGTTGAGTTTAGGATCCACGCATTGTCTTACTTTGTCTTCGCTCAACCTTGGGGTAGCCTGTAACATACACAATGAGAAGGGGCTTGAATTAAGTTTTCCTTCTATAAGGATCAACAGAAAGGAAAGCAATCAAATGAGCATAGAGAAGCATACCCATGTGACAAGACTTTGTTGCCCTTTAGGCATGGTATGGTCCACAGGCTTCCTGCCAGTGAGGAGCTCAAGAAGAACAACTCCAAAGCTGTAAACGTCACTTTTCTGAGTGATCTGCCCTGTCATTGCATACCTGAGAATTCAAACAAAACGTCCAGATTCATCTCCAAAGATTGATAAGATTGGCATTAACGAAGTAAGTATCTAGCTCACACCCTTTGCAACAATAGGCAAAGAAATATAAATAGTGCAATGAGGACTTATTTAATGATGTGAAAGCTAACAGTATCTCGATGATTAAATTCAAACTCTTGTAGCTGAAAGGTTTTGAACATTCACTGATTAAATCCAACACTTGTGACAGAAGAATTTGAAATATTATATGTACACGTCTGCTGTTATACAAGCAACTCTCTAAACAAAATCATACCACAAAAATATGTACGATCATGCCACAACAATAAGTATGATCTCACTATTTCATGTCACATTTATGCAACATGAATGCTGTAAAAGAAAGAGAGAACTCATCTTTAACACTGAATTTTGTACATAAAGTTTTAAGTTACATTGTATACGAAGTAACAAACCATACTCTGGGGCATGATATCCAAAGGTTCCCAAAACACGAGTTGAGTGAAGGCGAGCTGCCGTATCCGGAGATTGGTTTGTCAAATTGAAGTCAGCAATCTTGGCAGTGAAATTGTCAAACACCAGAACATTACTGGATCTTATATCCCGATGGACAATTGAGAGTTGAACCTTTTCATGGAGATACTCAACACCCCTTGCTGCACCATAAGCAATCTTTACCCTCTGGTTCCAATCAAGAACAGGGCCTGGTTCGGCTCTCTCGACCCCTTTCCTGCCTGTGTGAATGAAATAGCGGCTGTCAAAGCTTGGTTGTCAAGGTATACAACCTACAGTTGATGATCATGAAGAACTGTGGAATTCTATCAAGTATCCCACAATTTCAGCGGCCCTATTTCAGTCTGTTTATTTTAATGTTACTAAGAAGTCCGTTTATCAAATTGTTTAGATTTAGGATTTTAAACTTTTGATTGTTAAATTGTAGACTATATATCTATATCGTTAAAACGTATAGATGCATACTCTCTCTCTATACTCATCTCTCTCTCTATATATATACACACATACATATATAGATATGTATAAAATATATATATATATATATATATATATATATATATATATATATATATATAGAGAGAGAGAGAGAGAGAGAGAGAGAGGGAGAGAGATGTGTATGCATCTAAACTTATAAGTATACAAATATATAGTCTACAATTTAAGAATATATTTATTTATTTATTTATATTTGTAGGAGAAACACGAATCACTTGGCTCATAAGACTATTTAATGAAATATGGAGAAACCAAAAGGTGCCTGAGGAATGGAGAGCGAGTACACTTATACCCATATATAAGAACAAGGGAGACATTTAGAATTGTGTGAATTATCGGGGTATCAAGTTAATGAGCCATACTATGAAATTATGGGAAAGAATTATCGAACGTAGGTTAAGACAAATATCGAGTACAATAGAGAACCAATTTGGATTCATGCCAGGCAGATCTACTATTGAAGCGATTCACCTTTTGAGACATCTTATGGAACATTTTAGAAAAAAAATGAAAGACATGTACCAAGGGAGGTTCTTTGGATAACCTTGGAAAAAAGAGGTATCCCATTTATATACATAAACCTTATAAGAGAGATGTACGATGGTGCAAAAAATGTGTGAGGACTTATAAAGGAATGACAAACTTCTTTGAAGTTAATATTGGGTTACATCAAGGATCAACTTTAAGTCCATACTTATTTATAGTGGTGATTGATGAGTTAACAAAACGTATTCAAGATAAAGTACCTTGGTGTATGTTATTTGCAGATGACATTGTTTTAGTGGAGGAGTCCAAGGAAAAAGTTAATAGAAAATTGGAACTATGGAGAGAAACATTAGAAAGTAAAGGCTTCCGACTTAGTAGAACAAAGACAGAATATATGGAATGTAAGTTTGATCATTTGGTTACTTCGACATAGAAATTAAAATTGGCACAAATTACATCCCTCAAAAAGAAAGTTTTAAATACCTAGGGTCAATTTTTTAGAGTGATGGAAGAATTGATGGAGATATTATGCATAGAATTAATGCTGGTTGGTTAAAATAGAGAGGAGCATCAGGTATTCTTTGTGATAAGAAGATACCATTAAAGTTAAAAGGTAAATATTATAGAGCAGCAATTAAACCTGTCATGAGTGTTAGGCAGTTAATCATCAACACGTACAAAAGATGTGTGTGACAGAAATGAAGATGTTGAGATGGATGAGTGGTCATACAAGAAAAGACTGTATATATAATGAGGTTATTAGAAACAAATTAGGAGTGGCACCAATAGAGGATAAAATGAGAGAATATCGTTTAAGATGGTTTGGACATAATAGAAACAAGATCAAAAGAACTTTTAAGAAGGTTTGAAAAACTAGATTTTGAAAGTATTAAAAGAGGTAGAGGATGACCACAAAAGTGTTGGAAAGAAACAATAAAGAATGATCTAGCTTATTGTGAGTTAACTGCTAACATGGCACATGATAGGACTCTGTGGAAACATGTAGCCGACCCCATCTAGTATGGGAAAAGGCTTAGTTGTTGTTGTTGGATGTTATACATGCAATATTAGAATAGTAATCTTCTGCTGTCAAAAGTATTCAAGCTTGATATCTAGAGAGAGAATTTCATTCATTTGTTTCTCATGCATGCATTACTAAACTACTATACTAAATTATGTGCAGCTCAAAATATCATGTTTTGACATACCATGCAAGATGTCATGTAGAGATCCCATTTTTGCAAACTGATACACCAAAATCCGATTATCTTCCTCCAGACAGTATCCCAACAACTGAACGAAGTGCTCATGCTTGAGTCTGGAGACCAAAGATAGCTGGGCAGACAGGAAACATAAATCAAACAACAGACCAACGTTTTAAAGTGACAATAAGAGACCATTTCCATAGATAACACAGTAATGAGATGTTATTTCAGTAAAGATTCTAACCACAGTATCATTCTTGCAGAAAAATTATGGTTCCCACACTTTTATGCACATCTCAGAGGAAAATGAAAGAAAAGGAATATCCAGTTAGAAAATAAAAATACCAAAAGAGGATACACTTTTAATGTTTATCTTGTAATTATGAAATTCACCAAACTTTAATTATTTAAACACCTTTGAGTATATACATCTTTCAGATTTCATTTGTTTCATCATGAAATCTTTTCTAAGTGTTTCCTGAAATTTTCATAAGAAAATCAATACTAAAACTTGTCAGTTCTTATCTAAGGGAAACCTTCAGAGAAGTTGCTGAGAGCAATAAGGGTGTCTACAATTCCAACCAAGAATAATAGCTTCTTTATATATAAAGAAAATGAATGAAATGGAATAGTGGCTAGCTTACCTGCCCTGAAAATTCAGGATCAGGCTCTGCCGAGGTGCTGGGGTCCAACTTCTTTATCGCCACAGCCTGACCATCTCTTAGAGTTCCATAGAACACTCGGCCATATGAACCCTCTCCAATCAAAGCCTTTTCCCCAAAATGGCCAGTTATTCGATTCAACTCTTCCAATGACATGGATGGTGTTTCAATTGGCAAGACCTTTGGTGGTGCACTGCTCCTAACTGCAGGAGGACCCCTAGGTTCTCTATTATTGCCTGCAAGACCAAGGTCATATAAGCGTCATATAGAAGCACTCTCTACATGTGAAATTTGTGCCAGTAATGACACTCTGATACTGCTTTAGTTTTCCTACGGCCAAGCACAGATATAAGTAAGATAATGAAAGCTCCTTTCTAACCATAATAAAACTTAGTGCAATAGTTCATGAAACACAAAAACAGCGCTGTGTATACTACATACAGCTAGAAAATGCTGAGGCATGCCTATACTATACCTGTATTAAGGAAAAAGAAACAATATGTTTGCACATAGCTAAAACCCCGGAAAGCATAAATGCCAAAGTAGGAATAACACTTGATATCATTAGAAATGCCCAGAAAATATCATATTCACAAAGAAGAAACGTAGATGTACTCCTACGAATGTAGAATATACCAAATTCATTAGAATTTTCAATGTCAATTTATCCATAACTCCAAATGCTTAGTTGAAAAACAAGAAAGGGTTGTGATCGAACCACATAGCTTGTTTGATGTGATGTGGGTCATGTCTTGTTTCAAGATATAACACAAGCCAAGATGACTTATTTATATTTTATTTCTTGATGTGGTGTAGACATATTGTTCTTGTATTATGTGAATAATTTTCATTACACAAATAATTCTCGTCTGGCGAGGATCAGCTCTTAAACAATAGGTTTGGAGTTTGATATCCACGATCTGGATCTGCTAAGGGTCCACCTACCTAGGTTTTGTGAATAAAAGAAGAGAAGAAACTGCAGCTATGAACACATAACCCAGTGAATCAGACAAAGATTTCCACAACATATAGCCGCCAATTCCAAATTTACCAAAATATCCATTGACAGCAGTAGCAGATCTACATTGAGGTGAAGTGGGAGTCTGGCCCACCCAAAATTTTGAAAATTAAAAAACAAAAAGTAGTACAGCCATGGTTGAATCAATTGGAATAATGCAGAACCAACAGTGTAATTGCAGGCTATTGCTCCATCACATAAAGTGTTTCCACCATTTAAAAGAAGTGCATCCGAATAAACAATCAACATCACTTGTTTCTTGCTATATCAAATTCAAGCCACAGTCTCCCACTCTTGTTCCACATTGTAACTGACCATAAAAGGTTGGTCACACTTGCAGAACCCTGCTCTGGTAGAGATGAAAGGACTAAATTCCAATGAAGCTTCATGTCTCACGAGACTTTAAGTAATGGAAAATATGCATCGAACACTGTTGTGGATGAATTTTTTAGTTTTCCAAACAGCTATCTAAATAGAAGTTTGTAGAACATACTAATGTGATGTTGTTTAACATGAATGTGCTGATCCTCTTATACTATATAGTGTATGAGTGAGATGAATATCAGCGATCAGATTATGCATAAAGAGAGCTGCAAGCAAAACATGAATGTATAGTTTAACACCAATATATCTTCATCTGTGCAGATGTCCAACTCTACGCATAAGGATTAAAAGGCAGCTGTGCCTTAAAGATGGGTCAATAAATCAAGCAGTTATGTTTCAACCCCCCATCCTTCCCAAATAAAATAACTAATCTAAGATGAAAAATCCTGCTATATAACCATGAGAATTGCAGATATGACCAAATATGTGATTTGTTTTCAGCAAAGTCCATATCTCACTATTTCTTTTCTCTGGTGAAAAACCAGTAGGGATCTTTATCCTACCAACACATGGATTCTCCTCTCCCATGCACAAAACTAAATCACCAAGCCTGATTAGGACAAGGAATTGTAACCAAATAAGGCCTTATTTAAAAGCTCTATTCACTAGAATCACTTTCAATGCATAAAAAACATTCTCCTTAGATAAAAATCATGACAAAACTGAAGCTTTCACCTTGCTTCAGCTTGAAATGAAGCCTCCAATGTCCTTTATTTTCAGTGCAATGGGGAGGTTGACACACCCCGGGTGTCGAACTCATAACCTCTGACTTGTGAGTCGACGGCCCAGCCAGGTGAGCGTTGCTTCTTGTGCAACGAAGCCTCCCATATTCCCCAAGCGTGACTTCTTGTATACTAATATCTCACTTACTGCTATTACCAATATAAGATTTATGACAAACAAACATAATCCATCCTCATTAAACTAGAAACAGTGGCACCATAACCAAGCGGACTAAATTAAGCACAATAGAAGATTATTAATGAGTTCATAACATAAGCAGGGAAACAGTTACCATAAGGCCTGCCGTTGGGTGGGGCTGACTGCTGCCTGACGGGTTGGGCGTAGTCGTCTTCTTTTGTACCACGACAACAAAACATCTTCTTCTCCTACGAGCCTTCAAATCAACAATCTTATACGGAGACTTCCATGTTAATTGATTGTGAGTGCCAAAGAGAAACAGCTCGGCCTGAAATCAAAGTACAGAATCAACTCCCCTCCCACAACAAGAGAGACTCACCTTGATATTGAAAGAGCCGTAGAAATAATCTTACACGGGCAACTTAAAGGTCGTAGAAATAATCTCAAAATTCTCCTTCACGAGATACAACTCAAATCAGAAACGTCCCACAAAATATGTTTATTCTTTTGGAAGCCGTTCATTGTAGCCTAAACGAGCAATTCGCAACACACACACACACACACAGAGTTTTACCTTCGAAACCACCAAGATTTGACCAAAAGGTATTCTCGGGCTGTTGTGCAACGACATTAATCCCCATGAAATTCTACGTGCATGCACGTCCCCGGCGAACAAACCATCTACCATATCGTTAATCCCCATTTATTTTTCCAAGAGGAACATCCTACCACGTTTATCAGCAATGCTGCAGCATGACCCAATGAGTCGCCCTTCTAACGACACAAGTTAGAGGGGGGCCACATTGACTGGTTGTGGTGGATAGTTGGCCACATTGACTAGTTGTGGTGGATAGTTTTTAATCAGTTCCAGTTTTAAATAATTTTCGCTGGGTAAAAGAGTATGATACTTTGGCGAGTTTTTGTTGTGCTAAAATCGAACGACCCTCCACCGATTCGATTTAGAATCTCAGTTCTGACTACCTTCCTCACAACCGCCTTACCGCAATCACCATCACACAGTAGTTGACGAGAAGGTTGGGACGTCAAAGACTAAACTTAAAAAATATGCTCAACAAAGCTCTTGATCTGCTTCCAATAGACCAAGATCCATGGGTTCAGATAGAAAATGGTAGGTTTAAACAAATCCTTTATGGGTGACGAATATATATATATATATATATATATATATATATATATATATATATATATATATATATATATATATATATATATATATATATATATATATATATATATATATATATATATATATATATATATATTACACCCAATTCTAACCCACTACCGCGAAGTTTCAGTTGGGTTTCACTGCTGACGGGGTTATTGAATAAACATACGTTTGAAACAATAAATGACCATTAAGTTATCATTTTTTGTTGTCATGATGGGGGTGGGCAGATTCTATGTGCATCTCCCGGGTATCGAGCTCTTGACCTTCAAGTTCTTTTCAGTTTTTCTGTGAATTCGCCAATGGGCATCAAATGGGTCTGAGATAGGCTGGAATTTGTGTTGGTTCTATATTTGTTTCAAAAATCAAAACGGTTTCTATTATGAACTAGTTTGTTGCGAAAGGCCTTTCCAAAAAAAAATTGTGTTCAATGGGATTTGGGTCTAAATAACAGACCCACAGCCTTACCCAACGAGTCCAAATTCTAGACCTAAATCAAACCCACTGGTCCTAAATCTGAAAGATTTGGTTATCCAGTTCAGTTCTAATAAACCAATCCAAGTATACCCTAAATAATTGTGCATCGATTGGATCCAATCTTATTAAGTCTTAAACATGGGTACATCATGATGACATTCACTCGACACAAGAACCATTGATACATTACCAAATTGACTGCATTCTTTTCTATCAGTATCTGACTAGAGTACTTTCTAGTAGGTCGTGAACTACATTAGAATCACTAAAGGAGGTGTTTGATTATGAGGTCTGGGCTTGCAGAACTAAAACTATAAACTGAGTTCTCCTCGTAATAAAACAAGGCTTTAGTGCCCATTAAAAAGGAGGGTGGTACAACCTCTCTTTTTAGTCGATTATGAGGCCGACGGCCGACGTTGCCACCCCAAGGTCTTGAACGATCACATGGCCATTAGCATTGTGTTCTGCTCATGGCCATGCAGTCAAACATACCCGAAGGTCTTGAGTGATCCGATCCACCCAATACCAAATCAGAAAATAAAAAAGGAACATTAATGTACTCAGATCAAGTACCATTTGAACGAATATGAATCTCACTATTTTGGTACAGAATTGCTATTGGCAAACCCCCTTGTGGATAACCCTTATAGTTACTGCAAAATTGGGGTGGTTGTCATAGCTAGACAGGAGGGCTCCAGTTTCACTGAAACCAAGAACCAGAACCGAACCAGGACCCCTCCAATTGCTGTTTGGTTGTGGCTTCAGTTCCTATTTGGTTTAGCATGCTGGGGGTCAGGTTCAAGTATTGTTCCTGGTTGGTGATTGTTGGTGCTCCTTATGTAGGTTACTATTCTAGCTCCCTTTGCAAACATTCAAAATACAAGCAGTGGTTTAAGTACCTAAATCATCATTAAAAATATGAATCAAATTTGAAATTTAAACTTAAAGGCAGGGAATTGATGGTTCCATTCTGGTTTATGAGCCCCCCGGTTCAGTGTCTTGGTAATCAGAACGATAATCAACTGGAGGAGAGGTGCAGCTCGGTTATGTTTTTCATTCTGGTCTTGGTTGGCCCCAATGGCAGTTCAGTTTGCAGTTCAAACCGCAGGATCGATTTCTAACCAGCCATGTCTAGTTATAGTACTATTCGGGTTCAAAAATTCTAAGGCGATCCATCATGGGCAGATTTGAGATGCAAGTTAGATCGGCTTAAAAAAAATTCTGCAAAGCAAGCATAGTTAGGCAGACCCCAACACAAAATTATGCATAAACATTGAGTACCAGTTAGGAGGACCATCATCTAGCTTTTTCAATTGCAAAGCTATCAAAAGACATGAAAAGGAGACTCAAAAATCCTTCTGCAATAGTTTCGACTTAGTGGCTGACCCACTTTAAGGTGAGATGAGGCATACACTTCATCCGAAAATTTTCCGAATCAATTACTTTATATAAGAAAATACAAGTGCACCTCACCCAAAAAAAGATCTTAGGTCTGTCTCAAGAGTAGTTTTAATAAGGGCAACTAAATTACCACGAGAAGTCTTTATGATTATGCAACAAACAGGCCCAACTTGTAGGAGTGTAAAAGGCCTAGTAATCCCCTCTCTCCATCTCCATTTTCCCTACATTGAGATAAGAACCCTACAAACAGCTAGTTCCCAGTGCTATCTCTTCCAATATAGCAACTATCTTAGTGTTGCGAAAAGAACAACTAGCCACAATACCTTCAAATATCCTAATAAATCTTAATGATCTAATTTGAAAGATGAATAGAGTTGATATTTAAAATTTAAAAGCAAAAAGTATGCTTATACTTGCTTTTTGTAAGTATACTTAATTCGAAAAGCAAAGACGTGTAGTTAAGATTTGTTGAGATATCCCACCAATAGGTAATGTTGTTAGCATATATCATGCACTATAACATGATGGGATTTGTAAGGATTCTATTCACACACACACACACGCTATATATATATATATATATATATATAGCGTGTGTGTGTGTGTGAATAGGATCCTTGCATGTCCCACCAACAGAGATAAATGAACGACTGCCATGACTTTTTGCCTCAGGGAAGGGAATGACGAGCAGCTTGTTTGTATGTATCAGAAAGATCGACTCCCAAAGGATTGAAGTTGAACCAACTCTTGGGGGCTCCAAGAAATTGCTTCTAAAATGGTCAAAACTACCTAGCATAATGGAACTTCAACATAAACCCGGGCTAGTAAATGAGCCAAACGAACCGAACAACCCTTATTTGTTGTTCGGCTCGTTTTATGAGCCGAGTTGAACCAAGTTGATGGAAAAATCCTTGAATAACAATAGCTACTTGAATAATTAAAATCAATATAATGCCCCTTATTTACCTAAAATATTAATTAATAACCATCGAAATCTCTCTCGCACACATATATATTTTTGTCTTCTCAATGCATAATATGCTCTTGTTGTCTCTCTCTCTTTCCAAAGGGAGCATTATTGCATACCTTGGATAAGAAGATCTCTTAAGGGGGTTTTGCAATATTTTCTATATGTAAAATCATCAACAGCACCTTTGAATAAGAATATCCTTTGATGGGTTTCTGCTCATATTTTTTCTATGTAAAATCATCATCTAGATCATTTTGATTGTTTGATGAACAGTGGTGAACTGAGTTCTGCCACAAATTATTTGATGAAATGCCTCACGGAGACCAGATTTCGTGGAACACCATGATTGCCAGGTATAAGCACAATGTGAGGTATAAGGTGGCCTTGGATGTTTTCAGGGAGATGCAGAGTTTAATTGTAGATCCAAATGACGTGATCTCTTTTATTTTTCTTCTTGTTGATATAGTTATATCGAGAAGAATATGTCTGATTGTGATAATATGTCTCTTTTTACTAGCTTGATGGACATGTATACAAAATGTGGGAGTATTGGAGCGGCAAAAAAGTCTTTGACAAAGTGAGATCAAGAAACTATATTAAATATGTAAGAGAGGTGCCAAGGAGCTTCTTGATGCTCATGCACACTGTTACTATATTAAATTTCAAGATGCACGGATCAAAAAACAAAAAAGACTGTCACAATAACACGATATGCTTTGCTTTTTTTGCATGACACGAGATATTTTGTGTGATCTTAGTTAAATTTTAACTTCCTCATCAAGCAAATGAAGGATCAGACCAAGAAAAAAAGTATCAATCGTAATTGATAGGTTTCTGAATTATGAATCTTGGAAAGGCCACTTAAGATGGAAAGACTTTGGAAATTATGTTTGTTACGAATTTAGCGAATGTGCATTTGAGGACTTTAATTACTTAAATGTATTACATTAGCAAGTGTGTAACTGTGATTATCGGTTAATAAATTATCATTGTCAATAATTATTTGTTATAATTTTTATATTTTGTGAGCATGTATGTAGCCCATGCTTCCATTATTGATATGGTATTTCATCTTTTGGCATTTATAGAATCTTAATGATGTTAAATGTTTGATAGCTTGTTTATCAATTTAATGATTATTGGTAGTTATATGTACACTAAGATATTATTTTTATTCTTAAAAAAATAATTACACATAAAAAATAACTATATCTTGAGCTCTTAGTATAGTAATTATCTCGCATATAGTGAAACATTCACCAACAACATATATTTTCGCCTCTCCACTTTAAATTGTCTAGATCCGCCACTGATTGCAAGTGATCTCTCTGCAGTTGCTTACAGTGTTGAAGGCCATTGGAATGTTAAATCCATCAACAAGGGATATGTCAAAGAAGTCCAGGTTGTTGAATTGGTTGCGTGCATATTCAGCTAGTGTATTAGGAGGCTGGCCCCAGCCTTGGCAAACCAAAAGACCCCCCTCAGTCCCCTGTTTGGCACGGCCCCGGCCGTTTGCCTCGAAGTTGCTGCCTGTGCGGCCCCATATACGAGCCATACCGGTGCCTGGACTGATCATGAGGGTCCATGACTCACCGGGGTTGAGCTGGCAGCCTCCGCCTGGAGAGGCGGCTGCCCATATGGTATGGGTGCATTGGTCCCTTATCTGAAAGTTGGCTCCATTGGTGAGTGGAAAATGAGATGAGGATGATGAAGAGCTCACCATGGCTTCAATTGTATCCTTTTATTGGTGATGAATTGACTTCGGGCTTAGCTATTTGTAGTGTTTTGCTTATTCTTTATTTGCAATAATATATTCCCTGTTAAAAAAGAATATGATGGGGATTCAAGACTGATGACTCCCAAGAGCTCTCTTATCGATCGAAGGCATTTGGCACCTCGATGTCAATTCAACGTGTTCTTTGGTCCCATGCAGGCAACAGAATAAGCGACTCACCCTTTCTACAACACATACTGACATATGAAATCTATCAAGAACGCAGAAAGCTGACAATTTCTGTTGATTGCAGTCAATTCACTGCATTTGATAAGTCATGGCCTTCTGATAGAATTCTTCAGTTGGTGGCAATCAATTTACTGAGTAGGAGGAACACCGTGCTCTCGAATTATCACCATCGCGCACAGTCACGAATGCACACGCATGCGCTGTTGCACAGGCCGCATAGCCAATGATCATGACGTTCTCTTAAAACTCTTACGTAAAAGTGTACTATTACGATTAGGGTTTGGAAAATGTATCCAGCTACACATCCTTTCACTCGGTTAAAAACATCCTGAGCTTGATCATCCTTAATTGTGTTTGGAGCTCTGTGCACTGCATACAAGCTGGCTCATTGAGCTATTATCAGTGTTTAGCAAAAGCATGCACATATTCATGCCAAATATCGCGTAGCTTATATATATAAGTATTTACAAAAAGATAGTATTATATGCTCAAACTGTTCAAATCTATTTAAACATCTCAATCATTTGATTAATATGGTCAAAAATGAATATTTTAATTCAAGGTTTCATTGTATTTTTTAACTTTACATTTAATGTACCATTTATATTAAATATTTTTTATTTTATTACCTCAATTATTGAACATTTGATATAATAAAATAGATTTGAGCATAAAGAAGATTTAAACATTTATCATTACCTCTAGATACAAATATATAATCACAGTGAGGTTGGGTTGGGTTGACCCAGGCATGATTAGGCTTGGTATGATTGTGAAAAGCGGCCCAAGATGGGTCAGGTTAGCATAGATCTGCTTTTAAACCAAAGCGGAAAACGATCCGACACGAACTTGACCCAGTCGGACTGTTTTGCCAATCCTTAAGATCCCGTATTGTCGTTTAAGATTAATAGTAAATAGGGTTGTTTAACTCATGTTACAGTCCAAAGCTTCAGAGCATCACGGCTTCATTTAAGTTTAATTTAATTTTTGACCTCCACATGAAGCCTTGAATTCATGCATAGAAGCTTCGGAGTGTAAGATGAGTTATTTTATTTTATTTTATTTGTTTTCATTTATATCTTCTTAGAAAAGGCATTCTATACTATAGCCGCCTCCTATGTCTTCAACTCAGAGGAAAAAAGCCATTCAATCTTCTTTGTAAGACACAACAGAATTCTTACTGTTTATTATTCTATTTGAAGCACAAGAACCACTCATCTCGAATCATCGATCGGTTCGAGAAGCCTAAGAAGTTAAATGGTGAGCATTGGTTGAAAAAAATAATAAAGAATGATCTAGCTTTTGTTGAGTTAATTATCAGAATCATATTAAATGATTTTATATAGTCGACTCTCTTGTTCGGAATAAGCAAGATCAAGATCAAGTTCAATAACAACCCTTAGAGGATAAGAGATACCAAAATCAAAATGAAAGGTAGGCACTCTCCCACATTAATAGAAGATGGCTACAGCCAGATGGGGAGGACAAGGTAGACATGATCGGTTTCAAACCGGTCTAATAGTTTTAATTGGAATCGAACAGGGTTAGGAACAGACTGAAACCGAAAGTAGAAATTACTGGATCTTATTCTGATTTCACCTCTTATAAAACCGAAACCAATCCAAAACCAAAACCAACAGTTACAATATTCTTTCAAAAAAAATCATTTAAAAATTAAATTGTTTAGTTATTTACGAATTTCATGCCATTCCAAACTCAGACCACCCGTTACAGTTCTGCGACCATCATTTCCAGTCTACAAAGAATCGACCATGTCTAGGGCAGCATCGAGATTGCGAGAAGATGATTTTTTGTTGTGACCTGGGTCGGGTGATGAAGGTGTGGGGCAGGACAGGACGAGCAACAATGAGGTTTCACAAATAAATATAGGTCAACTGGCAGATTAATATGGTGTGATATGTGATAAAATTATAATATATGTCTTATTTCATATTATAAGACATTTGATATGTTGTAACATGTAATAAAATTATTTATTTATTTATTTGTTACGAATCCAACCTTGGTTTGACCGAGGTGGAACCTTTTCTAGTGAACCATTGCCTTCCCCAACATTGGCTTTTGGTTCCTTGTATTTATTTCTAAATGTAAGATACTCTACCATGCCCAAGGGCTCTTCCTGAGTAAACTACATCTTTTGCACCTTATTAGTATTAATCACCTCCAGGAACAATATGCCCGTATTTTATTGTTTCCTTCCATCATTAATCCTACCATTTCAAAGTTTCTAGGGTTCTTTCTTGGTGGCTCGGCTCCATTACCATTGTGATTTTTTATAATAACACACAATTTCCTTCTTGGTGGTTGTAGTACCATTGATTTTTCTATTTATTAGAATATTGACAAACTCAGTTAAGAACAAAGTTGCTAATAAGTTATTTTACTTAATGTTATTTTTCATGTTAAATGTTAAAAGAGGAAGAAAAAGATTACAAAGACGTTGAAAGAAACAATAAAAAATGATATAGCTTATGTTGAGTTAAGTGTTACCATGACACGTGATCAACAACAATAACTAAGCTTTTTCTCAAACTTGATGAGGTTGGATACACGGTTGCTTTGTTTCTACATAGCCCTATCGTAATTTAATGCAACACTCCTCCTTTATCCAGGCTTGAGACCGACCATGTAAGGGTGATCTTTTACATAAGCAGAATTACTTCGTGATCAAGCTCTATGAAAACAAAGAATCCATATAGGTGACCCCATCTAGCATGGAAAATAATAACTTGGTTGTTGTTGTTGACATCTTTAGATACGGGTTGTCGAATCTGACCAAATTTAATCCTATATAATCAGATTGAGGTTCTCACTTGGATGACGATATGATTACATTTGAATTTGGTTTCTTCATATCCCATTCAAATTTGAACAAAAAAGATTGAATACATGAATAGAAATCTGAATTCTATTTTAATAAAAAAATCCTGCATTTAATCATATTTGAATATGAAACCAATATATTTCATGCTTCGAAAGCTTTAAATGAACATATACATGACAAAATGATTAACACATCTTACATCCATCCATACAACTTCAAAATAAAATAAACTTCTACGTCCCTCTCTCTCAACGAGGAAGCGACTTGATACTTGAAGAATAAAAACCTTTTCTAATTTGATTCTTTGTTGCTCCATTCTAGCTTCAAGAACTCATGCTGTATGCACTTTGAATCGGTAGAGAGCCCTTTTCTTCCAGTAGGAGTTGTTCTCGATCGACAAGACGACCTTGCCAGGCTCGGTGACCTGGAATGAGTTCCGAACAGGTTCCATGTTAGATGAGGAGATCCTCTTGGACTTCTGAATTAGGATAGTGTATGATCCCTCATCATCAGGGACGAACTCCTCCTTGTAGTTCACCTCCCAGCCCACTACAGTCAAATCCCATATTATAGTGGCACCAACCTGTTACATTCAAACTGAGCAGTAAGTTCTTAAAAGAAAAAACCCACCATGCAACCTTGAGTATTAATTATTATATAGACGCCATTAAATAGCTGATTTCAAGCCAGGATAAAAAGGGTAGTTGCTTTAAAGTCAAAGAAAATTAGGTTGAGCAAAATGAGTAACACAGCTCACCTGTTTGAAACCAGCTCTGTGGCTTGAAACAGAACTGAACTGGGCCCAGAACTGGAACCAGCCTAACCAGATCCAGAACCAACAGAGGAACCCCCCCGCCTTGGTTATGAGGAAACTAGAACCAGAACCATTGGTTCATACTACCAGTTCCCATCCCATTTTATAAGTTTTTTTTCTCTCTTTGGGTTCTAACTGAAGTCCAATTTTACCAGAACCTCATATGTCTGGTTGTAGCCCGTGGTCCAGAGGATCCACAACAAATTGGATTAAAACATTGACAACAACAACAACCAAGTCTTTTATCATGGTAGATGGGGTCAGCTACATGGGTTCTTTGTCTTCATAGAACCTGATCTTGTGGCATACTAAAAGCTAACTAAAGCTAGATTACTTTTTATAATTTCTTTCTAACTCTGCCCATGTAAGGGATCACCCTTGCATGGTCGGTCTCAAGCTCTAATAAAGGATGAGTAGACTTTCGACATCCAGTGTAAAACTTTGTCAGACTTATTTATCATGAATTCTACAAATTATGACAGGATTATGTGGAAACAAAGAATCCATCTAGCTGATCCCATGTAGTATGGGGAAAAGGTTATGTTGTTATTGTTGTATTTCTTTCTAACACTTTCATGTACATATTTATGGTATTAAAGACTTTCTTGGCTCTTAATCAAGGAAGAGGCATTCAAAGCCGAATTTGCTGATTTCACTACTAGTATAAACAACACTGTCACACAGCAATTAAAGGCCATTATGATCTGCTGCCAAAAGTTATCTTCAATCTTCCATAACCAATTAGAGGACATCAGCTGATGCAATCCATTTTATTCTTTCTTTTTCTCTCCTTTTTTTTTATAGGCAAGCTGGAATTCACCTGGACCCCCACTACTAGATGTACATATCTCCAGGTATCAACCTCATGACTCAAGCTGAAGGTACTTAGAGCGGACGGCTTAGACTTGAGAGCCATGGCTCTTTGCGCAATAAAATCCATCCTTTCATAACCAGTTGAAAGCTCCAAATTAAAGGCAATTGTATGCCCCTCAACTCTCTTCCTTTCCTAACATATTAATGGTTGTCTAGTACTGGAAGTCCATCCTTCCTTAACCAACAAAAGGAGGCCACTCACTCAAATTTCATCCATTTGTATACTAATCTAGTGTTCAATGTTGTCATATAAATAATGTAGAAATTGCATGATGTCCAGACCATTCTTTGATGTATTGTTTTCGTGCTGGGTTCTTCTTCTCTAATCTTTGAGCAATGTAAAAAGGAAATTAACACATTTAATATACAGAAAGCCGTACCTCTGGTGCAGGAATTTCTGCACTTTCAGTTGATCCTGCTTTGATGGCAATATCCAAAACTTCGCATTGTGCTCCACCAAAAACCTCATCATTTTCGTGTTTTAGGCCTCCATATTTGATTGGTATGTTCTCAGCAGAAATATACCTGTCAACAAGGATTGTTTCAGATGACTTTTGCAAAAGCAGACTTATGCGTTCAGACGGTTAGTTGAATCTCACTTGAGCAGAGTTTCAGTAACCCTGGACGGCCGAGCGAAGATGAATTTGCTCTTGGTCCTCTGTGTCAAGAACGGTGTTAACTTGAACGCATAGTACCAGAAGGGAACATTGATGAGGATCTGTAATCATACACAACCATGCAAAAGCAGTTGAAATACCCACTAACCAAAAAAAAACTTGAAAATACCAAATCCGAAACCAAAACCAAGCTTTTCCAGCGATATGTTGGGTCATTATCTAGGTCACAGGTGCAGTACCCTGTTAGAAGTGTCCTTGTGATAATTGAATGATTTTATAGGACAGGAGAAAGGATTCTTGACTCTCACTCTGGTATATAGGTAACGCCTACATTTAAATCTAAAAGAGCAAGATTCTGTTCTAATAAAATAAGAGCAGATATCTATCGTGTTTATGTTAAATGAATGACTTGGATCATAACTACAACTTTATCAGAAAAAAACAGCCACAAATAAAGCACAAAGGATTGAAAGACAACAGAAAGAAGAAATCGCTTACATTTCTTGAGACGAACTCTGGATAATTGTCTTGAAGCAAATTCACAGCTGTTCTCAAAGCATTTCTCATCTCCTTCCTCGATGGCCCGGGGGAGTTTTTGAGATCAATGATCTGAAGAATGGAGGAGACGCTGCCCGGCTCCAAGTTCAGTTGCTGTATTCCTTTCTCCATTACCTGCAGCCTCCACCTGAAGAACTCCTCGCATTTCTCCTCACTTCCGAACGCCCTCTGGTAGAGATCCTTGTCCTCAAAGACTCCATAGATATTGTAGCAAACAGGGTGACCTTCCCTGTCCACACCATCCATAAAAGCAGCAGAATCAAGGCCACAAGATCCCAAACTCTCCTCTAATATCGAATCGATCTTTGATTCCTTTCGCCACCGGATTGTACTCTTCAGCATCTCAAGGGCTTCATCAACCTTGAATTCTCTGGCTCTGAGGAATTTCAAGAGTATCACATTAGTACTATCAAGATTCTTGCTGGGCATAAGAGGCACGCCCCACAAGGAAAGGTTCTCATCCATAATCAGCACTTGGGTGTTCCCAGTTCCATCCTTTTTCTCACTTGCAGCCTCTGTTTCTCCCTTATCTGCAACTTGGACTTCGGCTTTCTTATCCTCCTCGGCCGCAGTCTTTGCCACAGACGGGTCAATGAGGAGCTCCTTTTTGAGGATTGCATCTTCTAACATGGATTTGAGCTCATTCAAGGCTTTCGTCTCGACCTCGGACAGATCAGAAAGCAAATTGCTCTCTTCCCTGAATGAAGCAGATTTCAAATATTTTCTTTCCTCTGCCTTCTCTTCTATGGGATTCTGTTCTACAACATCATTGATGGGTGTGGTTTTCTGGTCCACCGATTGTGTCGACTCTTCAAAAACTTTGGTGGATTCCTCGTTTTTGTGGTCGGCAACTTCTTCACCGAGAATGGATTCGTTGGCCCGGGTGTCGTCTCCGGCCGTCATCTTCGGTTCTGAACCTGTGAATTCTGTATGCTTTCAATTTCTTTTTTTTCGGGGGGGTGTTTGCTTTGTTTTTTCTTTTTTCTTTTGAAGATGATCAGAGCTCTTTCGGATAGAATTCCTCAAAAAAGAACACCCAAAAGAACTCTGAATTTTCAGAACGAAGAATGGGAGGCACCCCCGCAAAGGAATGAAATGAAACCTAATAGACCTCCCTTTGTATGCAAGCAAACCTAAAAAGGCCTCTCTCTCTCTCACTCACACACACACACACACACACACAGGGAATCCCCTTGATTTGCTCCGGCTAGTTTAACTCTACACCAGAAGTAACCGTTGATAACCGTTACCACCGACTTTACGTTCACTCTAGCCTTCTTATTTTACGCACCCTCTTTAGCCTTTTTGAGCATTTAACGGCCGTTACCAATCCACGCCTATGAGAGCCGTTGAGATCCTCGCCCACACACCACAAAGCAAAGCGTTCGAACATTTCTCCCTTTTTCCCATGCAAATTTGTAGAATTTAGGTTTGCTGCAACGATTTTGTTGAAATTCCAGTCAAAGGACGTCACTTTTCAGTCTTAAGTAAAGATCTTATTCAAGTAGGCTTGGCAATCCCCACCTGGCCTATGGATTACGATTATGGGTTCTGTAGTATTGGCAATCACCTCTCTTCCTTAGACATGTTCAGTTTTGGGTTACGATTTGGTTCAGTAAGAGCCTTATCAGTTATGATTAAAAAACTGTAAGTATTGGTGTGGTGGCGAGTGTGATAAGGAATGGCTTGTTTTGTAAGACTTTTCACTTCTGACAGCTAATTGTCACTCACCAGTCATGAAGGGTTGATTGATTAGATTTTTTTCTGACAAATACGAAGTTGAACAATTGGTTTGAGTTCAAAATTGTCTAAAACCATAAAAGATATTTTTAAATAAAAATAATACTAATAAGAAAAAAAAGGCCAAACAGATTGTTTGAGCATCGGTTCTGCTTATGGTCCAATTCCAGATTCGTCGAAGGATGAACCGGCAAGTTTCTAGTATAAGCCATTGGTCCGGCTTCAAATCGGATATGTCCAACCATCCTGCCTATTCCGGTTGTGGCAAGAACTTGCCCCACGTAGAGGACGAAGCAGGTCTTATTTTATTGTCATTAGTGGTAGACCTCGTGCCCCCAAGATATGAAAAATAATACTTATTAGCAAATTATGCAAAGTAACCTGATTTAATTGTGGTTAACTGTTTAGGGGGAAAAAGTAAGGTATGTGTGGGTCGGGCTCCAAAACGTGTAATTGGGTGCAAGATTTGAACACTAAGCCCCACGGGCGGGTAGGAGCAGATTTGAGTGGAGTGCGAACTTGCCCTATCCTGCCCCATTGACATGACTAAAATCTTCTGCTTCGAAGAGATTTAGATAATCCTGCAGTCGATGATGGAGCTTCAAGACTTATAATTAAAACCTAAACCAAGTTTTATCTCACACTGGGATAACTTTGTTGTGATTTTCAGGAAACCAAAAGAACCAAGTTTGTCGTGCCCAAGTTCTCGTTTCAAGGGTGGTGCAATATACAAAATTCTCGGTACTTTGGGAGTTCTCAATTTGGCGCAGGTCTTGTTTAGAGGAAGGAATTATAATGATTTTCAAATCTCCTCAACCTTCTTTTGCACCTAGATATATGGCCAGTTTGAAACCAATCCACCAGTTCCAACAAGAACCAAACCAGGCCAGGGACTGTATAACTTGGAACCAGCCACACAGGACCACAGAATTGGGCCAGGAATAGGAACACCTGTTTCGGTTCTGGTTCCTGGTTTAGGAAAATCAAAACCGGCGGTTCTGGTTTACTCAAAACCAACCATGTCTACTTGTGGCTGTAGACGTGGCTGTTTTAAACAAAACATCAATTGCTGCCCCTCCTCAATCGATCACCTCTAAGAAACATATGGGTTTTGCCAAGCATTGACAAACCCCACCATCTGACTGGCTGAAATGGCAGAGGGGAAGGTTCTCGGAGGGTTGGATACACTATTCGGTTTCTATCACAGCTACGTGCTTTGGGTAGGGCTGGTAGGCACAGCTTTTGTTGGACCTTGCAGCAACCAATATATGATAAAGAGTCCTCTAGGAGGGGCGTGGTGAGCGAGCCACGGCAATTTCCTGAGGCATGCCAAGTAGGTGGCTGGAGGAGCAAACTTAGGAGTGTTCAAGGAACCCATGAAACCGAACCTAACCTTTGGAACTGAAGTTCATTAGTTGTGTGGTTTGGTTTGGTTTAGTCTACAGAAAAACCATTATATATTGCTTTTGTAGGGTGACACCAAAGTATAGAGGGGCATGAATATGCATGTCACAGGTTGCATCTGATGTTTTGGCAAAGCATCTTCATTCCTCATCATAGATTATCCCAATAACACCCAGAGTTTTCCTCGATCTCATGATAGTGGGACTAATGGTCTTAACTCGAAACAACCTAGTGTAGTCTTACCAATAGAACATTTCACAACAAATATGCCTCTTTGGAGTACAACAGAGCAATTGATAGCAAGAAGGTGGTAATGAAGATGATGATGAAAACTTTAAACACATCTACAGTGATATCTTCTCACTGTACACAAGGTTATTCCATGAGTTGCGAGTTCAGTATTTGGCACAGATACAAGTAGGAAAAAGAAAAAGTGATGCAGTTCGGCCTGCCCACCTCCAGTTCAAGCCGCACTGATAAGAAAGACATGAACTCTGTTTTAGGAGTTGCTTGTGTAGATTACGAAACAGAAAGGGAAAGATCGGCAATAGCTTGTGACAGCATCTAACAAGTGGAAACAGGTGTGTCGCAATGTGCACCCCATTCAGTCCAAGATCCATCATATACGGAAACGTTGGTCTGTCCAAGACGATGAAGACCCTGCAGAGAAAATTAGCGGAATCTTAATTGTATAGCAAGATTTCATGGCCTAAGATAAAATCCAGTAATCAAGTTGTCATTGTCTTAAGTTGTGATTAACTGTCCCATAATCAACTCAACCATGACTATTGACTTAAATCATAGAAGAGTTTGCATACAAAAGCCTACATTGGTGTTTATGATTGTCTTAAGTTGTGATTACCTGTCCCATAATCAACTCAACCATGAGTTAACCCCTTCACCTCAGACCATAGAAGTGTTGCCCGAACAACGGCCCTACTTTGGTGCACTATGGTTGTTTTAAGTTGCTTAGCCATCCAAATCAAGGTTGCTAAGGAAAGGAAGCATGGTGAAAAATACCATGAGAGAAGCAGAAGCAGAAGCAGGGAGGAATAACTAATCTGTAACAAAGTAAGCAAGAGATGAATCAGAATGGGAGACGAGATGATTCTGGAATGTACATTTGTTTCAATTTCGAAAACGAGAAGTTCAAAATACTAATGGGGATAAAGCATTTGCCCTAATTCCCATCAGTATGTGATAAATAAGACACCCATGCAAAAAGATCTTCAGAATAAAGCACTTGCATATGTAGACAAGAAAATCGTTCACATAAGTTTATGGTTATAGAATCTCACAAGTTCAAAAAAAGGTTGTATCGCACATAAACAGTCAGTCACAGGTTACCATCTTGTAGGGTTTCATGGATTACAATATGCTCAGAAGATTTCTCTCTGACTCAAAGGGTGCACCTTGTCGTTCAAATCAAACCTCAATTTCCATACATGGACAAGGAGTGGGATTGTGGAATTTATCATGCTTCCATAAATGCACCAGAATACATAGGCCAACTTGTGATCCCATTCATTAAATTGACAACTCCAGAGCATTAAGGATTATTTTTAACTTGGTTACGGAGATACTACTTCAGAAGAACTGCAATGGAAAATGAAGCTTTCCAGTTTTCTAGAGCATGCAGTCAATACTTGAAGGAGAAAAGACAAAGGGGGCATCAAAACAGGAAATTTGGTTGAAGCACAGAGGAGCAGCATGTTGAAATGACCATACTGCCTGCAAACGGGTTGTTGGGCTCTGTGATGCTTATATACTAAGGCCTTGTTAGAAAAGCTAAACTCTTAACGTCTCTAAAACTGTTATTACATGGGCACTACACTACGGGTAGGAAAAACATGTACAAGACAGATGTGCAAAAAGCAACATGTCCATATTTGATCATCTCATTAAACTTTTTAAATGCTGAGAATCAACTCAATTTTTGCCCAGGCATTTGCAAAGTGCAATCAACGTGCTTCCAATAACCTTGATCCAGAATTCTTCAACCATATCAGCACACTGAAGCCCAAGTTTTTCAATGGTTTTGCTACTCAAACACAACTATGCACACCTATAACCAAAACAAATGGATGAAAAGCTTCCATTTTCTTCACTTACCAATGCAAGTATGCATGCGGTTCCACTGGTTCCACAAGAAGCCATGAAAGGATGACCAAGGCAGAGTCCTGTCAAGAAAAATGAGAAATCCAGTCAGAGTCTACATGAGGTTGATCGGCAGAAAACTCCAGGTAATAAATCAACCGCACAAGAGACACTGAGAGGTTGCAAGAACTCATACACAAACTGAGCATCGTGCCTAAACAACAATGCTAAGGTGATCAATCAAAGGCACAACAGACACCTAGAGGTCACAAGAACTCATATACAACCTCAGCAATGTGTGTCAACATGTAGGCTATGCATGAATGGGGAAACAGTTGTCATCAAAATACTTCATTCACATACAGCACAAAGTTAACAGGAAGTTATCACCTCTGAGTTTGAAGACTATTTTAGAAAAAGTAACTCCTGTAATATATTTGAGTACAATTAAACCATCAGGGGCTCAGAATCAAGCTCAAGAAATTAAAGAAGAGTAGAAACCACTGCCTTCATTCTTTCCAGCGAGAAAATTGTATGTCTACATTCTAAATAACAATATCAAGTTATCAACTTCTAAAAGCAAATTAAACTGAACCACATTAAGCAACCACTGCTAAACAATATGGACTGGAACTTAGGATTAAATTTTAAAAAAGTAAAACCCAAAGCATTAGGTGTAAATGCAAAGCAATCTCACCTTCTTCCTCAAACACTTTGGCAAGCTCACTTGCAGGTAAGAGGCACTGGTTGCAGTCTACCATCTGCATTTAGTTATCACTGGTTAGTGAGCTTACAAAGTTTCAGTGCATAGAAGACTAAAAAGTCATGATTTTTTCATTCAATGCCAAACATGGCACAAAAATAAAGAAGAGCAATGGCAGACATCAGATAGACTACGTTAAAAGGTTCAGGGGGGCAGAACAGTATTTGTATAGATTTTCCCCTTACAGAAACAGTGCAAGCAGAGACGACACAGATATATTGGAAAATGATCATAATTTGCATTCCCATCTCAAAGAGGAATTATTGAGCGCTTTTAGTACCTTTGAGAAAGGAATGCATTTGCTGCCTGGCACATGACCACCCTTTATTCCTTTTAGTGGCTCTGGAGCTACACCAACAAACCTGCTACAAGTATGTTCATGTCAACAGATCCTCCCCCCCCCCCCCCCCCCCCCCCCCCCCCCCCCCCCCTCCCCCTCAAGAAAATATATACTTCAGCTCACTCTACAACAACAACTAAGCCTTTTCCCATACTAGACGGGGTCGGCTACATGGATTATTTGTTTCCACAGAGCCCTATCATGTGCCATGTTAGCAGTTAACTCACAATAAGCTAGTTCATTTTTTATTGTTTCTTTCCAACATTTTTGTGATCATCCTCTACCTCTTTTAATACTTTCCAAATTTAGTCTTTCATACCTTCTTACAGGTTCTATACTTCAACTCACTCTAAGCAGAAAAAATGCATTCCCTCCATGTTCCATAGTCTGAAACATAGTGAATGTGTACCTCCACAAATAAGAGTTTAGAAGTTCCCTCTGAACAAATAACTTTTCCAATCAACCAGTTTTTTACAGTGAAAAAGCCAAGTATCAAACTGCCAAACAAATTTTTTTTTTCAACCAAGAGGGAAGTTTTGACATATTAGTGACAAGTTGAATGCGATCAATTGATCAATTAGGTGACCCATTTAATCAATTATTTGAAAGATCAACTAAGGGGCACCTTTTTGCTGCAGAAGGAACAAGTAACACAATATAGGTGCATTCGTCCTTCTCCAATTATACAGGGAAAATACTACCAACGCTCTAAATCTCATAAGGTGGGTGTGAACTGTCTCATGATCCTACACATTGACCCTAGTAGTTTTGGACACGCAAAGTGCCATAAATTAGCAATGACCACTGTAGATAGTCCTTGGTGATGATAGTGTACTATGAGGAGAAACATCAAAAAGAATAGGAAGCAGAAAGTCCAATATAACATGAGATCGTGAGCCATGGGAAGAACCCTGATGCCTAAACTACATGAAGTTCTGCAGGTTTCATTGATACAAAATGAGACGGTTTAGAGGGATTTCCTCTACCAAACTAAAATCCAACTAATATGGCATGGTTCATGATGAACCTTACTCAGCTCCGAGCCTTGGCATGCAACAAATCCAATTGAAAGACATAGTGCCAAATAAGTAGTCCACCGCTGGAATCAACTCATGCAGAGCGGTAGAGTGAACCATGCCATATTAGTTGGATTTTAGTTTGGAAGAGGAATCCCTCTAAACTGTCTTTCAATTATAACAAAACACGAACTAACTTCTGACAAGAACCAACAAAGATTGAACTCACCAACAACAAAGAATTCGAGATTGGTATCCTTCGGTAACGAGGAACTGACATTCGGAACGATCTAAATCCCGTAAAGAATCTCGCTGAGAGAGAAACGGACATATTCGATTCACTATCGCCGTGAAGAGCTCCTTCAAATTAATGAATCAATTACAAACTTGACTTTGCGCAATCAGAACAGTCCAGAAGCAGGAATGAAGAGAGAGAGAGAGAGGACAGGAAGTTTGAAACTACTGCGGCGGTCCGTTCGATGGTTTCCCAGTTTCCGGTTGACCAAGCGAATCGGGTCAGTGTCTGAAATAGACCTCTTTTCCACCCGGTATCTTAAACCACGTTTGGACATGTCACATGACCTCATTTGTGGTGGTGGCAAATTCCTGTCTCGGGTTGTATCCGTGTCCTCTCAAGATAGAGAATTCAAACTCGATATGATGGTTTTGCTTCACTTTAGATGGTCATAAGTACGCATCTTTTGGTTGTGATTGGGTTGCTTTCTGTTCGTGTCTGAAATCGCTAGCAATCCCATGTTTTGGGTCATACTAGCTCGTGTCGTTTCATGTACTTTTGAGAAACGGGTCACGCTCATGATACCTTTTTTTTCTCATGTTGATGTGAGTAGTGACAAAACAGTGACTTTGAGGTTCGTGTTTGTGTTGGATAATTGTGTCGTGCCTAAGGTGCCTGAAGGTTCATGTTTGTATAGTGACAGCAATAGCTGAACTCGAAGACGACCCAACTTTTCGTGTTACTCGAAGGGTCACGAACATGGCTCTTTCCGGTCAGTGTTGAGTTTTCATGTAGGGTGTCAACAGGTTGGGTTGGATATGAGACCCACTAAGAGTATTTCTTTATTAAGGTTCTTCTTTTCTCAACAAAATTGGATATTTCATTCAGCTAAACACTTCTGGGCTGGATATGAACACACACACACACTCGCACGGTTGAGATCATGGTGGATTACTTCTTTATAGCTTACATCCAGGCCATCATTTCCAGTGACCGCTGGCTCCATCACTACCCACTCTTTGATAGTGGTCGATGAACAAACTCTTCGACATCATGAAGCACAATACCGTCGGGAAGAACCCTGACCGGAAGGTGAAACTGCAATTCTGAATCCATTTGTATTTTCCAAAGTTTGGATTAGATCACCTTCCACTCTCCAGCATACCCGGTAAACCGAGAATCTTTGGAGAGGTACTACAGTCAATCTTGCTGATGCACTCCTGAGGGTCGAACTCCCCCCCGAGCAACAACGATGCCAGAGTGCCTTGCCCATTGAGCTAATACTATGGATGCGAGTTGTTATTAACTATAGGTCCCTGAGGAATGCATAAGGGATGTTTTCTCTTTAAAATTTTGACAAGAAATCAAATGCTGAATAATTTGGAACTTGGTTTAGCTTGTAGATTCTTGGGATCCAACGGAACATCATGTTCTCCGTGGTGATCTCATGCATCAAATTGGGAGTGAGGGATAATGAGGATGAGAAATATTGTAAGATCTACTCTTAACTTAGCCCTGTGTTGGCTAGAAGGTGAAAGTTGCAACAGGACGACTTCCTAGGAGGTCACAAAACCTGCTATTGTTTTCATCCATGCTTGTTAAATTTGTGTTTCTGATGGGATCGTGTGTTAACTTTAAAATATCACAAGATTTAACAAAAGTTGTCTTGGCTGTCGACTACCTAAGCAACCTCCTCCTTTATCGATGCTCGGGACCGGCCTTGCAAAGGCGCCGTCTTCATGGGCAGCGAAGTTATAGTAAAATCTACATGGCGAGTTTAAGAAAACCACCAAAACAGACTATTGTTACCAGGATCGAATAGCTAATAGGCTTAAACGAGAACCAAAATACAGATATTATGCTTGTGTTAAATGACAAAGAACAGCCAAGTAAGGCAAGCTTCGGGTTTGACAGGCATGATCTTATTCCTCAATAGTTATCAAGCTGACGCATATGACTCCTATAGTGTCCCTTTACAAATGGCATCACGTACTAGAGTTTCATAAGCCTGATTTCAATATTGTTCTTGGAACCTTGCCTAAACTTTGGGAATTTGGTTGGTTGATGCATCATGTTCGCCGAGTTTCTTCGATACTGACAGCTGGATGGGAATAAATAAGGGAAAAGATACAAAACTACTATGTTCTTAATTGGTGAAGTTACCATGTCTAACACGCGCACACAGTGAAAGAAGAAACTCGGCTCACACACATACTGCAAAATGGCTACCAGATGCATTTACCGGATATCTTTTTCCCAATGTGATGATTGGTAAGAGTAAGAGAACAAGAGCTACTGCTTGTATGGTGAACGAAGATGCAAGAGAAGAGATTTACAAAGTGCCCACTAAGAAAAAAAACACTGCAGGGATCAGCTGAATCCATACGCTCTCTTAGCTGAAAGTAAGGTGTTGGAGAGAAGCATTGCAACTGTCATTGGACCAACTCCGCCGGGCACAGGGGTTATTGCAGAGACCAATCCCAGTGCTTCTTCATAGCAGACATCTCCAACCAAGCGGTAGCCCCTCTCACTGTCTGGATCCTTTTCAATTTTTGGCCATACACAAACATACTATGCAATCAGTAAAGGCTAGGGATGGCATTTTCATTCAATAAGACTCGACAAAACATGACTTGAAAAGTCTGTGATCATGTTCACCCAAAGTGACACAAGCAAGGGCTGGCCATTGTTCAAGTTGACCTATCTTCGACACGAATGAAAAATGACACACCACCACCAACCTGAAACATGAATTGCTGGCAATTTCAGACAAGAAGTGCAAATGCCACCCAAAAACTGTGTTTGTGTCCCAAATGATGGAAAAGATTGGGACTTATTGGATTGACTATTTCTGACAGGAAACATGAAATCACAGCCAGAACATGACCCAACAAGTTGTGACCCCAAGTTATAGGCTTCGTGCTTTGGAACAAAAGAACAGCAGGCATCGCTGAATGAAGCACCAAAGACTAATTATACTAGTTAAAGAAAAATTACCTCCACCGGATTAGTTCCAACATCAATCACCACTGCACCTGGCTTTAGCCATTTTCCTCGGACCAAATTGGCTACTCCTGCAGCAGAGACCACGATATCAGCTTCACGTGTCACTTCTTCTGGGTTCTCAGTGAAGGCATGTACAATGCTGACTGTAGCATGGTGCCTCTACCAGGAGAATTTACCATCATTTAGATAGATAGATAATAGATAATAGATAGATTAGATAGATAATAAAGAGAGAGAGAGAGAGAGAGAACCTGCAATAGCAAAAATGTAGGCAATCCAACAATATTACTTCGTCCAATCACAACAGCTTTCTTCCCCATAAGTTCAATGCCATATCGAAGTAGCAACTCAATGCAACCTTTTGGAGTACATGGAACAAAGAGAGGTTCCCTGCCTCTCATGGCAAGATGAGCCATGTTAAGAGGATGGAAACCATCAACATCTTTCTCTATTCTAATAGCACTCAGTATGTTTTCTTCATCCATATGCTGCATCAGCAAATTCAAATCCCAGGACTATAAAACTTTTCAAAAGCATCCAGAATATTGAGAAATGCACAAAGGGGCATGAATTCAACCGGCTTTATAAAATTATAATTTGGCAATGGTTACTGGAAACGAAATAAGAGCATTTCTTGCAAAGAAACGTACAACAATATTATTCAAGGGAATTCTCCAGTTATATGAAATTTCACCTTGCAAAAAGAAAGTTTCCTTGGTTATTGTCATGCATCTCATGAGGGATCTAGAACTAATATCGTTTTGAGAAAAGAATTCCCTTGAAATCAAGAAACGGAATAAAATTGAAAGCCAACTTGAAATCAAGTGAGAACACAGAAGAAAATCAGATGACGAAATACATAAAAATAAACAGAAGATGAACAGGAAAAAATAAATGTAAAATGCAATTTAACAAAGAACACATACATGGCATGTTCGCCTAACTGATTAAGAACATGTTACCAGTCTTACTCTTGGGGTATGATGTTGAATATTCAATAAATTATGAAGGCTTGAAACAACAACTATAGAGACATGAGATATAGGTGCAGTCAGCTGCCTCCTTGGACTGCCGCTGACTCTCCCTCTCTCCTGTTTTTATTTCACCATACCTAATGGACGGGCCCATTAGGTTATATACAGGCAATAACTTGAATGACCATTATGCGCCTACTATGTAACTCTAATACAGAGGACCATTAAAAACAGAAAAATACAGCAAACTTCAATTACAACTAATCTAGATCAGAATTCAACACTCACTCAAGTTGGGAAGAACTCAACTTGCTAAGAAGTTTATCCAGTCTTCTATTTCCTAGTGATTTAGTTAAGAAGTTTGCACACTGTTCTTCAGATCTTACATATATCATCTCCTAATTTTACCGCATCTCTTATGAGGTGACAATTTATCTCGATGTGGTTTGTTCTTTCATGATACATAGGGTTAGTAGCTATCTGAAATTGAATTGTTGTCTGATTGTCATAGTAGAATAGAATTGATTCTTTAGAATGAGTACTAAGTTCTTATAATAGAGATTTTAACCAAATCGCTTCACACACGCCAAGTGCAGCTGCCCTGTACTCTACCTCTACTAAAGATTTACTAGCTATTACAATCTGGTTTTTGCTTTTCCATGAGACTATGTTACCACCTACCATAGTCGGATATCCCGATATAGACCTTCTATCATCGGTCAACCATGCCCAGTCAACATATGTATATACTTAAATATTTAAATGATTATGAGTTGTATACATCATACCATTTCCAGGAGTATGGTTTAGGTATCTCAATATTTGTCTCACGGGACATGGTTGAAAAGATTCAACAATGGAGTCACAAGCCTTGGGTTTACTAGAAGCAGCGTAAGTGACCATACAATGTTCGTAAGGAAAGGAGAACGTATTTGCATCTTGGTGGTCTATGTAGATGATATTATCGTCATTGGAGATAATGATAATAAAATTACATAGTTAAAAGATCAACTACTCTCCTTATTTGATATGAAAGATCTGGGACCTTTCCATTATTTCTTAGGGATTGAAGTTCTCAACAATTCAAGGGGAATATTCCTAACTTAAAGGAAATATACTCTGAACTTATTAAGGGATACTCAGATGTTAGAACGTAAACCAACAATTGTACCATAGAAAGTAACCTTAAATTAAGTGCCAATACAAATGAACCATTGTAGGAACCTGGAGAGTACCAAAGATTAGTGAGACGACTTATATACTTGACCATCAAACACCTAGATATCTCCTACGATGTGAGTATGGTAAGTCGATTTATGCACTATATTGCCTTCTTGAGTTTACATGCACTCTTTTTTGTATAGTCATTACACGTCCTAGGTGGTAGATGCATATAAATTTCTTTATTCAGATGCACTTGGAGAAATGCATTTTTGACATCGAGTTGTCAAAGTTCCTACCTTTATTTGCAGCTATGCTGATAATTACTTTGATAGTTGTCATTTTTGCTACTGGTGCAAAGATTTTAATATAGTCTAACCCATAGGCTTGATTGTAGCCTTTTGCAACTAAACAAGCTTTGTATCTCTCAATACTATCGAGACTTTATACTTGATGGTGATTGGTGTAAACCCACTTGCATTCTACTAGCTTTCTTCCCAGAGATAGTTTTCTCATGTATGGTCCTTTTCCAAAGCTAGAATATGAGTCTTCATAGTCTCTTTCTAATGTTTAGAGTCTTTGGCCTCATGATAATTTCTTGGTACCTGGATAAGATAAGAATTAAGAGTGAATATCTTAAAGTTGTGTGAAGTATTTTGGTAAGAAATGTATTGAGAGATTGGGTAAGTACAAGTTTTCTTCCCTTTTCTCAATGTAATGGGGACATCCAACTCATTTTAAGTTGGTATTGTGATGAACTGTTCAGGCCCACACTCATCTAACTGCAGATCGGAGGGGAGTCTTTCCTTTGGGGCATGGTAGGTTATATGATTTTCTTTTGGGGCATAACCAGAGAGTCTTTGTTTCCTGTAAGTGACTGCTCCTCATGGCTGTCATAGTAGGTGAAATCTTCAAAGAAGGTTACATCCATTGATATATGTACTTTCCTCCTAAAGGGTCATAACAAGTATAGCCTTTTTGTGTAGAGGAATAACCTTTAAAGATACACTTGATAGCCTTTGAATCCAGTTTATTCCTAAGCCTTGTGATCATGAACATAGCACACATCTGAATATCCTTAGGAGAATATCAATCATCCCTTTATTTGATATTAGTACCTAAAGCAGAATCTTTCCTTACAGTACGGTTGAAGGAGTCTTCTTTATGAGATATATAGCCATGAGAACTGCATTACCCCAAAATATCTTAGGAGCATCACTCCCGATTAACAGTGCTCTAGTTGTCTCAAGGATGTGGCAATTTTTTCACTCTGCCACTCCATTTTGTTGTGGTGTATATGCACATGTGATTAACTATGTTGTGATTTTTGAGATACATTTTCAATTGGATTCCACTGAATTCTCCACCATTGTTTGATCTTGTGAATCTTGTCCAATCGTCAACAAAGGTAACAAAATATATGTAGCCTGACATCGCAATCATAAGACTCGGACCCCATACATGTGAGTGCATAAGCTAAAACGGATTTATTTTATTAGACTCACTCTAAGGAAAACTAGCTCTATGATGCTTAGCTTTCTGACAAGTTTCACATTCAAAAGACTAATTAACTACAACTAAACTCAACTAAGGGACCCTATTTTTCAATTTGAGAGTTAGAAGATGACAAGTCGTTGATGCCAAAGTCTTATTTCCTTGAAACATTCAAAATCCTTTTATTTGTTGCCACTCTTGACTATACTCCATCCAACACAAATAACCCACTTCTGACTCTACTATACCCAAGGATCCTCCCTATTCTTCGATCCTGAAAAACATAATCATTTTCATAAAAAATAAGTAAATTGTTTAACTCTTTAGTAATAGCATGAGCAAATAAGAGATTAGTAGAGAATTTAGGAATATGTAACGCTGAAGGTAGACTGCCAATTGACGTTCTCACAATCCCTTTCTCTTGGATATTTAAATGAGAGTCATCTGCAAGTTTTAGACTACTGCCCACTTTCATACATTAATATGAGTTGAAGATATTTTTGTTACCAGCCATATGATGGGTAGCCCCTGAATCAATAACCCAAGAAGTACAGATAAACCAGTAGAGTTCATGACATTAAAGTCAGACACATAAACCAAGGAGGCTTGTAGGTATGAGGTAGATTCTTGACTCTTTCTAGATTTACCCATATCTTCTAGTCACTTCAGTATCTCAGAAAGCATGTTGTTCTCAGTTTCCACGGTATCGAAAGAGCTTGCTTGGTATGCTTTGTTCTTGAGATATGTTGGTTTACCAATTAAATCCCAACATTACTCCTTAGTGTGCCTTGACTTTTCATATTGTGAGCACTTTAGCTTGTCCTTCTCATATGGGCGTGAATATCCATGCCCACATCCACGACCACTAGAAGAAGCACCACCTCTACCATGATTGCTTCCTTGCTGCCCCAAACTGATAAATACAGATTTATCACATGTCTAAACTTCTTCTTTCTCGAAATTCTTCCTGTCTTCTTCTTGTATAAGTAGGAAATATACTACCCCCAAAGATGGTAATGTTTCGTTGTTAAGAATGTTTACTTTAACAATCTTAAATTCACTGGATACACCCCATAGTAAGTTGAATACCTTCTTTTCTTCTAATTAAGCATTCCTATTTTTGATATAGTAAGAGCATTCTCCTTGGGTGTAGTATTAAAGTTTACCCCAAAAACATTTAAGCTATGCATAGTACTCGTTGATGGATATGCTTTCCTATTTACGTTTCCTAATCTTTGCTTGTATCTCATATTTCTTCGCAATGTTAATTGTTTTTGAAATATGCATTAGTGATTGCTGGCCAGATTTCGCAAGCTGTGTGTTTAAATACATAAAGGTGTTGTCAATACTCTCCACCATGGAGTTAATAAGATAAGAGACAACTATGGCATTGTCCCTTCTTCACTTTAAATATGTGGGATATGTAGATGTGGTTGGGAGGTTTCTCCCGTAACGAACTCCCATTTTTCTCTTGCAATTAGAATAAATTCTAATGCCCTATACCACACATTCAGAATGATGGAAGAATTGATGGAGATGTTACGCATAGAATTAATGCTGGTTGGTTAAGATGGAGAGGAGCATCAGGTATTCTTTGTGATAAGAAGATACCATTAAAGTTAAAAGGTAAATATTATAGAGCAGCAATTAGGCCTACCATGTTTTATGGTTCTGAGTGTTGGGCAGTTACTTATCAATATGTATAAAAGATGACTGTGACAAAAATGAAGATGTTGACATGGATGAGTGGTCATACAAGAAAAGACCGTATACATAATGAGGTTATTAGAAACAAATTAGGAGTGGCACCAATAGATGATAAAATGAGAGAATATCATTTAAGATGGTTTGGACATATAGAAAGAAGATCAAAAGAAGAACCTATAAGAAGGTTAGAAAAACTAAATTTGGAAAGTATTAAAAGAGGTAGAGGACGACCACAAAAGTGTTGGAAAGAAACAATAAAGAATGATATAGCTTATTGTGAGTTAACTGCTAACATGGCACACGATAGGGATCTGTGGAAACAAAGAATCCATGTAGCCGACCCCATCTAGTATGGGAAAAGGCTTAGTTGTTGTTGTTGTTGTTGTTGTTGTTGTTGCTCTATACCACACATTGTAGTTCTTTTCATCGAACTTGATGGAAGTAATTTATACTGAATCTATTTTGTTGTTGTCAATGTTCTCTTCCACATAATGACTAGGATCACAAGAAACTTCACTTTTTCCGACAATTTGTCCATCTTGAGATTCATGTTGATTGCCTCAAGATACATGTACTATTGTCCCTGCCTCGAGAACTATGTTGTGCCTCACCCTTGTAGAGGAGGTTGGTAGGTTTGTTGAGTTTTGTTCAAAGTATTGATTTGTAAAGGATTTTCTCACATTTTTCGTCGATTAGGGTTTATAACCAAACCCTAAGCACATGAAAGATTTTTTTCGAGACTCGTGTGCTTCTCACAATAGGTTTGCTGAGTCTTGTTCAAAGTATTGATTTGTAAAGGATTTTCTCAACTTTTTTGCCGATTAGGGTTTATACCCAAACCCTAAACACACAAAAGTTTTTTTTTTCAGACTCCGTGCTTCCCACAACCTAGAAATTGATGCTATGCGCTGATACGATATTGAATATTCAATAAACTATGAAGGTTTGAAACAACTATAGAGACATGAGATTTAGGTGCATTTGGCTGCCTCCTTGGACTACGGCTGACTCTCCCTCTCTCTCTCATTTTTATTTCACCATACCTAATGGACAACTGCCCATTAGCAGGCAATAACTTGAATGACCATTATGACCCCACTAAGTAACTCTAATACACAGGTTACAGGACCATTAAAAACAGAAAAATACAACAAACTTCAATTACAACTAATCTAGATCAGAATTCAACACATGAAACTTACACAAGTTACAACTTTAAAGGTAATAACTAACATACTGCTATAAAAAAAAAAAAGAAATTTATTTAATTTTATCTTTTTCCCCTTCATAAGTGCATTGGCATGAAATGTCCAAGGGAAATAGGAGAGGCACATAAAACACAATAAATCAAGCTAAAGGAGATCCATAAAAAAAGCATGTTCAATGAAATCTTCACTTTGTCTCACAAGCAAGTGTATCTCCCTTCAAAACAAACTTCAGGAAAATTAATCTCTCCCACAGCACTAAGATTTTCAACAATCTCAGTTAGGCAAAGGTTGCACGATCCAAATAATCTAGGTGTGCTGGTGCAGTGTTTCAAAAGACTTAACTTATGCAGGATTGTGCAAAATTTTCTATTGAGATAGAAACAACATAATCCATGAGCAACTCTCTTCTTTTCTAGTGAGAAGGAACCTCATCAAGGATTGGGTCACTAAATGGGTCTGCATCCTATTAGGTAAAATTGGTCACAATATGGCTGCCTGTTTTACGTGCCTCACTAAGAAAAGCTATGGCACATTACGAACCAAAAAGAATCTCAAATCACATATCAGCTATAAATTAAATTATATCTCATGTCCCTCTCTCCCTTATCTATGCACATACACACACATCCATGTGTGTGTCTACGCAGGTGCTTGCGTGAGTTGATCATAACATAAACATCAAATCCTTACCAACTTTCGTGAGATCATATTTGATGTTTAATATGTTTCTTTTTCTAATTTATCTCTGTTTTCATGTCCTTACAAATACATGAGGCACTCTCATTTCAATTTTCATAAATGACTTTGTTTTCTCTTGAATCTTGTTCATAACTCATATGGATTCATGTCTACTTAGTAAGAACAAGATTAAGCATGTGCATTTAACGCTTCACGCTAGAAAGATACAGGATAATCATAGCATGATATTATAGGTCAAGTGATGTCTATAGCTTTTGACAAACCATATGCATGTACATAAGGCTTCACCTTAGTTTTAGAAAGACGATAATGTGATAAATTAGTTGTCTTGTGCCTATAGCTCTCAATTACCTTTGAACTGCACTTTGCTGTATAGTATAAAGCATAGAACATGATTTAATTCAAAGAAGTCTGCAGAGTTGTCAATATGTATTTCAGTCTTAAGGCTTCTGAGGACAAATATTTCCTTTTAATCTTTCTACTTCACTCTTATACTTGAAGATACCAAGAGATGTTGTTTTAGAAGAAAACATATCGGAAGAACTCTTTCACTATGCGAGCATTCACCCTTATATAGCTATTCACAAATGAGGCCTGCATCCAGTATCTAACAGCCAACAGATTTTTACCGGGAGATGCAATCTTTCCAGCACTAATTGAACTGGATCCCATCAGAACTTAAATGTTAAGCGTGTCTAGGTGAGATTAGTCCTATGACACATGAACTCTTAGGAAGTCCTTGCAGCAAATCCTCTAGCTGACCCACCTAGCGAGGGAAAAGCTTGGTTGAAGGAAGATTACCAGAAAACATCTCCGAAGATTTTAACTTCTTAATATAAACACAAGCATAGTCCTATACAGAAACAATTTCCATTAACATTAGGAAATGTATTATTGACAATTTCAATTCTACAAGATCTGCAGGTATTTGAGTAGACTGAAACCAGACATTCAGAAAATTCTGCTTCTATAAGAAATGGCTTTCTAAAGATGCTCTATGCACACACCTGAGGTAAAGGAAGCTGCACGAGAACACCATGAATTGATGGATCCTCATTGAAACTTGATACGACACTGTAAACTTCCTTTTCTGTGCAATCTCCAGGCAGTTCTGCTTTAAAAGACCGAATTCCAACTTCATGACAAGCCTTCACCTTATTATAGACATAAGTTTCAGAGTCCTTTCTCGAGCCAACCAAAACTACAGCTAAACCAGGAACTTTTCCAATAGAAGACTTCATTGTATGTACTTCATCAGCTATTTCTGACCTTATTGTCTCAGCAATTGAACTTCCATCTATCACTGTTGTAGCAAGCTTGCAAGCCACTGCACATGCAAATCAATGAAGGGATTTTGTGTCAGGTGAATCAAGAACCTCAGCCACTTCAAGAAAAGAAAAATAAAAGGAATATAGCTCAATGTCAATTTACAATCGACCAAAAAAGGAATTTCATTGCAAAGAGGACAAGTAGAAATTACTACAAACCAGTGTAAACCTCTATGTTGCAAGAGAAAATACTGAAAACCAGTGAAAACCCCTACTTTGCAAGAGTGTCAATAGGAGTTCAGGTTATGTACACGATAGCGCTAACAAGAAACTTAAAAAGACGAGCATGAACAGGAATTTGAAAACATCATTAAGTAATAGAAGGCATGGGTGTGCAATCTCTAATAGTATCACATTTATTAAGAACATGGATGACTTCTTAACGTCCTTCATTTTACATCCATAAAACGTATTAAGCAATCTGTAATTCAAGCTCTATTCTAAAATACATGAACGCACTATCAGATTCTCGAACTACAATGTAGTTGTATGTGACTCAAGAAAGTATTCCAAATTCAAACTGGTTCAGCTAAAACAGCAAACCATTATTCGCAATAGAAAGGTTGTTACGACATCTGATAAGCTGTTTAAGACTACAACCACTTCCACTGAAACTAAATCCCGAACAATTACCGCTGCCATTGGGATGGGTTAAATTTCATACCACCATCGCTTCAGCATTCTATACTAACAAGTCAGTAATGGAAATTCACAAAATAGCAGAAAAACAAAAACAGAAGCATGCAAAAACCTATACATGTACTGCCAACACAAGCAAGACCAATTTGTTCCACCAGTTTTTCAATTCCTAAAAAGCCTCGTGACAATTCTGCCACCTTCGAGCCATTCCGTTTCCTTTTCTCTCTATCAATAGAAACAGGTACGAACCATCCACGAAATTATCTACTCTATCAATAAGAAGGGTAAATCAAGCAAAGTAAAACTCCCCATTATGGTGAAAAATACGAGTGACAGGCAAACTGCGATAACAATGATTAATGCAAAGAAAAACAAAGTCGGGGAGAAGAAAATCGTCGTGGATAAAGTATTGAAGAAGGCGAAGGTGCAATAACTTCTCGAGAAAGAGGGGGGGTTCGCCCACTATCATGTTGCCGTCGGCGAAGAGGAGGTTCGTCCTTCCGAGGCGTCCATATGTCAGGGAGATCCAAACCAAGGAGAGGTGGACGATTAGAAGAAGCCCAGCTGTGATCACAATAAGAAGAAGAAGAAGAGAAGAAGCGGGGCGTTGGCAACGCCCTGAATGCAGTTCTCGGTCCCTTGGATAAGAAGGCAGCTAACATGGCGCTGCTCATTCCTTTCAGTCTGTCAGATGTTTTCTCCTGCAATGGGATGGTTGCGGTCAGCGTCGTCTCTTACATAGCCCCTTTTCCTTTTTCTCAACCATTATCCTGGAGGGCTTTAAGTTTGAGGGACGTTTGATTGGAGGGTACTTTGAGAATAATTCGGAGTCCAGGATCCCAAAGGGCGGCCCACATAGGGAATCAAAGGATTCAAATATATTGCCATCAAAATTGGTTTGGGCCATATGTATATGGGGTGAGCCTTATTCGAATATAACCGAATAACTGATATTTTGGTTTGGGTTCGGTTTACATTATTATGAAAAATTGGCTTATTGGTTTGGTTTTTAAGGTTTGAAAACCGAATAAACTGAAAAATGAAAAATATATATATATATATATATATATATATATATATATATATATATATATATATATATATATATATATATATATATATATATATATATATGTCTGTATGTATATGCATATTTATATATGGTGTATATGTTTATATATACATATACATGTATATGTGTATATCCATATATATATACTTATATATGTATGTATGTATGTATGTATATATATAACTGTCTGAACAAAAATTCTGAACTCACCTGTCTCACAAAAACAATTCAGTGATATTTTGTCAATAAATAAGGAGAACCCACTTTCTTTGATGCTACTTTGGGTGGACAAGGATACAACACGAGAGATGGGTACTCTTGCACGAAGACAAACGTTTCAGATTTTTGGTGTTGGGTCTTCGTGTTATGTGCTAATAACAAGTCCCTTTGTAATTGCATGTTATAAGTCGTGTCATGTATGTCTTTCTCGTGTAGAACACAAAAAAGAGGTGGTAGTCGATCAATTTTCGAGGCTGGTCCCTTCCTCACCTTCTTTGATCTCTTTCTCGTTTTTCTCTCTCTCTCATGAAGTGGAGAATGATAAGAGCCTGTTTCTAATTATAAGAGAAGAGGTGATAGTTGTTTAATTTCATGCATTGGTTTCTTCTCTTCTTCCTCTTCTCTATCTTTCTCTCAGTGAAAACAAAAGAAGAGCTTAGTACCGAGCATTCTTGCTTATAAAAGTTTCATTTGTTCTTGACGAGAGCAAGTTGTTTGCGCATTGAAGACCGTCAAACGACGTGAATCATACAATAGTCATGTACAATGTTTTAGGATAGGTCATGTTGATGCCCTCAAAAAATCGATAACAATTGTGAAGGGATCCCTTTGTTTCTTTCTTTGGGTGTATTTGAATGAAGTTGTTACTTTTAATGGGCGTATATATATATATATATATATATATATATATATATGTAATGGCCTTTCTTCATTTGGATTATTCATTTTTTTATTAAAAACTAATTTTATTGCCAAGCATAATAGTCATGTACAATCTTTTTCGTCCGATCCAGATTATAAAATGTACTTTTTACATTGTCAAGCATATTCTAGCAATCTCTCATTCTCTCTTACTCTCTCTCTCTCTCTATATATATATATATCACACTCTAAATGCACATATTTTTTTCTTGTCATTTTTTAAAATATCTTCACTCATTTTCAAAAAAAATTATATTGTTCTTACGATTGTCCTCTTTTGTTGTTGGAAGTTTTTTTTCCTTTTTTTCTTTTGTTGGTGTCAATAACAAATACAATAGAATTTATTTTTTCCTTTTGTGATACGATTCAATGAGAAATTATTGATTATTTTAAAGGTTTATTAGTATATCTATTCTTTGATCCATTTTTTTTAATATCAAATATAAATTGATGATACGTGAAATCTAAAAAATGAAAGAGAATAAAATGTTGAGAACAGTCAATTTGTAGGAGAGAGAATTTGCAAAAGAGATAAAAGGGAGAAATTGCGTGCTTATCAATTATATATATATATATATATATATATATATATATATATATATATATATATATATATATATATATATATATATAGAGAGAGAGAGAGAGAGAGAGAGAGTTCCGACTAAATCTTGCTCAACGAACCGCATGGCTGACGCTGCTGGAAGTGTGACGCAGGACCACCCTGATAGCAGATCCCTCCGAACCGTGAAACGAAGATAACTTCAGCAAGTCAGCCCAGACATCCTTCAAGATAGGAAACGTTCCTTCTGGACATGACCCTCCTTTCATGTTCCAACGGGCTCCAACGGTCGAATTCGACCCTCTCTAATCTCTTGACCTCCTGCATCGCCAATGGCGACGCCGACTACGCCAAGAAGATATTCGAAAGAGCTCAAAATCACGACGCTTCTACGTGGAACGCAATGATCAGAGGCTTTTCTCAGAAGGGGTTATTCAAAGAAGCCTGTCTTCTCTACACCCAGATGCATAAATCGGACGTTCACCCCATCCCCTTTACTTTTGCCGCTGTTCTGCGTGCATGCGCGCGGATTTTTGAGAAGAAGATTGGGTATGCGATGCACTCCCAGATTTGTAAGATCGGGTTCAACTCCGATGTTTTTGCGCTGACGGGTCTCGTTGATATGTATTCGAAATTTGGGGATATGGGATCTGCTCGTAAGGTGTTCGATGGAATGTGTGAGAGAAGTGTGGTGTCGTGGAATTCTGTTATAGCAGGATACGTAAAATGTGGCGAATTGACGGTAGCACGGAAACTGTTCGATGAAATGCCTGATAAGGATATTGTGTCATGGAACTCAATGATTGCAGGATATGTGAAAGGAATGGATATGAATTCTGCGATGGAATTGTTTCATGAGATGCCGGAGACGAATCCTGCTTCATGGAATACGATCATTGGTGGGTATATCGATCTGGGGAAAATAGCTGAGGCACGTCAGTTGTTTGATAGGATGCCTGAGAAAAGCAATGTGTCTTTCATTACTATGATTTCAGGGTATGCTCAGCATGGTGCTATTGCTTTAGCTCGTGAAGTATTTGATCAGGTAAACGAGAAAGATCGAGCTATGTGGAACGCCATGATTGCTTGCTATGCACAGAATGGTCGAGCAAGGGAGGCCATTGAGTTGTTTAACCAAATGCTGCAGTGTAGCGTGCAAATAAGGCCTGACAAGAAGACCATGGTGAGTGTTGTCTCTGCATGTTCTCAGTTGAGTGATCTGTCTTTTGGACAATGGGTATGCAAAATGTGGATGGATAGAGATGGCCAGAAAACTTTTTGATGAAGAGAAAAGCAGCCACAAAGATCTAATTGCATGGAACTCTATGATCAGTGCGTATTCTAAACATGGAGAGTGGTTTCGATGTTTTCAGTTGTACAACCAAATGAAACTATCAAATATTATACCAGACCAAGTAACATTTCTTGGGCTGCTCACAGCTTTGTGTTAATTCAGGCCTTGTTAATGAAGGCAAGGAAATTCTCAAGGAGATGGTGGAACTATATGGTTACCAACCTAGCCAGGAACACCATGCCTGTATGGTTGATCTACTAGGACGTGCGAGATAGCTGCTCGCCACTGCTTTGAGCTGGAACCTGATGCCAGTGGATATCATGTTCTTTTATCTAACATCTATGCATCTGCAGGGAGGTGGAATGATGCCAAAAGGCTTAGAAAGGTTGTGGAGGAGCAAAGGTTGGCAAGGACCCCGGGGTATAGCTGGATTGAGGTTGACGGTAAACCTTCATTTCATCCTCCGTTGCAGAAGCAAGTGATCATGCAAAGGAATTAGAGCATACAAACAGCATAGTTGTCCTCATTCACAACTTGGTGTCCTGATACAGTACAAAGCTGAAGTATTGGCTGTGAAAGATTAGAAGACAATATCTGGTAGAGACTTCAGCTTGTTTGAGATGCAGGGAGGGAGGATGAAACAATTTCCCATTGCTTACGTGCCTGTTTGTGGGCTAGGCAATTGTGGTATCTTTTGGGATTAAATAACCTCACCTCATCACGGGATATCATATTATGGGTGAAATCTTCACTGCAAAGCAACAATTTTTATCTGTTTGCAGCAGGTTTATGGTTAATAATTTCAACCTAGATAATAGGAGATGGCATTATAGCCTCAGTTGCAGGCAGGGCATTCAATGATTGCATCCAACGGAGGTTGTTGCTTTATAAAGAAGTCAAGAAACCATACTGATTGCCAGAGAAGTGGATGAAACCCTCCAATTACAGGCCAACTAAAATTTAATGTAAATGAAAGTGTTTCTCATACTGGCAGAGGAGATGGCTTTGGAGGTCTGTTTAGGACATCGCAGTGGTCATGGATTGCAGGATTTTAAGGCAGGCTGCACACTGCCAATGTTGCGAGCGTAATTAATGGCCATCTGCAAAGGATTGCAATTTACTTGGGGTAAGGATTCAAGATGTTTTGCGTGAACCTGATTCACTACAGGCAGTTACTCTTGTCAACAGTGGAGGATTTTGCAGATTCTCATCAAGAAGCATCTGTTATTGCAGGCATTAGACAACTTGTACATAAGTCATGGAATGTAAATATTATGCATACATGGCTCCACGCTAATTGTGGAGCTGGTTTTTGGGCTAAGCTAGGTGCTAATATAGATCAAGATTTTGTCAATGTACCCATCTGCTCAGATAGGTGCTAATAAACTCTACATATGTTCTTCACTCTGCATAGTTTATTTACAACATAAAACTACAGAATTGGATGCCAACGTACTCATCTGAATGTACGTTAATTTTTCAGAAGAACTGCAGGAACACAGACTCTTCACAGAAGTCTGTCCTTTCAGCCAGTGGCGAACCTATTTATGGCCAATGTGAGGCTGCCACTTCACCTAAAATCTGAAGGAAAAAGAAGATTTACATTAGCAGTCAAAAAAATTCGAAAATTATAGACCACCTCGCCAGAATTTCAGCCAGAAGATTTTGTTGGCCGCCACTGTTTTCTGCCAGATATACAAATGGATCTAACTTTATTCTGCTAGGACTAATTGCACCATCTGCGAAGAATTCTTGCCATCAATCCCGGTAATAAAACTGCTGGTGTCCATGTGCCCTCGATTCTTTTGAAAATAAGTATTGGTAATAAGGTTTTATTGCCTCTCTGGATGGTTTTCAAGCTGTTATTGATCTGATGCACTCATCTTTGTAACTAATGCTCAATGGCATGCGGATAGTCACTGATTATTATAGTCATCCCATAGAGGTACTTGGTGATGCTGAATTGCAAACTTTCATGGTTTGTAGATGAAGAATTTACTATCAACGTCTAAAGTTGTTCATTAAACCAGATGTAAGTCATGATCTTAATTTTATTTTCTGAAATAATTATTATGTGGACAATCCCATTCAAAGGAGGTGGTTTCCTGGTTCTGAACTTTTTGTGCTGCCGGACGTTGCCAATTATCTACTTCCTGAATGTTTCCTTCCTGTTACTACCGAACTGAGCTAGCTGTGCGCTGCTCTTGTGCTGCTAAATTTGCACCCTCATACTGCTGCTCGCACTGTTTTAGCTGCAGCAATAGGAAATAGGCAAAACAGAAGCCAAGCAGTAATGTGTGTGTGTAAATAAGAATGCAGCAGTAATGTGTGCGCGTGTGCAACTCTTGAAGCCTGTGGTCCTTCAGTCTTTTGTTAGTTGTCATGACAGCAATTTCAAGTTCATCAGAGGCCAACATAATGTTTCTTTCTCCTCAAGGTTTAACTCATTGATTTTCTTATAAAGAATGTATTGTTGAAATCTTGATGCTGCACAATTAGCTGTTTCTTTTTGTGGAGGACAGATTGTGGATCTTTGTTAGGGTTATGTTGTGATACTTGAGGGATGACAGAATTTCTGGTTCTTTCAGATTGAACTTTTCTTTCCAAGTTGCAACTATCTGTGTTATGAATGCAATTTGACTTTATTTTTTTGTTCAATGGTGATATTGTTTGAGTGTATAAAGACTCCAACATAACAGTTTTAGCTATAGTTTTAGGTAGTACAAGAATTCTAATTATTTTTGTTTATCAACTTTATAGGTTGTACCAGATACCTCAAATGGATGAGGTTCTGTTGAAGGGGATGGTAATGAAGCCCGAAACAATAACATTACTTTGTTAATAGCTTGCAGCACTAGTATCTTTTGTTATTCTGAGGACCTATGTTAAATTTATGTTTGAGAACGTCATAGGCTGAGATATAATGCAACCTAATTATTGTTCACATAATCTAATAATTGTTATTATAACAAAAAGATAAAACTAATAAATTCAAGAATAAAAAAGGCAACACTTAGGTTTTAATGAAAAAAAACACTGGGTTATTGGGATATGCACATTCCAATAATCTTGACATTCAAAAGGTCAATAAACTTTGGGCACTAAATCTTTGTGTTAAACCGTAAGATAAGCGTGAGCAAATTGGATGCTTGGAAGCACAGGACATCCGCCGTCATGTGCAGAAGTTTTCGAAGCCGTAAAGTGGAGGTAAAACTTGAAAGCATGCTTAGTCTTCACGCCACAAAATGATGGCAAAAGCTTGTGAAGCCACTCTAAAGCATGAGCCAAAAGGTGGGAAAATTTTCGTGCTTGAAAGCCGGGGAAATGCAGGTGTGGTCGGTGCTTTCATTCTCTACGTTCATTTTGACGATGTATTTAAGGCGTGAAAACCAATACTACAATGCACAGCGAAAGAAGCGTTGCAAAATCGTCAGTCTGGTTATAGTTGTATTCGTTGCTTCCGGTAATTCCTTCAAACAAGATATGAACTTGGTCTGGTTTGAACGGCTCAACCTCCTCTTCTATGTGTATCATGACCAAATTTTACTGGAAATCAAGTGTCGTTAGACTCATTGCAGTCTCTATGGAGTCCATATGCAGCTGTTTATGCACAAATGTGATTGTTCTTTTCCCAGATAAGGTGAAGAATTCTAAGTGTTAATAAGTTCATGGCTCCCATCAATAAAAGAACTTTTCTTTAGAGTTTGCTACGTAGTCTGATTCTTTAGGAAAGTTCATTCATGAAAATTGTTCTTTCTAATTACTTTTCCCGTCTCATGTGATAGCCGGTTTTGGATTGTTTCAACTACTAGCACAAGTTGAAGAAATTTCTGCTTCTCTGAGATGCAGAATGAATTGATTCTTCATTTGTTAAACACTGCCACAAGGCTGTGTACTCGAATTTGGTGATTTGAATGTGGTGGATTTGTAGGGTTGGAAAGTTCAGGTGAATTTTCCTATGTGTTTATTCAAGCTTGTTGAAATTAACCAACTATCGTACAATTTCCTATTATAAGAAGAAAATTTTAAGTGTAGCATATTGGATATTTGTGTTCATTTGATCGGCTCACAAGTTAAAGGTCATGAATTCAACATCAAAATGTCGGCTCAGACAGACCCATTTAATTGAAATCTGGTAACGTAAACAGGGAGGCAATAGATCGTGCAACTAGCGTCATAACTCGACTCCAAATAAATCCCATTGCATTATTTGCATTGAAGATGGCATTCAATTAGTTGAACAAATAAGATATAATGTTACACCAGGATTTGTCCCCTAGACCTGATTATGTAAGAATCCAATTGGATCAAGTTGGGTTCTGCTAGGATCTATTCCCATCCCTAACAAAAAGGTGCAGTTTAGACTAGAGATTTACAATCGACATCAAAATTTAGTCAGCTTTCGTACACTTACTGACACATAACAGGTACTCCAAGATGTTCTTCATATTTTGCATGACCTCAGCGATGAACAACAGAAGCTCCCAAAAGTCAAATACAGCAGCACTAGAAATTGAAAGTTCATATAAATTCTCAAAAGTTCTCTCGAGAATAACTCTTGATGCTGAGATTCATGAATCTCACTTCCAGCTTTAATGTACTCACCACATTCATCTTTTCATGTCTCCTATTTCTCGGGATAATCTCATTGGACCTAGTTTCTATGATTCTCTCGACTGCAAAGGAATGCATATTCCTACCTGAAAAAGTAGCAACCTACCTGAACACAGAATTTGAATGATTGACAAGTCGAAGTATCATAGTCAAACTGAAATCTAAACATGCGAATATAAGTTAGAAGTCGACTTGGATTCTCTTTTCCGCAAATTTACTTGAGTCCAAACACACCTTACACGAGGTTCACAAATTTGCAACTAACCTTCTATCCATTTCGGTTCAGAAAGTCGTTCATTCTTTAATTGAACAAGAAATTTCACTCAACTACAAAAACCTTCTAAAAACTAAAAAAAGTATCCTTTAATAAAAAGCTCATGAATATGAGATCAGGAGAAAGATTGATGCATCTCTGCCAGTTAAATAAAACAGCATGTTGCAGGTCGGAACAGATCGTGTTGAGGAAAAAGAATCACTGAAAAAAGACAGCCATACTTGATCTTATTTTCAAAGGTTGATATAATCTTATCTGCATTAAGACATTACAAGCAGATAACAAAATTGGCTGGAAAACGAGAATACAAGTGCAGCAAAAGAACTAATGTTTACCTTTATTTGATCTTCTTATCCTGGTTGGTTAATTTCACAGTTGCTTCGACAAAGAGAGGCCAATAATGGTGATTTATGACAAGTATAACTAGAACAAAAGTGTTTGCAGCTAAGAAGAGAATACTTGATAGCCAAAGCTGAACGAAGACACTCTTCCCTTTGAATTCCAAGAAGTATCCCCACATAAGCCAATGCAACTGGGCCCCTACCCATGAGGCAAGACAAGTTACACCCCATTTTAATTTGATCGTGCTCCATGGCAAAATCAAGGGGAAAAGGCAGAAGAACCACACAAAATATTGAGCTGTGATAACCTGAGACAAACAAAGTGCAATGTTATTCTAATGAACCCAATCATCATTACCAACATTCTTAGGAAAATAGGAAAGAGAAAAATAGGTCAAATGAAGGTTTTGGACTCCTAGAATGTGTTCCTTGGAGCAAGCCAACTTTGAGAGAACCTGAAAAACTGATAACATAGCCACTTACACTGAGGTCAACACAACAGCAGCCACAACATCGATTTGGCGGGTAAAGTCTACATGATTCAATAGGGTTTAGATGATTCATGATTTGTCCAATCCGGCACTTAGAGCTAATTTAGATAGATTGAAAATGAAATGTATTTGATCACTGTGGATATGATTCATGTAGTTTGTACACAAACAGTGGCTTCATTCTAGGTTCACATGTTACACGTATATGCCTCAAAACCAAGAAAACCAAGGTCTTACCTTGTTAAATGCTACAAATGCAACTGTCTGCACAAAGAAGCAGAAGGGGAGGTCCTTTGCAAAAGTGAAGACCAAGACCAACTGCACAAGCAACTGTGGCAAGAAAGAGACCAGCTTCTGTAACACTGAGAAAGGGTGCTGATGATGAAGATATATATGATAGAAATATATTGAGAAATTATGTCTTGGATCTGTTCTGGTCAGATGGTACAACAATGCTTCATTCAAGAAATCCCATCCATAGAGATGGAAGAAAAGACCAGTCCAAAAGAAAAATACTGTTGCTGATACAACGGTGAATAATATCCGCCGCTTATTGAGAATATTTATGAAAAAGAACCACCCGTTCATTACTATTTCTTTGGAAAAACTTGTTAGAAACCAGTTTTTATCCTTAGGAACTATAGGTGGTTTTCTGTGTTGAACATTCCAAATCTTGAGATGAGGTTTTCCCCCTGCTTGATAGAACTGTGGGTCAAGAACAATGAGAATAGGAAGAGAATAAATAATTGGATATATCCTGAAGTGGACGACAAGACCATACCAAAAGGCAGACTGGAATATATTACCTGCAGATACATACAAATTTACCAAAGAACTGTCAGTCACATATACTGAAGACAAAAAGGAAAACAAAATGGTGGAAACCAAAGTGCATGTATTTTAGACTTTTAGTAACGCTACTCAGTTATTAGGTTTACAAAGTGGAAAATACAAGTCACATGCTTCACATATTCCTTAACTTGGATGCCCTTGTAAACAGGCCACTCAAACTTACAGTTTTTATAACTCACCAAATTCTTCTTTGGACGATTATATCTTTTTGTTCTAAACAAATATTTTAATGATAAGTTTTTAATGCAGTTTTACATCTCATCAGGATCCATTACGTATCATAGCCACCTGTTACCACCACTGCATGATTATGATTTCTTAGTCATCACCCATCAATACTCACACTGGAACCACCCATCCACAACAGAGAGCTGCCCAACCTAATTTTCTTTATAAAATAAATTTCCACTCAAATGGTTCTTTCTTTTGTTTTTAAAATGTCCCACTGTACCATGGCTTGTATTTGTTGTTTATGATCGACCGATATAAAACATCTAAACAGGCAATATAAACTGTTTATGGTAAAGATTTTCAAACTAATTGTCAGAACAAATTCATGGAATGGAGGACAAACTATACTTGGAGGAGACAAAACTTACACCATTTATGAGGCAGATTATGATCCACAAAACCATGGCACAGACAAGAGGTTCACAGTTTCCACGTGTGCCAATGGTGAAAGTGAAAGGATTACACAGCCAAGCAGCTACTGAATAAAAGCACAGGTTATCAGGCACCTCACGTAGTTGCAAAATAGAGTGCAAGAGCCAACCAACAAGCAAATCTGTGGCATCAGAGAAAAAGAAAATCTTAAGAAACATGAACTAATCAAAATTCAGGTTATAAAATCCAGTGTTGGATTCTCTTGGGAAATTATGTTATTATTGCAAGGGAAATAAGCAAAACCATATTTAACTATAAAACCTATTATATATCCACAAAAGCAGAGATAAAGCATTCAGTTCCTGCCCGTTGCCTACAGACCACTATACTGCCCATGCATCTAATTGCACATGAAAGAGCGACTGCAGAAAGGCATAAGTGGTAACAGAGAATAATGAAAAAGTTAAGGGAATGTAATTCCTGAATGAGAAAGATAATACAATGAGGAAGAAGAAAGGTAGATCGGCAGATACATACACATGCATGGAGTGTGTGGAACCTGTCAACCCTACCAACTGAAGCTCTGCAGGTAAGAGCTGGTATGTAGTCCTGTTAAATGTATGCAACTGTTTGTCTTACCATCACGCACTACTACGGTGAGACAAATCAGCCAGCTGCAACATAATTAATGACAGTGCTGCTAACACACGTACAACACAGCCAACTCTCCTCCAGAAGGAAAACGTAGTGGAACTGTAGAACAGATGAAGATAGAAGTCCTACTCTACGTTACAATATCAGATAGCAGGCAGTTAATTTGGACCCAGTACAATGTCAGCAAGGACATAGCAGATGGCGACACACTACTATTGTAAAATATTAAAAACAATACAAAGGGTGTGTGTGTGTGTGGAACCTGTCAACCTTACCAACTGAAGCTCTGCAGGTAAGAGCTGGTATGTAGTCCTGTTAAATGTATGCAACTGTTTGTCTTACCATCACGCACTACTACGGTGAGACAGATCAACCAGCTGCAACATAATTAATGACAGTTCTGCTAATACACGTACAACACAGCCAACTCTCCTCGAGAAGGAAAATGTAGTGGAACTGTGGAACAGATGAAGATAGGAGTCCTACTCTACGTTAGAATATCAGATAGCAGGTAGTTAATTTGGACCCAGTACAACGTCAGCAAGGACATAGCAGATGGCGACACACTACTATTATAAAATATTAAAAACAATACAAAAACATACAATCAATTCTAAAGAATGACAAAAACACATATCCAATGTGTCCATAAATGTGAATCAATCTAAAAACCAAATCTAATATTTATAGAAGGTTATGCTACGTTTGAACATAATCATGTTTAGAGTCTTGGCTCATAAATCATGAAGTATGTCTTTCTACTACTACACTCTATAATACAACAAAATTCATAAAATAACATGTTCAACTTATACAAACTGGTCAATAATGATTAGTACAACATTTAACATTCTTGAAGCATGTTTATTTATATGACATAACTTAAATGTGAAATACTTGAAGTTATCAACAACAACAACAAAGCCTTTTCCCATACTAGTTGGGGTCACCTACATGGATTCTTTGTTTCTATGGGGCCCTATCATGTGTCATGCTAGCAGTTAACTCAATATAAACTAGATCATTCTTTATTGTTTCTTTCCAACACTTTTGTGGTCGTCCTCTTCCTCTTTAACATTTTTACAATCTAGTTTTTCATATCTTCTTATGGGAGCATCCTTTGGTCGTCTTTCTATATGTACAAACTATCTTAAATAATTTTCTCATTTTATCCTCTATTGGTGCTACTCCCAATTTGTTTCTAATAACTTTATTATGTATACGGTCTTTCCTTGTGTGACCACTCATCCATCTCAACATCTTCATTTTTGCTATAAATATCTTTTGTACATGTTGATGATAACACTCAGAACCATAAAATATAGCAAGTCTAATTGCTACTTTATAATATTTTTCTTTCAACTTTAATGGTATCTTCTTATCACATAGAATACTTGGATGCCCGTCTCCATTTTAACCAACCAACATTAATTCTATGCGTATTGAAAAATTGACCCTAGGTACTAAAAACTTTTCTTGTGGGATGCAATAATGTATGCCAATCTTAATTTCTATGTCCTTTGAAGTACCCAAATGATCAAACTTACATTTCATATATTGTCTTTGTTCTACTAAGTCGGAAGCCTTTACTTTCTAGTTTTTCTCTCTATAGTTTCAATTTCTTATTAACTTTTTCTTTAGACTCATCCACTAATACAATGTCATATGCAAATAATATACACCAAGGTACTTCATCTTGAATATGTTTTGTTAACTCATCAATGACCAATATAAATAAATATGGACTTAGTTGATCCCTGATGTAACCAATATTAACTTCAAAGAAGTTTGTCATTCCTTCATTAGTCCTCACACATGTTTTTTCACCATCGTACATGTCACTTATAAGATTTATGTATGTCAATGAGATACCTCTTTTTTCCAAGGTTTTCCAAAGAACATCTCTTGTCAACCTATCGTAAGCTTTTCTAGATCAATAAATAAATATAATGTGAAGGTTTTTCTTTTTTGCTCTAAAATATTCCATAAGACGTCCTAATAGGTGAATCACTTCAATAGTAGATCTATCGAGCATGAATCCGAATTGGTTCTCTATTGAACCCGATACTTGTCTTAACCTACATTCAATAATTCTTTCCCATAATTTCATAATATGGCTCATTAACTTGATCAGTGTTATCTGACGCGTACCGTATCGTGTATCCCTGGGCTCCACGATACGGGTGTATTGTATCGTATCGTACTTTAATATTAAAATAATGCAAAAATTAATTAAAAATCAATAAAAATTAGTAAAAATCAGAAAAAAATAAAAAAAATATTCTAAAAAAATCTGGCAATTGCTTTAAATTCATATAATGTAAGTTTAGTACAGATTGAGCATTCAACATTGAACAATTTCATCCAAATTTACATATTTTGAATCCAAAAAATGAAATACAGATTACAGACACAGTTACATTTTACAAATTGTAATCAGGATCATCAACTAAATAATCTTCATCTTCTCCTTGTTGCAGATCCTCATCATCATCATCAGCGACACCTTCTTCTTGGAAATCAAATTCTTCATCTCCTTGATGTTGTTGTTGCGCTCCTTCTAAATTAATCCAAGCAATGTCTTCTTCAGTTAGGAGGACATTTTCTTCATTGTCTTCCATAACCCAATCTTCTAATATATCAAAATTATCCAAACTTATTGGATCGAACTGACTTTCTTCTCTATTTACTTTTTTTAATTGCCTACGACAAACAATGATAAACAATTAGTAAATAATATTAACAATTGAAGACTGAAGTTAAACAATATTGAATTGAAAATTTGAAAATAATACAACATTACCTTTCCCAAAGGCGCATGTTACAACGAATATAAAATAAATCATTTAGTCTTTTGTGTTCCAACCTGTTACACTTCTTTATATGGATGTGTTCAAAAACACTCCAATTTCTTTCACAACCTGTTGCACTACAGGTTTGGCTTAAGACTCTCACTGCAAAATCTTTAAGGTTTGGACAATCAGTTCCAAACCTCTTCCACCAAACATCTGTAGAAAAAGACAAACATTAAAGACATAATCCACAATAATGTAAGATGAAACTTAAATATGAAAATAAACAATTTACCTGGACGCATCGTAGTGCGGTTGCGAATTGCAACAGGCAAACCCATCAAGTGAAGAGCATTATCATATATCTCCATCTCTCGATGTATCGCATCTGCTATGCTCTCATCAGGGACTAATCTGTCGATACATTCAATGATTCCTCGATTAACCTCACCGTCCCTTTTGAAGGCTGCTGAGTACCTGAATGATGGGTTTAGATAGTAGGTTACTGCATGAATAGGCTGATGCAATTGTTTATTCCATCTACTACCAATTATTTTCCACACGGGCACATAATCTTTCTTTTTTCCATTAAAGTTATTTATGATCGCTTCTTTTGCCATGTCCATGGCTTCATAAAGGTAGCCCATAGATGGTTTCTCTTCACTGTCAGCCAATTTCAAAACTTTCACTAAAGGACGAGTAATTTTTAATAATCTAACACATGTATTTCAAAATGAACTTCTAAAAACTGTTTCTGCAATGTCATTCAACTTTCTATTCTTTCTGTTTTGAGGCAACTCTGCAAATTGTTGCCACTCATCTGAGGAGAACATTCTCTTTAAAGCTTGCTTCTGTCTCACAATACTCTGTACAAATAAGAAGTTTGTTGCGAACCGAGTTGCAGTTGTGCGAAGAAACTCTGCACCTTCTGTGTATCTCCTCATCATACACAAAACAAATGCATGATTGTAAATGAATTTTGTAATATCTTGGCAACACTCAGTTGCTGCCTTTATTTCAACCATCTCACCAATGTTCTCGAGGATGAGATCGAAACAATGGGCTGCACATGGTGTCCAGTAGAAAGTCCCATAAATATCAGCTAACTCCTTCCCAGCTGCTTTGTAGTTAGCAGTATTATCTGTAATCAATTGGAATACATTTTCTAGCCCAACCTCCTCTATAACCTTATCAAATTCCTGTCGTAGGATCTCTGCAGTGTGCCTCTCCTCTGACATATCTAGAGATCTCAAAAACATGAGTCCTTTAGGACAATATAGAAGAAAGTTTAGCAATGTCCTTCCTCGCCTATCGGTCCATCCATCTGCTATGATAGTGCATCACGTTTCCTTTCACGACTGTCTTAAAGTCGAACAATATTGCTGCACTTCAATGACGGTCTGATCTAATATCTTCCCTCTCAATTTCTAATAAGAGGGCATCTTGTATCCTGAACCAATGTTAGCAATTGTATCTGCCATTGCTTGACAATGAAAACTGTTTGCTGCATTAAATGGAATGCAGGCATCATAAAACCATCTTCCCACTATAAGGTCTGCCTGATTATGCAGTTGTTCTGAAGCCATAGCAGCACAAATTCCAGGTTGAGCACCAGGTGTAGTGGAAGGAGGAAAGAACAAATGTATGGTAGAAGAAGTTCTTCCTCTACTCCTTGAACTTCCTCTTCTGCTACCTCCAAAGTCTTCAGCTGCAACCCTCTTTCCCATGCTAGGTGCTCGCGAACTGCTACTACCAATCTTTGTTCTAGCATCTGAAGGCAAACTATCAGTAAATCCAACTCCAATGGCAGTAATCATCAGCTTCTTCACACATCTGGAAATCATCCTTTTGTTGTCTCCTTTCTTGTATGCTCTCAATCATCTGCAAGCATTGCTATTTAATACCTTCTGGTACACTTCTAACTCTGCCTATACATGGAGCAACTTCTTTCCTGATTTCTGCTAGGTGGTGTTTCAACCTTGAAATTCCACCACTAACCACCTTTTCACAAAATAAGCATCTAATTTTTAACCTTGAATCCTCAACTGGTATACCCCACTGCCATGCCGGATCATCAGTCTGTGAATAAGAGTCTCTACCACCCCTTCCTGTCATCTCAATGGAGTACTTTAATTTAAACAAAAACCTGAAAATAAAAGCACTTCGTAAATCTCCAATCTTCAAATAACACTCAAATGGAGTGTCTCCCACTTCATGAATGCAATAAAAATCGTATACACACACTTAATAACTTCATATTTTATCATTAAAAAAAAACAAAATAACACAAAAAAACAACAAATATAAAAGAAAAAAAATGAAAAAAAACATTAAAAATATACCTAAATCCGGGTTTGGAGGCTTGCACGGACACCGTGGGGCACGATTTTAGAGCTTTGAATACCAAGGAGGCGAAAACCGACTCTTAGGGAGCTTGAGAAACTCAAAAAGAGAGAGGAAACCCACAAAAAATCACAGGTTTCGATCGGCTCGGGACCCTTTATAAGGGTCCTAGGGCGTATCGTGTGATACACCTGTATTCACGATACGGGCCCCCGTATCGTATTGTGGTGGCCCACGATACGATACGTATCGATACGGTGCGATACGGATAACACTGAACTTGATACCTTGATAATTACATCACAAAAAAATAAAATAAATTGATAAGAGATAAAGGAGAAAAAACAAAGGAAAAGAGTAAGAAACAAGCAGATGATAGTGATATGAAAGTATGGAGAAGAAAAAGCAAAGAGAAAAAAGAAGACAGAAAGTTGAGGAGAAAAGAAAAAAAATTGGAAAAGGGGAGAAAGGAAGAATAGAAGAAGAAGAAATGGAAAGAGACAGATGATAGTGATATGAAAGTATGCAGAAAAAAAAGCAAAGAGAAAAAAGAAGACAAAAAGTTGAGGAGAAAAGAAAAAAAATTGGAGAAGGGGAGAAAGGAAGAATAGAAGAAGAAGAAATGGAAAGAAAATAGGAAGAAAAAGGAAAAAGGAGAAGAAAAACAATAAGAACCTGTTACCATCACATTGCAACTGTTATAGTAGTAAAACAATGTTATAAGTACCAATACACAGGGGGTATCGTTCTTTCTATACAATTACTAGACTAAAAGTTGTTATACATCAAAAGAAAAAGGGTCTCATAGGCTGCCTATCTGCATCATTGAAAGTGCATCCACAAGGCAACTGGAATATTATCTTCTTGCTCATCATTGTCAGTGACCTTCACCTATTTGTAATGGATCCTAGTCTGCCACAAGCCACTAACATGATGCATAAATTACTCATAAACCACACCAACAAAATGTTGAGAGCTCATAAAGTCAACGGGACTTTGATTGAAATCTAGTAAAAGGCGTCATTGAATTGTATCCCAATCTCTTGGTACCCACAGACATGAGCATTTAGTGTATTACAAGGAGGTCCTTGATTGCACTAAGAATGCAACAGCATGAGCTTTCTCTAGCACCATGTTTCACAGCTATAAAAAAGTTTATTACTTGGAGAGAGAGAAGATGGCAACAAGCAAAGAAAAAGCTGATATAAATCCTAGACGGTTCTGCCAGAAATGTTGACTTCATCAGTGTGCACCCATAGTATCTATCTACAGAGACGTAGTCTAAGTTAGCTTGAGAGCACTATAAAGTATAAAAAGATAGTGTTTATCTTGTACATACAGACTCAAAAAGTAGAGATAATGCTGATCTTATGGAGAAGCTCGCAATCACAATGTTTCATTTCAAAAGATCTTTAGTTGTTTTCAACAGCCACAACTGAACTAACTGATATAACTAGTTGCCATTTACATAAAACCAAACAAAGGAGCAATACATGCAGTTATCTCCGTTGCATTTATGGAGATAACTTGCATAATTTTTCTTATAAACCAAAGACCACAAATGAATACTATGGAATCTTAAGTTAATATGCATCGGACAGTGGTAGGAACAGCAAAGAATGCAAGAAGTACATGGTTTTCACGATATAGTCCATCACAGAGTGAAAGTCGAACGATTGAAGATTAGTACATGGTGTATCACATGGATCAATGGCACCACAGCGAACCCTTTCAGGGCAACTGCCAGTTGATCAATTCTCAAATGCATAGAGACGTGTATATAGTATACACAACACAAAATAGTACTTAACAACGACCAACTTAAAACGTTCGATCAAATAAGAAGATGATTATAGTTGGCGAATGACATACCAGATCTGAACTCCCAATAGAAAAAACAAATAGAATATTTCAAGAAAGAAAAACAAATACTGAGTAGATACTAACCGGCAGAGGAAAATACGATTTTCCCCCACAATGGATGGAGATACGAATTGGGTACAAGTAAAATCGCTAGAAGGGGTGAATATCTGTATGTAGATCGATCAAAAGGGGATTTCCCGTTGGCTACTAGCGAAGCCGCATCGGAGAAGACCAGATAGTCAATGTCCGTGTAATGAACATCCATGTGAGAATCTTGCCATTCGCCGTAAACGATCAGAAACCCACGCAGGAGGGCAGAAAACCACATCAAATACCGGATCTTCGACTTGCTACCCATCAAGTATCAGAGAAGAAAATTCCACCGAATGCTTCGTAACTATAACCAAAGGAGAACGAACACCATCAAAACCGAACTAACAGAAGTAAATCCATGGAGAGAACGCACACGGCGATTCATCTTTCAGCATGCAAGAACCCCTTTTGAAGTTTATGTGTGTACGTATGTCTACGTGTGTATGTTTGCGTGTGTGTGTGTATGAGAGAGAGAGAGAGAGAGAGGAAATGCGTTTCTCGTCGGAACAACGCTTTATCCGGAGAGCCTTACGTTGAAAATGGGAAACTTCTTGGGTATGGAAGGAAAAGTCGTAGGAGAGAAGAGAGAAGGAAGAAATCTAGACGGCCGGAACCCTAGAAAATTGGTTTCCCTCCGGCAGCAAAGCTCGGACTACACTAGAGAATGCGAGGGAGAGAGCAGGTGTGGTTTCTGATCCGAGGGAACGAACGGCTTGTGTTTGACTCACAGTGGTCCTGTCATATTCGGTACATCCCCGAAAATCGAACTCACCAGCATAGCCGTGGGACTCAGAAAACCTTGCCAGTTGAGATACCGCTCTGAGTGCAAAATAATTTACTTTCACATTCATTGTCATTTGACTCGGTTACGTGGGAGAATCCATGACGAATGAGCCGAAGTGTTGGACCCAAGTTTGACTTGTACCTCTCTCTCTCTCTCTCTCTCATAGAAGCCTGAATCTCCCTTAGCAGGACTGGTGAGTCGGCAATTTGTATCAAGGCGAAGCTCCGTGGCAGCCCCTCCCGCGCAAATTTGCAGTCCGGCGCTTCCGTTCCTTTTGTTACTCATCGATCTCTTCCTTCCTGAGGTAAGAAAGAATCCTGATTCTTAATTCTTCCGTTTTCGCTGTCTTTTTTTTTGGCTTTTTTGGTTTTTTTCTCGGAACGGAATTTCCGTCGGGAAATTCAATGTTTTGAGTTTTGTGGTGTTACGAGGCGATGTGAGGAAAGGGGCATTTATTTGTCGCAGATTGCTTCTTACGGGGTTCAGTGTTTTTCTGCATGCGTCTGTTGTTTTCATTCGTCGTTCTCTTCTGTTATTTGGCCGATCCCCTCCTTTGCTAAGTGTTTGTATCTAATCTGCATTGGGGTTTAAGAGTTTCTTGTTAGGTGGTTTGGTGGCCTGCTTTCAGTGCATGGTATTGCATGATGATTCCAGCATTCATTTACCTTGAGATGGTTCAATATTATGTTTATGAGTGTTCTAATGGTTATCCGTTCGGTGACGTTCAACTTCTTTGGTGCTTTTCCTGGTGTCGGCATCTGATTTTGTTGCATATCATTTTTAGAGCGAATGTTTTTCTCTCTCCGCCTAGAGACTGCTACTCTTGAAATGTTGTGTTCCTTATCGATCTGGTAACAGTCTTAATTATCTGGTTTTTTTATAAGACATGAATCTAGCTTTCAACTTCTTTGTGTTCCATATTTGCAACTTCTGCATCGAAATAACTGATAGTTTATAGTGTTATTTCTCTCTAGATATCTTTAAAAAGTTATATTTCTCGAATAAGTCTTGGATTATTTAAAAAATTATATATATGGGAAAGGTGAAACCATACAAAGTAATGAATTCTAACACCTTTTCTTTTTTATCATGGAAATACTTAAAATCATTTCAAAAGGTTTATAAAGTGAAAGATACGAAAAAAGAATGAAAAAGTAATTAAAATGAAAAATAATCAATAAAAACCAATTTTATTTAAATTGCGATATTATTTTGATTTTCGTTCAAGACTTCTACAGATTATTTGTATAGTGCTGCATGTGGGGTCAAAGCAAGGACGCATAACCTGAGCTCGTTTAGGTGGAGTACGCTTGAAGAGTAAGATGATGATGGTGATGGCTAAAACACTGGATCCTTGTTGCCAGACAATGGTGATGACTAAAGTTTTTGACAATAAACTTGAATCCAGATCCATTAACAGGAATGAAATGGTTAAGTAAAATCAAATCATATCACTCTTGGCCACAGATTTATGTTAAAGATGCATGGCGTTGTACTTGCACTTGTTTTTTAGGGATGAGAGTCACACTATATATCAACACTGCGAGTGAAATATAAAATGGAACTAAAATCATGCATTGTACTTAAAATCATTTCAGAACTTCGGTCGCCGGTCAAGGATCCATGTAGCTAACCCCACATAGAATTGGAAAATGATCTATTAGCTTTGGTTTTTGTATGTTATATTCTTGTGATCTTCGGACGGTTGTAGGTGTAGTCCCACTACATTGTCACCCAAATGTAATGAAAAAGTTACAACAAGAGTCTTCACGTTTTAAGCATGAACGAATGTGGGGGTAAGGAAACTAGTATTAGATAATAAGATTTGTATTATTACTTAGAATATCAAAACATATACTGGTAAGTTAATGGAGGTGATATATACTATGATACAAAGGAGTAAGGATATAAATACGGAGAGTGGGGAGATTTTAAATTTTGTTATTGCTTTTGATCCCTTTATAGCCAATACAATTTTTAAAAAATGAGATCAACATTTAATTACTTATAAGAGTGTCTTGTGACAAAAATAAATTGATTATTTTGTTTGTAGAAAAAAGATAAATCATGTTATAAAGATTGCAAGATAATTTTAGGAGAAAAGTTTAACTACTCAACATCGACTTTCATTAATGGATTTGTTAGTAAAAAATGGACGAAAAAGAATAGATTGCATAGAGCTATTTAGACTAAATGGCTGAACCTCAAATGTAAGAAATAAGTTATATTTAAACATACAGTTCTTCAAGGAGATGCTTTCAATTGTATAGGTACATCTTTTGATATGTGGAGCAATATGACTATGCATATTAGGAAAGTGGCAAAAGATGTTTTAGATGAATCTAAGAGAGGTGTACCGGTATAAAAGGAAGCTTGGTGTTGTATTATGCCAAGAAGACTAGCAAAACTTGGGAGGCTTATAAGAAAGCTGAGAAAGAAGCAGAAAAGGTTGTTAATGAAGTAAAAGCCAAAATTTAAGAGGATTTATATAAAATGCTTAACTCAAATGAGGGTGAAAGATATATTTTTAGGATAGCTAAGGTAGAGATAAAAAACTAAAGATCTTACTTTTGTTAGATATATTAAATATGAGGATGAAAAGATTATGATGACAAATGATGATATAAAAAATAGATAGAAAAATTATTTTTATAAACTTTTTAACAAAACACAAAAGTTAGTATTAGTTTAGGAGAGTTAACCAACTCAAAAATATATATAAACCGTAATTTGTATCTAAATATTTAAAAGAATGAAGTCAAAGAGGTAGTTAAACATATGAAGGTTGGTAATTGATTTACCATTTACCAACCTTTTATTTACTCGATTTCGTAGACAAATCACACTATTTTGGTCTCCAACCCTTAAAAATCCATAGGGTTTTTTTCAAATCCATGACATACTCTCTTTTTTTTATCTCAACTCTTTTGTAACCCGATTTTTCACTTGAAAAATTTAGGGCTTTTATAGATTTCGAGATTACTCACTTTTGTAAAGCTTTTCCCTTATTGTAGTTTATCTTTGTTCGGCTTGATGACATCATAACGAGGTAATCTAGCGTAGAATTATTGTACCCCAGTTTATTAAGGCAATAGACTTGTGAATAAGTGCATGTTTTGTAATAAGGTGAGGCATGGGATATTTTTCGCATGAAACAACATCTTTTTGCAACTAAAAAGGATGCAAGTGCTTGTCGTCGGGTGCCAGAAAGTATGAAGTATGAAATTCAATAAGTTCTAGAGCTCACAAAGGAAAGGAAGAGATTACGACAAAGAGAGAACAGAAATAAGCAGTTGGGATATGTCTCAGGATGCTTCTCGAGAAGAAATTCATGCTATGACTAGAGAGGAGGACGAAGTGACAACTGAGGAGAGTAGGAGAAGACGCGATAAAGGAAAGAGTCTAGGTTCTAATAGTAGTAGCAGCGTTGTTGGTTCTTGTTCTACTACAAGAGCCCTTGTTCCCTTGATGGTTGTGAGGAGGTGCTAGAGGTAGTGGAATACATTTATTGTTTTCTCAACATACTGCTTCTGGAGCTCAACTAGGCTATGACTTTGAGGTAGGCAATCGAGAAAGTAGATTTGAAGTATGAATATTTTTTTTATGAAAATTGCCTTTTGTTTAATGTTGCAAATTCATTTTTCTTTTAAAGCACTACAAATGTTATTGCTAGTGTAAGATACGGTTATAAGGTCCTTACTTATCATGCTTTTAGGGGTAAATTATTACAAAAATAGGTTGATATTGTTTATGAATGGGGTCTTAGGGAGTCATAAAGGTTACTGGTTATTCCATTATGTTTAATGGTTAGACATATGGGCATCATAGATCATTAGTGAACTTCTTGGTTTACTGTGCAAAGGGGATATTATTTTTGAAATCCTATGACTTGTCTCATATTGATAAAACTATTGATAATTTACTTCTTATTTTTTAAGATGTTGTTTAGGTTGTTGGTATTCAAAATATTGTTTAATTCATCACTGATAATGTTGCAAACTTTAGAGCAACTGGTAAGATGCTTAAGGCAAACCATCCATCCTTAGTATGAATTTCATGTATTACACATTGCATAAACTTACGCTTGAAGATTTAAGTGCAATGGATGACATTAAGGGGACAATTAATGCATACAATAATGTTATAAAGTTTATTTATAATCACTCGTCTATGAATGTTATTATTTGTTCAAAGTCTTATCGTAAAAAAAAATGCATTGAAAAAGATATTTGTAGATGATGAATGGATCTTTATAAATTGGTTGAGAAAGAGAGAGGGGGTTACTTACTATAGTATATATTATTTTTAATGATAACTTTTGGGAAAAATGCAACACTTTTTTTTTATGATGACTGTGCATTTAGTAAAGGTAATAAGAATAGTAGATAGTGTAGATAGGTCTGCTATGCCTTATATATGATATTATGGATAAGGCTAAATTGAAAATAGAAGCAAACCTTGATCGCAAGTGGTCACTTCTAAAGAAGATTTGGAAGATAATTGAAGCATGTTGGAATTGGCAAATGCATCGTGATTTGCATTCTGCCGCATATTTTCTTAATCCTTCTATTAAATTTTCTCTCAACTTTGTAGATGATAATGAAGATAAGAAGGGATATTGAATGCAATTAACCTTATACAAGATTAATCTACGAGGTGCAACATTAGTATATAGATAGGGTTAGAGATTTTGGAAGGTCAATTGCAATGCAACTTCGAACCTAAATGTGATCAGGTATAATTTATTTTTTGATAAATTATTATTACTTCTTTATTCTTATGATTGTGTTGCTTCTTAAGATTTATTCATTTTATTTATTATATTTTATTTTAGATGAATGGTCAATTCGATTTAGTGTAGATGCATCAAATTTGTCAAGGTTTGCTCAATGCATATTAAACCAAACATGTAGTTTGAGTGGATGTGAGAGGAATTGGAATTTTTTAAATGCATTCACACAAAGAAGAGAAACATATTAGAGCAAGCCCGTCTTCGTGATTTGGTATATATTGCATACAATATAAAGTTAAGGCAAAGGTAAAAAGATATTTTTGTGATATGTTTGTTATTCCTTATACTTGTAAGTTGTAACTCATAAGTAATAATATTTTTTAACTTTTAAGTAAATTGTATTCTTTCTTTTATTTTTTTTATTGACAAATGCAAAGAGATACAAGAAAGACAAGGAAGGTGTCATAAGTTAAGGCAAAGGTCCATTTCTTTTGTCATATGATTGGGTCGAAGAAGAATAACTTCTTATTATTTTAATGGATACAAACTGGTGGGCAATAGAAGTAGAAGGAGAGATTGGAGATGATGATGTACAAGGCGAAGGATTGGATGACCCAATTTTGGATAAAGAGATGGGAGATGATGGTGGCGATGATGATGATGACGGTTACCCTAATTATAGTGTTTATGATGCATTTGTTGATTATGATCCACGTTTTATGGAATTAATAAAATAAAATCAGACTGTTATAGTTTACAACTTTGTATTTTTGTTATGTAATAAATTATAATCTTAACTTTATAAACTTTTAGAAGTTTGTTGGTATATTGTTAACTTTAAGTTTAACTTTTTAACTCTTTTAGGGTTGTAGATCATTCTTTTATAGTAGTTTATTGATCCTGAGAATGTCATTTTTATTTGTATTTTGATTGTGTTCTCTACCACTTGGTTACATTTTATTTTTTAATTGTAATTTATATATATATATATATTATTTTTTATAATTTTATAAAATAATTTATTTTTTAATATGCAATATCATGCTATATGACATGATTGTCACATATTGATGTCCTATATGATACGAGTACCGATATACTAATTACAACATTAGATAAATATGTTGGATAGGGCAATATTCTAATAGAAGTATGAAAAATTATAAGAGAGGCCATAATCAACTCATAAGACTATTTAATGAAATATTGAGAAACCAAAGGATCCATAAGGAATAAAGAATGAGTACAATTATACTCATATACAAGAACAAAGGAGACATTAAAAATTGTGTGAATTATCAGAGTATAAAGTTGAGTCATATTATGAAATTATGGGTAAGAATTATTGAATGTAGGTTAAGACAAGTATCAAGTAGAACGAAGAACCAATTTGGATCCATGCTAGATAGATCTACCATTGAAATGATTCACTTATTGAGACGTCTTATGAAACATTTTAGAGAAAAAAAGAAAAACCTTCATGTGATATTTATTTATTAATCTAGAAAAAGCTTACGATAGGGTGCCAAGAAATGTTCTTTGGAGAACCTTGGAAAAGAGAGATATCCCATTGACATATATAAATTTTATAAAAGACATGTATCATGGTGCAAAAACATGTGCGAGGACTCATGAAAGAATGACAAACTTCTTTGAAGATAATATTGGGTTACATCAAGGATCAACTCCAAGTCCATATTTATTTATATTGGTCCTTTATGAGTTAACAAAACATATTTAAGATGAAGTACCTTGGTGTATGTTATTTGTAGATGACATTGTATTAGTGGATGAGTCAAGGAAAAAGTTAATGAGGAATTGAAACCATAGAGAGAAATATTAGTAAGTAAAGGCTTCCAACTTAGTAGAATAACAACTAAGCCTTTTCTCATACTAGATGGTGTTGACTACATGAATTCTTTGTTTTCACATAGCCCTATCATATGCTATGCTAGCAACTAACTCAATATAAACTAGATCATTCTTTATAGTTTCTTTCCAACATTTTTGTAATTTTTCATCTCTTCTTATGGGAGCGTTTTTTGGTCATCTTTCTACATGTCTTAATCATTTTAAACGATTTTCCCTCATTTTATTCTCTATCAGTACTACTCTCAGTTGGTTTCTAACCTCATTATGTATACGGTCTTTCCTTGTGTGACCACTCATCTCTCAACATCTTCATTTCTGCCACGAACATCTTTTGCACATGTTTATGATTAACTGCCCAACACTTAGAACCATAAAACATAGCATGTCTAATTGTTGCTCTGTAATATCGGATGCCCTTTTGCTTTTTAACCAACCAATATTAATTCTATACGTAACATCTCCATCACTTTGAAAAAATCACCCTATGTATTTAAAACTTTCCTTGTGAGGGATGCATTATGTGACAATCTTAATTTATATATCCTCTAAAGTACCCAAAAGATCAAACTTACATTCCATATATTTTGTCTTTGTTCTATTAAGTCAGAAGCCTTTACTTTCTAATGTTTCTCTCCATAGTTCCAATTTCCTATTAACTTTTTTTTTAGACTCATCCACTAACACAATATCATCTTCAAATTGTATACACCAAGGTACATCATCTTGAATAGGTTTTGTTAACTCATCAATGACCAATATAAATAAATATGAACTTAAAGTTGATCCCTAATGTAGCCCAATATTAACTTCAAAGGAGTTTATCATTCCTTCATGAGTCCTCACACAAGTTTTTGCATCATATCTTCCATCTCTTATAAGATTTATGTATGTCAATGCGATACCTCTCTTTTTCAAGGTTCTCCAAAGAACATCTCTTGGTAACCTATCGTAAGCCTTTTCAATAAATATCATTTGAAGCTTTTTTTTTTGTTCTAAAATGTTCCATAATACGTCTCAATAAGTAAATCACTTCAATAGTATATCTGCAAGACATGAATACAAATTGGTTCTCTTTTGTACTTGATATTTGTTTTAACCTACGCTCGATAATTCTTTCTCATAATTTCATAGAATGACTCATTAACTTATCACTCGATAGTTCAAACAATATTGAATATCTTCCTTATTCTTATATATGGGTATAAGTGTACTCGCTCTCCATTCCTCGAGCATCTTTTAGGTTTTTTATATTTCATTAAATAGTGTCGTGAGCCAAGTGAGCCCCACCTCTCCTAGGATTTTTCGTACTTTTATTGGAATATTGTTTGGTCCTACAGATTTACAAACCTTCATATATTTAAGAGTCTCTTCATTCTTTTAAATACGCCGATAGAAATTGTTTATATAATTTTTTGATTTGGCTAACTCTCCTAAGTTAATAGTAACAATTGTATTTTTATTAATTTTTCTATCTATTTACAATAGAATCTTCTCATCCTCATCTTTGATGCATCTAACAAAAGTAAGATCTTTAGTTTTCTTATCTCTAGCCTTAGTTATCTTAAAAATATCTCTTCTACCTTCTTTTGAGTTAAGCTTTTTATATAAATCCTCGCAAATTTTGGTTTTTTCTTTTGACTTAGTAGAACAAAGACAAATTATATGGAATATAAGTTTGATCATTTGAGTACTTCAGAGCTTCAAAGGTCATAGAAATTAAGATTGACACACATTATTGCATCCCCACAAGAAAAGTTTTAAGTACCTAGGATCAATTTTTCAAAGTGATGGAAAATTGATGGAAATGTTATGCATAGAATTAATGCTGGTTGGTTAAAATGGAGAGGGGCATTAGATATTCTATGTGATAAGAAGATATCATTAAAGTTGAAAGAAAAATATTATAGAGTAGCAATTAGACATGTACAAAAGATGTTAATCATCAACATGTGCAAAAGATGTCCGTAAGAGAAATGAAGATGATGAGATGGATGAGTGGTTACACAAGGAAAGACCATTTACATAATAAGATTATTAGAAACAAATTGGGAGTAGAACACATATATGATAAAATGAGAGAAAATCATTTAAGATGGTTTGGACATATAGAAAGACGACAAAAGTATGCTCCCATAAGAAGATATGAAAAACTACATTGTAAAAATGTTATAAGTGGAAGAGAACGACTACAAAAGTGTTGGAAAGAAATAATAAAAAATAATTTAGTTTATATTGAGTTAATTGCTAGCATGATACATGATAGGGCTTTGAGAAAACAAAGAATCCCAACCCCATCTAGTATGGAAAAAGGCTTAGTTGTTGTTGTATATTCTTGCAATCTTGGCTATAGTATCTAATTACTGTTGAATGCACTTTTATATGTAAGTAATTTCTTTCTTTTCTTTATTTAAATTTTCTAAGATGCATGGGTTACATCTTTATTTCTTGCAGGTACTATCATATGATACATCCTTCATCTATATCTTGAAACAGGTCAGATGGAAAAGTCTGTCTTGAGAAATCTAGTGAACGACCTGACTCACTTCACTAAGTTATGCTCTAGGATCAATATACAATCTGGGCCATCCCAGATATATTTCCGAAATGTGGCTGAATTATTAAGACTTATGGGACCTGTTCTAGATCAATTTGAGTCGGAGGGACTTTTAGTTGAACAACTCAGCAGGAAATTGGAAGAGTTGGACATGTTTGTTGCTGATGCTAAGAAACTAATGGAGGGATCATACCCACTAATGAGCAAGATCTACAATGTACTTTCTTTCTCCACCATATGTCCTCTTTGTTTTTTCAGGGAGTAGTTAATGGTAAAGTTTATTCTGTGTGTGTTTTATTGTATTAATGTTTATTTCCTTTATGCTATGGCTTAACATGTAAGTCTATACTGAAAATCTAGTAATTTGTTTTTTCTCAAGTTTTGGTTATTATACAGTTTTCTACTAAAGTCATTTGCCAGACAAGCAATATGAGATGGCATGTTTGAGAATGAAAAGGAACCACATACCAAAAAAGAAAGAATGGTACTGATAAAACATTATTCCCTTCACGTGGAGGGGGGGAACAATTGTGAGACCAATTTGATGTTTACTATTTGAGACATCACGTATAATATCTTGTTGATTTTGTTGTTCTTCCTATCCCTATACTTGACTTGCTAACATAGTGTTTAGAACTTGAAATCACAGTGAATAATTATCTTTCCTTCTTGAGATTACATGCATTATCCATACCCTTGGCCACTCTGTAGTTCTATTATGGTATATTTTGGTAGTAGGTTTTTCCTAAGGCCAGTTACTGAAGAGCTCTTGCATCAAAATGCTGCAGCTGTTAGGTAGGATTCCGAATTGATCAATCTTAACCAAGCAAACTGCTTTATTGTACATGAATAGAGTCTTCTGGATGACCATCATTCCAAACTACAGATGAAAGGGTCTTTTTCTTGATGCAAGGTAACTGGTTAAGTGAAGCATTTCAATAACCACTAGTGCTTAGATAATGATTTAAGCATTATATAAACCTTTGTGCTTATTAAAGTCGTGCATCTTTTTCTTGGTTTCTTGGAAGTAAGCTTTAACTTTTTCTTTTTCACTCTTATGTTGACGATGGACAAAAGAGGAATTAGTGAAAGGCCTTATCTCAGCCTTCACGCAAGCATGGTAGTGGTTTGAGTGAAGTTTCTGATTGGTTGTGATTCAATTAAGCCTTGTGGCCTTTGGTATGAATATAGTATTCAATTTCTAAAGTTCAATTAGATCGAAGAATAAAAGTTTGAAAATGAGCTTATCTGAAACTATAATACTACGAAATCTACACTCACAATAGGCAGTGCTGAATCTGACGTGGAAAAAACACCAATATTAGGTCTATGTGTATCTAACACAGGTGCAACAAACTATAGAAAACTAGAAGTGTCCACGTAACAAATTTTCTTAGCTACATGGGTAGAGTCTCACTTACCTCATGGAACTAGTGTGTTAGTTGCTGTTAACTTTTATTGTATATTTAGTGTTGAATGTAGATTAACTGGATACAACAACAACAACTAAGCCTTTTCCCATACTAGTCAGCTACATGGATTCTTTGTTTCCACAGAGCCCTATCATGTGCCATGTTAGCAGTTAACTCACAATAAGCCAGATCATTCTTTATTGTTTCTTTCCAACACTTCTGTGGTCGTCCTCTACCTCTTTTAATACTTTCCAAATTTAGTTTTTCATACATTCTTATAGGTTCTTCTTTTGATCTTCTTTCTATATGTCCAAACCATCTTAAACGATATTCTCTTATTTTATCCTCTATTGATGTCACTCCTAATTTGTTTCTAATAACCTCATTATGTATACAGTCTTTTCTTGTATGACCACTCATCCATCTCAACATCTTCATTTCTGTCACAGACATCTTTTGTACATGTTGATGGTTAACAACCCAACACTCAGAACCATAAAACATGGCAGGTCTAATTGTTGCTCTATAATATTTACCTTTTAACTTTAATGGTATCTTCTTATCATAAAGAATACCTGATGCTCCTCTCCATTTTAACCAACCAGCATTAATTCTATGCGTAACATCTCCATCAATTCTTCCATCACTTTGCAACATTGACCTTAGGTATTTAAAACTTTCTTTCTGGGGATGCAATGTGTGCCAATTTTAATTTCTATGTCATCTAAAGTAACCAAATGATCAAACTTACATTTCATATATTATGTCTTTGTTCTACTAAGTCGGAGGCCTTTGCTTTCTAATGTTTCTTTCTATAGTTCCAATATTCTATTAACTTTTTCCTTAGACTCCTCCACTAACACAATGTCATATGCAAATAACATACGCCAAGGCACTTCATCTTGAATATGTTTTGTTAACTCATCAATCGTTATAAATAAGTATGGACTTAAAGCTCATCCTTAATGTAACCCAATATTAACTTCAAAGATGTATGCCATTCCTTCATGAGTCCTCACACATGTTTTTGCACATCGTACATGTCTCTTATAAGGTTAATGTATGTCAATGGGATACCTCTTTTTTCCAAGGTTCTCCAAAGAACCTCCCTCGGTATCCTATCGTAAGCTTTGTCTAGATCAATAAATATCATGTGAAGGTCTTTCTTTTTTACTCTAAAATGTTTCATAAGATGTCTCAAAAGGTGAATCGATTCAACATTAGATATGCCTGACATAAATCCAAATTGGTTCTTTGTTGTACTTGATACTTGTCTTAACCTACGTTCGATAATTCTTTCCCATAATTTCATAGTATGGCTCATTAACTTGATACCTCGATAATTCACACAATTCTGAATGTCCCCTTATTCTTATATATGGGTATAAGTGTACTCACTCTCCGTTCCTTAGGATCTTTTAGTTTCTCCATATTTCATTAAATACTCTTATGAGCCAAGTGATTCCTATTTCTCGTAGTATTTTTCAAACTTCAATAGGAATATTGTCTGGTCCTACCAACTTACCGCCCTTCATATGTTTAAGAACCTCTTTGACTTTATTCTTTTGAATACGTTGGTAGAAATTGTGGTTTATATACTTTTATGATTTGACTAACTCTCCTAAGCTAATATTAACATCTTTATTTTTATTAAAAAACTTATAAAAATAGTTTTCCATCTATTTCTTATATCATTATTTGCCACTAAAATTTTTTCATCCTCGTCTTTGATGCATCTAACATAATTAAGATCTTTAGTTTTCTTATCTCTAGCCCTAGCTATCCTAAAAATATTTTTTTTCACCCTCTTTTGAGTGATTTTTTATATAAATCCTCTCAAATTTTAGCTTTTGCTTTAATAACGGCCTTTTTCGGTTCCTTCTTTGCTTTCTTATAAGCTTCTAAAGTTTCACTAGTTTTCTTAGCATAATGTAATTTGTAACATGCCCTCTTTGCCTTGATTTTATTTTGCACTACTTCACTCCACCACCAAGCTTATTTTTGTATCATTACACCTCCCTTAGTACACCTAACACATCTTTCGCCACTTTCCTAATATGTATAACCATATATTTCACATATCACAAGGTGTACCAACATAATTCCAAACATTTCTTTGAAGGACTTTCTGTTTAAATATGGATTAACTGGATATTGAGCTTTTTTAGAAAGCTATGTTCATTTTACATGGTTAATAAATTGAGATTGTAAGTCCAGAATGTTTTCCCTATCTGCGTAATGTTGTGAAACAGTTCTTTATTTGGCTAATGTCACAGGCATTTTCTGAGTGCAACTTCTTTCTCACTGATGTACTTACATTTTTTTCTTATGGATCTATTCTTCATGTACATTCTAGCTTTTGCAAACTGAAGTGGTCTCTGCAAAGATTCAGTCATCTATAGAAGTAATTTGCATAAGCTTGAGTTCTTTGACTTTATCTGCTCCTGCATCTTCCAACATTGCTCGTATTCAGGTATTGAATAGATAATTGAAAATGTATCTTTCTCAACTTCATTTCATTTGCAGAGATCAACAGTATCATGGAACTAAAGTAGTTAATTTTAGCACATACAGGAACGTGAATGCATGAGTAAAAATCACATATCGTCAACAATAAGGGAAGCCATAAAAAGTCAAAGAGAGAACATTTCACCTAGCTCTGAGGCCTTGTCGAAGATTGCGGACTCCCTGAGTTTGTTAACAAGCCAAGAGCTTTTAATGGAGGCTGTGGCTTTGGAAAAGGCAAAACTGGAGGCCATGCGTGAGAATAAGACTGAAGAAATAGAGCTTATAGATGAGGCCATAACTCTTGTTGCTTACATGCATGACTGTCTTGTCAAAATTAAACAATCACAAACAGTTAGCGGGGTGCCAATTCCAGCTGATTTCTGTTGTCCACTTTCCCTGGAACCAATGTCAGATCCAGTAATTGTGTCATCTGGGCAAACTTATGAGCGGGCTTTTATCCGCAAATGGCTAGATCTGGGCTTGACAGTTTGTCCAAAGACACGACAAAATCTTTCTCATACAAATATCATACCCAATTTCACCGTAAAGGCCCTCATTGCCAATTGGTGTGAATTGAATAATTTCAACTTCCCTGATCCAGTAAAGTCTATCAACTCAAATCAGTCTTTGATGCTTCTTGCACATGCAGAGTCTGTTGCTTCTGATTCTCATCCTCCCAGGTTTCGTAGCCCTAAAGCATTGGAATCAACTAGGTTTACAAGTTCAGTTGATCAAAGATCCTCGCGTGGAAACACTGTGGAGGCTTATGCAAATGAACTTCCATCTTCTCAGTCAGACCCTCGTAGGGTTTACGATGATGCTTCGGTTAGCGGGGCTGTCACAGAAGAACCTCTGGATATGGAAAATGGATTTTACGGGGGAGCACTTCGGTTAGAAAGCAATGGAAGTGGGATGGCTGACGCAGGCAGCCTAAGTGTGATTTCTCGATATCCAACCCCAACCTTAGCTGATAATGATTCAGAAGGTGTCTTAATTAATAAGCAGGCTGGTCATACTCGAAGCGTATCTGTTTCCAGTGCTGTTTCTAGCACTCATGTGCAAGTTGAAGCTGGAGATGGCAATGCGGTGTCTAGTGTTAACACAGACCACAAAAAATATGCTTATGGTGAAGTTGCTTCAAATGGTCCTTCATCCGCTCCACCAACGGATATGGATCCTCCAATCAGGTTGTCAGATTTTCGGATTAGAAACCAATCTTTGTGGAGAAGATCAACGGACCAAAATTCTGTTCCGTGGATTTCTTCTTCTCATGTGCTAGAGTCAAAGTCAAACATGTCAGAAATTGAGGCTCAGGTTAGGAAGTTGGTTGAGGATTTGCGTAGCACATCACTAGATGTACGAAGATCAGCAGCTATTGAGTTGCGATGTCTTACAAAGCAAAACAGGGAGAAACGAATTGTAATTGCAGGTTGTGGAGCCATCGAGTTATTAGTTCATCTACTGTATTCAAGAGACATGGAAACCCAAGAGAATGCTGTAACTTCACTACTAAATCCCTCAATTAATGACAATAATAAGACTTCAATTGCCAATGCTGGAGCAATAGAACCCCTTGTTCATGCCCTAAAGACGGGAAGTACGGAAGCTAAAGAGAATTCTGCTGCAACACTTTTTAGCCTTTCTGTGTCAGATGAAAACAAGGCCAAGATTGGAAAATCTGGTGCAATCTATCCCCTTGTTGAGTTATTAAGCGATGGAACTCCTCAAGGAAAAAGAGATGCTGCTATTGCTTTGTTCAATTTGTCAATCTGCCATGAAAACAAGGCACGAATTGTTCAAGCTGGGGCTGTGAAACGCCTTATGGAGCCCCGCTTCAGGTATGGTTGATAAGGCAGTTGCTGTCTTGTCTAATCTTTCAACGATTCCAGAAGGACGTGATGCAATTGGTCAGGAAGGAGGAATCCCTGTTCTTGTGGAGGTTGTTGAACTGGGATCTTCAAGAGGAAAAGAAAATGCAGCAGCAACGTTGCTACAACTCTGTATATGCAGCCCTAGATTCTCTAACATGGTGCTCCAAGAAGGTGTTGTGCCTCCCTTGGCAGCATTATCTCAGACTGGCACCGCTCGTGCTAAAGAGAAGGTAATCCCTCTCTCTCTCTCTCTCTCTCTCTCTCTCTCTCTATATATATATATATATATATATATATATATATATATATATATATATATATATATATATATATATATATAACTAAGCCTTTTCCCATACTAGATGGGATCGGCTACATGGATTCTTTGTTTCCACGGAGCCCTATCATAGTTTGTAGAATCCATGATAGATAAGTATGACATGGATATATATATAATGTGTGTGTTAATGGAATGTGGTAATCCCTCTCTCTCTCTAATATATATATGTATATAATGTGTGTGTATATATAAATATATGTAATGTGTGTGTGATTCGTTCACATGGATATATAAGTCTGACATTGCACATAGCCGTGCACCCCTTTAAAAGTGTGGGGCCTACACTGTCCAGGAAACCATCTTACAAACACATACACACACACACACACACATATATATATATATATGTATGTATGTATGTATGTATGTATGTATGTATATATCCGCTAGTTAAAACGATGACATAATTTTAAAAATCTTATAGACATTATCTAAAATTCTAAGTGCATGTTTTCTGGCATTTTAGTTTTCAATTGTGACTGCATGTGCAGCTAAGACCTCTTAGATTTTCAAAAATAAATGGTGCGAAGCAAACCAAAGTTGACTTAGAGGATCACATGTCTACCGTAAACACGGTCCAAGGAATGTTTTTTACCAAATGAGCTACTCTAGGTGCATATATGAAGTTTTATTGCCACTTGCAACTTAAACTTTAAGCACATATACACACAAGCACACTCTAAAAAACCAAAGGAAGACCTTGTTTTTTCGAGTACATGTGGAGATGCCATTGTTTGGTGCATTGTAAAGTGTTGAGCTGATACTGAGAGATCATGGCTTTGAAATCCTGACAGTCGATGAGTCCATGCAAAACGAAAGCGTTTATGACAATCTTAGTGTGCCTGCTCTCTTCCTCCTCCGTTCATCGTTCTCAAATATGGAACTGCTGCATGACCATGTACACCGGGAGCAGAGATGTACTTATTTTTGGATAACATTCTTTTTTGACTTTGAATATTGCATAAAAGGGAAGCTTTATGAGTGAACTGCTGCATGACCATGTACACCGGGAGCAGAGATGTACTTATTTTTGGATAACATTCTTTTTTGACTTTGAATATTGCATAAAAGGGAAGCTTTATGAGTGTTTAATTAACCTTTGTCTTTTCAAACTAGAATTCACGCTATTGTAAATCTTGTTTGTTCCAGGCGCAGACACTTCTTAGCCATTTCAGAAATCAGCGACATGGCAACCCAAGGAGGGGCTGATTTCTTTGAGGAATTGATCCCTCATTTACATGTACAATCTTCTTTAGTTTATTCCAGAGAATGATAGAGAGCTTATCATTTTCTGTATATATGTACGTTAAAGGATTTTTCGAATCTTCTGCTAAAATAAAATTATTTTTTGTGACGCTCAGATGTTTTATGTATCATTAATGGATATTGGAACTTTCTTTTATAGCTGTTCATGTGTTATTTCATATTCTTATTTGTTACTGTCGTTTTATCAAATGGGTTATGTCTAATCAGCTTGCATTTGAAGATTATTTTCAACCCTTTGTAACTTTATCTCTGTAGAATAACCATTTGATGAGCGTGTTTTCTCAAACACCTTTATATTGTTATCATAATTCGTGGTTGCCTGTACATCATGAGAGAGATCCTCTGCAATTGCAAAATGATTCCATGAAAGTTGCATCGTGTTTTTTTCTTTTGGATTGCCAAGATGGGGTTAGGCAGACCTCTACCAGTTACACAAAAAGAATATACGGAGTGGGCCGTCAATCTGGTGATTGATCCCTCCAGCAAAAATCAGTCCAAACCCAACCTAACTTTGCAAAAGAAATTAGTAGTCATTCCTTTCCTTAGGCAGCCATCTAATGCAACTTAGGAGTGCAAACTCTCTGCATAATTGTTCCTGCGAGCACTAACAATGCCTTCTGCAGATATATCTTGAAGACGCTCAGCATGTGTGCAGAGGAATGGGCTACCTTCCAGCCGGCAGCTATGTCTTTCACGATCACAGATTGCATGACCATCTTGACAGGCTGGCCCGACGGTTTCAACCAGAACTGAACCAAGCCAAAAACTGGCTGAACCAGGAATCAGAGACCACCTGATATCGTTCCGGTTTCACCTCTTATAAAACTGGAATTGAAATAGACTCGACCGATGGTTCTAAAACTGTAACTGAAACCAGCCTCAAACCGGTTCGATTATGGTTCCAGGTTCTGGGCTAACTGGAATTGGACATGTCAAAATACAGTAACCCAGCCGTGAGATGATGGATGCCATCCATCTTCAGCAAACCACTTACCTTGAACCACTAAAGGAGCTTTACCAAGAAGGGGAAGAAGACCACACCAGCTCTAACATGTCGCAAGATGTGAATTGAAGATACAACCATGTTAAACACGATAACTCGTGGGGGAATATTCGCATACTTACAGCGCCATACTCGAGCCTCAATCAGAATTAATTGAAAAGTTTTAAAGTCAAGTGTAATATATACATGCATACACGCGCACTCACACACAATCATATAAATAAATAAGAAAAGAGAGAAAGAGAGGGAGTCCTAAATGCACAATGTCTTTTGGTAAATAATTTCTACCATTCGATTTTGAGATTAAATGTAGAGATTTGGATTACTTTATATTTAATGTACATGGTATGTTAAATGTAAAGTATACTTATATTTTAAAATATAATTTAAATTTCTACTATTGAGCTCAAAAATCAAACAATAGAAGTGATTATGCAAGATTAGATAAAGGAAAACATGCATTTAAGACTCCCTCTCTCCCTCTTATATATATATATATATATATATATATATATATATAGAGAGAGAGAGAGAGAGAGGCCAAAGTCCATGTGCACACTCATGCTTAAATCAACTTATTAAACATTTTCATCACTCCATCAACAATCAATGATAGAGATTTGAATTTAAAAAGTATTTAATGTATCATCATTAAATACAAAATATAAAAAGTATAACATATTTTTCTTTCTAAATGCAAATCTCTACCATGAATCATGTAGATGAAACACTGAAAATATTTAATTGAATTTAAGCATGAATAGGTGTGTACATCTACCATGTTCTCTTATTTATATATATATATATACATATATATACATATAAATAGAGAGAGATAGAGACCAGAGTACGTTAGGGTGGTTGGTTTATCCAATCAATTCCAAACATACAAGCATCAAACCGTTAGCTCAACGGCAGGATGCTCTAGCAGCATTGTTGCTGGTGAGGAGTTTGAATCCCAGAGGGTATGTGTGGCTTTGGCCTCCTTTAACCCAAAAATAAAATCCAAACATACAAAAAGCGTCAATGAGATCATGTTTAACATAATTTATTTGTTGCTTTTCATGTCTTAAATTGGTTTGAACAAGTGCCATCCTTTGATTTGTCATCATTTAAAAACTAGCATCATTTGTTGCTAACAACCTATCAACAACGATGCATTCTTCATAATAACACACAAGTTTGAGAAGTGGACGGTAGCCCAACCTATCAACAACGATGCTTTCCTCATATTGCGCAAAGTAAAGTTTCTATGTAGTAAAAAAATCGAACTTTGTTCTCCTTAACTTTCCAACACTTGCATGATTACATAAATTCGCATTTGGATGCAGTTAAATTGACTAATAAGTCTCGATCTCCAGAAAGATTTGAATTGACTAACAAAAGTCCCTATGCGAACCTTTGATTGGATTCTTCACTCTAGCCACCAGGTTGGCGGACCAAAGCCATCTTCTCGAATGCTTGCCTGTAAAATATGAGGAAAGCAGTTCGATTATGAGGATCGCTGATCAGTCTGTATCAGAGGAAGATCTCTGTGTAACAGAAATAATTAAGACACCAGTACTACGTTATCCTGCAAACATTTTCTCTATTTAACCTTTAGAAATCTACATCCTCGTAAACTATGTTATCAAAAGCGGATCCCTTATCGGCATCATCAAAGTGTAAGCAAGGTTTAAGTAACCAAAATGATAAACCCATATTTGGGAAACAGGGATAAACCCACATCTGGAAACAATATTAAAAATTTAAGTACACAAACAGGCATCAATTAGCATGTCAGTATGTCATGAATATATCAACGAATATACTATTGCTAACAAATCAAAATAAATAAGAATTGACATTAAACTTATTAAATCTTTTATATGAAAAGGAGACAGGAAATGACTTGCATAGAGCGATGATAAAGTGAGCCACAGTGCCGAGGAGACTAAGAGGACTCTTAGTCCAGCTATTGGTACCATAGGTACAGAAGCAAAAGCATCGAACCGAACAGGCAACATACTAGTGGGAGGTAAAACATATATATAAAGCTACTAGAACACATTTAGTAGGTGCCTACATCTTGACTAACACTAATCAACAAATTACTTAACAACACGGGAACATAGGTTAGCAAAGCACAAAGAGAAATAGTCCAAACTAGAAATAACAATCTAGAAAAGAGGAATCACGTGTACCAAGATGAATCTTCAATCAATTAATACATGAAAATCACTTTAAAGATCATAACAAACAGAAAGACTTCCCACTCAAAATTTAGTAAAGAATATGGAAGTCTACAATTACACAATGGAACCATGAAACTTAAATCCAAGCTCAAGATTTTTGTGTCGCAATCCTTCCCAAAAAATAAGACAAACAAGTCACTCTAAAACAAGAACTAAAAAGGTTAAAAAGGCCTGTGATTCCAAGTTGAAGTTGTCCACGATGTAAAATTCAGCATGATTAACAGATGCCTATAACAAATACACTCCACTTCAAATAAGATAGTCTTCCAATATTGGACACCAATCTGAAAGATTCACTGCACTTGAACCAGTGTTTGTCTTCTATACAGTCAATAAAGCACTATAGCGTATTTGTGGTCCTAGGGCGTTATAACAGTAACAATTTAGCAACTACAACAACAACAACTAAGCCTTTTCCCATACTAGACGGGGTCGGCTACATGGATTCTTTGTTTCCATATAGCTCTATCATGTGCCATGTTAAAAGTTAACTCACAATAAGCCAGATCATTCTTTATTGTTTCTTTCCAACACTTCTGTGGTCGTCCTCTACCTCTTTTAATACTTTCTAAATTTAGTTTTTCATACATTCTTATAGGTTCTTCTTGTGATATTCTTTCTATATGTTCAAACCATCTTAAACGATATTCTCTTATTTTATCCTCTATTGATGCCACTCCTAATTTGTTTCTAATAACCTCATTATGTATAAAGTCTTTTCTTGTATGACCACTCATCCATCTCAACATCTTCATTTCTGTCATAGACATCTTTTGTACATGTTATATGGTTAACAGCCCAACACTCGGAATCATAAAACATGGCAGGTCTAATTTTGCTCTATAATATTTACCTTTTAACTTTAATGGTATCTTCTTATCACAAAGAATACCTGATGCTCCTCTCCATTTTAACCAACCTGCATTAATTCTATGCGTAACATCTCCATCAATTCTTCCATCACTCTGGAAAATTGACCCTAGGTATTTAAAACTTTCTTTTTGGGGGATGAAATGTGTGTCAATTTTAATTTCTGTCCTCTGAAGTAACCAAACGATCAAACTTACATTCCATATATTTTATCTTTGTTCTACTAAGTCGGAGGCCTTTGCTTTCTAATGCTTCTCTCCATAGTTCCAATTTTCTATTAACTTTTTCCTTAGACTCTTCCACTAACACAATGTCATATGCAAATAACATACACCAAGGCACTTCATCTTGAATATGTTTTGTTAACTCATCAATGATCATTATAAATAAGTATGGACTTAAAGTTGATCCTTGATGTAACCCAATATTAACTTCAAAGAAGTTTGTCATTCCTTCATGAGTCCTCACACATATTTTAAGAAAAACACATATGGATAGTGTACAGGGCCTGGGTCGACCCATATGGATATGAGTTAACCCAGTTTGATCCATATTTTGAGTTAAAAAAATAATAACGCTAAAATCCTATAGAATTTTTATACTTCTTGACCCCAAACCCTCCTCTCTCTCTATCTGCATGCTGCTTCTAATAGACCACCACCATCAGCATCAACATAAAAACCTGTGATTGTGACAGCATGGGTACCGGACAGTGTGTTTTTCTCTCTCTTGTTTGTCTCCTCATCTTTGTTCTTCTTCCTTCTATTCTGGTCTCTGATTTTTTTCTCATGAGAAAACATTCTCTCTTCTAGGGAAAACGTTCTCCTTATCTATGTCCCTGCCTGTGTGTGTGAAGTCACATAAAAGAACAATTAGTTTTTGTTTTTTCCTATTTTTTTCTTTCTTTCTCTTTTTCTTATTCTATCCTCTGTTTTTTCATATTTTCTTTATTTTTATAAAGAGGTTATTAGAAACCAATTGGGAGTAGCACCAATACAGGATAAAATGTTCCCATATGAAGATATGAAAAACTAGATTGTGAAAATGTTAAAAGAGGAAGAGGACGAGTTGGAAAGAAACAATAAAGAATAATAGTATGCCTATGAAAACAAAAAATCCATGTAGCCAATCCCATCTAATATGAGAAAAGGCTTAGTTGTTGTTGTTGTCTTTATTTTATAAAAAGGTTCAGTCATTAGAATTAGTTTTGTGTTTGTGGATATGATTAGTCCACGGTAAACAACAGTATGCCTATGTCTAGTTAGTTTTGTCAGTTTCAACTTTTCCAAATGTTCTGTGTCAAACCGATTCTTTATTTTGTTTTGTCTTCTTTTCTAGTTTCTGCTTGTTTTATTGTGCTTCCTGAATTAGTTTTAATTAATGCTTTCTTTATTTTGTTTTTGTTTTTTTTCTAAGTTGTTTTTGTATCGTGATAACATTTTAGTATAATGAGCTTAGTTTTTGTCTTAGTGTCACATAATCAGCTTGGTTTTAGTTTATGTTTTTTCTTTTGAATTATTTTAGGTTTGGTGCTCTTTATTTACATTATGTATTAGTGTCACAATAATATTCGGATAGCTCATTCCAGCTGTGAAAACTCATAGCTTCCTATATAAGCTAACATGTCTACCAAAACTTTATCACACTAAAACAACCTGAAATTTCAAAATAACATTGCCCGAACTATTAGTAACTTTATGAAGATGAACATATTAAAGACATTAGGCATGCCCACTATACAACTACTAAATTGGGACTAGATATCTATAAAATTAAAGGAAACGGTCTTATCAAATTAAACGTATGAGTTGTGTGACATGTTAACAACCATAGGTGTTGCACGCATGAACAAAAGCAATGATAACAAAGTAATCAACAGGGATGAAAACATGAATAAGAAAAACAAAACACAGTAAGTGTGCTTATCGTTAAGGACGATCTGTTCGCCAAATAAATGGGATAAAAAAATGAAAGTCACAAAAAGAACACCACTAACTTGAGATATAATACCCTACACAGTGCTCATGTAAAAAAAGTGAACGCTTACTGTGATCTGCATCGGTGCAAATGGCTTCGCATCTTTTTCTTGCTCAGTTGGTATAGAAGGATACCTAACACTAGTCACACGAAAGCGTACCTGAAAATTAAATTGAAGAGGTCGCAAAAAAATAGATTATGACCTACATGAATGCAGTTGAATATGTCGATTTCCATACAAAGAAGAAGGCTAACCTCTTCTTCTAGCGGCAAAACAAAGCTTTCTGTGTCATCATCAACTTGCCAAACCCATAAGCCACCACTATTCCTGCAGCACAGAAGGATAAGACAAGGAATCAGGATAAAAAGTGCTTTAGGATTATCTCATACGTTTTGAGTGCCCAAAAGAGATCAAAAGAATGATGGGTTCATACAATTTGGATGGCTGTGGAAGTAGATCACTGGGCACATGAATGTCTTCGAAAAATCCTAGAGACACTATAATTATATGTTCACAGTAAGTGAGCAGGTAAAGTTGCATGTAGTAAACAAAACAATAAGGAACACTAGAGTATACATTGAAAAGACAATGTAACATAATTAGATAAATCGTCCCTATGTAGTAAGTGATCGGCTCTAATCAATATTGATTCCCACAGAATGTTAATGGACTAAGTGCGTTTTCACTGCTGATTTTGTGCTGCCAAAGGATTGGTTATTCACTGAAGTTTCTACGTCAATTTTAAGATTTGAATGACAAGTATAAGTCTGTATTCAATGTTCGCTATTGCAACCCAACAATACTCCATTCTGGTGAATTATGTTACTATTTCTCATGCAAATTTATACAATTGCCAGCAGGTTAAGAAAGGTCATTTCTCCACTCACATCGTAGACCAGTAGCATCAGACTCTTTAATTTTCCCAATGATAACTTCTCCCACAAATGGCCGAAACATGATGACCCCGAACACGACCTGTAGAAAGAATCAAAAACCTTAACCACATTGACAGCCAGCTAGCTTACCAAGTACTCTATCACATTCACGTACACAACAAGAAATATTAACATTGAGTAGAGTTGTAAATGTCAGGAAAACATCATGATAATCTTGGTGCTGAGTGTACAACCAATAGCACCAACATTAACTAAGGCCTTCACTCACCGTATAGGTAGAGGCCCCCTCTCCAGGCAAAACAGTGCCACCACTAATTGACTTAAGGCCATAAATCGAAATACACAGCCCCAAATCCTTGACAACCTGAGAATTAACCACACAAAGATGGGAAATTTTAAACGGAAAACAAGAAGAAAATGAAAACACCTCAAAAGTAATTCTATTAAAGTCTACAGTGGAAAGATACGAATCGTGATAAAAATCACCATGAATTTCACAAACTGCAAAAGACTGTCACCCAGCTGTGATCATTTAGTCTTGAATACTTTCAAAAGGAAAAAACAAACTTCCTACACGAAATGCATATTAGTAAAAGAATTCCCGATTTCAACCAGAAACGGGAACCACTTCCACGCTAATCAAGAACACAAGAAGATAACCCATAAGAGATTCGAATACTAAAAAGCGGTCACACACTGAATTTGCAAAACACCAAGACCAATCTCTGGAATTCCTTAACTTCCATAGGATACGGACGTAAACATGGAGAGAGAGACCTTGTCGAGGAAGAGCTTTTCGAGTTCACCGGTGATGGCTTGATCTAGTGGGAGGCAGTGCTGGTCTGGCGGAAGCCGGAGTGTGTGCTCCAGCACGTTCAAGAAGAACATCTCTCTCTCACTGTGGTTTTTTTGTAGGGTTTAGGGTTCCCGCGAAGGACTGGCGGGGCGCCGGGACGATTCGTTGCAACAATTGTGCAGTGGAAGATGAGCGCTAGTCTGTGGATCGCCGGTGCCCACAGATGGGCGAAGATGTTAACGGGCCTTGCCTCTTCGGGTCCATGTTAGTCCTGCTTTGATTCCTATACGGAACTGGTACCAGATCTAGTCGGGATGCTCATGGTTCGGTTCCAGCCTCAACCTTAAACCAAACCAATGTATTGGTTCTCTGTATCTTAAGAACGGAACCAAATAATACATAGAACCAAACCAAACGTTGGTTTAGATGTGGCTCTACACATTCTGATATTATGTTAATATATGACAAGATGTATTATATAACAGATAATAAATATGAAGCAACACCGTATTTTCGTTATGTCATGATAGATAAACTTCGGGTTTGGAAAGAAAAATACAAAGGATCGTTATGTATCATTAGATCTATTGATCTAGGGTTAGGATCTCTCTCTCTCTCTCATACACACACACACACACACACACACACATATATATATATATATAAATAGAGAATAATTCATGAGAGCACACCATCATTAAATCTACTTAAAGATTTTCTCTATTCGATCAACATGATCAGTGATGGAGTTTTGAATTTAAAAAATATTTAATACACAATATAAGTATGAAAAATATAATTATATATTTTACTTTTTAAATGTATATCTCTACTGTTGATTATATTGATTGAATAATTGAGATCTTTAAGTGGATTTGAGTATGGATGGTTGTGCATATATACCCCTTTGGTTCTCAAGTTCTGTTTCAACCTTCGAATCACGAACATAACCATGACTTTTTGCTCTTTTGGATGTAGAACTAATGAATGCAAACCCCTTAGGAGGAGACGAGGAGACGCAGATGGGTTAGATTCGAGATTGAGAAGGCGATTTAGACAAAAGAGACACAACCACGTTGAATTCGAGATTGAGAAGACGATTGGCATAGAAAAGGAAGGACTAGGAGAAAACATCCTTAGTGATGGTGGCAATGGAAGAACAGTAGGGTTCCTATGGTGTTGGGAGAAAAGGAGAATAGGGCATGGGAGAGAGAATAGAAGCACAGGCGGGAGGGAAAGTAGAGGGTTGAGAATGAGGAGCAATTTGGAAAAGAGGTGCGTCAAGCGATGGCAACGGGGCAGGTTTTCACTCCACCTGGCCCCGCCCCACCCTAACATTTCCTCTATATGTCCCGCCCCGCAGGTCTTGAGGCATCAGACCTGTACAACCCGACCCCGCTCCATCCCACCCATTTCAAAGTATACAAATTTATAAAAAAGAGAACATTTGAAATTATATATTTTACATGAAATATAAAATGTTTATAGTATTTTATATTATTAAATTAATATGATGTATATTTATATACAAAAAATATACTTAAAACATATATATACATATCAGGGTGGGGCAGGTTTATGGGTTTTTTCTCTCAATGCCTCGCATGAGATGGGGCGGGGTGAGTACCTGCAGGGAGGGTGGAAATAGCCATCCGTAGGCGTGTGGATAGTGAAAAGGAGTGTATGCTTAGTGAAGATGATATATATATATATATATATATATATATATATATATATATATATATATATATATATATATATATATATATATATATATAGAGAGAGAGAGAGAGAGAGAGAGAGAGAGAGAGAAGTAGAATTTCAAAAGACAAAATAAACCTCCCGATCTCGTTCGAAAGGTCCATTCAGTGCATTGGAGCAACACTCATACACGACGCACCATATCAAGTCTCTCTCTCACTATCTGTCTATATCTATATATACATATATAGTCCATTTGGATTAGACCAACTGTCTCTAAAGCCATACACTATCATTCATTGAAGCTTTTAATAAGAATCAATAGGTTTATACGAGTAAGTTCTATTATTTGCAGAGGTTGTTATGAAACATACTCATATTTTATACCGTTGGTCTTGATCGAAGCAATATTAACATTTGATCTCAAACTTAATAACAAAAAGGAAAAATACAAGGCATGCTGATGGAGTCTCCTTGTGTTAACTCCCCCTCCATTTATTCCCATGAGAAAGATGGAGGAAAGTTCTGAATGGGGATAATGGCGGCAGTTCTTGTATTTATTCTTTACACCTCAGACAGTAGAAATAAGACTTATTCGGTATGTTGGCGGAAACACTTACGACATGTTCCAGCCGTTGAACAGTCCGAATAAATCAACATAACAGACGGAATTGAATTGTTGTTTCGAAAATCTCGACGATGAACGGACGCTCTTTGATCCCCTCCTCTTGTTTCACTCTCTGACCAGAATCCTCACCGCTCTTCGTTCTTTCCTCTACAACAAGGATCACAGTTTTGTGGCTTCGATAATAGCGGTTTTCGTGTGGCCTCTATTTTCATTTGGTTTGTTCTTTCTTTACGAACAAGCGAATCTGTTTTACGTTTAACAGTTTGCTTTGTCAGAGTAAATTAGATTTTTTATTCTCTACTTGCTTACTGAATTTTCTTATGATCTACCGGAAAGGTTCCGTGGAGTACGATTCTAAGTGTTATCACTCAACTCAACTGTGGTTGTACTCTGTATTCTTAGTTTCATGGAGCTAATGATCAGGAAAATGTACAGTTAGGTATATAGACAGGAAGGTTGGAATGGTCTTTAACCTCATGTGCATTCTGCTTCAGAAGCTATGAGTCTTCTGAGAATGTGTTGTCCATTGTGGGGATTTCATTACATATATGTGTGTGTGTGTGCGTTTTTATTGGCTCGATTTGGAGAATATGATAGCACTCGTAATTGATAATTACTCATCTTCTTGTCCATTGATGGCACTAAATATGCATAATGATGGCCGAATAATCAATCACTCACATGACACACTCAAATATAAAGGGACGATCGAAATTAAGGAAGTTCCCCAGAACGATGTTAACCATCTTCATTCGCATAGTTAGGAGGTGGACCTGCTTTTAATGACCAAACGGCCCTAGTTGGCCGGGATAAAACATGAATAGGAGAGAAGAATGGTCGCAAACACTTCAAATTACAACACGCGCATTTAGAAGCACACCAAATATCAGAGTAGGAAACACGCCAGCCAGATAAAGTGGGTAAAAATAGCAGGTTTACTCGGCACAATTTTAGACTAAAATCCAAAAGGAAGAAACGAAAGGGATTCTACAGTTGTCCCTCCAAAACAGAGAATTCACCCATAAGAGAGAGCAATGGAGCTAGTGATGACACCTCCACCTATAACGTTACATCTACTTGGATCTCTGTCTCATCTTTCGGCGCTTTCTCTTGAGACGCCTCATGCGCTTCTTCTTCCACTGCAACAGAATAGAATATGATACTATTATTTCAAAAACGATAGATTTTAGGAACTCTACACACCGGCCTTTTGCCTCATGCCCACCCCGCCCGCCTATATACAGCACGGGAATTGGTGCAGGTATAGGGTGATGGTGTCCAGGCCTATAATATATACAGACAGAGAGACGAATAGATGGTTATCATCTTGAAAAATCTTCTATTATTATTATTATTATTATTTATTCCTTCACTTTTTCAAAATGGAAAACATGTGTAGCTTAAAATTACACAATTTTGTTGAGAAGCTTTCAGACATCAACAATAACATCAGTTAAAGAGCAAAACCAGAACATGTGAATAGAAGCACTGATACACGCATGCAAAACTAGGATCCTCATCCATGCAAATATGTCAGAACATAGGTACCAGTTACAGTTGAGTCAGTTGAGGAGAAGCAAAATTAACAAAAGAAATGTTTAGTTGGAACCATCCAAGACATTGAAGGAAAAGACTTGGGAAAAAGAAGTTCCATACTCTAACTTTAGTATCTGCCTCCAGAACAAAGCCAACAAGAACAGATACAAGATAATCGTATCTTGAAGCTGAAAGGAGAGGCATATCTTACGACTCAAGTACATGGCCTTAACAATCAACTCAAGGCTTTAAATCACTTTGGAAGACTATATTTTCCGTCAATTATGAGCTGACCTATATGGATAAAACACAAAACATGTTTTCATACAGAATTGAGAGGGCAGACAAGTATGTGACTTCACAGCTGATCATCATCTTGAAGCTGAAAGAAAAGGCATATCTTACAATTCAACTAGAGGTTGTTCTAACCATACATGAAATCTCTTAGTGGATTTGAAGCCAAAACTAAATGGTTAGTGGCTAAAGTCAAATGTGGATACACATTAAAAAAACAGATTTATATTCTAAAACATATCATTGTAAGGGATCACCCTTGCATTGCCGGTCCCAAGCCCGGATAAAGGAGGAGGGTTGTGTTAGGCTTCCGACAGCCAGCGTAAAACTTCGTCGGATTTCTACAACATGGATTACAAAAATTATGAGCATTGCTTTGGGGCGTTCCCGCCTAGCGACGTGCTGCAGAGCCCGAATGCAGTAAGAAGTAAGCAAAGGCCACTACATTTTCGCCCGAATGTAGTGAATCAATTGCAGAGAGGGTTCCCACATCATGGACGGGTGTGGGAAAAGAAGTTAGTCCCGCTACATTGACGCCCGAATGTAGTGAAAAATTTTCAGAGAGGGTCTCCGCATTTTGATTATGGACGGATGCGGGGGGTAAGGAAGCTAGTCCTAGATAATAAGATTCGTATTGGTTCTTGGAATATCGGAACATTATCGGGTAAGCTAATGGAGGTGGTAGATACTATGATTCGGAGAAAGATTCATATTCTATGTTTACAAGAGACAAAATGGGTTGGAGAAAAAACAAAGGAGATAGAGGATACAGGTTTTAAATTATGGTACTCAGGTAAAGAAAAGGCCCGAAACGGAGTTGGTATTATCATAAATAAAGATTTAAAGGAGAGTGTAGTAGACATACAACGATATGGTGACCGAATTATGACATTGAAATTAGTGTTAGGAGTAGAGGTTTTGAATATAGTTTGTGCGTACGCACCCCAAGTAGGACTAGAAGATAGTATAAAGACAGTTTTTTGGGAAGAGTTAGATAAGGTGTTTCAAAAGATTCCACAAAGGGAGATGATTTGTTTAGGAGGAGATTTAAATGGACATGTCGGTAAAGAGGCATTAGGATATCAAGGGATTCATGGAAACTTTGGTTATGGGGATATAAACGAGGAAGGTAGGGAGATTTTAAATTTTGCTATGTCATTTGATCTCTTTATAGTCAATACAATCTTCAAAAAACGAGATGAACATTTAATTACTTATAAGAGTGGCTTATCACAAACACAAATTGATTACTTTATTTGTAGAAAAAAAGATAGAGCGTGTTGTAAAGATTGTAAGGTAATTCCAGGAGAAAGCTTAACCACCCAACATCGACTTTTAGTTATGGATTTACAAATAAAAAAATGGACAAAGAAGAAAAGAGTGCATCGAGCTATTCGGACTAAATGGTGGAACCTCAAAAGTGAGAAAGAAGATATATTTAAACAAAAAGTCCTTCAAGGAGATGTTTGGAATTATGTTGGCACACCTTGTGATATGTGGAACAATATGGCTATACATATTAGGAAAGTGGCGAAAGATGTGTTAGGGGTATCTAAGGGAGGTGTACCGGCACAAAAAGAAGCTTGGTGGTGGAGTGAAGTAGTACAAAACAAAATCAAGGCAAAGAGGGCATGTTACAAATTACATTATGCTAAAAAACTAATGAAACTTTAGAAGATTATAAGAAAGCAAAGAAGGAAGCAAAAAAGGCCGTTAGTGAAGCAAAAGCTAAGATTTGGGAGGACTTATATAAAAAACTCAACTCAAAAGAGGGTGAAAGAGACATTTTTAAGATAGCTAGGGCTAGAGATAAGAAAACTAAAGATCTTAATTATGTTAGATGCATAAAAGACGAGGATGAAAAAATTCTAGTGGCAAATGATGATATAAGAAATAGATGGAAAAACTATTTTTATAATCTTTTTAATGAAAATAAAGATGTTAGTATTAGTTTAGGAGATTTAGCCAAGTCAGAAAAGTATATAAACCACAATTTCTACCGACGTATTCAAAAGAATGAAGTCAAAGAGGCTCTTAAACATATGAAGAGTGGTAAATCGGTAGGACCAGATAATATTCCTATAGAAGTTTGGAAAATACTAGGAGAAATAGGAATCACTTGGCTCACAAGACTATTTAATGAAATATGGAAAAACCAAAAGATGCCCGAGGAATGGAGAGCAAGTACACTTATACCCCTATATAAAAACAAGGGAGACATTCAAAATTGTGCGAATTATCGAGGTATCAAGTTAATGAGTCATACTATGAAATTATGGGAAAGAATTATTGAACGTAGGTTACGACAAGTATCAAGTACAACAGAGAACCAATTTGGATTTATGCCTGGTAGATCTACTATTGAAGCGATTCACCTTTTGAGACGTCTTATGGTACATTTTAGAGCAAAAAAGAAAGACCTTCACATGATATTTATTGATCTAGAAAAAGCTTATGATAGGGTACCGAGGGAGGTTCTTTGGAGAACTTTGGAAAAAAGAGGTATCCCATTGACATATATTAACCTTATAAGAGACATGTATGATGGTGCAAAAACATGTGTGAGGACTCATGAAGGAACGACAGACTTCTTTGAAGTTAATATTGGGTTACATCAAGGATCAACTTTAAGTCCATACTTATTTATAATGGTGATGGATGAGTTAACAAAACATATTCAAGATGAAGTACCTTGGTGTATGTTATTTGCAGATGACATTGTATTAGTGGAGGAGTCTAAGGAAAAAGTTAATAGAAAATTGGAACTATGGAGAGAAACATTAGAAAACAAAGGCCTCCGACTTAGTAGAACATGTAAGTTTGATCATTTGGCTACTTCAGAGGACATAGAAATTAAAATTGGCACACATTGCATTCCCCAAAAGGAAAGTTTTAAATACCTAGGGTCAATTTTTCAAAGTGATGGAAGAATTGATGGAGATGTTACACATAGAATTAATGCTGGTTGGTTAAAATGGAGAGGAGCATCAGGTATTCTTTGTGACAAGAAGATACCATTAAAATTAAAAGGTAAATATTATAGAGCAGCAGTTAGGCCTGCCATGTTTTATGGTTCTGAGTGTTGGGCAATTAATCATCAACATGTACAAAAGATGTCTGTGACAGAAATGAAGATGTTGAGATGGATGAGTGGTCATACAAGAAAAGACCGTATACATAATGAGGTTATTAGAAACAAATTAGGAGTGGCACCAATAGAGGATAAAATGAGAGAACATCGTTTAAGATGGTTTGGACATATAGAAAGAAGATCAAAAGAAGAACCTGTAAGAAGGTTAGAAAAACTAAATTTGGAAAGTATTAAAAGAGGTAGAGGACGACCACAAAAGTGTTGGAAAGAAACAATAAAGAATGATCTAGCTTATTGGGAGTTAACTGCTAACATGGCACACGATAGAGATCTGTGGAAACAAAGAATCCATGTAGCCGACCCCGTCTAGTATGGGAAAAGGCTTAGTTGTTGTTGTTGTTGTTGTATATCATTGTGTGCCATGAGGTTTCTCAATTTTCATCGCCATCCACAATACAGGAAAATCAACTGAACTAGAGTGTCCCTGATTTTTATTATGCTCAACCATCCTGTTCAAAGTTCAAACTGTATGGACATTCTTTCAGGTATTACAGGCCAAAATCTAGTTTAATAACAAAATCTAAACAAGTTTACCCCAACTTTGAACTTCACCTACAAGCGATCACAACAAATTATTAAAGTCAAAATCGCACAAGTATAAACATATTGATAACCTAAAGGAATGTCAAATTCAAAACTTTCTGTAGAATAAAAAATATCTAAAGACAGCCTCAACAGTGATCCAAATATAAGAATGAAATTAGTGAAAATAACTAACATATCGAGACTTAGATCCAGCAAACTCAACTTTTGAAGTGCTTAAAGGATCGCATTCCACAAGACAGTCGTCTCAAAGGAAAAGTCACAGAAGAAGCCAATAAGAAAGCATAATCCATTGAACGACGAGAGGCAAGCATCAGAGTCATGGAAGATGAACAACACCGCTACGCTCAAATGAGCAGCTTCTAGGTTTTTGTCATATTATTCATCATTGCTTGCCACAAAATTCTTATTTCTCTTATAATCCATTAAATCAGTAAAATTTCAAAAAACAATTTTTACGAAAACAAGTCATTTCAGCTTCCATAAAAGGAAAGCCAAAATAATATTGAACAATGATCCTCTTAAATCTGAATATACGAACCATTAAACAGGCAAACAAGTCGAAATGCAACGTGAACAAAAAAGAAAGTAGACGAACGAACCGTTGCCACGGAAAACAGCAAGCATCACAAAATAGATGGAACAAGAATTCGGTATATCAACGATTTGATCACGTTATTATAAGATGCACTTAAACCATGCTTCACAATAGACCAAGTCAAACTAAGAATTCAAGCCTACATTGCGCAACTACTGGCTAGATAAAAAATCCAAATCTAGCAATGTAGAACAAAAGGTCAAGAAACCTCATTAAGAGAAAAAACAAAAACAGACTCAAAGAATACTAATAAGAAGCCACTTGGTACGAACATCTACTCAAAACCTTAAAGAACCTATTTTTCGCGTACGTGTCAGACGTAATCGATTTAAACAAAAACAATCAAAATTCAAGCTTCATTACAAGTCTGTCTTCCCCAAATCTACGGATGAAAAGAGCGAAATCGTGCAAGGTTTCTAGGGTTTCAGCGAAAGCACCATAAAAGAAACATAAACGAAATATTGAGGCCTCGGATGGAACAAGAAACGGATCCGGCAGAGAAACAAACCTTCGCTCTCATCTTCTCCCGCTCTGAGACGTTCGAGCGGCGCGACTTCCACTGTTTTCTTCTGATGGAACAAGAATTGGATCAATTTCCGCTTTATAAGGTAGGGTAGATGGGAACCCTAACCGTGGCGTTCCTGAATTACCCTGAGGGTACCTTCTTACCAATGATTTACATATATAACCCTCAGTTTGCTTAGGTGCGCCGTTGCACTCCGTGCTTTTGAGGAGCCGTTTATGTCATTTCTCATATTCCGTAAGTTATTCTCGTCATTTGCAATCGTGAATTTCGTGAGCCCTGAACGCGGCTCGTTTAAGAAGCGCTCTATTGAAACCCTAGCGGCTCGAGCTTTAGTCTCCAAAGTTTGAGTCGGCTTGGAAGGGTCGTTTATTTTTATGTTCAGCAAGCTAACCTCGATTAAAATTAAGATCAAGTTCTGTGTATTCAAAATTCTTTTGAGCATCACTTCAGAGTATGATCCCACCAGTAAACTCAAAGTTGATCTCCATAAATTAAGAGCTCCATTGATATTATTGACATGGGTCAAATATTAACGAAATTTATAATTGAAAAATATATAATTTTTTTTTATCTCTCAATGTGTATAAAGCTCAATTAAACTTGTGATCAACTCACACTGAGTGCTGACAAGGTGAAGTTTGGCTTGCTTACACGTCAAGCTTGACTCACACTTGCCTTGGACATGAGAAGGCTTAGATAAAGTGGAGCATAGATCAACACAAAAATTAATGCAAAATGTTTATGAACCATCCTTTCAGTAATTGTACTGATTAAGAGGCTTTATCCAAGTTTTATACAAAAGTCAAAAAAAGAATATTGAAAACCGAAGACAGTTTTTAAACATGAACTTTATCTATATAAAAGGATATGTATGATTGTATCATCAATATAGACTAAAGAATCCTTAATAATATTCACATGCATGAATCCTTACCCACACGCGTCTTTCATATTTTTAGACTTTCACCTCAATCAAATATATATCAAATAAGTATTTGATATATATTTAATATGAACTAAATATAATTAATACCACATAAATTTAATTAACCCAATAATCATTAATTAGTTATTAAATTTAACATATTTTAAAATCGTTTTTATGTATCTAGGTATGGGATTGGTTTCATCCGATTCCTCTTTTTGGAAGAACATGCTAGTTGTGAAGCGATGGCACCCAGGATGAGGTACAAAGACCTTAAAGAACTTTGAAGTGGAAATTAGTAGCTAGCTCGAGCGAGAAACAAGCTAGTTTCCAACTGCAACTAGATGAGATGAGCAGAATGCTAACACCATGCAACTAGTCCTAGTCATAACTCAACATCGCCTGAATTGGCGATGAAAGAGAAAGAGAAAGAGAAATGAGTGAAGGAGGTGGAGAGGAGTACGTCGCCACCGGTGGCATTGAACCGACGCCGAGTCTAGATGAAGCTCCACCGACTTTGATTAATTACAGATGGTGGTGGTGCAAAAACCTCTGAATCTAACCTAATTGAGGTGGCTTGTTCTGCTTTTCTGCATATAGAATATTAGTCGATCACCAAGTTTGTCATAGTGTGTGTGTGAGAGAGAGAGAGAGTCCATGGTTCAGCGTAGACTTAAACCCTGCCCACATGGAACCATCTGCAGGGTTGAGTTTTAGTGGCCCCATAAACTGAACGACCCAACTCGAATAAAAGCTGGGAACGTTTTATGAAACCCATCTGCAGCTACATCCATCTTAAACAAATATGGTCCATCTTAACAAATCTCGATTTACAAAAATGATTATAGGCGATTCAAATCGAGACATGACTGTTCTCATCACCGATCTGAACAACATTCATTATGAATGAAGAAGAGGGGCTTCGATAATCGTTTGTGTAAACCATGGAGATGCCAACCAACAGCAACAACTCTTCTTCGATAGGTCTAGTTTGAAACAGCAGAACAGAAAGGGAGACTGAGTTGCCGTATATATATATATATATATATATATATATATATATATATATATATATATATATATATATATATATATAGAAAGAGAGAGAGTCGGAGATGCTAGATAGACTCTTGTGCTAAGCATTACTTCATCATGTAGTATTCAATCAAATGGTGTGATCAAAGCATTCATCCTGCGTCATATTCGTGTGTATTAAATAGCCTCAAACTTCGCACTAATATTGATGAGCAAGTCGATTGTAGTAGGTCTTCTTTGTCTTAACATCTTCCAGTTTCTCACTCTATATAAATGTTATATATATATATATATATATATATATATATATATATATATATATATATATATATATATATATATATATATAAATATATTTATATAGAGTTTGGATCGACAGATGGGCTATAGTTGATGCCATATAAATGTCAAAAGGCAATTACATATCAAGGACACCTACTTAGATCAAAGCGAACAAAGGGGACGATCCGACCATCACAGTAGTATGGTCTTCAACCTTGCGAGTTTCAGCATGCAATGCCATTATCACCTTGGGCTTTTTCAATATATTCTTCAAATAATAAAAGAGAAACTTTAAATGATAAAGAGTACTTTTTATGGTAACATAGAGCTCATTTATAAGGTTTTGAGCAAACTATAGAATATCGAGTTATCTATTTATTTATGTTCCCATGCTATATACGTCAATTGATTCCATGCTTCATAAGGCTAACGGACTGACTCCTCTCCCTGCCCAGTGTCCCCATCCCACCTTTGCCCGAGCTCTTCCTCTCTCTCTCTCTCTCTCTCTCCCACTTATGTCCACCCCTAACAACTTGAAAGACCAGTCCATAGCAAGTTTGCTTTGGAGGATCAGACTCCTCTATGAGCGCTTTGACAGATGCATATTTTCTTATTATATTTATCCCAAATGAACGAATGAATAGATATGTATGTATGTACATTGAAATATGGCTAGTTGTGGATGACTAGATGGACATACGTTTATTGATATAAAGAGGTTGAATCAAGACAAAGTGATCATAAAATATCGAGGACACCTTCGAGGTTCATGGCAAATAGAGAAGACGGCCCGACTGTCGCAAAAGGACGATCTTCAATTAAGGGCCAACTTTGATAGAGATGATGTAGCATCTAAAGAAAGACATGATAATAAAGATTTTGATGTAGTAGAGAACGACGATACCAATTATGTATATGTATAGGATGATGATCATTTTCTTTCTTAATCACGATTCACATGTATCTGTTAAATATAGAGTATGTTGAAAGTTATCACAATTGATACATGGTTCAAAAACTTTAGAAGTGTAATATAACGATATGTGAGATGTTGTTATACGATCGAATAGTTTCGAAGAAATCATCTACTGGTGTGAAATGGATAGCTTGTTTTTTACCACTCATCTCTCAAAGCTTTTATGAAACGTTAACAACTGAACACCAACAGTTTTCACATGCCATATGGTAAGATGCATCGTATCCAGCCTTTACATTGATAAACACCTTGTCACCCGCATGTGAAAGATGAAGGCACAAAGAAAAGAACTTTAATGAGCTTTATAAACATGACCATTGGGGATGCTTAGATGTAGATGAAGTCTCGAGTTTTGGAGTTAGACTTGCTCTAGGAAAGAGCTATACATATGATAGACACAACCTTATTGTATCATTTATATCATATGCCGAATGCACATTTTATCAGGATAAGTAGAAGGGTATGATGCTAGTGGTGATTGTGCAGTTGTTAGATTACGACGTTCATAGTGTTGATTAATATGCTTAGGTTTAACAACTCTCACTTATCTTTGTAGACAATTGAGAAAAGCTTCTTTCACCCAGGGACAACAACTTAATGGCCAAACTATCATGCTTCAAATAATAATTGCACATTTTCGATCATTTTCCATTATTGTAATACGTTTTCTATAATTTGTTAAATAAATTTTGTGTGTGTTATGAGCATGGATTTACAAGTAATTTCTCGCCTTTAGCTTGAGCCCATGATTAGCATGAGTTGACATGCAACCCTGAGCAGTTAGATGGATGGAGAATATTACTCATAAGCAATCTCTTACACATCATCTTTTTCTAGTTTTGTAAGAAGTTAGGTTTAACAAGGACAAAGGAGCTACATATATTGGATATATAATTAAAATTTATTTTATACAAGTTACATATTTGATAATTTTGTCAATATCATTTCTTTCTTTCTTTGCAAATTCATTGATAACCATGTTTTTGGAAGAATTACATCACCAACAAGTACATACACTCCCAATGTCTTGTATGTATCTATTGTTTAGATGTTATGAAGGTGTATATACTTGTCAAGTCATCCGTAGTTATTTGTCAACAAAACCCTCTTCCTTCACAAGACCAATGATTATATATACGTCAAAGAAACCATAAGCATACCGTACGACCCACGGAATGAGTACTAGGACGAACATATCTTACATTTCTTGTGCTTGTAATAACCTTTGGTCATCTTGTTTGTTAAGTCGAATTGGGGCTTCCTATAACTGGTGAAAATCGACGGATGGGATTTTTCTCTAGAAGGCATGCAAGGCACCAACCTCGTCAATGTTCCTTAGTGAGAGCTTGGCTGGAGGTCTCAGGGGAACACAATGTTATGGATTGTTGACACCCATTTTTTAACTCTCTTAACCCTCTCGGCCTAGAACTTCATATTTTGAAACTCAATGCACATTCATCCATTTTCTTGCAAATGCAAGTCTTTCTAAATAGAACCTAAGAAGATGATTATGAGTCCTATAAATCGCAATCAACTTCTATAATCCATCTTCCTTGACAACTCTATCAAGTAAAAATAGATATCTTATTTTCTTGATACCGATCCAACATTAACTTTCAATAACAACTGCTTTCTTGCTTTTATATTCAACACTTCAGTCACATCCAAGCCAAACATTATCCCTTCAACTTACTTATTCGCTTTGAAACAAATTATTACAATCACAACCCACTCCAGCCCTTTTTCTATATGTCGAATCAACTTACAAGAATAAATCACTTCGTATACGAACAAACCCCATCTCCCTAACACTCAACCAATTCAACATTCATATATTTATATTTTGCTCCATTATTTGACACTCTATACTTAATCATAAACCAGTAAATTTGAATAAAGAGACCGAAGTAAAAACCACAAAAATTTGCCCTTAAAGAGGACGAATGCATCCCAGTGAGTCCTCTGCTGGAGGGTGGACACATTATGTGGGTATTTATGTTTGTATGCACATTTTTGCATGCACCAAAGTACATGAAAAACTTTTTAAAATAATGCAGTAAGCAACCATAACTATGTATTTTAGCACTGTAACTATTTCTGCAAGATTTTGTGGATAAATGAAAGGCATCTGGACTCATTCCTGTGAGATATGTACAAATGCAGACCGTTGATAGGATGTCATCAAAATAATAATAATGCGAGCATGATGTAAATGCGAGGAATCAATAGCAATATGCACGACATTAACATTAATCTCATTTGATGAAAATGAAAATAGAAATAAAATACTGAATATGGTCCTTATCTTTTAATTTCCAAAATAACATCAAAATCATAAGAGCACCGTGGTTGTTTTCAATGTATCTTCTGAAGTCAATGTCAATGAATGCAGCAACTCGCTTGTAATAGAAAGGAACGATAATTGACATTAGCAGCTTAGAAGGGAGAAGTCCACAAGGCATAATTGTGAACCGAGTGACACAACAATGCTTGCGGCAAAATTTGACGCACGCGTCACATTTTCGTCGTCATGCATGAATGAGAACGGATAAAAAAAGTCATCTGTAAAATATTGTAGCGGAGAAATGGTGAATGATTTATTGAATTAAGGGTCAATGTAGGAACTCATGATACATGCCTGTCAGTGCGTCAGAGAGAGAGAGAGAGATGTGAAGCTGCGATTATCTTCCGATTTACAAGCTGTGTATGATGAAGCTTTAACTGTAGTTATTTCTTCCTGACGCAGCGTATTAACACGGGAAAGAACTGTGAGAGGTGGGACCATCTTGCATAGCCCCATGCGTGTCCTCAAGCAAGCTTCCAACTTGTTCATTAAAAAAACTCAATGACGTGGAACTTACACTGTGATAGCTTATCCGTGATGTCGACAATTAAATAATTAGCTTTTGAGCGAAGAGCACTAGTTCAGTTTCTATATAAACCCATCGCAGAGACGCGGTTTGTCCACACCAAAACCTTGAGTTTATTCGATCTCTCCTTATAGCACCAAAACCTTGAGTTTATTCGATCTCTCCTTATAGGATATCTAAGCATTTTTGAAAATAGCAAGCATGGGAAAGAAACTTGCCACATTGGCTTTGCTTCTCATATCTAGCATTATGCTCCTCTGCCATGCAGGGCAGAGCTTGCCGTTGAGTCCAACGGATTTGACTGATGAAAACAGCCTTTGGGATCTCTACGGTAGATGGGCCAAGTTCTACAAGATCCCCAGAAGCAAAGCTGAATCGGCGAAGCGGTTCGGTGCGTTCGTAGAAAATGTGAACTTCATTGACGCCTTCAACAGGAAGGGGGCGTCCTTCACTGTGGAACTCAATGCCTTTGGAGACCTCACCAACAAAGAGTTCAAGGCATTGTACACTGGCTACGTACCCCATTACCGAGCCGCCGTTAATGGCACCGGAACCTTCAATCTCAAAGCACCTGCATCGATCGATTGGAGGACTCTCGGAGCCGTTACAGGCGTTAAGAACCAGGGACAATGTGGTCAGTATAATTTCTCAACATACAAAATTCATGGGCTTGGAATATATATATATAAAGAGAGAGAGGGGGGGTAGGAAAATGGGGAGGGAGAGGTGTCTTATGGAGACATATATATAACAAGTAGGTTTGATTGTCCAAATTAATGACAGGGAGCTGCTGGGCTTTTGCGACAGTTGCAACAGTAGAGGGTCTAACCAAAATCAAAACAGGAAAGTTGATTTCTCTGTCAGAGCAGGTGTTGGTCGATTGTGATACCAGTAACTACGGGTGCCAAGGAGGTAACATGGATTATGCCTTTAACTTTATCTTGAAGAATGGAGGAATACCAACGCAGGCCAACTATCCTTACCTTGGCTATAAGTCGACGTGCAACGCCGTTCAGGTTAACTTGAGCAAGATTCCTTATACGTTTATCCATTGTATTGTACTCAAATGTTGTTATGACGACCACTTTCTTACTGCTGCATCTGTGTGTGCAGCTGAAGCAAATAGCGGCAAAGATTACAGGGTATAAAGATGTCACTCCCAACAATGAAAATGCCCTAGTACAAGCTGTTGCCAGCGTTCCTGTGGTTGTCGCCATTGAAGCTAGCGGCAGTGCTTTTCAGTTCTACAAATCGGTCTCTCTCTCTCTCTCTCTCTCTCTCTCTCTCTCTCTCTCTCTCTCTCTCTCTCTCTCTCTCTCTCTCTCTCTCTCCCTCTCTCTCTCTCTCTCTCAGCCTGCAAGCTTATCGAGTTTCCAACTTCGACTCCACAAGTGTCTAGTGCAATCAATCCTTCCTACTCTTGGCCTTCACGCCGATGTTTGTTTTGCATTGTTAGAGCCATATCGACTTTAGCAGATATATCTCTTGTTGTTGACGTCTTTGAACCAATTTTTTCCAGCTACATAAGTATGTATACATGAATCTGCATTGTGCAACACTACTTTTTCTTACAAACTTGTACTAATAGGCCATTCCCTTTGTGAAGCAACTAGGTCATCTAAAATTTTATTAATTCTGCTTTCAGAAACCACCACAATATTTGTCGAGCAAGAAATTAAAGTTTGTACGAGGCTTTAAGGATTTTTCCATGTGACCGTGCTTCGTTATGGTTTTTGTGTAATTAACAGCATTCTTCAAACAACCGATCTTACTGTATTGTCTTTTTTATTTTATACAGGGTGTATTTACTGGGCCATGTGGGATAAACTTCGATCACGCAGTTACTGTGGTGGGATATACATCAAGCTATTGGATTGTGAAGAACTCGTGGGGGACTGGCTGGGGTAGCTCCGGTTACATTCTGATGGCGCGTGGCCAGAACTCACCTTACGGCGTGTGCGGGATCAACAGGTGGCCTGTTTATCCTATATAATAAGCACCAAATGCATGCATACACCGGCCGGCCAGCTTCACGTCGGAGAATTTATGTGTATAAATAAGGTCTCTGGTGGTGATACGTATAACTAAATAAAGTCAAGTATAAAAGAATGGCTACTTGTGCTTGATAACTCATTGAAGGATATGCTGTATACTGGAAAGGCCACTTGTGTTGTCATAAAAGAGGAGGGGCTTCACCAATCGTTTGTGCAAACCACAGAGATGCCAACCAGCCACAACTCTTCTTCAATAGGCCTAGTTTGAAACAGCATAACGGAGAGGGAGAGACTGAGTTACCGTATATACATACATACATGCACATATATATATGTGGTTTCTGAAATGACTGGTCATGGACTACAGATGGACGTATAGTTGAAGATCGTATTTTCCCATGTTAAAGATGTTATATATATATTACGAGAGAAATTTAATCCAAGGCTACTTCTGAGCCGTCCATCTCCAAACAATGGAATTTTCGCGTACAGGAAAGCATCTTTTGCCAGATGCCAATGAGATTAGTAGAAAATCAGGTTCTCTATTTGGAAAAAATATTGTCAAAGTGCACAAGGACCACGGAAACCAGAGTTCTGTTGAAGGTTGGCCCCGCTCAAAGGATCGAAAACCATTGCTTGCAAAACACGAAGAAACAACTCCCTACAATAAGTCAGTTGTAATAAGCGAAAAAAACGAGAACAAGGAAGCGAAAACATGAGCTTTTCCAATCCAAACGTTGTGGACACATTACTGCATGGGAGGGCTGTCTAACCCCAAGTGAGCACCAGTCTGTTTGATCTAGAAAAATATAAATTTTCAGAGCTTTTGATTATTTCAATAATATGATCAAGATATTTTTTCAAGCTTAATGCAAAACAACCCAATGTACTTGCCCAAGGATATATAACTTACTATAATTTTCTCAATTCAATGAAAGCAATGTCTCTCTTAAAAACCGGGCCAGATATTGTTATTCTTGGTAAAACGTTCAAAACAACAATGTTTACCTCATTGAATAGTCTGCGTGTTTTAGACTAAATGAACACAAGTTAATTAACAATCCCCTCGCTCATTCACATGCATCTTAGCCCATACAAGCACTTGACTGTCCTAGATTGTCCACCAAAGTTAAGTTTCTCATAGGTGAAAGCCGTCAAAAGAGCACATTTCCAGATAGTGATATTTTTGGTAAACGATTAGTGATAACTTCTTGTTTCAGATGGTGCGTACAAAAATTTCACATTTGTGTCGCCCTACTGTGCATACCGAATTTCAGCACCTGCACGTAAAGAGGTGACTGAATGCTGTTGGGTATCAGCTTAGTGCAATCTGGCATTATTTCCAAGTTGCAGCTGTCTAGGGTTCATATTTAGTTAATAGGGTTGCTTTCATTTCATGCTAGTTTTGTTTCATGGTCTGCTACAAGACTTGCACAAGACAGAGTATCTAATCCTCAATCACTTCAAGGTTCAAATGCAGCGAGTGCTACGGATGTCTACGTGTTAACAATGGACATTAGTTTGAAACTGTCACAGCAATAAACCGTTTTAGAATGATGGATACCACATCAAAACCGTGCGACGGGAGTATGATTGCCTGCATATTTGATGCATGTCATCTGAGAGAGAGAGAGAGAGAGAATCACATTATCATGATTACACAATCCCAGTTGGTTCATGAATTTTTCACTTGTTCACAGCTTGCCTATAAGCAAAGCACTGTAGAAGCTGAGCTTAAATCCACGCCTTTGATCGGATGCAAAAAGACTGTGAGCATGATTGAAATGTAAGGGGACCAGACGAAAGGAAAGAGTGTCCAAATCTATGATGTTATAAATCTGCTGGTATAACGACAAGTTATACTCTCAATCTACTGAATGTAGAAAGAAACAATGAAATAATTCTGAGCCCCCTTAATATTTGTTTAGGACAGTGTCAACCATTTGAAGATGGCTTAAGGCTATCACGCCTTCAAGCTGACGACAACTGTCAGCAAGTAGACGTCTGCAGAATTTCCCTTATCAGAAGCATGTTCATTATTATATCTTGAATATATATATATATATATATATATATATATATATATATATATATATATATATATATATATATATATATATATATATATATATGTGTATATGTATATATATGTATATGTATATGTATATATATGTATATGTATATGTATATATATGTATATGTATATATATATGTATATGTATATATCAAGTAGACGTCTGCAGAATTTCCCTTATCAGAAGCATGTTCACTATTATATCTTGAATATATATATGTATATATCATGGACTTTAACTAACACATGGTGCCTTGGGTAAACATAGTCCATCATCTGGAAGCTGAGCGCTATGTCCTAGGTTGATCTTACCCTCCAAATAGAACCGATTAGTAACAATCCATTATACACCAGTATCCACAACTCTCTAGTTCTTCCAGGTACCTGCTTCAAAATTGACTTCGATAATTGCAAAATGGTTTTAAAATTATAAGTAATTTTTCCAACTCGATCCTGCTGATTCAATGTTTGGAGGACCATATTTTCTATTGAAGTGTAAGAACTTTTCCCTATATCCATTATTTCAATAACGAACGATCAGTTGCACGCAGGTTCTTTTTTTGTATCTATGATTTGAACAAGGAACAATCAGTTGTTACTTCTTCCTCTATATTTACGATTTGAATAGAGAATGATACAAAGAATTAGGATGGAGCCGTTCACATTCCTGAACATTGAATAACAAACGCCTGAGAGCCCCGTTATGAGAGCATCTAATCCATCCTGACACAAGTATAAGAGTTCTCTACGGTTTTCGTATAATCTCTTTCGATGATTTAGGGTACTGCCAACAGTAAAAGAAAAATATCGAAAAGTCACGGTTGACATTTTTCTGCCAGCACTAACTTTTTCTAGTTCAGGAGTCATAAACCATTGACTGTTTGCAACTGACCATTATCGACAAAGGCTTGTTTTATGGCAGTGTGAGCTTGGCTATTTAGTTTGGCAAGAGTTGGTTCGGATGAATTCAAGATGGCCACGGTTAGCAAATTTCATTCTTTGTTTAATAAATGTAGGTGCTTTTAGAAGAAAGATTAATATTCAAAAGTTGGTTGGTGAAAATGAAAAGGAGATTTAGAATATAGATTTTAAATTATAAAAAAAGGTAAAAGGCTCAAAATGAAGTTGATATTAATATAGATTTAAAGGATAATGTGTAGACATACAACGACACGAAGATGGAATTATGATGGTGAAATTAGTTTTATGAGTAAAGGCTTTAAATATAGTTGCATCCCAAGTATGACAAAAAAATAACATTAAAAAAATATTTTGGAAGGAGTTAGATAAGTTCATTAGGTTAGAGTAGGATTAGGTTGTAAGGTTCTCATCTTTGGACTTCGAGTGCCGTGGGTTTAACCATATGGTCTCTCGTGTCTGGTTTCCTTATGCAAATCGACACTGGGTCCTTAAAAGAGGGAACAGTGTGGTTCTTTGGAAGATCATTATCATGAGGACCGTGGACACCCAGAACCCTTGCCACCAAGGGAACTCGATAGTAAAGGCATATATATATGCACATACAAAATGATTGTGGTTGGCGAATTTGGACGGCGCGAAAGCAGGACACGAGCACCCCCCCTGCAAGGGAAAGCATATATTAGGTCCTGCCTTGCCTGCTGAAGTAACACTAAAAGAAAATTTGCGTCAAGTTCAGATTTACTCGAACACGATACACGGAATAGAGACAATTTACTCGAACACGATACACAGAATAGAGACTATGGTAGGCACATAGATGATTTTAGGCTTTTAGAAAGTGATTTTAAAAAAACGAGGATATCAAAAGCCATCCAAAAGGAGGCGTTCAGAGAGAGAGAGAGAGAGATTCATATAGAAGTGCAGCTGCAGCTCAAACTATACAGGGGTTTCCCTTAATGTGTTTCTTTACAAAGTACCACTCAAATATCGCATTTTCTCGAGTTTGTAGCTGCTGCAGATTCCTTTGGGGAACCAAACTTTCAGGTTCGCAAAAGGTAATCACCTTTCCCTTCTCTAGACTCTAGATTTGAGTTTACCTTATTCCTTTCAGTCTGCTTGCCCATTATCTCCAAGAGAATGAGGAACAGTCGCCGAGATGCTAAACATCTCAGAGACAGTTTGAGATAGTTGGTCATACTATCTGTGGCATGTATAGCATGCAGGGTTCATGTTGACACGAGTCCCACAAGGCTGTGCTGGTATTGACAGTTCGTTTTCAATTGACGTAGACTAGAACTATACACGACCTGAATACCTGAATTAAGGCCGTGGTTCTTATCAGGGTGATGATCAAAGCGTACTGTGCGAGTTTTGTGGTCTGATTGAAGTGCTGGTAGCTTGTGCTGAGGAAAGATCAGTGGAGTTTAAATTAGCAATTCTCCTTGTATATCACACCAATTCCATACACCAAACTTTTTTCAACTTTCAAGAATCATGACAAGAAACCAAAACCAAAACCAAGACACTGATTCACAATAAGCGGTGATTATCGGCTACATTGGTTCTTGTTCACCATAGTGTCCACAAAAATTTCTTAGCTCATTTTTCAACAAGCGTGGCATGCGGAACCAACCAAAGGCAAGCCATAGCAAGTACATAATTAGCATTGATCAACTTTACAAATTTGTAAGCAATCAATTTACTGCAACAAAGAAATTGTAAGGCTGCTAACATGGTATATAAAAACTAAAATCCATAATTGTACAGAATTTACACCACAAAATAGCAAAAAGAGAAAGAGTAATTAAATCAATAAAAGGGATAAATGAAGAAATGCATCCCTATCTTGTATATCCACCAACTCAAGGAACGCACTCAAAGAAATCTCCTACATCTCATCTGAATTAAAAGCGAAACAAAAAAAATTGCACCGCAAGGGAGGCAGTTCTTTTGCATGGAAAAGAGGAACAGAAAGGATCAGGACCATGACAAGGAATGCCATTCGTTTTTGCCACTGGCACGGGTAATCAGAGAAGTGACTTTGGACGATCATATTATTTTCACCTAAAATTTTGCTTCATTTTTATCATTCTCTTGAGTGCAGAAAGCCAATAGTTGCACTCGTCCCAATCGCTCGTTGTTAGGAGAACCTGCAAGAAACAGAAAGGAAAAGGAAAGAAATTAGCACTAAAAAGAAAAATTAACTCTAGAAAAGCAAATAACGGAAACATGATGCCTGTGAAAAAAACAGCGGGGCCATTGGTAACTACTAAAGTTCATGCTGAAAATTGCAAAAGAACGAAGTCTGCAATCTCGATGATGCTAATTTGGTGAAGGTTTAAGCAAAACGGATATTTCATGTCACAATATGACTGGACCCCTATGCAACAAGGTAAGATTCAGGTGTTAAGAATATGGTAATCCAACTCTTCAAGGTGGGTGATTTAACGTCTCCTTTTAAAGGAAACTGCAACCAGGTCAGGTGGCATTGTGTGGCATGAACTGGAAGAGTCAGCCTCATCACAAGAAGTGTGATGCTTCAGCTTGCGGCAAGTAGCGATTTGGATTGTTACCATCATTTTGATAGCAGAGGTTAACGGATAGTTTCTATGATCCATAACGAGGAGGATTCACAGGTCATAGCAAGGCCATGGAAGAAACTCGAAGTATACCCTCTCTACTGCCAAGTCAAACTGTACTACGGGGAATTTCACAGCAAGGTTCCGAGAGGAATGAGATCAGAGCAAGGAAACACAAGGTCTGAGGCACAAGAGTCAAATCCATTTTTCCCCGTTGCATACAAGCAAGAGAAGGAAAATTATCGAGGTTCACAACATAAACTCGAAACCTTCCTTCTTGTGTAGAGAAAAGTCCAACACCTACAGTTTAGGTACAATATAACTTGAAAAGTTCACCAAAAGTTAGGCAGGACTTCAGATTTTTGACTTGGCATGTGCAAGTCGCCTCATACACCTTTTAGAAAGACCATAAAGGTTTCCTCAAGAATCAGGTCCAGATTGAAGCACACTGTCACTACCTTTAGGACACTACAAATAGGCAAAGGACTAATGTAGCTACCTATTAGCTTCTAGAATAGGACACTTCCACATCATGATAGTGAAAATATAAAGAACAAATTCTAGAAGGAATCCATGGGAGGGAGGAAGTACTTATGCACTTGCCAATCAAAAAGAGTAAAAAGAACATAACAGAATTTCATAATCAAGCCACCGCACAAGCTTGGATGAACACCTGAATATGTAAAGCGCCAGAAATGTCCCCTTTATCTAGAGCTTGACACAGCTGAACAAGTTTAGAAGCAGCAGTGGATGAAATATCTGCTGAGTTGAGCTTAGCAAATAAAGATGCTATTCTTCTCGAATTATCATCAATCTCACGCTTTTTAGCACCAACAGCATTTGGAGCCCCTAAAGCTTTCGATGTATCTTGATATAGCCTCATTAACGTCTCAATGACTGGTCTATACTGAGCTGCAATGACAAAGCAGTAACGATTTGTGGTACATTAGCATCATAACAATGAAATATCGTGTACCAAGCAAGGGAAAACGTGCTTCAGATTCAGTTTAAGACATGTGACATCATTAATGAGAAAATTACAGAGGTGGCAACAAGCAAAATGATTTGCGCAAGCATTATGCATGCATTAATACGCACATGCAGTGCAAGCAACCAGATAAATTAGTCATGAAAATGTATGTTTCTAAGCAAAAGAACATTGAAGGTGAACCATAAAATCCTACAGGTGAAAGGTTGATTCCTCTTTCCACGTTTTGTCTCACAGTGCTAGCAGAGGCCAAATCCCTGCACTTGATGTTACTTTGGTATTGCACAAGCCATTTGGTTAAAGCAAAAATAGATGCTTAAGAGGCAAGATGCAGCTAAGTATTTATGTGGTTAACACTACAATTTTATCACATCCACCATATGTCATCATAATAGGAAAAAGAATAAGTTACTGGCCCTTTAATGCTTATTAAAGTGATTGGAGATTACCAGATACATTTGAAGTATCAACTGTCTCCATTGTAGGTGGAGGACCTTGTCCCGAAGCTGGAGGCACAGCAGTTGATTGAGCCTCCGTTGCCTGGACTAAGCTTGATGGCTGGACAGGTCTTTGAACATACCCTTGATTTGTAACTGGCATAAAACCCATGGATACCGGAGCCGGTGCCGCAATTTGGCTAGGCATCTTATTTGGCATGAAGGGAGTTGGTTGAGGTCCACTTGGGCCATGTTTTACGGTATTTGACATCCCAGATTGGAATGAGGGAATTGAATTCCCCTGAAAAAGAAAATCGGTGCCAATAAATAACTGACCCTTCAAACCACAAAATAAATAGTTATACGGTCTTCTGCTAGGAAAAAGCTAAAAGATCAAATATGGGTCGGAATATGCACCAGAACAAATGAAAGTACCCACCGGATAAACGTGAGAAGCCAAATTAGACGGTTGATACTGCTCTACATTTCTCAGTGTAGGTGGAGCAGCAGGAAAGAATGCCCCAACAGGAGGTGTAGCTGTCACTGCTGCAGTAAATTGCATCTGATCAGGGTAATGGAGAGGACGAAAAAAAAGAGAAATTAGTATAGATGGAGAGAGGAAAAGATGAAACTGAAGATGTTTCCATTTCAAAAGACAGCAAAAGAAAAGGGCAAGATGCAGAATGATAAAAACATAAATAGAATTCTCAACAATACAATAGAGCATGAATAAAAAAAATCAAGGAAAAGAAATACAAACAGACCAATAAACCACAATTGTCTAGAAAACATATCTTAGTCATATAATACATATGCTAAGAAAACACGGGTATAGATATGTGAGTAGGCATTTTGTGAAACAGTCCATCAGAAATGGCAAGTGCTCATCAATTGGCAAGAAGTGAAAAAGTTAAACTACATGAAGCTGTCACCCATTACCAGCTGAGCACCCTCCCCCCACCCCACCCCAAACAAAGGGGGAGCAAAGAAGAAAAACACCGGCATCAAACTCATTGAAGAAAGAGCCTGAGAAATAAGCCAAAGGATGTACCTGTGAAACTTGTGAAATTGGTTGTGGGACAAACAACTGGGGAGGTGTTGCTGCTGTCTGAAATGGCTGATTCATATGCTCTTGGACTTGTGGACTTGGATGGATCGGCTGATAATTTGCCCCATATGAAGTGGCAGAAGGCTGCTGATAACCATCTGAATAAGGACTACTAGGTATTCCAAGTGGTTGTGGTTGTGAATTCACCTAAATGTGAAGAAAGCCAGCAGTCTTATAAGAAAACCTGACTTTTTTATGGAAATCTAGTACATCGACGAGGACACAAACAGTTATAAGTATTACCTGATACTGATTAGAACCGTCAGTCCTATAGAAGGCCGACTGCCCAGATCCATATACTGATGTTTGCTGGGATTGTATTTCATCCGAATGCACAGACTTTACACCCTCTTTCTCTAAACATCGAGAAAGAAAAGTTCTCTTCAGAAAAAAACTTACATTGCCACCAAACATCGAAACAGTTTCCTAGTACTCTGAAGGAACTACATGAAAAATGCAATTATCGATGCCACAACCATCACCACTTTAGATGCTTTCAAGGACAACGGCTGGGAACCAAAATTTTTAACTTGTGCATGCTAACATGCACCTGGGTTCACACTGCACAAGCAAATGCATGCACATAGGATGCTGCTAGCATGATAGCCTTATGGCATCCGTAACATAAGAAAAATGAATGCATATATAATTTTAACAAGGAAAGAAATCAATTCTAATAAATTGTCAAGATCATAAGCACAAGAACTTTATATTGAAGACAAACGAAATTGCAAATGTGAAAGTATGATCACCTTCTATGGAGAAAGCAATGCGGTCTCGAAGGATAGCCAATTCATGAGAAGAATCATCTGTTCCCAACAATTTTAGATACTCCATCGCTGTTGTTAGAAGTCCTTGACTGGCAAGAAGTTCAGCATAGTTCTCCACAAGTTTTGCTATAGGTGCATTGAAGCGCTTATGTTCAGTTGCTAAAGCAAGAACAACAGTTCTTTCCATCAAATCCTACATATAACAAAAGGAACGTTGAGTGATAAGCAACATAAGAACTAGCATTTCAGGAAGTAAAACTCAATTACCTGAAGGCGATCTACGTAGCTCCTGCCATCCTGATCATTTTTTAAGCTTCGTGACCAAATTTCTACAGTCTTATCAATGTTTCCAGCACAAATATAGCACAGTGTAGCAGCTAACGTGTTCCCTACCACCATCAGCTTGGATGCAAGGGTGTCACACAGGAATGTCCATTCCTCTCCTCGAGCATACTGAACAAGGTTAAATTCAAAATGATGGTGAAAGTTAGCAATCAAGTTTGTACCCTAAGATAAATCAGCAAGATATAGAACTAATATGCATGTCACGGATCTAGTCAATATGAAGGATGAGTATGAAATGAGCACCATACCATTGTTTTATCCCATTCACATAGACTAGCTTATACAGCCAAGCAAATCAAATAAGTACAGTGATAAGTACAAAGTGTACGACAGACAAGTTCAAAAAGCATACTGATATATGCAAATATATATAAACAGTAACTGTATCTAGAGTTTCATGAAACCCGACACAAAATCTAGTTATCATGCAGTTTAAGTAAAATAGTAATTGATAAAAAACTAACTAATTCTTTTTCGAGAAAAGTCAAATTTAAAACACCCCGTCCCATGCTCAGCAGTATACACCGCCCAATTATTTGAAAGTGGTCAAGAAGCTAGTTATCTGAAACGAGATCTCACAAGTCACAACCTTAACCTCCTTACCGCTTCATAGGTTACTCCTAATTAAATAACACACTCAGTGCTCACAGTTCTACTATTTGGTATCTAAAACAGATTCATAGCTATGCGTATGATACTGTTCTTTTACCAGAACAAGCAGAGACAGTAACCAGCAAAAACAGAAGTAAGATAAAGAAAATTCCATAAATCCAAGACATACCGTACAAAGAAGTGCAAGTGTTTCTTTCCAGGAGTTCAAAGGCCTGGTGTTTACAAGGCTCATGAGATCATTTCCTACCAAGGCAGAGAGGACCTGTACGGAAAGATGGTTTCAGTTAAGTTGTTCGCTATTTGATGTTTATTCAAGTCCTTCATGTATCTAGTTGAAAAGAACAAAATATGCAATATGTAGTTGGACATTGAAAAAACAGGGGATAAAAAACTTCATCAAGTTTCTGCTTTTCTGAGAAAACGAAATCCCAGTCTGTTTACCAGATCTGTGATTTAAGAATGTAAGAAAACTAGAACACATCTAACTACTGTGAAGTTACAATAACAGGATTGCCAGCAAAGAGAAAATCATTTAACATTGTGCTCCTGCATAGTAATCAAGCCAATGACAGAAAAGCATGCAGACCTTAAGATAGGAGGAACGACTTCTCTTGAGGTATTGATCACAAGTACTCTCCCATAAGCCACCCCAATGAGCAATAACTAGAGCATCTGCCATCCTGTTAGCTGATATGCACTGCGAAATTGCTCCCTTGTAGTCCCCAGTGATCAAAGCATGTTGAACAGCTTCATCAAAGGATGATCCTGGGGTCTCACTGAATCCTTCCGATTCATATTCTATTTGTTCACCTTTGGGAATGGATGTAACTTCAACAACAACGCCTTCTGAAAGAGAGGCTTTTGGGCTTTCAATATTGTTGAAGAAGTCTTCCCCATTGTCAAGGAAAGAGTCCTGCTGCCCACCTTTCCCCACAATAGAAGCATCCACCCCCACTTTGTCTGCCTCGTCAAGAGAAAAAGACTTCTCTAGTTGCTGGCTAAGATCATCTCTTGTAGTCATGTTTGCTGAAGCTGCAAAACCCAAATGTGCCCGCAGCTCTGCCCTAGCTGTACCTTCAACATCGAACATCACCTTAAGGAATCTCCATGTTTCCCTTTCATCTTCTGACCTGGCCAAACCCAAAGTTGACAGAAAATAAATAAATAAATCTTGAATACCCAAAGTGTATGCAACTATTAGTTCATGCTTAAGACAATATATGCACATTTCAACATACTGCGCCTCTCCAGATTTATTCTGGCAAAGTGTTCTGAGTGCAGTCTTGTCCCCATTTCTCATTGCTGCTTCAAAATCAGTTGATCGGCTCACTAAACTGGATTCTGTCACCAAATTATGCACATAAACCTACAAAAAGAGTTGCAGACATGAATATATATTTATAACTACAAAGGATTAAAGTTCTTATCCACAAAAAACTATGACAAGCTAAAAGTGATCACAGTAAAGGAGGGCAAACGAACAAAAATCAAGAAGCAAAATTTGGACTATGGAGCAACCCATGTTATACTGATAACTTAAAAATAGCTGGGATACAAAGCAGAGAAGTTTTTCATAGTGCTATAATGACCAGGAACAATGGAAAAGACATTTTACCTCTGAATTTACAGAAGCACCAGCTGATCCAGAACAAGGCCGAAAGGTGGCAAGCTTGCCACCAAAACCAAATGCAACTCCAACCGGACATTTCAGCCACTTTGGAGCACTCAGATGAACTTAAGGAAGGAAAATAAGAGTATCATCGTAAGAGCTTTCATAATTCAACTCCGTAAAAGAGTATGAGGAAGTTACACAAATATTAGCTAAAATTGATGGGGTACTCAATTACAGAGTCAAATTTATCTCAGAAATAAACATCCTTTTCATTTTTCTGAAATTCACTACTAATAAAGGTTCCAATTTCCAACATGGAAGTGAGATATAATCCTCATTAATTGTCTAAGACAGTTGCTCATGAAGATCTACTTGCAAGGACAATTCATAATTTAACATAATATGCATATGTGTGCGTGCGTGTATAAACTCTAGGACATGGTACCCTTCAGCAAAACCTCACAATGCACTAGAATGACAATCACCAAATTTTGGGCTGAGTTATTCTAATGTGGAAGAAGTTGAAATCACAATGTGATCACTGATCCCTACTAATCAACCATTATAAGAAAACTAGTGTTTTTGAGTAGGGGATTGGTGCACACTAGCATAGCAGATACAGCCCATACAGACACATGCAATCATGCTCACACAGCTCCACCATTAATCATGAACTATACTTTAAGACTATGTCACCTGGCTGCAGTGACTGAGAGAATTTGCAACCCATACTGGTCAACGTGAAGCTATATAAGGTGTCCAAATCCGCCAATAAACATGGGTGTTCACCCCCCGACGAAAATATATATGCATGTGCACACACAAGGGCAAGTCAGTTTCATAATGCATATTACACTATGTATAAACTTGCAAAAAGTAAAATTAGGAACCAAGTTAAAATACAAGTCAAATATATAAAATCTAATAATACTCACACTAACATAGAACTTCTGTTTTATCTTAACCATTTACTTCATATTGGCTGAACCATAAAATGAACAAAGTGGGTATGAGCAAGTCTGAGATCTAGTTGACTAGTCATAAGTAACCAAGTGCCCGAGCAGGAGGAATATCAGTGCACACAGCAAAGACTTGTAAAAAAGTTGTAAAATCGTTTCATGCTTTATTGTTGAAGTGGAAGAAACCCCAATCAAACGTGTACACATTCCCTACACAAGACATTCATAGATAACTACATACATATGGGAGGAGATATACAAGATTTGAACCACCATACCCTTCCAATCGTACACATTCTCGTTCTGCAGATCTAACTACAAAATGGTAGATCTAGTCATAGTTGTCTTTGACATTGTTTCTGAATTATTTTGAAGTTTATCATGACCAGAAATCTTGCAAAAAGATTTTTTTTGTATTGTACGACAAAGTGAAATAAAACCTTGCAATATCAAGGACTTGCTACAATGCAGTATTATTTGTATCTTGTGTTGCAGACAAACGAGCAACTACTTTTTGCTTTTGTTCTTCATTTATTGCGAGCAAACCTTTCTGGGTCTATTTTAAGGTCAGAAGCGCCATCTTGGTCCAATGTCGATCCTTTAAAAAGAACACAGTCTCCCCCTACCCATTTTTTTCATGAGAACTAAAAAGTTTCCCGAGAGAGACCTGATAAACAAGTTGAATATTGAATTAAAAGTAAATTCTGTGGGAGTGAATCTGAGAGCTACCACCACTTTCTGTCTCACACTAGACATACAAGTTTAAGGGATTCTATTCGAGTGAAGACTTCTTCACTCTTTTAGAAACTTCGACAACATTAAATTGCCCAGTGTCAAATAATTTCATTCAGCTTATAATTAACCACATAATTATTTCAAACAAAATTGATGAGTCATACGCAATCATTTAGCAGGAGGAAAGCAAAATGCAGCCACTTTCCCATCTGCACTGCTATAGGGTGGTGTTAACCACAATTATTTCAAACAAAATTGATGAGTATATTTCATCTTATGCAATCATTTAGCAGGAGGAAAGCAAAATGCAGCTACTTTCCCATCTGCACTGCTATAGGGTGGTGTAAATGGCCTATGGATCAGCTTTGCAAGACACTAAGAAGAATGATGCAAAATAAGTAGTCAACAGAAATGACCAAATCTAAGAAGAGCAAAAGCTAAGGAGTGGGGGAGCAACTTGAAAGAATAAGAACCCCCAGAGGAGATGACCTTCATCTCACAACTGATACGATCATAATTTGTTTCTCTACAACAACAACAACAACTAAGCCTTTTCCCATACTAGATGGGGTCGGCTACATGAATTCTTTGTTTCCATAGAGCTCGATCATGTGTCATGTTAACAACAACAACAACTAAGCCTTTTCCCATACTAGACGGGGTCGGCTACATTGATTCTTTGTTTCCACATATCCCTATCGTGTGTCATGTTAGCAGTTAACTCACAATAAGCTAGATCATTCTTTATTTTTCTTTCCAACACTTGTGTGGTAGTCCTCTACCTCTTTTAATACTTTCCAAATTTAGTTTTTCTAACCTTTTTACACGTTCTTCTTTTGATCTTCTCTCTATATGTCCAAACCATCTTAAACGATATTCTCTCATTTTATCCTCTATTGGTGCCACTCCTAATTTGTTTCTAATAACCTCATTATGTATACGGTCTTTTCTTTTATGACCACTCATCCATCTCAACATCTTCATTTCTATCACAAACATCTTTTGTACATGTTGATGATTAAATGCCCAACACTCACAACCATAAAACATGGCAGGCCTAATTGATGCTGTATAATATTTACCTTTTAACTTTAATGATATTTTCGTATCACAAAGAATACCTGATGCTCCTCTCCATTTTAACCAACCAGCATTAATTCTATGTGTAACATCTCCATCAATTCTTCGTATTTAAAACTTTCCTTTTGGGGGATGCAATGTGTGCCAATTTTAATTTCTATCCCCTCTGAGCTAACCAAATGATCAAACTTATATTCCATATACTCTGTCTTTGTTCTACTAAGTCGGAGGCCTTTGCTTTCTAATGTTTCTCTCCATAGTTCCAATTTTCTATTAACTTTTTCCTTAGACTCCTCCACTAATACAATGTCATCTGCAAATAACATACACCAAGATACTTCATCTTGAATATGTTTTGTTAACTCATCCATCACCATTATAAATAAGTATGGACTTAAAGTTGATCCTTGATGTAACCCAATATTAACTTCAAAGAAATTTGTCATTCCTTCATGAGTCCTCACACATGTTTTTGTACCATCATACATGTCTCTTATAAGGTTAATATATATCAATGGGATACCGCTTTTTTCCAAAGTTCTCCAAAGAACCTCTCTCGGTACCCTATCATAAGTTTTTTCTAGATCAATAAATATCATGTAAAGGTCTTTTTTTTTTACTCTAAAATGTTCCATAAGACGTGTCAAAAGGTGAATCACTTCAATAGTAGATCTGAATGGCATGAATCCAAATTGGTTTTCTCTTGTACTTGATAATTGTCTTAACCTACGTTCGATAATTCTTTCCCATAATTTCATAGTATGACTCATTAACTTGATACCTCGATAATTCACACAATTTTGAATGTCTCCCTTGTTCTTATATATGGGTATAAGTGTACTTGCTCTCCATTCCTCGGGCATCTTTTGGTTTTTCCAGATTTCATTAAATAGTCTTGTGAGCCAAGTGATTCCTATTTCTCCTTAGTATTTTCCAAACTTCTATATAAATATTATTTGGTCCTACCGATTTACCACCCTTCATATGTTTAAGAGCCTCTTTGACTTCATTCTTTTGAATACGTCGGTAGAAATTATGGTTTATATACTTTTCTGATTTGGCTAACTCTCCTAAGCTAATACTAACATCTTTATTTTCATTAAAAAATTATAAAAATAGTTTTTCATCTATTTCTTATATCATCATTTAGCACTAGAATTTTGCATCCAACATAATTAAGATCTTTAGTTTTCTTATCTCTAGCCCTAGCTATCCTAAAAATATCTCTTTCACCTTCTTTTGAGTTGAGTTTTTTTATATAAGTCCTCCCAAATTTTAGCTTTTAATTCTTTTCCATAATTTCATAGTATGGCTCATTAACTTGATACCTCGATAATTCACACAATTTTGAATGTCTCCCTTGTTCTTATATATGGGTATAAGTGTACTTGCTCTCCATTCCTCGGGCACCTTTTGGTTTTTCCAGATTTCATTAAATAGTCTTGTGAGCCAAGTGATTCCTATTTCTCCTTAGTATTTTCCAAACTTCTATATAAATATTATTTGGTCCTACCGATTTACCACCCTTCATATGTTTAAGAGCCTCTTTGACTTCATTCTTTTGAATACGTCGATAGAAATTGTGGTTTATATACTTTTCTGATTTGGCTAACTCTCCTAAGCTAATACTAACATCTTTATTTTCATTAAAAAATTATAAAAATAGTTTTTCATCTATTTCTTATATCATCATTTAGCACTAGAATTTTGCATCCAACATAATTAAGATCTTTAGTTTTCTTATCTCTAGCCCTAGCTATCCTAAAAATATCTCTTTCACCTTCTTTTGAGTTGAGTTTTTTTATATAAGTCCCCCCAAATTTTAGCTTTTGCTTTACTGACAACTTTTTTCGCTTCCTTCTTTGCTTTCTTATAAGCCTCTAAAGTTTCAGTAATTTTCTTAGCATAATGTAATTTGTAACATGCCCTCTTTGCCTTGATTTTATTTTGTACTACTTCACTCCACCACCAAGCTTTTTTTGTGCCTGTACACCTCCCTTAGATACCCCTAACACATCTTTTGCCACTTTCCTAATATGTTTTGAGGTTCCACCATTTAGTCGGCTGAATAGCTCGATGCACTCTTTTCTTCTTTGTCCATTTTTTTATTTGTAAATCCATAGCTAAAAGTCGATGTTGGGTGGTTAAGCTTTCTCCTGAAATTACCTTGCAATCTTTACAACACGCTCTATCATTTTTCTATAAATAAAGAAATCAATTTGTGTTTGTGATAAGCCACTCTTATAAGTAATTAAATGTTCCTCTTGTTTTTTGAAGATTGTATTGACTATAAAGAGATCAAATGCCATAGCAAAATTTAAAATCTCCCTACCTTTCTCATTTATATCCCCAAAACCAAAGTTTTCATGAATCCCTTGATATCCTAATGCCTCTTTACCAACATGTCCATTTAAGTCTCCTCCTAAACAAATCATCTCCCTTTGTGTAATCTTTTGAATCACCTTATCTAACTCTTCCCAAAAAGTTGTCTTTATACTATCTTCTAGTCCTACTTGGGGTGCGTAAGCACAAACTATATTCAAAACCTATGCTCCTAACACTAATTTCAACGTCATGATTCGGTCACCATATCGTTGTATGTCTACTACACTATCCTTTAAATCTTTATTTATGATAATATCAACTCCGTTTCAAGCCTTTTCTTTACCTCAGTATCATAATTTAAAACGTGTATCCTCTATCTCCTTTGCTTTTTCTCCAACCCATTTTGTCTCTTTTAAACATAGAATATGAATCTTTCTCCGAATCATAGTATTTATCACCTCCATTAGCTTACCCGATAATGTTCTGATATTCCAAGAACCAATACGAATCTTATTATCTAGTACTAGTTTCTTTATCCCCCCATCCGTCCATAATCAAAATGCGGAGACCCTCTCTAAAAAAATTTCACTACATTCGGACGGCAATGTAACGGGACTAACATTTTTACCCACACCCGTCCATGATGTGGGAACCCTCTTTGCAATTGATTCACTACATCCGGGCGGAAATGTAGTGGCCCTTGCTTACTTATTACTGCATTTGGGCTCTACATCACGTCGCTTGACGGGGATGCCCCAAAGTAATGCTCATAATTTTTGTAATCCATGTTATAAAAATCTGACGAATTTTTACACCCTAACATAACCCTCCTCCTTTATCCAGGCTTGGAACCGGCAATGCAAGAGTGATCCCTTACATGGGCGGAGTTATAATTTGTTTCTTTGATGAAAATAAATATTGTCATTGAGAATTTGCCATCTCTAACTTTAAAAACATCTAACATTTATTTTATTGGTTGATATATGAAGTTCAACAAAAAGCCAACTATAAACTAATATGAACCTGAATATTTATTTTCTTTACTTTAATATGACATTTAACACATGCACGTTATATGAGCATGACCTAGTACTCCATGTATATCTGTGCATCATATTCTGCAAACTTTGTTCTCATGTTATATGCAATTTATAATATTTTCTTCTGCTACTGTATCTTTTAGGTCTCCAAGTTTTATGGCAATTTTCCAACGACAAATAGTGATGCTTACACCCATAACCCTTTTCGATATGAATTCATATATGTGTGATACAACAACAACAACTAAGCCTTTTCCCATACTAGATGGGGTCGGCTACGAATTCTTTGTTTCCACAAAGCCCTATCATAATTTGTAGAATCCATGGCAGATAAGTCCGACAAAGTTTTACAGTGGCTATCAGAAGCCTAACATAACCCTCCTTTATCCGGGCTTGGGACCGGCCATGCAAGGGTGATCCCTTACATGGGCGGAGTTGGAGTTAAATTCACCAACACATGAAACCCTCATATATGTGCAATACACATGTATGAATGAATGACCAGATTAAATGATGAGAACAGAAGCTTACCTGATGACCCTCCTGTTGACAATACACCACCAAACTCGCCATCGACAGATAATATGCGGCTGCAAGCCTGTTTAGGGAAGAACTAAATGTAAAATTTATAGATAAGCAACAGGAATTATAACCTATACCTGTCATTACATAGAAAATTTATCAGATCAGGAGATGTGAACAGATGTGTGTAGAGAGGCTTAGAGTACAAATTCTCCATGGGAACTATGGTTTTGAGACTCATACAACAAGGAAATTCTTTTATTTTTCTAATAACATATGACATTTTTAAGAAACAAGGTATTCGAAGAGGCGAGATAAGAATCTGACTACTTATAGAAGTGGTTATATGCTACTTGGTGAAAAAATAAAGGATTGTGTTGTAAAGACTGCAAAGCCATACAGAGAGATGAAAAAGGAGATACCTACCCAACTTAACTATAAGCAGTTGAATTACATAAGAAACATGAAAAAGAAGGAAAATGATGAATAGAGCCACCAGAAGAACTAAGAATAAGGAGAAACTTACTCTTGAAGAAACTTCTTATAAAAATGATTATTAAAGAAGTGACCAAAGATGATATAACCATATGCATCATTAAGGGATCTCATTTGGATGACCTCGCATGAACTCAAAGAGGACCTTGTGCAAACATAATAAGCAATGATGTGTCCATGCAACATAATTTCACTCAAGCATTTCATCAAATACTGGCAATTCAAGACTTGAAAGCATAGGGATTAGGGAGTGGTCATCCATGTTCATGAAATACCATTTTGCTCAATTTCATCAAATGCTTGCAATACACTGCTTGCATCATTACCTCCCCTCACAAGCATACGAAATACACCCACACCTAACACAAATTGTAAGTAAAACCAATCTTTATGGTTAAGCAAACAACACCAACGCTAACAAGGAGGGAAATACAAAAATTTACTGAGATTTAATAGCTCTAAGAAAAAATCATGGCTTTACTAGAGTAGAGTACAGGATCAAATCATGATGGTTCATGGAATCGAAGACATTGAAGGCCAGACTCCCAGCGTAGACAACAAAGGAAACAAAGATGAGAGAGAGAGAGAAGGGAATAGTGGGAAGTGAAGAAGGTACAATAGAGAATGGGTAAACCTGAAAGAAAGAAAATAGGATTTACGGAAATGAAAGTCAGGTCCTTCATAAACCAACTTGTTTTTCTGAATCGAGAATGATTGAAACAGTGGAATATCATTTCGGGCATTCAAAAGAAAAAGGGGGATGGTGCCAGGGGGGAAGTGGACGCTCAAAATTCCAGTTCCTCATTATTGTCTCATGAAGCAAACAGGCCGTAAGAGAACAATGTAATTACTAACTTCTCTTTGTTCTAATGCAATGATTAACAAATGATGGTATTATGGGATTACAAAGAACCTTACATTCAATAATATAAACATAGATGCATTAACATATAGAAATGTGTGTAAACGAAATCAATTGTTTACCTCGATGTTATAAATGCCAATTTTCCCATCAAATGAAGAAGCGCATATGACTCCAGGTATTTTTGGATACCAATGGATATCAAAGTTCCAGTTTGTGCTTGCGGGCAATTCACAAACTATCTGCACATAAGATGCATATTGTTGATGAAGGGAAAAAAGAAAGATACAAGCAAAAAAGTCATTATCCTGCACTCATCAAAAGAGGTTTGCAAGCACACATACAGAAAGGAGGGCCATAAGTTCTGTCCTATGTCACATGGGTGCGGGTGCGGGTGCGGGATACGGCAAATTTCAAAAATTTTGGGTGCGGCGACACGGCTAGGGTATATAATATTATATATTATATATAATATTCAAGCTACATAAATCAATCATAATACAACTAGTATTTGCTAATTTTGGGTGCACATAATCAATTAGCAAGTTCCCTCATAATGATCTGAAACTTACAGTGATTTTACGAGCTGCAAAATATCCAAGTTATGGATTCAAAGAGTTTGAAGATCTTTTGTAGGATATAACATATACTAGTATTTGTGCTAGGATCCACTAGTGATGTCATACTCTTCTGTTCTATTGATCTGACAATGTTCCTGGTCTTTAAATGTGTTTGGTGACTGAGATTATTCTGTGCAAAGGCATACAGTATGGAGTCCAATTGTTCGCACCCAAAATCATTGAAGCAGCTTTATATTGTATAAAGCTATAATAGTAAGTACACAACTTTATATTAAAGCAAAACATATAAATGGTAAAAAACTACTAATTTCATCATAATACACAAATCAATCTTCATTATCCAGACCCATTTATCCGTGAGTTACAAAAAAAAAATTGCAATTTTTTTTTTGTGGACATGCCGCACCGACACGGTGTCGGTGTCGGTGTCGCACTAGTGTCGGGATCGACACTCCACCCCTTAGAAGTGTCTGTGTGACTTAGGTTCTGTCATACTTTTGACATAAGAAATTATAAATTGAACAAATATACCTCCCCAGTAAATGTGTCCCAGCATAGTGTGCGATTATCTTTTGCACATGTAAGAAGGAAAGAGCTGTCGGTAGGACACCATGACATTGCAATCACACCTGCAGAAACACATTCATGATGTAAGGTGAAAAGGTAATGCATAAGAAAATAATAGAAAACAAGTTCCTTTCTGTACCAAAAGTATTTGAAGAATCAATAAGCATATTTGTTTTTACTGGATAGGTTGAAAAAACTGAATAAAGAAGGAAGCCCTGAACATAATTAAAACCAAGGCAGTAGGACAAAGCAGATTAAGAAATCTGTAGAAGAATGCAACATGAAGTCAAAGCATTGAAGTACAAAAATAGTGGGGGATTATCATACCAACACGAGTGCTGATTGCAACCAAGATATTTGATAACTAAAGATTGACAGAATTATGCATGTGCATATACCCGACATGCATATATGTAAAATTCAGTCATGCTAAATAGCTGTTGCAGGCCAAACAAATGTTGCACTCCACTGCAGAAACCTATGTCACAAGGGTGCAGGTGCGGGATAAAGCAAATTTCAAAAATTTTGGGTGCGGCGACATGACTAGGGTATATAATATTATATTATATATAATATTCAAGCTACATAAATCAAACATAATACAACTAGTATTTGCTAATTTTGAGTGCACGTAGACGTAGGTATCAATTAGCAAGTTCCCTCATAATGATCTGAAACTTACAATGATTTTACGAGCTGCAAAATATTCAAGTTATCGATTCAAAGAGTTTCAAGATCTTTTGTACGATATAACATATACTAGTATTTGTGCTAGGATCCACTAGTGATGTCATACTCTTATGTTCTATTGATCTAGCAATGTTTCTGGTCTTTAAATGTGTTTGGTGACAGAGATTATTCTATGCAAAGGCATACAGTATGGAGTCAAGAATCCAATCAGATTGAGTAATAAGAAACCAATTGTTCACACCCAAAATCATTCAAAAAGCTTTATATTGTATACTACTACAATAGCAAGTACACAACTTTATATTAAAGCAAAACATATAAATGGTAAACAACTACTAATTTCATCATAATACACAAATCAATCTTCATTATATGGACCCATTTATCCGTGAGTTACAAAAAAAAAAATTGCAAATTTTTTTTTACCTATGCCGCACCGACACAGTGTCGGTGTCGCACCAGTGTCGGGGTCGACACTCCACCCCTTAGAAGTGTCTGTGTGACTTAGGCAGAAACCTTGATAAAACACCCCATCATCAAAGTTGAATCAACACAGTATTCTGAAAGACTTGCGGGTTGAGTCATTCATAAGAAACATCTTCAGAAGGGTGTTCCCTCATTCAGAAGCATTTCAATTTACTACAGTGGACTTGTACAGTTGACCACGAGTATGTAAAGATATTCAGAAGATGAGGTGAGATGCAAATGCAAATGACTCGATAAAACATTCATGGAAACAAGTTCATTTCTGCTACTGATATCATACTATTGAAGAAACATTTAAAGAAAAAGACTGGTCTATTTGATCCAGTTTCTTGATCTATATTATACCTTTTATCTATCAAGTATCAGAGAATGGATCGATTCAGGATTTGAATTTTCCAGTACCTACTTTATCTATATCATGGAAATGATATAGAAACAGAAATAGTAGGAAGAATCCGTGTGGCTTTTCTTTCACTTTAGCACTTAGCTAGTTTAATACATACAATGTTCAAAAGATAATTCACAGAAACGAGAGAGATATTTGAGAGATACATGTCAGTGATGTCACTTTATTCATTAGTAGAATATGGTTGACAGTCTCGTAAGCTCTTGTCCATTAAATAAACCAAATAATAAGTCACTCTCTCCATACTAACCCCTTTCACCAAAATGTTTTCCACCAAAGAACTTCTTTCGCCTTCAAAATGTTTTCTTTCAACTCGGAAGTAGCCTAATTCAACATTTCACTCGAGAAAAGGAGAAAGAAATACATAGATGGACAATCCAAAATCACCAGAAAAGGATATATATACTGCAAATCAAGGCAAAGAGCACACACTCAATACACATGAAAAGGCGTGACATTCACAAGAGAAATATCAAACTCACCAACAATAAGACAAGAAGTAGCTATGAGTGTCTAATTCACTCTATTCATTATGTTTATACATTTAAGACTTGCAACACAAAGCACTAGAGGACAGTCCTAACTGAAAATTCATGACAAGAAATTGGCTAAACAAACCATTAGAATGTCCCACAAATTCCTTCATCGGTGATATTGTGTTTCTCATGTCCCAAACCTGCATAGGAAGTTTGTCATAAGCTGTTCTCAAATGCATGTTTAGCCACACAAAAAATCGAACAAGCAAAAAAAGGATAAAGATATTGCACCCGTAAGGATGGAGACCGATCATCATCAGAAGCAACAATAAGCTGGGTAGCGACATCAGGGTTCCACTGTAAAACAGAACATCTCCTCCTAATTGAATCTGAAAAGCTGGTTCACATATTCACAACAGAATAAAGAATTATCTCAGTAGGAATGAGAATATTTTTCATAAAGGATGAGTAATATGAAAGGAAATAAACAGGTACTCTGCAGACCTTATCACTGGTTTCTGTCTCTTCAAATCCCAGACAACTGCACAAATCACCAAAGCATATTAGTTTGGGTACAATCTTTCTATATTTCAAGAATTGACGTCAGAACTTGTCTGTACCTGTTGTTCCATTATATGAAGTGGACGCCAATATATGTTGAACTTTGTGGTTCCAAGAAACAAATGAAATTTCACCTTGAGAACCAGATCCAACACCCTGCATAAATAAGAAGCATCAGATTGGAAAAAAAATGTTACAAAAAGCTTCAAGTACTCAAAGCAAAATAATTGCCAAATCAAAGGACACCATAATTCCCCAGTACTATCTCCTACTACAATAGAACTTTGGCAGTGAACAGGCAAGCTCAGACTGTGGAAGCCCCAATAGGCTCATACGATAAGACTGTTATAAATGATTTCCATAGCAAAAAATCACATCTAAATTTATGAGAAGTTTTTTCTTGGTGCCTAACAAATCATAAATTCATGTTTGTCAAACAAGTCTCACAGTCTTAAGATAGCATTTAATCACATGAAAATTTGGCCATATGAGTAGCTGATTGATTTTTGCTCTAAATGCTTATTCACCATCTTATATCCAGGAAAATCTAGATCATTGACATATATTAATTTAAATAAAGAAAAACATGTCATTTGGTATAGTTCATTGAACAGACGAACACAGGGTTGATTACTTAGCAATTTCTTGAAAGGCAAGGTGCCTATCTTAAAAATTTAAACCTTGATGTAGCTGACCACAAAGCTGACATACATAAGTGCCTCAACATAAATTCCACTTAACAAAATGAGCCAGCTCTTAAGAAAATAAGTGTACAAAATCCGCTGCTATTTTAGAATGATGGAGCTCTTAATTAGTCAGAATATTGGATATCACACGACACTAGAGGTTCAATGCATAGTCTTCTTTGGATACTAAAGAACCCCACAATGGAGATACCTTAAGTTACTGTAGTGCCTCATGATTACGGATTTCAAGTCTATAACAAAACCATATCCATGAACACCAAGATCTGGAATAAAACCATTGCATACGAGCTGATAAAGAACCATGCCTGCCAGATTTGGAGGTGCAATCCAGATCACGCTGGTTCTGAAGATTGGATGGACCAAGGTTTCTTTTATAATAGAAATTTTACAGCTTGCATATTCAGTCTGGAGGCACTCAAGGCCCAACTACAAAGTGTCAGCGTGGACATGTTAGGCACTTTAAAGAACCCAGAGTACATAGCTTTTCAATGATGCATGTCCCCGAAAAAAAAACTATATCAAGCACCTTAAGACAGGCACAAATAGGACCATCTTGTCCTCTTATGTTCATGCCTGTAAGTTTAACATGATACACAAGTTTTCCTCGAATGCCCATCTTCATGATCAACTTTGTCTTTCATCAGCAAGTCCATAACCACCTCTTGCAAATATCGTCAAATACTAGCGACTAAAGTAATTCCAGCAGCATAACTAAATTCTTTCAAGCCCTATTTCTATCAACTCCTAAGTAATTTTTCTTCATAATAATGGCATCTTCCCTCCTAAGTATGTTCAAGTTATGTTACTGCTGGTATGAAAAAAAAACTTCCTTTTTCCTCTCTACCTCCATAACAAAAAAAAGAACCAAAAGCATTAGAAAGAGCAAAGATTGGTATAGAGCCAAGAGACCATCCCATGCATACAATTTTCGTCAGGCCTCTTTGTTACATAATTTTCAGGATATGAAACAGACTAGCTTAAATCTCAGGAGTCAGGACATGAAGTTGTGACAAAAATTTCCTTGTTTTCCAATAAAACAAATTTCGCTTCGGGTATCTCACATTACACACTATCTTGAACAAGGTATTAAACCACTAGCAAATTCAAGCTTTAACTTGTGATGTCAATTCTTATCCAGCATGATGTTAGAAGAATAAACATGTAGCTAGTATTCCTTGTTTTCAAAATCAAACATCAGAACACCCATTGGAACATGCCAATAGGGATACAGACTCACAAAGAGAGTTCAAAATAATGTTGTGCATGCACTAGCAGAAGGGAGTCAGGGACAATAATTAATTAGGACAATGAAAACATATCAAAGATCCATGAACAAGAATCACATAAAACAGCCAGCCATATGAAGAACTACAGATGAGGGTCGATTCACACCCTTAGAGATGGGAAATGTGAAGGTTCTGAAGGCTTTGAAAGATCCCAAATACAGAGTTCCCCATCCTCAGCACCAGATGCAAGTAGATGTGGTGCATTTGCATTGAATTCTAGTCCACGGACCTGCAGTAAGAAAATGACATGCATCAACTCAAAGACATTTCAAGGAAATCATGTAAATTTAGTTTTTATTGCTCAACACCTACTGGTCCTGTGTGCTTCTGGAGGCGACTAATCAAAGAATCTTCGGAGCCCCTCAAACTGAAAAATATAGAGAGAGTTCCTGTGAGGTTTTCATGTATGAAGTAGCAAAACAAATTGCAAGCACCAAGAATCACCAATTGCAACACAAATCATGCAGTTTTTCTCCAAAAAAGTTGAATTACCCATCACGACAGAGGATCTTCAGTCATCAGAAAGTTAAAGTTCATCATGCATTGAAACCAAACTATGCCTGTTAACTCTAATTGTAATGGAGAAACACCAAGAATTTGGGCAGACGTCTACACTCAAGATCCAGTTGAGTCATAGTGCGGAAAATGATATGATTCGATTCTTTGAAATAAAAAAGAATAGGAAATCGTTCAGATTCATGATCCCGATAGCAAATATAAGAAGAAAAGTGAAGGTACAGAATGACCTGATCAGTATATGAGGGTTCCAGACATTGATACTCCCATCAGCTAACCCACCGGCGATCAACCCACGAGCATAATCTTCACTGCCGGATACGGGTTTTCCCCAAGACAAGCGGTTGAAGCGCTCATTACTAGGACACTCCCCCACCACGGGGAGCTCCCACTTGTCCGAATGGAAATCCAATTCAAAAATTTCCAAGCTGGCTGACGAGCTGAAGGACAGATCAACTGCTCCGGCCATCGTTCCGGCCGCGATGTGCCCAGAGACAGGCGAGAACGCCACCGATGCCGACCGGGAAGCCCCTTTGATGCACGCCATGGATGTAGATCCGGAATCCCTTTCTTCTTCCTCTTCCCCTCGTCGTCTGTATTTCACGTCCGTTCAAAATAAGCCACTTCTCATGTAGGAATGCACATCGGCGGCTTGTTTCCCGAGTCGCATCAGCTAGGTACGACCTTCAACAACCGTATCCGAGACGGCCTGGAATTTGGAGTCCGGTTATGTAACTGGGAGAGTATGTCTCTGTTTACTGCTAGACTTCAATAAGTATCAATAAGGGCGAAGAAGATCCAAAACTTGTTCTTGGTTATCAGAAACCGAACGCACCAAAAGCAATAGCTAATCGAGTTCGAATGCAGCAGATTCATTTTTCATTTCGGAAAATCCAAAACAAGGCGACGAAGATCATAAATTTGGAGAACAATCAATCAAAAGCACAAAAGATAGCAATCTAGCCATCTAGGAGAAAATCCCTTAATAACTCAAGCGGAAGATCTAGACCACCGATGATCTACAGAAGAAACAACTGAAAGACTAAAACAGAGAAAATTAAGATATCGGAAAGTCGCAATTCAAATAGATCAGTTAAGATCAATGACAAAAAGGATCAGGGTAGCTCAATTCCAGAATGGACAAAAGGTCATCAAGGTTCGTCGGGAAAGGTGCCCGAAGGATCAATTTTCGGCGAGGAACCCTCGACAGAGAGAGAGGAGGTACATACCTTCTTCGTTGCTGATGGAGAAGATCCAAAGAGCCATAGTGGCCGAGATCCGCAGGGTGGCGGTAAGATGAGAGGAGGCAGAAGCCCGCGTCTCTGATATCTCACAAGACTATCCCAGAGGCGCGTTAGCTCGTGTCGGAGTCGGCCCCACGTATATTTGTGGGGTCAGCACGTTTAGATTGATACCCGGTACCCGCCCATTTTTGGATTTCGGATAGTTAATTAGACTCAAGCTCGATCCATTAACTGCAGCTTGAAACATGGCCGGTTTGACCCGGCAGTTTCAACTGGAACCAAATCGAGTCAATAACCGGAACTAGTGAAACCAGACTTGAAGCTGGAAACCATCCAGTTCGGTTTTGGTTCTACTAAAATCAGCCCAAAACCGGAACGGATGGTTTCAAACAACCGGTTCCATTAAAATTTTAATTTTATAATATCTTTTGCCAATTTCAGGCAGTTTAAAACCCAAATGAAAACCGTTTCTAAATTGACAGTTTTGTTTCCAAGTTCTAGGGTAACCGGAACCGGTGGTTTGCATCTTTAATCATGTCTATTTGAGGTTATTTTAGACTGTAAGGGTATCGAAAGAACCAATCCAAACCGATTGAACAGATTAATAAATTACTTTGGCTTATGAAGTACATAGATTGTGAAAATACTAAAAGAGGAAGAAGACGACGATAAAAGTATTGAAAAGAAACAATAAAGAATGATCTAGTTTATATTGAGTTAGTTGTTAGCATGACACATGATAGAGCTATGTGGAAACAAAGAATCTATTTAGTCGACCCCATCTAATATGGGAAAAGGCTTAGTTGTTATTGTATACTTTATGTGAAGAAATTATTCAATAATTCACTAATTTTGTTTGTCACGTGATTGATTATATATTATACATTATAAAAGCCATACATTAAGATGTTAAAACATAAAGAATCCCCGTGTGGATCAGAGCTAAACTGAATCTAATGGTGCTGTTTGGTTCAGTTTTATGACTTACAATGGTTTGGTTTGATTGATTCTGGATTGGTTTGAGATTGAAGTTAGACGGAACCAAACCCGGCCCACGAACACCCTAGCCAACGGTCCTCGGTTTCCTTTTGTTTTCCACTTCGCAAGGAAGCATCTCCATAAGAAGTCCCTAAACTATGCTAAATGAACTCCCCATGCAGCTTGTAATTTGTATGAGCTGATTGAGTTGAATACGTACAACTAACAATGCTAACCCGATGAAAAGACGATACAATTTAACTATACGAGCAAATCTTTGAACTTGCTTGTGTTTCTCTACTCAAATTTTGTACAAGATGCATTTTAAACTTTACCAAGTTCATATTCAGCCACATCTCTAACTTTGCTTGTGTTTGGTTCATATTTGGCTTGCCTCAAACAAGCTAACCGATCGACTTGAAGATGAACAAGACGTTGAGCTGACAAACAATCCTTGCTTTAATTTGCTTGGCTTGTTTGGTAGCTTTAGTCAAGTGGCATCTTCGTTGATGAATGTTCAAACAAGCCATGAACAACCATTGCTTGAATTTGCTGGGCTTATTTAGCAGCTCTAGTTAAGTGGTATCTTTGTTAATGCATGTTTTTAAGATGTTTGATGTTTATGTGTGTTGGAGAAATTGTTACAATGAAATGGCCATTCTCGGCTTGGGTAACGGCTGGATTGGCCATCCAGTCGTTACCTGAGGGGAAGCCGGATAAGTAACGAACAGGCGTTACCAGAAAATCCGGTAACGGCCATCCGTTATCTCTCCCAGACGAGGGAAGCCACGAGAGGAAAAAGCCAAACGACGGGAGAGCGGGTGCCTATAAAAAGGCAACCATTTACAAGGAGAAATACAGATTCACAGTGATATAGAAAAACACAGTCGTCTGAGAAAACCCTCGTGTGGAAACCTCGTGACATCTTCAACATCCGCTGCGCTCACTGAGTCTCCGGCAACCCAGAAGACCGAAAGGTAAGTGCCGAAATCCCTTCAGAAATGACTCCGGCTCCATGGCGGATCTACATTGAGAAATTCAAAAAAACAATGAAAAAGTTTTACTGAGGACGATTGAATCCGTGACCACTATACATAATTCGCCCCACTTCAAATGGTCGAATAGGCCGTTCAATCTACCCCACAAAAAATTTTAGATCTGTCACTGCTCTGATTATACGTTTTTTTATGTAATTAAATGCACTCTCGTTGGTGATAGGACCAACCAAGTGTTTTAGTTGGTTACAATTAGCGACATTCAAAGAAGTGATCCGAACCGACTGATCAGCTTTGGTTCATAGTTTGCTTTGGTTTGGTTTATGGTTTGAAGGTTGCAACCAGATGGTTAGAACCTAACCAATCCCTTAAGCTAGTAATATAAGAGTAGAAGTTAGTATTTATTTGGTGCCATGTTGAATTCTAAACTCCAGAAAATGTGACGATTTAATATAAAAATCGTTCTTGTATCGTGGTACTTTAGATGTACAGATTTTTTTACAATTCACTTAAGTTTATTTGTGTGATAGATCATATGTTATACAATATATTGGAATATTAAAACTTAATAAACCATGGCTTCAAGCGGACCAAAATCAGTACTGATGGTGTGGTTTGGCTCATTTTTATGACTTGTAATGGTTTGGCTTGGTTCCCTTAAAATGGGCACCAAATTAGACTGGTTTTGCTCGAGGTTGATCCTAGAACTGTACCCAACCAAACCATGAACATTCCTAATTTATACATTTCTGGTAAATCACGAGGCCTAGTCGGCAAACTATTTGGTCCCAGCTGAAAAATTGGAGCTGCACAAGAAAAATCACACTCTAATTCAGGTTATTACAGGAAAAATACAACTCATCACACCAATAATTAAATGAGGGAATCAACTGAAGGTGATTTACATATTTAGAAAGGCAGCAGGGAGCTTTGGTGTGTGTGTGTGAGAGAGAGAGGGGGGGCTTCTCACTTTTATGTGAATAGTTCTGATACCACATTAAAACATTGACAAACCAAAGGGGATCATATCTTTATTCACGTAGATGTCAAAGGATTCAATCGTTATGTACATATATAATACATGAAAAGCTGACCATTGTGAAAAGAAAAGGCAAGTGACTGGAAAAAAAACAATCACTTAAAACACATACGCATGATCAATATAAAAGAAATCTTCACTAGCTTTTAACAGATATATGAGGTCAGGTGCTCCATATCAATCAAGTCTTAATGGTCAATATTATGCTTGGTAAAATATCTGAATATTTCTCAAACTATAGATGACATCGACAGGCTGGTGACAAATTCGCAGCTGCAAACTTGGTCTGCAGCAAAGAGAACGAACCCACATGTAGTGGATGAGAAGTTCCTTTGGAACTCGCTCATCACATTTATCACTGCCATTTCAAACCGAAAAGCAAAGAAAAGACAACATTGGCCAATTTGTTCGAGACTAGCAACGAAGAAACAACTCCACTATGCTTAGCCGTGGGCACCTTGGCCGATGCAGACCGAGTGATTTAATGCTGCTTTGACCAAGTCCCTGTTGCGTAATCAACAAGTTGAACTGAAGATTCCAGACAGCTGTCACTTTCACTACACAGAATATAAGGCTAATTTTCTAATAGGAACTACAAAAGCAACTCGCTACATTAATATATATTATCAAGTGATACAAAAGAACGGAACGCAAAACCTCAAACTGCAGACAAAACAACACATCCCATCAAAGCCCGGCAATAAAATAGTGAGACATAACAAATTCCTTTAGCAAAGCCTCTTGTCGAAAAGTAGGATGACCCACCGAATCGACTTCAAGTGTCAAATAAGACAGCAAAAAAATTATCAATCAAGGATATAAATATATCCACCATTCACGAATGGCTTCACTAACTCCCGGAATCACAAAATTAATTTCAGGGAGAAACTTTAAGTATGGAAAAGGAGACCCCAATAAACTTGACAAGAAGTCACGGGGAGGACCATTTTAGTAGGACTAAAAGGACAGAACAGTAACCCAGAAAAAGAGTCATGGGAGAGCCTTATGACTAGCCGTTGCTAATTAATATTGAAGAGCAAGTAGAATGTCAGGGGGGGGGGGGGACATATTCGCCTGACCAACAATCCCAAAAATATCCAAAAGCCCAACACAAGCAGTTCAACTTCAGGTTCAGGGAAGAGAAGAGGATTTCAAAATAGAACCTTCAAGCTTAGAGAAGAACCCATGAAAGTGTTTCAGATGAGTAAATGAAATAAAATAAAACACAGCAGGTTAACGCTGTATTTCACTATGTACGGTTCTTTCAATGCAGCAGATGCGTGGTTACTTAAAATGCCCCTTTTAGCTGTTCCATCAGAATAATATTATGAGCTATCACAACTATAGCATTCACGCTATCCAATCAAGTATATGTGTATATATAGAGAGAGAGAGATTGAAAGAACTAAAAAGTTCAACTACATGTACAAATTGACGAGAGAAAAGAGAACAATTTTGGATGTGAGCAGACTGTCAGTCGCCAACTCTTTGAAAAAGAGAAAGCGAAAGGGAGACGAGACCAGCCCTTATACCATTTAGCTTATGATAATGTTGAGGACTGATGATGGAATCCCATCAGAACTCGACCGTCAATAAGCACGCACGCCTCTCTTGTACACTAACAAAATGACGGAACGTTATGTGTCCGTGAGATTCCTGTATACGAAAATAAATATCTACTAAAGTCTAAAGAGAGTGATCAATAATATAAAGAAAAGTATACCTAAATGCCCAAAACAGATTGGAGAAAAGTATGAAAAGGGATCAGACTGACGTGCAAAACTATTCAGCATTGCAACATAGTGCCTCTGGTTAATAGTTTTGTGATATTCATCATTTCCCCTTCTCCCCAATGCCATACGCCGGAACCAAAAGAGATCCCTTCAAAACACTTAACGCATACACTCAATTGGTGAACCAGTTCAATTAAATAACTAAAGCAAGCTAAATAAAAAATCACAAGAAGAAACGAGAGTGATAATCAAACAAATGGATCGATTCTCAAATCAGAAATAGAGGGATATTTGCAAGCAAATATAAAGAAAAGGAGAAAAAAGGACGGTCGTCACACAAAAGGATGGGGGATCAGACTGACGTGCAAAATTGTTCAGCACAGCAACATAATGCCTCTGATCAAGAATTTTGACATCTCATCATTTCCCTCTTCTTCCTCCCCAGTGCCTCCTCCCGTCAACACAAGATACCCAATTCAACGGACGGACATACTCGTTTTTTGTGACTACCCAATCGAATTCCCTAAAAGTGATACTCACCTAACCCATTCACCTTCACCTTCCATTAGCAATGGGAAGAGAGAGAAACAAAAGAGGATATGATAAATCAAGCACCTGGGTCTATCCATATCAGAAACAGAGGGATATTTACAAGCAAAACTGTCAGAATAACAATCGCGAGCGGAAGGTCAAAAAGGGGTGAGTGGGTCAGAAGAAAGAAATATGTAACCCACGAACAATCAACATCCTGCATCAAAGATCACTCCTGCATCTACTCGACCTCACAGGCTCCTTCTTCTGCGGAGAAAACAAACCGAAGATGATGCCTTTCGAACCGGACGCCCTCAACGTGCAGACGGGAACGTTAAGGAGCGGCGTGACCCGAACGTTTGCCGAGTAGGAGCGTTCCATTCTCCTCAAGGCATCGCGATGCCTGTAGTACGGATCCTTGCTATTCTTGGAAACACCATTAAAGGTGCTCGGGCTACTAGAGCTACGCTCTAGGCTCTGAAACACGATCTTGCCAGATGAATTCATCCTCGGGCTATCCAAAGATGCACCTCGAGGTGGAATGCTGCCGGACTCCAGTGTCCGGCGGATGAGGCTCCGGCCAACCCGTGGCCTTGCGTTCGCTCCGAGATTCGAGTTACCGCTAGAGGCCACCCTCACCCGTGGGGGGTTCCGGTTGAGTAAATTAGAGCTAGTGTTGCCGTTTCCGTTAGTGTTAGAGTTATGGCTCGTCTTCTCTGAGTCAAGAGAGAACCTCGGCGGATCGTCGTGATCCGAACAAGAGAATGAACTCGATGATAGGGATAGCCGGGGAGAAGGAGCCGACATCGAGGAGGAATCAGTCTCCGAGTCACCCGATGCTGTGGTGGAAGAGAAGACAGGCAAGCTCAGTAAAGAATAATCATTTCCGCAATTTTTCGCGTCAGATCCTCCAAGCAGCAACTGTTTCAACGACCTACGAGCCTTGATTGCCGTTGTCGCCGGATTCTTGGCCTGCAACGCCATTTCCGACGCCTTCGCGTTCTGCGTCCTCTTCAGACCCAGGAGCTCCCTCCACCGACTAGAGCAGCTGGGCGCCTTTGGCGAGAGCACGCAGAACTCTGATGCAGTAAAGCCCGACGTCACGCAAGGTTTCACCGGCATCGTAGCCGCAAGAATCTCCGCGGATGAGACCGGCGGCGAATACGGCAACGCTGATGATAGCGGGAGTAGGGTCCGCAACGGCATCAACTTCCCGTCGGAGAAGAGCTCATCCGCCGGGAGCATCGCGACGAGGTCATCGATCCGGAACTCGAAATCCCTGCCCGAGCCTTCCGGATCCGATTTTCCCGTCGACTTACGGGCCGGAGACTCATCGATTAAGGAGATCCGGTGGCTGAGCCAGCCGCAAGGAGAGTAAGGCGGTAGGTCCAGGAATGCCTCCTTCGTTACGCCGAGGGCGTCCACGCAAGCCGAAGTTGTCATCATCTCGACGGGAAGCTGGAAATTCAGATGGATCCAATATCGGACAGTCAGGGAGGAGGAGTATCATAAACCGGCAGCCGGAGAACGAAGATGTAGTCCGCCGGTATGCTGATGAGGGCCGCCGCTACCCGCCTTAGGGTTTTTGTTCTCATTCAGTGGAGCCGAAGCGGGCGGGATGCTTAAAATACGCTTCGCGCTTTCACCCCCGCTGTATAGAACCAATAGCGTGATGCCACATTTCACCGCAGAGGGAGCTTCCCCTGAGTCGCTCTCAGCGGGTCGTCTTGCTGAATTGGACTCTTGAGCTTGTCTTTTCTATTAACTACGGTTTTACTCCACGACAAACCAAACGCTACACCAAGCGATACAGTTTATGGACGTGCTTAGGTATCATTCGAAAATGTGCAATGTGTTTTAGGGGCAAGAATGACCTTTGAGGAGCGGTGGAAAACGACAAAAGAACAGTTTTTCCAGGAAATTATTTAAAGCAATCATTAAAGAAAAAGTGAAAGGACAAAAGCACCCTCTGACGTATTCGGTGGCATCATGGCAACAGAGCTCCTTTCGTTGTCTTGGGAAAGACCAATTGTGACACTCACTACACACAAGTATTCTTGTTTTCTACTATACCCTCATATGCTGCGGAAAACCACACGATTGCCACCTTCTCTGTTATGATGTGGCTACTTGAGAGGACATAAAAAAAATTAAAATTGGCACATATTGCATTCCAAAAGGAAAGTTTTAAATACCTACAATCAATTTTTCATAGCAACGAAATAATTGATGGAGATATTATGCATAAAATTAATGATGATCGATTAAAATAGAGAGGAGCATCAATTATTATTTGTGATAAGAAGATATCATTAAAGTTAGAAGATAAATATTATAGAACAACAATTAGACCTACCATGTTTTATGATTTTGAATGTTGGGCAGTTAATTATCAACATGTACGAAAGATGTCTGTGACAAAAATGAAGATGTTATAAATGAGTGATCATACAAGAAAAGGCTGTATACATAATGAGGTTATTAGAAACAAATTAGGAGTGACACCAATAGAGGATAAAATGAGAGAATATCGTTTAAGATAGTTTGAACATATAGAAATAAGATCAAAAGAAGAAATTGTAAGAAGGTATGAAAAACTAAATTTGGAAAGTATTAAAAGAGGTAGAGGACGACCATAAAAGTGTAAGGAAAAAATGATCTAGCTTATTGTGAGTTATCTGCTAACATGGCACATGATAGGGCTATGTAGAAACAAAGAATCCATGTAGTCGACCCCATCTAGTATGGGAAAAGGCTTAGTTGTTGTTGTTGTTGTTTCGAAAAGAACTCTCAAGCTGAGAGGATTAAGAAAATCTTTTAGAGTGAAGCAGAAGAGTGAGTCGTTAGGGTGCTTTTGATTCATGGTACCATGCTCATGGTACTAAAACTTTAGATTGGTGTTAGTATTTTATTCACGAGTAGCACTAATGCATTCTCATTTAGCAAGCGTTTTGCCCAATTCTAAATGGGTTGAGATACTATTCACATATAGTTGGTCTATAGGTGATTTTTGTTTACTCGCTAGAGGTTTAATTGATAAGAGAGAAGTAAGAAATTGATTTCACCACTAATTCTAAACTGAATTAGATAAGAGAACACGAATTTACCAGAAAATGGATATTGTCTTCTTCATTTGTTTGTAGTCTATTTAAGCTTGGACAAGGACCACAAAACTTGTCATATAGAGATAAATCAAAACACAAGTTCTCAAGGTGATAAATGCAACATTATGTTTTCTGAGACATTGAGAACACAAAGCACAAGTTTCCATGTAACAATTAACTCACGATGTTGGTTCCTAAGGAGGTAAATGCAACATTATGTTTTCCAAGGCATTAAAAACACAAAAACTTGTTTATGAGAGTGTTTTCATGTTTCTCATGGTGTTTGATGAATTCTTGCTATAATTACCTTAGAAAACACTAACATGAATTAATTCTTCATCTTAACAGTTTTCAACTTGTGATTCCTTAAAAGTGAGGACGTTTTTGGAACCTTATGTAGTAAAATTTCAATAACTTCTAATAGAAACGTTCTCATTAACATATTTTTAAACCAATTGGACGAATTGAGAAATTTGTCTTATCATGGACTTGGTGTGTGGCCGAGTGGGCTTTATTGATGAGTTTGGACTGATGTCTACATCAAGTATTGATTTTTTTACTTTTCATGCAAAATAAATGAATCATGTGGGTGCTTGGTTTTTTTTTAACAAGTCATTGGATCTAATTTCTATAACCCACCTCTCCAAATTTTTTTGACTACAATAATTTAAAACTACGAAGACCAAAAATCAATGTTCAATTCTCCTCAAATCTTGTGTCAAACACACTTGTCATCTAGTAAATTCAACATTTTATTTTGTGGTTCTTCAATCAAATTTATATGTTGTTTTAAGCATTTTGTTTATATTGTTTTGAAAACCATTTAGATCTAACAAGCTCAAACAGAGTTTTCAAAAGAACAAACATGTGTTGAAATGAGTTCTAGCCTGGTTTGTCATGAAATCATGAGAATTCACAGACATGTTCAAATAACCCAAACATAAGTAGCCTTTGGTATTTAGAGGTGTGCATCAGTCAATTCGGTAACACGAACTAACTAACCAAAAATGAGATTGTTTGTAAATTTGAAAATTGAATCCGAACCGACCTAGGTTATATTGAGTTAACCGTTAACATCGACTAGGGATCAAGCTCAATGAAAACAAAGAATTTATGTAGTCAACCCCATCTGGTACGGGAAGGTGATTGGTTATTGTTTGTAACTTAAAAACACGCAGGTGGTACCTAGAGTGTTAGCTCAATAACAAGGTGCTCTAGTGCCGTTGTTGCTAGTGGGGAGTTCGACTTTCACAGGGTGCATGTGTTGGTGCGTGTTAGTCTTCGCCCTTCTCTTATAACCAAAAAAAAAACATGCACAGAATTGAAAAATGCAGTAACGATTGTTGTTGACGTGTAGAGCCAGACTCAAGCTCATGACAAGTTTAAACTTGATTGAGCTGGTATCCTTGGCGAAACTTTTATAAGGAAATCTATCATAAAAGGCAAGTTGTTGTGTCTCTAGATTTGTGATATTGAGCTTCGCTTTGGCACTCGAAATTCTCTCACACACACATCCACAATTATATATATATATATATATATATATATATATATATATATATATATATATATGTATATATATACGTATGTATACAGGCACATTGATGTGCATGCGTACAGATACATATAATCTTCATCAACTTTGATGAGCTACAAAACGGGTTTTCAAGATGCTGCCCATGATTCATGATTGATTAAGAACGTTGCCCATCAACTTAGTGTCACAAAACACACACAGTGCCAAATTTCGTGTTTGAACAGCTTGATAAAATCCAACCCAATTAGTATGATAAGATGATGAAGCTTGTGCTAATACATGCAAAGAACAAGTTTTGGCAAGATAAGAAGTTCTTAAAATTGCATCCATGCAATTATACGATCAAAATTTATTTTTGTTTGAACTGTTGCTGTTTTGTTCACAACACGACACAAAAAAGGCGTTTTAGAGGGTGTTTGATTGTGAAAGAGGATTCGATCCATACGAATACGAGCCTCACAGAAGGAGGGTAATTATGTAAATTGTGTTAACTGTCTTCATCTCCTCGATGTGGACACGTTTCAGCACCTGGTAAAAAAGCACGATGAAGGTGGCTCATTGGTTCTTTGAAACCGTCGATTCGAAAGAGATCGGACGGTCTACACGTGTCAGAAAGAACGACGTGGAAACGATGTCTAGAAAAGTACCAGAAAACCCTTCCATAGTTCAACCGCTTCGAAGTGCGTGAGAGGGGGGCGACGTCTTACAAGACTGAAGGGACCTTCTTGTCAAACCGAGTATGGAATATGGGTATTTTAGACAAAATGCGGCAGGGGGACAACAGTACGATACCCGGACGGACCAAGCAGAAACCCTTCGGTCTCCTGTTTCCCGTCAGCCGATATTCCAAATTGACTGTGTTACCTTCCGTGCTCGTGTCGTGTCATAGATTGTTGGTATCGAGAACACAGTACCCGAACACAACCCGGTTTGGAATTTGCCTAAGTTTTGGTTTTGGATATGGTTTGGTTCGTGTTAGGTTTTCACATTTGCATCAAATTTCCGGTCATTTTCAGGTTAGCCCAAATATACACCTTGATTTAATACCCTCTCCCAAAATAATGTCACCGAGATATTGTGCATTTGTTAATAATATGCCACAAACGACAGTGTATTTGATAATATGGCAGAGTTTCAGCACTTGATCTCTTGCTACAAGTTTGAACTCGAAATTGATTAGTCTAAATGGAATGAACCAGTTTGACTGTTTAAGTCCCTACCCAATGCCCATTGCTTGCCGCTTTAAATGCTTGTTCATCCTTATAAATCTTAATTATTAGATCAAAGAAACTAATGATTTAAATAAAAAAGTAAATATTTTTTTAGAATGACGATAACAACCATCTAGTTTTAATTGGGGTTCCCCTTGCATTTGACCCTTGTGGATAAAGTTCCCAATTGCCCACCAAGCATGAGGGACATGATCCAAGCACCGATCCGGTGCATCAATACACCAAATATAGACTATCCAATCTTTTGATGGGATGACTTATGTTTAAATAAAAAAGAAAAAGAAAAATATATTGGTACCTTTTTAAAATATTAAAAGAGTTAAATTTCAAATTTAAAAAGGCAACTTCGACATGGTAAACTGGTTATATATATATGACGGTGATTGGTGAATAAAAAGAATGTTATTGTATTTGAAATTTTCAAAAACTAATCCTTTAAAAATGAAGAATAGCTCACGACGCCCACTAGCAGGTGGCGAGTTCGATCCTCGAAGGAGTGCATGTGTGTGTGTTAGGCACTTAGGCTTTGGCCTCCCACTGTACAGGATGAATCTTAAGAGGGAAATTGAAAGAAGGGGAGTTCCCGTACGATAATACGAGGGCGCCGTTTGGAGGCGGGAACAGAACCGAGAACACCGCTGGCTCCCTCTTGCGTCTCCGATGGACGGCAGGAAGTTCTCGTGCGAGACAGCGAGTGCAACTCTAACTTGGATCACGACCATCTTGGAATCCCTCCGACCGTAAAGGTGGCTGACTGACGCGCACCTAGTCAACTTCTTCCGGGTCGAAACCCTATCTCTAATCGGAAGACACTTCTACTCAACTTGTTTTTTTCCGAGGGGATTTCCGGTGATTTTCTGATGAGAAATTCGCTTGATTTTAGGGTCGGTTATGGGAGGCGATGGGTCGCGAATGGCTCGAAACGAACCAGTGGAGAATCAGCTCCGGATCCCCTCTGGATTTGTTAAGGTACAGGCGCATCGGATGATAACCCAACACCATTCATAGTAGTGCTCCGTCATGTCGAGTTGAAGGTCGGCTACTGCAATGGGTAGATTGGAAGTAAATCTAGGATTCCTTTTCGAGTCTGTCACAGCCGTGATGCTAGCGCCGTGCACACGCACTAGATTGGAAGTAAATCTAGTGCTCCGGTTAAGTATGTCCAGTGTGTTTTGGGAAACCGGGTTACAAAGATGGACACGAGTTAGCCTAACTAAGTGTGGTTAGTGCTTAACTCTAGGTAGTAACCAAAAGAGAATATTCCTTGGAATATCCCTTGGCTGAGAGTGATAGCCCAGCCCAGCCCAGCCGAGTTTATAAATAGGGATCGAGTGGACAGGAGTTGACATGAAGGGAGGTGTTGAGTGAAACGGATCCTAGTTTGGGAATAGGTGAGTTGCTTAGGTGAGCAGAGTGCTTAACCCGAGTGAGTGAGAGTTCTCTTGAGAGGAGAGAAACCTCTTCAACCTGATTCAGAGTGAACCGAGGCTAGTCCAGTCCCTAGCCTTTCCGTTAACCTCCCTTAGTCAGCAGTGAACCGTATGCATCATGAGCTTTGTAATCTGTTTACAATAGGTGAGAAGAGTGCTTAACCCGAGTGAGTGAGAGTTCTCTTGAGAGGAGAGAAACCTCTTCAGCCTGATTCAGAGTGAACCGAGGCTAGTCCAGTTCCTAGCCTTGTCCGTTAACCTCCCTTAGTCAGCAGTGAACCGTATGCGTCATGAGCTTTGTAATCTGTTTACGTAAGGTGTAATAAAGTGTTCTGTTCTTCAAGTGAATGGAGTAAGAAGATCTTGTTCTTACACCGAGCGTGTGCGTTTCAGCCGATCCAACTCTCGAGTGAGTCAGATCGTCGCGAAGCGTAGGAAACTTCTGCACAGAAGATCAAAGAACAACAGCTGATCGAGTGACATCCACACGAATAGGTGCGGTTCTGCGCAAGAACGTCAGTTGAGAGGACCGTGTGATGATCCTTTGCTATCACAGGGTGAGATCTCTGATTTTGAGAAAAATTCTGTGACAAAATGTTATCAGAGCTCCGATTCATGATTTAGAGCACTTTACAAACAGATTTACATGATCTGTATGCATCGGAAGTAGATCAGATCGTGGAGAAAATTTTCGCTGGAAAAATTTCTGCGCACAGTTGAGAAAAAGTGCAGATCTGATTTTTGCTGGTTCTGTGATTGAAATTTCTGTTGAAATCGTTCAATCATAGTCGGATCTATCTAGAGTAGATAGATCAGGGTCGGATCTGGTCGGAAAACCGCAGATCACGGCTGTTCTGGAGTAGAACTCGCCTGAAAAATAGTTTCAGGCGAAAACTGATTTTCACGACCTATAATTCAGAAATTAAAGACTGAATTTGAGTTTGAACGACACTTGATTATCGATCAACACTTAAACTAGGGTGTTTAAGTGAGATTTGTTCACTAGAGTGATAGATCGGAACAGATCTATCGCTGGAAAATTCAAGAACGTTGGATGGAATCTGAACAAAATTTAGAACATAAAACATGAGCTGAAATTCAATTGTTCTGAGCCGTTTTATGCTTGATCTAACTAACAAAAGTATTTGTGAGTAAGGATTAAGTGAGTATAGGTTCAGATCACAGAGAATTGAGGTCGGAGAACAAAAATTTCGAAAGCCTTTTGGCGGGAAAGTCGTTGCAGAAAATTAACATATAGACAGTATAGAAAATCCGAAACTGGATTTTCTTGCTTTTGAGCGGTTGATTTAAGCGGGATTTTCTTAGAGTAATTTCACTAAATTTGATTAGTGCATTCTCTATAATTTAGTCAGCATTCTTCAGTTTTGAGTTTGTAAAGATCGGGTTTCTGTTGCTTCAGAAAGTGTTTGTAACAATGTCGAAAAGTCACCTGCGCATTTTGCAGTTTTCTGCACAGTTCAGTTCGGAAAGTTTGTGAATTCAGTCGGAAGTCTGTAAAATCAGACGGGAAGTCTGTAATTTCAGTCCAAGCGTCCGTCTGTAATAACACAGGTACTCGATGGGGAAAAGCCGACATGGTTCTGTGGAAGAGGAAGCCACGACTAGCAGATCTAGCGGGGACTCGATTCTAGCACAGCTTGCACAACAACTGTCCTCGATTCAGCTGCAAATTCAGATGCAGAATGAAAGCTTTACACAGCAGCTGCAGGAACTGAAGTCCAGTCAGCATCAAGTCGAAACTGTAGAGATGGAACTCCGTTGTCTCCGGGAAAGTTGTGCTCAGCCTGCGTCGACTTCTCACGATTCAGTTCGTACACCTACGAACACATTCAAGGTAAAATTCCCGAACCAAAACAGTTCGAAGGTAGACGAGACCGAAAGACACTCGAAAGTGGGATTTAGAACGTTATTTGGAGGCATCACATGTCACACCCGCACGGGTCGCGACCACGACCCGGCCCGAGCCGATGCCACGTGGCCGCTTCTCGCGCGGGCGTGATGGTGAGCAGTAACCAAATACAATACCAATTTAATTCAAACTTAAGAAATATATAACTGAAATAAATATTCATATCGAAGTTCTAGACAACACGTCTAAAATGGTGCGGGGCCCACCTAACAATAACCCCGAATAAAAGACTTTCTAAATTATTCAACACTTATCATACCATCTAAAATAAAAATGTTGCTCTATCAAACTCTGCTCCGTGTGCCTTCGAAGTGCTAGCTTCAGGATGAGCTGTAAAACAATAGGGTAAACTCCTATACATAGCTCAGTAAGGAGGTTAAGCATCTTTAAACAGAAAACATACTAAAAGCATGCATAGTTCATAATCATTTCATAGCAAAGCACATTTACTTTGAAATCATTATCTAAAGTTCATACACACACACTTACACATACGCACACATCATTAGTTTCGATAATTACAGCCCATACTGTGTCTGCCCCAAAGGCCATAGGAGTCGTCCGGCTCTCCCTAACGTGACCTTGGTAACCCCGTCCACGACGGTAACCACGCCGACTCTCACGATAGAGTGTCCGAAAACACACCCTGTATTCACCCCAAGACGAATCGCCCGAGGGACCTGCAAGTCTCTAGAGACCCCACACAAACCACATAAGTACGACTCGTATATTCACACATCATTACATTTCTAAAACCAATTATAGTTCATCACATTAACAAATCATATCCAGATCCACGAATATCCAAAATCAAACTCATATCCATACAAATTTTAAACAACATTTAAATACCATGTTCATAAAACACATGCATATCAAAACATGCTCTTTATCAAACAGTGTCATAAACATGTTCTATTTGAAAAGCACATCAAATAACTCATAATTGCGAATAATATTTCACAAACATCAATAAAATAGTTATCAATCATGCACATTTAAATCTATCTAAAACGGTAAAATCACTTCTAGCATGGTTCTGTAAAAGAATGCATAACCCCTTACCTGAAGGAGTGTTAAGATCCAGTCTCCAAGCCGTTGGGTCACTCTTATCACCACCAAATCCTCTAATTTTAATTTCTAAATAATTACAAATAATTAAAATATTAGAACTTATTGAATTACGAGTCTAACGCAACAAACTGTATCCGAATCGGATCCCAAACTAAATTCGTTTAAGCTACCCGAGATCCAAATTAATACCTAGATCCATATCTGATCCGAATGAGTGATACAATAAGTAGCTTGTGTCACTGTATCAACACAGAACCTGTAACTACTGACACAGGCCTTATTCCTAACCCAAAAACCCATTTCAAGACACGACCCAAATTGGACCCGTTTTTGACACAGAACCTGACATATAACCTATTTTGACACATAACTGGTTCTTAACACGCGACATGAGGACAAGACACAAACCAGTGTCAGTTCATGACAATTCAGACACGATACGACACAGAAATGAGGGACATGCCCAAAAGGGCCTTTTTGTTTTCGGCATCGATTTCGTTGGTTTCCGGTGATGATTAAGGCCGGCGATGGTCCTCAACCGATCGCTTGCCCTTCTTCTTCCAACCTAATTCATCAATGGTCGCTGGCGGTGTCATTCTTGTCGAAAAATTTATCAAAAACAATAACTCGAATTTGAGAAAATTTTCATGAATCTATGCTTGTTTTGAGCCGATTTTCGCGTAATAAGGCTTGTTTTCGAAGGTTTAGCATGAAACAAATAAAATCCCTATGATCTAACTCCGTTTTTGCAACTAAAAATGAGAAATTTGACAAAAATAAAAATGAGACTTTTCTTACCGGATTTCGACGGCTCTTCACGTTTTTCGGCTTGCTCGTGCTACTGCTCCCGAATCTCCTCTCCTGCAGGTCGCCCCTGCTCTGCCCTTATATATAGCCTGGTCAGGCTGGTAACCGGCCACTAATGGCCGTTACCATCCTTGGCCAGCCAAGGGAAACACGCGTTGTGCGGTAACGCTCATGCAGGCGTTACTGCACAGCCTGGTTGTGCGTTACTGCACAACCGCTACATCACATGTGCCCGAAGAGGAAAAGGTAATAGTGGCTACCTTATTCCTTGCGAATGACGCCAAATTATGGTGACGTACACGAGTAAAAACGTCACTAGATGGAGGTAGGAGGCTACCTTCAACTTGGACATATTTCAAAAATGATTTTTTTCAGCAATTCACACTGACGAACACTTTTCGACGTACACGAGAGTCGTTGAAGCAACTTAAGCAAATCGGGAGTCTTCATGAGTATGTGAAGAAATTCAGTTCCCTCTTGCTCGAGATAGAGTTTATGACTGAGCAAGATAAGCTCTTTCACTTCGAAGACGGTTTACAATCGTGGGCGCAAGTGGAGTTGCGTCGGAGGAATCCACTCGATGTCATGGATGCCATGGCTATGGTCGAGTCCTTTGTGGAGTTAAGGACTTCGAAGGAAGAGAGAAATTCGAAGAAGGAACCGTCTAAGGAAGGGAGTAGTAAAAAGAAGAGCGGTAAGAACAAAAAGAAAGGGAAAAAGAGTTCGGGTAAGCCCCATGGCCAAACATCAAATGAGAAGTCCAGCCAACTGGAGGGTAGGAAGGGACAAGGGAGTTTGAGTGGGAAACCTGTCGGACCATGCTTTATTTGCCAGGGTCCTCATCGAATGCAATTTTGCCCAAAAAAAGCAAAACTAGCAGCCTTGTTAGCAGAGGAACCGAGTTCCGATGCGTTAGTAGACGAAGCTACAACCACTAGTTTTCAGTTGTTGAGTGTTGCGAGAGTGTCCGAGGAGCCACGCAAGACACTTGTCTTTGTCATGGCGCAGTTAGGCACCAAGGTGGTGCGGGCGCTAGCCGACATGGGCGCCTCACACTCGATCAGTTTGGGATTGAGACTTACACTGTCTGAACAATGTTTGAAGACTATGAACACGCAGGCCAGCAAGGTAGCAGGCTTGGTTAGGGATTGCCGGCTCCAAGTGGGATGTTGGACCGAAACCTTAACATTTATAGTGAGTGCCATCGATGACTTCGGGGTGGTGCTAGGATGTGATTTCTTCCACGCCGCAAATATGATGGTAGCACCTCATGTGGGAGGGCTATTGTGCGTGGATCCACATCAACCAGGGTTTGTGCCGCAGTGTGATCCCGAAAAGGCACCCATTGAGCCGACGTGTGGTGCCTTATACCTATCAGCCATGCAGCTGAAGGATGGTTTGCGTAAGGGTTGCCCCACGGTGGTGGCAGTGTTGCGAGAGGAAAGCCAACCTGAGGTAGGGGAGCGTATACCCACTGAAGTACAATGCGTATTGTGCGACTACGCTGATGTCAAGCCGCCAGAGTTACCGAAGCAGTTGTTGCTGAGGCGTGCAACCGATCATGCTATCATACTTGAGCCCGGTGCAAAGGCGCCCAGTCGGGCGATCTACCGCATGAGTCCCCCGGAGCTCGAGGAGCTTCGCAAGCAACTAGGGGAGTTGCTTGACACCGGCATGGTGCAGCCTTCGAAGTCTCCATTTGGCTCACCCGTGTTATTTCAGAAGAAGGCCGATGGTTTCCTCCATATGTGTGTTGATTATTGAGTCTTAAACAAAGTCATGGTGAAAAATTATTATCCTATCCCATTGGTAGTAGACCTGTTTGACCGGTTATGAGGAGCACGGTGGTTCTCCAAACTGGACCTTCGATCAAGGTATTGGCAGGTTAGAGTAGCAGCCGGGGATGAGGCCAAGACGACCATGGTGACGAGATACGGTGCGTACGAGTTTTTGGTAATGTCGTTTGGGCTAACCAACACGCTAGCTACCTTTTGCCGATTGATGAATGAAGTGTTGCATGGGTTTGTCGATGAGTTCGTGGTCGTCTACTTGGACGACATTGTAATATACAGCCACGATCTCGAGGAGCATGTGAGACATCTCTCCCAAGTGTTCTAGAGGTTCAGGGAACACACCTTGTACGTTAAGAGGGAGAAATGTGAGTTCACTAGAGAGTATCACCTTCCTAGGCCACGTCATTGGTGGTGGCAAGATCCGTATGGACCCTAGGAAAGTGAGTGCAATGAGAGAATGGGAGGTACCAAGATCAGTGAGTGAGCTTCGCAGTTTCTTGGGTTTGGAAAATTATTACCGAAAGTTTGTGAAGAGCTTTTCTAAGATAACTATGCCACTCAAAGAGTTGTTAAAGAAGGGTACTTCATGGGAGTGAACACCCAGGGGTGGGGAGGCTCTGGATAGCCTTAAGTCAGAGATCATGGAGGCGCTGGTTCTATACTTACCCGATTTTTTAAAGACTTTTGTGGTACACACCTGCGCTAGCGAGAGGGCATTAGGGGGCATGTTGTCCCAGGACGAACACCCGATTGCCTTCGAGAGTCGTAAGCTGAAGGATGCAGAGTCACGGTACCCAGCCTATGAGCAGGAGTTACTAGTAGTGGTGCATTGTCTACACCTCTGGAGGGTCTACTTATTGGGTTCCCATTTTACGGTCGTCACTCATAATGTGGCAAATACCTTCCTTAAAACTCAGAAGAAACTTAACCCACGTCAGGCCATATGGTTGGAGTTGTTGGAGGAATATGACTTTGAGTGGTTATATAAACCCGAGAAGGAGAATGTAGTGGCCGATGCCTTGAGTAGGAAGCTATCACATGACGTGATCGACGCCATTACACGAGTTCAGGGTGACTTCATACAATGCATTAGGGATATTGGGGAGAGTGATCTATCCTACAAATATTTGAAAGAGTAGGTTTCTCTTAGACAGATAGAGAAGTATACGTTCCACAAAGGAGTATTGTAGACAAAGGTGAAACAATTGCTCGTTCCAAATACAGATGGATTGAGGCGAGCCCTCTTGTTTGAGGTACATGACATCGCACATGTGGGGAATCCAGGAGTTGAGTGCACGGTCGCCTTGTTGGCGCGCGACTATTATTGGCCACAGATGGTGTGTGATGCTAGTGACTACGTTCGAGATTGTCCTGTGTGTCAATAAGATAAGGTGGAGCGCAGACAATCTGCGGGGGTCTTGCAGCCGCTCCCGATTTTGGATCGACCTTGAAAGGCAGTGTCCATGGATTTCATCTCTAGTCTACCACTAGTAGATGGATTAGAGACGATTTTTGTTATCGTGGACATGTTTTCAAAATATGGAGTATTTATGGCAGCACCGGGGGAGTGCAATGCTAAGCATACCACATGGTTGTTCATGAGGAACGTCGTTAAACACTTCGGGGTCTTGGAAGAGATTATTTCTGATCGTGATGCTCGATTCACGAGTAGGTTCTGGAGTGAGATCTTCAAGATGATGGGTACTCAGCTACTCTTGTCGTCAGCACATCATCCTTAGACAGACGGTCAGACTGAAAGGGTAAATTCACTACTGGAGGAGTATCTCCGCCATTACGTGACGACCAATCAAAAGAATTGAGTTTCTTTACTAGATGTAGCGCAGTATAGCTACAACACTCACCGTAGCTTAGCCATGGGAAAGAGTCCTTTTGAGTTTGTGATGGGTTGGCAGTCGTTAGGACCATTAGATCTTGTACAAGGGGATGGCACAAGTAGTTGTCCCACTGCTCTACGAAAGGTTCGTGAGAGGCAGGCCTTGTATGAGGAAGCGAGGATGGCCCTTACACGCGCACAGGCCCGCATGGTGAAATATGCGGATCGTCACAGACGAGTAGTGGATTACAAAGTAGGTGACTGTATGGCTTCAGATACCAGAGTATATCTGCAAGCAGGTCAACCGAGGAAGCCACATGGGTTTGAAGCCAAAATTCGATGGTCCATTCAGAGTCGTGCAGAGGGTAGGACAGGTGGCCTACAAGCTGGAATTGCCAAACAGGTTGAAACTGGATCCGACATACCATGTTTCGTAGTTGAAGCCATATTACGAGGATCCAGAGAGACTAGAGCATCGACCACCGCCACTCATGCGTGAGGATATATCGGCAGTGTCGGCAGTGCTAGCGCATAGGGATGATGGTGCGGGATCGCGGCGTCAAACGCAATACTTGGTGCGTTGGACAGGGCACGGGCCAGACGACGACAGTTGGGTTCCTGCAGGGCAGTTATGGCAATACGAGCATCTCTTGTGCGCGTACCACGAGGCCTCGAGGACGAGTCCATGCTTCATGGGGGGAGAATTGTCACAGCTGTGATGCTAGCTCCGTGCACACATGCCGCACACTTGAGGAGCGCTCGTACCTTGACGCTGCAGAAGCTTCCCTTCGGTCCATGTATTGTTGGCTTTGCCATTGTACATACTTGTCTTGTATGTCCTGTACATAGGTGAGCATTGTGTTAGTAGTGCTCGGGTCAAGTATGTCTAGTGTGTTTTGAGAAATCGGGTTACAAAGGTGGACACGGGTTAGCCTAACTAAGTGTGGTTAGTGTTTAACTCTAGGTAGTAACCAAGGGGGAATATTCCTTGGAATATCTCTTGGCTGAGAGTGATAGCCCAGCCCAACCGAGTCTATAAATAGGGCTCGGGTGGACAGGAGTTGACATGAGGAGAGGTGTTGAGTGAAACGGATCCTAGTTTGGGAATAGGTGAGTTGCTTAGGTGAGCAGAGTGCTTAACCCGAGTGAGTGAGAGTTCTCCTGAGAGGAGAGAAACCTCTTCAGCCTGGTTGAGAGTGAACCGAGGCCAGTCCAGTTACTAGCCTTGTCCGTTAACCTCCCTTAGTCAGCAGTGAACCGTATGCATCATGAGCTTTGTAATCTGTTTACATAAGGTGTAATAAAGTGTTATGTTCTTCAAGTGAATGGAGTAAGAAGATCTTGTTCCTACACCGAGCATGTGCGTTCCAGCCGATCCAACTCTCGAGTGAGTCAGATCGTCGCGAAGCGTAGGGAACTTCCGTACAAAAGATCGAAGAACAACAACTGATCGAGTGACATCCACACGAACAGGTGCGGTTCTGCGCAAGAACGTCAACTGAGAGGACCCTGTGACGATCCTTTGCTATCACATGGTGAGATCTCTTATTTTGAGAAAAATTTTGTGACAGAGTCCGACATCTCTTGTATGAACAACTCCAAGATGATTCTGGCTGAGGTTTGTTCAAACCGGACGGAAGAACCGTCTTGTTCGATTCTTATTCCGGATTTTCGAGTCCCTTGATGGCAGGACTCGGATTGCTATGAGATATTCGGCTGTCGCATCATTGCACTTCGTCCTTGTTCGGCCTTAGAGTAGAGTGTGCGTTATGGTGAATGTTCATTGCCAAGAGGGAAATCAATCTCTGACGCCTGTGTTGCACTTTTTCCCCCTCTCGTATTTTGCATGACGGAACCAGGCTTTAGCCCATGGTTGTCAACTCTGAGTTGGATTCGTAGACGGTTAATTTGTTTAATCATCTAGTTAAAAACATCAGTGGATAGAATATTGAGGGAACCGTATATGTCATACAAAGGATTTGTCACAACAGGGGTATGGAATTATTGACCTGCGAGAGCCCAACCTAACACAACCCGAACAAGGTGGGGAATACCTGACCCGATCAGTCAGGTTCAGGTCCGGGTATGGGATAAGATGTTCTGACCCCCCCCCCCCCCCCCCGGTGAACCGTGCGAGGAACAAGGCAAACCAAGCTTAACCATTAACAGCCTGGCCTGCAGAACAGTGAGCCCATCAACAAGACTGTGCATAGCAAGCAACGCGGTCATGTATGAAGCACAAGCTTCAACGATAATGTGGACCATTGCTATCTTGAAATTTCGGAGTCAGTGCTTCTTTCACATTTATGTGGACAATGTGATCTCACCCACATGCAGTCACCAATATGCACATATTTAGTATACCATTTCTTTAATTGTTTAATTTTCATTTCCAAGTTACCCATGACCTATAAAATAATGTTACTTATAAAGCTTAGGGAATACCAACCAAAACCAAAATATTTTAGTGGGATAAGACAATAAACTCCTAGTTTGCCATTGTCATCTATCTTGGGATGCATCAATAGCCCTTCTATCTTTCATTCTCATTCCATGTTCAGCTTTCCATTGAACTCTCTCTCTCTCTCTCTTCTAATTTATATCAACCTTTATGTATCGATTTCCTTCTTAGGCTTTTTTACCCTAGTGACTAGTGAGTGATAATGACCGATGAGAAAAAAATCTATAGCTTAGATGCTTTATAGGATCTTTCACCACCCAAAGAATCCAAGACAATTCAATGGGGCCAAAAAGATGCATTTAACTAATATTGATTCCATAAGTCTGTCCATACGAACAAACCGTAAAAGAAGTCGAAGTGAAAAATTGCTCAGACACACATGTATGTTTATATTATAGCCAAAGTTGCAAGGACACTTCATCTCGTTTTTGAATTGAAGGTGATGATGGAATTGGAAAAGACATTTAATATTGATAACAAAAATTAAAACTGGTTGCATATGAAGTACAAGTTCAATCTCATGGGGCTTCAATAAGTTTGCATAGTAAAGAAAATTTCTCTTCAATCTTAGACTGTCCCCAGGCTTATGGGACAAAAATTAAAACTTGAATGAGATGGATTCGGATATAAGTATTGTTCTTATATATGTCTTGATCTCGTTGACAGGTAAGCTTCATGAACAATACCAACAAGCTGAGAACGGTTAGTGCTTTGATTTCAACAAGTATCTGATTTGCAGTTTCTGCGTGCCATTGAAATGTGCCCTGTTCTCTCTTCCTTGAGATAATAGTGCCTGCGTACGGCACTCTGTCGCGTTAAGGATGAATATTGAAGTTTAGGAATGCGATCGGTCCATGACTTTTGCACAATTGCTGGTTTTTTTGGTGACAGCCAAGAAACAACGTACAATCCAAGTCATGGAGTTGCATGATCTACCTAAAGAGGGTTTCAAGCAGAGACATTCCAACGTTAAATCTGTTCCCCACAATAGAGATTGCAATAAGAATGGTCGTCGTTGATGGCGGTCGCAAGGAACAGATGTATAGTCCAACTGGAGGCTTCCATATTCAAATAATTGGAGAAGCTTGAAAGTCCTTGTCATGGCTACCTGATTAGAAAACGCATGTTATCCATGACAGTGAAGCTTCATTCACAGCAACTCCGCTTATGGTTTTCAGGGTGGATTTCCTACGATAAACTTCGTGCTCCGGGACTTTCTTTTTCAGAATCAAGGTTGGAGGAGGCAAAGATTGGAGGGATGAAGCTACCATTTCTGTGCATTGACATTTTTATGACTTTTCACAACGATCACAGTGATTTTCTTAGAACTCTAGACTCAATTTCGTCTGCTCTTTCTGAGAAGTTTTTGAACAAACCTTGATTTGCGGCTGTTTTGTTATATACGTAACAGGAAATTGAAATGTTACTCATGTTAATTTTGCGTACTTCTTTCTATCTGTAACCAGCTGGAAAAGACATTAATGAATGGGATTAACACTATCCGATGACTAATGAATACAACACGAATGAAATCCTACGTGCATGAGATACCGTACGACCACGTACGCGCCTACAAGGATGACTGTAGCCATTACCATGTTTGGGCTTATCTTGAGCAACTTTGGTCTTTGCATCGTCCCGTGATGACAAATCTCTCTTGATAGTATTTTAGGTAGTCGATCTTTGAGACGATAAATTAGTGGATCATAGAGTGTCATAAACTAAGAATACAAGCAATCATTCAACATTTCAATTGCATTCCTTTGTTTTTCTTAAACGGGATTATCTTTCAACTGTTGAGCTCGATCAACGAATAAAGTTGAGTCCAAACCATATTAAATATTTCGGTTGAGGTGATAATAAAGCCATTTAATCTTGCATCTTACTTTTAACACTTCACATTTATTGCAAATGCAATGAAGATATCGAAAAACTTCAATATAAGTCAAATACACTAACAAATAGTGATGTGCATACGTATTAGTAGTATGTGTATCATAATGACATAATGGATATGTCCATGTCGACATTATCTTCACCTTGTAAGGATCAAACAATTGTTCCTTAAGTACAACATGAAAACTCTTTCACCTTGAATTCATGATGACCAATTGCTCATTATACATATGATCAATTATCAATGAACTAATTTCCGGTTAACTAATCTCAAATTTTGTAGCTATTTCTTTCTTTTTCGTCAACTGAGTAATATATCCTTCAATATTTTTCACAATGTGACGTCTACATAAAAGATATGTTATCTTGAGAAAATAACTTTCAAATGCATCTCAATATCCATACATAATTATCTTTTTTTATGCACTAATAAAAACAAATGCTTTAGAGATTTTTTTATTGGTTGAGGTAAATCTAACAAGCTCCGAAAAAGCATCTTATACTTATTAGTATTGTATGTACAATCAAACTCTATAACCTTCAAAAATACACGTAATACCTGGAGTGAGGGTGAATGAACAAAAACGGTAGCACTAACACATCAGTCCCATGTAGCTTACGATATCATGCATGGTATCAATGAAAGTTGGTTTGATATAATACTTGGAAAACTTATCGACCACTCATTTATTATTTTTATACCTTAATCCTTGCATTATAGATATGTTTCACTGTGCAAACATTTGACTTAGTCATTGGAACATATGAACAAAATAATTTTTTCTCAAATTACACTAATACCATAAAAAATTAATGGATTAACATAAGTAAACGTATCAGAAGTGAGCAGAATCCAGTTTATATATATATATATATATATATATATATATATATATATATATATATATATGTATGTATGTATATATATGAAACTGTTTTAGATGAAGTGGATGGTATGTTATAAACATGAGTTCATTGACACTCCAACCAGCATTTGCAGTAAGTCCCAACATGAACACGACCTCCGTTAGCAACCCAAAAATAAAAAAACTGCTGAGTAAAACTTCAGGATACGACCCGACTAAAAACACAAATTCGTCTGAGAATCCATGACACAACATCAACAGAACCCAACATGAACACGACCTCAGGAGTCCTTGTTCATTCGATCAACGAATAAAGTTGAGTCCAAACCATATTAAATATTTCGGTTGAGGTGATAATAAAGCCATTTAATCTTGCATTTTACTTTTAACACTTCACATTTATTGCAAATGCAATGAAGATATAGAAAACTTCAATATAAGTCAAATACACTAACAAATAGTGATGAGCATTAGTATTAGTAGTATGTGTGTCATAATGACATAATGGATATGTTCATGTCGACATTATCTTCACCTTGTAAGGATCCAAAATTGTTCCTTAAGTACAACATGAAAACTCTTTCACCTTGAATTCATGATGACCAATTGCTCATTATACATATGATCAATTATCAATGAACTAACTTTTGTTTAACAAATCTCAAATTTTGTAGCTATTTCTTTCTTTTTCGTCAACTGAGTAATATATCCTTCAATATTTTTCACAATGTGACGTCTACATAAAAGATATGTTGTCTTGAGAAAATAACTTTCAAATGCATCTCAATATCCATACATAATTATCTTTTTTTATGCACTAATAAAAACAAATGCTTTAGAGATTTTTTTATTGGTTGAGGTAAATCTAACAAGCTCCGAAAAAGCATCTTATACTTATTAGTATTGTATGTACAATCAAACTCTATAACCTTCAAAAATACACGTAATACCTGGAGTGAGGGTGAATGAACAAAAACGGTAGCACTAACACATCAGTCCCATGTAGCTTACGATATCATGCATGGTATCAATGAAAGTTGGTTTGATATAATACTTGGAAAACTTATCAACCACTCATTTATTATTTTTATACCTTAATCCTTGCATTATAGATATGTTTCACTGTGCAAACATTTGACTTAGTCATTGGAACATATGAACAAAATAATTTTTTCTCAAATTACACTAATACCATAAAAAATTAATGGATTAACATAAGTAAACGTATCAGAAGTGGGCAGAATCCAGTTATATATATATGAAACTGTTTTAGGTGAAGAGGATGGTATGTTATAAACATGAGTTCATTGACACTCCAACCAGCATTTTGCAGTAAGTCCCAACAAGAACACGACCTCCGTTAGCAACCCGAAAATAAAAAACTGCTGAGTAAAACTGCAGGATACGACCCGACTAAAAATACATGAACACGACCTCAGGAGTCCTTGTTCAATCAACCCGAAGTGGCACAAACAAAGTCGGTTGATGGTCGTCTATTAATCCCCATTGGGGAAATGTCCCAAAATGGAAACTGCATACTTTACTAACCAATCATACTTTACTGACTAATCATTGGTTCTTTTTTAACTAAAAAAACCCTCAATTAACTAACATAATAACATTATTTATCAATATTAGTTATCATCAAAGAGTTGTTTTGTACGTCTTCTGGAAAATATATCTATATCATATATATAGACACATTTTTATGTATGTTTGTAACTAATTATATACGTGAAGAGATTTTATTGACAATTAGAGATATTTACTTTAACAACAGCTAGATTATTGTGAGAAGAGAGAGGATACGTAGGAAAAGCGAAAAAACAGGCACCAAATGCGGAAAAAGATCAGATACATGCACCATATAAGAGTAAAGTCTGAGAGAAGCACAGTTCCGATATCAATCGCTCTTTCATTCTGTTCGCCGCCTTTTCTATCTCTATCTTAACGACGAGGAAATACAAGTTCCTGCTTCTTTTCATAGAATTTGACGATTAACGCTTCTCCCATTTCACCTGCCGGATTCGAGGAAAATCGTGAGCTCTCTTTGGAGAAGTCGACATAGAGTCGATTTGAACATATCTCGTATAACTTGTGGTAATTTCCGTCACAATTCCGGCCGCCCATTTTCGTTGTTGCATATTAATTGCTTTTCCATATCATCGGCACTTCATTGTTGCCTCCCATCTCGTTTTCTGGGCAAGAGGTCGTCTGTGTCGATTGTATTTCCGAGCCCACGTCGACGTTTTGCGGTGGGTTCTCGCAATGAGTATGAAGTCCGGGGACATCGACCGGTGGCGGACGTTTTTCCGTGGAGCGCACGGTGATATATTCGATATTCTTGAGTACGCCATCCTCGTGGCGGCGTCGGATTACCCTAAGTATTTCATGAAACGAAGGGACTTCATCGCGCAGAAGCTCTTCGCCAGTCCATCAATGAAGTGCATCGAGTGCGAGTCAGTGGCGTTGACGGAGAAAACCGCTGGCAGTGGCTCCACCGAAGTATGTCAGGTGAAGGAGACGAAGATCACCAACATAACAGATGATAACGGGAGGAACTCAGTCTGCAATGCCAGTTACGATGAGGCCGAGAACCTCATGGTGAAGATCGAGAACGAGTCTCGGATTATCGATGAAGTTGTTAAGATGAAAGTTGTTCTAGAGAGTAGTGATCAGGTGCTTATTCTTAGTCCTTTGGTTGATCTTCTGTGTTTTTTCCTTTGTTCTTGTATGAAAATGAATTGTTTTATTCGTTCTTAGTTGCTGCAGCAATGTTGACAATGAAATTTTCTGTAGCTATAACTTTCCCGGATAAATTACATTTTTCTTTTACAAGAGATCGTCTTGAAATATGTATGTTCTCGTATAAAGTTTGTGATAAAACAAGAGATTGCAACATGAAATACCCGTATGGACATGATATATGATTCTGTTCTTTGTATGATTTCTTGAACAGTCTGATACTTCATTGTTGGAGTCGTTGAAGAGGCTGCAAACGATGGAACTCTCTGTTGATATTTTAAAGGTGATCATAGTTTTGGTCCATTGTATTTTTTATTTAACTTGTAGAGGTTCAAGTAAAGTGGAATCCTCATAAATTTGTGTTAATCTTTCCCAGGTTACACAGATTGGAAAAAGTGTTAGTATGTTAAAGAAACATACAACTAAACACATTAAAAATTCCGCAAGGACTTTGATAAGGTAACATTGTTTTTATCCTTTTAAGTGTGACTAGTAAAAAGAGTTTTCGTTTGTGAAGAGATCTAATGGTTTTCTTACATTTTTCACCGTTGTAGGTTCTGGAAGAAAATGGTTGATGACTGGATTCAGACCACTTCCAATGTGACTGGTACTCTTTTTTTTTAAGCTAGCTCTAATTCGGCATGTGTATTTGTAGAATGGAAGATATCATAAGTAGTTCTTTTGATCTTTAATTATTTAGGTGACTTGTTAGAGTCTGTAAATCCTTCTACTGTCGATCATGAAGAAGGCCTACTTTGTCCCCCAATGGATGAAGAAGCCTTCTTGGCGCCCACGTCCACCTCAATGGAGCTCTTACAGGTAGACTTATCATTCACCTTCTTCATGATAATTCTATTTCAGTTGCCTTATCCTTCTTTCTTTGGTATAGCAAGTTTAAAATCATATACTTTTTCTTTTTCTATTTTGATTCTGATTCTGATTCTGTTTCCGTGTCGATTGGTTTTGGGAACTCCTCAAGTTCTTCGAGATGGTGGATGATGGTGAAAGTGAGTTTCTTGTGCCTCGTTTGTGCTAATATGATTTTTCGAAATTCTGATTGTGCCTTCTTTATGCTAAAATGATTTTCTGTATGCTATTGCAGATCCTCATAATGGTGGAGACCGAGACATACTCAAGGAAAATGGAAGAAGATCTGGTTTTGAACACAATATTCAGAAGCAAAAAGTGAATGTGGGTGAGGTAAATGATATGAAGGAGAATGCAGCTGTGACGGAAATTGACGGGTTAATTAAGAAAGAAGTGTCCCTTGTTAACAAGCGAAGAAAAGTCATCCTTAAACTGAAACCACGGCAAAGGCCGGAAACTCTGCAGAAAATAACATCAGCCACACTCTCGGATGTAAGTAAATCATCTCTCTTTGAATTGCCGGAAAATCTGATGCTGTGATGGAATTTGGTTCTATTGTCGTATTAAATCCTGAGGAATGGATCATAAATCGTCACTCTTTGAATTGCTAGAAATCGGGATGTTTAGATGACCAATCGATGAGAGCAAAGCTCGAAGCTACCAAGAGAAAGCTTCATGAAGGATACCAACAAGCTGAGAACGGTTAGTGCTTTGATTTCAACAAGTATCTGATTTGCAGTTTCTACTTGCCATTGAAATGTGCCCCGTTCTCTCTTCCTTGAGATAATAGTGCCTGCGTACTGCACTCTGTTGCGTTAAGGATGAATATTGAATTTAGGAATGCGATCGGTCCATGATTTTTGCACAATTGCTGGTTTTTTTGGTGACAGCCAAGAAGCAACGTACAATCCAAGTCATGGAGTTGCATGATCTACCTAAAGAGGGTTTCAAGCAGAGACATTCCAACGTTAAATCTGTTCCCCACAATAGAGACTGGAATAAGAATGGTCGTCGTTGATGGCGGTCGCAAGGAACAGATGTATAGTCCAACTGGAGGCTTCCATATTCAAATAATTGGAGAAGCTTGGAAGTCCTTGTCATGGCTACTTGATTAGCAAACGCAAGTTATCCTATGGTTTTCAGGGTGGATTTCCTACGATAAACTTCGTGCTCCGGGGCCTTTCTTTTTCACAATCAAGGTTAAAGGAGGCAATGATTGGAGGGATGAAGCTACCACTTCTGTGCATTGACATTTTTATGACTTTTGAGTTTTCACAACGATCACTGTGATTTTCTTAGACATCTAGACTCAATTTCGTTTTCTCTTTCTGAGAAGTTTTTGAACAAACCTTGATCTGCGGCTGTTTCATTATATACGTGACAGGAAACTGAAATGTTATTCATGTTAATTTTGCGTACTTCTTTCTATCTGTAACCAGTTGGCAACGGTGCTAACTGCAGCTGTTCTGTTATATTATGATTACTGATATGATAATTTTGCTTCCTTATATCTGTGACCATGTCGTAACGGTGGTAAATGCATATCAACGTTCCGCCACGTCGGGGTTACACTTTACGGAGCTATTTTCCTTAGGAAGTTTGAACATTTCTCAACTGAAATAAGTTTTGGGGCTAAAAAGAACTTTTCCTCAGACACACACACATATATAAATATAAATATATATGTATATATATATATATATATATATATATATATATATATATATATATAGAGAGAGAGAGAGAGAGAGAGAGAGAAAGGTAATACTAAATGTATAATAATGTCTTTACATTTAACTGCAACGTTAAATGTAAAGTGTTTCATCAGCTCAACTCTTAATTTCAAAGATATTGTGAGACTATGCATCGAGACATTATGCATTTAGCATTAATACACATACATATTAAATACAAGGTATTGGTATTTAAAGTACCATGTACATTAAATACGAAGTGTTTCGTCACTTCAACCATCTTGAAAGATTATGTAGCGAAAGATATTAGCCATTTGACACTGACCCGCTCCCTTGTGGTGCTATGAGCTTCAGGCATGAGATGCTAGAAATTTCTAATACAAATTATATTTGCTTAAAAAATCAAATTCGTCTCTAATCTAATGTCCTTTGAATGCTAAAGAGTATGATAACATATTTTGTGTATTAGCAAATGTTCATGGCTATGTCTCTTAGCCGAGTGTAACCATTAGAACTTTATATTTAAGTATTTATTCTATATAGGGCAGGTTCTCAACTGGAAAAACCCACGCCATTGCGAGGCAATTGAGGCACAGAGACCAGCAAATGTTCATACACATACACACGTGTGTGTTATATACTAAGTAAATTTTACATGCATATATATATATACATATTATGTTAATAAATGTGTGTGACATGTATAATCATTTCTTATTTAATAACATACAATATCATGAAGCAGATTCTGCTGTATGACATTAACCGTTTTATTTTTTAAATTACCTTTTGTAAGTTGAAGTGGAGTGAGAGAAGATAAGGCAGGTTTGTGCTACCTGTTTAGTTCTTACGAATTTAGAGATCATGTGATGATTTAATTACATTATACCCACATGACAGTTTTCTAGTACAAATGTACAAAAACCATATATATATATATATATATATATATATATATATATATATATATATATATATATATATATATATGTAAACATAAACAATTCAGGTAATAAAATAAAAGTGTATTAAATGTAAAGTATAAACATATTTTTAATTTAAGTCTCCATTAGTGGTGATTTCATCAAATGGAAGAGATGCCTATGCAAAATTATGTACCAAAAGACATTATGCATCTATCACTTTTGTATAGACGGGATAATTACTAAAGGTCACCCATACTAAGTAAGAGATATCACTTTCTCTCTCTGTCACTTGCACTTAAGGACACACGTAATATACACATGTATAGGAGACACACTATGGGCGTGTTTCTTCTACAAAAGAAACATGGTGAGACCGCATCTCTTTCTTAAAGAAGAAAGTCGAGGCTTAATGATTGGCGGACTATTCTTTTTCTTTCTTGATCACAATGAGACGCCAAAGCCATGCACCCAGTAGGAGTCAAACTTTGGTAAGGGCGATACAGTGCCCTGCCATTATGATGTTTGGGCTTATCTTGAGCAACTTTGATCTTAGCATAATAACAAATCTCTCTTGATAGTATTTTAGGTGGTCAATCTTTAAGACGATAAATTAGTGGATCATAGTGGATCATAAACTAAGGATACAAGTAATCATTCAACACTTCAATTGCATACCTTTGTTTTTTTGAAACTGGATGATGTTTCAACTGTTGAATTCGATCAACGAATAAAGTTGAGTTCAAACCATATTAAATATTTCGGTTAAGGTGACAATAAAGACTTTTAATCTTGCGTGCGTGCTTTTAACACTATATATTTATGTGCAAATGCAATGAAAATATTGAAAAACTTCAATATAAGTCAAATATACTAACAAACAGTGATGAGCATACCTATTAGTAGTATGTGTGTCATAATGACATAATAGATATTTTCATGCCGACATTAACTTCACCTTGTAAGGATCCAACAATTGTTCCTTAAGTACAACAGGAAAACTCTTTCACCTTGAATTCATGATGACCAATTGCTCATTATACATATGATCAATTATCATTGAACTAACTTTCGGTCAACTAATCTCGAATTTTGTAGTTATTTCTTTCTTTTCCGTCGACCGAATATTATATCCTTCAATATTTTTCACAATGTGATGTCTACATAAAAGATTGTGTTATCCTCATAAAATAACTTTGAAATGTGTCTCAATATACATACATAATTATTATTTTTTTATGCACTAACAAAAACAAATGCTCTGAAAAATTTTTTATTGGTTGAGGTAAATCTAACAACCTCCAAAAAAGCATCTTATACTTATTAGTATTGTATGTATAATCAAACTCTATACAACAACAACAACAACTAAGCCTTTTCCCATACTAGACGGGGTCGGCTACATGGATTCTTTGTTTCCACAGATCCCTATCGTGTGCCAAGTTAGCAGTTAACTCCCAATAAGCTAGATCACTCTTTATTGTTTCTTTCCAACACTTTTGTGGTCGTCCTCTACCTCTTGTAATACTTTCTAAATTTAGTTTTTCTAACCTTCTTACAGGTTCTTCTTTTGATCTTCTTTCTATATGTCAAATCACCTTAAACGATGTTCTCTCATTTTATCCTCTATTGGTGCAACTCCTAATTTGTTTCTAATAACCTCATTATGTATACGGTCTTTTCTTTTATGACCACTCATCCATCTCAACATTTTCATTTCTGTCAGAGACATCTTTTGTACATGTTGATGATTAAATGCCCAACACTCAGAACCATAAAACATGGCAAGCCTAATTGCTGCTCTATAATATTTACCTTTTAATTTTAATGGTATCTTTTTATCACAAAGAATACCTTATGCTCCTCTCCATTTTAACCAACCAGCATTAATTCTATGTGTAACATCTCCATCAATTCTTCCATCACTTTGAAAAATTGACCCTAGGTATTTAAAACTTTCCTTTTCGGGAATGCAATGTGTGCCAATTTTAATTTCTATGTCCTCTGAAGTAACCAAATGATCAAATTTACATTCCATATATTCTGTCTTTGTTCTACTAAGTCGGAGGCCTTTGCTTTCTAATGTTTCTCTCCATAGTTTCAATTTTCTATTAACCTTTTCCTTAAACTCCTCCACTAATACAATGTCATCAGCAAATAACATACACCAAGGTACTTCATCTTGAATATGTTTTGTTAACTCATCCATCACCATTATAAATAAGTATGAACTTAAAGTTGATCCTTGATGTAACCCAATATTAACTTCAAAGAAGTCTGTCGTTCCTTCATGAGTCCTCACACATGTTTTTGCACCATCATACATGTCTCTTATAAGGTTAATATATGTCAATGGGATACCTCTTTTTTCCAAAGTTCTCCAAAGAACCTCCCTCGGTATCCTATCATAAGCTTTTTCTAGATCAATAAATATCATGTGAAGGTCTTTCTTTTATGCTCTAAAATGTTCCATAAGACGTCTCAAAAGGTGAATCGCTTCAATAGTAAATCTGGCTGGCATGAATCCAAATTGGTTCTCTGTTTACTTGATACTTGTCTTAACCTACGTTCGATAATTCTTTCCCATAATTTCATAGTATAACTCATTAACTTGATACCTCGATAATTCGCACAATTTTGAATGTCTCCCTTGTTCTTATATATGGGTATAAGTGTACTTGCTCTCAATTCCTCAAGCATCTTTTGGTTTTTCCATATTTCATTAAATAGTCTTGTGAACCAAGTGATTCATATTTCTCCTAGTATTTTCTAAACTTCTATAGAAATATTATCTGGTCCTACCGATTTATCACTCTTCATATGTTTAAGAGCCTCTTTGACTTCATTCTTTTGAATATGTCGGTAGAAATTGTGGTTTATATACTTTTCTGACTTGGCTAAATCTTCTAAATTAATACTAACATCTTTATTTTCATTAAAAAGATTATAAAAATAGTTTTTTCATCTATTTCTTATATCATCATTTTCCACTAGAATTTTTTCATCCTCGTCTTTTATGCATCTAACATAATTAAGATCTTTAGTTTTCTTATCTCTAGCCCTAGCTATCCTAAAAATATCTCTTTTACCCTCTTTTGAGTTGTGTTTTTTATATAAGTTATCCCAAATCTTAGCTTTTGCTTCACTAATGGCCTTTTTCGCTTCCTTCTTTGCTTTCTTATAAGCTTCTAAAGTTTCACTAGTTTTCTTAATATAATGTAATTTGTAACAAGCCCTCTTTGCCTTGATTTTATTTTGTACTACTTCACTCCACCACCAAGCTTCTTTTTGTGTCGGTACATCTCCCTTAGATACCCCTAACACATCTTTCGCCACTTTCCTAATATGTATAGCCATATTGTTCCACATATCACAGGGTGTGCCAACATAATTCCAAACATCTCCTTGAAGGACTTTCTGTTTAAATATATCTTCTTTCTCGCTTTTGAGGTTCCACCATTTAGTCCGAATAGCTCGATGCACTCTTTTCTTCTTTGTCCATTTTTTTATTTGTAAATCCATAACTAAAAGTCGATGTTGGGTGGTTAAGCTTTCTCCTAGAATTACCTTACAATCTTTACAACACGCTCTATCTTTTTTTACTACAAATAAAGTAATCAATTTGTGTTTGTGATAAGCCACTCTTATAAGTAATTAAATGTTCAGCTCGTTTTTTGAAGATTGTATTGACTATAAAGAGATCAAATGACAGCAAAATTTAAAATCTCCCTACCTTCCTCGTTTATATCCCCAAAACCAAAGTTTCCATAAATCCCTTGATATCCTAATGCTTCTTTACCGACATGTCCATTTAAATCTCCTCCTAAACAAATCATCTCCCTTTGTGGAATCTTTTGAAACACCTTATCTAACTCTTCCCAAAAAACTCTCTTTATACTATCTTCTAGTCCTACTTGGGGTGCGTAAGCACAAACTATATTCAAAACCTTTGCTCCTAACACTAATTTCAACGTCATGATTCGGTCACCATATCGTTGTATGTCTACTACACTCTCCTCTAAATCTTTATTTATGATAATACCAACTCTGTTTCGAGCCTTTTGTTTACCTGAGTACCATAATTTAAAACCTGTATCCTCTATCTCCTTTACTTTTTCTCCAACCCATTTTGTCTCTTGTAAACATAGAATATGAATCTTTCTTCGAATCATAGTATCTACCACCTCCATTAGCTTACCCGATAATGTTCCGATATTCCAAGAACCAATACGAATCTTATTATCTAGGACTAGCTTCCTTACCCCCCGCATCCGTCCATAATCAAAATACGGAGACCCTCTCTGAAAATTTTTCACTACATTCGGGCGGCAATGTAGCGGGACTAACTTCTTTACCCACTCTCGTCCATGATGTGGGAACCCTCTCTACAATTGATTCACTACATTCGAGGGAAAATGTAGTGGCCCTTGCTTACTTCTTACTGCATTCGGGCTTTGTAGCATGTCGCTAGGCGGGTACGCCCCAAAGCAATACTCATAATTTTTGTAATCCATGTTATAAAAATTCGACGAAGTTTTACGCTGGCTATCGGAAGCCTAACACAACCCTCCTCCTTTATTCGGGCTTGGGACCGGCAATGCAAGGGTGATCCTTACATGAGCGGAGTTATAATCAAACTCTATAACCTTCAAAAATACAAGTAACAATATGACGAGACAAACACAATCCAGAAATGAGAATACAAACTCGACAAAGGAATCCAACACGAAAATGAGAATAAAAACTAGACAGAACTCGTGAGTCTGTGAAACTTCAATTAAACGGCTAAAGTAATATCGAAAGAATAATCCATCGGGTTGAACTGTGTTGACACGAACAGAAATGACACGACATGGAGAACCGGATCCAAAGGTGTTGAAGACAGACGAAAGGCAACTACGTCAGTTCAGTATGACCGGGTTGACACAGTACATGCAACGTTTTTTTGAATTCGCGGCACTAAAACTCAAGACAAATAAAAGGCCTTTGATTCATCGCGGCCGTTGTATATCAAACCGCAAGCGATGTCGATATCACTCAATGTCGTTAAACCCGAAGTGGCACGACAAAAAATGCATGATACGACACGACTAAAAACAAAATTCATCTGAGAATCCATGACACAACATCAACAGAACCCACATGAACACGACCTCAGGAGTCCTTGTTCATCAAACCCGAAGTGTTACAAACAAAGTCGGTTGATGGTCGTCTATTGGGGAAATGTCCCAAAATGGAAACTGCATACTTTACTAACCAATCATACTTTACTGACTAATCATTGGTTCTCTTTTAACTAAAAAAAAAAAACCAAATAACTAACATAATAACATTATTTATCAATATTAGTTATCATCAAAGCGTTGTTTCGAACGTCTTCTTGAAAATATATCTATATCATACATATACATAGATACTATGTTTGTAACTAATTATATACGTGAAAAGATTTTATTGAATTTAGAGATATTTACTTTAACAACAGCTAGATTATTGTGAGAAGAGAGAGGATACGTAGGAAAAGCGAAAAAACAGGCACCAAATGCGGAAAAAGATCAGATACATGCACCATATTAGAGTAAAGTGTGAGAGAAGCACAGTTCCGATATCAATCGCTCTTTCATTCTGATCGCCGCCTTTTCTATCTCTATCTTAACGACGAGGAAATACAAGTTTCTGATTCTTTTCAAAGAATTTGACGATCAACGCTTCTCCCATTTCACCTGCCGGATTCGAGGAAAATCGTGAGCTCTCTTTGGAGAAGTCGACATAGAGTCAATTTGAACATATCTCGTATAACTTGTGGACTTTTCCGTCACAATTCCGGCCGCCCATTTTCGTTGTTGCTTATTAATTGCTTTTCCATATCATCGGCAATTCATTGTTGCCTCCCATCTCGTTTTCGGCAAGAGGCAGTCTGTGTCGATTGAATTTTCGGAGCCCACGTCGACGTTTTGCGGTGTGTTCTCGCAATGAGTATGAAGTCCGGGGACATCGACCGGTGGCGGACGTTTTTCCGTGGAGCGGACGGTGATATATTCGATGTACTTGAGTACGCCATCCTCGTGGCGGCGTCGGATTACCCGAAGTATTTCATGAAACGAAGGGACTTCATCGCGCAGAAGCTCTTCGCCAGTCCATCAATGAAGTGCATCGAGTGCGAGTCAGTGGCGTTGACGGAGAAAACCGCTGGCAGTCGCTCCACCGAAGTATGTCAGGCGAAGGAGACGAAGATCACCAACATAACAGATGATAACGGGAGGAACTCGGTCTCCAATGCCAGTTACGATGAGGCCGAGAACCTCATGGTGAAGATCGAGGACCAGTCTCGGATTATCGATGAAGTTATTAAGATGAAAGGTGTTCTAGAGAGTAGTGATCAGGTGCTTATTTTTAGTCCTTTAGTTGATCTTCTGTGTTTTTTCCTTTCTTCTTGTACGAAAATGAGTTGTTTTATTCGTTCTTAGTTGCTGCAGCAATGTCGACAATGAAATTTTCTGTAGCTATAACTTTCCCGGATAAATTACATTTTTCTTTTACAAGAGTTGGTCTTGAAATTTGTATGTTCTCGTATAAAGTTTGTGATAAAACAAGAGATTGCAACCTGAAATACTCGTTTGTGTGAACAAATTGTTTGGCTTGCGCGGACATGGTATATGATTCTGTTCTTGGTATTATTTCTTGAACAGTCTGATACTTCGTTGTTGGAGTCGTTGAAGAGGCTGCAAACAATGGAACTCTCTGTTGATATTTTAAAGGTGACCATACTTTTGGTCCATTGTATTTTTTATTTAACTTGTAGAGGTTCAAGTAAAGTGGAATCCTGATAAATTTGTGTTAATCTTTTCCAGGTTACACAGATTGGAAAAAGTGTTAGTATGTTAAAGAAACATACAACTAAACACATTAAAAATTCTGCAAGGACTTTGATAAGGTAACATTGTTATTGTTTTTATCCTTTTAAGTGTGACTAGTAAATCATGAGTTGTCGTTCGTGAAGACACCAAATGGTTTTCCTACATTTTTCACCGTTGTAGATTCTGGAAGAAAATGGTTGATGACTGGATTCAGACCACTTCCAATGTGACTGGTACTCTTTTTTTTTAAGCTAGCTCTAATTCAGCATGTGTATTTGTAGAATGGAAGATATCATAAGTAGTTCTTTTGATCTTTAATTATTTAGGTGACTTGTTAGAGTCTGTTAATCCTTCTACCGTCGATCATGAAGAAGGCCTACTTTGTCCCCCAATGGATGAAGAAGCCTTCTTGGCGCCCACGTCCACGTCAATGGAGCTCTTACAGGTTGACTTATCATTCACCTTCTTCATGATAATTCTATTTCAGTTGCCTTATCCTTCTTTATTTGGTATAGCAAGTTTAAAATCATATACTTTTTCTTTTTCTATTTTGATTCTGATTCTGATTCTGATTCTGATTCTGATTCTGTTTCCGTGTCGATTGGTTTTGGGAACTCCTCAAGTTCTTCGAGATGGTGGATGATGGTGAAAATGAGTTTCTTGTGCCTCGTTTGTGCTAATATGATTTTTCGAAATTCTGATTGTGCCTTGTTTATGCTAAAATGATTTTCTGTATGCTATTGCAGATCCTCATAATGGTGGAGACCGAGAGGAAAATGGAAGAAGATCTGGTTTTGAACACAATATTCAGAAGCAAAAAGTGAATGTGGGTGAGGTAAATGATATGAAGGAGAATGCAGCTGTGGCGGAAATTGACGGGTTAATTAAGAAAGAAGTGTCCCTTGTTAACAAGCGAAGAAAAGTCATCCTTAAACTGAAACCACGGCAAAGGCCGGAGACTCTGCAGAAAATAACATCAGCCACACTCTCGGATGTAAGTAAATCATCTCTCTTTGAATTGCCGGAAAATCTGATGCTGTGATGGAATTTGGTTCTATTATCGTAATAAATCCCGAGGAATGGATCATAAATCGTCACTCTTTTAATTGCCAGAAATCGGGATGTTTAGATGACCAATCGATGAGAGCAAAGCTCGAAGCTACCAAGAGAAAGCTTCATGAAGGATACCAACAAGCTGAGAACGGTTAGTGCTTTGATTTCAACTAGTATCTGATTTGCAGTTTCTGCTTGCCATTGAAATGCGCCCTGTTCTCTCTTCCTTGAGATAATAGTGCCTGCGTACGGCACTCTGTTGCGTTAAGGATGAATATTGAAGTTTCGGAATGCGATCGGTCCATGATTTTTGAAAAATTACTCGTTTTTTTGGGGACAGCCAAGAAGCAACGTACAATCCAAGTCATGGAGTTGCATGATCTACCTAAAGAGGGTTTCAAGCAGCGACATTCCAATGTTAGATCTGTTCCCCACAATAGAGACTGGAATAAGAATGGTCGTCGTTGAAGGCGGTCGCAAGGAACAGATGTATAGTCCAACTGGAGGCTTCCATATTCAAATAATTGGAGAAGCTTGGAAGTCCTTGTCATGGCTACTTGATTAGCAAATTTAAGTTATCCATGACAGTGAAGCTTCATTCACAGCAACTCCGCTTATGGTTTTCAGGATGGATTTCCTACGATAAACTTCGTGCTCCGGGGCCTTTCTTTCTCACAATCAAGGTTGCAGGAGGCAAAGATTGGAGGGATGAAGCTACCACTTCAGTGCATTGACATTTTTATGACTTTTCACAACGATCACTGTGATTTTCTTAGAAATCTGGACCCAATTTCGTCCTCTCTTTCTGAGAAGTTTTTGAACAAACCTTGATCTGCGGCTGTTTTGTTATATACGTGACAGGAAACTGAAATGTTATTCATGTTAATTTTGCGTACTTCTTTCTATCTGTAACCAGTTGAAAACGATGCTAACTGCAGCTGTTCTGTCATATATGTGACTACTGATATGATAATTTTTCTTCCTTATATCTGTGACCATGTCGTAACGGTGGTAAATGCATATCAACGTTCCGCCACGTGAGGGGTTACACTTTACGGACCTATTTTCCTTGAAGTTTGAACGTTTCTCAACTGATATAAGTTTTGGGGTTAAAAAAAACTTTTCTTCACACATATATATATATATATATATATATATATATATATAGAGAGAGAGAGAGAGAGAGAGAATGAGAAAGGTAGTAGTAAATGTATAATAATATCTTTTGCTGTATAATTTAATCATCTCCACGCTTCAATCTTAGCAAGGATTGAAGTGATGAAACACTTTGCATTTGATGCACTTTACATTTAACTGCAACATTAAATGTAAAGTGTTTCATCACCTCAACTCTTAATTTCAAAGATATTATGCATCGAGACATCATGCTCTTAGCATTAATACACATGCATATTAAATACAAGGTATTTGTATTTAAAGTACCATGTACATTAAATATGAAGTGTTTGGTCACCTAAACGTCTTAAAGATTATGTAACGAAAGATATTAGGCATTTAACACTACCCCTTCCCCCCCCCCCCCCCTCTCTCTCTCTCTCTCTCTCTCTCTCTCTATATATATATATATATATATATATATATATATATATATATATATATATATATATGCATTAAGATCGATAATGCGAGACAATACACCCAAGTCTCAAACACCTAAGTCCAAGTCGATTTTGATCTGTATATTTTGAAGAAACAATTATCGACCAATAAAGCCCACTTTCCCATGTGGTGCTATGAGCTTGAGGCATGAGAACAACATGCCCTTTTAACTGTCACGGGCCAGGTCCACTGGTCCCGCTTCAGTACTCCACCCTCCACTGACCCGCTCCCTTGTGGTGCTTTGAGTTTGACGCATGAGATGCTAGAAATTTCTAATACAAATTATATTTACTTAAAAAATCAAATTTCTCTCCAATTTAATGTCCTTTGAATGCTAAAGAATATGACAACATATTTTTGTTTGTTAGCGAATGTTCATGGCTATGTCTCTTAGCCGAGTGTAACCATTAGAACTTTACATATAAGTATTTATTCTATATAGAGACCAGCAAGCAGGGTGGGACGGGGCTAGGTCGGGTCTAAGATTAACCCACCCCGCCCACATACACATACACACGTGTGTATACTAAGTAAATTTTACATGCATATATATATATGCTTATTATATTAATAAAAATATGTGACATATATAATCATTTCTTATTTAATAATAAGGTTAACCCACCCGGCCCACATACACACGTGTGTGTTATATAATAAGTAAATTTTACGTGCATATATATACATATATACATGTTATGTTAATAAATGTGTGTGACATATATAATCATTTCTTATTTAATAATATACAATATCATAATTGCCCCCGCCATTGGTGATTAAAGTCTTTGACTAATGACATATATAATCATTTCTTTTCTTATGCACGTCAAAATATGTTCGTATGGGCACCGAGAGTGTTAGCTCAATGGCAGGGTGTTCTAACACCGTTGCTGTTGGTGGAGAGTTTGACTCTCAGAGGGTACATGTGTTGGTGTGTGTTAGGCTTTGGCCTCCTCTTGTAACCAAACAAAATCTGTTCGTGTCGGGTCATTAGTTTAGACAAGCTGAACACGATTGAACCTTAGAAAAGTTAAATGACCTAAACATGATCTTAGCTCATTAAAGTCAAAAAGAAGAAAACATGTAACTTTCGCTAAAATCCTAAGGCAGAATTTTTTCTTTATACAATTTTCTCGTTAGAATTTAGAGATCATGTGATGATTTAATTACATTATACCCACTTGAGAGTTTTTTATTACAAATGTACAAAAAAGATATATATATAGATGAATAGTTGAGATGATAAAATAAAAGTGTATTAAATATAAAGTAGAAACATATTTTTAATTTAAGTCTCCATTGGTAGTCATTTCATCAAACCGAAGAGATGTCTATGCAAGATTATATACCAAAAGACATTATGCATTTATCACGTATAAAAGGAAAAATTACATGCTAAGTAAGAGATATCACTTTCTCTCTCCGTCTCTTTCATTTAAGGCCACACATAATGTACACATGTCTTTTGTATAGGAGACACACTACGGGCGTGTTTCTTCTACAGAAGAGACATGGTGAGACTGCAACTCTTTCTTTTTATTTGTCTTTCAAAGTGAAGAAAAGAAGAAAGTCGAGGCTTAATGATTGGCGGACTATTCTTTTTCTTTCTTGATCACAATGAGATGCCAAAGCCATGGACCATGTAGGAGTCAAACTTTGGTGAGAGAGTTACAGTGCCCAGCCATTGATCTATCAGCTCTGGTGCCAATCGACAAACTATTTTGATTGGCAAGCTTAATTGGAGAACTAGCATATGAAGTAGGTCCTAAAGCATTTGTGTGTCTCTTAGGGAGGGCTTGTAAAAGACAGGATGAATAATGAATACAACACGAATGGGATTAACACTATCCGATGATGAAGAAATCCTACATGTATGAGATACCCTATGACCACGTACATGACTGTAGCCATTATCATGTTTGGCTTATCTTGAGCAACTTTGGTCTTTGCATAATGACAAATCTCTCTTGATAGTATTTTAGGTGGTCAATCTTTAAGACGATAAATTAGTAGATCATAGAGGGTCATAAACTAAGGATACAAGTAATCATTCAACACTTCAATTGCATACCTTTGTTATTTTGAAACTGGATGATGTTTCAACAGTTGAACTCGATCAACGAATAAAGTTGAGTCCAAACCATATTAAATATTTCGGTTGAGGTGACAATAAAGCCTTTTAATCTCGCGTGTGTGCTTTTAACACTACACATTTATGTGCAAATGCAATGAAAATATAGAAAAACTTCAATATAAATCAAATACACTAACAAACAGTGATGAGCATACTTATTAGTAGTATGTGTCATAATGACATAATGGATATGTCCATACCGACCCTATCTTCACCTTGTAAGGATCCAACAACTCTTTCTTAAGTACATGAAAACTCGTTCACCTTGAATTCATGATGACCAATTGCTCATTATGCATATGATCAATTATCAATGAACTAACTTTTGGTTAACTAATCCCAAATTTTGTAGCTATTTCTTTCTTTTCTGTCAACCGAATAATATATTTTTCAATATTTTTTACAATGTGACGTCTACATAAAAGATGTGTTGTCTTAAGAAAATAACTTTCAAATGCGTCTCAATATTCATATATAATTATCTTTTTTGCATTAACAAAAATAAATGCTATAGAGAAATTTTTATTGGTTGAGGTAAATCTAACAACGTCCAAAAAAACATCTTATACTTATTAGTATTGTATATATAATCAAACTCTATAACCTTCAAAAATACATGTAACAACTGAAGTGAGGATGGATGAACAAAAATGATAGCGCCAACATGTCAGTCTCATGTAGCTTATGATGTCATACATGGTATCGGTGAAGGTTGGTTTGATATAATAGTTGTAAAACTTATCGACCACTCAATTATTATTTTTGTAACTCCATCCTTGCATTATAGATATGCTTCACTATGAACACATTTGAGTTAGTCCATGGGACATATGTTTCTTTTTACAATTTTTTTTTCTTCATATTATTGATCACTTGATATTCAACATCAGTCAAGCTCCATGCATATGCATGCCCTTCGTGATATAACTCTAAGGGATAATTATTTGTTCTATTAATACCTAATAACCTCCATGAACCATCACTTTGACGATCTTCTTTAAGTAAAAATAGGCATTTTACTTTTTAGTATAAGTAATTCGACTTCTTTATGCATCAATACATTTCTTACTTCTATATACACTACTTTTACATCTAAATCGTACATATATTTCTTACTTCTATATACACTACTTCTTTCACATCCAATCCATACCTTAGCAATTCTATCTTTATGCTTTAAATAAAAAATCATAACAATAATATTATATTACTTTGCAACTTTTCTTAGATAATCAAGGAACTATTGGTTGCAAAATGTTGTATTAACTTCAAATATTGACAAATAGTCAATTCCATCTCTCTCATAATCAAAGAATCGAATCAGTTGACTTCTGCAATAAACAAAGAGTAACTTTTAGATAAAGTCTATGAGATCTCTGGAATGAGAAAGATGCTCCAAGGCCACGTCACTTTCAGCAAAAGAACTGCACACTTCTCTATATATGGACATCTGTGTGACTTCTGATCACGATGACTACAAGACCTACGTATACATGAAGAGATTGGGATGACAAAAATAGATGAGAGAGAGAGAGAGAGAGAGAGAGAGAGAGAGAGAGAGAGAGATCACATGTATGGAACTAGAAAGAGTTTTTATAGAGCTTCCTCTTCAACTTCGCCGCCGTAGCTTCTTCAACTTGCTTTCATTTCTTCTATCAGAATGTGCCAGTTGTGTTCTTGGTTAACTCTTAAAAAAGAAAGTAGCGTCTTTTTCCTTGGAAACTAAGCAGTGGTGAATCAATATAGGGGTGACTCCAGGCTTATAATTCGTAACAGCTTATGGAACTTAGGTACTTGATTTCACATAATCTACATCAAGCCAAACGATTGACCCATAAAATCTTAGAGGTGTGTCGCTCATTGCAGCTAGGTCAACTACAGTCACCTCGATTCTCATCCAGAAATCAATGATTCTGCTCTAAGATCCTGTGTCTGTATTTACATTATACTGTTCCCCGCTGCAGTATCACCTTACCGTCCAACCATCAAATTCAAGAGCATTCTATGAATTATTTGTAAGAGGAGTCATCCAGAATGTGTAGACCAAAGCTCCTAAGAAACCTTTTCTCTTTTTTTGTTACAATGGGAATGCTCAAGCCAGGTATGCATGGCACCAGGAATCAAACACACGCCATGCGTGTAGTGGAATCGAGAGTGCTACTAGCGGGCCTAGGGTACTCATTTTATTTGATCGGCATATATATATTGAGTGATTTAATCTTATCCACCATTATGGTGATCACTTTGTTTTTGGGTACGAGTATAATAAAATTGTCTTTCATTTTTTAAACAAAATAAGTTTTTTAAATTACAATCATACCATCAAAAAATAATGGATTAACATAAGTAAGCTTATCAAAAGTGGACAGAATCCAGTTTTATATATATATATATATATATATATATATATATATATATATATATATATATATATATGAAACTGTTTTAGGTGAAGAGGATGGTATGTTATAATCATGAGTTCCACTGAGTGCCTTGCCATTGAGCTACCGCTCCGGGTGCCAATTGACAGAGATTCACAAGTTTAACCAGCATTTGCAGTAAGTTGCTTGTATAAGATGGAAAGGAGAATGAAGATAACGTGAATTTAGGTGCTCCTGATATGAAAACAATATGACATGACAAAGACAATCCAGAAATGAATACAAACTCGACAAAGGAATCCAACACGAAAGTGAGAATAAAAACTAGACAGAACTCGTAGAGTCTGTGAAACTTCAATTAAACGGCCAAAGTAATATCGAAAGAATATTCAATCGGGTTGAACTGTGTTGACACGAACAGGAATGCCACGACATGGAGAACCGGATCCAAAGGTGTTGAAGACAGACAAGAAGGGCAACTACGTTAGTTCAGTATGACAAATAAAAGGCAAATTCGTCTGAGAATCAATGACACAACATCAACAGAACCCGACATGAAAACGACCTCAAGAGTCCTTGTTCATCCAACCCGAAGTGGCACAAACAAAGTCGGTTGATGGTCGTCTATTAATCCCCATTTGGGGAAATGTCCCAAAATGGAAACTGCATACTTTACTAACCAATCATACTTTACGGACTAATCATTGATTCTCTTTTAACTAAAAAAACCCTCAATTAACTAACATAATAACATTATTTATCAATATTAGTTATCATCAAAGAGTTGTTTTGTACGTCTTCTGGAAAATATATCTATATCATATATATAGATACATTTTTATGTATGTTTGTAACTAATTATATACGTGCAGAGGTTTTATTGACAATTAGAGATATTTACTTTAACAGCTAGATTATTGTGAGAAGCGAGAGGATACGTAGGAAAAGCGAAAAAACAGGCACCAAATGTGGAAGTCAATTGGCATATACTGCGGAAAAAGATCAGATACATGCACCATATTAGAGTAAAGTGTGAGAGAAGCACAGTTCCGATATCAATCGCTCTTTCATTCTGATCGCCGCCTTTTCTATCTCTATCTTAACGACGAGGAAATACAAGTTTCTGCTTCTTTTCATACAATTTGACGCTCAACGCTTCTCCCATTTCACCTTTCGGATTCGAGGAAAGTCGTGAGCTCTCTTTGGAGAAGTCGAAGTAGAGTCGATTTGAACATATCTCGTATAACTTGTGGTCTTTTCCGTCACAATTCCGGCCGCCCATTTTGGTTCTTGCTTATTAATTGCTTTTCCATATCATAGGCACTTCATTGTTGCCTCCCATCTCGTTTTCTCGGCAAGAGGCCGTCTGTGTCGATTGAATTTTCGGAGCCCACGTCGACGTTTTGCGGTCGCTTCTCGCAATGAGTATGAAGTCCGGGGACATCGACCGGTGGCGGACGTTTTTCCGTGGAGCGGACGGTGATATATTCGATGTTCTTGAGTACGCCATCCTCGTGGCGGCGTCGGATTACCCGAAGTATTTCATGAAACGAAGGGACTTCATCGCGCAGAAGCTCTTCGCCAGTCCATCAATGAAGTGCATCGAGTGCGAGTCAGTGGCGTTGACGGAGAAAACCGCTGTCAGTGGCTCCACCGAAGTATGTCAGGCAAAGGAGACGAAGATCACCAACATAACAGATGATAACGGGAGGAACTCAGTCTGCAATGCCAGTTACGATGAGGCCCAGAACCTCATGGTGAAGATCGAGGACGAGTCTCGGATTATCGATGAAGTTGTTAAGATGAAAGTTGTTCTAGAGAGTAGTGATCAGGTGCTTACTGTTAGTCCTTTGGTTGATCTTCTGTGTTTTTTCCCTTGTTTTTGTATGAAAATGAATGGTTTTATTCGTTCTTAGTTGCTGCAGCAATGTTGACAATGAAATTTTCTGTAGCTATAATTTTCCCGGATGAATTACATTTTTCTTTTACAAGAGATGGTCTTGGAACTTGTATGTTCTCGTATAAAGTTTGTGATAAAACAAGAGATTGCAACCTGAAATACTTGTTTGTATGAATGAATTGTTTGACTTGTTCGGACATGGTATATGATTCTGTTCTTGGTATTTTTTCTTGAACAGTCCGATACTTCATTGTTGGAGTCGTTGAAGAGGCTGCAAACGATGGAACTCTCTGTTGATATTTTAAAGGTGACCATAGTTTTGGTCCATTGTATTTTTTATTTCACTTGTAGAGGTTCAAGTAAACTGGAATCCTCATAAATTTGTGTTGATCTTTTCCAGGTTACACAGATTGGAAAAAGTGTTAGTATGTTAAAGAAACATACAACTAAACACATTAAAAATTCTGCAAGGACTTTGATAAGGTAACATTGTTATTGTTTTTATCCTTTCAAGTGTGACTAGTAATTCATGAATCGTCGTTTGTGAAGAGATCAATTGTTTTCTTACATTTTTCACCGTTGTAGGTTCTGGAAGAAAATGGTTGATGACTGGATTCAGACCACTTCCAATGTGACTGGTACTCTTTTTTTTAAAGCTTGCTCTAATTTAGCATGTGTATTTGTAGAATGGAAGATATCATAAGTAGTTCTTTTGATCTTTAATTATTTAGGTGACTTGTTAGAGTCTGTTAATCCTTCTACCGTCGATCATGAAGAAGGCCTACTTTGTCCCCCAATGGATGAAGAAGCCTTCTTGGCGCCCACGTCCACGTCAATGGAGCTCTTACAGGTAGACTTATCATTCACCTTCTTCATGATAATTCTATCTCAGTTGCCTTATCCTTCTTTCTTTGGTATAGCAAGTTTAAAATCATATACTTTTTCTTTTTCTATTTTGATTCTGATTCTGATTCTGTTTCCGTGTCGTTTGGTTTTGGGAACTCCTCAAGTTCTTCGAGGTGGTGGATGATGGTGAAAGTGAGTTTCTTGTGCCTCGTTTGTGCTAATATGATTTTTCGAAATTCTGATTGTGCCTTGTTTATGCTAAAATGATTTTCTGTATGCTATTGCAGATCCTCATAATGGTGGAGACCGAGACATACTCAAGGAAAATGGAAGATCTGGTTTTGAACACAATATTCAGAAGCAAAAAGTGAATGTGGGTGAGGTAAATGATATCAAGGAGAATGAAGCTGTGACGGAAATTGACGGGTTAATTAAGAAAGAAGTGTCCCTTGTTAACAAGCGAAGAAAAGTCATCCTTAAACTGAAACCACGGCAAAGGCCGGAGACTCTGCAGAAAATAACATCAGCCACACTCTCGGGTGTAAGCAAATCATCTCTCTTTGAATTGCCGGAAAATCTGATGCTGTGATGGAATTTGGTTCTATTATGTTCATTTTCGTATTAAATCCCGAGGAATGGATCATAAATCGTCACTCTTTGAATTGCTAGAAGTCGGGATGTTTAGATGACCAATCGATGAGAGCAAAGCTCGAAGCTACCAAGAGAAAGCTTCATGAAGGATACCAACAAGCTGAGAACGGTTAGTGCTTTGATTTCAACTAGTATCTGATTTGCAGTTTCTGCTTGCCATTGAAATGTGCCCTGTTCTCTCTTCCTTGAGATAATAGTGCCTGCGTATGGCACTCTGTTGCGTTAAGGATGAATATTGAAGTTTAGGAATGCGATCGGTCCATGATTTTTGCACGATTGCTGGTTTTTTTGGTGACAGCCAAGAAGCAACGCACAATCCAAGTCATGGAGTTGCATGATCTACCTAAAGAGAGTTTCAAGCAGAGACATTCCAACGTTAAATCTGTTCCCCACAATAGAGACTGGAATAAGAATGGTCGTCGTTGAAGGCGGTCGCAAGGAACAGATGTATAGTCCAACTGGAGGCTTCCATATTCAAATAATTGGAGAAGCTTGGAAGTCCTTGTCATGGCTACTTGATTAGGAAACGCAAGTTATCCATGACAGTGAAGCTTCATTCACAGCAACTCCGCTTATGGTTTTCAGGGTGGATTTCCTACGATAAACTTCGTGCTCCGGGGCCTTTCTTTCTCACAATCAAGGTTGCAGGAGGCAAAGATTGGAGGGATGAAGCTACCACTTCTGTGCATTGACATTTTTATGACTTTTCACAACGATCACTGTGATTTTCTTACAAATCTAGACCCAATTTCTTACCTTGATCTGCGGCTGTTTTGTTATATACGTGACAGGAAACTGAAATGTTATTCATGTTAATTTTGCGTACTTCTTTCTATCTGTAACCAGTTGGCAACGATGCTAACTGCAGCTGTTCTGTCATATATTGTGATTACTGTTATGATAATTTTGCTTCCTTATATCTGTGACCATGTCGGAACGGTGGTAAATGCATATCAACGTTCCTCCACATGAAGGGTTACACTTTACGGACCTATTTTCCTTCGGAAGTTTGAACATTTCTCAACTGATATAAGTTTTGGGGCTAAAAAGAACTTTTCTTCACACATATTTATATATATGTGTGGAGAGAGAGGTAGAGAAAGGTAGTACTAAATGTATAATAATGTCTTTTGGTGTATAATTTAATCATCTCCACCCTTCAATCTTATCAACAATTGAAGTGATGAAACACTTTACATTTGATGCACTTTACATTTAACTGCAACATTAAATGTAAAGTTTTTCATCACCTCAACTCTTAATTTCAAAGATATTGTAAGATTATGCATCGAGATAATATGCATTTGGCATTAATACACATGCATATTAAATATAAAGTATTGGTATTTAGTGTACCATGTACATTAAATATGAAGTGTTTCGTCGCCTCAACGGTCTTGAAAGATCATGTAGCGAAAGATATTAGGCATTTATCACTACCCCTCCCTCTCTCTCTCTCAATATATACATATATATGTGCATTAAGACCGATAATGTGAGACAATACACCCAAGTCTCAAACACTTTTGGTAAAGTATTTCGGCCATCTCAAACACCTAGGTCCAAGTCGATTTTGATCTGTATATTTTTAAGAACAATGATCGGCCAATAAAGGCCACTTTCCCGGGAGAACAAAATGCCCTTCTAACTGTCACGGGCCAGGTCCACTGGTCCCGCTTCAGTACTCCACCCTCCATTGACCCGCTCCCACAAGCTAGAAATTTCTAATACAAATTATATTTGCTTAAAAAATCAAATTTGTCTCCAATTTAATGTCCTTTGAATGCTAAAGAATATGACAACATTTTTGTGTATAAGCAAATGTTCATGGCTATGTCTCTTAGCCGAGCGTAACCATTAGTACTTTATATATGAAGTATTTATTCTATAATTTACTAAGTTTAGTTGTCGTGAATTGATTACATGTTATACACTCAAATATTGGCATGTTAAAATGCAATATACCTTAGTTTGCAACCAAACTGAACTGAAACCCCTGTTTTAAGTTTGTTCAGTTTCATGGATTATATGATGCTTTGTTCGGTTGCCCAAATTTGAGGAACAATTATAATGGTTTTATTCAAGGTTGAAACTGGAACCCCTCCAAAAAAAAAACGACGTTCGGAGATCACGCCATCATTACTCTCTTCTTTTACATGTAAATGTGTGTATTATATGTACGCACATATATATGTATATATACATACCGTGGACCGTATATAGAAAAATTCAACCACAAGGAAGAACAAGTATTCAAAACATACCCTGGAACATTCTATAAATGATACATATAAACATCAAAACATGTATTAGGTTAAGGTTTATGGTTTGAAAACTAATGTTGAGAAACTGCAAACTCGAAGTGCGTGGGGATTCCAATGCGAAATAAGTAGTGATAAAGACCTTACTGAATTTTAAGGATCTCAAGATATAAAAGAAAACATGGGTAATACAAGACCTTCAACGTAATCGACAAAGATATAGATATATGCTTCCGGCACTTGAACGAAACATTCATAAACAAAGAAGGCACCCAAGTACAGAGAATAAAAAGGAGCTACTCGTAATTGTTCCCAGCAAGACCTAGAGAAGCAGTAATCATAGAATATAACAACAGAGAGAACGTAGAAACTATAGAAGTTCATATACCATAGACATTTCACTTGTCCCTCACATTTCGGCAGCTTCTAGTTCTTCCTCCTCTTCATATTCCTCATCTGCAGTAGCGTCCTGATACTGCTGGTATTCAGAGACCAAGTCATTCATATTACTCTCAGCCTCTGTGAACTCCATCTCTCTAAACATTTCCTGAATTGATGTAGAGAGTTCCCCATGAACGTGGATGACATGGATAACCCAGTAGGTGGTATATCACACACAGTGGACTTCACGTTATTGGGAATCCACTCAACGAAATACGAGGAATTCTTGTTCTGAACATTGATCATCTGCTCATCAACTTCCTTCGTGCTCATCTTCCCTCGAAACATTGCAGATGCAGTGAGGTACCGTCCATGGCGAGGGTCAGCAGCACACATCATGTTCTTGGCATCCCACATTTGCTGAGTCAGTTCCGGGACAGTGAGGGCCCTGTACTGCTGAGAGCCACGGGATGTGAGAGGCGCAAACCCCACCATAAAGAAGTGGAAGACGTGGGAATGGGATCAGATTGACAGCCAGCTTCCTGAGGTCAGAGTTCAGTTGAGGTAACTCCACTCATCGTTGCAGAAATCAGATGGTTCAAGTCACCAACTGCAATTAAACCATTAGAGAAATAAATACGTTATTATTTGGTTACATGCCTGATTAAAGGGCCGAATTACTTGGGGAGAGGGAGCCAGGGTACTCACAACTAGGAGTGGTGAGTTTTAAAGTCCTGAAGCAAATGTCATAAAGTGCTTCATTGTCAAGAACCATGCACTCATCAGCATTCTCTACAAGTTGGTGCACGGATAAAGTGGCGTTGTATGGCTCGACAACCGTGTCAGAGACCTTCGGTGAAGGAAAGACGGAGAAAGTAAGCATCATCCTGTCTGGGTATTCCTCTCTGATCTTCGATATCAAGAGTGTTCCCATGCCAGAACCCGTGCCCCCCAAGTGAGAGTGACAAACTTGAAAACCTGAGAAAAGATTTAAATATTAAATTCAGAATAAAAGATGACAACTATGCAAGTTCACAAATAACTAGTGGAATCTTAACGCTATTAAAGTATAAAAATCAGATTTCGTACTGCAGCTTCCAAATTACTTTAAATCTTAACGCTAGTAAAGTAAAAAAATCCTCGTACTGCAGCTTCCAAATTGCTTTAACAAAAGTCGTAACTCTCTATAGAAGGTATATAAAAAAACCATGAAATTAAACCAATTCCATACTGCATCCTTGCTGTTTCTGTCAAATTTATTAAGTTGCGTCTAGCTCCAAGACCACACTATTAGGAGTTGCCTTGAGTTGCTGTACTCACAATGGAACAAAACAAAAACAAAATCTTCTGTTCCATGAATCTACATTGCTTTGTCGATGCAGGTGGCAATTTCATGTAGTGTAGTGATTTGCTCTTGGTAACTAAAGATCTATATTGAAATAAAAATTTTTATGTACATGTACTTATTTAGATTTGAATAACATTTTTGAAGACTTAATTATGATGTTACACAAATGACGTCGCTTTGATCCATGTAATTAACCTCACTTAGTGAAAAAGACTTAATTGTGATATTATTGTTATTGTATGTACTTAGTATAATTTCTATTGCCTATTTTAAGTTTAATTTTTTAAGCTTAATTCCAAAGTTTTTACAAACGCGGACTTAATTCCAAAGTTCATTTACAAACTTGACAATAAGTAGACACTATTTTCTTTGTAAAATTGCTAAAAAGAAAAACACATCGTCGGTGCCTAGTAATCTGAACCTGTTTGGACAATCACAATCATATATCATAATAAGAAACAAAAAGATATTCATAGATTCTTTTTTTTTTTTTCAATTTAATGATGCATTATAAAAGGTAGAAGAAAGGTTACGTGGTCCCTGCCTGTCTTGGCACTAGGCAACAAGGACCCTGGTAGTGTTAAGTGCTAACAGCTCAGCCTTTCTCAATTTCTCCAAAATCAAGCAAACCAGTGCTTTTAAGTGCAAGAAGAAAAAAAAAAAAAAATGGAAACATCAATTATTGATGCAGAAACCTGACAAGAAGAAAAATCCTGATAGCATACAAGCTTAATTCCAGAATCCAGATCTATCAATACTCTTTTTTTTTTCTTTCTAATAGATCTGAGAAAAATAATCATTACACAATGAGCTACTATACAACTAAGATTGAAAGGAGAGAACAATTGAGAAAGATTGAAAGGAGAGAACAATATAGTCAACATTCATATCGTGGTATTCTAAAACTAAAAGTGGATTAACATTCAGCGTGTCTAAATTAAAATGTTCTTCCACTTCTCTTTTAATTAGAATGCAAGATTGTATGCTCTGTTTATCACTAAACTCTAAATCAGAGATTAGCATCACCAAAGTCATCATCAACCATGGTACTGAGACAAACTTATAAATCAATTTCGATCTGTCACTCATAAATCAGCATTGACATAAAAATAGAGAGAAACGTTAACATGGAAATGAGTAAAAAAATAGTTACCTTGCAAGCAGTCACAGTTTTCGGCCTCTTTGCGAACAACATCGAGAACGGAATCGATCAACTCGGCACCTTCGGTATAGTGACCTTTGGCACCAATTATTGCCTGCACCGGACTGACCAAAGACGAAGTTGTCAGGCGGAAGATCGCTTGCCGTAGGCGCCGGATCTGATGCTGTCCATGGTGCCAGGGCTCTAGATCCATGAGCACCGCCCTGGGAACGTACCTGCCACCCGAAGCCTCATTGTAATAGACATTGATCCTCTCCAGTTGGAGTTCGGAACCGGAAGCGTCGCCGCTGTACTTGCCGGTGGGATCGATGCCGTGCTCGTCGCACACGACCTCCCAGAACTTTGCCCCGATCTGGTTCCCGCATTGCCCTCCCTGAATGTGAAGAATTTCTCTCATTTTGCCTCTTGTTTTCCCCAGACCCCAACAGACAGACACACAGCCAGAGATGGAAGAAGGGAGACGTGAGATTATATACGTGTACTGGTCGAGATCGGACGGTGAATAAATGGTCCGTCGATCTCTGCGATGGGATCGGAGGGTGGTGAATCGTCGATTCCGATCGTTACGGTCTGCGCTAAGCGTCTTTCGATTTCAAAAATATGAACGGATTGTTTTTAGGCGATGGCCTTTTTCCGAGCTGGCTGAAAATAGGGTTTCTGGCGTTTTATTGTTTATTCTTTTTTTTATTATTTTATCAACTCTCTTTTTATTAGCTCATGACGCCCGATTACCTATGGATTCGAGATAACCGGGACAATATTCTAAGTTAAATTTTGACCGTAGAATGTGATAGATCTGCGGTGTCGATTTTTGTCTACTTATGGACGGATCTCTCAATCATGGATCCACCTAATCGAACGGTTCAGCAATTCAATGCGCGGGAAGCCTCCATCACGTTGGCTTGAATAGCAATCGGCCGTTTCAAACATGATCTGGGTAATGAGACACGAACACGAACCAACCTTTGGGTTAGCCCAACTTTAACACGAAAACGAAATTACACGGCATGAGCACATCTCAAAATGAACATGAATATTGCATGTCCAGTACGACCTATTTTCATCGTGAAAACAATATAACCCGACATTAACACGAATTTGCTGGCAATACATATGGCAAACACAATCAGTTCTTTCTCTAATTAATATGACAATTACAACTAAGCTTTTTCTCGCATTAGATGGGTCGGCTATGTGGATTCTTTATTTTCTTAAAACTTGATTGTGTGTGATATAATAGTTAACTCAATAAAAATAGATCATTTTTTGTTATTTATTTTTTACGTTCTTGTGCTCTTTCTCTTTCTCTTTCCCTTTCTCAAGCACAAATTAAGAGCGGTACTAATAGATAATAAAATGAAAATTTTGTTTAAGATAATTTGGGCATATAAAAAGATGATCGAAAGAAACTTGAATAAGAAGGTACGAGAAACTAGATTGTAAGAATGGTAAAAGAAAACTCACAAACAAACACGAGAACATTGTCATTCCTCATATTTCATTAGTAATAATATATTCTAATTTAGATATATTTTATATAAATTAAGTTTCATTTCATATGTAAAAGTGAGTTTCAACCTATGTTTTAGTGTCCGTATTTTTTTTAATAAGTCCTCACGAGAATTCATGAGAACAAGGAGATGAGGATGAGAGCGTTTTTGGTTCCCGTCACTGGGATGGAGATGCGGTATTGAAATGGGGATGGGAGCGGGGACTTGAATTCCCGGCTCCGCCCGATGAACATCCCTGCCCAAGCCTGTCTTAGAACCGGCAAACAAACACGAGTTGGTTGTGGTTCGGCTAGCACGATGAGCTTGTCCAGTCACCGGGATCTACCTCAATGGAATACACGCTCAACTGAACATTGCTATTCTGCGGTTACCTTTCTAGCTAGAACGGACACGAGTTGACACAACAGACAACGAACCTAAGCAGGACCCAATATAAAATCTTCGTGTCCACCCAAAGTAATACGTCAATCAATTTGGTTGCGGGCAACACGACCTGTTCCTAACACAACTCTGAACACGAAATTCCCAACCCTAATCACAAGAAAGCTTGGCTTAGGCAGAAATACTGCTAGGTATGCACACCCTCTGGTATGGAACACGAGACATTTAACTTGAAGGGTTTTTTAGCGAACATCCTAACCAGGATGGTCGTTGCTCTTTGGATCATACTGTAAGTCTCGTTTAGATGAAACTCATTAACAATAAGAACTAATCACGTGCAGAATCTTAATTGATAGAGCTTAAGAATGTATGTAATTCATATTATCATTTGGAGAATTTAAAGTGCGCGACTTCTTTTCCCTTTTAGAATAATCATGCTGGGGATAGCAGCAAATGAACATCGCACATACGCACAAACACAAATGATATATATATATATATATATATATATATATATATATATATATATATATATATATATATATATATATATATATATATCACTAAATGAGCATGATGCTCAATCCCTCATTTCACGTTGTTTCACTGATTCAAGCCATTGATCTCCATCACCTTTTACTATTCTTTTATTACCTAAAATCACCTTTCATCACTCAAAATCACTACTAAAATTACCTAAAAAACCACAAACCTGCATACATATACAAATATTTAAGTTTTTTTAGTGATTTTGATGGTGGTAATGATAGTTTTAATTTGTAGAGAATAATTTTAATGCTGAAAGAATAGTGAAAGATTGCAACTGATAATTGAATTATGAAATCATGCAAAATAAGAAATTGAGCATTATGTTCAATTGAGTATGAACATATATATATATATGTGTATAGAGAGAGAGAGAGAGGAGAGGGAGGAGGAGGGAAGGTGGCTTGCAATCAATGGCTCTGGAACTGAAATGGGTGCCATCAGTGTAAAATATCGGTTCCTACTCCAATAAATACAGTGGAGCCCATCATTTCATAAAGATTGAGTGCACATATATATGATGGTTATACCAAATCCTTGTCTTTGGATAATATAAATAGAAAGCAATCACTCATAATTCAGCATAACAATTTCTATACATGAATGACACATTTCTACTGCCTTGACAATGATATTTGAATTCTTAAACAAAATATAGAGCAAAACAGCTAGCATAATTAGCCTTTTATATCACAATGACCAAGGGCAGGTGCTTAAGGACAAGATGTTCATGGCCTACATTGGATTCGGTTCGATCCGATTTCGTATCAAATGCATTCAGTGTAAATCTAGAAACTCTTATGGGAAGGGGCGAATAGCCTCTTGAATGGCTTTCGGTGAGGCAAACTATGTATTATAGCATATGGATCTCATTATGGGGGCTATAAACTTTAAGTTGATTTTTGAAATTTTGGTTGGAGCGAATGCCCAACTTTGACTCAATATAGATCCACCACCGAATACATATGGTGAATCTCTTTAGAGGTGGCCATTTCCGGTTTGTGCTTATGTCATGCAGTTTTTCGTGTCAAAACAGGTCAACCTAAACATGCCTCATTTTTCTTTTGTGTCTCTTTGCTTCTTGATCCCGAAAATGCTAAGGGTGACCCTTCTCAGTTAAGCCTCGCGACTACGGGCTTCTGTATTAAATGCAGTGGCGGATCTAGAATTTTTTGTAGGGTTGAAGCGAACAACTTATTCAATCATTTAAGGTGGGGTGAGGCAATGGCGGATCTACATGGAGGGGTGGGGGCAGCCACCTTCTTTGAAATTTTACAGTAAAACCTATGTTTTACAGTGAATATATGATTGAGATTCATACTTCGTCCCCCTAATACGATGAAATATATATGTCATTCTCTCCAATACTATTTTCTAAATCCACCACTGGGGTGAGTTATCTATAATAGTCAGGAATTTAGTTGCGTTTCATAAAGTTTTTATTTGTTTTTTAAATTTAAGTGAGGCGGCACCTCCCCTCATCTGCCACCGATTGGATGGATGATGGCCCGTTGGTTTAAATCTCCGTGTAAAACAATATAAAGATTTTTCCATATTGTGACAGGGAGACCAAGACAGGTATACATGCCGCGGGAATCGAACTCACACCTTATGACTTGAGGAGTCAAGAACCCTACCAAATGAGCTGACACTCTGAATATATACATATATATGTATATATACATATATGTATATATATATATATATGTATGTATATATATATAGTCCTGTTTTTGCTCCCATCTCATTACTTGTTGGACTCTTCGGGTCAAGCTAGGTACGCAGAGAAGGTTTATGCGTGGAGCAACAACCCAGAAAGAGGCCTTTCATGAGGGCTGTTAAGAGGACAAAAAGCTCTTACAGACACGAAAGCTACCCGGACCCTCAGTCGGGCCATTTTCCAATCAACGTTTCTGAGCATAAAATACAATACAGAATGTTAAAGAACCCAGCGGGAAGAAAAGGAAGGAGCTACAGCCCTCCTGGCTCGGGAATCAAGTCAAAAGAACCTTTAAGTTGGAGGTCCCGAGATCGATGTCTCAGGTAATCCAATCTATTGAGTAAAGGGCACGTCTAACCACATCTTGCCAATCGCAAGAAAAAAAAGAGTTCACTGTAGGTGTTTGTTATTTCAACAAGAGTACCAATCTGAACTAAACTTGGTGTTGGCAAACGAACGCAAAGATTGCTCTCATTAAAGGACTTAACGAACACAAAACATGGCTGACTCGTAATTGATTCAACTCGTAACTAAACCTGGTTTGTTGGGAGTGGCCATACAAGGATGATCTCTTAGACGATGGAGTATATATAAGAGAGAGAAAGAGAGAGAGTAGAAGATGCTAGACTTTCATTTATGTCACATTCTTCTTGACAATCTAAACCATCCATTTTTTTATTGAACTATTCAAATTCAAAATCGAGAAAAACATAGAAAAATGTACTTTGTACTTCTTTTGAGAAACTTTTTTTAAATATGAACCATTCAAGAAAAAAAATAGTAAAAATTGTTAAGAGGAGTCTAATATGAATGAGAGTAGTAACTCCCATTCTCTCTCTCTCTCTCTCTCTCTATATATATATATATATATATATATATATATATATATATGGAAAACCATATCTTGTCCACCTTTAACATGTTTACTCGTTACTTTTTGGTTGTATAAATATAACTAATTTTTTTTAAGGGTCTTAAAAGAGACGAAGGATAATATTATTATACTTATACTCTTAAAAAACAATGATCGAACATGAATGACCAACGTTAACTGTGAATTAGATCCAATCACTCTTTTATATATATATATATATATATAAGAAACCTAAACTATTTTGTAGCGTGTGCTTAGAAAGGTTCATATGAATGGTAAGACAAGCTAGCAATGTATGTAGCTGCGCTCGCTCTAAGGAGGTCCGATTTCCTACTATTTCATTACAATGAAGTGTGGAAAAAAATTTCAAGCAGGGCCTTTTTCTTGGTTAAAGTGTTCAAAAAGTTAGAGTCAAGAAAACCTTTTAGGGTGGGTGGAGTGGTTGGCAAATAAAGGGAACAATGTTAGCTTTAATTTAATATCATGTAGTAAATTCTCAATCGAACGAGTACTTGAAGCAAAATTCATGCCACTAAATCAAGTACCTACTTAGTTATTACTTTAAGAAAAATTATACTTTGTAATAAACGGGATGATCGAGCAATATAGTGAACTAAAAACTAAGTTGTATATCAAATTATTTAGTAGAAATATTATCATTATATAAACAAAACCGCATAACTTAGTAGCATTCAACAAGTAATTAACAACAATGTTGAGTGGACTTTAAATGGAATGTGCTTTGGTCTCATGTGTTATTCGATGTTCTAAGACTATGAAAAATAAGCCTACCAAATCTAAGACTGCCTTTGCTTGTGCTATATCTTACTTATATTAGAATTCAACTTATATATATATATATATATATATATATATATATATATATATATATATATATAGAGAGAGAGAGAGAGAGAGAGAGAGAGAGAGAGAGAATGTGTCCCACACTCACGCCTATCCACTAATGCACACTCATTGTTTTTGGGTGACATGGGTATAATAAAATAGTATTCGTATTTTTTTAAAACCTCTTTAAAATTTTGAAATTTCACTTATGTCCCCCAAAAGCATCGGGTGGGTGTCAGCGTAAGGAGGATCAAGTTTTCATTGAATATGCCCATAGTGACACATGTTAACTTATTTCTTTTGGTATAATAAAAATATCATTTGTACCTTTCTCTAGTGCCTTAAATTTTTGAAATTACACTCTTGTCACCTAAAAACAATGGATAAACAAGTGTCAATGTAGATAGGATCGAGTTTTACCGCATATGATACGTATTTAATACATGTATTGCGTGATGCAAATAGATAGATAGATAGATTTGTATCGTGTGCACAATTACATGAACGATCAGAATCTTCTAGTAGGGTCCGAGATAAAATATGGTCTAACATCTCCCATTCTCTCTCTCTATATATATATAATTATTTATTATTGTAAAAATTTGGAGAATATAAAAAAGGGCCCCAATTAGTACGGCTTTCAGAATTATTTTCCGAGGAGTCCAACTGGAAACCTCGTTGGATTCCTATTGAATGATGTGAGAAATGAGGGTCACATGAAGCCCAGCATGGCTCCGATGTGACGTGCCAGCTGTCATTACCTGATGCCCAACTTAAATGCGTATGCCTTCAGCAATGGCATCTCCGACTATTGATTTCATTTACTTTCGTATCCATACACACAACCTCCACGTGTAACCTTTTCTTCTTTTTAATATTTTAAAATTTTATAGACAATGCAAACACATAGTTGCTTGTAAGTTCGTAAGTTAATTTTTTATAAGTTGATTTCTTACTCAAACATAAGAATTGAAATTGAAGTCCTTAAAATTTTAATTTTGAATCTTTTTAACAGACTCAAGCAAGGGATATTTTCTTATTTATAAGATATTTGAACTAAATGACAATACATTATTACATGTAATAAGCAATGATGTGCACTTTTTTTCCCCTGGTCGTGGACACAAAGAGAAGCTTGATAACTCCCGAGCTACGTTAAATTTGGTGAGTTCATATCTTTCATCTTCTCTTTTACTCTTCGTTTTCTTTTATTGTCTTCTCTCATATCTGCATTTTTCTTAATGAACGAAAATATGGTGTAAGCTTTCAATTTCATCCATGACAGTGGAAAGAACTAGGTTACACGCTTGAACACTTCAGAGTCGCCATGGTTTTTAAACACCTCTGTCTCATCTTAGTCGTACTCGAATGCATCAGTTCTGACCCAAATTGTTTCACAATACCATGCATTGAGAATTGATTCAAATTGCTAATTAATCGAAGTTTTTCTTAGACACAACGACCTTCTGTTGCCTGAAAGATCATTTTCATGCTCTTTGCTCCCAAGGAGTTGCTGAAGATTCTTTTGTCAATAGCAACTTCTCATATTTGATAAACCATTGTTTTCACAATCGCTGTTGTTTATGGCAGATTATACCATGCACTCTGGCTCCTTTCGCTTTCTTGTGTTTATCATTATAATTAGGCAAGGCAAATCGAGGATTCACTCTCATGGTTGTCGTTAATATTCTGTACCGAGTGGTTGGGGCAGCAAACTGAGATGAATGCGCATTGTTCAACTCATCTTTGTTCTCAAGGAGCTCGATCTCGGCTCGTCTCATGAGTTCTGTATAATTCCACAGATTAGTGTAGCAAACTGAGATTCACTCTTGTTTGTCGCTAATATTTTGTTTAATGATGGCAGCTGATTGATGCATAAGGGTGAAGCTTTATTACAGTGCGAGTTTTATGATGAACTGTTCAAATTTCTAGAGACGAAGAAGCATCTTTCCAAGCTGCAGTAAGAATCCACAGCTTCATCGTTACATATTTTTGGTGAAGAATTGGAGGAGAGGTGTGTTAATTTGGTCTCCAGCATTGTATCCCATGACGAAGTCTAAATGTGCGTAGTCATCGATAAACTGAACGATGAGCTTGTCCTGCTGATGACCACTCAGTTCACCAACCAAGAGAATTACATCGTCGACGTCGGAAAGTGTATCCCTTCCTCCATAGCTAAGAAACAGCGGAAAGTCGGCAGGGATTCCGGAGAAGCCAAACGACGGTGGCTGGTCCCGATTGTAATGCTGCATGTTTGTGGAGGGGTTCTCATAATCATACAAGGCCACTGTTCCGCTTCGAATCACTGCCATGAATATCAAAATCTCACAAACTCTGCTGAAACATTTGCTCATCTAAATGACACAATTCAAGAACTTGACTTGGTGCATTAATTAGTCCATATTGAGATTTGTTTGATTATTCATGTGACCTATGCATATATATATATATATATATATATATATATATATATATATATATATGCATGATTCTCAGCTTAGTCGAATGTATTGCTTGAGTTTGATCGAATTCCTGCTTAAACAAGGTTGCTGAAGGACATATTTAGCTTCAGCCAACCTTCATTCTCAATCATATATGCCAAACTATGGAGAGGCTAGCATGCAGCTAGCCCTGCTGAGAGGTGCTAACTGAATTATGATGCCAATGCTAAGCTCGGTTTTATGGTGATACCACAGCTGTAAATGTTCAGTTTGCCTGGAACCTAGAACCGAAACCAAACTGTCATGAGGTACAAATTTTTTTTTGAAAGGCAATGCATCTTCTAGGAACCGAACTCCACACCAACTGCAATGGTGGGAGCCTCTTGTTGTTGAGCTAACGATATGTTTGTAATAAAGGATTTTGAAAAATATTTAAAGCATAGTAGCAGTTTGGAACCACCGATTCCGGTTCTGAGCCGGTTTTCAAAGACCATGAACTGTAACCAAACCGAGAAGTCTCTAGTTCCGATTACTGTTCGGTTCTGGTTCGAACTGGCAGGACGGTTCTAAACCAGCCAATCCTAGCTGTAGGCATCTGCGTGCATCAAATGATACAAATCACTTTGTGGCAAAGGAGCTACGGCTATCGTGGCTCAGTTCGACACAGAAAACCTTCAAGAAGGTACCGAGTTCGACACCCATCGAGGTGCAAACTTGGTATGGTCTCTGTCTAAACCCTGCTTGCCTTGTTTTACGATTTGATGATCCTCACAATAAGTGGGGAATGACTTGTTTCACAAGGTTTATTAAAACAAATAATATTAAAAAAAGAAAGAAAAAGAAAAATTCACCTTGTGTGGAACTTACTTTGAGCCAAGTGCACAAGGTTCCTCGTGGATGTTGGTTGAGGTCCGTATTTCAAATACAACTCCAATGCTGTTGACACTGTACAGCAATTACTTCCTACCAAACCAAGCATAGATATATTAACAAAACTTTTCTCAAGTAGGGGGGCAATGCAAATTTGGAGTTCAAACTATCGGAATATATTCAAATAAAGATTTGACTTTTTGCAACCAATAACAAAATAATTTCCGTAGTTCAAATCGACAAAATATATTGAAAAAACAATTTCAAAGGTCCAACAATCTAAAAAAAAAAAATGTCGAGATAAATCTCTGCATACTTTGTTGACAATTATTCTTATTTTCGATTGCCGGATTTGTACTAGTGATTGCTAATGTAAATTTGGGTTCAAACTATGGGAATATATTCAAATACAGGTTTGACTTTTTGCAACAAATAACAAAATAATTTCCATAGTTCAAATCGACAAAATATATGGAAAAAACAATTCCAAAGGTCCAACCATCAAAAATAAAACAATTGTTGGGATAAACCTCTGCATACTTTGTTGACAATTATTCTTATTTTCCACTGCCGGATTTGTACTAGTGATTGCTAATGCAAATTTGGAGTTCAAATTATCGGAATATATTCAAATACAAATTTGACTTTTTGCAACCAATAACAAACTAATTTTCGTAGTTCAAATCGACAGAATATATCGAAAAACAATTCCAAATTGCCGGATTTGTACTAGTGATCGAGTTTGCACAAGAGCAAGGTGACACAAATACTCTATGGCTTCAAACAAGTCGCACACGACCTGATACCCAACCCAAATAATCATTTCCAAATGCAGATACACAAGACAGATCCGAAGCTTCACTGATACAAATTAGGTTTTGATCAGCATTTTAGGTCCCATCTAGTTCGTGTTACAAATCAAAATGTGTTTGAATTGTATATTTTATGTTAAGTGCTTCTTAATTTTCAATACTCTTATAAGATCCAAGAGTACCAATCAACCTTCGTGTCTGGATTAAGCACTAGTTCAGTGGATCTGACTTTCATATGCTTACCTGTTATAATGGACATGATATCGTCGCAGTTTAACCCATTCTCTGAACAGATCATCCTCAGCAGAAGTCCTACGGTTTCGCTGTTTTATGATCGACAATTATAAGAATAGATTTTTGCCTCACCATGTAATTCACATGAAACACAAAATAGGGTCGAGTGGCGAAGCCTTACCTCTGTGGAAGGAACTCGGCCATGCCCACCAATCTGATCAGCTGATATATGAATACAATGTGATATATAAACATGAACATAGACTGCTTAATGGTTTCACAAGGCAAAGGGATTATGGAAAGAAAGGGATGACACACACACACATATATATAAGGAGAGAGAATTTTGTATATGCTAGCACACATAGATGCTAGCAAATCTAAATAATTTTCAATCATTCATCTTTTATTGATCGATGATTAAAATTTAAATTCAAAAAACAAGACATGTGTATGTAAATAAAGTAATTTTTGCTTCTTAGATTTAAAGTTCAATCATCTATCACAATAGTTGAGATTTGTTTAAATCCGCTAGCACTTAAAGTATATGCAAGTATATGGTTCTCTCTCTCTCTCTCTCTCTCTATCTATATATATATATATATATATATATATATATATATATATATATATATATATATATATATATAGAAAGAGTAATTAGATCCTACCCATCACTCTCTACTCATTTTTTTGGATGACATGAGTATAATAACAATATCTTTCATATTTTTTTAAAAACTATTAATTTTTTTTAAAATTATACTCATAGCACCAAAAAATAATGAGTAAACATGTCACAAGTAGGTAGGATCTTGTTTTCATAGAATTGTTTTTATAAGATCTTCAAAGGTAAATTTACAAATTACTTTGTATGGAAAAAATTAGATAAAGGGCCTTTAATTTGTGGATTTGTTTCAACTTAAAGTCATTATTAGAAAGTGCCAAGAGATAAATTATGCCAAAAATGGAGAATTCAGCTATTGAGGAAAGCATTACTTCACCAACATAGAACTCGGCTCCCAGCTTGCAGATTGGCGAGGTCAAGTGGTTCAGATGAGCAACTGGACACAAGAAAGCTGCAGCCTTCAATTTTTCTACCAATTTATGTTGAGCCAGTGATGCCAACATGGTCAAAGTACCCTTGTAAAACATTACCAATTAAGTTTTCGATGCACAAATAAATAAATCCATAAATATTTCTTAATTAAAAAAGCATATACAACAAAAAATAAGGGCAATATGGTAGTACTTATTGTAACTATGAATGGCAACGGGGGAACAGAGCTGTTTCCACCCACGGGTCTTGGGAGACCACAGCCATACCCACCCTGCACCCTTTTATTACGACCCGAATCCACTCCCACTTCAACAAATAAAAATATTTTTTTAGAAAAATCTTTAATTTACATTTTACATAAAATACAAAATCTTATTTATGATATTTTATATTATTAACTAAAAGTTACTATGTATATATAGTTATATTTATATAAAAAATATATACATATAAAAATATAAAATACTTACAATAAACATATATTTTATATAAATAAACACTAATATATGTGTGTGTGTACTTCAAGACACCCGTCACGCTGCGGGACAGGTTTTGAGGTTAGGAAACCTTCCTTATACGGATCGGGTCGGAGCGAGTACCCACAGGGCTGGTCCAAATTGTCATCTCTATATGTAACTTACCAATGAATGTCCAACATAGTGTATTTTTTGGCCAGTATTTTTGCATATAAAATCAACAGTAGCAGGAAGATCGAAATCTGCCAACTGAACCCACGTCCATGACCAGTATTCCTGCACAATGAAACTTCTAATTCTTTAGGTTATGTAACAGATTTAAGCCTGAGCATTACTGAATCCATCAGTACAGATTTTCTTCTTCAACTAGGAAAATGAAGGCAGGCGTCGTTCATGAGCGAGATGAAGCAGCCACGAAACAGAACACGTGAAATACTTTTGAAAAGTTGAGGCTCAGCATCGTATAGGCACCAACCTTACACAAACGCACACACACACACATACACATACAATGGCGGATCTAGAAATTTTTGAGAGGGTGGATTGAACTGTCTATTCGACCATTTAAGATGAGAGAACTAGTAGCCATTAATTTAATCATACTTTGTAAGTTTTTCATTGGTTTTTCGAATTTCAAGGACAGCCTTTCAACCTCACCTCAATGTGAATGCATATATCTATTGGAGAGAGAGAGGGATAGTGGTAAATGCTCTGATCCGATTGATGCTCAAATCATCTTTTCACCATCTCTATCATTTGATTGACTTAATCAACACCGAAGATTTGAATTAAAAATATTTTTATATTTTATATTTTTTTCATTTAATGTGAGTACATTTAATGCCTTTTACTTTATCATTTCAAATGTTCATATAAAAAATTAAGCAATTGAGATGATAAATGAATTTAAGCATGAATAAGGTTTGAGCAGTCTTGAAAAGATAAGGCTCATATACCATTTGAAAACTTTGAACATCTATGAGAAAATTTTGAATTATAAAAAGATTCATAAATATTCAACAGTCACAAAAGGACAGAACGATAGATCAAATTTGCTTACCTATATGTCCAATTAAAACTATAAAAAATCAAAGGACTTTTATCGATAACATAGCAAATAGAATTTTAACAAATTTAAGTAAAAAAAACAATCTAAATTCTTTATAGATGGGGAGATATACCTTATCTATTTTGTTAAAGATGACAAATATGACACAGTCATTCATAAATGCATACATAAATATTTATATGTGTGATATTTCTACATCACGTGAAATACTTTGGCAAAAGGTAAGTTGTAAACAAAAGTTATGATGGGTACGTCTTCAACACAGTTAGATGTAAGTTTCTCGGTAATAATTATAATGAGAGAGAGAGAGAGAGAGAGAGAGAGAGAGAGAGAGAGAGAGAGAGAGAGAGAGACCGGGTCCGCGTCGGCGTTGAGGAGGTTGTGGCCCCTGCTCAATCTGGTTCCTCTGGAATTGGCGATCCACACATCAAAGCCTTCGTCTGCCAAAGCAAAAGCAAGGCCCCCACCAGGCGCGTTCACCACCCATGTCATCCCATCCTACGTTCATGTTGCACCCAAACTCAGGGACACGATGTCTTCACATAAACTAATGAATCAACCATCAATGAGGCTGCGCAAGACAACCCTCTCTCTCTGTCCCTCCTTGAGAGACAGAGTCAGAGGGTTGTCTTGCGCAGCCTCATTGATGGTTGATTCATTAGTAGGAGAGACAGAGAACCCGAACGAAGATCATGGGTTGAGTTTGTCCTACGCATTCTCCTCTCAATTAATACATTATCTCTCTAAAGAGATCCAAATAAATTACCATGAGGACTCCATGCTGCAACAATACCGGTTGCTTTGTTGCTGTTTGGTTGCTGTCATTTTGGACTCTCTGCAGGCCAAGAATGTATCCATCCTCTGTAGTTACCTATCAATTTGAACACCAAAAATATTCACCATATATAGAGATACTATATGAGAGAGAGAGAGAGAGAGCGCATTGCGTGTGGGATCATAATGTAAGACCTCAGTGGCGGATCTGGAACTCTTTGTTGGTGGAGCCAACAGCCTATTCAACCGTTTTAGGTGGGACGATGTATGAATAGAAGCCAGGAATTCTCGTAAAATTTTCATTTTTTTTCGAATTTCGACCTAGCTGGATGCTCATGAAAAGTAAATTTTAAATGGTAACTGATCTAATAGCATACAGAGGATGACATTGATTCTAACTGGACACGCATAGTGTTGGCTGATCTGTCAGTGCTCTTTGATTCTCACCTTGTTTGTGAGTTCCATTCCTAGTGCGTAAGCATGTGTGTTAGGCTTCAGCCTCCCATTGTAACCGAAAGATACTGACTCCAATTTCAGCAATAATGTGATTTAGCAGTGTTTGACAAATAATTTTTTTTTACAAGATCAACCTCGACAAATGCACCCACCTTACAAGATCGATATAAATGTCATGCAATAGGATTTATGTGTTATCACGTCCAAACCGTGAATGCTACCATCAAATCACTTAAAAAATCAAAATATTTATACATGCAAAGTAGTTTAAATGGTGATGACAACAGTTTTGAAAGTTAAAGAGGAGTATGAGGTGGCTACTGTCAAATCACTTAAAAATGTTATGAAAAGTTAAAGAATAGTATGGGATGGATACTACCAAATTATTTAAAAAATCAAAATATTTATACATGTAGGTAGTTTTAATGATGGCGGAAACTGTTTTGAAAAGTTAAAGGGTAGTATGAGATGGTGGAGGTGACGACAATTATTGATCTAGAAGACTTTCATCGTGACAATCTCAGAAGGAAGAAGATATAAATATACATTACTTTCTATGCAAAAAGAGCACTTGAAAATGAAAGTTTGGGTCAGAAAAAGCATGCTTAGTTGGTCCTTCAAAACAGCAACAGAATCAAAGGAAGTTGTATAATTTCAGGTCCCTGTTCCTATTGAAAGAAGAGGAACATAAAAGCTGAAATCTTCCACTCAAACAATGAAGTCCTATTGTTGGCAAGTGCTAGCCTATGCTAGCTGCTCTCATCTCTTTGAACTGGCAAACATCAGCCGGTTGATACAACTAATAGGACTGGTTTTTATCCGGATCAAATATGCCTAACCAACAATCACAGAAAGTGCAAAAAGTCTAATATTAAAGATACACTAACAAGAACTCATCCACATGATATACTTTTGTTTCTTCTAGCAAACATTAGTCCTATATTATAATAATTACTGTCAAATGTTTGATCAAACCTCAAATTGGATGGCTAAGAGCAGCTGAGCTAGCACATTTTGGTTCTTCTCTCTCTGTCTCTCTCTCTCTCTCTCTATCTATATATATATATAAATAATCCAACAGTAAAGACACAAAAAAAAGGAGAGAAACTTAGTTTGACCTGGTATTCTTGACAATCGTAGCCATATGATAGCACAGTAACGCACACATAACTGGTGCAGTCTGCAATCCCGATAGTTAAGGCCATACACAGAGTGAATGCTCCTAGAAACCTCCCAGCCATGTCCATCTTCCTCTCTCTCTCTCAATCTCACACACACAAACCAATTTATATCAATTTCTCCAATGTGTGGAGGGTTCAAAAATTACGTCCAACGATGAGAGAGCACACTCGATGGTTTTCTTTTGAACCGCATTATAGAAAAATCCAATGAATCTATGTGTATGTCACTGTCCAGGCCTTTATTACCTTAATTTACTGCTCTTTTTCGAAAAGGATTTGTTTTTTTGACATAGGATGTGGCCACTCGCTACTCATCCTACCTCGAACAACAGCAATCGATGTCAATATTATAAAAAGTGTATCGGTACCTGTATTATATAGTATAATTTTACTAATTTCTTGATAAAAAAAATAATTTTTTTAATAAATCCAAAAAATATAAGAATTGAAATGAATGAACAAAATATATATAACACAATCAGCATTAAACAAAATCGAATCTAAAAGCTTGATTTGAAATGGATAATTCCTATAAATGATTATGACTCTATAAGAATATTAATAGAGATAATGAGAAGAGAACACTCTCACGATGAGCATAACAAGATTAAATAACATCTCATAACGAGCAATCATCCATAACGTAAATATTGAATATCTTTAATGAACAAAAGTACAATCATCTAGACCAAAACATTACAAAGTTATAATTACATTTAAAACAATCATCTACAACATAGATCATAACCAACAAAAGCATTCTAATCGACATAGTCACCATCACCATCATATCCTCCCTCTTACTCCTCCACAATTGGATCCGCTTATCCAACACCTTCATCTTCATTATCATCTCCAACTAGAAGTTTTGTTTCAGTTTTTAGTGTCTTCCAGTTTTCATCCTCAAAATTGATGAGGCTCCTCCTCTTCGACTAAATCATCAAGAATATCAACATTTTCGTAGCTCAATAGGTTATATGGCACATTTGTTGTCCTTCTTCCATCTTTCACATTTGTCTGTAAAGAAAGAATATCCAAATTATCAAGAATATCAAAAGCAATATAATCATCAATCATTCATTATTAATAAGAAATAACTAGAGAGCAACAATACATATTTTTAAAATTATTATTTTTGCCTTCAATTCATATTATATGTAATGTATACCAAATCATGCAGTCGAGCATGCTCCTGTCTTCTCTTTTTCATGTGAATGTGTTTAAAAAATCTCCAATTTCTCTCTCACCCACTCGAACTACATGTTTAGCTCAATATACATTGACCATACCTTCATAAGTTCAGTGCATCTACACCAAAGCGAGTCTACCATTCACATGAAATAAAACACGATAACGATTAATAATAAATACTCAAAGTCAATCAATTGATAACTTAAAATGAATATTAATAAAAAAACATATAACACTTAGTCGCATTTAAGAGTGGAGTTGGATTGCAATTGACCTTCTAAAATTTCCAAAACTTTGTATATACTTGCTTAACTGTAAATAGATATTACAATGAGTAGATGAATCTTGTAAAAGGTCAATTGCATTTAATATACCCTTTTTTAATTATTTATAATCTACAAAGTTGAGAGAAAATTGAATAGAAAGGTTAAGGAAATATACAACGACATTCAAATCATAATGCATTTAGCAGTTTCACTGTGCATCAATTATCTTTCAAACATTTTTTATAAGTGATCGCTTGAGATCAAGGTTTGCTTGTATTTTCAATTTGGTCTTATTCATAGCATTATATATAATGGATATTATGCTTATCTTTACTATCCACCATCCTCATTACCTTAACTAAATGTACAGTCATCTTCAAAAATTTGTTGTAATTTTTTCAAAAATTAGCATTGAAAATATCTACCACCACAAAACCCTCACTCAGACCAACTAATAGAGTTCAATTCATTAAATACAAATATTTTTTTAATGTATTTTTCTATATGACAAGACTTTACATAATAATGACATTTGTAGTAAAACTTGTCAATGAAAGCCTAATCAATTTCCTTCAACCTTTATAGATTGGCATCAAATGCAATATAGAAGAATGATTATAAATTGTATGACATTTCTGCATGCATCTATAGTCCCTCTTATTTCATCTATTGCACTCAAATATTCAAGCATTAAGTCTATGCAATGTGCAACACATGGAGTCCATACTAAGGATGGATAGTTCGCCTCAAACATCTTATCAGTTGCTCTAAAATTTACAACATTATCAATAATAAATTGAAAAACATTTGAAACACCTATACCCTCAATAACTTTCTCAAAAATAAGAAGTAAATTATCTGTAGTTTTATAAATATGAGACAAGTCATATGATTTCAAAAACACTGTCTTTTTGACACACAGACGAGGAAGTTCACCAAATTCAAAAATGTGTCTCTCAAATCTACGTTGACTATCTGCCAATTTATCAACCATAATAGAACATCTTGTGTCCTTCCACGACTCCCTAAATTCAAAATTTCATGCATTAACAATATCAACCTATTTCTACAGTAATATGCCCATCAAAGTACGATAAGTAAGGACTCATACTAGCAATAGCATCCACTATACTTTGAAAAGAAAATGAGTTTGCAATATTGAAGAGGAGGCAATTTTCATTAAAAATTGGTATACTTCAAATCTACTTTCTCAATTACCTTTTTTAAAGTCAGAGCTGATCTAATGTATGGTTGAACTCCAAGAGTCTACGTGGGACAAAAATAAAGGCATCCCACTACTTTTGGCTTTGGATCCTCGTCTAGTACCCCTTGTATGCATCGAGCGAGTAGGAGCTCTTGTAGTACAACAAGAGTCAATTCCACTAATACTACCACTAGAACCTATACTTCTTCTTTTTTCGTCTTCTCCTTTCATCTTCAGTCGCCTCTTCTTCCATCTCAGTTGAACCATGAAATTCATTACCATGCATCAATAAATATCCTCAAAACATATGTCAACTACCTATTTTTGCCATCTCTCTCACCCTTAATCTCTTCATCTCCTTCAAAGCCTCCAATACCTCCTTAATCTCGTATTTCATTGCTTTGAAAATTCAATGACTAACACTAGCATCCTTTTTTTGTTTCTGCAAGGTGGTGTTTCATACGAGAAATACCACCATACTTTATTGTATTGAAAAAAATATGCATTTGTTCACAAGTCTATTACCTTCGTATACCAGGATGCAATATTATCATGATGGATCGGCTGGATCGAAAGCCATTAAGACAAGAGTGAATAATCAATAAGAAGGAAAAACACTTTTAGAGGTCAAGAATCACGAAATCTATAAAACCTAAAAAAAATTTAAGTGAAGAATCTGGTAGAATGCAAAAGGAAAGTATTATATCATGGATTTGACAAAAGCTCTAGAGATGGGGAGTTGAAATGGGTGAAAAACTTGATAATCTTGTAAATAAACCACAAAATCAACAAAAGCATGGATGAGAAAATGATTTGGAAGCAAAGGAATGACGTAAAAAAAGGTTTGTCAAGAAACAAAAGTGATTTTCACAACTTCAGATTCTTGAATTTTATACAAAAAAAAAAGCATCAACTCATATGATACGCGTTGTATCATACGATACGACATGATATAACTCTATATCATATGATATGATACGATAAATTGCTTATTGCGATATGTGTGCATGTATCATACCATATTCTCATACGATATGATACGATTTTTAAAACATTGGTCAAAGTAAGTGCATTTGATGGTTGTGACTTAACTTACGATACCAATATGTTAGCTAAGAGGATTGAATGCTCGGTACTAGCTGTCACTGATTTGCGTTTGGAAAACATTGTTTGGAGCATGTCCGGATCTAGCTAAATGGACCCATATATAATTTGAAGATGTGTTTGAGAACAAGATGAACCATGCTGTATCCAATTCAATGCACCAATTACTAGTTTCTCCACTAAAAAATATGTACATATGTATGTATTATGTGTGTATACTCGCCACACACATATAGGATTCGAGTTATTAAGACCGGACTAAAATGAAAAATGGTTTACATCAAAGGATCTGCACCAGCTTTGATGTGCACTTATATGTATCTGGTACTGGTATAGCGTACGGGTTATATTATCATAATAAGAAAAGAAGATCCTTGTTCTGTTGGTTATCAGATTACACTCGCACCATAGTATGGCAGATAAATGTGCTTGTGGCTGGTTGCCAACATTTTCTCAGCCACTAAAACTTCTTTCAAGTAGAAGAAGGTACAAAGCAATATACAACCAAAGAAATTGGGGCCTCCCAACGTCAAACATTGAAAAAAAAACATTCGTTAAACGAATTATAAACAATACCAGGTTGAACATAATCAGCCAAAACAAACATAAATTTGAGTGCAAGTGGGCTCAAACATAAGTTATAACAGACAAAAAAAATGAGTCCGAGTACAAATGAGCCCACACTCAGCTCTTCATCTTTGAACTCGATTCTTTAAACAGCTCACAATGCTGAAAGTAAATTCTTTAGTAGAAAATATGGGAACCATCGGTTCCGGGCTGTTCCAGTTTGAGTCCTAAACCATACGAAACTTGTAAAAAATCTAAAATAGTACCAAAACTGGTTTGAAACCGCCAGTTCAGGCTTTAGGCCTGTTCCAGTTTCACAAACCGAACCAGATGGTCCTTAGCTTTGGTTTTGGTTTTGGTTAGATCCTAACCCAGTTCGGTTCTGATTGGAACTGGTCGTGCACATGTGATTACGATAGTCGATAGCAGTGGCAGTCCCAATAATTATTTTGAGGTGAGGCACACTTGTATTCGAGTGAGATCCACTTGTATTGTTGTATATAACATCCAGTGACTTCCCCTTCCATACTTTCAGATTTTTGGTGAAGTGCATGCCTCACCTCGCCCTAAAGTGTCCGCCACTGAGGGAGAGAACTTACAGTAATAACTGCCGCTAGACTGTTTTGGGGTTCGATTCTCATGGGCACCACCCGAGAAGATAAACGTAAGCCTAACCTCAAAACGATTGTTTACAAAGCCCAAAGCGAAGGTGGTTTCTTGGAATTACAATTAAAACAAGAAAACTTTGTAGGGTGAATGAATTGAATGGAAGGAAAAGAAGAAAGAATATTTGTAGATTCTAATGGATACCACCCAAGAAGATGCCAAGCACAAAGCTCGCTGTTCTTCCGTCTCCCTGAGCGATCCCATGCTCTACTCTTAATTTTCATCTTCTTGATACCAAAGTAACTTCTTTATAACTCCAATCCTACCATTGGGTGAGAAGCAATGCTATAAATCTCAAATCCAATTATATATACAATACAATAACTTCTTTGTTCTTTGCAAGAAAGAGTTGCTTCTATTAAAGAGAATCCGTCCAACTCATCATATGTCCTGTTCATGATGCGCACCGATTGCTCAGCCTTACATTTGAAAAATTTATGGAAAATAAAAGATTGAGCATGGAGACAGTCAGTAGTAAGAAACTGTATATAATGATCAGAGGACCCAGCTGACTCAACCTCGTTTGGCTCTATCGGCAGCATTTCCTTATGTTTCACTTGAGCAATCCTCCTTCAAAATGAAATATAGATAAAAAAAATTAGTTTCCGAATTGCAGTCCACATTAAACACACACATGCACACCTAAATAAGAGGTTCAACATAATCATGTTCTGTAATTAGTTGGCATTTTTGTTATGTAGGATTCAGTAGTTGTCATTCATAAATCAAGAAAGGCAAACCCTTGGTTTGCGGGAGATGGCACTGGTGCACAGCTGCAAAATTTACTGAACAGCACAAACTGCTCGAAAAGATCACGGTAGATTGTATACTTCTCCCATCTGTGGATTGGCAACCCATTATTGAGCATGCCAAGATTTTAATCAGAACCCAATGCCTGATTACTTCATCAAACGAACGACCAACAGTTAAAATGTATTAATGAAGCCTGGACTTCAAATAAGAATCCTCATTAGTGTACCCTGTATTTTAATTGCTATAGCATTTCACCTAACCATCTAAGATAAGCCTATTTAAAACCTTAACCTTTTACTATGGCAAGCTGGGGTTGAGCAGACTCCTACCAGATGCCCGACACGGAATCAAGCTCATGACCTTCAAATTGGAAGTACTTTTAAGTGGATCGCATAGCCAGGAGAGCCGTGTCTCTTTGTTTTAAAAGCTTCATCTTTTTCTCAATTGTCTTCTCAAATGGAAGAAACAACGAAAACAATTGAAATCGATGTATTCAAAAGACTACTACAACTACAACTACTACAACTAAGCTTTTTCCCATACTAGTCAGCTACGACAAAGTTTTACGCTGGCTGTCGGAAGCCTAACACAACCCTCCTCTTTTTTCCGGGCTTGAGACCGGCCATGAAAGGGTGAATCCTTACATAGGCGGAGTTCAAATCGATGTATTCAAAAGAAAAAAAAAAAAGAAAAAAACGAAACGGAACACAATGTACGTGTTGATTATAATTCAGTAACTGCAGATTGGAAGGGAATCAAAGTATTGGAAGCAATCGAATATAAAGTGAAAACCTAAACCGCTTGGTTAGGAGCTAATAGGGTTTTAGTTTGGAGAAATCACCCTTTAGTTGCAGATGATGGATCACAGGCCGCCATAGAAGTAAGCCGAAGAAGGAGAAGATCTTGGAGAGGGACTGAGCATCGAGTTGCAGGAGCCGAATGTTATCGACGCCATTGACACCGATCTCGGCCGGCTCTCTCTTTCTCTTTCTCTCTTTCTCTCTCTTTTTTCTCGTTTAATTTATTATCCTCACTTGTATCACCGCTCAATTTTTATGTAGCTTGACAGCCGACTTGACGTTTCGGTTCAACATAACGTGTCTCGTGTCTTTTTTACGAGTCAATGTGACCCTAGTCTTTAAAAGTTTTTCTGTAACCGTCCAAGTTTTAATTGCGTAACCTGCGGCTTCACACTTCGGTACAACATAACGTGTCGCGTGTCGTATCTTACGTATCATTGTGGACAGTCATTTTGATAGTTTAAATAGGGCGGGAGTGCTCGCGCGTCAAAGGTAAAAGAAAAAGCCCAATTGGAAATTCGATTGATCGACAGAGATCTCGATCGAAGAGGTGACGGAGAGATGGATCACGAATTAATGGGCCGAGCTGCAGAGGCATTTCGAGGAAGAAGCGTCCTCGTGGTTCTCGTCAACATTCTCTACAAACTCCATTCACTCTTTTCCAAGCAATGAATTCTCTCTCTCTCTCTCTCTCTCTCTCTCTCTCTTGTTTGGTGCGGCAAGATTTACACAGTGGGTTCCAACAATTTTGTGATTTCGTCGATTTGGGCTATCTCCTAGCGAGAAATATACTGTAACAGAAGATGAAAAACAAACAATTGAAGCCCATAATGGAGAAGGAAGGAGATGCTCGTAGATGCAAACAGGGTTAAAAAATTAGGATAGGAAAGTGCGCAGATGGAAATATCTGTCATCAGAACCATTTGGTTGTCGAATTCAGCCAAAGGGGATCGATGATCTGGATATTATGAACGAAGGATACCGAATGAGGACAGGATTCCTCGACAGAAGCTGTGTTCTCTCAAGGATGGCGATGTGATCAGGATGGGCGTGAGATTGGTGCTTCTCGTTCCAGTTTAGGAGGAAGTCGAATTTGGGAAGAGGGAAGAGCATCCATTCCTAGAAAATAGGATTAGGGATAATGCTAAATCTCGAGTCGCTGCCATTGCCTATCGAAAATTAGTAATGGGGTCCAGAAGATGTTGATACGAATCAATATGGTGTTCTAGTGATGGCATGTATACAGAGAAGAATCAGCCCGGGATGGTGGTCGCATCGTATAGGAACATGGTTGGTAATACATAAGTGAGATATACGTGAAGATTTTATCTATCTAATGAGTGAAAGGGTTGAGAGTCTTCAAGAACTTGTGCCTTAAGAAGCTACAAATCAGGTACCAGTTTGGGAGAGAAGATGGACTCTTTTAGTACTACATCATGCCATAGGGGCCAACAACTATAAAAGCTAAGAAATTTAGTTGTAGAACTGCTTTTCTTATTATCTTTCCCTCCTCCAATGGTTGTTGTTGTGCAATCTCTTTAAGCTATTCTCATGGGTTGAATTTAAACTTCTTATCATACATCATCTGCTAAGTTTTCTTTTCCCATCACCATAATCATTCATAAGTTACTTCATGTTCTTGGTAAAATCAACTTATTCTTATTCATACCAAGGGATCACAGAACCACTTGATCTCAATGACATCCTGTCAGGTGTGAAGGACAACGCCCTCTGGCACGCCTGCATTCTAACGATCTGAAGCCATGAATTGGGTGACCCAAAGAAGGAGGTGTCGAACAGCAACACCTTTTTGGCACACCCGGTGAAACCATTTGTTCTTGAATAACGTTTTGGTTTGACGGAAAGCCGACCGACGTGTCAAAGGTGAAGGTGACCATGGAGGGGAAGGGTGACAATGGTGTAGCAGTGATCACTGGTCTCTCTCTGCTGGTAGAACAGAGTTTTGAGTTGAGCATGCTGTTGGCCTGAGAGATCGATGGAAGCCATGAGCTCCAAGTGAATAAGGACACTGGAGATATTAACACATTAATCCTCCAGTACCATATTATTGTCCGGAATCTTATCAATTGATCTTTATATTTTGATTATCACATCAATTAATCATCTTTATGAAATTTTTAGCATTATATATGATATGATATAAATCACTTGAATTCTGCTTTGTCATATGAATATGTAGCTTGTCTCTTACTATAGTTGCCACATTCTTGGTCTCCTGCAGCCCACTATAGAGTAGCAAAGTGGGTCTGAAGTACATTTCAATACTTCTCATAATTCCCCATTGTAGAACACTTATATTGTACATATCATAAAATATGGTGAAGCATCTCAAATTTTTTTAATTTGTTAAAAAACAGAAGTATTTGCACAATAATTACAGAAGCACCCTACGTTTTCCTAAAGTTGGACAAAATGGCCCAAGCATTTAAAAAGGCAGCAATTTATGCTGCCAAGAGCTGTCAAAGTTTCAGTAGAGTGTTAATTCTTTCCTAAATAATGCAAATGGCTTAGATAGATCTGTCCAACTTGAAGAAAATGCAGGAGCTTCTCCGTAGTGCTGATAAGTGAGTCAGTGGTGGACTTGAAAAATTTTCCTGGCTGAGGCGAAGTCCAGTTTGATGAAATTTAGGTAAAGGTGATCCATATAAATTTTCGAAAAATTAAGACTGCTTGTGTAGATTCTTATTGGACTTCCTTCAAAACCTCACATCACCCATGAATAGGTCTGCAACTGAAGGCAGGGGTTTTATCTGGCAATGGCTAATAACAGGGAGTTTGATCGGTTAATAAATTGGAGGGCTGGCTCACATCAATCTATGCAACACTGAAAGTTATAATCTGTTCTGCATATACAGTACAAGTTAACCTTTGAGTATCAAAAATGTAAAAGGTCGCCATACCATCTCCAAGAAGAATCTCAGAGCCTTGGTAGCTGAAATTTATTGGCACAGATCAACAGAAGGAAAAACAGCTGCCTCAGCTTATAGTTGAAATCTCCTGATAAAGTGCTGGGGCCATATTCAAAGAAGGAAAAGGAGAAGCATCGTGTGATTGGCCGGAAGGATCGCTGGCTTATTGAGATGGATCTGAGCCAGAGCCTGCAGATGATTTCTCTTTTTGATTTCGAACTTTGAGGTCCATAAGTTCAGATAGGAGCCCTGGTCTCTTAATCTGTTGATTTCCAGGATCAATCTCATTTGTTAACATCTTAACAACCATCGACATGGATGGCCGAAGCTTCGAAGAGTCTTGTGTACACAGTAGTGCCACCTTCAGATATCGCATGGCCTCATCTGGGTCATAATTTTCTAGAGAGTAATCTACTACCTCTAGCAGCCTCCCTGCTTCGTATAGTTCCCATGTCTACAAGTAGCACCAACACCAACCACGCACATTAACAAGTTGGAATGTGCAGATAGATTACATTGACCAGAACAATATTCAACTTGCATCTGAGTTATTGTCCACATTGCACAGATATAGCAGTACTTTGTTTGGTTAAAAGGTAAAGATTCAACAGAAAGCACTCATTTCAAAATTCTGAAGACTTTTAGGCATACATTCTTTTCAAACCCCTCGGGAAACTGATGTCCAAGTTCTACTGGAATCAGATTGAGTTCCAAGATGCAGTAAATATAATGCATAACAAGCTGATTTTACATACCAAACATCAATTCATGTTTACAAGACACTATCTAGTGTTTATCACAGACCCTAAGTGGCTAAAAATTCATCCGTAGGATGAGTGCAGGGATAATTCTTTAATCTGTTTTTGTATTTTGGCATTTTTAGTACTTCTTAAACGGCTCTCTCTCTCTCATAGAAATAGTGTATTTTCCCCATATACCCTCTGCCCGGACCCGATCAGCCCATTTTGCATGATGCACATACTGTTGACATAGCGCAAACTTTACATGTACCAAGTGCTGCACATCAAGATTGGATCTGGATTCACAAAAGGTCCAAACTCTACATTCAAGAACTGCACAGATTGGCATTGTCACCTGTACCATTCAACAAATAACTATTATGCTCTCCACTTATTTCAAATGAACAAGTTACTCACAAGGCTTCGGGGATCCTCATCCTGCACTTGTTTACCTTGATGTAAACTCCTTCAACCCTCACCTTAATCAAGTTTTTGGACATATAATCTGGGGTCAATTAGATGGAATAATTATTTGGAAATGAAGAGCGAAACGGAAGATCTAGCACAAGAAACAATCAAACATATCATGAGAGACAAAAATTAGGTAGTATTGACGTCGAAAATCAAGTGTCATTTGAATTGCGCAGCTACTTCTGACGACAAAAATTAGGTAGCACCGCCTACTCCGCCGCCATCTTCTTATAGAGAACTTCACTATATGATGGATCAATCAACAGATAGGAGACACTTTATATCTATGGCATCTCTTAGAAACTGAGAAAATTTACAATGATAGGTTATTTGTATCGGGTACGAATATAAAATCCATTATCCTTACTGCCGATCGTGATCGAATAAAGTTTTAAGCTAGTGACTTGATATGGAAGAGTAAATCAGTCTCTACATCAAAGACCAACAGCAAGTATTCTAATGCATTACTTGTAATTTCGATGCATTGATGCTCGAAAGATGACACTTTCTTGTGAATATACAACAAAACTTTACATCATTCATCGATTAGTAATACAAGTCAACTCTTCTATTGGGCTTCAAATTCAATTTGGATTAGACTTAACACACTAAAAACTCACATAATTTGAATCATATAGTGCCTAAAATGATAAAAGCCAAACTCAAATCTTAATGGCATGCATATAAATCATATTCAATAATTTTGAACATTTTCATTTTGAGTCACTCACTATATTTTATGGTTCTAAGTATTGGGTAGTCAATCATCAATACATATGGAAGATGTTCTTTGTAAAACCGAAGATGCTGAGATGGACAAACTATCACATTAAAAAAGACCATTTATACAATGAGGTTATTAAAAACAAATTGAGAGTGACAACAATATATGCTAAATTGAGGAAAAATCATTTAAAATGATTGAACAAGTATAAAGACAACCACAAGAAGCTATATTTTGAAAATGTTAAAAGAGGAAGAGGAAGATTGCAAAAGTGTTGAAAAGAAACATTAACTTATATTGAATTAACTATTAGTAGATCATGCTTTATGAGACAAAAAATCCATGTAGTTAACCTGAGAAAGGCTTAATTGTTGTTGTTGTTGTTGTTGTTGTCATGATATGTCTCATTTAGAGTCCCAAAGACTTAATCTGACTTTATCTTGAAAGCCTCAAAAGTATTGAAAGAAAAAGAAAACCTTGATCTCTTTTTTTTTCTGAAATAGTAAAAGATGATTTCTTTATTGTGGGTTCAATGCTGACATATCATGAGATAGTTAGCTCACTGGGGGAAGGCTTGGTTTTAGTTTTGGTTGCTTGGATCTTTTAGATCCGATCCGGTGAATCACCGTATTTTCCAAACCCTGACGTTTCGTTTCGAACCCGAACTGTTGACTACCCAACGCAGCGATCCAACACGAGAAACGTGTGTGGTCGTACCAAATCCAAACTGGAAATCTACCAAATGTCAAACCTGGTGGGTGAAAGCGCAAATGAGACCTTTCTCTTCTGAGCTCCACGTGATCTGCTTTTCCGACGAGTGACGAGGGAGAGCGGGTCTCCGTGTTAAGAGAGAAAACTCTCTCTCTCTCTCTCTCTCTCTCATCCTTTTCCTTTATCTTCCTTTTGTTTTTTATATTCCAACAAGCAAATTAAGAGAAACTACAAAATTGCACAGGTTTTACTCTCTCTCTCTCTCTCGAGAACCGTTCTTGCCTACAGCTCGCGGGATTTGGAGCTCTCTCTGTCACCAGATATTTCCCGTCAATGTCGGAAATCCGGTCCAAGAAACCTTCTCTCTCTAGATTACTATATCTTTTTTCCGGGCATTGAGTTCTCCCTCTTTACTTGGTAATGTGGTTCGAAAGACTTCCTCCTTTTCGATACGATTAAGTTTGGCTCTGTGCGCAGATGGAATCTCTTCTGTATGTATCGCATGCATACTTTTGCTTTTTTCTGTTGTTGGGTGGTGAGATGTTTGATGATAGAGTTTGCCTTCCATCAGAAAGATAGGAAAACGATGTGTTAATTCTTCTGTTCTTTGTTTGTTTCTTCTGTTGATATGGGTTTTAGGGTTTTCGAATGTGATCAGCCGATTTGGTTGTTACCAAACTCTCCTTCTCTTTCTCTCTCTACGCCCCCTTTTGGGCCATCATGAGATGCATGATCTTATAAAGGGAAGCTGGATTGTTTGGAAAGGGGTTATCTTTTGTTGCGTTGAATTAATTTTCTGGATATTGAATATCTTAACTGTAATGTATACTTATATTCTAGTTTAATACAGCGCTATGTCAGTTGATAATGTATTCTAGCATTTCAGGGGGATCTTCAATGAGAGCTGAGGGCTGCAACTTTGTTACGTCATAAATATATTTCTGTTTGAGAAAAAACTCAGTTCAGGCGAAAAAAAGTGGCACAAAAAGAATTGTACAGTGATGTGGATTGTGGACACATTTTACCATTTTCTGGTTATGTTGGAGGGAAAGGTAGAGGTTTCTTCAAGGGGTTTGGAGAAACTAATTTTCAAGAGAGAATTGGTTTAGGGCCTTAGGCCTTTTCCGTTTTGCACAAAGCATTGGTTTTGAGAATGTAGAATGTTGTGGATATGATAGAATTTACAGGTATTCTAGTCTCTTCTGTTGATGTAGTTGTTGCACCGTTCTTGGTGCTTTGCAATGAACTTATTTTTCATGGGAAAGGAGTAGTCTAGGAGCAGGGTCCATTTGAACAAAATAGTTGCTTAGAATTGGATACTTTCTAGTGGTTGAATTCTGTGGTCTTATCGGGATTCAGAATTGATTCAAGAAAGTGAACTTAGTTATTTGAACCTGGTATTGGATTTGTCTCTCTGGAGATGCTCTAGTACTAGAGATTTTCCTGAATCAGACTGTCTAGTAATTGTTTTGTATGGTGAGATTATTCTGTTGATCGTGAAGTACTTTTGTTGTCCTAGTTGTGATCTCTTCTGTTCATTGACGTTAGATCCTTTTATTCTGAAGAATGTTTCTCCACAATGTGGTGGTTGGAGCTTCGTTTAGAAATTGGCTCTTTATGTCATCATCGATTACTGTCCTTTTGGTCCCATCCAATCTTCCTTTCTAACCCTTCCGATCACACACACACACACACACCTTGCCTCCAATGAGCTCAAACAGTCTTCTTGTAAATCATATAAGTAGCGATCCTTTTCCAGTCCTATACCAACAGCGCACATGTGAGTTTCATTTATAATTGATTCTTTTGTTTATCGTGTTCATTTTACTGGTGGTACTCTCACGCCAGATACCATTTTTAAGACCATGGGAAGCGTTGCAGGTCCCATTTTCTGACTCCTCTCTCATATAGGATGGTAAACTTTTGTTGATAATTCTTGTGTGAGACACGTGCTCTCCCTTTTTGGTTGGCATTTGTTTGCAAAAGTGCTTCAGTGACAATGCATTTGAGAAATTCTTGGGGCTAAAAGGAAGGCTAGCCTCTCCACCATCAAAGTTAAATGTTCACCAACTGAATTCAGAGATCTTGAATTTGACTTTATATGTACATCCTAGTTATCATTGTTCTTGATTTAGGCACTAGCATCAGTTATTCCATTATGTAAGTTGTGCTGATGACCAAAAGGTTGATCTGCTATCAATTTCTTATTACAAATGCCATGTTGTCATGTCTGGCTACAATATGAATGAAAGGAAAAAAGTGCAACTTTCTGCACTTCACGCCTGGCTCTATTTTGATGTAAATAGCTAGTCTAAATTTATAACTGTGTATGTTCTTCAGTGCATCATATCCTCTCATTAATGACCTTATGTTCTAGACAAGTAGCATGGCCAACCTCCATACTCATCTATGACGAGAAATGCTAGGTAATAGCTTTCTCTAGAGTTCTAAACCAATGTTTTGTTATAAAGTCTTTCAAAACAAGTTTTTGTGGGCTTGCATATGGCGACAGCAGTCTTTGTAAATACCTAGGTGTATAGGAGGCATGAGCATCTTCTTCCTTAAGTCGGCACACCTACTGCAAGAGATTTCAGTGTTTCACTGTTTGAATGATAGTGATTAGAAGTTCCTTTTATAAGAGAAAGGTTGCAGCCAAAAGTATTACCATGTCTTGGACTGTGTAAATCAAATTAAATATTCTTACCAAGGTCATTGGTAGGTCACAACTTTTTTGTCTGATATTTAGGATTGGGTTAGGTTGGTTCCAAAACCAGACTCGACCCAAACCAATGGATGCACAGTAATGCATGATGTGTGCGGGTGTGACATTTAGTTGAGGCTCTTTTTCATTTCTCTTCATCATGATGACTGCTGGAATGGGTACCTTGTTTGTGAAAATTATGAGATGTACTGCACCCATTTAGAGTAGGCTTAGTTGTAGTTGTAGTTGTAGTTGTAGTAGACTGCACTCATTTATAGTAGGCTTGATCTCAGTTATTTTAAGCTGCATACCTTTGTCTGAACAAACCTTTTCTCTCAATGCATTTAGGTATAAACCAAGAGTGTTGGTCATTGGATCACCTCCTCTATGGTATCACACCTTTTTCTTCCCATCTCCACTCTATTCCTCCATCTTTGCTCTATTTTCAATCTCAACTTTCACATGACAGAAGCACCTTAAGTATTGAGAATAATAGAGAAAACACCTGATGTTGGCAGCACCATGTTGCAAACACATGTAAAGAACTCAAAAGAACGAAACATAACTTAACTTTGGGTAGTTCTTAAAATATGATTGTTCTTCATGGTTTTCCTAAAAGGTCCATCTGCTAAGTCTCTTGGTATATATATGCCAAAATATCATTTTCCAACCTAAATTAAGATAGATAACCAGTCCCAGAGCATTGGGTATGCAGGTTAGAAAAAGCCACCACAAGACTTTGTTAGGTCCTGAATGAGAGGTTGTGATCCTCCCATCACCATTTCCAGAGGATTCAGGTTCCAAATTTAAGTATGCTTCGGTTACTGGGATGGGTCAGTCTCTTGGAAGTCCTCGTGTTAAACTCTCTGGTCTGACTGAACTAGTGTTGGGAAGTTGCTGGAATAGTTGATCTACTCAGAAGTCATCATGTTGAACCCTATAGCTGAGCCCAAGTAGAGTGGGAAGGGCTTGGGTGAGGTCAAGGTTAGATATTCTCTGGCCTGTTTCAAAAGAGCCACTATTTAAATAGTTGTCAGCTTGCCTGTTTTGTCAGTTTGTTATCCTGATATTGTTTCATTTGGAATATTGTCCATAAATGACAATAAGGGTCTCTGTTGGTTCATTCGTGTGGTTTGACTTGGCAATTAGCTTGCATGGATCTTGTTTTCTGTGGAGATTTGTGAACATTTTTCTCTAAATTTTAGCGTTTCAGATTGTGTATAAGTTACTCTTAATGAAGGCTTTTCTCTAGCTGTGTTTCAGGTTCCCGGTAATTTATGTTTAATTCATGAAGCATTCTTGGTGATTTTGTTATTATCTTGGAAATCCATGCTTTATTTAAATTAGATTAACTTGCATGAGTACTTCTCATTTTCTGACTGCTGCAAGCTGACAGTTATCACTTTTTCAACTGTATCCAGTTTTCTCAAGAGTCCGTTTCTTCAATTGCATCCATACCTTAATAAATTGGATTGTGTTTTTTCTTTTCTTAGTAAACATAAATGGTCTCTTCTGCTGCATGTCTCTTTTTCTAATTAATTTTTATGTAACGCAGGTATGTCTTTCTATTGCTTGAAGTTTGATATCATTTGCCTCTTTCTACTGAGTATTGCTGATTGAGTTTGAGAACTGCACCAATGCAAAATGCTTTTGCAAAGAGGATTGGTTCAAAAGGTTCAGTCACATAATGATCGATATTTGTTCACAGTGCCTGTCTCAAAAATATGGTAATGGTCATAGTGATCCTTCTGTGCACTGTTCATTTGTCTTTTCACCATGAAATTATTGCAGTTTTTATAATTTCATGTCTTGCAGGATGTTTCTCCAGCCAAGGCTTCAAAAGGATCAATCTTCGCACTAAGACTGGTGGTGTTATTCTTTGCTATGGCATTTGGTGTCTATATTTGTTCAATCTGTTTAAAGCAAATAAGCACGAGAATTGCACCACGATATGCAATATTGCCTACTCTTGATCTTAGGAAAGAACATTGCGGGATCCCAGATATTCCAACCGAAGACATGATCTATGTACATTTTCCACAGCCTAAAACTTACAGCAGGTTCTTCTATCTTCTTCAGTATCTCTGTATCTTATCTTGGTTAATGAGGGAAGGTAGTTTGGCACTTATCATTGATCTCAACAGGGATGAATGTGCATGCTCTCCTGTACGTTATTTCGTTATACTGTCCATGCAAAGGTCTGGAAGTGGGTGGTTTGAAACGTTACTGAATAGCCACCCCAATGTTAGCTCCAATGGAGAGATATTCTCTGTGAAAGAGAGGAGAGAGAATTTCTCGACTATCCAGAGGACGTTAGATAAAGTGTATAATTTAGAGTGGGTGAGTAGTGCTGCAAAGAATGACTGCGTTGCTGCAGTTGGCTTCAAGTGGATGCTTAACCAGGTGAATTATGTATTCCTCTTATCTCAATTAAATTGGCACATGCTAAAGGAGTAGATATTTTTGATATTTGTCGTTTCTTAGATATATTAAAGTTCAATAACTAGCTAGTTATTTGATAAACCAGCCTTAACTTTTGTTCTGTTATGCCATGTGCACCTTCATTACATAGCTTGCTTTTTCTCTGGCATGTAGCAGTCATCGCATGCTTTTAAGTGTCAACTTTGTTGAGTAACTGTCTAGGTTTCCTACTAGAAGCATGAGATGCAACTGTGCCTTACCAACAGCATATACCAAACCGAACCAGAATCAGGCCTTTTCTTACTTTGAGTGAATCTGTCCTGTGTGAGGCCTGTATCTATCTTCACATAAGCAAGATCATGTTTAATGGTCTCCTTGCAAGTTGCAACATTTTTATGGCCTCATCCTCCTTTCAACACCCACCATTAACTTCTGTCTCTTGCTGGAGTTGTGTTTTGCTTCTGTCTCATGACCAAATTACCTTAAGCATGCTTCACTCATTTTGTCTTCATAAGTGTCACACTCACACTGACTTATTTAATAGGGTTTACGATCCGGCCTTTCCTTATCTAACCTCACATCCACTCTTTATGTTCATTCTGTCAATGCATGTTGATGATTGATTGCCCCACCCTATAACATAAACGGTAAATCAAAGTGTGATTGCATATACTCCAAGCAGAAAGGCTTTCTGGTTATAGAATATGCCATTAGCAAATATATGCATGCATGTACATATGCACATATATATGTATGTGTTTAGGCCCACAAGAACAAGGGGCAACAGGCATGTGCTACTGTTGCAAGGGCTGCGGCCATGCCTGCAAAATGTCAACACTAATGCAGGTAGTGATGCATTACCAGCATCATGAAATGTTTGATCGGCTGCATTTGGTCTGGCCAATGCGACCAAGTGTAATCTTTGTCCATTTGACCTAGTCCTTTTTGCCTGAAGAGAAGGGAGTGAGTGTCTAAGATGATTCTTCATCATCCTTTCTCAGTCACACATACGCACAGATTCTGTGGCCGGGTCATGCTATTATCATGTTTTATACTCCTCCTGTGACTGCTAGTGAGAAAGTTTCTCTTACGTGTGGTATGGTCATGCTATTATGACCTGTTATCTTGTTCTATGTGCCTCCTGTGACCGGTAGTGAGACGCTAACCTGTTTTAGATGTCTCCTTTCATCCACTTGGTTTCTCATGATTTTAAACATGCTTCTACTTTGTTCTTCCTGTTATGTTGACGTTTGTAATAATTAATCAATTTTAGGGTGTCATGGAATATCACCAAGAGATTATCAAGTACTTCAACCAACGGGGAGTTTCAGCCATTTTCCTTTTCCGGCGAAATCTTCTGCGTAGACTCATATCTGTGTTGGCCAATGCATTTGACAGGGACAAGAAGCTGCTTAATGGAACACATAAGTCACATGTCCACTCAACAAAAGAGGTCTCTCTTTTGTTCCTTTAGAGTTGTATGCCCTCATGGGTTATGAGGGGTTATTATATATTGCCAATCCTCTGCTTTCATCATGCGCTAAAGTTTACCTGGTTTAATAATTGAGACAGGCTGAAGTTCTTGCTATGTACAGACCAGTAATTAATACTGCAAACTTGTTGGCTAATCTGAAAAGTATTGAGAAAGTGATGGAGGACTCCTTGAAGTTTTTCAAGAGCACACGTCATGTAGTATTGTACTACGAGAATCTGATCAACAATCAAAAGGTTTTTTTCTTTCATTAACATTATCCTGACATTTTCTTTTTTCCAGTGATCGCAGTTCTCTTTGTTCTTTGTGCCTTGGATTTACTTTTAAAACATAATCCTGGTCTTCCGTTCAGGAACTGTCTGTAGTACAGGAATTTCTTGGGGTGCAGGTGAGGAAATTGAGAAGCCGACAAGTGAAGATTCATACAAGACCTCCCTCACAACAGATCGATAATTGGGATGATGTGTACAAGGCATTAAAAGGAACAGAGTACGATCATTTTCTTGAACATGCTGATTATACTACCTAATATATTTTTTTTGATAATATCGACAACGGTAAAGCTTCTTGCATGATTTTAACAATTGAGATTTGATTCTTTTGTATCCCACATTACCTTCTTTGTTCCAGAGATGTTGAAAGAGGAGTTCAGCATTATTCTGGTGTAAAGCATTGATATTCAAATTTTGCAATAGATCATTAGAATTGAATTGCTAACTAGTCTCATTCTCAACGTACTATTGATTATTCTAAAGGAAAAGTTTAATAAGAGTTTTACCTTCTTTACAAGAGTTGATCGAAATTGATGCATTTTGTACTTTCTCATGCTTAGATCTTTCCAGTTGCCTGTATCTGTGGGTGCAAGGGTGTGGCTTCTTGCACGCAGAGAATGCTATTGCAACTTAAGTCCGTGGTAATCTCTCTTTGACAAGAGGTAGTACATGCAATACCCTTGCGGTACCTATGTCACGCAGACATTCTAACAGTGTCACACCTGTGTTGAACAATGAACGTTTCAAAAGTCGAAACTCGTATGTCTTGTGTCTGACTTCAGTGTTGCTACTTTAAATATTTTTAACCAAAAATTCTAACTTAAACATAGTATAGATGGCACAGTGACACGGAATATCAAGCAATTGTTATTTTGTTAGTAAATAATTACTTATAAAAACAACAAAAGAACTTTTCAAAACTCAGTTTCCTTTGAGAGACTTATGGAAGCTGAGTTTAGTTTGGAGATATTGTCAATTGCACACTATACTCTAACATAATGTTGCCGTGTCCCCACACTCAAATTGTTGTATCTCGTGCTCGTGCCGCACCAATACCTGCATTCTTCTGACACCAGCATCCTTGTGACAGATGATGACCAGCTTGCTCTGGGTTTTCTTCTTCAATCTACTTGGAGGCAACTAAAAGTTTATTTCTTCTGTATTTTTCCTGTCCAATCATTCAAGCACGTCCTTCTGTGGTACGCAATGTGATCTTGCAATTCAACTGCAGTCCAGTATTAAGCCTACTTTTTCCTGTCACTCCATATTCAGGGGACCAACCTTATTAAGAAGTGTTTCTATACGGGCATTATCTCATGGTTACATATGTACATGATCATCAACTACACAAGGTTTTCTGTCTCTTTCTTTGTTCTGATTGATCATTGTTGTGATTTGTCAGGTATCAAAATTTTGAATAAGCTGTTTACATCTCGGCACATGCTTCTTATTTATTCCCATTCATTCTCCATGTGGTCACTTACCCTATGCATGATGCTACCTTAATCTAAAGAAGCTGACCCACCACGGGCATAGGTCATGCATCCTCAATTTCTCTGCCGGACCCGTGGGCCATGGGCCCTACCACCGCCTCCACCCCACAGAGCGGTTAGGGGGTTGTAGTTGGTGGTGCTTAGTCCTTGTTATAGGACACAATACAAACATTTCATATCTGGGTATACCATTTAGGTAGCTGTATGGTTTTCACCCATTAATGGGTGCATGTTGCACCATATTTATGTCATGATTAAACAGGGGGTGCAATCTTATGATACTTGCTATATTAAACAAGGGGTGCACCTTCGTTTAGTTACCAATGGCAGGTATGCATGCCGGGGGTATCAAACTCAAGTACCCTAGCCGGGTGCGAGCATACATGCTTTTGGTTTGATTTTTTTTCATGTGGTCATTCATGCTTCATGCCCTGACCTTCACAGCGTGGGTCTCCCCTGCCCTTTTCTCTTGATTGATTGTTCATCCTCATCTTAAAGCATGTATGTCCCACCGCGATTTGAGCTGCTCTATGATATATGCCGCCAAAGGCACGGCACAAAATCCCGACGAACGTCTCTCAGTGTGCATCCGAAATAACAGGAAAAGGAATACCTTTTTTCACACAACGTTAATTGACTTCAAATATATTGAACACAGCAAAATATCCTACTCAAAGTAACAGTAGGAATCCGGTCTTCTTCGGGTTTGATCTGTTTACCTAAATGTGGGCTCACGAAATGTGCACTAAATTGCCACCTCTACCAGAGAGAGAGAGAGAGAGATGAAAAAGTTTAGAAAAAGGACTTTCAAGCATATGCCCTTTTAGGAAGAGAAACTTGCAATGTTGCACCGAAATGGAACACAGTGAAACACCTGACCACCCCATATTAGCACGAATGTAATACAAATATTCTTTGCATTTTTCTAAAATTCTTTATAAGTTTTAAAATTTTACTCATGCTACAAAAAGTAATGGGTGAACAAGTATTAGTGTAGGTCAGACCCAATTTTCATATATATAATATGAGATAGTGGTTTGTGTTTAATCTCATCTATGCTTAAATCTTTTCTAATATTTTCATCAACATGATCACACAAGCAAATACCATCTACATAATGAGGTTATTAGAAACCAATTAGGAGTAGCTCAAATAAAAGATAAAATGAGAAAAAATCATTTAAGATGATTTGTACATGTAGAAATACTACCAAATGACACTCTCATAAGAAGATATGAAAAATTAGATTGTTAAAATTTTAAAAGAGAAAGAGGATGACCACAAAAGTGTTGAGAAAAAACTATAAAAAAGGCCAACCCAATTTATTTAAATGAAGCAGAAGTGACATTAAAAGGTTTATGGGGTTTTCATGTAGGAGGGATCTTGAGGGGAAGAAGTCAAGTTGGTGTAGATGACTTGTTCTAGATAAATCAAAATTGATGGTTCTAAAATCGTTGGTCCCGGAATCAAGAAACAGAAGCGAATCGAGATGGGCCAATCCCATCACTCAAAACTGGAAAAATCATTAAAAGGATTGAAATTGATTCCGAGTTAATTCAGCTTGAAGTAGAGCAAACAACAACAACTAAGCCTTTTTCCATACTAGATAGGGTCGACTACATGATTTCTTTGTTTCCACATAGCCCTATCATGCATCATACCAACAGTTGACTCAATATTGCTACCCAGTTTTTTTTATCCAATTTCGAAAAAATAGTGTGCTGTTAGTGGGCTGTGATAACCACTGACAAGCACTTAAGTGCAAACAATCATATATATATATATACATATATATATATATATGTATATATATATATATGTATGTATATATATATATATATGTATGTATATATATATATATATGTATGTATATATATATGAGGCAGTTTTAGAGAGAGAAGTATGGAAAAACTGATCTTGTATCCTCGTTGTGTTGCTTGTCACATGAATGAAGTTTAAAACATTTAGTGGTATTTAGGTTTTGGGTTTGTGTATCTAAACCTTAGACATCAAGCATCATTAAAAAGGTTAGTTGTGTATGTTTCAATGTATGATCTTGTTTGTTGAAAGATCATATTTTGCATCTCTCTCACACATACATATACACATATATATCTATATATATAGAGAGAGAGTAGTAGCTTCATAATGTTTAAATTGCATGGTCTTGTAAAGATTTGAATTACTTTATATTTAATGCATATAGTTCATTAAAGATAAACTATAAAGTACAATGACACTCTTAATTCAAATCTCTATAGTTGATCTCAAAAGTTGAATGGTGGAGATGTTTGTGTAAGATTATGCATTGAAAGAAATACATATTTATCATTTTCTCTCTCTATAAAATATTAGGCATTTTAAATGCATAATATCTTTTTATGCATAAACACTTATATCATTCCATCTTTTGAGATTAATGGTAAAAATTTGAGTTAAAAGTATTGTTGTAGTTTGTGTTAACCTCAAAAATCGAACAACTATTTATGCAACATTGCACTAAAAGTCATTATACATTTATAGAGAGAGTCCAAAATGCATAATGTATTTTGGTGCATAATTTTGTAGACCTAATTCATTTGATTTTTGAGATTTTAATAATATATAAGAAGTGGTAAATGCATAATCTTCTATCAACATCTCCAAATTTTAATCTTTGAGATCAATGGTCAATGCAATAAAAGAAAAATTATTAAATACAAATTACAAAAATATGATAGTACTTTAATTTAAATCAATATAATTGATCATGCTAATCAAACCCTGGAAATGTTTATACAAGATTATGCATTAAAAGACATTATATACAGTGGCGGATCCAGAAAATAGTGTTGAAGGGGGCAACATATATATTTCATGTGTTAGGAGAGCGAAACATGAATCTCAATCATATATTCACTGTAAAACTTAGGTTGAAATTTCAGGGAGGCGGTTGCCGCCCCCCTTTATGTAGACCCGCCATTGGTTATGTAATTACCACAATCTCTATATTTATATACACACACACACACACACACACACACACATATATATATATATATATATATATATATATATATATATATATATATATATATATATATATATATATATATATATATATATATATATATGTGTGTGTGTGTGTGTGTGTAAAGTAGGGTACTCAGGAAGTACCTATTCTCCCATCCCGACCATTCGATCAAGCCCAATTAGTAGTCACGATATATATAGAAAAAGCAAAAATGGCTTTTCCATTTTCGAAGGCAGAAAAGCAAGTCATTGCATTTTTAAAGTACAAAAAGTGCACCATGTACATTGTTTTTACTATACACATATTAACCGTTAATTGAGTTCCATATGATGGTCGAGATTTAATAGTATACATTCCTAGAATACCCTCAAAATATATATATATATATATATATATATATATATATATATATATATATATATATATATGTGTGTGTGTGTGTGTGTATGTGTGTGTGTGGACACCAAGATGGTTTCAAACGTATTAACAAAGCTTTAAGTAAAATATTTAATATAGTATTAATGTGGACACCAAGATGGTACCAATTAAAGGTAAAATGCTCTCATACTAGAAAGTTATAGGGTTTCTCTTCCACAAAAAGTGATGTGGTTTACTTAAAATATTGGCACGCAATTGGACGCAATAAAATCATGTATCTTACCAGAATTGAACAACCAAGAGCCACTTTTGCCGCCCAAAAGGCCTCCAGCTATACACATGGCCACTTTGGAACCGGACTGAAAGTTCTGATCACAATCATCCTAGTGTGATCCTTCGACGTTTAACTGTACTGGACCCTGGGCTTTCTTGTAATAAACCCTCTTTGAGGGAAGAGTCTCGAATATTGTCGCGTGTTGAGACTACACAATCTCCTTTCTGCTATCAATCAAATTACTGCTTTTAAGTTTTCTGCGCACTTTGCCCTTTTGCGTTTGCCGCGTGGTGTTGTGTGACTCTTCGAGTGCCAAGGACTCAGTCAAACCCTTGCACTCGGGGAGAGACACTCACATTCCATGTTGGTGCCGGTGTGCTATTGCAACTCTTTGGGAGAAATCTGCTAAGGCTGATCCGGCCTTGAGGCCGGATGCCGATCACGTTGCGAGCTCCGTAGACTCTTCCGATGGTCAAGCCGTGACACTAGGGTAGGAAGTGATCGAAACCAGCCAAACTAGACCCAGAACAGGAACCAAACTAGTAACCCTTCGGTTCTGGTTTCACCTTCTTTAACGGTTAAAACAGCTGGTTGGACCTTCTTTTCTTTATTATTTTAAATATTTTTTTCCTGTTTTGAACGGTTTCAGACTCAAACTGAAAACATTACATCGAGAACTGGCTTGTGGAGAGATACTTGATCGTTTAGTGCTTAAATGAGCAAATCGTTCTTAAATATTTCATTCGAGATGATCGATTTTCATTACAAGGACCAACAATTTCCATCGCAAAATCTTTAATGCGTTCATCCTTAACCATTCCGGCGACATTCTTGTTACCAGAAAAGTATGTTCCTATTTATGAAGGGAATATTTCTATGTTAAGCAGAAAATACCACCTTCAAAATACTGTTTTTTAGTGTCTGAACGATCAAAAAATGCTTACAAATTTAATTTAAAATCACAAATATTTCCCATAAAGTCCAATAAATTCCTTGCCATTCTTGAAGATGCCATGACACCAGCAAGCATATGATCGAAACTGGGTAACATGAAGAATACATACATGGGGCCCAAGCCTACATCACGTCCCATTAAGAGTTAAACCCCACCAAAATGGCTTTCAAATTCATCTTCCACTCTTCCATATTACCCCACAAATGATAGGTGAGACCCACATTACCCATATGATTCGTTTGATTGCGGTTCATGATTTTTAGAAACCGGTCTGGAACGGGGACCGACAATCTCAAACCGTCCCTAACTATATTTCAAATATATATTTTTTAAATCTTTTATCACGGACAGTTCACTAGCGGAGGCTCCTTACCATTGTAGTTGACAGAGAGTTGGGCTTTCTGAGGACGAATTCCTTTGGTTTTCTTTTCTAGTTTCAAGTTCCAGACAAATCGGATGATTACCCTATTGATGCCACGTTGGATATGCTCTAAGAGAAGCCTCACATCATGTGGATAAATCGATCACTAAGAATATTCGTGGAGCAGTGGGGAGTCACCAACCGCATATTATATATATCTGTGTTGGTTCAACACTCACTACTGAAGGAGTCACTTACAGTTCCTTGTTAATCAGTACTGCTTAGGCCTTCATCTTCTCGTTCTTAGAGAAAATTATCCCACAAAAATGGCCGGAAGTTGTTTCACAAACTTCATACAGAGCAGCAAGCCGTATTTTGCAATGATCTCCCTTCAATTTGGCTACGCAGGCATGAACATCATCACTAAGGTGTCCCTTAACAGAGGAATGAGTCACTACGTGTTAGTCGTGTATCGGCACGCCTTCGCAACGGCTGTCATGGCTCCATTTGCGCTGTTTGTGGAAAGGTTGACAAAATTTTGATCCAATATTGTTAAGAAGTTCTCAATCCAATCTATGATCGAAATTCAAATGGCGTGATTTTGCACTGTTCATGCAGGAAAGTTAGGCCAAAGATGACGTTCTCAAATTTTCTGCTGATTTTTGTACTGGGTGCACTAGGGTGAGTTTAAAAAGATCAGTTTCTGTTCTTTTACCACATGTTTATGTGAATCGTGATACCAACAACCAAAGATGATAATAAATTATATGCCTTGGCAGACCTGTGATTGATCAGAACTTCTATTATGCTGGATTGAAGTTTACATCTCCTACTTTCTCATGTGCCATGAGCAATATTCTGCCTGCACTTACTTTTGTCATGGCTGTCCTCTGCAGGTATTACAGTTCTTTACATGTCTGTTTTAGTGTGCACGAGTGTGTTCTTGTGTGGTGATAAGGTTAATTTATATGTGTGTCTGTAAAGTGGTAAACTAATGGTTAATTTGGTGCGTTTTTTTATGCTAGAATGGAGAAAGTACATCTGATGAGGCTCAGGAGTCAGGCCAAAATAGCAGGAACACTATTGACAGTAGCAGGGGCTATGCTGATGACCTTGTACAAAGGATCGATCGTTGAGCTGCCCTGGGCTAAGCATGAGCACCTGAGCACCACAGATGCTGCGAGCACTGGTGCAGCAGCATCGGCTGACAAAGATTGGTTCAAGGGCTCAATTTTTCTCATCATTGCTTGCCTTGCTTGGGCAGCTTTCTTCATAGTACAGGCAAAAAGATCAAACCAACTCGCACATACTTTTACTTCTGAACAAAATACACCTTTTTATTCAACTTAATGGGTGCACAGAAAGGATATAAATCTTGTCATAGCTTAAATTTCTCCTTAGTTTTAGCTGGGAGGTTCAAAATACAGGAGAAATAACTTACGTTAATTCTTTTTATTTTTTATGTGGATAACAGGCAGTAGCTATGAAGAGGTATCCCACTCAGCTTTCACTCACTACCCTTATATGTTTTATGGGGACCCTTCAATCCATTGCGGTCACCTTGGTAGTGGAACATTCTGCTGCTGTGTGGAAAATAGGCTTTGACATGAATCTCTTGGCTGCTGCGTATGCTGGGATTATTGCCTCTGGAGTCGCTTACTATGTGCAAGGCCTAGTTATGGAGAAGAAGGGCCCAGTTTTTGCAACTGCCTTCAGCCCTCTAATGATGATCGTCGTTGCTATCATGGGCTCCTTCATCTTGCATGAAGTCATTTACCTAGGAGGGTAAATCCTTTCTCCATTATCACACCTTAAGATCTTGTGCGTGATTGTGTGTGGGGGGGAGAGGGAAGGCACGTTTTCAATAAATATTGGCACATAGAAAACCTCCTCATGCAGTCCTTTCTCCATTATCACACTAAGATCTTGTGCGTGTTTGTGTGTGTATCTGTGCGCATGCGAGTCTTGTGTGTGTAGGGGGGGGGGGGGGGGGAGAGAGAAGGTAGGCACGTTTTCAAAAAATATTGGCACACAGAAAACCTCTTCAAGCAGTCCTTTCTCCATTATCACACTTTAAGATCTTGTGCGTGTTTGTGTGTATCCGTGTGCATGAGAGTCTTGTGAGAGAGAGAGAGAGAGAGAGCAGGCACGTTTCCAACACAGCAAACATCTTCCATCCCACCTCCTGAAACAGTCCTTGCTATACAATTTTGAATGACAGAAAATGACGATCTATTCTCTGACCGTTGAAAAGGAATCTAGATTAGACATGGACTGACGAGATTGACGATTTTAGACCTAAATGATTGCGAACTTTTTCCCATTATATAATATCTTTGCTTCAAATTATTACTTACAGAAATTTTCAACCTTTTCACGCTAGTATTTCATGCCATTCTCCAGAAAATGGTCTCACCTGAATGTTCTCAAAACTTAGATTGCAATCAGGCAGACTAACAAGTACGATTTTCTGGTTTCAGTGTCATTGGTGCCATAGTGATTGTTGTTGGCCTTTACTCGGTTCTCTGGGGCAAATACAAGGACAGCAAGTCAGCCAAAGCAGCAGCAGCAGCAAACACACCAGCTGCCCTGCCAGTGCCTGGAAAGGACGATGAAGAACTTGATCAGATTGAGATGAACGATGTGGATTTAGAGAATTGCAATTGCAGGACAGATGTCCCCACATGGAAATCCCACAGTCCCCTCGATGCCAACAACACCAACCAAGCCATTGGCACAAGAAGTTGCAAATGCTCAATAGTTTAATCATGACTATGTGGAGGGAGAGAGAGAGAGAGAGAGAGAACGATGGGTGGGGAAGTGGCTGGTTTTCTTTCCCACTAAGCTTTCCTCTAACATTAGAATGGCCTCTGTCTCTCTTTTCTTTTCTTTACTTTTGTTCAACTGTTGTTCAGAAAGGTTTTGTCTCTGTATTATCATATTCTCACTGCAAATACCACTGAAACTACTTGCTTCAAATCCTCCAAACCCTGGCTGCGTCTGATTCCGATAATTCGCTTTAAGCTCAGCTAACACAAACATACAAAGAATCAAGGAGAAAGAGCTGGCGAATCAAGTGAAGATTGTGGAAGTTAAAAATATGTGCAGCATCACTAATCTTTTAAGAAAAGGTAGATACTCTCATGACATGATCACTAACATGTACCATCACTAATCTTTTAAAAATGCATACATTTATTAAGCCGTGCTTTCTGTAAACGCACCATACACATCCTTTCTCTTGCTAATTTACAGATAATCTATCGGTATTACTGGGTCTATGTTTAAACAGTGATTTGATTATTTAAGCTTGATTGATCTTGGCTACGTTATATAGTTTAATGAAGAATAAAGCATGTAGAGGTACTCAGCCACTTGTACGAAAAGCATCGGGTAATTGAAAACCTTTTTTTTAGAGAAGAAGGGCTTTCATATTTCAATATTTAAAATTGAGGGGGAAAACATTGTTGCTGCATGCATGGACCTAAATGACTCGAGAGAATTCACCTAGAACAATCAGTCTAATACCAGCAAGAGAACATAATCTAAGCACATGTTTCCTTACCATCCACGTATGTCTATCCTTCTTATATATATATATAAAGAGAGAAATTTTTAAATAAATCTATATTGAAATTTGAATTCAAAATACAAAAGTATGTATATGAATAAAGTACACATTCGTTTTACTTTGATAAATGGTTGAAATTTAAATTCAAAAGACAAAAGTATACGTGAATAAAGTATAAATATATTTTTTGCTTGTTGAATTCAAATTTTGACTATCAATTATACACAATAAATGATTGAAATTTGTTTAGATAATGAGGTTCTCTTTATATATATAATATATAGAGAGAGTACAATGAGGGGATGAAGCCTAATACGAAAACACGTGTGCACCATGCTGGAAATCGAACTTGTCATCTGTGAGTGAACATGAGAAAGATCTATGAGTGAGCTAGCTCTGGATGCACAAGGTCCTCTTTTATACTTGGTAAAGAGTAACTTTATCACAAACCAGAACTTTAGGGTTTTGTCTCAGGGATGGCTAGTCTTTTATAAATTTCAGTATCTGATTTACTGGATTTTGGAAAGCTCTATCCGATCCAAATCCTTATATGTTGAAGTTTGAAGGCAGAACATTTATGATGTTGAGGCCTCTAGGCATGGAATGCTCACCCTATCATAAGCCATGTTATGCAAAAGCTTCCCGTAACCATAGTGAATCATGAACACCTTTTATATAATAAAAAACATTTTAACTTACTCATAATGGTTGCCAAATGAACAAGAGAATGATTTTTCATTTTTGTATTTTATTTCTGTGTTGGGACATAAATGTCTAGAATCCATAGTATAAAATCCGATAAAGTGTTTTATGATGGCTGTCAAAAGCCTAACACAATCCGCCTCTTTTTACATCCGGACTTAGAACCGGCCACGATAGAAAACTTAGTTGAGTTAACTATTAGCATGACACACGATAGAGCTCTATGAAAAGAAAAGATCTAGGTCTATGAAAACAAAGAATCCATGTAGTATGGGAAAAATGCTTGGTAGTAGATGAACACGAAATTTCAGGTAATTCAAGTTCTTCATTTTCATCAATCAAGGAACTTACACCTTAGGGGGTGTTTGGTAGCACACCCTGCGACTGCAGTATCCACCCTCATGGGTGGGCCGGTTTTTACGTACAAAAGTAGGGCTTGTTTCCATACTGGTGAACAAGCCTGCTTTTGAAAAGCATGTACTGGGACTGCAGTCCCAGTATGGCCGGCCCTGGCCCTGCTATCAAACACCCTCTTAAGTACGGGTACCACCAACAAGCTGCCCCAGACTGCTTGCACTCTCTTTCTCTCTCTCACACATACACACAAACACACACATCCATCTCTTTCTCTCTAGACAGACAAGCAAATGCAGGCACTTTGACACACACACACACAGAGTTGCTACACTTGTTGAGGGTGCTTAGTGACATTCATGATTCCACCATGGTTCAAATTTTGCCTTTATTGTAATGCTAATCCAACACACAAAGGCATCAAAGGGATACGTTGTGTTTTTCATGTTGATATTGCTGCTGGTTGTCATCAATAAAATGCACTAAAGCATCCAACACTGCTGAAGTGCATAAAGGGTACGTACGCAGATGAACTTTTGGCGAATAAAGATTCATGCATCCCTATCCAGCTTCTCTTGTTTAATGCCCAAAATCTCTGTGTCAAACTGGACTGCCACATCTAACAGGAAAGTTCATTAAAGCCACGTTGTGTGAAGATAGCTTGTTGGTTGATCGTTACGCAAGGGTTACGTATTATCAGTTTCTTTTAGTGCATAATGTTCTCATATTTTGGATTTTATAAACACGCTCACAAGTGGCAGAGGCTCCCTTTTCGAAGTGTGACAGATGCAAAGCTTGTTGATTCTGTAGTGGGCATTGATACACTTTCCTTTCAACAGAACCGTAGTGCTACATAATATGAAACAAACACATACATGCCGATATCAACAAAAACCAAAATTCATACAAAACAGAACAAGAAACAAGCAAAGCAAAATAAGTAATGCACTTATTTGATCCAGTTGCTCTTGCAAACTTATCTTAGAGAAATCACCATCCCGCTATGAGCTATGCACGAGTATATGACACCTTTTTCCCATGATAAAATGATCACCGTGGGCAAGAGTCGTACCTAAACTCAGGCTGCCTTCGACCAAGCTTCAGTCGCCTAAGCCAAAACGGAGAGGAAAAGCAGTCACAACCGAAAAATGGAGAGTAGGGAGGAGAGAGAGAATGTACGAGTGTTAACTACCTTGATTAGGGGCCCCTAATTTGGCTTTACACTAAAGTCATATATGCTCTAACAATCACACCTCTTCACGTTCTATGTCTCTTTAAGTAGGATCCATTTGACCATTAGATCCGAATTTCTTTTATTTAAAAAGAATATGAAAGACAATTCTCGAATCAAAGCCTAGCCTGACACGTGCATGCACACGCATGTGTGGTCTTTCATGTCATTCCTAAGCTTTTTGAAATAAGATCCATGAGCACATGCACAAGACCCTCACAACATGTGACTCAAACACTTTTGGGCTTTTACCTTAATCAAAGATATATCAAATAAGTATTTAGAGATACTTAACATAAATTAAATACAATTAATATCACATAAGTTTGATTAACCCAACCATCATTAATTAGTCATTAAGTCTAATACTTTTATCTTTTAACGTCACATTAGGGAGAGATTTTGCTTCTTAGAATATAAGCCATCAACAATTTGGATTAGGTATCTCCTAGCACAAGCATATAAACATAAGATGTGGTGAACTGATATTGCTTAATGATGTTGAATTCGATCTGTTCTCCAAATAGATTTCCATGCAGAAAGATCACCTTTAAGCATGATTAATCGAGTAAAATAAGTAATAAGCATGATTAAACTAATAAAAGACACCTAAAATCATCACCCTTGTTGTGCTCACTACCACATTGTTTTATGTTTCTGTCCATGATTTGTGCTCCCTTAGTGATTATCCAATCCAGTAGCTAAACAAAGAAAGCATTTACATCTGCTACTTCCCCTTTATTGACATCACCAAATCTTGTGGATTAACACTAAAGAGTGCTTAATAAAGTGTTAACCATACTAATAACTCAACCATCTAAAATCAAATACAAACACATAGATGAGAGTGATCAAAACCAGCTAACCATCGAAATAGATTTATTCCGACAGTTGTTTTTATATTTTCATAATTATTTTCCGATATATTTTGGTGGTTCGAACAGTCAGAATTGTTCCTTTATTAATTGCAAAAGGTTATTTTTGTATTAGTGACACTAGGTCTATTTCTACAACCAAAAAAGAAAATAAAGCAACCTGAATCTATTACAAAGTTGCCCAAGGAGAGATAGATCAAGGATCTTACCACTGGACCAAGAATGTCTTTTGTAATAAATATTATAACCCGACATGTTTCAACAGAATGCTCATACTTATTTAGCTACAAATTTGTAATCATCCTACCATATAAACAAAGGCTCATTTATGTAAAACATTTATTAATAATGAAGTAATATAACTAACATAAATAATGTAATTATTATTGTTAACATAAATTGAAATATTTAATTCATATAAAGTAATATTTAACTTAAAAAGGTACCCTTTAGGTAAAATTAGCACATTTATTTAATAATTGAAAAAGGTCAACTTATGTATGTATGTTTAAATTAAAGTAATTAATTAAATTAAAATTTATTGATGATAGTTTAATACTAAAAATAAGACTTATTATATTTTTAATTAAAGTTGTTAAGCAAATTAATGGTTCATATTTAAATTAGATTTATTAACATAAAACATTAATTAATGGAAATAATTACTACACTAAACCAAAAGTTATTAGCTTAAGATAATATTTAACTTTGAGAATTGACATAAATGTTTACATAAAATTTATTAACGTAAGTTAAGGTTATTGGTGTAAATTAATAAATAATTAAGATAGTTTAAAACAATTTAACTATTATCTTTACAACAACAACAACTAAGCCTTTTCTCATACTAGACGGGGTCGAGCTAAATCATTCTTTATTGTTTCTTTCCAACACTTTTGTGGTTGTTTTCTACCTCTTTTAATACTTTCTAAGTTTAGTTTTTCATACATTCTTAGAGGTTCTTCTTCTTATGTGTTAAATCGGTAGGACCAGACAATATTCCTATAGAAGTTTGGAAAATACTATGAGGAATAGGAATCACTTGGCTCAGAAGACTATTTAATAAAAGATGGAGAAACCAAAAGATGCCTGAGGAATAGAGAGCGAGTACACTTATACCCATATATAAGAACAAGAGACATTCAGAATTGTGTGAATTATCGAGGTATCAAGTTAATGAGTCGTACTATGAAATTGTGGGAAAGAATTATCGAACGTAGGTTAAAACAAGTATCAAGTACAACAGAGAACCAATTTGGATTCATGCCAGGTAGATCTACTATTGAAGCAATTCACCTTTTGAGACGTTTCATGGAACATTTTAGAGCAAAAAAGAAAAACCTTCACATTATATTTATTGATCTAGAAAAAGCTTACGATAAGGTACCAAATATGTTTAAGAGCCTCTTTGACTTCATTCTTTTGAATATGTTGGTAGAAATTGTGGTTTATATACTTTTCTGATTTGGCTAACTCTCCTAAGTTAATACTAACATCTTTATTTTTATTAAAAAGCTTATAAAATAGTTTTTACATCTATTTCTTATATCATCATTTGTTACTAAAATTTTTTCATCGTCTTTGATACATCTAACAAAATTTAGAACTTTAGTTTTCTTATCTCTAGCCCTAACTATCCTAAAAATATCTCTTTCACTCTCTTTTAAGTTGAGTTTTTTATATAAATCCTTCCAAATTTTAGCTTTTGCTTTACTCACGGCCTTTTTCGCTTCCTTATTTGCTTTCTTATAAGCCTCTAAAGTTTCACTAGTTTTCTTAGCATAATGTAATTTGTAACCTGCCCTCTTTGCCTTGATTTTATTTTACACTACTTTACTCCACACCAAGCTTCTTTTTGTGCCGGTATACCTCCCTTAGATACACCTAACACATCTTTCGCTACTTTCTTAATATGTATAGCCATATTGTTCCACATATCACAGGGTGTACCAACATAATTCCAAACATCTCCTTGAGGGACTTTTTGTTTAAATATATCTTCTTTCTCGCTTTTGACGTTCCACCATTTATTCTGAATAGTTTGATTCACTCTTTTCTTCTTTGTCCATTTTTTTATTTGTAAATCCATAACTAAAAGTCGATGTTGGGTGGTTAAGCTTTCTCCTATAATTACCTTGTAATCTTTACAACACGCTCTATCTTTTTTTCTACAAATAAAGTAATCAATTTGTGTTTGTGATAAGCTACTCTTATAAGTAATTAAATGTTCATCTCATTTTTTGAAGATTGTATTGACTATAAAGAGATCAAATGCCATAGCAAAATTTAAAATCTCCCTACCTTCCTCATTTATATCCCCAAAACCAAAGTTTATATGAATACCTTGATATCCTAATGCTTCTTTACCGACATGTCCATTTAAGTCTCCTCCTAAACAAATCATCTCCCTTTGTGGAATCTTTTAAATCACCTTATCTGACTCTTCCCAAAAATTTATCTTTATACTATCTTCTAGTACTACTTAGGGTGCGTAAGCACAAACTATATTCAAAACCTCTGCTTCTAACACTAATTTCAATGTCATGATTCGGTCACCATATCGTTGTATGTCTACTACACTATCATTTAAATCTTTATTTATGATAATTCCAACTCCGTTTCGAGCCTTTTTTTACCTGAGTACCATAATTTAAAACCTTTACCCTCTATCTTATTTGTTTTTTCTCCAACCCATTTTGTCTTTTGTAAATATAAAATATGAATCTTTCATCGAATCATAGTATCTACCACCTCCATTAGCTTACCGGATAATGTTCCGATATTCCAAGAACCAATACAAATCTTATTATCTAGGACTAGCTTCCTTACCCCCCGCATTCATCCATATTGAAAATACGGAGACCATCTATGTAAATTATTCACTACATTCTGGCGGCAATGTAGCGGGACTAACTTCTTCATCCAAACCCGTCCATGATGTGGGAACCCTCTCTATAATTGATTCACTACATTCGGACGAAAATATAGTGACCCTTGCTTACTTATCATTGCATTCGAGCTCTACAGCGTGTCGCTAGGTGGGGACGCCCCAAAGCAATACTCATAATTTGTGTAATCCATGGTATAAAAATCCGACAAAATTTTATGCTGGCTGTTGAAGCCTAACACAACCCTCCTCCTTTATCCGGGCTTGGGACCGGCAATGCAAGGGTCATCCCTTACATGGGCGGAGTTAGTTTAACTATTATCTTTATTTAATTAAATTACTTAATACAAGAAAATAGAAGTTATCAACATAAGTAGTGTTTAAAGTTAATAATTATTTAAATGTTTTAATTTAAGTTGCACAAGTCTATGTTTTTGGTCCGAGTAAATCTGGATTCAACTTGCACTATAGGATGTGGTATATATGGCCAGTTCTGGTTTGCTTGGAACCAAAACCAGAACCAAACCAAAATGGGTCGGTTTAGGTCCTAAACCATTTGGAACTGAAAAAGCATTGAATTTTTTTTTGAATTTTGACAAAAAAAATATTTAAAAAAATAAAACCAACAATTTGAAACTGACGGTTCTGTTTTGCTTAGAACCAAGAACCAGAACCAAACGAGGATGGGTCGGTTTCAGTTTAGGTCCTAAACCATTTGGAACTGAAAAGTATTAAAAAAAATTTAATTAAGTATTATTTTATTTTTAATTTTGATAATTATTTAAAAAAATAGAACCTATGGTTTTAAACTGCAGGTTCTGGTTCTACAGAAGTTGGAACCAAAATAAACTGGGTCCTCTCTAGTCCCGGTCTGGTTCCTTCCTGGTCCTGGCAGTTCTGATTTCAACCGCTTCTTGGTTCGATTCGGTTTCGGTTCAAACTGCCCGACTGGATCAAAATCGGCCATGTCTAGAATGTAGAGCACTAACCAAATGGTTTTCCTTTACTGGTTTTTGGATGATAAAATGGTGGGGGAAAGGACCGTCCAAACTGGTGGCTCTCTAATCAGTACTCACAGAACGTATGTGCCTCGATTCCTCTAGTTTCCTTTTTTTTTCCTTAATTTTATAAAGTCAGGTTTATTGAGATTCAAGTTTGCAAAATGTTAGGAGTAGAGAGAGGTTTGTGAGGTTGCTGCTGAGGGTTTTGAGAGGGTTTGAACCGAGCCTCAAACCGACTAGAATCGGAACAGGTAAAACCGGACATGAAATCAGAGGCCATCTGATTCGGTTTTGCTTCTACCTTTCATGGAACCAAACTGCCAGTTCCAGTATTTTTATAATTTTCCTTTAAAATATTGTTTTTTAATATTTTTTGGTTCCAAAGGGGTTTAAAATAGACTTAATGCACTCATAACATTAGCTCAATGGCAAGACACTCTAGCGCCGTTGCTGCTGATGGAGAGATGGTGAATATGTGTGTGTTAGGCTTCAACCTCATCTTGTAACAAAAAAAAAAATCTTGAAACAACTTCGAACCAGTTCAGTTACTGTTCTAAATTTTGAGATAACCGAAACCAGGCATGTCTAGTTATCCCGTTGTATAATCTAGTGCTCCTCTTCTATTTTGAATAGAAGGCCTTTGTTTTGTATATTTATTTATTTATTGAGAGAGAGACTGGATCCTGCCTACTCATGCTTGATTATTATTTTTCAGTGTTATGAGTATAATATATTTGTTTTTATTCTTTTTAAATATTTTTATAATCCTTAAATTATACTTATGCAACCAAAAAGTTATGATCGAGCATTAGTGAATAATGTAAGTGATCGGTAGGATCTGATTTTCCTATATAATAGAGCAAAAAATGATTATTGATCCTATCTTAATCTTACAAATCTTACTCTCAAAATGAAAACACCCATATTACTAGTTGGACAAAAAGATGAAAATAAATTAAACAGGGATTATTACTCCAATCCATTAGTTCCGGCAAAAACTATAACTAGTTGGAGAAGATGATCAACCATGCTGGGACGGAGACACGGGATCCTTTGTATTTTGAACTCCCTAAACATCCCCATTTTTTCTTTCTCGTGGTGGTATCGAAATGCCAATTTATCTGGACCATTACGCTCAAAATTTTGTCATTTTAGCATTTAAACGAAAACTTAACGATCATGTTAAAAAGTACATGAAGGACTAATTATCAAAGCTGTCATATTCAATCAATCAATAGGAAAAGGAACTTGGTGTTCATTGTGCATTTATTAAATTAAATTTTGTTTTAATTGATAACGTTACTATTGTTCTTGCAATATTTCCAAAATATAGTGATGACAGATAGTATATGCCTGAAAGTTTCGTCGTAGTCATTAAAATTAGTGATGGCTAGTCCAATACTAGATTTTCATACACACAAGCAGCAGAAACAATTCTGTATGGGACCAAATTTCCTTGAATACTAAACCAAACAAGAAAAGAAGGAATTTAAGCCTCTTCAGTTCACAATTTAATGTTTGACTTCTTTCCTCAAACTACAACAGCGAAGTTTTATTCTTAAGAGTACATAACCTGTTCCCAATGAAAAAGAAAAGGATGGTACACAATGTATTTATCTACAAGTATCGATTCCAAGCTATCAACTATTGTCTAAGAGGGCAATTGCGAAGAACAAGAGTTATTTCCAAAACAATCAAAGAATAAGAGAGAGAGAGAGAGAGAGAGAGAGAGAGAGAGAGAGAGAGAGAGAGAGAGAGAGAGTCTATGCATGGTTAACTAGGTCAGGTATGGTACTGTGTCGACCCGTAAAGGCAACTTTTGTGTTAATTAGTTGAGGGGAAGAGATACGTGGTTGAAAGTCTCTGTTGATGAGTCATAGCTAGGGTTTTGACGAGGTGATGAAGATTGGCTCATGCTCAAATGGTGGCTCTGCATCATTTCCTTCACATGATTACAGTAATACTCCACGAGGTGCCGGTTGGAGACTACACCCTGTCGAGGCTGTGTTTGGTAAAAGACTTTGGAGACGACCGACTTCCCTTCCTTTTCTTCTTCCAGTGGGCCCAAATGGTATTGATGCATCACCCAGTTAGTCTTCCCGGGCTTCTTCAATCTTCCATAGTTGGTGTAAAGCACTAAGGTCTTCTTATGGTCTTTTGTTTTCCTATCCACCAAGATGGGTCTTGTTTTCCCAGTCTTGGGCCACCTCGTTTCTCCGCCTTGTTCATCTGTTTGCACCTTCCTTCTCTTCCTCGTTCCCGTCGAATATGCTTTCGATGGATAGCGGAAGAAGTGCCTAGGGAGGCCGTCCATGCTCAAGCCTGTTAAACATGTCACATGCAATATCATTACATGTATGATTCTTATTGTTCTTATTGCTATATATGCAATATCATCTGTTTGTTCTGTATGTTGGTAAATCAATACTTCTCTAATAATTCAGAGCCGCTCATGTGTTATGAATGATGAGATCAGTCTAATCCTTTATAGCCTAACATCAACAACACCAATCGGAATTGGGTCTTATTATAGAGGTGCATCTCATATGCGTTGGAACATCTATGTTCTTGCGTTGGAGTTGCTGTTTGTCTTTTATCACTTTCTTCTTTTATGGCAGCGGCTGGCAGTGGCGGATCTGGCCAATTAGTCCTTTAATGGTCTCAGGTAGGACGAACTATGTATTATAGCTCATGGATCCACCACGGGCTATAAACTCTTGGTTGATTTACGAAATTTCTGGTGGCCGAACGCCATACCTCGGCTCAATGTAATTCGCCAGTGGCGGCTGGTATGGTTTTTGTGATAAACAATGACTCTCCTAAACCGCTAGCGCCGTTACAAAGGGATAGTTTTTACAGAAACAATGATTTGGCTGCACAACCCTATATCATCTACATAAACTAGCATTCCATCCACCATATCTTAAATAACACAAATGTCTTAGAAACAAATGAAATATTTATTTTCCCGTCAATGTAAGGTTCCCCAACAAAGACTCAATATGCAATGGAAGGAGCATTCATGGTGTTAGCCCACCTAGTAGCGCTCTCGACTCACGCAATGGCCGGCACAAGTTCGACTCCCGCCGTGTGCATACCCGACTTCAGCCTCCCATTATATGCAATGGAAGAAACACCCAGATCATTAGCTCAACTGGCAGGGCGATATGACACCCTGCTGCAGGTTGGGAGTTCAATTCTCATGCTTCTTTCCTTGTGTTCATGAATTGTCTAGTACATACGACATTCAGTAAATTTACACACACACACACACACACACACACATATATATATATACATATATATATATTAGTCTTAATCTGTTTGTTAAGTAATTTATTCAACGACTAATTTTCAGATGAAAATGAAAGAAAAGGAGAAATTAAGAAATGCGTGAGAGAATCAGCTGTGTAACCTGGAAGGTTTTCAGGATGGGTATAGCAGATGCCTCCTTCACCTTGAATCATTGGAATGAAGTTATGGAGCAAATGATGCTTGGCTGAGTCGCCCTTAACCTTTCCCTCGAGATGTTCAAGAAGTTCTTCTTGGTCTGTCGGATCAAACTTCACCCCCGCCGGCAATCCAGGCAAATTGTGAAGTGCTATCACCTGTGTATATTATATGTAAGTAAATAGTATACATAGTGTATTATATGTAAGTAAATAGTATACATAGTGTATTATATGTAAGTACATAGTATATATAGCATATTACTATATACTATAGTATACTATATACTTATATATAATACACTATATACATGTTATGTAGTAGACTAGTTATACTATATAATACATTACATATATCATATATATAATGTAACATGCTATATATTTACATTATTACATTACTTATATATTACTATATACTTATATAGTTACATTACAACTATTCTACTAAATAATATACATACAATTTGTAATGTAATATATTATGTATACTTAAAGTGATTAATTAATATAATACTTATAAGTTATTAGTTATATATAGGAACTTATATAATGAAACTATTCCATTTTTAATGTAATATATGTATGATGTATGTATAATATAATACATTATATACTAATCTTTATAGTTCTAAACTTTTATAGTATTATATTACTTATAGTGTTAGACTCTTATATATAGTTTAAAAGTTATATAACTAAATCAGATCTAGATACAGAACCGTTACGAATCTGATTAGAAACCATCAAAAACCGGTTTCGAAACTAGATTCAAAATCATAAAAACGGATCCAGATAGAGGTGAACCAGATCCAGAACTACCCAAAACTAAATTCAAAATCATAAAAAACTAGATTTGGAACCACCCCAAAACCATATTCAAAACGTCCAAAACTAGATTAGAAACTATCATGAAACCAAAACCGAATTCAGAACTATCATAAAACTAGATCCAAAACTATCAAACCCAAAACCAGAACCGAAACCGTTAGCTTAACGGTTCGATTATCTGGTTCCCGATACCCCGAAACGGAACATGTCAACTGATGAAGGGAGTTCTCTGGAATGAAGGGGAATTAATTGTTTCATGGAGTTCCCTCTTGTAAGGTAAGACGCCTCTTCCGCACGGCTTGCCCATTGCTCACTCAATCAGCTATTGTTCTTTTCTTTCAACTTTTCGCATGACCGACCGACTTTGTTCCAATCTCTCTCTCTCACTCTCTCAGACTTGCAACACAAGCAACCTCTTTGTTTTGTCAAAGACCATCAAAATATCTCTATAACATGTATACTATTACTTCATTCAACGATCGCATTGTTTTGTCTTTAAACTCCAAGAAGGGTCTTTGTCTTCATGACCTGCCCTCAATATTTTCTCTTTCTTGGTCGATTAATATTGTGATGGGAATATATAGAGGAAAGAGATCTGAGGAATCAGGTACGAGGAGATGAGCAACAAGGAAGAGGATGAGGACTCGAGGCCGCAGGAGCTGATGCTGCAGGATGGTTTCTAACATTCATGCGGCCATGCCATCCCACCCCATGATGCTCTTCATGGTGATGACAAGGTACCTGATGATCTTATTAATTGTTTCAGTTCACATCATATAATACAATAGTTTGATGTGTACACTTTATATATGATATATGTAATGTATTATATAGTATAACTAGTCCACTACATAGTATACTATATTACATAGTTTCATAGCATAATAATAATACATTATATATAAGTATATAGCATACTATATAATATATTATATTATATATTGTATTGTATGTACACTATGTAGTAGACTAGTAGTAATGTAACTATATAAGTATATAGTAATATATACATAATATACTAATATAACTATATATAAGTATATAACATGTATATACTATATGTATGTACACAAATTACTATATACTTACATATAATAAATTATTATGTTATGTACACTATGTAATACAGTAGACTAATTATACTGTAATAAATGTAAATATCATATATTTGTAATATGTTATATAGTTACTACTTAAACATTACATATATTACTATATACTTATATAGTTACATTACTACCAGAGTACTACATAATGTACATATAATTTATAATGTAATATATTATGTATACATAACTTAATTCATGAATATAATATTTTAAGTTATAAGTTATATAAGAACTTATATAATATAACTATACCCCTTTTAATGCAATATATGTACTATGTATATAAAATATAATATTTTATATTATTACTTACAGTTATATACTTATATAGTTTTATATAAAGACGTTTATATAAAGTTTAAATTGTTTAATAGCTATATAACTAAACCGAATCCAGATTGGGATTCAAAACCATAAAAAAATATTATATTATGTATATATATTACTATATACTTATATAGTTGCATTACTACTAGTCTACTACATAATGTACATACCATTTGTAATGAAATATATTATGTATACATTAATTAATTAATATAATACTTATAAGTTATATATAAGAATTTATATAATATAGCTATACCCTTTATAATGTAATATATGTATAATATAATATATTATACACTAATACTTATAGTTATAAACTTATATAGTCTTATATAATTTATAGTTTTAGACTCTTATATATAGTTTAAATTGTTTAATAGTTATATAACTAAACTGGACTCGGATCCGGGTCGAGAATTGCTACAAAACTGGATTCAAAACCATTAAAAAACCTTGATCCAGAACCACCTAGAACCGGATCCGAAACCGTCCTAAAATCATATTTGAAACCATCCAAAATCAGATTCAGAACGGTCATGAAATCAAATCCGGAACAGAAACCGGCAGTTTGATTCGGAACTGGACACGAAACCATCTGAGCCGGGACATGTCCTGGTTCGGTTACCGTTCTAGAACCAGAACCGCCGGGTCAGATTTTATCCAGTTTGTGGGTCGGTTTGATTATGGGTCGGCCATGTAAACACTTCTCCCTTTACATATATATAATCATAAATGCATAATCTTACATAAATGTTTTCACAGTTTTATCTTTGGGATAGATGATTAAAATAATAAAACCAAATGTAATACAAAGTCTAAAAATACAATAATACTTCAATGTAAATCTCGATTATGTCAATCAAATCATAGAAATGTTTATATAAAATAACATATCAAAAAACACATTATGTATTTAATATTACTTCTCTCTCTCACTATATATATATATATATATATATATATATATATATATATATATATATATATATATATATATATATATATATATAAAGTTTTGGTTAATGTGACAACAATATTATTGATAAACAAATGCAACCCACATTTAAAAGCCTCCCGTATGATGTTGATCATGAATTGGTCATCTCCAAACTGATACAGTCATATTCATGCCTTCAACTTTAAAACCTTAAATGCCTTCCAATTTTTTTTGGCAACTTTACAGACATTTCTTTTCTTATTACCATTTCTTTATGTTAATTTATTATTTATTAAATGGACATCAGAACGCCTCCCGTAAGTTACGACATTTATTTATTTTCCAGTTACAATGGGAGGCAGAAGCCTAAAACACGAGGACAAGCCCCAATCGGATCTTGTTATAGTCCGATTCAGATAGACATGACCGGATTTTAATCAGTACGATGCTTTCAACCGAAACCAAACCGGACGAGGAACCGGTGAAACCGGAACGGAGACCAAATTGGAATCGGCATCAAATAGCTAATGAGATCTGTGTTGGGTAAGAGGTTCCTTCATCCTTATATCTAAAACCAACTTTCAACCCAATTGCGTTGCATTTGATCGGTTTGGTCCTTCCATTGTAAAATAAAGAAAAAAGGTTTGAGCGAGGTAATCTGAATTATACAGATTGGATTCCACAATGCTGGACATATCCAGTCATCAGCAACCAGAAATATGGTTTGCTTACTAGCCAGATTGGGTTCTGTATTAGGTAATGCAACTGAACCCAGGACCCAAATCCAGTTGTGTAACGGTTGGAAAACAACCCAATTGTCAAGCAGTCAACCCGATTACTCAAAAATCCCATTAGGTATATTGAGTTTTAGTACGATCCAAGATTAATGAGATCCAGCCCACAACATCCTAGTTGGAGAATCAAAATTCAAACCCTCATGGGCCTCATGTGCAACCCCGCTTTTTACTAGATGATGAGGTCCGCATTTGATTATGAGCGGAACTATAACTTCCAGTTCCATAGTCCCAGGCCTCGTAATCAAATACCCCTTAATTAGGGCATAGGTCACATGGAATGGGAGTCATGTCAAAAGCCCTAGGTCATTCAAGTTCAATACTTAAGGTGGCATCTGGTAGGGATTTGCCTAACCCAGCTTGCTTTCTACTACAAAAGAGGAACTGGGTTTACTTGTTCTTCAAAAAAGAAAAAGAAACAAAAATCCAAGCAAATAATAGGTTGCGATTAGGCCAAATGTGAAGAGGTTCATCTGAATCCATCTCAACTTGTAGAGGCCTGTCAATGTATGATTTTGGGTCGAAAATTGATAAACAGGTTTAGCTTCCAGCAATTGTTCCCGAAAATTGATATTATAAACAGGAAGGTCTACCTTAATTTTGAGTAAGATCAGTGGTGGATCTAGAATTTTTCGCGAGGTGGAGTAGACTGTCTATTCGACCATTTAGGGTGGGGCGAATTATATATGGTCGCCATGGATTTGATGTGTCCCATAACTTTTTCATTGATTTTCCAAATTTTAGGTAGGACAGCCACCCCACCTCGCCTCAATGTAGATCTGCTGTTGAGTAAGATCCACCAAATTCTCACACAGAAAACGTATGTGGTAGCAATCCTTCAACCTACCGATCGTATGCCTCCATGTATCAATTTTAGTATAAACAAAGCAAAGTGTTGTGTCAATTTCATATAACATAGATAACATCATTTTTAAAAAAATAGCTTCTTTTCTGACTGGTATAATCTGGGTATGGGTTTCAGTATGCTCATGGTAGCTTCGGTGGATCGGGGTGGGATTGAATAATCAGTGTTAGGTGACTTCATGCATGGCTGAGCCCAGATTCACAAGACACGGTGCCGGCTCAATCAGGTGATGCTCCTAGTTGAGATGTATGGTGCACCTAATTCGACCCTGCATCTTCAATGCAGCACAGTTTACCTCAGGTTGCTTTTGCCGGAGCACCACCAAGTAGCTTCAGGTTGGTTCTGGTTGCTTTTTTCTGCAAAGAATTGAATAGCAGTCGGCACTGCCAGCAACTACTCGAAGGTAACAGTGTAGGCTTGTTTGGCATGAGGTTCCACATGCAGCATGATTCATATGCACCTAACACGCACTTCCACGGAACTCGATCGAAAGCATGATAGCACAATGAACAACATGACTAGTATTTTCGCCGGCACGATGAACGTTTAGATTCCCAAAAGAGGGAGCTAAACAAACAAGATTAATGTGCATCTCAGCGAGTTGCAAGATTGGAGCGTGATTTCCCTCACGAAGACTGTTGCATACTTGAACAGACCAAAAGCTTGTCCTCAATACATTTTAACAGCAAGATAACACTACTAGAAAATAGGTTTATTCCGACTGTTGGCGGAAAATTACAGTCTTAAGCAAATCGAAATATAGTGTGATATAGTGCGACAGTCGAACAGTCAGAATAAATGACAGTCGTAATTGTTGATTTTGAAATTCAAACAGTCAAAATCTGTTTTATAGAACAGTCTAAATTTGATTGCGCAATTAATGTCGTCTTACGGCTGGCTGCAAGCATTTCCACCAAGCAATGGGAATCTACTTCCAGTATAGTTCTTTCGAAGCCATTTTTCCAACAGTTCCAGTGGTAAACGACCTTTTCTTTCTGTGCTAATTATCTCATCACGGATTTGATTTTCCTTCTATAGTTACACATCCACTTCAACATATTCAAAGTTGCCATACAGCTTAATTTGCATCACACAGTATTCAACATCATACAGCACTGTTGGCCTTGATACTGCTCTGAAATATTCATCATCCCAAAAAAATGAAGTGCAATGATTTAAGATAACACAAACAGTTAATACAATCTCCACTTGGCAAATATGCGGAAATGTTGCCTTTAAAATGTTACGTCGGTGCCTTTTTAAGGTATTCAAGATGGAAATGATGTTCTCATCTGTTTTAGCAGAACAAGACTTCAACCTTGCTTTATGAAGATTAATTTGTTATAGTTTGATGATGGGTGTCAAGAGTCACTTTAGTGAAGGAGTCATTGTACTAAAGCAACGGAGAATCCATAAATCTATTTAGGAGGCAATTAGCCCACTGTTCTATCCTTGTTACACTAAGTTTTTTCTTGGATAACCTTGTCCAGCGGTGGATCTAGAAACTCTTGTGGGGTGGGACGAAAAGCTCCTTGAATGATTTCGGGTGGAGCGAACTATATATTATAGCCCATGGATCTCACCATGAGGTATAGACTTTAAGTTTTCGAAATTTTGAGTGGGGTGAAAGCCCTATCTCCACTCAATGTAGATCAGCAACAGCAACTAACCTTATTACGTATTTATTTTTTTCTGTTTTATTTATATATCTACCTCAGTATCTTTATTTCTTTCACATATATCTTCTGCACATGTTCACAGCAAACGCCCATCACTCACAACTATACCGCTTTGATGGTTGTGTTGATATATTAAAAAATAAGAAAACAAAGAAATAAGAATACGTTGTACTTATCATATGTAAACAAAAGTTGCCAAACTTTGTAATATTACCCGTCTTCGTTTCCAATACTAGTACAAAATTTACTTTTTGCAGTCAATAACGAAACAATTTCGATAGTTTATTTATTCCTATAAAAACTTTTAAATACCAAAAATTCATTTCCGGCGGTTTGCCGAAACATTTTTGACAGTTTGTTGAATTGTGAGAAATACTTTTTTTCCTGCAGTTCCAACTTGGTAGACTATTTTCAGTAGTCTCTCATGCATTTTATAGGGTTGTTGAGATGTTTTCTGACTGTCTTTATTTTTGACAGACTTTTTTCGAGGTTGTGATCAATTTCTGACGATTGAAACCATCAGAAATGGCTTTTCTCGTGATTTTTACTGCCGGAAATAACTTTTTTTAATTGGTCGGAAAAACTCTGATTTGTGCTGGTGCAAGGTAGATAAATTGGAAATTGATGATCTGATCAGCCTTACACAAAACAAGATTTCATTAACCTTGTTTCATGAATTGCTTAATGTGATCTTTCGTATATATTCAACGACGTATTGACGGGTGCCATGAGGGTCACCCTTCGTGGAACGATTACGTCAATGGTTAACTTGGTGAAGTTTCATACTTTGTGCCGTGGTGCAAGAAAAATTACATGTAAGATTTTTTTTAGGATGAGACAAATAGCCCACGGTTTTACTGGTGGTGTGTATAATCTATTATAAAAAAGAATCGACTTATTGTGAAATTACTTTTAGCTGCCTACTTTCTTTCAATACTTTTGAAGCAGAAATCTAATTCTAAAAAAATCAAATTTCACAACCTTCCAGAGCAATTCATGTTTACGGCATCAACTTCTGTGGAAAAGTCTGTGATGAGCTTTTCATGGTTCATTTTCCTTGATGATCAAACAACGGTCAACTGATGGATGTCAAGATCAGCTCAAGATGATTCTTGAAGTATAGATTCCGAAGAAAAGTAGGCATTCAAACATAAAATTTAAAATATCGGTAGGGTTCTGTATTTTAAAAAAAATTGTTTTTGATTTTGATAATCAACTCTAGCTGCATAACTTGCAGTTTGCCGATCTGGTTTTCACAGCTGCGTACGATCATCCTTTCAGAAGCTGGTATGGATAGACATGACCGGTTCAGGTTTTTGTGGAATCACGAACAAGAACCAAACTAGTTCTGCTTTGGGTTTGAGTTCTAAATCACTTGGTACCAGAAAAACCATTAACGAACTTGATATTTGAAAAAAATAAAATATGAAACCGATGGTTCCATGGAAGGTGAAACCAGAACCTAACCAGGTGGTCCTTCGTTCCAGGTCCGGTTGTCACATAATCGTCTCATGACCAACAAATCGGTGTTCAGTCCGGATGGGTGTTACTTCTGCCATCGTCCCGAATTAATCCGGCATGTTTTGCGAGATTGTTGAATCAGATGCAGAGGTCTTGCTCCAAGTCCAAGCAGTAAAGGACCAAGGGGAAGTGAATCTCCCTCTGTTCCACCAAATTCAGCAGCTAAACCAGAGAAGTTGGGATGTCCAATTCAAGTTCATTGATTGGGAAGGAAACAGCTGCGCTCGTATATTAACTCAGTTTAGTCATTGAATTGTCTTGGATCTCCATGTATTGGATTATGCTCCTCTATGTGTTGCAGATCATTTACTGTTTATAGAGTCTGAGGATCATTTGATCCAAGTGTTCTTGGCCGGTTCTGGTTTTTCTGAAACCAGGAATCGGGACTGAATCAGGTTCGGATTGATTCTGATCTCGGTTTGAGTCCTAAACTGCGAACCAAGAAAAACAATGAAAAAATTAAAATCTTAAAGAAAAACTTAATAAATCTACCGAACCGACCGTTCTAGTTCCATGAAAGAAGTTACCAGAACCAAACTGGGTGATCCTTGGTTTCGGGTCCAATTTCAAGCTAGTCATGTCCAGCTTCTACTAGACTCCCATGAGAGAGGGAGAGAGAGAGAGAGAGAGAGAGAGAGAGAGAGAGAGAGATTATAACACAACATCTATAATACGATTAGTGGCTAGAAATCTTTTTCAGGTTGGGTGAAGATTATAACACACAAGCAACACCTTAATAAGAAAAAAGGCTTTCATGAACATCGACGTATAGTATGGACCGTATGTACGGTGTAGAGGCCACAAAATAATTGTGGGTCATTTTGCCTCGATCATATATTCTGTAAAAAAAATCCAGGTCATTGATTACTCATCAGCTGCATTTGAATTTGAATTTGAATTTTTTCCATATTCTATGGCATATTCGTATTTAAACAAATTTTCTTTAAAGTATTTAACAAATTTTGACTTTCTGGTTAAAAGCAAAACAAATTAATGGCTGCCGCTTACTGTTTATACAGATATTGATTTTATAAAAAACCAATGGATTTGGTTGCATTTATTGTGAACAATGCAAGCATGATAAACACGTATGCTTGGGACCCATTAAACACTGTTTCAGCTTGCGTATTGACATTGGAGCTCCATTCATTTCTTGCCTTTTTGTGTGTGTGACACGAATGCGAGCACGCATGCACACGACATTGTCAATGGAGTTGGTTCACCTTGCTCATATAAATCATACCAAATTCACATTAAAAAAAAAAGGAAATATTTCAAACACCTAAAATTTTGCACTAATAAAGAAACCAACCTAAAGTTTGCGATTTATCAAATCATATTAATTATTATTCAATTATTTTCCTGGTCAATCTTCAAATTTACATGTGTATATATGTATGTATTATGTATGTATGTATGTATGTGTGTATATGTATATATGTATTCCTTCACACAATGTTCCTCAGTTCCAAGGCTGTAAATATGTATACATTCTTCTTCTTCACAATGTTCCTCAGTTTGGTAGAATTTTGAAACTTTTGCTAACTTGTTCAGTGTGTTTCTCAACAAGTTTCAAATGATCAGCTTTAAAAATTGGCAATTCTTTACGAGGTTCGTTTTCAGAAGTTTTAAAGTCCCCGCCCACCGGCAGTATCGGATGCAGAAGAGATGATGGCAGGAGTGAGAAGATGAGCAGACGTGAATATGCCTGCGTAAACCAGCTGGTTTTCATCCAATATGTGCAACATGAAGATAATTATTATTCTACATTGGTTGGTCTCCATTGAACATGGTGATGAGGTCACTGATGATGCCCCAGATTGACCTCTATACATTATGCTTCTGCTCATCCCTTACCTAGACTTCCTCACAAACCATACTAAAATAATATGACCGTCCGATAAGCCAGATCGGACAGTCATTCTTCGCCCGCATTCCATTGGTGGATCTAGAAAATTTCAAGGTTGGGATGCATACCAGGCTTCAAAGAAACTAGATTTTGATTTTTGGTACTTGCAGAAAATTCTCGTGCATCAGACTTGGAACCCGTTGATTGCATCAACCTTAATGGCATTAGGAGGAGCTGAGCAACTAGAATTTGATCTAGGAACTTTGCAAAAAAACCCAAACACCTCCTTCTCTTTTAAGTTGCCGTCACACCTCATACTAAAACTCGAGCATCAATCAATACCACTAATGAATCGAAACAATGGCTCCTTAGAACATGGTTGCATGTCCATGTGGGGTCTAGGCCTGCAGTTCTAGTACCAGTGGCCTGGTGCTATGAATCAAACACGCTTGTGGTGTTACTTATGGCATAGTATAGGCCACGGATTCATCTACGAGTTCAGTGGTTTTCTAAACCTTTTCTAGGATTTTTGTGCCACATTACCCGATTCAATATAGATCCGACAGATTTTGATGGCTGAACATCATCATGACATAAACGCTAATCACTTTGTTTTGTCAAATTGTTGTTATATATGATCAAGCTTGCTCGCATTTGTCAATTTATAGGAACATATATAACATCATCACCATGTTAATTTTAGCTGTTAATCTTTGTCATATATGTCAATTAATTTTGGGAAATTAAGCAAGCAATTCCAGGTTACATGATTGGACCTTTATAATCAATATATTCGAAACCGATTTAAAATATAGTAATAAGCATCATTCATCCTAATATATGATAAGGTAGTGGACGATGATATCTAAGGGCATGTCAAAAAGTAGAGATGTCAATACAGGCCAAGCCGGGTCCTTGTGGACCAGCCAAGCTTGACCAACACATTTTATATAGGCCTCTAAAATGTTGGCCCAGCCCAGCCCAGCCCGGCCTGCTAGGTCAGACTCCACAGGTTGAGCTGGGTCAGCTCAAAGGAGCAGTTTCATTTTTTTTCTTGATCCAACCATGTTCATTTTGACATATATATATGTATATGTATATGTATATATATATATATATATGTATATATATATATATGTATGTATATATATATATATGTATGTATATATATATATATATATGTATGTATATATATATATATGTATATATATATATATATGTATATATATATATATATGTATATGTATATGTATATATATATATATGTATATGTATATGTATATATATATATATATATATGTATATGTATATGTATATATATATATATATATGTATATGTATATATATATATATATATATATAATCTGGCCGTGTAAGGGATCACCCTTGCGGTCGGTCGGTCCAAAACCCGGATAAAAGAAGAGGGTTGTGTTAGGATTCTGACAGCCACCGTAAAATTTTGTTGGACTTATCTACTATAGATTCTACAAATTATGAGCATTGAGTACAAAGAATTCATGTAGCCGACCCCATCTAATATGAGAAAAGGCTTAATTTGAATCGCCATGTGAGTAGAACATGCTTGTGTTGGCCTTGAGGGACAGATGGGTCATCCCAGCTCTTAAAATGGGCCAGAAATTTCTAGTGGGACCCTGTATTCTTTCGGGCCCGTTCCATTTTGACATTTCTATCAAGAAGCTGACCTACCATTTAGTATGCATCTAGGCTTTGTTTTGGCGTTGTTAATAGGTCTTTGTATATACTTATGTATGTATATATGTATTATGAGAGAGAGAGAGAGTGAAATACACACGGTAAATCTCCGAACTCCAAGTAGAATGCGCGTTGTAGTTGCTTACTTTCTCACCGATCGGTGTTTTCCGTACTTTGTGAGGCAGCTTTCATTGTTGAACTGCATCAATATACCAACCATGATTCAGCGGGCTTGGAAGGTGAGCTAAAAGTTTGTGTGTATCCTAACTCTCTTTAATGATTGTCAAATCAGAGGGTCGTAAACCCTTTAATGTTATTTGTTCTTAGGGCTTTCATACAGTTGTCTTTGCTTCTAAATTCTCTTTCTAACTCTCTTTTTTGCATGATATTATAAAAAAATCTTAAGATTATCTCTCAAAATTTTAAAAACTTGTAAGATTTTTGTGAAATCCGTAGTATGGAACCTGAGTTTCTCACTTTCTCCAAGCTTTTTTCTTTAGTAGTTCACTAACGCCGATACACTAACATACGTAGAAGAAAAAACTTGTCTCATATGTTGTGCCGCGACCCATTCATCGAGGATGAGGTTTGTAGATTCCAACATCTATACATATAAAATAAATGCATTAATTTTCATAGAAGGGACACCACCCAAATCGATTTGCATTGAGCGCCAAACTTGAACAAGAACAAAATTGTATTTCAAACTTAATTTCTACATAAATTTATTATGCATACATACCATGTTAAGCAAATCAATGCACCAGAACAAGCTTATCTTCAGTGGGCCTCTTTCTTTTTCATTACTATAAATCTACAGTTGACCTCATAATTCATCCACAAGGTTGAAAGTTGGGGCGTCCGAAATCTATTACAGAGGATTGCACGGCATCTCATCAAGTAGAGCGAGAGACAGAGAGATGAGATCAGCAAAGGACGATGAATAATAGGATTGATGACGCGCAACAGGATGTTAACATCAAGTACGGGTGCCATTCAATGCATGGCAAGCCTGCTATCCGTGGCCCGATGGGCCCTTGCGGGTGTGGTGCCAGTGTCTCATCTTACGTCAGTCACCAGAGAGAGTGTTTCTAGTGAGAGAGAAAATTCTAGAGAGAGAGAAAGAGAGTTTTAAATTTCTACGTCATTGTGAGTAATGTTGAGGATGGTGATGCAGAAGACACGTCACCAAGACGTAAGGTGACGCGTGAGATAGCGAGTGGCATAACTACCATATTACTATGAGAGAGAGAGAAAGACACATTACCACACAATCACAACTTCCTCTGTGCATATAAATGGTGCCTCCAACCTATCCTCTTGCCTTTGATTCTACACTTCCTCTCTGTCTCGTCATTCACCTCTCTCTCTGAAAGGTTTTAAACTCCGAAGACAAGCACTGCCCACCACCACCACCATCACAATGCAGAATCAGATCGGTCTAAGACCAACAGAGCCGGCCATCATCGGAAAATTACATCAATTGCCCGAGAATTCTTTAGGCAAATTCCAAGTCCATTCAATCCTCACGGAGAACACAGCATTGGGGAATTCCCCGGGAATGGTCAGGAGGCTCATCTCGGAGAATTCAGTGCTTGTGCTCAGCCTGCGAGCTTGTTGCATGTGCCATGTGGTGAAGAGGTTGTTGTTGAGTCTTGGCGTGAATCCGACCATCTACGATCTTGCCAAGGACGAGGAATTCCAGGTGGTTGAGGAATTAAGATCCATGTTTGGCGATCTCAAGAGTGGATTTCCTCTTGTTTTCATTGGGGGAAGATTGTTGGGTGGATTAGATAATCTCATGGCTGCCCACATTACAGGGGAGCTCATCCCAATTCTCAAGCAAGCCGGTGCCCTCTGGCTCTGAGCGACTCTAATCCCATTTTGAGACTTATTGAATTCAATTCCTTTTATCCAAAGTTTTGATGGTACCAATTGCAAGAACTTGCTATATATCTTAACCATGGAATGTGTATCAAACTCCATTATCTACGTTCGAGCTTCCTTCTTGATTGATCTCCTTCTCTTCGTCGTCCCCTGCTCTTTTCTTCTTCAGATGACGATTTATTACAGCGAAGTTGTTTCCCGCAGAAAATATGCGCAATTTGTAGATATTGTTGTGATGATATTGAAGAAAAAGTGAATTTCGTTTGATTTTTTTTCTTTTTCCTGATCTAGAGTCCTAGTGGTTGACCCTGTGGATGATATCGATATCAAAGTAATTCAGGAAGAAGGCGTGTGATGTATGATGACAGCTTTTGTAACGTGTGTTGGATGCAATAAGATAAGAATAACATGTAAGCATTGACGTCATAAGAATCCAAGAATACCATACATCCTAAAGAGAAGGAATCAGGGAGAAAATGATGGGTGGGGAGCTAAACAAAGAAAATAATTTGTCACCGTCGGCTATTATCTGAGTCAAAAAGGTCTGCCTTTATAACTGTGGCCTATAATATAGAACTATGACTATTCATCTCATTCGAAAACTAATATTTTTAATTCCATAAAAAAATGCAAAATGATTTGATGAAATCTCAAAACACAAGCCACATACCATGCATGTGATGGATGGATGCCTTGTGGAAGGATGCTTCATCCTAATACAAGTATTGGGAAGGAAGAAGGGACTCAATAACAAAGAATATGCTTTCTTCCTCAAAGAGGACTCCCCAGGTGTGCCTTTGGTGTTAACGATGTGACCAAAATTATTAATTAGTGGGACTTGTATTTATTTTTTTGTTAACTAAAAGGAATTATGCTGTAGGCAAACGGCACAGAGGACACTTTGATGCAATATTTAATCAGGTAAATTTCCTTGCATGTAATAAGACATCATGCGAACGTAAATCCAGAAATACCTTTCTAACCGGACGTCTACGAGACAGAATCGGTCTGAACCAGCCTATTTGGATTTACTAAGGAGATTTCCTCCTTTTTCGAAATAAATGTAGACCTCTTTTATATATTTCATGAGTTTTAGTTTTTACATGTATCTTGAGAGTGATACCTAATAAAAGGAGAAAAATCATTTGAAATAGTTTGTTCATGTAAAAAATCAATCAAACGAAGCTCTAATAAGAAAATGCTAAAAATTAGATACGATAATGTTAAATGAGGAAGAGAAAAAATACAAAGCCGTTAGAAGGAAACAATAGAAAATAATGTAGTTTTTGTTAAATTATTTATTAACATGGCATGCACACAAGATGGAGCTCTATGAAAATAAAAAGATCCATCTAACCACCCATCTAATATAAAAAAAAAAAGGCTTAGTTGATATTGTAATATATATATATATATATATATATATATGAGTAATTGGATCTTGTCTGCCACTTACATTATCTATTTTGAGAACATCAATATAATGACATTGTTTCTCGTCCTTTTCTAAGCACACTTAAAATTTCTTAAGTTATACTCCCGTTGCCGAAAAGCAATATATAAGCACGAGTAGACATGTTAGAAGTGGGCCGGATTCAGTTTTTTATATATAATAGAATGCCATGTTAACCCAATGGACAGGGTGTGCTTAATATATTCAAATCATAGAAGTTTCAATTAAATCGAAAAAACACATTTTCCTTCCTAAATTATGTGAAAAATACATTTTTAGCTATAATGATAAGCTCATTTTTAGCTCGTCAAATTCAGTTTGTCGTTGACTCATGTTTGACTCAGCTAAAACGAGCTGACCAGACAGTCAAGAACAAGATCTCGAGGAGACAGAAGTGCCATGATACCGAGCCCTCTTCAGTTCGTTCGGGTTGTTTATGAGCCCTAATCACATGGAATGAACACGAGAGTTCAGGGTCGTGTCTGCAAGTTGGCCGCCCGATCATCCAAAAGAGTGAAGACAAGTCCCCTTACATGTGGATGACGTCGTCTGGATGAACAAGATCTGAAATTCCAATGTTCTCTGTCTCTGGCGGTGCGTGATTATCAAAACTTTGTGTGGACGATAATAATTTGTGGGAATTTTTTGAGTTTCTAATAAAAATTCAATGGTGTAGGATCCACTGGTCTAATCAGTCAGTGAAGATATGCGAAAGAGGGAGAATGCACGAGAAGCGCAGGAGATCAATCACCTGTCATTCTTGTCTCATGAGATGAGAACCATTAGCTATTATAGAATATATTTTTTTTCATTTTCAACAATCGTATGATTTTATTCTCTCTATATATACATACATATATATTTATATATAAAAAGATTTTATTCTCTCTATATATACATACATATATATTTATATATAGAAAGAGAATTTAGTATATGGTAGCATGCTTATTAAAAATCTAAACAAATCTCAATCGTTACATGTAAATAAGGAGAAGTAGTAGAAAATACATAATCTTTCATAAACATCTTCCAACTTTGATGTTTGAGACAAATGATTGAGGTGATAAAATAAAAATATATTTAATACAAATAATGTATTATATATAAAATACAAAAGCATGATGATACTTTTAATTCAAATCTCTATTGTTGATCATATCAATGAAATTATAAACATATTTATATAAAATTATATACCAAAAACATTATGTATTTATCAAAATATATAGAGAGAACATGGCATATATATATATATATATAAGTATTGCATATTTAAACAAATCTCAAGCATTTATGTTAAAAAATTAATGAATCAAGTACACCTAAAAGGTATACACTTGCTTTTGATTTTTTGTATTTAGATCTTGACCGTTCAAGAGATTCTCTCTCTCTCTATCTATCTATCTATATATATATATATATATATATATATATATATATATATATATATATATATATATATATATATACTGAGATGTAAATTAGTCGACGTCACTCTGTGTGATCTTTCGTAGTGGATAGACATATTTTGTTTGGAACGTTCTTTACAGAAGATAGCGATGGAGGGAAACATGATGACAACAAAGAAGAGAAAATAAAGCTTGAGTAAAAGGCAAATTAAAAAAATAAACGATAATTGAATACGGAGAAGGCATATAAAGCATTTATATCAACCGTCTAACTAATCCAACACGGATCGGTGACTTATAGATGAGATAACCGAGTGCAAATTGTATAGCTAACATATAACTCAAGTAGTATATATATATATAGAGAGAGAGAGAGAGAGAGAGTGGGAGTTAGACTTTTATTGACAATTTGAATCATCGAATCATTCGAAGAACGAGAGTTTACTTTTTTCTTTAATATAGATTGTTCGATTAAAGAGATGAATAGTTTAAATTGTAAATTATATATATATATTCAAAACTATCCGGCAACCAATGGGTCCCGATGGGTCGGTAGCTATGTGAGCAGGCAGCCACCGTATTTGGAGCAAGTTGAATGTGGTGAGTCAAGCACATGGAAAGGATTCAAGTGGAACAGAGGGGCTTCGAACCCATGGCCGACGACCCGCACACCATTCTAGTAGAAAAATAGTCCGTTCACAAACGAAAAGTAAGCCAACTTTTACGGGTTTGACCAACAAACCGTGCCGACATTGAAGAGCAGGTGAACTGGGAGTCCCCTTTTCGCAACTTGCAAATTGAGAGCGAGCTCGTTTTCTTGTTCGAATTGGTCATTGCTATCTAATGCATTTTGCATTAGTGGATGTCACATGGTTAGTAGGGCCCCTCTTGCTTCTTCATATTATATGATGTCATGTCACATGGTATTTTTTTGCCATTTTTTTATTTTTTTAAAATTTGAAATTGCTGTCGACAAGATGGAAATCCTTTTTTGATATATTTTAAAGTTTTTTATTATTATTTAGAACTATAAAAATAATTGCTTCCATATTTAAGTTACAAACATTTCATTTAAAATGAATGGCATGGCACCCAGAGCATCAGCTCAACGCAGGGCGCTCTAGCGCTGTTGCTGCTGGTGGGGAGTCCGACTCCTAAAGGGTGCATGTGTGGGTGCGCGGATTCGGCCTTGTGACAAAAAAATGAATGACATTGGATAATTTGAATTTCTCACAAGATTTTGCCATTCTAATAATAAAGTGGGAGCCTGCTGCAAAGAATGCACACTATAGCTTGACAGATTGTAGCTTACTTGTGATGGGATTGACTCCTTTCGGTCATGAGTTTGATACCTGAAGCTTGCAGCTGGTTAGGGAATATAATATATATATATATATATATAGATAGATAGATAGATAGAGAGAGAGAGAGAATCTAATATTCTTGACTATACTTAAAAGCTCAACCACTCATGTTGTAAGATGGATGGTAATTTTAAAATTAAAATAGGCATGCAAATCAAGTACACCTGCAGAAGGTATATATGTAGTGTGTTTTGCTCAATTACGAGGACATCGATCGGAAGCTGATTGGAGTGCCGGAGTGTTGCTGGCGGCTGCCGGAAGTCATGGATTATCAGTTTTGGTTCAGATCTGAATTTCATGATGATTTCCTCTGTTCATCATTGAATTCAGTTAAAATCTATTCATATCAAAAGAAAAGGGTGTTGTTTTCATCAATTTGAACTCGACCATCTATTTTTTGAGATAAATTATTGAAATTTTGGAGAATATGATAAAGTATAATTTTGACATATTATATACTTTTTATATTGTTGAAAATCTCAACTATCTATCTAAAGAGAGATGTATGATTGATTTAGGTACATGGGAAGAAAAAATGATTGTTTTTCTTAAATGCGCTCATGCCAATATAGAAACTAAGTCTTTGATTGTTCAATTTAAACCGTTGGATGACGGTCTAGACATGGGCTAAGGATCAACTAAACCGGATACTTGAACAAAATTGCATGGAGAAGATCTTGGGTTCAGTTCCAATTCGATGGGCTGGAGGCCTTTCTTCTGGCTTAACCAAAATTGTTACGTCCCAGTGGAGTTTGTTCTCAATACAGAACTACAAATACTGAAATGGATCTTAGGAACCGAAACGTTGACAACCATATGAATTGATGTATGAATTCCACAGCCAATCTAACAACAGCAAGATTTCAGTTCTCCCTTTCCACCAAACCAAATAGATTATTAAACCAATCGAGTAATAAAGCTTGCTTAATCGATAGAGGTGTCATGGTCATGGGAGACAATTGACCGGCGAAGAGGTGGGTCTGTTAACTGGGTCATTTAGTGGACCCAGTTTGGAGCTAGCTTTACCGAATAAAGAAGATATGCATGTGGTGTGGTTGAATTAGTTAGGCTGCCATTCAACCATACCCACCACCCACATTTTGAAGTATTTCCCTATGCCAAGCGAAACACCATGAGTCAATATGATTGGGAAAATGATGTTTTGTTTTCTCAAAATATTGTCACAATAAAGACAGGTCCAATTTGCTGCATATTTAGTTTGTTTTTCTTTAAGAGTTGTTTTTGCATAATGTGATATCAATAATATATTAATGTGAATGGTTTTGATATTTTGCGTCTCGTGTTGGAATTAATGTTCGCTAAAACCATTTGTATGAGAACCAATCTCATCAATTTCAATACAGAATATTATAGTAAATTGTGTGTATAGCGATCGATGTAAACACCCTCCCATGAAGGGAATAAAAGATTTCATCAAAGGCGTTGTAGCTGATGTTTTGTGGGATAATCCTGAAAATGCACCACTAACTTTTGAAGTAGAGAGAGATGAAAGGGATTTGCTAGAAGAAGACGAGGCAACAGCTCTAATGGACCCTGTTGATGCAGTTGTCCTCACTTGAAATCAAATGAATCTAGCAATGTGGTTTCACCAAATGAATCAAGCAGCATATCAAGCTCTCACTCCGCCGCAGCTGCTTTAAATCTGTTTGTTGCTGGCTTTTCCATCGTGTTTGACATTTCTTCTTGCCATTCCTTCGATGTTGAACTACCACAGTTTGTGGACGAAACATTTCTATCTTGGCCTGGACAGAACAGAGAAGCAAAATTTATGCTTTTGGCGAGGATCTGCTGTTGAGACTCATACGTCACATCATGTCTGCTTGGGCTTGGACAATTTGCACAGCTGGAATCGGAATTTGATCAGACTTATGCAGATTGGTATCCTCAGAGCGACAATTATCAACCGTCAATGATTCCTGCTCTTGCTTTTGTGGAGATTCACTAGTATGGGAAATTGCTACAGTTTTAAAACGCTCATTAATATTTTGTTTGGAGGAACTTGCACGCTGTCAAGAACAAGAAAATAGCAGTTAGAAGACACATTAGACCACCACGCTATGTAAAAGGTTAGAAGACACTCATAGGTGCCTTTGGATTGGAATGAGTTTAAGGAAAGGATCATTTAAATTATCTTCTCATTCAAATTCTCATGTTTAAATTTGACTGTAACAAGAATAGTTCTTATTAGGTGGAAACTTGAATTTCCCCACAGGTAAGAAAACAAACATTAGTACCACGATTCCAAGGAAAGGCAAATTCTTTAAAATTCTTACATTCTCAAGTGAGTTTGCGAGAATGTATCCAAATACACCTTTCCTTGAACTCTTTTGAAAATACAAGGCTCAAGCATAAAGCAATGCAGATCAATACAATTGCCGATACAAATGTGCTGAGACAATGAAGAGAGAATGGCCTAAAGGCTGCGGCACGCACTTTGTTATTTAACTTGGGACTTACAAGTTAAGACTTATTTATGATTCGTTTTGTGTGCTTTAATGATAATATTTTACTATTATTACGTCTCTTTATGGCATGAAGTGGGAGAAACCAAAACAAACTTGGTTTTAGTACATCCACTTTATGGTATAACTTAAGAGTCAAGAATTTATTGATAATAACTATTCTTTTTATTGACATACATTATTAATGGTAATGACATTTACTATTATTAAGCCTGAAAAAATGAGGAAGGTTGCGTTAGGCTTCCACAGTCAGCATAAAACTTTGTCGGACTTATTTACCATGGATTCTACAAATTATGATAGGGCTATGTGGGAACAAAGAATCCATGAAGCCGACCCCATCTAGTATGGGAAAAGGCTTAGTAGTTGTTGTTGTTGTAATGACATTTACTATTATTGAGAGATATTTTAGGTTTCATTTTACTAAATATGATGTTAGTCTCTTAGATTAGAACTAAAAAGGTCCTTAATCCAAAGATTCTTCAATGCCTATGATCCTCTTTCAATGACTCTTAAAGGCATTTCTCCTTTCAAAGATAAAGCAAGTTTTCTTACCACAAATATATCCCATCTTTTTTTTGTTACTCTCTAGTAAAATCACTTGTATTATTACTTAATCATATAGAGCAAGATTAGCACAAGCATGTGGAATGCATATTTTCCGCATGGCCGTACTTGATTTTCCAAATGCATGTAAAGTTGTTTATAACTTCGTGCCTTTTGTTAATCAAGCAATTATTGTTTTTCTATTAAGCACATTATTGTCGTCTGAATGTAGTGAACAAGTTACAACGAGGGTCTCTACATTTTCATAATGGACGGATGCAGGAGCTAGTCTTAGATAATAAGATTCGTATTGTTATTTGGAATATGGAGACATTGACCGGTAAGTTAATGAAGGTGATAAATACTATGATTCCTAGAAAGATTTACATTTTATGAGTGGGTTAGAGAAAAAACAAAGGAGATTGAGAATAAAGGTTTTAAATTATGGTACTCAGAAAAAGAAAAGGCTCAAAATGGACTTGGTATTATTATAAATAAAGATTTAAAGGACAGTAATAGTATAATAGACATGGTGACCGAAATATGATGGTGAAATTAGTGTTAGGAGTAAAGGCTTTGAATATAGTTTGTGCTTATACAACCCAAGTAGGATTAGAAGATAGTGTAAAGAAGACTTTTTTAGAGGAGTTATATACGGTAATTCAAAGAATTCCACAAAGAGATATATTTGTTTAGGAGGACACTCAAATGTACTTGTCGATAAAGATGCATTAGGATAACAAGGTATTCATGGAAACTATGGTTTATGGCTTTAGGAATATAAATGACGAGGGTCGGGATATTTTAAATTTTGCTATGGCTTTTTATTTCTTTATAGTCAATACAATTTTCAAAAAAATACTTATAAGAGTGGTTTGTCACAAACAGAAATTGATTTTTTTTTGTAGAAAAAGATGATCGTATTGTAAAGATTGCAAGATGATTGGAGGAGAAAGCTTAACTACTCAACATTGACTTTTAGTAATGGATTTGCAAATAAAAAAGTGGACAAAGAAAAATAGAGTGTATAGAGCTATTCGGACTAGATGGTGGAACCTCAAACGTGAGAAATAAAATATATTTAAACATAAAGTTAAACATGGATGTAAGTACACCTCATGATACGTGAAATAATATGGCTATCCATATTAGAGAAGTGGCAAAAGATGTGTTAGGTGAATCTAAGAGAGGCCTACCAATACAAAAAGAAGCTTGGTGGTGGAGTGAAGTGGTGCAAGATAAAATCAAGGCAAAAAAGACATGTTACAAATTGCATTATGCTAAGAAGACTAGTGAAACTTGGGAAGCTTATAACAAAGCAAAGAAATAAGCAAAAAAGGCCGTTAGTGAAGCAAAAGCCAAAATTTTAAAGGGTTTATATAGTTGTTGTTGTTGTTATATAAAAAGCTTAACTCAAAAGAAGGTGAAAGAGATATTGCTAGAGATAAGAAAACTAAGGATTTTATTTTTGTTAGATGCATCAAAGATAAGGATGAGAAGATTCTAGTGGTGAATGATGATATCAAAAATAGATGAAAATTTATTTTTATAAGCTTTTTAATGAAAATATAAATGTTACTATTAGCTTAGGAGTGTTAGTCAAATCATAAAAGTATATAAACCGCAATTTCTATTGGCCTATTTAAAAGAATGAAGTCAAAGAGGCTCTTAAATATATGAAAATTGGTAAATCTGTAGGATCGGACAATATTCCTATAGAAATATGAAAAATCCTAAGAGATGAGACTTACTTTGCTCACAAGATGAAATATACCGAACTCAAAAGATGACTTACTTTGCTCACAAGATGAAATATACCGAACTCAAAAGATGACCGAGGAATGGAGAGCGAGTACACTTATACCCATATATAAGAACAAAGAAGACATTCAAAATTTTGTGAATTATGAAGGTATCAAATTAAACGAGACATTCAAAATTATGCGAATTATCGAGGTACCAAATTAATGAGTCATACTACGAAATTATGGGAAAGAATTATCGAACGTAGATTAAGACAAGTATCGAGTACAACAGAGAACCAATTTGGATTCATGCCTGTTAGATCTACTATTTAAGCGATTCACCTATTGAGACATCTTATGGAACATTTTAGAGGAAAAAAAGAGAACATTCACATGATATTTATTGATATAGAAAAAGCTTATGATAGGATGCTAACAGATGTTCTTTGGAGAACCTTATAAAAGAGAGGTATTTCATTGACATACATAAATATTATAAGAGACATATACGATGGTGAAAAAACATGTGTGAGGACTCATGAGGAAATGACAAACTTTTTTGAAGTTAATATTTATATTATTCCTTCATTCGTTAACAAAACATATTCAAGATCAAGCACCTTGGTGCACATTATTTGTAGACAACATTATGTTAGTGGATGAGTCTAAGAAAAAAGTTAATAGAAAATTAAAACTATGGAGAGAAACATTAGAAAGTAAAGGCTTCTAACTTAGTAGAATAAAGACAGAATATATGGAATACAAGTTTGATCATTTGGGTATTTCAGAGGACATAGAAATTAAGATTGACGCACGTTATTGCATCCCTCACAAGAAAAGTTTTAAATACGTAGGGTAAATTTTTCAAAGTGATGAAAAAATTAATGGAGATGTTACGCATAGAATTAATGTTGGTTGGTTAAAATGGAGAGAGACATCAAAATGGAGAGAGACATCAGGTATTCTATATGATAAGAAATAACATTAAAGTTAAAAGGTAAATATTATAGAGTAGCAATTAGACATCTATATTTTATGGTTATGAGTGTTGAGCAGTTAATCATTAACATGTACAAAAGATGTTCATAACAGAAATGAAGATACTGAGATGGATGAGTGGTCCCACAAGGAAAGACCATATACATAATAAGGTTATTAGAAACAAATTAGGAGTAGCACCAATAAAGGATAAAATGAGATAAAATCATTTAAGATGGTTTGGACATATAAAAAAATGACTAAAGGATGCTCCCGTAAGAAGATATGGCAAATTAGATTGTGAAAATGTTAAAAGATGAAAAGGACGACCACAAAAGTGTTGAAAAGAAACAATAAAGAATAATCTAGTTTATATTGAGTTAACTGCTAGCATGGCACGTGATAGGACTACAACAACAACAACAACAACAACAACTAAGCCTTTTCCCATACTAGACGGGGTCGGCTACATGGATTCTTTGTTTCCACAGATCCCTATCGTGTGCCATGTTAGCACTTAACTCCCAATAAGCTAGATCATTCTTTATTGTTTCTTTCCAACACTTTTGTGGTCGTCCTCTACCTCTTTTAATACTTTCCAAATTTAGTTTTTCTAACCTTCTTATAGGTTCTTCTTTTGATCTTCTTTCTATATGTCCAAACCATCTTAAACGATATTCTCTCATTTTATCCTCTATTGGTGCCACTCCTAATTTGTTTCTAATAACCTCATTATGTATACGGTCTTTTCTTGTATGACCACTCATCCATCTCAACATCTTCATTTCTGTCACAAACATCTTTTGTACATGTTGATGATTAACTGCCCAACACTAAGAACCATAAAACATGGCAGGCCTAATTGTTGCTCTATAATATTTACCTTTTAACTTTAATGGTATCTTCTTATCACAAAGAATACATGATGCTCCTCTCCATTTTAACCAACTAGCATTAATTCTATGTGTAACATCTCCATCAATTCTTCCATCACTCTGAAAAATTGATCCTAGGTATTTAAAACTTTCCTTTTGAGAAATGCAATGTGTCAATTTTAATTTCCATGTCCTCTGAAGTAACCAAATGATCAAAAGGCTTACTTGTTGTATATTATGTGATGAGTTGATGATGAATAGCATAAGATTCTCGTTATATTCTATGGCACGTGATAGGACTACGTGGAAAAAAAGAATCCATCTAGCCGAGCCCATCTAGTATGGGAAAAGGCTTACTTGTTGTATATTATGTGATGAGTTGATGATGAATAGCATAAGATTCTCGTTATATGAATAATTTATACTCAAGGATAATATGTACCTATATGTACAAAGAAAAGAAGTAGAGGTAATAGGACCTTTAAGATCCTGATCAAATCCCAATACTCGATCCTAGGAACCTCATTGGGTCCATACTAGGTAGGATCTAGGATACTGACTACAACGGATACAAGTGGTATTTGCAACACAGGGTTGACACATCTTGAAAATAACAATAGCTACATTATGTAGCAGTCCGCATTGTACCATATAGGGCTGATACTTACAGCAATGATCGAATAGACATACCATGCTCAGAGGCAGTATCTCTTCCTCGATGAAGAGCCGTTTAGATGGTTATAATTTCGAAAGCTCTGATGCGAGAAGGTCAAGGTCTAGGGAGAAAAAAGATGCCTACGTAAAGCCAAAAGAGAACATATTAAGAGAAAAGATAATATGACATACATGTGGCATCACAATATAGTGCAGAAGAAGCCAATCTCATCATGCCAAATCTCTTCTTCAAAGGAATACTAGATTATCACACTATTAATTGCAAGTCAAGAAAACAAAAAAAAGAATGGATAAATTTATCTATCATGAAAAAAAGAAGTTACTGAAAGAAATGAGCAAGCAGTGTTTCAATAGCATAGGATTCTCAAAACATAAAGCATTGTTTTCCAATTCAAATAGTATGTCTTAAAAGAGGAAATGCGCACCTCATAGTCTAATGAAGAATCGTCATCCACACGAAAATTGTCATCTGCACCCCATGATAAAAATCCTTTTCCCCTGGCAGAAAGCATAGAACTCACTCCCTGAGAAAAATCTAAAAAGCAATTACTTGTTAACCGTATGAAATAGATTAGAATCCCTTTCTCCATTTCCCATAGACATAGCGCTTTAACATAAAATAGGCACAGTTTTATCCTCATATTGGTGATGAACAGATCATAGGTGCATCTCTGAATAGCTAAGGCTATACATAGGCGTATATTCAGCATACAAACCACAACAACTGGTCACAGGGTAACAATGTATCCATTACTTTCAGATACATACTTAGACTTATAAGCAGCTATCCTCACATGCAATACAAGCAACTATTGTGACAAAAAAAAAGGAAGTAAAAAACACCTAAAAGCGTAGAAATATAATCAGTGGGTTTGCGTGGCGGAATGACAAGTTCATGAATTTCAAGCTAATGCCTTTGCCAAGAGACATAAAAAAAACATCAAACAGCGTTCTTCCTTCGGCATCTGTTAAAGAATTTAGGCTGACCTCATTGAAACAAAAACACCAACAACTAATCAAAACCTTATACTTGAAAAACCAAAAGAGAAAAATACAAAACTAAGAAACCCATGCCCGAAGACCGCAGAAAATGGACAATCAAAAGGCACAAGAGCAACCAAGATAACCATGATTTGTTACCACCAACCTTGAAGCAGGATGTCATGGAAAGAGGGCGCACGGCGCGACTGAGATTGGGCCTCGGAGATCAAATATGAATAGTCGGCACCTTCGTTTTTGGGCAAAACAATTTCTTGTTTGAAGGGTTTGGAAGATGTACCGAATGCGCCTACCGATGCTTCCTCCTCTTCTTCCTCATCATAGCGATCCCAATTGGAAGGAAGCCCTCGATGGTTGTGGCTTCCCTGAATGGGGACACGATTCTGCTGGTACCGGGTCTTCTTCGAGGATTTGCTGGTTTCGGGCCTTCGGATACTGCGTTGGTGTAACCGCCTTCCGATTTGCTGAACGACTTCAAATCCATCACCCCAGAAATTGCAACACTTTTGGAGAGAGAATTGCTGATGCTTGAATCCATGGGAAAGGGGACCGACCGTCGGGTGAGATGGAGTAAGGGATGGATATCGGGTCGACCCGAACCGGAGCAGTCACTCATATCCTTGAATTTCAGGGGTGTGAACAGGTCGCATTCGATCGTATTCTTGACGATCGAGTCAACCGTCTCTCTCCCTCCCTCAGGGTTTCTGTCTCATGGTCTTTCTTCCTCTGTGCATCTCTTATGATTCTTCAACGCTTTCTATCAATTGTGTGATGCTTATCTGCTTCATTAATCTTTCCGTAGGTTGTGTTTTCGAGTTGTTACAATAAATGGTGTTTCTATAAACTAATGCGGTGATGCCTCTTGTACCTATTGAATGTGTTCTTATTACTTTATGCTAGTTTGAACTGTTGAAAGATTGGTTTTGTAAAAAAATCTACATTAACGTTGTAAAATATTATCATGGTTCATACTCTAAATACATCTGGCCCATCTATTTCAATTAACCAACGCTCCTGCTGCAAAGAGAGTTAAGAAGCATCTTTCCATCCATTTCAACCATATTGTTGATCTTATAAACTGAACGATGCTTTCCTTTCTTTGCAACAGGGTTTTAGTTAATTTGTTAGTGGTACCAATTTATTACTTTAACGAAGTAAACTGGTAAACAAGATGAACAAACTGAAGAGGCTGTTAATGACTCGTTCCTCGACCTGAAATCTTCATGTTTGGCTTGTTTGCATTTAAAGGCTGAAACAAACAGTGGCCAAGTTCAACCAACTAAACATGAGTTGCTTGCATAACTTTTAAGTTGCAGTTTTCCTTAAGAACCTATGTTGAAAATTTGGTTGCATTATGCCCATCACATCAATTAGCATGGTCAATTAGCATATATGTACATAAAGTTTTATATACTTAACAAGCTTATATGAGCTAAGGTGAACCGAACAAACATTGTTCATAAAGCTGATTAGCATGCACGTAGGATCTGCCCAAAAGTTCAATGTATACCCATTTTCAGTTTGCTATTATAACTTTTCAAATTATGGTCTCCAAACAAAAGTATAATTCTACATATAATCCTTGTGCATAATGTTAGCAACCATCATCGGTATAATTGTTTCTACAGATAAACTTGCTTTATATCGCAAAGTAATCGTAGTCTTTACACCAACTTCGAGGTCTGTGAAACAGCTGCCAAGTGTTCAAGGAGCGAATTACGGCTGAAAGGATTTTAAATGATAAAAGTCTCTCTCTCTCTCTCTCTCTCTCTATATATATATATATATATATATATGTGTGTGTGTCAAACAGCTGCCAAGTGTTCAAGGAGAATTACGGCTGAAAGGATTTTAAATGATAAAAGTCTCTTTCTCCATGTATATATATATATATATATATATATATATATATATATATATATATATATATATATATATATATACGTGTGTGTGTGCGTGTTTATGTGTACATATACAGCATCATCTTCTTCTTTTGCTGTCGAAAAAGTATAAGAAAGCGAAGGAAACGGAAAGGAACTACGAACTACTTTGGATACTTCAATATATGTGTGCTCCGTAGCATCTCACCCAGAAAGTAAGTATTCAATACTCTCTATTTTATTTATGGGTAGGCGATCTCAAGAAAGCAGGGTCATCAATTCTTTAAAGAAGCATTCAACAAGACGTTACCAATCACTTTCCAAAGATTGCAGCAGCATTCAACAAGACGTTACCAATCGCTTTCCAAAGATTGAAGCTAGACCCTTTCACTTTGAGGCTGGCCTTCGGCTATAGTCTTATATACCGCCATCGTCACGCTTTTCGAGCGGCTTCTTGGTTACAAAAAGAGGACAAATAGATAAAATTATAAATTTATCCCTTGATATCCTTCTTAAGGGTTTTAGAGGCAGAAAAACCCTCAGAAATTTTTCTGTTTTATATTCTGTATCACATTAACATGTCTCTTGGTTTGTGTGTTTTTTGTTTCTCTTTAGACCGCTTGATTGATATTTTTGCCAAACACCTAAAAATGAGTTTTAGGATATGTGTTTCCGAACTAACAAAAACAGAAAAGCTAAACGCTCTGAACTTCCAGACTTGGAAGAGAAAAATCTCACTGGCTCTAACACTAGAAGGTGTAAAGTATGTTTCAAATGAAACAATGTGTCCTCTATCACCAGACGCAAGTTAGCAACAGTTAGAGTATAAAATATTTCTAAAGGACTATACCATATCAATAGCAATCATGTTAACTTATATGGAGGATGACCTGATCAGGGTCTTTGAAGAACATGAGACTACAAAAGAGTTGTTTGACTCGTTAACAGCCAAGTATGATACAACTGCAAAATTACATGTGCAGTTGCTACTACAGAAATATAACTTTTTTAGAATGAAAGAAGGAGAAAATGTAGTAGAACATGTAAATCACATACTAGTGATGGCTAGAGACCTAGCCGTAGCGAAATCAGTCATCCCCGAACCGATACAGATATCAACCATGTTGAACAGTCTACCTCCATCATGGAACATGATCACCACTGCCTTAAGACTAGGGCCTGAAATCAATCTTTTTGAGTTGCCCCTAAAACTAGCAATTGAGTAAGAACATATGCTCAAAAACAAAAAGGAGAAATTGCTAGTGGTTGAAGATGAGTTAGCATAGCTCCAAATCCAACCAGAAAAAGAAACCAAATAAAAGCTTGGGTAAGAATTAAAAGAAAGACAGTCAAAGTTTTAAGAAATCGTAGGAAACCACTTTCCGGATCAAGTGTTTTAACTGTGGAAAGATAAGACACTATAAGAAGGACTACCGAAAAAGAAAGGTAGAAGAAACAACCCACAGCGCGGACAGTCAGAGAAGCAGGATATAATCTGCGTAATTTCAAAGTGTCTATACCTGGACCGTCCAGTTACAGGTTGGTGGATAGACTCGAGAGCTATAAGACATATCTCAAAAACTAAGGAAGGGGCAATGGACCTAAAGGAATACCAACCCATATAACATCGTGTATAAATGGGAAACAATACTTTTTTAGATGTTCTGGGTATTGGATAATTTAGGATATTTGTATAAGGCAAACCAATTGTATTGACCGATGTATTAATTGTGTCATCAATAAGGCACAATCTGGTCTCGGTCCCTGTCTTAGTTAAGAAAGGTTTTGAAGTTAGGTTTATACCTAACAAGGTAAATGTGGGCAAACATGGGATAATCTTGTTCTCAGGAGAATTTGATGTAGAACATGGACTGTTCAAGTTATCAGATAATGAAAATCATCAATCTTCTGTTTATATTGAGAGTGTCTTTTCTGTTGATGTGAATATGTGGCATAAACGCCTAAGACATTTAAGTCTAGAAAAGTTGAGGAAATTATCCAACTTTGACTTATTGCCCCGATTTGAGAAAAAAACTTTCAACAAGTGTAAAGCTTGCATACAAGGGAAAATGATAAGGAAAGTCTTTCCCAAAAAAATAACAAGGGCAACAACCCTGTTAGAAATTATTTACACAGATTTATTTAGACCTTTCAGAGTAAAGACACGTCGAGGAAAGGGTTACTTTATAACCTTTATCGATGATTACTCTAGATATATGTATATATATCTTTTGACACATAAATCAGAAGCACTTGATGCTTTTAAAGAATATAAGTAAGAAGTAGAAAATAAATTAGGGCATTCGATCAAAGTCTTGAGATTAGACAGAGGAGGTGAGTATACCTCGACAGAATTCTTGGAATTTTGCAGACTTTGGTATTGCTAAACAAAACTCAATGCCCAGGACACCTCAGCAAAATGGTGTAGCTGAAAGATACAATAGAACCTTGCTGAACATGACAAGGTTTATGTTGATTGATGCCTCTACCAAGGGTATTTTGGGAAGAAGCAGTAAGTACAACCGTTTACGTACTCAACAGAGTACCATGTAAAGTTGTATTCACTGCACCATATGAGATGTGGTTTGGAAGAAAACCCAACCTAGGTCATCCCTAGAGGTGGGGATCAATTTGTACATGTTAAGATTCTTGATAAGTCTAGAGATAAACTAGACAATAGGTCCTTGAGGTGTATGTTTATTGGATATCCAAAAGGTTCAAAAGGATATCGATTTTATCATAAGGACCACGGACTCATTGAAAGTAGAGATGTTAAATTCTTTGAAGATTCTAAGAATGACATCCTAGAAAACAATGAGGAATGTGTTGATGATTTAGTAGATTTAGACCAATCATCTTTTGAGCCCATAGAAGATCTTTCTTGAACTATTGATACCTTAAGTGGACATAAGAGACCAAGAGCCACTCCGTCCTACTTAAAGGATTATCACACTTATCTTGCATAGGAAGTGTGTAATTCGGTAGATTTAGATGAGTTGACTGATAACTTGAATTATCAGCAAACAATGAACTTATTGGAAGCAACAGACTGGAAGAAAGCCATGGATGAGGAAATTGAATCCATTGAGACAAACCAAGTCTGGGAATTCGCTGATTTGCCAAAAGGAAGGAAAGCTATAGGTTGTAAATAGGTTCTGAAAAAGAAATACAAGGTCAATGGTACAATCAACAAGTTTGAAGCGAGGTTGGTTGTAAAGGGTTTTTTACAAAAAGAGGGAATAGACTATGTTGAGACATATTCCCCAGTTGCAAAATTTGCATCCATACGGATAATCCTGGCAATATCTACTATGATTTAGATTTACATGAGTTAGATGTAAAGACAGCCTTTATAAATGGTGATTTAGAAGAAATCATATACATGCAGTAGCCCGAAAGATTTGTAGTTGAAGGCTAAGAAGATAAAGTATATAGGTTGAGAAAATCACTATATGACCTGAAACAGTCAACTCACCAATGGTATTTAACCTTTCAAAATGCCATTACAGAACTTGGGTTTGTGGCTAACAAACTTGATCACTGTGTTTATGATTGGAACAGTGAGAGCCACTTTGTCATCTTATCATTATATATGGATGACATATTGTTAACTGGAAACAACAATGAGATGATTATCAAAACCAAGTTATGGTTGAACTCCAAGTTTGAAATGAAGGATATGGGGGAAGCATCTTATATCCTTGGTATAAAGATCTCTATAGATAGAGAATCTAGACCCTTATGACTAAGTCAGGAGAGATATATAGACTATATCCTCAAAAAGTTTAAAATGGATGAATGCAAGTCTGCAAATACACCTTTAGCAAAAAGGGTAAAATTGAGTAAGGCTGATTGTCCTGGTGAAGGAGACGATAAGCCTAATGTTCCTTATGCACAAGCTGTTGGCAGCTTGATGTATGTTATGCTGTGTAGAAGGCCTGATATCTGCTTTGTTGTTGGTCTTGTTAGTAGATATCAAAGTAATCCTAGTTGGCAGCATTGGGTAGCTATGAAAAGGATTCTAAGATATCTGAAAGGAACAAGGGACTTGAAATTATGTTTTCAAGCAAATGAACTGAAAGTGGTAGGATACTTAGATGCTGACTTTGATGGGAGCAAAGATGACAACAAATCTACCTTAGATCAAATATTTTTATTTGGAGGTGGTGTCATTTCTTGGGCATGTAAGAAACCGGGCTGTGTAGCGTTGCATACACAGGAAGCTGAGTATGTTGCTTGTTGTAAGGCTGCAACAAGTGTTGTCTGGATAAGCCGCTTCATACGAGATTTGAAGTTGGAGATAACAGATGAGTCAATGGTAATCTATTGCGATAACAATGCAGCAATTACTCTTATTAAGAGTGGAGAGGATTGCTCAAAAAGCAAGCATATAATGGTAAAATACCACTATGTTCATGATATGATTATGAGAAAGGAAATATACATCTCATACATGCCAACGATCGACATGGTTGCAGACCCCTTAACAAAAGGCATAACGAAAGAACTCTTCTCAAAACATATTGGAAACATGGGTTTGAGATATGTTTGATTTGTTGTATAGGCAAACAACCATACAACAGATATATAATTGTTGTATAGGTAAATAACCTTACAACGGATGACTTATTGTGTAGGAAAATAACCACACAACAGGTTCTGATTACAATAATAATCAAGAATCGACATAACTAGGGAAAACCCCTTAAAAGTGGGAGGAAAACCAGTATGTCGATACACTTGGCTCGAATGGCCAAGTGGGAGATGTTACAAAATGGTGGTCATTCTCGGCTCGGGTAACGGCTGGACTGACCATCCAGCTGTTATCTAAGGATCAGGCCAAATCATGTAACAGACAGCCGTTACCAGATTTTTCAGTAACGGCCGCTCGTTAAAGCTCCCAAATGAGGGAAGCCACAGGTGGATAAGCTCAGACAATGGAGGAGCGTCTACCTATAAAAAGGCACGCACATAAAGAGACAAAAGTAGTGATATTCAAAAGAGAAAATACCGAAAAATCACAGAGAAAGACTTTGTCTGAGTAAGCCCCTCTGAGGGAACCTCGTGTCCATCCCCTTCACTGCTGTGTATTTTTTTTCATCTATCAGGAAAGAAGAGAGATACAAGAATCCGGCGAACATGAGCATCCTTCATTGCAAGGTATTCTTCGTCGCCGTCACAACAATCACTATGGCACCAATGACACTGAAACCAGAAAATCAATCTAAGTTATGAGAACATTCACGTGAGACCATTTTCTCGAGAATGGCATGAAATACTAGCGTGAAAAGGTTGAAAAAATCTGTAAGTAATAATTTGAAGCAAAGATATTATATAATGGGAAAAAGTTCACATGGTTCGACGAAAATCCAATTTGGTACAAGGTAATTTTGACGCAATCATTTAGGTGTAAAATCGTCAATCTCGTCAGTCCATGTCTAATCCAGATTCCTTTTCAACAGTTAGATATTAGATCGTCATTTTCTGTCATTCAAAATTGTATAGCAAGGACTGTTTCAGGAGGTGTGATGGAAGAAGTTTGCTGTGTTGGAAACGTGCCTGCTCTCTCTCTCTCTCTCACAGGACTCTCATGCACACAGATACGCACAAGATCTTAAAGTGTGATAATGGAGAAAGGACTGCATGAAGAGGTTTTCTATGTGCCAATATTTTTTGAAAACGTGCCTACCTTCTCTCTCCCCCCCCCTACACACACAAGACTCGCATGCGCACAGATACACACACAAACACGCACAAGATCTTAGTGTGATAATGGAGAAAGGACTGCATGAAGAGGTTTTCTATGTGCCAATATTTATTGAAAACGTGCCTTCTCTCTCCCCCCCACACACAAGACTCGCATGCACACACACAATCACGCACAAGATCTTAAGGTGTGATAATGGAGAAAGGATTTACCCTCCTAGGTAAATGACTTCATGCAAGATGAAGGAGCCCATGATAGCAACGACGATCATCACTAGAGGGCTGAAGGCAGTTGCAAAAACTGGGCCCTTCTTCTCCATAACTAGGCCTTGCACATAGTAAGCGACTCCAGAGGCAATCAACTTTCCTGTTTTGATTTGGTTAGACCCTCTACTGTTGCAACTGTCGCAAAAGCCCAGCAGCTCCCTGTCATTAATTTGGACAATCAAACCTACTTGTTATATATATGTCTCCATAAGACACCTCTCCCTCCCCATTTTCCTACCCCCCCTCCTCTCTCTTTATATATATATATATATATATATATTCCAAGCCCATGAATTTTGTATGTTGAGAAATTATACTGACCACATTGTCCCTGGTTCTTAACGCCTGTAACGGCTCCGAGAGTCCTCCAATCGATCGATGCAGGTGCTTTGAGATTGAAGGTTCCGGTGCCATTAACGGCGGCTCGGTAATGGGGTACGTAGCCAGTGTACAATGCCTTGAACTCTTTGTTGGTGAGGTCTCCAAAGGCATTGAGTTCCACAGTGAAGGACGCCCGAGTGAAAACTGAGTGGGATACCTTTTCATAGCTACTGCCTGTTATCCACATAAAAAATAAAAAGAATTAACGTAAGTTATTTCTCCAGTATTTTGAACCTCCCAGCTAAAAACTAGGGAGAAATTTAAGCTATGACAAGATTTATATCCTTTCTGTGCACGCATTAAGTTGAATAAAAAGGTGTATTTTGTTCAGAAGTATGCGTGAGTTGGTTTGATCTTTTTGCCTGTACTATGAAGAAAGCTGCCCAAGCAAGGCAAGCAATGATGAGAAAAATTGAGCCCTTGAACCAATCTTTGTCAGCCGATGCTGCTGCACCAGTGCTCGCAGCATCTGTGGTGCTCAGGTGCTCATGCTTAGCCCAGGGCAGCTCAACGATCGATCCTTTGTACAAGGTCATCAGCATAGCCCCTGCTACTGTCAATAGTGTTCCTGCTATTTTGGCCTGACTCCTGAGCCTCATCAGATGTACTTTCTCCATTCTAGCATAAAAAAACGCACCAAATTAACCATTAGTTTACCACTTTACAGACACACATATAAATTAACCTTATCACCACACAAGAACACACACGCGCACTAAAACAGACATGTAAAGAACTGTAATACCTGCGGAGGACAGCCATGACAAAAGTAAGTGCAGGCAGAATATTGCTGATGGCACATGAGAAAGTGGGAGATGTAAACTTTAATCCAGCATAATAGAAGTTTTGATCAATCACAGGTCTGCCAAGGCATATAGTTTATTATCATCTTTGGTTGTTGGTATCATCATTCACATAAACATGTGGTGAAAGAACAAAAACTGATCTTTTTAAACTCACCCTAGTGCACCCAGTACAAAAATCAGCATAAAATTTGAGAACGTCATCTTTGGCCTAACTGTCCTGCATCAACAATGCAAAATCACGCAATATGAATTTCGATAATAGATTGGATTGAGAACTTCTTCACAATATTGGATCAAAATTTTGTCTACCTTTCCACAAACAGCGTGAATGGAGCAATGACAGCCGTTGCGAAGGCGTGCCGATACACGACTAACACGCAGTGACTCATTCATCTGTTGAGGGACACCTTAGTGATGATGATCATGCCTGCGTAGCCAAATTGAAGGGAGATCATTGCAAAATACGGGTTGCTGCTCTGTATGAAGTTTGTGAAACAACTTCCGGCCATTTGTGTGGGATAATTTTCTTAGTGAGTGCTGAACCACAGTCAGTAGCGGGCAAAGGCAAACCCCACCATCAGTTGCCGAGGCATCCTTGCCATCCGAAACCGAGACGCCGCTCGAAGAGCGTGGCGGTGGCGGTCATATAAGACTATGGCCTCAAAGTGAAAGGGTCTAGCGGAAAGCGATTGGTAACGTCTTGTTGAATGCTTCTGCAATCTTTGGAAAGCGATTGGTAACGCTTTCTTCAGATCGCCTCCCCGTAAATAAAATAGAGAGTATTGAATACTTACTTTTTGGGTTTTTGGGTGAGATGCTACGAAGCACCATATATATTCAAGTATCCAAAGTAGTTCGTAGTTTCTTTCCGTTTCCTTCGCTTTCTTATACTTTTTCGGCAGCAAAAGAAGAAGATGATGCTGTATAAGTACACATAAACACACACACACACACACACACACACACACATATATATATATATATATATATATATATATATATATATGAAGAGAGAGACTTTTATCATTTAAAATCCTTTCAGCCGTGCTCCTTGAATACTTAGCAGCTGTTTGACACATATATATATATATAGAGAGAGAGACTTTTATCATTTAAAATCCTTCCAGCCGTAATTCGCTCCTTGAACACTTGGCAGCTGTTTCACAGACCTCGAAGTTGGTGTAAAGACTACGATTACTTTGCGATATAAAGCAAGTTTATCTGTAGAAACAATTATACCGATAATGGTTGTTAACATTATGCACAAGGATTATATGTAGAATTATACTTTTGTTTAGAGACCATAATTTTAAAAGTTATAATAGCAAACTGAAAATGGGTATACATTAAAATTTTGGGCAGATCCTACATGCATGCTAATCAGCTTTATGAACAATTTTGTTCGGTTCACCTTAGCTCATATAAGCTTGTTAAGTATATAAAACTTTATGTACATATATGCTAATTGATGTGATGGGCATAATGCAACCAAATTTTCAACACAGGTTCTTAAGGAAAACTGCAACTTAAAAGTTATGCAAGCATCTCATGTTTAGTTGGTTGAACTTGGCCACTCTTTGTTTCAGCCTTTAAATGCATTGAAGGAGATTTACTTATTTTTAGTTGCATTTATTTAATTTGATTACGACAACTAGATTTGCTCCATTTGAGTCATTTAATGAAATTTAATAGTGAATAGTTTACATGCGAGAGTAGGTGATCTGAAAGCTAATGGATAATATTTTCTTTTCTGGTACAATGGGGAGACTGAAGCCCGATGGACGCTCAGAGTATCGGACTCGTGACCTTCAACTTGTGAGTAAACACCCTAGCCAAATGAGCTATTGATCGTCAAGTATTGAACTCAAGCCAGATGCAGACCACATATATCGAACTCGTGACCTTAAGCTTGTGAGTCAAGGCCTAAACAGGTGAGGTATTACTTCTTGTGCCAATATCATGAACTTTGAGGTCTCTAGGGTTCTATGTTGAGTTAGGAAACCAAACTCGTGCTCTTAGAAATTTGTTATTAATAATTAAATATTTCTGTTGCTTTGCTAATAAAAATAGCTCTTTAGAGGAAAACCCAAAAAGTGTAAAATATCGGTTTCATTAATTTAATTTAGAAAAGTATTAATCCTCACCATAAACTAAGATAAACCATGATTGCCTTAATTGGGGTTTCTAGCTTTATCCTTGGTTAATCTCAATATTTAATTGGAGGATAATACTAATATATACTGATTGCATATTAAGAAGTTTACCCCAAAGCAAGATAATGGCTAAAGTGCCTCTTTCTTTACCGAGTAATGTCAGCCTTGATTTGAGGGCAAATGCTCAATCTCAAGGGACTGCAAGATTGGCAGCAATAACATTTATATTCATAAAATATCTCTTTTTTCAGGTCATACTTTGTATGTGATTGTGATCATCAATCTCATGGCAATTACATAAGTTTAGTTTTAATTTAGAAAATTCGGGCGGCCACCAACTAGGCCGTTGAACCCGAATTTGCAAGAACCTGATTATGAGCTGCTCTTTGTTTGGCTCGTGTTGACACGCTGGCCTTGGCTTGTATAGGCATTCTTGTCTGGCCGAGCACGAACAGGTTGAGTTTGGTTTATGTCCTCTCTTTGCACGAACTTGATCAGATTGAGATGAACGATGTGTATTTAGAGAATTGCAATTGCAGGACAGATGTCCCCACATGGAAATCCCACAGTCCCCTCGATGCCAACAACACCAACCAAGCCATTGGCACAAGAAGTTGCAAATGCTCAATAGTTTAATCATGACTATGTGGAGGGAAAGAGAGAGAGAGAGAACGATGGGTGGGGAAGTGGCTGGTTTTCTTTCCCACTAAGCTTTCCTCTAACCTTATCACCACACAAGAACACACATGCGCACTAAAACAGACATGTAAAGAAGTGTAATACCTGCAGAGGGAAGCATGTAAGCCTATAGGAGAGGAGACGATAAGCCTAATGTTCCATATGCACAAGCTATTGGTAGCTTGATGTATGCTATGTTGTGTACAAGACCTGATATCAGCTTTGTTGTTGGTTTTATAAGTAGATATCAAAGTAATCCTAGATGACAACATTGGGTAGCTGTAAAAAGGATTTTAAGATATCTAAAAGGAACAAAAGACTTGAAACTGTGTTTTCAAGCAGATGAACTGAAAGTGGTAGGATACTCAGACACTGACTTTGCTGGGAGCAAAGATGACAATAAATCAATCTCGGGACAAATATTCTTATTTGGAGGTGTTGCTGTTTCTTGGGCATGTAAGAAACAGGGTTGTGTAGCATTGCATACAGAGGAAGTTGAGTATGTAGCTTGTTGTATGGCTGCAACTAGTGTTGTCTGGATAAGCCGCTTCATATGAGATTTGAAGTTGGAAATAACCGACAAGCCAGTTGTTATTTACTGTGATAACAATGCAACAATTACTCTTATCAAGAGTGGAGCTGATTGATCAAAAAGTAAACATATAATGGTGAAATACCACTATGTTCATGATATGGTTATGAGAAAGGAAATATCCATCTCATACATGCCAACAAACGATATGTTGGCAGACCCCTTGACAAAAGGCATAACAGAGGAACTTTTCTCAAAACATGTTATAAACATGGGTTTGAGATATGTTTGATTGTTGTGTTTGAAAACAACCACACAACGGATAAAAGTGTTATACAGGTAAATAACCATACAACAAATAGAGTGTTGTGAAGGGAAATAACCACACAACAGGTATTGATTGCTGAAGCAATCATGAATTGACATTACTGGGTAAACCCTAAAAAAGTGGGAGAAAAACCAGTATGTCAATGCACTTGACTCGAATGGCCAAGTGGGAGATGTTACAAGAGTTACGATGGCCATTCTCGGCAACTCAATCTGGTAACGATTGGACTGTTCATCCATACCATTACCGGAAATAAGAGTTACAGATAAGGGTCAAGAATGTAACCGTCAGACCGTTATCGGATTTTTCGGTAACCATCCGAATTTAGCTGTTCGGAAGAGAGAAACCTAACGTGAAAAGCCATGAGACGGTGAGCAAGCACTGCTTTATAAATAGAGCAATGCATATAAAGAAAAGAGAGAGAATAATACAAAATTAATAGTCTCCCTGGATAAAGCCGCTGTAAGGAAACCTCGAATCGTCAAAACACCATTTTCATTGTTGAAGATCGTCTGAAGCCTTTGACACAGGAAGGAGACACGGTGTTTTTCCGGCAACTGAAAAACAATAGAATCAGTGAGAGTCTCGGAGATCCGTCATCATCCGTATGATCATAAAACAAGGAAGAATGACTTCTAAAATCCTCATAATATATTCCTTTTCTTTCACTTTCTCAATCAGTCGTGTGGTTGTTTTTGGTGTTGTTATTGTGGTGTAAAGGGAAGAAATTACTTTCTTTATGATGTAAAAGGACTACGTTGTTGGGATGCTCAGCAATTAGGAGAAGAATATGTTACGTTTAGCTGTAAGAAGCTTGTATTTGTGTTGCTAGATGGCTCTTCAAGGAGGCCTAGAGGGAGCTTTTCGTATGTACTATTATCATTTCCGTTGTGAAAAGATGCTGATATGTAGGAATAAGATGGTGGAATTGATGATGATTGTGTTTATGATTTCATTGTCTGATGCTGGATCGAAAAGGAATTACTCATTGTTGCTCTTTGCCGTTTTGTTTCATCTAATTGGAGGAGTCTGAATATTTCTCGAGAATCGCTGAAGTTCCTGCCTCACTTCGTGTTCCATGATTGTGAGATCCTTCTACGTTATTGCACTTTGGTGATTGCCTTCTCATATGTCTTTAGCATTGTGTGTGCATCAATAAATGAACAAATAAATGAAGGTAGAATTAAAGTACGCCAGAATTGGCCTAAAACTTGTCTTGACAATTAATGTCAATAAGAATATGTTGCACACACACATCACTGGCCGTCGCGTAAATAGATATATTTCTGATTTTTTTTTGCTTTTCTGATCGTAACCGCTCCGTCCATAACACTTTTTGGATGTAAAAGTACGATTCTTCATAAAATCATGATTATTGTTTTATAAGGATCTTAACCACTTGCTGCATATCTCAAACTTGCAATCGTAATGAGAGAGAGAGAGTGGTGATCGGTGGAGTGGTCTTCAAAACCTTGGATCCAAACGGTTTCGTCATTCTAGGGGCTGACGAAGGTTGTATTTGTAACTGACGACGAAACGGCGCAATCATCACCGGAGGTGACCCTCTCGTGGTGTCAAAACTGTTACTACAGATATTGGATGTTGACATGTCTCGTTTGGTTGAACACGATCAACTCAATAAGTAGATTTAGTGGGATCAAACATTTTATCAACTACTCTCATATCACACTCTCAGTCGGATTCTTTTTATTGATTTATGGAAAAATTATTTTTATAAGTTTCTTAATAAAAATAAAGATGTTAGTATTAGTTCAAGAGAGTTAGACAAATTAAAAATATATATAAACCATAATTTCTACTAATTTATTCAAAAGAATGAAGTAAAAAAAAACTTTTCAACATACTAAAGGTAGTAAATCGGTAGGACGAGACAATATTCCTATAAAAGTTTGAAAAATTTTAAGAGAAAAAGAAATCACTTGGTTCATAAGACTATTTAATGAAATATGGAGAAATCAAAAAATGTCGAATGAATGGAGAGCGAAGACACTTATATCCATATATAAGAATAAGGAAGACATTAAAATTGTATGAATTATCTGAGTATCAAGTTAATGAGTCATACTATAAAATTGTGGGAAAGAATTATCGAACGTAGGTTAAAACAAGTATCGAGTACAACAGAGAACCAATTTGGATTCATATCAATTACATCTATTGTTGAAGCGATTTACCTTTTGAAACGTTTTATGGAACATTTTAGAGTAAAAAAAAACATTCACATGATATTTATTGATTTAGAAAAAACTTACGATAGGGTACCGAGGGAAGTTCTTTGGAGAACCTTGGAAAAAAGAGGTATCCCATTGACATACATAAACTTTATAAGAGACATGTAGGATGGTGCAAAAATACCTGTGAGGACTTATGAAGGAATGACAAACTTCTTTAAAGTTAATATCGGGTTACATCAAGGATCAACTTTAAGTCCATACTTATTTAAAGTGGTGATTGATGAGTTAACAAAACATATTCAAGATGAAGTTACCTTGGTGTATGTTATTTGCATATGACATTGTGTTAGTGGAGGAGTTTAAGGAAAAAAGTTAATAGAAAATTGGAACTATGGAGAGAAACATTAGAAAGTAAAGGCTTCCGACTTAGTAGAACAAAGACATAATATATTGAATGTAAGTTTGATCATTTGGTTACTTAAGATGACATAGAAATTAAAATTGGCACACATTGCATTTCTTAAAAGGAAAGTTTTAAATACCTAGGGTTAATTTTTTAGAGTTATAGAAGAATTGATGGAGATGTTATACATATAATTAATTTTAGTTGATTAAAATAGAGAGGAGCATCAAGTTTATAGAGTAGCAATTAGACCTGCCATGTTGTATGGTTCTGAGTGTTAGGTAGTTAATCATCAACATGTACAAAAGATGTTTGTGACAGAAATGAAGATGTTGAAATAAAAAGATCGTATACATAATGAGGTTATTAGAAATAAATTATGTGCGAGACAAATAGAGTATAAAATGATAATATTGTTTAAGGTGGTTTGGACATATAGAAAGAATAAAAAAAAAAGGACGTGTAAGAATGTCCGAATAACTAGATTTTGAAAGTTTTAAAAGAAATAGAAGATGACCACAAAAGTGTTGGAAAGAAAAAATAAAGAATGATCTAGCTTAGTTGTTGTATATGTAGAGAGAGTGTTTTCTGCGTGTGAAGTTTATCAATACCATTGCTGGCAATAACATTGTGGTAGAAAGGAGCCCGCTGAAGATTCCCCTAGTTTGATCCTTCAGATGCATTAGCTGCGGGCTTGAAGAGTTTACGCACTCATCTGCGTGAGCGAGAACGAATCAGAAATTATGTGCAGGGTATTGCAGAGAGGATAAGTAAAAGATAAGCACGGAGCTATTAGCATGGTTCTGCTTAGTGCCTTTCCCTGGTTTCTTTCACAATCTTTGTTAGAGGTCTCCTCTAATTTATATACGTTCGTGGATGATCATAAGATAATTTCTTTTCATGGTATGCTTTCCTTCTTACTGGATACTTGTAAATCCTTGGAAGGACTTGAGATGGGCATTCTTTGATCAGATACAATATGCTGATTCTGTGTTCTCGTGGTGTTATGTGAAACCACACAGGAGCAGGTTTCTTGTGAAATCTATCTAAAGGTGACCAACTGTAGAACTTTAGAGGGCATTTTATTCCTCCCCACATTTACTTGCAGACATCCACCAATATCTCCACCGATCAGGGCATAGACTGTACTGGTAGGAAAACTGTCTTGCATTGCTCAGAGGAAAAAACCGAGTTGGTGCATCCGAAGCAGCACCCTTAGTTCGTTAGCAATCCGATCATTTGAATAGCCAATATAGGTATGGAAGTTGGCACCAAACTCAGTATAACCAACATTCAGGTCATCAGAAAGCCCTTTTCCTTGAAGAAAATGAAGCGAAAGAGTCCCATATGTGAGTAGGATACGTTCAAGAAAAACTAAGCAAGTGGATCAAAGATACTAATTCAACTGAAATTGTTTATCTTCTACAACCTTTACTGCCCATCAGTCTCGGTACTCCTCGACCTTCAACGGAAGTTGAGGTCATATCGGTTCAACAATCAACTAAACTGAACACCCCTTCACATGGGGTTCAACTGAGCTGCGAAACAAGGGATGTAATGCACAATCCACTCTTGCTGGTCTTGTATGTCGTCGGCTTTCAAACCAAACCATGCATGGCTTAAACCTGTTTATATTCAATTCACAAGAAAATGCATTTGGCTTATCATCAATTGAATCAAGTGAGAGTTGTTTTGCAAAATGAAATTAGCTTATCAGATTCAGCGGCTGCATTTCACAACTTATCCACGCCAAAAGATCCAAGAATATCAACAAGAAAGTAAGAATTTAGCCACATAACTCGAAACATGTTTTATACTGCAATAGAAAATATATAAACATCCAAAAATTGCTTCCCTTAATATTTGGAAGCATACATGTTTAAATGGTTACATATACTAGAGTGGAAGCTCCGCTTTCTATAGGCGAGGTAACTGTTTCAGGCCATATAGGGATTTTTTCAACCTATATACTTTATCTTCTTAGCCTTCAACCACAAATCTTTTGGGTTGTTGCATGTATATGATTTCATCTAGGGTTGTTGCATGTATATGATTTCATCTAAATCTTTGTTTAGAAATGTTGTTTTTACATCTAACTGATGTAAATCCAAATCATAGTATGCAGATATTGTCAAGATTATTCGTATATATGCAAATTTCGCAACTAGAGAATATGTCTCAACATAATCTATCCCCTCTTTTTATGAAAAACTCTTTACAACCAACCTTTCTTTAAACTTGTAGATTAAACCATCAGCCTTGTATTTCTTTTTCATAACACATTTACAAACTATGGATTTCCTTCCTTTTGGCAAATCAGTCAATTTCCAAACTTGGTTTTTCTTAATGGATTCAATTTTCTTATCCATGGCTTTCTCCTAATATATTGCTTCCGATGAGTTCATAGCTTGCTAATAAGTTAAGTTATCAGTCAACTCATCTAAGTCCACCAAATTACACATTTCTTCTGAAAGATAAGTGTGATAATCCTTTAAGTAGGATGGAGTAGTCCTTGGCCTTTTGTGTCCACTTAAGATTTCGGTTGTTTCAGGAAGTTCTTTTGTGGGTTCAAAAGATGAAAGGTTTAGATCTACGAGACCTTCAACACATTCATTATTGTCTTCTAGGATGTCATTCTTAGCATTTTATAAGAATTCAATATCTCTGCTTTCAATTAGTTTGTGGTCTTTATGATAAAACCGATATCCTTTTGATCCTTTCGGATATCCAATGAATATACATCTTAAGGAACTTCTGTTTAGCTTATCTCTAGACTGATCAAGGATTTTTACATGCGCAACAGATCCCTACCTTTTGAGATGACCTAGGTTGGGTTTTCTTTCAAACCACATCTCATATAGTGTGGTGAATACAACTTTACACGGTACTCTATTGAGTATGTAAACAGCTATACTTATTGCTTCTCTCCAAAATACCTCTGACAGAGAGGCATCGATCAATATTGACCTAGTCATATTCAACAATGTTCTATTGTATCTTTTAGCTACACTATTTTGTTGAGGTGTCCTGCGCATTATATTTTGCTTTGTAATTTCAAAGTCTTTATAGAATTCAAGAAATTTTGTCGAGGTATATTCACCACCTCTATTTGATCTTAAGACTTTGATTGAATGCCCTAATTGGTTTTTCACTTCTTACTTATATTCTTTAAAAGCATCAAGTACCAAAAGATATAAATACATATATCTAGAGTAATCATCGATAAAGGTTATAAAATAAACCTTTTCATGATATGACCTTACTCTAAATGGTCAACATAAATTCGTGTGAATAACCTCCAACAGAGTTGTTGCCCTTAATGATTCCTTGGAAAAAACTTTCCTTGTCATCTTTCCTTGTATAAAAGCTTTGCACTTGCTGAAAGTATTTTCCTCAAATCTAGGAAGTAAGTCAAAGTTAGATTATTTCCTCAACTTTTCCACACATATATGTGTAAGGTGTTTATGCTACATATTCGCATCAACAGTAAAGGCACAATCAATATAAGCAGAAGAAGTATCAATTTCATTATCACAAAATTTAAATAGTCCATGTTCTACATCGAATTCACGAGAGAATAAAATTCTCCCATGCATTACCACAGTCACCTTATCAGGAGTAATCCTTACCTCAAAACCTTTCTTTACTAAGGTAGGGACTGAGACCATACCTTATAAATGACACAATTAATATATCAGTAAATATAATCGGTTTACCTTGTACAAAAATTCTAAAGGACCCAGTACCCAAAACATTTGAGAATGTGTTGTTGCCCATGTAGACTCAATGTTCGCCTAGGTTGTATTCCTTCAGATTCATTGCTCCTTGGTCTTTAAGACGTGTCGTGTAGCTCTGGAGTCTATGCACTAACCTGTCACCGAGCAGTCCATATACTAAAATTACGCAGATTATGTCTTGCTTCTCCGACTGTCCGCGTTGTGGGTTATTTTATACATCTCTATTTGTTTCTGAGTTGCGTCTGGTAGTGGTGGACGCATGGTTTCCTTTAATACATACTCAACACCCTCAAGTGTTAGAGTAAGTAAGATTCTTCTTTTTCATGTTTGAAAGTTAATACCGTTCAGTTTCTCAGTTTTTGCCAATTCAGACACACATATTCTTGAACTCATTTTTATGTGTTTGGTAATTATAACAATTAGACGGTCTAAAAAGAAAATAAACATAAAGCAACAAGCACACATAACAGGAAGCATGTTAGAATGACGCATAATATCATAAAAACAAACCAAAGACAACTTCATTAGCAACTTTGGACAAACTTAAAATTTTCCCAAAAATTTCTACCTTTTGTATTTTTTAAATAATACTAGGGGTAAAATTATAATTTTAACTGTCTATCCACTTTTGAAATTTTCTTAAAAACTTAAGAACAGACTTAAAATTACTGTTTGTTATTTATGTAAAATTTGGAACTGATTAGGGTTAAAACTGTAACCCTAAGCTAAACGTGTAATTCTTTCAAAAGTATAGGGCCAAACCTGTCTTTTGACTGTCTAGCAGAAATGTAATTATTTAAACTGAGAAGGGCAATAAAGTAATCAATAAGGGTAGAACAGTCTTTTTACCTGAAAATATCTGTATATTTTCATAATTTTGTCCAGTAACAGTTTGATAATAACTGAAAATCGACCGGGGCAGAATGGACTTTTTAGTCCGGTGCCCAAGGCGGTTTTCGGAAAACTGCCAATGGTTTTCCAAAATCGTTGGCGGTTTCAGAAAAAATTGTGGTTTCAGTTCACGGTTTTCAGAAGGGGATAAATACCCTATAGAGAGAAAATTTGGAGGGAGAGAGAGAGAGAGAGATTCGCAGCGGGCATCACACATGGCCTTTGGTTTTCAAAGTGCGTGGACTGCAGTTTTCTGCACCTTTCTCGGCTTTTGCCGATATTCAGCCTTTTCCTTTTACAGCTTTTCCCTTCTTCTTCTCTCTCTTATTTTTCCCTTCTTCTTCTCTCTCTTTTTTTTTTTCCTTTCTTTCTCTTTTTCATTAAAAGAGAGCGTACCTTTAACATCAGTGACAGCGTCGGATGGTGGTAGGGAGACAGTAAGTGGCATATCCAGAAAAGAGAGTATGGTTGGCTTGGCTGGCACTTTTTGGTTATCCTCATATCCATCATTCGTTCACGCTTGAGAAGCTCTTATCCTTTAGTGGTATCATTTTCCTGTAAATAAAAAATCCGTCACTCCATTTCTTAGCGATATCCAGAGTCACCCTTTCCCTTTTTCTCCTTTTAAAAGACCATAGTTTTGGGTTTTGGAATATCGAACTTTGCCAAATTGAACTGTACAACCAATGAAAACATGTAAAGGATTCATGAAAAGAGTTTGTGAAAACTTGACCCTTCATGGCCCTAATTCACTTCAATACCCCATAATAATTTCTCAATTGAAGTGGTAAGTGATGTTTAAGCATTTTTATTATCAAAAGCAGAATCAGGCCATAGTTCAACCCTACCTTTTTCCTGTTTTCAGAAAATATGCTGTAATAAATCTCTTGATTTAGTCGATTGATTGAGCTCTATTACGACTAATAATAGTCCATGTGCCCAACCCCCCTCAAAGTTGGAAGGCTTTGTGTGGTTTGATTTCGTTTATGTAGCAAGAAAAAAGAGAAGTAATAGAAAACCAAATAGGACTGGAAAACGAGTCGAACAAACTGAGAAGTACTGCTCAAAGTTTGGCCCACTTGTGTTTATATGTTTACGAACAATTTATGTTCAAAAGAGTTTTGTTATCTCATATGATGCGAAGTTCAAATCTTGAACTCGTTTGGAATCATGTTAGACCTCATCTGCGTTTGTGTTTGTTTTAGTTCTTGTTCAAAACAATATCCTAATATTACCTAGAGGAACCAGTATATTTGACTCGTAACTGATGTAACCACTGAAGAATCTAGTAGTCAAAAGAAGGTTTGCGTGAATTTTCGTGTTCAGGACGAGTCAAGCAGTTCACAAGCAAGTCGTCTTTTCCGTCAGCTTGACAGTTTGAGATGAGCTGAATGCACATTGCTCATGCTTACCTGAACATGGATGAGTTATCAACTTGGTTGGATGGACTGACTCGTGCTTTTCCACCTTACCTGCTTGCTTGGATGAATAGACTGATAATTCGCCAATTTGAATCACTTAAACGACAGCTCTGATATCCATCTATTTGACCTTTTCTTATCTAATTGATATCCAGTTTCGATCCCAATCAGTTAAATCACATCGTGGTCATGCTACGTTAGGAATTCCTAATTCCAAGTAATTTACATCGCTAATGATGCCGTTGTTTGCACGCTTTCCTCTCTAGCTTTCAAGTTTATATTTTGCGAGTTCGCTTCATTCAACTTTAGACCGAAATTGCGCAATCATTTAGACTTTAGAAAGAAAACTGAGCTGCTAAAGTATCATGCCCTACCCCGTACGTGGTGGCAATGGCCTTTGGCTGCTTGTTTGGATGGTTCAGGGCGTGGATAAATGAGTTGGCTGCAATAATATAAATGAATCAGTAGAAAATAATAGGAAGATCGACTTGATTTATAAGAAACATTCAAACAATGATTAGGGGAGATGGACTGTGAACCAAAGTGGAACACTTGATTTGTTCTAGGGTGCTTTTCTTTTAAGAGGCCCATACTCTGCAATCTCCTGTAAATGTGTACTTTCTAATGTTTATGAGAGAATTTTGTGTATTGAAGCCACTCCAACAACGGTCTCTTGGATCGTGATTTATGTATTTGAATTGATACATGTTTCTTACAAGCTCAATTTCTCAATAGATAGATAACTGGCTGAAACCACACAATAAGTAGCGTGAGATCATTTTTGTTACCGTCTGTAAGAAGGGCCGCCATGGAAACTACTTGCAGGTGCATCACTTTCGGGTCTGATCCAGAATTTAAAACAAAACCTGCACTTAAGTTTGTTTAGTATAAACGCAAGGAATAATGTCAACATTCGGTCTTGACATCATTCAGGAAATAGATCAACAGGTACTGCAGACTCCCAATGGGTTGGAACGAAATTTTATTTCGAACTTCAAATTTCATAATATCAAGTCTTTACATACTGTTGCCTTTCCCATCTAGATAACACAGTCGAGTTTAAGTAACCAGAAGGATCTTGTATTAAAGTCGAATTCAGGTACAAATAACCCAATCCAAACCCAACTGATAGGCGGATCCTGCCTCTGGTTCCCAAGACCATATCAAACGGGTTCAGCATTATGCTGCCAAATCCGCACCCACCCAACCCCCCTGAACTCAATGAAAATCTTTAGCTGGAAAATGAGGAAGCATAAGGAAGTTAGATTAGGAGACATACTGAAAGCAATTACGGCTATACTTGCAATAAAAATCGCCTAAATATTACAAGAAGTTCACACGATCTGATAAACATCCCACTGCAAAAAATACCTGCTCAACAAAAGATTTCCCAAAATGGAAACAAGAGAGCAGGATGAGGGTGTTCTTACCAAATTTCCACCCCAATGAATATCCATTCGCCTGTAAATCTAGTAACTCACTCGGTTCCCGGTTGCCGTTTCGATGACATTCTTGGACAACATATATGTGCGAGTAGACAATTGCTTTGTGCTTTCTATGATTTGCTCGTACCTGCAAGTTTCAGACAACCAGCAACATCTGACATCGTAAAATGAAGAAAGCAAAAATGGATTGGGATCAACAACTGCTCTAGGCATTAAACAAAATTATTATTGAAACTTACACATTCGGGTAGGTGGTACACATTACAACAGTCCCCGAAATTGAGTCGATTTTGGCATCAAGCTTAGAGTTCCGGACAAGATTCACTATCCATCTCTCAGCCTCATCATAGCTCATATTCAACTTCTCCGCAAGCATACTATACAATATCCAAGAGTAGAGCCATAAGTATGACCACAACAAAACAGAAATCATAACTCGGATTTACCAGAGTAGTATACAGGCAGCCAAACATATATATATACTGGGGGCCCTATCAAGGGGGCTGGGACGGCTACAGTCCAGAGTATATATATTCCCAGTGAACCCTACAAATTCATATATATATATATATATATATATATATATATATATATATATATATATATATATATATATATATATATACCTCGGGAGTATATACTCCCAGACCCTAGCCATCTCATCACCTTTGATGCATGATTGCACTCCATGTGATAAGGAGGGCACCTTGTTAGCATTGTCTCAGATCGTCCAAATTAAGTGCAATTGGATGGCTAGAGTCCCACAATATATATTCCTAGAGTATCCTACGGATTCCTATATGTATACAAACAAAGAACCAAGCCTTGTGAATCAAGCACAAGAAAACCTGATTAGAAGCATGGAGGATCATAACAGTAGAGTGTGATCAAAGTTTTAAGCATAATGAAGTGTTTCCCAAGATTATAACGAAGGTATAAGAGTCAAGTCACGTTGAAGTGTGAACCTCAACTGTTTTTGAAGAATAAAATGCATGTACATGAATATAAATACAACTACAACAACAACTAAGCCTTTTCCCATACTAGATGGTCGGTTACATGGATTCTTTGTTTCCACATAGCCTCTACCATGTGCCATGCTATGCTAGCAGTTAACTCAATATAAACTATATCATTCTTTATAGTTTCTTTCTAACACTTTTGTCGCCATCCTCTTTATCTTTTAACATTTTCACATCTTCTTACGGAAGCATCATTCAGTCGTTTTTCTACATTTTCAAACCAACTTAAACGATTTTCCCTCATTTTATCCTCTATTGATACTACTCTCAATTGGTTTCTAATAACCTCATTATGTATACGGTCTTTCCTTGTGTGACCACTCATCATCTTAATATAAGCTACGAACATTTTTTATACATGTTGATGATTAACTTCCCAACGCTTAGAACTATAAAATATAACAGGTCTAATTGTTGCTCTAAAATATTTACCTTTCAACTTAATGGTAACTTTTTATCACATAGAATACCTGATTCCTCTATCCATTTTAACCAACTGGCATTAATTATATAAGTAACATCTCCATCAATTTTTCCATCACTTTGAAAATTTGATTCTAGATATTTAAAAATTTCCTTGTGAGGTATGCATTGTGTCAATCTTAATTTATATGTCCTTTGAAGTACCCAAATAATCAAACTTACATTTTATATCTTATGTCTTTGTTCTACCAAGTCAGAAGCCTTTACTTTCTAACATTTCTCACCATAGTTCTAATTTCCTATTAACTTTTTTCTTAGACTCATCCACTAACACAATATGATCTCTAAATAACATACACCAAGATACTTCCTCTTGAATATGTTTGTTAACTCATCAATACAACAACTAAGCCTTTTCCCATACTAGACGGGGTCGGCAATGACTCATCAATGATCAATATAAATAAATATGGACTTAAAGTTGATTCCTGTTGTAACCCAATATTAACTTCAAAGGAGTCCATCATTCCTTCATGAGTCCTTACATATGTTTTTGTACCATCATATATGTCTCTTATAATAAGCTTTTTTTATATCAATAAATATCATGTGAAGGTTCTTTTTTGCTCTAATATATTTCATAAGATGGCATGAATCCGAATTGGTTCTATGTTGTACTCGAAACTTATCTTAACCTAGGTTAGATAATTCTTTCTCATAGTTTCATAGTGTGGCTCGTTAACTTGATACCACAATAGTTCAAACAATTATGAATGTCTTCTTTTTCTTATATATAAGTATATGTGTACTCGCTCTCCTCGAGCATCTTTGGGTTCTCCATATTTGATTAAGTAGTCTTGTGAGTCAAGTGAGCCTCATCTCTCCTATGATTTTCAATACTTCTATAGAAATATTGTTTGGTCCTACTGATTTACCAACCTTCATATATTTAAGAGCCTCTTTGACTTCATTCCTTTGAATATGCCGATAGAATCTCTTTACAACTACTGTTAAGAAAATAAAATCTCTATGTTCAAGAGATATCAAACACTCGGAGACAGGTAATTTTATTTGACTAAAAATTATAACGTAATTATGGAACCCTTGACATGTTCACGTTCAGCTCTCTTTTGCCTGTTCTTTCCCTTCACGTTTTTGCTTTATAATGCAACTTCTTTTAAGTGCACTAGGTTTTGCTTTCTTTTGGATAACCACTAGGTTTTACTTTTAATGACTGAAGTTCTATACAACAAAAGATAGAATATTAAAAATGACTAAACTAAGTTGATTAAATTATTTGGTATGATCGAGAATTATATAGCTTGGCCCTTGCCAATTTTTAAATATTTTCACATAGCATTTGCAACACCTATGCATAGATATGTATTTATGATAAGGATATTTCTTAGAGGCTTAAGCCTTTCACTAGAGGCTAAACTTCATTTTGGGGCTGAAAACCTTCTTTAAGCGACAGGCTAAAATCTAGAACTTCCTAAAAACAGCCATGTCTTCTAGGCTTCTTTGTTGCAGAGGAATAAAAGGCACAAGCCTCTAAGCACAAAAGTATCCTTTTAAAACCATGTCCCTAGTACAGACAATACGTGCAAGACCCAAGGCGCAGAATGTCATAACCATGTTTCTTCTGATTGCCATGGGCCTACAGTCAGGATGGTAGGGAATTTAACCAAGAAGGAATTAGGACAGTTATTAAAGTGCATCTCTCTTCAGATCCCAGAAACAGATAATATACAACAGCAAGTCCTAGTGTCCATTCTTTTACCCTAATAAAGTTGTATCTGACAGTTATGTCAAACTACTTATCAGACAATGTTTGCCCAAGCTACAACAAACTTCACGTCTAAATGAGGTTTTCCTCATTAGCAAAGATGCATAAATGGGAAGTCTGACCACTGGTGCATCAGCCTGATATGCCCCCAAAATGCATAAACAGATACCCACGTGTATACTCGCTTTCACCATGATATCCGACACAGCAATGGCCAAGACTTCCACTAACGACAATAAAATGAGATAGCAAAGTAAAAAGAATATTTCCAAATTCCTCAAAGTTGTCTTCCATACACTATTTCATAGTCACACATGGGGAAAGGATGGGAAGTGATAGTACTGAATGGGAAAGGTAAATATCTGATTAGCTCAATGAGTCAATGGTATACCATCTTTTATTTGTGAAGAAGTTACTGACCACTAACTGAAAGAGACACAGTGCAGCGTCAAGATAATCCATGGTAAGCAAACCTTTCCGCAATCACATACATTTAGCTACATTCTACAACTAAACAAAGAACCAAAAACTCATGATTGACCATCATAGACTCAAAATGGAACACTTCATTCCACTTCATGCAATAACGGAAAAATTAAAAACAGCTAAAAACTAGTGTTTCCATAAGATCATCAATTATTAATAACTGAACTAAAAAGAGAAAGGTTCTAAATCCAGGGAAGCCATTATATTATTTCTTGGTATTATTCCTTACCCAAGAAAGAGATTTAAATAAGGGGGGAAACTCATACTAACCCAATGTCAATACACCGATGTATGCAGCAGTATGTTTCAAATATGAAGAGACGAGCATTTTCTAGAAATTCATCCCTTAGAGGCACCGTGGAAAAGTTACCCTCTTGAACTTGCTTGCCCAGGAATGGGTCATTCAATATCACCTGCACGTTCATGGGAGAAATCTCTAAGAACAAAATGACTAGCACAACCTAAAGTGATTTCATAACACACAAATTCTTAGTAAATTAGCATAATTGCAACCTGTTCAATCATGCATACATAAGCTTTCATGTTTATGAATAACTATTTCAACAGATGGTGTTGTCAATATTTAAATCACGCTATGCTGTTACGTATGAAACTACATATGCACGTTAAAGCAGCAACAAAAACCATCGAAGGGACACCATCATACAAACATATCTTTAGAGAACCTGTAGTGACTACTAACATATGCTAGCAGGTCATTCTAGAGAAAGGAATCTTACATCTTCACATTCTTGAAGCTTTTGCTGTGCACCTTCAAAATCATAATTTATATAGAGGCATTCCAAAAACTCAGTGATGGGGTCCTTGTATGCATATTGCTCTTGCTGGATAACTTTGATTAACTCTGTTAGCATATTTCTTCTCCTTTTGTTTATAATCACAGCAGTAGCTAAATATCGAAGAAGATGACGAGCATTTGTTTGAAGTGCATTAAGATACCTGCCAACAAAATACATTTGCAAAAAGCAAGCACTTCCAAATTATAACAGTTAACCGGTCCACATTGCAGAGAAACTCTAGAGAGCCTATCTGATCACCAGAAAATGATGGATACTAACTGCCATGCTCAGACATACATGGACACACCATTAATGCGAACAACTTGCATAAAAAAACTTTAAGAATGGAAGAGGAAAATTTAAATAATATATAAATATTCATAGAGCACCTGTCCTGGAAGAAAAGATCAATGATGCCATTTCTGCCATTCTCATGATTAAAGAAAATAAAAAGACTCCAATGCATTAACCATGTCCTGTTTTGCAGTTGAGTGAGAGGTGAAGAAAAACTCTGCATCAGGAGGTCAAGATCCGTAAGAGCAATGAAAAAGTAGTATCAGCAACTATCTCGAGCAAAGAGAAAATTCTTACACACCTTTGATTCGATTATCTCCTTCAACCGATTAAGCTCCTCCAGAGCTACATCCCAGTTTTGCATTAGTATCTCTGCTGCAAGCTTTCCCCATAATGCACTTAAGCTTCTATCAACATTCGTGCACAAAGCACGGTACTGGTATAAGAAATCTGCTGCACCAGAGTAGTTTCCACACTCGAATTGAAATTTAGCATACTGATATAAAGCTTCAATCTGATCCGGACCAATCTGCAATAATGACAATTGAACTTCATAATGCTGAACATAAACTTCTTGAGAGAGAAATCAAGAAACTGCATAAAGAAATAACTTTTAATTTTATGAACAAGTGCATTGTTGAACATATGAATAGAAGTTCCCTGCAGCTCTTGTAAGTTAATGTTGCAAAGCAATTTAAGGAAAGGTCGGAATACAAATGAAATGTTGGGACACGGATGAACTCAAAGTATTTCATAAAAGAAAAGCAACTAACAAGCAAACCCATGAAAACTAAGACAATTTAACCATGATTGGCAAGTTCTGATGGTTCTAACAAAGGAGTTAGAGGACCTCTACCGCTTCTAGAGACAAGGCCACAACTATTAGAGCAAAGGAAAGAGGCAAATGCCTTTCACGAGTATGTGGAGTGACTATCCTTAAGTGCCAAAGGAGCTTCATTATGTGCCAGACTATCTACACTAACAATTAACAGAAATATCATCAAATGGAACACAGTGTTTGCTTTGCTTGAACTGATGATTAAAGAAAAACTAATCCCTTTAACTGGTTTAACTAATCTGCCTGAAAAGAAAGTCAACAACTCGGTGGAAATAGAGACCCTTATTTATCAAGACCAAAACTTTAGTTCTACACTCATCTCAAATCATGCTAATCCAGCTAACCACGATAGTTAATTGCTGCTTCGCTTCACATTTCCGGAGTCACTTATTTAAAGAAATTCTTGTGATAAAGTTGGCCCAACTTTTCAAGAAAACTATCCAGTAAGAATCCAGTCCCATAATCACCACAAAAGAAACAAATGTGAACTGAAGGTAAAGAAAAAACAGATCTAAACATTTACCTTATAATAGCAAATCAAGTATGTAACCTTTTCCCATGCCAAACTAAAAGAGTAAGCATTTTAGCCACCCTTCACGTTATGTCGCTATCAAATAATCAATGCACCAAGTACGTTCTATAACCTGAATGTGGTACTTACAGAAACAAAAGAACAGGACAGAGTAAAACAAGAACTGCATGACATGTGGGTCATACAAATTCAATACCTTATACCGATCATTCAACATCTGGAGATTGTATTGTTTATCAGGGCGGAGATCCTGGACCAAAGCTGCACTCTGGAGAAACGATATAAGTGGCGCCACAGCTTCTTCCAGAGATTTCAATCTGGATACAACTTCAGCACGCCTATCAATCATATCTGTTTGATATGAAACAAAAGAATATTATGAAACTTTAGTAAATTGAGAAGGCATAGCAATACTCAGTACACTAGCAATATGAAACACCATCCTCATAAATCCCACACTATCTACACTTAAACCACTATAACCGCAACTGCAGATACCATAAACATTCGAGTTGTACAACTCCTAATGTGGATTATGAACAAAGAGCAAGACACTCCAAGTCATTTTATCCATCCCCAGAACAAATGCCAAAGGATCTAAAAATTCTTATTCCTCATACTACGTAGAGTGTTCCCTCTCAGGCTATGCAACATCAGTTGCCAGAAACATCAAAAGTCATTCATACATGAAATAGAACAAAAGAAAGACTGCGAATCCAAAATCAGAAAACAGCAAGAAGATTTAGAACGCACATAACTCATGCATTTCAGAAATATTAAACAAAGTAGGAGAGAAAGCAATGAGCGACCTCAACAAAGCACGATTGAGGATGCACAAAAACCAAGTGATTAGCCAGTGGAATTTTAACAGCAAACTAAACTACAGTTGCTTCAACTCGCTAATAAGAATCAGCATCATCGGGATTCGGTAAAACCAAAAGCGCTGAAGTTCACATTCAAAATAGGCGAAAGACAATCAGATGAGTCTGACCCTGAGGCACGGACTCGGTGTGGTAGAGGCTCCGATGAATATCGATGGCGTAGTCAACCATGTTAGTTTTGCTGAGAAGATCGGTCTTGGCCTTGAGAATCTCGTCGTCGGCATAGAGCTGCCTCTCCTGCAAGAACTCAAGTAACGGAAACACCAAATGCCGATCCAGATGAAGCGCGATCCGAGACGTAATATCGTAATTCGGCATCTCTCCCTCTCTTGTACCGTCTAGGAAACTACAGACGATTAATGTCGCCACGCGGACGAGGACAAGATCGACGAAGATCAAACCCTAGAATTTCATGTCCGGATTCGATCACTGGAGAAGATTGGGGAGGAATAGAGGATTTTTTTCGCTTGGAGAGCCAAGAAGTAGACGGATGAAGAAGAGAGGGAAGACAAAGCACAGTGGATAGCGAGATTGTTGCATACTCCCTCCGAAAGAACCCTAAAAGTCGTTGCGTCTTCTTGGCTTGGGATAGGATTTTATTTCGTGGAAATTGTTCGGATCTAGTGAGGACCCGATTAGCTATCTCTGTACTCCTCAAAACTGACATGGCCGGTCTAGAACCGGATCATCGGTTCTAAACCGAGTTGAAACCGATCTGATTCGGAAACCATAACTTCTTTCGCTAGAGCAAGAAATCAGGAAAGGAGTAAATTTAGGATTAATTCTATCTCTACAGTTCCTCATATGAATTAAAGGTTAGCATTTTAATATTTATTTGTGATCAAATCTACTCGATAACATACATAAAATGTTTAGGCACCATATGTTGTACTTTATTTTAGTGGAAAAAGAAATCATCATTATATTCAAAAATGATAATTTATTAAAATATTATTGAATTAAAAACTTTGTAAAAAGAAATCTATCTTTGTACTCACCCATTGTTTTTTTGGGTGACACGAGTTTTATTTAAAAACTTTTAAGGGGCTACAAAAGAAACAATATTTGCAGCTGTACACGGTAGGTACAGTAAACAAGCTAAATAGACTAATAATAACAACAACAACTAAGTTGTTTTTTATACTAGATCGGTCGGCTACATGATTTTTTTGTTTCTACCAAATCCTATCATGTTTAACTCAACATGATCTAGATCATTATTTATTGTTTATTTTCAATACTTTTTTGTGGTTTTTTTCTTTTAATATTTTAAAAGACTAGTTTTCATACTTTTTTATTATACCTTCGTTTGGTTGTTTTTTTACGTGTTGAAGCATATTAAATAATTTTTTCTTATTTTATCCCTTATTGGTATTATTTTCAATTTGTTTCTAATAACCTTATATAGTTTTTCATTGTATGAACACCTATTCATCTCAACATCTTTATTTCTCTCGTACACTTCAATCCATGATAGATAAATTCAACAAAATTTTATGTTGATTGTTAGAAACCTAACGCAATCCTCTTCTTTATCCAAGCTTGAGACCGGCTTTACAAAAGTGATCCCAAACAAATTTAAATCAATTTTTAATTAGCTTTCACTAAAATTCCCACTTAGTAGCATTAACCTGTCATGGTTTTTCTCTAACATGTGTTTAGAGAAACTTAAATATATTGAGAGAGAAAGAGAGAATGTGAACTCTACCCTATTTTACCACCTTCCACCGCTTGAACTGTCCTAAGCTACCTTCATCTCGACTTACTCAGCTTAACGTGGAAGTAGAGGAAGTGGCTGAGGATGGCGAAGACGATTGAAGTGGTGGAAGGTGGTAAAAATAGCGCAATATACAAGAGTAGACACCACCAGTTTCAGGTAAACTGAAAGCGCGGTTTTGAACTGCCGTTCTGGTTTTCCTGAAGCCAAAAACCAGAACCAAACTAGGACCAGGCTGGTTCCGATTCAGGTTCCAGTTTGAAGCTTAAACTACCTAGAACTAGAAAAGAAATCATTAAAATTTTGAAAAAAGAGAAGTATATGGAACTGCTGGTTTTGGTCTCCGCTCAGTCCTGGGTGATCCCGGGTTCCATGTCTGGTTTTATAGGTTCCGGTTCCATCCTGGTTCGGTTGAAACCGCCAAGCTGATTTAGAACCATCCATGTTTACGCATAAGTGCTCATGAATTTTTTTAGGTGAGGTGCACTTGTATTTTATGTACATAAAACACTTGTATTTTTAGCGGACCGATCATTTTTTCATATTTAAAACGAGACACATGCCTTATCTCACTCTAAAATGGGTCGTGGGTCCAACATCGGTGCTGATAAATGTCATAAATTATATATAAGGCTGATCAACAAGTCGAAATAACAGAAATGGCACTGTATGTGACTTGTTCTTTCACCTCAAAATCTCCTGTTTAGCTTGTTTGCTTGTTTGAGCTAAGCCAAACACAAATTGACCATGAGCCCAGTTAAACGAGTGGAACACGAGCTACTTGTTCAAGTTAAAATGACAAGTTTTAACATGCAAATTTTTATTAATAAACATTAGTTAATTTCTAAGTCGGGAAGTAAGTCGAGAATTTTTTATACATCTACAGAATTGAAAGATTAGGCAGTTAGTTATTTATATACATTATGAGCATCCACTTAGTCAAGTTAATGTCAATCATACATCTCTCTCTCTCTCTCTCGATATATATATATATATATATATATATAACAAGACGATCTTATGACCCAAGCCTAGCATGCTAGTAGAGGTGAACGGCGATTTTTTTTTCTAACGATATACTCTTGTCATATATAGAGACCTAGAACATGCTTTTATAAAAGATCTAAAAGATTATTCGGGGAAAGATAATTTTAGTTTCTAAGTGAATTTTTCTAATATATCCCTCCCTTTTTAGCTATTTCCAAATCCGTCCCTTTCTCTTGGCTAATCACCAGAAAGTACTTGACTCTTACATAGCCTTTATAAGCATATTCTGCATTCCATCGTTATGAAGTGAGTTGCTTTGAATTTTTTTTGACAAGGAGTTACTTTGATTTTAGTGGAAGTGTATGTTATTTGCGGATGACATTGTGTTAGTAGAGGAGTCTAAGGAAAAAGTTTATAGAAAGTTGGAACTATGGAGAGAAGCATTAGAAAGCAAAGGCCTCTGACTTAGTAGAACAAAGACATAATATATGGAATGTAAGTTTGATCATTTGGTTACTTTAGAGGACATAGAAATTAAAATTGACACACATTAAATCCTTCAAAAGCAAAGTTTTAAATACCTAAGGTCAATTTTTCAGAGTGATGAAAGAATTGATGAAGATGTTAAGCATATAATTAATGTTGGTTAGTTAAAATGGAGAGGAGCATAAGGTATTCTTTGTGATAAGAAGATACTATTAAAGTTAAAAGGTAAATATTATAAAGTAACAATTAAACCTGCCATGTTAATGTTAGGCAGTTAACCATTAACATGTACAAAATATGTCTCTGACAGAAATAAAGATGTTGAAATGGATGAGTGGTCATACAAGAAAAGACCATATACATAATAAGGTTATTATAAACAAATTAGGAGGGATACCAATAGAAGATAAAATGAGAGAATATTGTTTAAGATGATTTGAACATATAGAAAGCAAATGAGAAGAACTTTTAATAAGGCATGAAAAACTAAATTTGAAAAGTATTAAAAGGGGTAAAGAACGACCACAAAAGTGTTGAAAAGAAATAATAAATAATGATTTAGCTTATTGTGAGTTAACTACTAACGTGACACATGATAGAGCTATGTGGAAACAAAGAATCCATGTAGCCGACCATGTCTAGTATGGGAAGAGGCTTAGTTGTTGTTGTTGTTGAAGGAGTTACTTTGATTTTCTCAACCACGTTTTCTCATCTTTGAAAACTTGCTGAAGATAATCGACTCTGGTTTTCTGAATTTTGAAGAAAATGATGGACCTACACTGCAAATGCCATGAGCACTCTCAACACCGGGACAAAGCTAAAACAAACAATTACATGGGACTCACAGAATCTTTTATCTACCTCTTTTTTGAGGAGCGTCTGAATATATGGTCAAGTTTTAATTTTGACCATTAGTGGCTAAGATGTTTTTTGCTGTTGGTAAGTGCCGACACAGCAAATGAGAACAGCGATCGTCACTAACAAATTTATTATACGAACTAATCTCAAACGCAGATATCCATAAATTGGTTCCCTTCACCACCAGCATCTCCAAAGTTTTACATCAAGAAAAATGCATGGTCTATTTTGCAGCTTTGAGGGCCTTAGCATGGTGTTGGATGTGATCACCAATGAATGTAGAGATGAAGTAGTAGGAATGATCATATCCAGGCTGAATCCGCAAAATGAGAGGGACCCCTGCACTCTTGCAGGCTTCCTCAAACCTGTGAGGCAGTAATTGGTCGTGCAAGAACTTGTCCTCATCTCCCTGCATTCACCAAGATGCCCAAGCTTCAGTCACACCAAAAGCCCAAGAATCCAAATGCTCTTGCCATCTTTCTCTATCTGGTTACTATAGTTAAATAGATCAATCACAGACAATTTCCTTGGAAAAATTCATAGGGGCCACTAAAAATCCGCAAACATCAAGATCCAAAAAATGTTCTGAAATTCTTATTTATAGGTTGGTTTAAGATCTGCATTTGAGTAAATCAAGACTAGTAAGCTCTATATGCTACATCAGAACCATCTGTTCATAAGTGCCAAACAATCAAGTTTTACGGTTAGATAAACAATCTGTTTCTTTTGATCAAAATCAATTCGAGCTAAAAGTATAAACCCATATTCCTGCTTTCAAGATCCCCAGAAAAAAAGATTATGAATATCTACCTACCTGATCAATTAGGATGGGCGCCAAAGATTTGCTGCGTTTCTTAACAAGAGAAGTGGCATCATATTCCTGCAGGTCAAAAGCATCAGAACAGGAATCATGGAAAACATTAAGGAGGAAAACAGATCAAACTCCTTGACCAGAATTTACAATCAAAGGATCAGACACTGTTCTTACCTCCCAAAGAGACTTGTCACTGCCCAAGTAATTTGAGAAAGCCTTCTGCCCCCACGGACAGTCAATAGGATTTGTAATTGGAGCAAAGGCTGAGACTGACTGTTACAATGGAAAGACAACAGAAGGCATGAGCGGACATCTAACCATGTTCATGCCACAAAAATACTAGGAAAAGTACCTTGTAATTCGACAGATTTTTTAGGTAAATTGTCAGGGCTCCATGTCCTCCCATAGAGTGCTCAAAAATGGAAGCCCGTGAAGTATCAAGCTGTGGAAAATTTGCACTCAGAAGCTTAGGCAGCTCATGGACAACATAGTCATACATTTGCCAGTTCTTCCATTTCTCTTGCCTAGCATTTAAATAGAATCCAGCACCTGCATTAGGTATAGGACAATACGGGTCTCAAGCCACCGCAGTTGAAACACAAGAAAGCGTTTCAGCAAACGTAATTGCAGCTAGAGGAGGCCAAATGTCAAACATAAAAATATCACATAGCCACTGAAAACGAAGGTTAGGGGTCAAATCTTTCAAGTGCATATGATCCTGTCAATCCCAGGGGAAAGGTATCCATTTTCATATGGAATATTTCCCTGCATTGGGTGAAACAAGCACCACTCTTTTGGGGCTGCACCAGGTTAGTTGTGTATGAACCTGCTTCCATACGATACACATAATCCCACCTCCAAACCTCTCCCTTCTCTTTCAAGAAGAAAAGCAATCCGCTTTGAAGATGTGAAGATAATTTCATGGGTTTCCCTTTCATCCACACAAACCCTTCTATCATGCCCAGTGGACTGACCGACCCTTAACGAGCACAATTCGTCCAAATAAAAAAAGTAGCATACCAACACCAAAGTCCCAGCTATCAGCTTCTCCGTCCACATTCAGGCCTCCTGCATGCATGTAAAGAAGCCTTTTAACATAGATGACAAATGTTAAAAGACTTTAGGATACAAGAGACAAATTTAGACGGGAAAGGTTTCCTTTTCATGAATCCATCACCAGTGAAATGAAACCACCGCAACACACCAAAAGGATCTACAAGAAGCATGACTTTGAAACAAGAAACCACTTATTCTTGTTTTTTTCCTTTGCTACATATTTATACAGAATTTTGCAACAATTGCAAATTATGGATAGCACATAGGTAGAAAGGAAGAGAAAAGCAATATTGTCTTACAGCTATTAACCATACGAAATACAACGACTAGTGGGGTCCTAAGCTAAGCCTTGTTTTGATGAAAAGACATCTCACCAAATAAATGTCATTCAACTCACTCGGTGATGTATCTGGACTAACTAGAGCAATGCCCTCACTAGAAGCTGTGCGTTGAGCACCAGACTTAATGATGAAGTTCTCATCTGAGCAAGTGAGGCCGGACAACCAGTAAAGAACCTGTCAAGGAAAATTGATCATTTAAAGGTCACGGTACAGAAAAGACCTACACAAACGGTAGGAAGAGCGACTCCTACCAAACAGTGAATGCTTTATACTTTGGAGATTCAAAATCACAAATTCTATGTTAAAAGAGGGAACTATTATTCTGCCATCTCTCAAGGAAAACTACGGAAAAGATGCCATGGTTCTCATTCATGAAAAATCCAACCAATCTTCATGAAGAACAGTCTACATCAATACATGGAAAAACATACGATTCTAAGCATACACGACCACTATAACGTCAGAACTGTACAACCAAAAACTGACGACTCCTACCAAACAGTGAATGCTTTATACTTTGGAGATTCAAAATCACAAATTTTATGTTAAAAGAGGGAACTATTATTCTGCCATCTCTCAAGGAAAACTACGGAAAAGATGCCATGGTTCTCATTCATGAAAAATCCAACCAAACTTCATGAAGAACAGTCTACATCAATACATGGGAAAACATACGATTCTAAGCATACACGACCACTATAACGTCAGAACTGTACAACCAAAAACTGACTTCTTTCATAGTTAAATTTCAAGTCATCAGATATTTTTTTGAGTGCCCAGTAAAAGGAGTCATCAGTTTCCAAATGAAAGCACGAAAAAGATGGAAGCAAATGATGAGATATTATGTGCTTTTGGTAGCATAAAATGTGAACGGTTCCTACAATCCTAGTTTGCTCCAGCACCTCACCATCTGAGAAATTGTTACTCCTCTAGATCACTGTGCTCCAAGTATGAACACAACTTTATATGGATAACTGACAATCCATGTCGCCTACCCATCTAGTATGGGAAAAGGTTTAGTTATTGTTATTGTGGTGGAAAATCTGCTGTATGGTGAAGTAATGCAATATTGATGTATTAATTGTTCTTGAATAAGTAAAGGGAAGAAAAAAAAGCATTAACTGCTTACTAATGGAGTAGTACTCTTATAGCCATTTCCTTGTAAGACATAATTTATGATCTATGTTTGGTTTATTGAATCAATAGTATTGTTGATGGAAATTAGTCCAAGTTTAAACAAAATCAAAACCAGAAAGCCTTACATGAGATGGGTTTGGTTAAATGGAATAGACTTGCCATTGTGCTCTGTCGCACATCAAATTCATTGAGTAAAATCATTCAATGAAACCGACAGATGAGCATGTAGGTCATAATATTAACTCATGGTGCCAATCATAAAAGGAACTAAACAAAAATCAAAGATGTGTCTGTTTGGCGGCTTGGCCTACATTGGCAACTAAGTGTCGTGTATGCCATTCTATCTTTGCCACAACCCAGATTGACTCATAACTATCCCCAGTTTGCCTCTTTCTAACGACGCTGGTCTCATTTCTATATTTTACCTCTAACTACTATATTGTTTTTCTATCTTATTGGGGATGCGCATTCATAGTGATGTATTGCGAGCTCTCCGAGCATTAACTCTGCTTCATTCTTGATGAAACTTCCATCTTTGTGGGGAAAGAATGACAATCTGGGAAAGAAATCTTGTCTTTCGTAGACCAGTGAACTGCATCAGATATGCATTGATGCAAACCTACCTGAGCCATGCCCAAATTGTGAGCGAGATCACCACACAAAGACTTCAAAAACCAAGAAGTTTGAGGATACTTCATTGACCTAGCAGATCCCTAACTTTTTATCAGAGCGCATATACCACCAATAGACAGTATTGAGTATCATGACGACACGAATCCCAACAAAGAAATACGGCAAAACAACGCTCATCCATTCCCTAATCGAAGTACATTTTGAACAAGATAAGATACCGAACATCAACGTTGGCTGGTGACACTTCGTTAACACCGACTCCCTTCAACACGTCCAAAAGGGTTCGACCTTCACGAGAAAGAATCAACAGGGGAAAGAAAAGAATCGAAACAAATCGCTGCAAATCACCAGATACAATAAATCCCTCAATGTCAGAAAGACAACCAAGAAATGAAGAGAAGGGAAAAAACCCACGAGAGAGAGAGAGAGAGAGAGAGAGAGAGAGAGAGAGAGAGAGAGAGAGAGAGAGAGAGAGAGAGAAGAGGATGGTGGGAAGTAGATGAGGAAGGTCATGGAACAACCCAGTGTGGGGCTGAAATGACGATATCTCCTGTTGTATCCACCGAACATCTTACCGCTACTAATCTCTGTAGGTTTCTCCTCCATTTTCGACACACAGCGATGACCACGACGAGCAAACAAACCCTCTGTGTGTGTGTGTGTGTGTGGAACGGCGAAAACCCTGACGAAATTCACGAGTACGGGAAGAGATCTGGCCGATTCTGGACGGTCCACCGCCCGATTGGCCCCAACAATTGAAACCCAACTGGCTTAAGCCACAAAGAAGACTCCCATGGTAGACTACCGTTCTCTTTTAGTTTAGGCAGATTCCTACAAGCTGTATTCATGGAAAAAGAAAGTTATGTAAGATTATACGGCCGGAGGAAATTCTTTCGGGATTTCTCCACCTCCAACTTAGTTAATTTCAAGTGTATAATTATAAAATTAGTTTTTTATATAGTTTTTTCTTATTGAAAACCAACAAAAAATACCAAAAACAAATGAATATGTTATGGCCATGATGCTCAAGAGTTTAGAAAGCTATGAGGCATGCTTAATAGACATTATGATTACCTGCTTTTATTGAAAAAAATAACAAAAAATAAACAGTTATTTCTGAACCCAATTTGCAAATTTTACTTTAATAATGTTGAGGTACAAAACTATAATGACTATGTACTGAGCACCATATGAAGAGGTGATGCAAGTTCTCTTTATTTATTGACTTAGAAGACTAAACTCATATCTCGAGTCTTTCCAATACAAAGGATTGGTTTTCGAGACTCAAATGATGGCATAAAGCATCTGTGTGTAAGTGCTTTGAAAACCAAATGTATTTATTCAATTTTAGAGTTGATATATTTCTCTCTACATAAATCCTAAGCACTTTTAATATTGAAATCTGTAGCCAAAAATTAGTTCAATCCATCTACTTGTGGATTCCATTGCTGTTGCTATAGACGTGCATGCCATTGTTCGAGAAGGTCAACATGTGTGATCTCCCCCAAGACATGTCTGGTTTCAGGAGCCTAGAACCTAGAATCATAACCAAATCCGCTTGAGACCGGTTCCGAAACCATTACTTGTATTAAAATTAAAAATTATAAAAAATACGGGAATCAACAGTTTGAGCTCTAGTTTTATAAAAGGTGAAACTGGAACCGAGTCAGGTGGTTCCCAATTCCAGTTTTGGTTCCGATTTCATCGGTACTAAGTTCAACCGGTTTCTAACCCGATTCGGTTCCGGTTGAAACTATAGGTCGGTTAAAAACCACCTTTGTATTTAGTGATTTTTTATATTTTATCTACGGTACATAGTCTAAAACCACCAGACCAATTAGAAAGCACCTTTGCATTTCATGATTCTTTATATTTTATTTATAGTACATAGTCTAGAAAAATGTTGTAAAATGGTTTTCTCCACACCAAAAGTCGAACGAAAATCATATAGTATTGTCATTCTCCCCAACAACTATTTTATGATAGTAGCTACCATCCTTGCTCCCCATCGAATGCTACACCAGCCATGTCTTTGTTAATTTCCAAAATGATGGAAATTTCTTTTGATAAAATTATCAAAGAGTTGTATATCTTTGAAGATGACACAAATATAGAAGAGTAATATTCTTCATGAGTGCATCTATAACAAAGTGCTATACTGATAAAACAAAAAGGCAAGGATGCACAAAACAAGCCACTTCATCATCTATAAATAGATGGCTTCAGTCAATGTCATTTATGAAAAAGGTGAATTGCTATGGTATAATATGGTATGATATGAAACCATGCAAAGAAATGTTGGGAGTGTGTCAAGTTTATTATGTGTTGCAACATTTATCATGATTCTAGTCCATCTCTTCTGTTTTTACAAATTATAGAAAACATCTTAAAGAATTATCATCGTACCTATGTCGTAATTGATGTTTAGGACTCGGTTGTGTTCATGCAAAACAAACAAGTGGACTTCGGATAAAATACGGCCTGATAGAACACAGATTGCTTTCACAAGGTGGCATTCATGTCTCCTATGATGGACAAGAAGGGCTTCAACCAAGTATGAGAGACCACATTAGTTGGATTCCACATACGATCCTAAGAGATTATCCCGACCTATTTCCATCTACAATTGGAGCTTGACTTGTTGGACCAATTCCTATTATTCAATAGAAAAAGAAGAAGAGAAGAGAGAAACAAAAACAAGTGAAGGATCAGTCAGCTCTTGAATCCTCCTCAAAACAATCAAACTCTCCTTATGTTCTTCTCTTGAGGGAGTGGTCTATCTTAACTATAGGTCACCCCTGTCATAGGGCTTAATTCAATATCTAGTCCCCTTATAACATGATTAGAGGACTATCATTTGCCTCACCAACTCACGATAATAATCTTATCAGTACACATGATATGCGTGATAAATGTTTGGTAGGAGGAGACTCAAACCCATGGTGGCCTCACTTTAGGACTCTCAGTCGAAATCTGAAAAATCTTGGGTTAGTCACTGTATACAAGAAAATACAAGTGTTTTGTGGAGGTGCGATATAAGTGTGCCTCTACTGCTCTCAAAATACAAGTGCACCTCACTCCAAAAAAAAATTGGTTCTGCCGTTGACTAAACCCATATTACCAACCCCATGAAATCATTCCTTCAAAATATGTGCCCTCTCTTTCACCTCACGAAAGCTGTTTTTCATGCTTCTCAATCTATCTATGAGAGAAATGACTTCTCGTTGAGCTCAATCATGTTCATCGACAACAATTAGGTCCCCCCCACCCACCCACCCACAACATTCGCAGCTTATTTTTGGATATCACAAATGAATCGAGGAAATGTGGACTCTGACTTGATCCCCATATACTTTGTGAGAATTATGGTGTGGATTTTTAATGGTTGTGACATTATTGTTGATCTTTATCCTTGCTGTATTGGAAACTTAATAAACTATCTTTCAAAAATGAGCAATGTGAGGAAGGTCTCTCATTTCAAGTCTGACTGTCACATTTCGAGGAGCTATATCAACATCACACAATCAATTTCAAGAGTGACGGCTTTTATATCATAAAAATGCTTATGCTAACCCTTTATTGCATAGAAATATGCACATCAATTTCCCGCAATATCTGGTGTATAGTGGTGCTTGAATTGCAACTACTCGGAGAAAATCGATCTATTGAAGGGTTGGAAGTGGCAAAATTGGTTGGTGCGCAACGTTGTCACCCCTACATCTCATTTCTGATCATATGGTTCACATGATTCAAGTAGTTTTGCTTCTCAATTGTTGTGAAATGGGTACAAACTGCTATCACTAGTGCAGTGCTTCACATGACTCCAAAAACTAGACATGACAAACAGACCTATTCAGACACCAAGAAATATGTAAGTAGTGGTCTTGAACTTTAGGACTTCTCACTCACTAAAAAGACATCTAAATCAACCCCAGTTTTGAGGATAGTGATGTATTAATGATAACTTTTTTAGACATAGAGTGTCAAACATACACAAGCCATGTCGAACATGTTGCATTTTGTCCATGTCGTTTCGAAATAGGAAACAGACCATTTATTATTTGTTTTTTTACTTATATATACTCTGACATATCTATTCATGTTAACTCATTGTTTTTATGTAGTATAAGTATATTTTAAAAAATTAAAGTTTAAAAAAGTATTATTATTCTTATATGTAAAAAATAATGATTGGACATGAATAAACAATGAATGATCCAATCAATATATACATATATGTCTCCCTCTTTCTTAATCTTTTGGGAGTTGCCATTTCTTATATCGATGGTTTTGGTGCAAGATAGATTGTATCTACCTTCTCTGCTTTGGCCTCCTACTGAAAGAGAAACCATAGACATGAATTTCGTGCACAAAAGTACAGTGGCCGTTGGAGTTATGTAAGTGCGAAAGACCATTTAACAGGTATCTCCTTCAGAAGGCTGGTTGCTATCATAGAAGGAAGCGTGACATTCTTTATACCAGATGCACTAGAACGAGACTTCAATTCAATTTCTTCATAAGAAACGAAATGATAAATTGTAGAAAAAGATTTCCAAAGGAAAATCAGTCGCCTTTCCATTGAAACGCCATACCTAATATATATCCTCCACAACACAACGACAATAACTAAACCTTTTCTCATACTAGATGATGGTGGTATCGAATTAGAATTTATCGTAATAAAAAATATTTATCTTTTCTTTTATCTTTTATTTGAAAGTTAAATATCGATGAATGGAGAGATCATATTATGGTTATCTCTGTCATAACAGGAGAATTATGGGGGAGCCCTTGCAAGGAGGATGTTAGAGATGAATTTGTTATAGTTGTGATGAGAAGATCTTGCAAGGCATTCATCGGTCATCAGACGTTATTAGATCGCTTGTATTCAAACTACCCAATGAGTTTAATGTCTCAAATCAGCCGTTTGTCTCTTGACATATGATTTTAAAGATGTATAACAAAATTTTCTCTTATAATGTGTTTGAGATAAGGCATAGCTCCATTTTTTCTTTATTGCTTGAGGTTTTCGAGCGACATCGTCACTTTTACTGTTCCATTTCTCGAATTAAATATCTATTTTTGTTGAGAAAAATCTTGTCATCCTCTCTTCGCAGCTTTTTGTCAATACAAAAAAAATTGACGTATTCCATTATTATTAATTTATTAATTAAAAAGAGACGACGATGATATCGAGGAGTTCAAGTTCGCTGTCGTTACGTTGTTCCCAACCGATCTGTTAAAAGAGAGCGGAACGCATGCAAATCTCGTGCCTTCTCTAGAGCTGAAAAAGAAAAGAAATTCAACATGGTAGAAAAAATACGGAAGGAATATTTCCTACTTTGGGAAAGGAAGAAAAACGAAGAGATCCCAGAAGATGCAAAGAAGGGGAATAAATACTAACGTTTTTGTTCCTGCTAGTAATTTCCTGGCAAACATCAATGTGCCCAACGACCCATCGCCCTTATCTACCTCAATGCCGGCAAGAACGGCCCTACCTTGAAGAGAGAAATGCATGGCTTCACAAAGGGGCCTCTTTCTGCCAACAGCTTCGGGCAAGTGGAGTAGGTCACCTAATGGCATCAGCCAAACGAAGGATTTCCATCACATGAGCATTTAGTACTTGTTGGCACGAAAAGAAGATTGCTTGGTGATTGCTTTCTTGACATTTTGCCTTGTGAAGTGTGTAGATTTGGGTCTCTGAGGTAATGAAACTGCACTTTTGGTTTTCCGGATGTTTGAAATGTGAGAATATTATTGCCTGGATTTGGAGAGGTTTGATCGTGAGTAGTTTCTGAATGTTGTATCTCTGGGATTTCTTCAACTTTAGGTTGGTAGAGAGCTCTGCAAAAAAAATTTATTCCCACTGTTCCTTTCATTTTTCTGCTGTTGAGTTGTTCTGATTTATTTCTGATGGGGGTGTTTCTGGTTTTCCGTTTCTCAGATGAAATTTTAACCACAAGCTGGTTTGGTCAATTGGGTTTTCCAAAGAATCTTTAGAGATTCTTTTTTTTCTTTTCGGTAGACGAGAAAGCAGGAATGTCCGTCTAAAAAAGGTGAAGTGGAAGGTCTGGAGTCGCAAATACTGGTTAAAGTCTCTGATTTTGAGCTAGTAGTATTAGTATCTTTCAGCATTTATAAGCGGTGTGATTCGTAGAAATGGTGGATGCGGTGGAAGGCAAGCATAATTGTATTTATTTAAATGGTTTTCCTCACAGTTCTTCCAATGGACTGGAGGAAAAGCTAGAGGAAATCCGCCGGCTTCTCGGAAAAGCTGACGGTGATGTGCTAAGGATTGTTGGTGTTGGCGCTGGTGCTTGGGGCAGCGTTTTTGCTGCATTGCTTCAAGGTTCTTACGGCCATTTTCGCGATAAGATTCAGATTAGGATTTGGAGAAGATCAGGAAGGTGTGTGGACAGGGCAACGGCCGAGCATTTGTTTGAAGTGATCAATTCAAGAGAAGATGTGTTGAGAAGATTGATAAGGCGCTGCGCTTATCTGAAATATGTCGAAGCCAGGCTCGGTGATAGAACTTTGCATGCAGATGAGATACTGAAAGATGGGTTTTGCTTGAACATGATTGAGACGCCGCTTTGTCCCCTGAAAGTAGTCACCAATTTGCAGGAAGCAGTTTGGGATGCAGATATTGTGGTAAATGGTTTGCCTTCAACTGAGACAAGGGAGGTTTTTGAAGAGATCAGTCGGTATTGGAAAGAGAGGCTTAGCTATCCCATAATCATCTCTTTGACCAAGGGAATTGAGGCTGAACTGGATCCGGTTCCTCGCATCATAACTCCCACTCAGATGATCTGTCGTGCAAGTACTCTCTCTCTCTCTCTGTGTGTGTTGTGTGTTGACCTCTTGCCTATGGATTTTAGCTGTGCACTTCATAGTTCTTGGTACCTTTAGAAATTGATGATAGAAGAGTTTAGGATTAGAAACCATATGAATGGAGCCGAGGGGAATTTAGAAATGAAGATTGCTTAGTGACTGTTATTGTTTGAATGTGGTGCTGTAAATGGTAAATGGGGATAGTCATCTGTGAAATGTAAAGGAGTGACAAAATCACCTGCTTAGTTGACCTGTCAAGATGAATTGGATTCTCTTGTGAAATCATATAAAATTTTGGTATCATGGGCAAGCATGAAAGAGAATTTACCTCTGCCATGCAATCTTTGGCAGCCACTGAGACGATTGAATTCCCGTAACTTGAGAGAACCCAAATTATCCTCCCGATGGGTGTGAAAAGGAGTCAAGTGAGAGAATGAAATTTTCTCTGACGTGAATCCTTCCCCTCGGCAAACGAAATACTCTGTAACAATGAGAAAAGGTAAGGTTTGTTCGTCTGTATGCGTAAAATTCTGCAATGAGGATTTAGGTTTCTTTCTTCTGCAAAACAACTGTTTCCTTTCCAATTCCTAACAATTGTAATGTACTTTTTTGTAAGTTCAGGTCTTCTGCAGTTTCGATTATTGTTTATATGAATGACCCTGATTTAAGCAACTGTTGTGGGTCAGTGTTCTTTATTGCATTTTTGTTGTTGTAATTCCTGTACAACAAGCCCGCAGCAAATGCTTAATAACCAAAACACACACACACAGAATACACATGTCATGCAACACATGTGATCAGAAATGTGGTTGTCTAGCCAAATAGCTGACCGCAATTTGACAGAGAACATTTTGGCATCACATCATAGTTTTCTGTTGGATGAAATAGTGCTTGACTGAAAGTCTTTGACAAGTCACTATGATGTATGAAACCTGGTGAAGTTCTGCTCCGTAACTGCTATTTCCACGCTGATGGCCTCCATATCTACTGATACTTTAAGTCTTTAAGATGAATTGGAAACACGGTTCTTTGCTTTGTGTCAGCAGATTATGTGAAAGTTGTCTTGTCATTGTCAATGTCATGTACCTTTGGAAGTCCTCAAGATGTCTGAAAGACACAATCTGATTGTCTTCTTGTCTTGACCTTCATTTCTGCGTTCATGACCCACAGATAATAATGCATTCTGCGACATTTGACATGTTGAGCATGAGAATGCAATAACTAGAGTCTTAGCTGCTAGCATACTCAAAGACCAACCTTGTTAGGATTGTATACATTGTCCTGGTAAAAACTTGACCTCTAAGTGATCTTGGTAGGCTCTCTGGATGTGCATAAAATATTGTAGAAAACTGGAATAGAGTAGCTTCTCAGGGAAGACAATTTTGATATTTATTTGGGAGTTACAAGTGAAGACCAGTGCATGATGGATTATCCGACCTGTGAGTTTCTTCTAATTTGATTTGGTGTTGGTTCTGGTGAACTTTATCAGGATTCATGAAACTACATTCATGCTTAGAATTATAAGGATACTTTATCAGCAACTTAATGCTTCAGTGCTGGTTTCTCTGTGCAGAACTGAATGAGTTGGAAAAAGAGGTCTAGTTATAAGGTGATTCATTCAGGTCTTATCTTTACCAAGAAGGATTAACTTTCTTCTTTCAATGGATGGAGTTTTCTGTCTCCTAATTTTGCCTGTTGTAGTCCTGCTTCATATCTCTGAGTGGTCAACCTGAAATGATCTAAGATGCACATTTTTGTGTTATTCTTCGATTTGATTTGGTTTTGTGATATTGCTTGCCTGTCAACATTTCTCTATGTCTCTGATCCTGTCCTTCCAGCTGGAGTTCCAATGGAGAATATACTTTACCTTGGAGGGCCAAATATAGCTTCTGAGATATACCACAAGGAGTATGCTAATGCTCGAATATGTGGATCGGACAAGTGGAGGAAACCTCTTGCAAAGTTTCTAAGGCAGCCCTATTTCATGGTGTGGGATAACAGTGACCTAGTTACACATGAAGTTATGGGTGGCCTGAAAAATGTATATGCTATTGGCGCAGGTATAGTCTTCTCACTTGTTAATAACTGCAAATTGTTGCATGGCAGGAAGGGCAGAGTTTGAACGTAAATCTTGTTCACTCTGTTGAACATGAACAGGCTACCATATTTGACTTGGTATATCAGATGCGTGTATCTTGTACTTTAAGGCCTCTGCATCTCCCTTGTGCTTTCCTTAGTTTAGTTATGCTCTGAAACGTGGGAGAGTTCTTTTGAATAGTATCCTGTTCATCTTGATTCAGTAACACTTTACATGGCTGTAGATTACTGTAGATTCTTGTAGTCTTTACTCTTGATGGTTGCACTGCCTTGGTGCTTTTAAATGAATCTATTCTTATTTATCGAAAGCACTTTACATAATGGAGGTCCCATAAAATTTACTGCCTTTACAACCAACTTGACTGTAATGGTTGTGCAACAGTTTAGTTTTAGCATTCTCCTTGGTCTCTTCTGAAGAAGAAAAACGAAGCTGATCAGTTCTTCCCAGCTTCAATTTGTATAGTGGCTTTTACTAAATGTTACTGTTAACGTTTTTTTTTATGTTTTAGAAAATCTTCATGATCACTTTTGACTTTATTTTCCTATATTGCCTTCTAATCAAAACTCCCTGGTATGGCAGGCATGGTTGCAGCTCTGACCAACGAGAGTGCTACTAGCAAATCTGTTTATTTTGCGCATTGTACGTCTGAAATGATATTCATAACTCACTTGTTGACTGAAGAACCAGAGAAGCTTGCCGGTCCATTGCTAGCCGATACCTATGTTACTCTGCTTAAGGGTCGCAATGCATGGTACGGGCAGATGCTAGCCAAGGGGGAATTGAGTCCTGACATGGGTGATAGCATCAAAGGCAAGGGAATGATTCAGGTCTGCTTTCTAATTCTAAATTTTCCCTCATTTAAAGATACTTGACCTGGTGGTGTGCTCACAACCATTCATTTATAACGCATGTGCACAGCCACAGAAACGTGCAATGGTTGCTACAATTAGTCCCTGAACCACGGGGCACTGACTTGCACATAAAGAGATTTATAAAGGATTGCATCCCATGCAGATTCTGCTTTATATCCTGCTTAAATACATATGAATGTCCAGCCTGGAGAGAGCAAATTTCATAGCCTTAGTCCTCTGATACTTCTTTTGTGCAGGGAGTATCTGCTGTGCACGCATTTTATGAACTGCTTCGTCAACCCTACCTCAACGTATTGCATCCTGATGAAAACAGACCTGTTGTGCCTGTCGAGCTCTGCCCCATCTTGACGACACTCTATAAGATACTAATCAAAAGGTACGTTTTTGTTTCATCCTTTTTAATTTATCATCCCGTCTTTCGCTCTTTTTAATTTCTCACTGCTGCATAAGTATATTATTGGTGATGTGCTCTGTAAGTAAGTTGAGTGGCTGAAAGTTACCAGTTGTAGAGACTTCTACCTGTGCAAGATGCTGAGTTGGTTCACCTTCTAATGGTGCGATTGTCTTGGTGCTTGTAAGCTCACATTCGGGGACGATCATAGATCATGCTTTCTTTCTCCAGTAACAGTCATTCTTATTTATGAATTATACTTATCATAACCCTTCATGCCGATCACGTAGTTCTAACCTTTTGTCTGAACTCACAGGGAACTGCCAACGAAGGCCATTCTTCAAGCCTTAAGGGATGAAACCATGAATGACCCCCGTGATCGGATCGAGATAGCCCAAAAGCACGGTTTCTACAAACCATCTCTTTTGGGGCAGTCTTCCAATGGCATCTGAAATCGCATTTACAGGTTCTAGTGCTCGTTTGAAGTTTCAGATTTCCGAACCTGTTGTTCTGTAGGAGTGATATTCATGCAAATGACTGGTGTGTGACATTGATTTTGCTTCTGTATCTGAAGTAAGGTCTCAAGAGTGGAAATCTTCTTTTCTTATTTTTTTGCAAGTAGTGTAACCAAGACTTTAAGAACAGTTAAATGTGCGTGTCACAGATAAACTTTCTATGCTTCAATGAAGATACTGGAATTCTATGGTGTATTTGCATAGCCAACGGTGAAAGCGTGACAAGAAAGAACAGGACTAATAGCTGATCTAAAACACCCGAAAAGAGAATTATTTCTTTCACCAATTTTCTCAGAATCGGCAATAGGAACAGAGCTTCTCACAATTGCTGCAAAATAAGCTACAAGATCAACAGGACTAACATGTAGACTCTGGAAATGACAAAGTTTAAATTGTGTTAGCTTCTTTGCTCTAGTGCCGTCACACACGTATATTGCAAAAGTTATCTCCTCTGGGTCAGTTCATCCATATATGGAAGAAAGCAACCGTGCGTTCTGGCACATGCAGACATACACACCCATAGGTGGAGCGGGGCCGGGATGGCACTTAGTTTCCTTGCCAGTAGATTTATTAATATTTTAATACAAGTCCAGTTTAACTCTTCTTGGATAACTTGCAATCATCAGAGCTATCTGGTCTTGCCTTCAAAGGTTTACCCTTAATTCTAATGATGTTGAACTCTACCTACATAAACTTTGCACCCACTAATGAACCATCGTTAGTGATAAGTGATAAGAGCAGTTTAACTCTTCTTGGATAACTTGCAATCAGATAAATCCTTAACACATAAACCATCCTTTTCGAAAACCGTATTAAATATAAAGATATCCTAGTGTTAAGATGTCTTACAGAAATAATTTATGATGGTGACAGATTCTCGTGCTTAGGAACGTAATATTAAATATTTTCATGATATCCGAAATATATTATGATGCATCATACTCATCTAGCTTGTATCTTCAAGATGGCATAAAGAAAGTGTTCAACGTCGACTTCATGGATGAATACAACGTGGGCAGAAAAGTTTTTTTAATGCTGTTTGAATTTCAACCTAGCATGCATTTTTTTGAAAGACTATAGACAAAGCAGAGATGGTTTTCAGATAGCAAAAGGGAAGGGATGAACCTCAGAAAAGGTTGAAACGGCGAGATGTACGTGGTTCAGAGGAATTACTCCATGTCTGTCATAGAGAATATTCCACTATAAGATCGATCACCAATTACAAGATGAAAGCCACACTTTATACATCTAGTGCATCCTTTAAAGACAGAAAATTACAATGACACTGCGCGAATCTCCAACATAGCATCCTCTCTAGGTTGGAAATTGTCCGGAGAAGAAAGCGTAGATACATTGTCGTGTAAACCGATTCACTCCAGTTGGCTACATAGATAACTGATGCATCAATGGCATCACATGGCAATCGTTCTGTATTTAAGCAATTAGATAATGCTGCTGAAGGAATGGACACTTACGTGTAACCATATTGGTCGAGAAGAAACAGAATTGTTGATGGTCTTGCTTCACTCAGTCTGCAACTTCCTTGGAGAATTCACACATTGAATGGATTTCAGATGGCCTTACGGCCAAACCTACCCGATGTTCAGCTTGAGAGTGTAAACGATTGTAGAGCTTCTCTGTGAGCTCCCTCTGTAGAAAAGCTGTCTTTGAGGCCAACGAAATAGGCAGCGAAAACTTGATATTGGCTTCAATTCAATCACGTTGATGGATGAAATATTGTTGATACTTGAATCAACTGTTAGTTGAGTGATGAAGGGGATCTGTTGAAGTAGAGACCTCCAACGACAATCACTTGGATAAATCTTAGAGATCGAGTTGGAACTTGAAGCAACAGCACGATCAATGTTGATACGTCTCAGGCAGAACCGAACATCAATATAGCAGACTGACTGCTGCATCCTTTCTTGATTAGCAAGACGCAGATTTCGCAGGAAATTTCAGAGGAACTGACTACACTGCAATACAATCTGGCCTCTGAGAGACTGATATTGAATGAGGTCTTGTTGGTGGCGTTTGGTGATGCTGAGGCTCGAAGTGCAGGAATTCTATCTCGACTACAACGCCACCTAGAAGTACGTTAACGTGCAGGAAGGCTACAAGCCACACACTTGTTCACTCAGTCAAGGTCTCCTGTTCAGTTTGATGGATCACCACCCTTCAAGAATAATCAACTGGCGTTGTTCAAAAAAATCATCAAACACTCAGAGAACCAACAAGCCGATCTCCATGGCGGTACCCTTTCATGAAGAGCGTCTATTTTGGAAAATTCTTCTCACCCTCCCCGAGGCGCACCTTTCCACTTTGCCCATAAAAACAGTAAAAATCCTCGTTCCTCGCACTTGAACATCGTATACTGCGAGTTCGACTTCCGGGGCTTGCATACCCAGCTCCGCTTGTTGTACTGCAAAACGGTCCGCGGTACTCTCCTCTATTCAACATCAACCAAGGCATGGTGGGGGAAAGAGAGACGACCGGAGGCCGTTGAGGTTCCTGCTACTCGGCTCCCTCTAATCTCTCTCTCCCCCTCTTCCTCGTTTTTTCTCTCTCCCGTCTCTTTCCCCTTTTTTTCTATATAAAGCGGAAGAGAGGGTAGACAGCGATGAAGCGAAGGGTGAAGCAATTCTGGGTTGAAGGATCTTTGTGCCCTCAATGGTGGAAAAATCCATTTTGTCGGGGTGACTTCCAAAGATGATGGTCGTCCACGGCAACTTGCGATTTTTTATATTTTATTTTGATCCTTATTTTTGTGCTCATATGTTGCTCTACCTTTGATAGAAAAAAAAAAAGTTGACCAAGGCGTGAGGGGAGGTTTTGGGGCTAGATTCCATTCCCAATTCATATTTGGCTTCACAGTCTGTTTTGGAGCTCAAATGTGTGTTCTAACTTGAAATTTGGGAAGTAGACTTGAGCTTAATGCACTTTGCCAAAAAATAATTCTTTTTTTTTTTATATTTAGCTTATCATATATGATATACATGATTGGAAGCAAAGTAGTTCGCACTTGAATTTTGGTTTTCAATGGTTGTCAAGTACAAGAATGCATATTTCAATTTAAGTTTATATATATATATATATATATATATATATATATGTATGTATGTAGTAAATGCAATATCTTTCGGTACATGGATATACTTTTTATTGTTTGATTGACAGGATAAACCGTAGAGATTTTATATAATTGTATCCTTACTTTTGATTTTAAATTTAATGCATATATAATTTACGTTCAATACTTTTTGCTTTATCATGGAATGACCCATAAAACTCGTCTGATATAAACTCGTCTGATATGGACATAAGGCATGCCACGTTACCGAAATCCAGTAAATTGTTGCAATAGCGACATAACCCAATAATATCAAATATCAACTTCAACTTCATTTATTTATATACAATCAATATCCAACATGGGGTAATACAATAACGATAACTCTACAATATTAAAAAAAGTCAAACTACAAGTAACTTATAAGGTCCTATCATATGACAACAAAAGTCAAATCTTATCCTCCAAATGTATCAATCGTCGGCTATTTTGACTATATTTTGTAATATTAAATAAAATATGAGTATTATAACCATACTTGTAAATGGGTATGGTATCTCAAAAGCTATGACGTACTAAAGACATATGAGTTTGAAATCAAATAGCACAATAAAAAATATATCTTAAAATTTAAATCAGTATCATTATTTCAAACATGCATACATAAATAGACACTCAACAATAATGCAAATTTACTTTCGATCTCAAGACATCTACTATGTTCAATCATCAACTATGTATTAGGAGTCTCTTCTCCTGTCAGTTCACATAGCCTTCGACATACTCACAACATGTTGAGCCAAAATCATCGATTTGTCATGCAAGCACCTTGAGTCTACAGGACAAGATATCTAAATACCACACTAGTAAAGTCATATATTCACTCAATTAATTTTAATAATCCATATATATTGACCTAGGACCATCTCTCATATCTAAGAGATCCGCATGAAGCTACCTCCCAAGCTTCATACTCTACATCCATATCATATGTCTATTTTCAATATCAAAATTATACATTCATGTCCAATATCAAATATACTTTATAAATAACTCTCTACTCTCATTGACTAGTCCCACTTTATAAACTAAAAGTAGAACTAGTGTAACCAATGAAGTAGTGGATATAACTCATAAAAACTATGATCTAGTACTATCAGGGATGACCATTTATGATTCGACGAAGTTCCATATCACCGTGGAAAGTAGATCCATATCTAATAATATTTTGTTCACAAACAATGACAACTTATAAGTTGTTACTAATTTATATGACCATTTATGATCTAACAACGTTGCATACCATCATAGAAAGTGGATTCATTCTCGTTAATGTTGTGCTTTCACACAAGCACACTCATTGCATGTATATATGTACTCAATAAAGCATTTCCAATTATATTTAATAAACTAAAACATATATAGTTATTTCAAAGCATTAACAAACATTTGACAATCTCACGAATCATTTAAAAGCAAATAAAACTATCTCTAGTATGCATGTCGAGAGGGAACACATCTACATACCTTAAACTTCTATACACATCCAAATCCAACAATGTTTATCCCTCTTAATTACCTTGATTTAATCCTAGACCATAATGAAAACAAGATATTAATATCTTACATTTAATTATGGATCCAACGGTTTAAACCATGTCAAAGTAGGATCTCGAATGAGCTCAAATTACCCCAAAAACCTAATTTGGATCTACAATTTTGTTTAGATCCAGTTAAAAGGGTTTGGATCTATTCTGTTTACTAAATTGAATCTAGACTCATCCGTAGACCTGATCCAGACCCAAAATCATGTCTATACAAGGACAACTAATTTCGTGTCCAGGCTGGTGACAATCTAAAGATGTGAAAATGGGCTTGGCCCTGTGGTTCGGCCCAGCCGTAGAAAAGTGTAAGGTTGGGCCAGAGATTTCTGGCCTATATTTGAAGAAGGCCAAAGGCCCATTGGATATTGGATCGGGTTAATAAGACCCAAATCTGAATCTGTTTGAAATTAAAATCCAGCCTTAGTATTTCAAGTTTTAACAAGACATATACACATGTAATAAAAAAGTTATATATATGTGTATTTATGTGTATATATATAAATTTTATTACATATGTATATATATATATGTATATATATATATGAAAACTGAACATATATATATAGTATACATATGCATGTATATATACATATAACGAACCGAAAAACTATATATATCTAATGGAAAAATTATATATATGTAATTGAAAAATATATATATATATATATATATATATATATATATATATATATATGAGTCATATATACTATATACTATGTATACACAATGTACTAAGAAACTATAAATGTAACAAAGAAAAACATATATAAATGTAATTGAAAAAAATATACATAAATATAATATATATACATGTAATAGAAAAAACTATATAAATATAATTTTTTATATGTGGGCCAGGCCAAGCCGCTCTGCATGGGCCACACCTAGCTTGGACAGCCCACATTTTCGCCGGCTCGCAAGGGCGGTTGCCAGGCAAGCCCGGTCTTGCCTAAATTGACATCTCTAGGTGACACAGTCAACCGACACAACACATTTGTGTTGGCTTCCATCGGCCACCATTTGCAGCCGTCAACCGTCAACAGCAGCGGTTTATAGTGTCTTTCAAGTCGGCCACCACTATCAATCCATGGCGCGAAGTGATTGCTTCCTTCGGATGGTGGTGGTTTTACCGAAAAAATGAAGAGAAGGGAGAAAATGGTGGAAAACCAAAAACCCATCTCAAAAGATATTTTCTGGCGGTTTTCCGGCCCATCCTCATTCCGGAACGAACCCAATCTATTCACTGTTTGATTCTCATTCAATCGAACCCAAATACGGCTTCGATTACTACCATCTTAATCGAAGATGAGAATCAAAACCAAAACAAGTTTACCGTGCGAAAATCCGAAGGAAATGTTCTTTTCCGGTCCAATTTTTGGGTCAAATGGCACCCAAGATGACAAAAATCACTTCCTTTCTCTCCCACACTTACACTCTCCAATCTCAATTTTGGCTCTTATATGAGTGTTGGGAGTAACCCTCCATGATCATTCTACGACGGCTACGAAGGGATCTTCGTGATCACCATGTAGGTGCAGGCAGCTCTGACGCAGGGACCCTGTTCATGTCAGATACAGTCAGGTTTGACTCAACTCAAACTTCGCATAATCAAAATTTGAATTTTTTTAAAACTTTTTATGCAAGGTTACGAACAAAAAAGATATATATATATATATATATATATATATATATATATATATATATATATATATATATATATATATATATATATATCTGCGTGCACGTGTGCATACTTGTGAATATACGTGATTAGTACATCATGTGATGGATGGTGCATTAGTGCACTCAAGTTATCTTTTAAATAGAAAATAATTTAAAATTTAAAATATAGAAAGTACATATGGACTTTTTTGTTTTTTAATGTAGTCTAGATTTAATACAGGAAATTACATTTGCATACCCTTTTCGTGTCTACCCACCTCTATTTTCAAAAAATACCAATCAACACTTTTCTTTCTCCAACTCAATTTCGACATTCTCTTCCCTTTTCTTAAGTGACCGAAATTTTGTTCATTTGAAGTGATTGTTACTTTATGCACAATAAAAAAACACATGCTTACAAACTTCACTTTTGAAAACAAAATAATAAAAAAGAAAAAAAAAAGAGGAGGAAGATTGAAGAACTATCACCCAACGTGTATTCATGTTGGGATTTCGATCGAAAAATATGTGAAAACACTAAATAAACGATAAAAAATATACTAAATTAATAATATATCTAAAAAAATCACTAAATCCTAATTTCAATTGGTCTCTTTTTACTTTTTCTCTTACTTTCTCTTCTTTCTCTTTGGCGAGATCCAAAGCATGACAACAATATCATGCATCCACGTCATGGTTCAAAACATGGGTCACCGGTTGCATGAGCATAAGGTTTAGAAATTCACATGAGAAGCAGGAGAGAGAAGCAAACGATTTTTTGTTTCAAAGACAAAACAAAGATTTTTCGATTATAACAAGAGTAAAATCAGGAAAAAAATGAGTGTATAATAAAAAGGGTGTGTGAATATTAATGGATTATTGTTTGTACACTCCAAATTACTATATATACACTCTTTCCAAAAAATCTCACGCTATCACTTCCCTTGCTTACGTTTCCTCTCTCCTTTGTTGAAAGTTATCTTCTTCGCACTTAAGCAACATATGCTCTTAAGCACACACTCTTTTCTCAAAAATATTTAAAATACCTCACACAATTTCTCCATCCTCTCTCCTTCAAACACCTCGATTCTCACGTCGTTCTCTACATCTTCTGCAACTTTCAGCAAGCGTTTGAAATCTCTCTTTTATTTTTATTTTAAGTATTATAGATTTATATTTGACATTTGAAAAAGAAAAACAGTTGAATCGAATAAGCGATGAATTAATGAGAATAAAATCCATTATGTTTAAGGTTGAATTATTGATTAGACGAAAAAAAGTATTATAAGTCCCTCACCAAATCCTATTCTTCTTCATTTTTTCCAATGAATCGTCATAGTCAAGACAGAAACACAACCTATTCTTCTTCACTTGTACCGTATCTCTACCCAATTTGCGACGACTTATGATTATAAGATCGACAATGTCAAATACACAAGAAAAGCAAAACTCGGTTGAACGATTCCTCTTTTTATTTTTTTCTCTTTTTTTCCCTTTTTTTAAAATTTTTTTTACAAGAAGATGTGATGGAGATTCAACGGGATTATCAAGGTGCCCATGGTATTTCAGCGACGCGTAGTAGACGTCAACTTCTTTGTCCCTTATGAGTAGTAGCATTGCATTGTCTGGGAACTGACTGATAGCCCAATTTAATTTGAAACTGTGCAAAAGAGAAGAGAGAATAGATGTAATAATGCTGATTGCCCCACGTCGTGACACATTGCCTCTGTATCAGATGAAGTAAATGCGCCTGTTCACTGCACCGTCGCATTTCCTTGTCTCCAAATAGACCTCAGACATGATATGAGAGAGAGAGATCCCCACATTCAGAAAATTTTCATTCTGATGGATTCTACGTCCCCATCTGAGAATAGTCCAACAGGAACGGCATTTAGATGCACACCATCAACACCGGGATCAAAGTGAACATTATAACCCATCTCTCAACCATGTCACGCACTTTTCATCGCTTTTCTCATCACTTCTTGGTATCTATCCAGCATTGGTGTTATCCTTCTAAACAAATACTTGCTAAGCAATTACGGATTCAGCTACCCAATCTTCCTCACAATGTGCCACATGGTGGCATGCGCATGTTTTAGCTATGTTTCCATAGTTTTTCTACAAACCGTGCCTCTTCAAACCATCAAATCATGGCAGCAGTTCATGAAGATTGCAGCATTAGGGGTGGTTTTTTGTGTCTGTGGTCGGAGGCAATATCTATTTGAGGTACCTGTCCGTTTCCTTCAACCAAGCGGTGGGTTCGACTACCACTTTCTTCATTGCATTGTTTGCATGCCTGATGACGTTCAAGAGGGAGGCTTGGGTTACTTATGCTGCTCTTGTTCATGTGGTTAATATTTTAAAAAACAACCCTCTATTGCACTTATATCTTTCAAAATAAAAGGTAAACATGGGAATGTCATGTTGAAGAATGTTGAAGAAGAGAACATCCAATGCTCTATATAATATAAAAAAACACGCTTGCTACACTCATCCCCACTAAAAGGTGAAGCGTGACGATATTCTGTGGGAGGTAGGCAATATTGTTGACTTCATTAGCAGAAGACGTAACCCAGCCAAATCGCAAGAGTCGAACTCAGCCCAACGACGAAAAACTCGGCTTTGTTTAGCAGCCCGATTCAAAAGCGTGACAGGGTAGGACAGTCGTAGTCAGTCAGGTGCACCGGCACCGGATCTTTCTTTCCCTCTCGTCCTTCCTTTCGCCGGGAGCACACACACTCTCTCTCTCTCTCTGAATGGGTCTGGTGGACTACGGTTCGTCTTCGGAGGAGGAATCAGAGAAAGAAGAAAAAGAGGAAGGAAGAAAAGAAGAAGAAAAGGGGGACACAGAGAAGGAAGGGTCCGGACAAGGGCCGCATCAAAACCCTAGTTTTCTTCCTCCGCAATGGAGCCGGTAAAACATCTTCATTTTGTTCTCACTACGATGCCCTCTATGCTTGCGTTTATCGGCCGAGTTGTGCAAACAGCGTTGTTCCGGTGAATCTGCCGTTCCGTGTCCTGATAGCTGCAATGCTGCTTCCCGGGTGTTTCTGATGATCCACAAGCCGAAACCCGTGGCGGTTTCGGTAATCTAGTTGCTTTTATGTGTGGTTCCCTTGGTTTGATGGCGACATGGTGGTTAGATGTTTATGAAGCAAAGGGAGATTGTCTTTCTATTATTCCATTCTCTTGCTTTCGCGAGATCCTAAGTTCTGCGGGTTTTCCTCTGAAGCCTCTATGAAGAATGTTAATGTCAGATCCAATGATATTATCAGCGTTGTGTTATTCTACTTAAAAAATAATGAACAGATGAATCTTTTTAGATTTTTTAAAAATCTTTACTAATTGTAGAATTGCAGGATAATTTTGATACTTGTTATTGGTGCTTGTCATTTATATACTTATGGTTTGGGCGTCCGAAGTTGCTTTCTACAATGAGACAGTAGTGCTTATAGTTCTTGTCTGGAGATAAACTCATGAAATGCTTTTTTTTTTTAATTTTAGATGCATTGATTACTTTGGTATGGTTTCTTAGTTGTATTGCTGCAAGAATCCGAATTATAGATTTTAACTTCCACTGTTGCTTCTTCGCTTCTTGGACAATGAGTTAGGGAAGCGAATGAACTTAACTCTCAAGCTCTGTTTTTATCTTTCAGGAGCTCCTCGTTACGTGAACAGCAAGATCAGAAACCGCCAACAATTCATAAGCTTCCCGACGTTTCCCTGCTTCTAGATACACCTTCTTTTACTTCGGACCAAATGAGTGGCAGTGATCATTCCTCTAGGGTTGCGGCTGCCATAGCTGCACGTGAGCTGAAGAAACGAGAGTGGAATGGTTCACTTCCTTCACTTCCACAACGGAAAGTTCCTAGGGGAAACCTTCCTCCTCAGAGAATTCAACCTGACACTCTTGGGGGTCTTCTCATGCCGCCACAAACTAATGGAAGGTTCGATATGGCTTCTGTTTGTCTTCATGTTAGGTTTCTCTCTCTGCCTATTGGTAGTGGTACCATGTCTTACCAATAAACTCAATGCATTTTCTTATCCTGAATTTGTTATAGGGAGGCATGCACACCTTATTAGAAAGTTGTTTCATAATTTTATTTGTCAACCTTCCTGAAAAAATCGTTTCATTTTGCAGTGCTTAGTTCCTTCTGCACTGCATTTTGGGACAGACTATAGACATGTTTTTTCTGGTTCTTCACATACTTTTAATTTGACTTGCTGCACTTGTTAGTAACTTATTTTCTTTTCAGATATGTTTCTTATTTTCATGCATTTGATAATGGTGTTTCAAAGTGCTTCTTTGGTGTGCATGACTTGTGGGGACACACACACACGTGTGTGTGTGTATATATATATATATATATATATATATATATATATATATATATATATATATATATATATATATAACTTTGATCTTTTAAAGTGATTTTTTAAAATATTTTCTTGACGAAATTGTAGTATAACTTTTATTGTTGTCATTTGCTACTATTTATATTTAAAAGTTAAACCATAGAGGTTTTTGCAATATTTTCTCATGACATAAACAGATCATTATTGCAGATAAAGAAAAAAGTAAAAAGCCTTGCCAACAATTCCTTTTTTTTTTTGGTGTGGGGGGGAGAGTGATGCTGGTGGGGTGACTATGCTTCCTATAGAAGATGCTATCATATCAAAACTTGGCATGAAGAAAATTGAACAGGTTTATTCTCTGTATCCATGCATGGACAAGGAGATCTGAACTTGATGCTTACTAAAACCTACCCATGGCATGAGCGTGAGAGGGAGGGAAACGAAATTCACAATGCTGTGGCCATAGGGTGGGGACCCCACTTTGTTGCATGCTTCAAGTGTTTCAGTGAAAGCTGATTAACGCTGTGAACTTGAAAGTACTAACTTTTATATTGACTTAATAGTAGCGGTTTTTTAGATGTTACCATCTTTTTGTAATTTCTTGGACTAGAAGCATGTTACATTGTTCGTGTGTTGGAGCTAGAAGAATCTTAGATTCATTTTTTAAGCAGAGAAATCCATTCTTTGGCTGTTTGTTCGGTGTTTGCTTCTTTTACTCTCAAATTCACTATTTGCAAACAAGAAGAATTATTTATGAATACTGTACTTTTCTTCTGAGCAGGAGTAACATTGTGACGGAAGACATTGGTAAGCTTTTTGTAAGGAGACAGCATGAGGAAACTGATGGTCATTCTGGTCATTAAGATGTTTGAGTACCTCTCACATGTATGTGTCTGCTAAGAGTTGGAAATCACATTGTACAATATTGCTTATGCTGCACAGAATAGGATTTCTTTTGTAAGATGCTGTTGGCCACATAAAATAGTTTAGCTTTAGAGTACGTTTTCTTTATTCAAATTTGCCAGATACCTCCAGGTTCTTATGAGAATCGTTGTCAACCTTTTTCTGTAGTAGTGTACCTTAAAACTCATTAACAGGGCGCTACACATCCTGGATGAAACTCATGAGAGCTTTCTTTCTCTGATTTGACTTCATAATTGCTTTTAGATAGCCAACCCCATCTCGTACGGGAAAAGGCTTAGTTGTTGTTTGTTGTTGCTTTTAGAAAGGACACTTTGATAGGAAAGCGCATTCTGGAACGAATTATTTCAGCATAAGAACATGGTTTTGTCAATCATCAGATTCTGATACATGAGGATTGTTGAACCTCAAAATTCTCTGTTCATTGAAATAGGTAGTTTGAATCATGCTTTTAGCCAACCAAACCATGTAGGTCATCCTTATGGTTAGATTTGAGTGGCAACTTCTAAGTTGATAAATCATATGGGTACAATATTGCTTATGCTGCACAGAATAGACTCCTTTTGTAAGATGGTTTTTAATTTCTTATCCACATAACGATGGTTTAGCTTTGGAGTATGTTTTCTTGTTCAAACTTGCCAGATTCCTCCGGGTTCTCATGACAATTGTTGTCATTTCTTTTTCTTCTTTAGGACTCATCAATAAAGCGCTTAACACCCTGGTCTAAAGCTCATAGATGCAAACTTTGTCTCGCTAATCTGACCTTGCAATTGCGTTTGTTATGATCATTTTGATAGGAATCACATTCTGAAATGAATGATTTCAGCATAACAACATGATTTTATCAGTTATAAATTTGATGCATGAGGACTGTTGAATCTTAAAGCTCTCTATAAGACCTTGCATTGAAATGGGTAGTTTAAATAATGTTATTAGCCAGCCAAACCATGTAGATCATCCTTAAGGTTAGATTTGAGCGGAAACTTGAGAAAATGCTGACTAGTTGCTAGAAAGGAATTGGTACTTCAGCAGAACGTGTGTTTGTGCGTGTGCGTGCATGTTGGGAGAGGAGGAGAGAGATGGAGCGCTATGCCTACATTATGTCCTAAACTGTCCTAAACAGCCTGAACAGAGAAAAAATCACATTTCTGCTTGATTTATATTGGGAAATAGATATCGGATTTGCTCAATGGTTTTCAGCAAACCTGTGATGCTGAATAATTTACAAATTGAACAAAAAGCATGCGTATATCCGGAAAGATGTTGTCAGACATAAGTCGGAGATGTCCATGCCTACCAATGTGATGTGACCTAGAAGTTGCTGACATCAATAGGAGGCTTTTTCTTTCAAAGGGAGAAAATACATCAACGAAAGAACATATAGAGGTAACAAATATGCATCAGCTGTGCATCATAATTGGATCCATGCAGGTTCACTGCCATCTAGAATAGTTGGCTTCGTAGTTCATCATCGAGTAGATTGGAGGGAGGAAGGGGCTCTAATGGGGTCTGAAATATTGCTAATCACATACTTCCATTGAATGATAGATTTGCATGCTAATAACGATAGTTTTAGCTTTCAGATAGGATGTTTGAAAGCATCGTTGGAGTTATTAAAGTGAGTTAATCTCATGATGGAGTATATCCATTCAAAGTATTTTAGTGTTGATGTATGTGAAAATAGCCATGAAATATTCATTCAAAGTATTTTAGTGTTAGTGTATTCTAGCATACAGTTTTTATTCCTTCAGAAAAGTCTGGAACAGTTATGATGACCAACGTACATATCTTAGCCACTTGATAAATCTAGAGTTGTGCTTAGCGTGTACAGGAGTATTTGATTTATATTTATAAAATATTTTAGACATATACTTCACACTATTTCTTCATCGTTAATTAATATATTTTTATGCATACGGTTAAATCCGCTGTGTCCCCATTATGTCCCTGTTAATGCTATATCAAAGTCAAATCCTAACTGCCCACCATTGCTACTGATAACATAGCTTGTACAGTGATTGCATAATGAACATGCAAAATGGATCCTATTCAGCAACACTAATGTGAACCCATTTTATGCCTTGAGAGATTTGAATTCTTGTCAGGAATGAGAATCAGAATCCCTCTTTTAGGGATGCAATTTTGAATTTCCACGTATGCTTCTCTCATGATCTGTTGTATGAGTGTGTTTGTGTGTGCATGCACGCACACACACACACACACTGCGATTGAATGAGGTGGCAGCTCAAAATAATGGAATCATAAGTAGTATACGAAAAGTATTCTGCAGAATTAGAAAATTAATTTATTAGTTTGGTCAACTGAGTGGTTTCATCATCAAGTTTGCTAGTTCGTTTCGTTGTGTTACCATGCATGTATAAATAGTACATGCAAGATATCGTTTTTCTAATTATCCTCAGCAAGTAAACCTAGTGGCGGATCCAGAAACTTGTTTTGGGTGGGGCAAACTTTAGATTCGAGCGGGGTGAGCTTTAAAAGTTTTCAATTTTTCTTGAAATTTCAATGTAAAAGTGCAAATTTTCAAAGTCGCTCCACCCCACCACAATGTGGATCTACCGCTGACTGCACCTAACATCTTTTTAATGTGGCCATAAAATAAAACAGTTGGTTAAGATTCGAAGAATTTATGTCTACGTTAAGAAAATGAAGGCGGGCTTGGTAAACAGAGGCACATTGTGTTAGGTCAATAGTATTATACAGCAACCAACGCTCCAATTGAATGCAAATAACTGCTTGCTGTTGGGGATCACAGAAGAAGTTGGTATCAATCAAACTAGAGTTTATTAAGTATTGCATTAGATGCACATTAATGGATTATTATTACTTTTTTTTGTTACAGGAGCCCGAAGCCTAACACACACATGCATCCTTTGGAAGTCAAAGTCTCCTCCACCAGCAACGGTACTAGAGTGCCCTGCTGTTGAGCTTACGCTTTAGGTGTGATTATTATTACTCTTTTGGTTACAGAGGCAGAAGACTAAGACACTCAAACATGCGTGCACTCCCTGAGGAATTGAATGTAGCATGGGAGTCAAGAGCCCTACCATGGAGGCAATTTAGTTAGAGATCGATCAGCCATATTGACCCTTATTCCAGTTGATCAGCAGTCTACTTTACGCTAACGTTTAATTGAGTGATTAATGACTTTAATTGGCTTGTCTTCTCTCTTTTTAATCCTTTATATATATATAGGAAAACCGAATCTGCCCACCTTTGACATGTCCACTCTCACCTATTGTTTTCGTGGCATGATGAGTATGATTTAAAAAATTTAAGGATTTTCAAAAGAAGATGAACGATTATAACGGAATATGAGTGAACAAGGCCAATTATGGACACCAATATCCAATCACTCTTTCTTTCTCTCTATGTATGTATATAGAGAGTGAGTGATTGGATCCTATATGTATAGGGTATAGAGTGATTAGATTTTGTTTTTAAATGTCATAGTTCATCCTTCACTTTTTGGTGGTATAAGTGTAATAGTTGATCCAAGTATCTGTTCTCAAGACTGCAAATCAATCTTCCTCTTCTTCCTTTTCTTTGGGTTTAGTGACGTCTAATTCACTGTTCCATGGATGCCCATTCTATTCCCTACATTGTTCTATCCAACTAAAGGATGAACCACTCTTCAGTACTACCCCCGTGACGCTGCTTTTTACCCGATCACAAGGCCCATCTAGCTATGATAAAAATTTATGAGAAATCATAAGGTAAAAATATTAAAAAAGGAAGAAGAAGACCACAAAAGTGTTAGAAGGAAACAATAAAACATGACTTAGATTATCTTGAGTTAATGGTTAGCTTGACACACAATCAAGCTCTATGAAAACAAAGAATACATCTCATCTAGTATGGGAAAAGGCTTCATCTCTTTACGTTACTAAAAACTGTCGCAAGGCCATGCTTTTTGTTTTTGGGAGGGCAGTGGTGGAAAGGCTAAAATGTGTCGGGCTTGCATGTGTATGTGGGGTGGGGTGGGGGGAGGAGGGTTCCATCCACTTGTTTCAGGTGGGGGCGGACTTTAGATTCTGGTGGAACATGTTTGAAAGGTTTCAATTTTTTTAAAATTTCAATACAAAAACACAAAATTTCAGAATTTCGGGTGCGGCGATCACCCCACCCATCACAATGTGGATCTGCCGTTGTCTGTTCATATAAGTAGATGGTTACAATATTTCATGAAAATGATGGTTTTGCTAAACAGCCAGCTTAAATTTGTTCTTTTATCTTGCCTTGTTCAACACCAGCCACCCTTTGGAGATTTGACGAATCCTATCTTCTCCAGAGTTATGCATGCCTTTGGCCACCGCTGCAGCAGTGGGTAGTGGTTTAGAGTTCCTCAGGTCTGGATCCAACTTTCAGATGCTAGTACGCAATCCAAATTTTGGTCTCTCTAGTGTGTCAATAGAAAACCTTTGCGGATTCAGTAGGGAATTATATTCTATAATCAATAATAGATATTTAAATTAAAAATATTATTATAGTTTTATCATTTTAATTATTCATTTCAAAAATTAAAGGGTGAAATTTTTTATGTTATTATATATATGTTATTCGTTGTAGGTACTTCTTGACTTCTCATTTTCTACGAGCAGTAAGGTCATCGTAGCAGGTTTGACATCACAGTCACTTCTTTAATTTTCTGTCTTTGTTATTGTGATGCCGGGTCGGATCGGGTCAAATTGAGTCTGACCTAGATCTGCATGGGACCCGAATGGGGTCCTTGCGAGTGAGCCACGTTATTGGTTCCGTGGCTTAGGCAGGAGATGCGGTGGCTGTCCTGTTAGAGAGAGGAAGAGGAAGAGAGAGAAATAGAGAAAAAAAGGGTCGAAGGAAGTTTGTTGAGCACGTGTTGAACTAGTCCGTGTCGTTTGATGCATATTGTATCGTGTATCATATTGTTCCTATTGTAATTTAATACTAAAAATTGATAAAAATCTTTAAAAGAAAAAAAAAGAAAAAAATGATAATTACAAAGAATTCATATAATGCAAAAATTTAATACATATTCATCATTCACCATTCAATAATTGAAAATAAATTACATATTTTGAAGCAATACATGGCATCTTTAGAAAAAAATATAACTTTCATAATTGAAAAATACATTTATGCATTATAATTAGGATGATCAAGTAAATAATCTTAATCTTCTCATTGTTGAAGATCATCACTACTTTCTTCTTAAAAATAAAATTTATCATCACCTTTATGATATTATTGTCGCACTTTTTCCAAATTAATTCATGCAATGTTTTCTTCGGTTAGGAGTGCATTTGCTTCATTCTTTCATAATTCACTCCTCTAATATATCAAAATTATACAAACTTATTGGATCAAATTGATTTTCTTTCGTATTTAACTTTTTTAATTGTCTGCAAGAAAGAAAGAAAAGTAATTAGTAAATAATATTAATAATTTAATCTATAAAATAAAATATTGAATTGAATATTTAAGTAGTAACTAATACAAGATTACTTCTATTAGAGTCGCTACAACGGAAGATCATTGAGCCACTTATGTTTCAACATATTGTGCTTTTTGTGTGGATGTGTTCAAAGACACTCCAATTCCTTTCATAATCAGTTGTATGGTAGGTTTGGCTAAGAAATGTTACCACAAATTATCTAAGTTTTGGACAATTATTTCTAAACCTATTTCACTAAACATATGATAGAAAAAGATAAACATGAGGAACTTAATCCAACATAAATATAATATTTAAGAAAATTAAAAATTAAGATAAACAGTTTACTTAAGCGCATATTAGTGCGGCTGTAAATCACTACATATAAGTCAATCAAGTAAAAAACATTATCGTATATCTCTATCTCTCAATGTATAGTATATGATATACTCTCATCATATACCAATTTGTCTATACAATAAATGATACCTCAGTTTACCTCATTGTCTCTTTTAAAACTTGTTGAATACTTAAATGTTGGGTTTATGTAATAAGTTGTTGCATAAATAGGTTGCATAAATAGGTTGATGCAATTATTTGTTCAATCTTTTATCTATAACATTTCACACGGGCAAAGAATCTCTTTTTCTTATATTGAAATTGTCTCTAATGGCTTCTTTTTTTTATTCATTGCTTTATAAAGATAGCCCACAAATGGTTTATCATCGTTGTCATTAAATCTCAAAACTTTCACTAAAGTACATGTAATCCTCAATAGTGTAACGCACGAGTTTCAAAATGTACTCTTAAAAACTGTATCTGAAATCTCATTTAGCTTTCTCTTTATTCTATTTTGAGACAATTCTAGAAATTGTTGTCACTTATATGAGGAGAACATTTTTTAAAGGCTTGCTTTTATAGTTGTACGAAGGATCTCTACACTATTTGTATATCTGCTCATCATATATAATATAATAGCATGGTTGTAGATAAATTTGATGATATCTTGGCAACACTTAGTTGTTGTCTTTATCTTATCTATCTCACCAATACCCTTAAAGATCATATCTAAACAATGGGTTGCACATAATGTCCAATAAAAAATATTATAAGTATCTGCTAACTTCTTTCCAATTCTTTATAGTTAGCTACATTATTTATAATTAATTGGACTATATTCTTTACCCCAACCTTGGATATCACCTTATCAAATTCTTACCTTAGAACCTCTACAATATGCCTCTTCTCTTACTTGTCTAGGAATCTAAAAAACATAAGTTTTTTATGACAATAGAAAAGAATGTTTAATAAAGTTCTTCCTCGTCTATTTATCCATATGTCTCCCATAATTGTACATCTTGTCTCCTTGCATGATTCTCTCAAAGTAAAAGAATAATCCTTAACTTAAAGAATAATCTTATTTAATGATTTTCCTCTTAACTTTTGATAAGAATGTATCTTATACCCTTTATCAATGTTAGCAATTGCATATGTCATTGCTTAAAAATGAAAATTGTTTGTTATATTAAATGAAATGTATGCAACATAAAACCATCTACCCGATGTAAGGTATGTTGCTCATACAATTGCTCTAAAGTAATACAACACGAATTCAAGATTGAACACAATGTGTAATGCTAAGAGGGGGAAATGATTGTATTCTAGAGTAAGCTCTTTCTCTACTCATTCTTCTTCTACCACTTCTACATTCAACCTCTTCAACATCCCTCTTTTAGTTGGTTTGTGGTCGAAAACGACTACTACCAACCTCTGTCCTACCATCAGAAGGAGAATGAACACTATCACTCAATCAAACGATATCATCATCTTTCTCAAACATCTCTAAATCATTCTTCTTTTGTTTACTCTCAAGTATACTCTCAATCATATGTGCACATTATCATTTAATGACTTCTGACAATTTCTTAACTATGCCCATTAAATGAGCAACTTTTTTTCCTAATCTCAATTAGGTGACATTTCAATAATAAAATTTTACCACTAACCACATTCTCATAAAACAAACATTTTATGTTCAATCTTTTTCCCTCATCTGGTGTATCCATGCTAAACCATCAACCGAGATTAGGAGTCCCTAACCCCCCTTTTTGTCATCTCAATTGAACACTTCAATCTAATAAAAAAACTAAAACTAAAAATATTTAATAAATCCTCAATCTTCACTTAACACTCAAATAAAGTGTCTTTCACTTCAAGAATACAATAAAATCATATTCACGCACTTCATAACTTCATATATTGTCATTCAAAAAAAGAAAAACATAAATAACACAAAAAACAACAAATACAAAAAAAAAACTCAAAAGTATATCACAACCTAGGTTGAGAGTCTTACACAGATGTCGTAGATCGCCTTAGGAGCCATAGAAGAGCACCTTACAAGCTTTTAATAAATGTCAGAAACCCATACAAATGTGAATTTATATTCAGCCATAAAGGTCTCTTGCTGTATCACTAGTATCATATGATATGAGTGATACAAGTTATACCGTGCGATACGAGTTGCATCACATGATATTGTGTCATTTGTTACGGGTTGCGATACAAAGTAGTGTATCGTATCGTGGTATGATATTTATGATACAGATAACACTGAAACTAGTCAAAAAATGAAAAGGTTTGTTGGATTTGAGATAAAATAAGTTTTTCTTCTATTTTGATCTTTACGACTATAAAATTTGAAGAAATGTCATTTGTCGTCGGTAGAAAAGGCAATTTGCCCCAAAAATGGGCAACAACGGATTTTAGAGTATGATGTGTCGTGTCAAACCTTATCAAACACCATGGAACCCATGTTATGGAGTGATACGGTTTGGATTGGATCGGTTTTGGGTAAATTTATAGTAAATTCAAAAACTGGAGTTCGTACTTAAATGTGAATATTAATATTATATTTTAACATGATTTAGGGACTAAATGAGGGTAATCTGAGGGGATAAACATTGTGTATTTCAAATCTTTGTAAAAACAACAGGTAGGTGGACATGTTTTCTTTTCACATACATGGTAGAGATAGTTTTATTGTTTTTAGATGATACATAAGATTATGAAATATTTGTTAATACCTTGAAATGATTAAATATGTGTTGTTTTTGTTGGAAGTGATTGGAAAATGTTTTCTTATCTATATTGATGCATTGCATGAGTGTGTTTGAAATCAAGGTAATCTGAGTGGATAAACATTGTGTATTTTAAATCTTTGTAAAAACAATAGGTAGGTGGACTTGTTTCCTTTCCAAATACATAGTAGAGATAGTTTTATTGTTTTTAGATGATATATAAGATTATGAAATATTTGTTAATACCTTGAAATGATTAAATATGTGTTGTTTTTATTGGAGGTGATTGGAAAATGTCTTCTTATCTATATTGATGCATTGCATGAGTGTGTCTGATTGCGAGTGAACATTATTGGACATGGATCAACTTTCTTCTTGGAGGTATGGGACGTCGTTGAAGGGTGGATGGTCACATCCATTAGTACTAACTCGTGAGTTTCAGTAGGTGTTAGTGAACCACTAGTCGATATACATTTGTAATTCATAATGGGACATGTGTGTCATCGGGAAAGGAAGGTTACGAGTTTTCGGATGGACGTGTTGAGTGATGTTAACCCGTTGGCTATTTCGTTGGCTATACATGCTCAAATGTAGCTTGCATTTTACAACTTGTGTCGTGTTATTTAGTACGCCTAGGCTGGTGACATGTTGAGCCATATGGTAAAGTAGTGAGAGTAGAGAGTATTTTAATAAGAAATGAGTTTGATATTAGATTTGGATATATGACTTGAATACTTAAAATAAAAATGTATTATAGATTGTTATGGAGGTCATGAGATAGAGAGATGTCCCAAGTGACGGGATATGATTTGGGATTTGTTTGGGTTTCGGAAAATTGTTACTTTGTAGACTCGAGGGATAGGACTTGATGCATTGTTTTACCATCCATTAAAATCTCATATCTAGTTAGGTTGTGTGGTGGCTATCATTGACCACATATATGTTAGGAATGGAGGAAGAATGGGGGGCTCCTATGACGTGGTCATGATTGGATAGTTAGTATCATGATGCAAACAACAACAACAACAACTAAGCCTTTTCCCATATTATACGGGGTCAGCTACATGAATTCTTTGTTTCCACAAATCCCTATCGTATGCCATGTTAGTAGTTAACTCCCAATAAGCTAAATCATTCTTTATAGTTTCTTTCCAACACTTTTGTGGTCGTCCTCTACCTCTTTTAATATTTTCCAAATTTAGTTTTTCTAACCTTCTTACCGGTTCTTCTTTTGATCTTCTTTCTATATGTCCAAACCATCTTAAATGATGTTCTCTCATTTTATCCTCTATTGGTGCCACTCCTAATTTGTTTCTAATAACCTCATTATGTATACGGTCTTTTCTTGTATGACTACTCATCCATGTCAACATCTTCATTTCTGTCACAGACATCTTTTGTACATGTTGATGATTAACTGCCCAACACTCAGAACCATAAAACATAACAGGCCTAATTGCTGCTCTATAATATTTACCTTTTAATTTTAATGGTATCTTCTTATCACAAAGAATACCTAATGCTCCTCTCCATTTTAACCAACCAGCATTAATTCTATGTGTAACATCTCCATTAATTCTTCCATCACTATGAAAAATTGACCCTCGGTATTTAAAACTTACCTTTCATAGTTAGTATCATGAAATTAAATTATATTATTAAAGAGTGCTTGATTTTACATGCATGATTTAGTTTATAATGTTTATGTAATCAGTAATACATGATTTGAAATATAGTGTCTATAATTATAAAGAAATCCAATCTGTCACGACGACACGTGATGTTTAATTGTGTTGTAAATAATTTTATTATTTTTGTTATTGAATTGTCAAGAGTTGACAAAATTTGGCCATGTGGCATGACCGAACCTTATGTTCACGTTGAACGTGGATCGTTACAGTTACTAACTACAGCCAGCTAATGCCAGAATTTCTCATGTATAAAAGCCCTACCATTATCCTCCATACGAAACCAAGGAAACACAAAGACAGAGATGGAGTGCTTACGCGCTTCATCGCTGGTTATTCTATTACTATGCCTCTCTTCTGCCTTCTTCACCACCACCAATGCGGCTGAGTCGCCGTTCAACCTGACCGAAGTCCTCGACAAAGCCGGCCAATTGACGATGCTCATTCGTCTCTTGAACACCACACAAGTGGCAGTTCAGCTTGCCAACGAGCTCAACTACTCTCAAAACAGTCTCACTCTGTTTGCACCCACAGATAATGCCTTCAATAGCCTCCCAACCGGCTTTCTTAACAGTCTCTCACAGGAGCAGCAAATTAAGCTTGTAAACTACCATGTGATGTCCAAATTCTTAGTTTGGGATGACTTCCGAACTGTCAGCAATCCTGTGATCACGCAAGCTTCGGGGCCAAATGGACCGTATGTACTTAATTTTACGTTCATTGCCAATCAACAAGTGAATGTCAGTACTGGTTTATTGGAGACTACGTTCTCTAATGCACTTAATTTAACGAAACCAGTAGCGGTCTATCAGGTCGATAAGGTGCTGTTGCCGGCGGATAAATTCAGCGGGAGTGTCGCAGAACCACCATCTCCCGCCGGAAAAAATGCGACTACCCCTGTGTCGTCAGCATCGTCCCCAGGTTCAAGCAGTCCTGCTGGTTCAGGAGCTAATAGCGTTCGTCGGGAATGGGGATTGAAGTGGAGTCTATTGTCTCTCATGTTGGTCTGCACGGGTCTGATGATGTGAGTGCTCAGAGCTTTCTTAATGAAAAAAAACAAGCTTCTGAGTGCAGAGTCATACTGAGGGGCTGAAAGACATGATGTATCTATGAGGTCATGTACCCACATTTTGATCAGTAAGAAGCGTGTGTGTGGAACTTGTATTTCAATTTTGTCTCTATTTCTGGTCTTTTGGCATTTGTTCATCAGATTAACTCTATTGTCTCTCACGTTGGCAAGTACAATGCACTCAGCTAAAAGACAGATCATTTATCGGCAAGCTGAGGTTTCATAGAGCCCTAGGTATGCGCGTGGTTCAGATCTACATCGAAGGGAGGTTCTGCAGCTCTCCCATCAAAATTGTGGAAAATAGAAAGAGTGCTGCAATGAAGTCTTCCATGTTGGGGATGCTCTCCTACTCGATGATCAATGATTAGATTTACCTTGATGATTGCAGACTATGAAAAGAAAACAGTTTTATAAAAAGTATAAGTGTAATTTAGCTCAACCATCGATCTATTTGATCTTTTTGATGGAGCCAAACTCTGCAGACTGTCTGTCTATTGTGGCGTCTGAACTGCCACTAACTAAACATTATAAACTATCACAACATGACAGATTAAGCCGATTTGCAGTGGCAATTTATAGCATCGCTAAGAAGATCAAGTTATTTAATTAGAGAACAAGTTGAAGCATTACGAAATGTCTACAAGAACGTAGAATGGTATCTCGTGCAACAGTCTACAGAAAGTAAGTTAATACATCATTAACTGTTGGCTGAGAAGGAAAGAGCCAATCACCAAACAGTTTTGTTGGAAAGTTCGCTAAGAAGATCACAAGCCCATTAAACACTCGCCAGCTAATTTAGATGATCAAACGCCAATAAATGTCACCACAGCCACCAACCATTAGGCGTGCTTGGCGAAGTTCTGCTATCTTTTCCTTTCTATATATAAAGTTTTCCCTCTTCAATGAAGTCCATATGGCCAGATTAGATCCAATAATGCAAGTTGGGAGACGTTTGAAACCTTTTATCACCTGCAAATGAAAGTATGAATTCATCTAAACAATAATGAAAAGAAAACTTATTTGTACGAGTCGTGTGGACTAAGAAAATCACCGCTCCATTATGAGTATGTATGGGTACCTTCATGTAACAGTGACACCTCAAGGAATACTACAGAGGGGAGCAAAAAATGGAGGGAGGAGGAGAGAGTATTACCGCAAAAGCGTTCTTATTAGGGAGCTTAATCACGTTGGATCACGACACACCTCTATGTCTCATAATCGTTTCTCCGTGAACACTCTTAACGGTTAGATCAAAAGATTTTTGTGAAAAAGATAGACCGAAGACAATTCTCAAACTCAAGCCTTACTCGGCACACGTGTGTGATCTAGCATGTCCTCCTCAAGCTCTTTAAACTAAGGTTTATGAACTATCAACTATATAAAAGGATATGTAGGTTAACTTCGAGTCGACCTTGATCATGCCTCAATCACCTAAGGCTCGAGTGAAGGACAGTAGGGAGGATTCACACCTCAGGAAATACCATAGAGGGGAGCAGAGAATGGAGGTGGGAGGAGAGAGTGTGCTACCGCAAAAGTGTTATGATTAGAGAGCCTTGATCACATATTTATAGAATGTGTGTTGGATCACGAATCATGAATCTTATCCAAACGACACACCTCTACGTCCTTTAATTGTCTGTGCATAAGCAGTCTTGTCCGTTAGATCAAAAGATTTTCGTCTAAAAAGATAAACCAAAGATCAAAGCCCAAGCCCAACATGCTTATGTGGTCTAGCATGTCCTCTTCAAACTCTTTGAACTAAGTTTCATGAGCTACCAACTATATAAAAGTACATGTGGGTTTATCTTATTATTCAATATGAAACTAAACTTTGTCTCCTCTTGGTCATCACGTGAAAGTCCTCACATGTGACTTTTTATACTTTAGGACTTTTACATATATCAATGATACATTAATTGAATATTTAGGAATATCAACACGAATTAAATATTATTAATGCATGTGGGTTTAAAAACCCCAACTTAATTAACATTAAATCCAACCGTGTTAATAACAACTTTTATCCCAAGAACTTGTCAATGCATAACGTTGATGCATTATTGCAAATACATGGTGAGATTACCTAGAATCACATGTACAATGATATCAGGCCCATACTAAGCTGCTAGTTCTCTTTAAAAGAATAGCGTGATATTCAACCTTCTAAAAATACAGAAAAAATAGTTTTTACATGTAGTTTCAACACTAAAAGGTAGATCAATGTGATATCCAGAATTTTTCTTGTCAAAACTGATCAGTAAAGCATGTTAACCAAGACTTGTCTTTGTAGCAGTGATTTACAAATATAAACATGAAAATAATCTTCAAAAATTGTTCACAAAGAAGGAAGAAATTCTTTGTTGTCGAGTTCGGGCTTCAAAGTAACTTACTAAAGGCAATGCTTTTACATATCATGGAAAGTGATAGAATCTACAAACACGGTTCAAACAGGTGCTGAAGAATGACCCATATCTAGGGACTATTCAAAAGATTCAATCAAAGGTCCGACTAGGTGGCCAAATTGCCAAAGAGCCTAGCAAGGTGTCACGTCAAATGAAGTTGGAACCAACTAGTTCAAGAAGTTTGCTTGGCCCATTACTTATTTCAGTTCATTTCATGTATGGTTGTTTTGAGTTTCTTTTTTCTTTTTGAGAATAACTATAAGAGAATAATATAAAAGTTTTAAATATTTAGGATCAATTTTTTGAAGTTATGGAAAATTTAATAGAGATATTTCACGTAGAATTAGTGTAGGTGAGTTAGAATGAAGAAATATATCAGGTATGTATGTGAGAATAATATATTATTAAAATTGAAAAGTAAATATTATAAAGTACCAATTAGACCAGATATATTATTTGGTTGAGTGTTGTACAATTAATTACTAATATATTAAAAATATTTGTAATAGAAATGAAGATGTGTAGACGGATAGGTGATTATACAAGAAAAAAATCATATAGTCAATGAAGTTATTAGAAACAATTTGGGAGTTGCACTACTAGACGATGAAACAAGAGAAAATTGTTTGAGATGATTTGGAAACCTAAAAAAAACTTTGTTAAGAAGGTATGATAAACTAAATTGTAAAATTATTAAAAGATAAAGAGGAAGACTACGAAAATATTGAAAAAATTTAATAGAGAATTGCATCGTTCACGTAAAGATTAAACTTTACGGGGATCCAAGCCACTGGCCCGATCCGATCCTTCGACTAGAGCATCCGCCATTATATTACAGTTCCTGCCTATTAACACTAAAACGAAACCCCTAATCTGTGACACCATCAATAAGGTGACGGAGGGAACTTGAAGTTCGCCAGTGCAAGCCACGTTAGTGAAAGGCTCGTCATAGTTTCACCTCAACTCCCTTGGTGCAGCCAACTATCTCATCCCCCTCTCTTCTTCCCACCTAAGAGTCATACCGCCATTCCACAGGAAGTCACAGATTCTGGATTTTGTTGAGGTGTAAATGGGCTAACAAAGCATCAAAACAAGCAGCATAAAGATACAAGTCTCAAAGGAACACAACATTGTGAGATAAGTCATCTTGCATCACCTTCTAAGATCCCTCGTCGCAAGCCCAACCACCGTGCCCATTTAACTCCAGCCTTTTTAGCTAGCAATTCACCTTGATATACATCAAATAGTCGCTCCAAAAGGATTGCTTTACATCCTTTTAAGGACCCCATCCAATCACGAATAATGATGTCAATACCAGTCAATTATCTCATTCTATGACAGATGCATCAGTCTTGATCTTGGTCAGTTTCTGCCATGATCCTCCTTTTTCGAACTCTTTGATAGTGAATGGACCTGAGAAAGATTTCAATATCCATTTTAAGAAGGGTAATCCACCTTCTGTTTTTACCTTGCCAAATTTGATTTCTTCCACTACATAAACGTACCAAACGGATGCCAGGAGACACCATTGAAATTCAGATAGGCCCTGCATTGCCTCAATAATGGGGAATTGACAATTAATCGACAGGCAAAACAGCTGATGGAAGACTTATTTTTCTGCATTCAAGCAAAAGTTGCATTAACGATTCTTCACTATCATTACAAAAATAACAATGGGACTGTATTTGAAGCCCTTTACGTTGTTCTACTGTAGGTAGTATCTACCTGCAGACACGCCAAAGGAAAATTTTGTCTTTTGGTGGGAGTTGAATGTTTCAAAATCTATTTCACCACTTTCAGTCCTTGGCATATTCATGCAGGGATTGATAGTCCATACAGTTCGTCTTTTCCTGCTCTGCAACTCCTGTTCTCAAGCATAGTGATAATATTTCTTAACCGAAAATGTGCCTTTCTTGTCATGCACCCAAAACAGCCGAGCCGAGGTTCGGATGGGGAGACATTGGAATTGATGATATGAGTTTCTTTTCTTATGCAGAAAATGTATTTCTAATAAATTCTAAATTCCATCTGCCCCTGGATAATAACAACTAGGATATATATATATATACATATTTCAAATCCTTCGGAATGAGATGCCTATTGAATTTTGAAGTTCTGCACTCCAAGCCCCCAGTTATCTTCTCTAATATTGGTACGAGTCCTGTCACCTGTTCTCCAAAACCGCCCTCCACAAGGGGTTTCATGCACTCAATATGCACACTTTTCACTACTTTTCTGATGTTCGACTACTTGAAATGCCTTATATATGGTCGAGTCTTGATTTGTAAAAATTCTTTCGAATCGTGAAATGTCAGCAAACTTCATTAGTGCCTTCTAGAGAAAGGAATAGTGATAGAAGATCTGATTAATTCACAAGATTGATAGAACATTCAAGCACAAAATTTGTCTTAGAAAGCTTAAACTGGTGTTTCAAATGCTAGAGAATAGGCAAGTGGCTAGATACGGCTGACGCTTTATTTACTCTTTAGCGCTTTCCACTTGGAGAAGGTATATGAAGACTTGATTGAACAATAACGGACAAAAGCTCAACAATGAGCTTTCATGTATATCGCTAAGATTTTAAACAAGCTTTCGTGAATTCAGTTTCCGACCGGTCTTGGAAGCAAATTAGTTAGCACAGCAATTCACTATTCTATTCAAAGTCTCGGATTGGTCTGTGGTGTAAAATTAGCAGAAGAATTTACTGTTCTATTTAAACCACGTTATGATCCGAATTTGCAGTTAGGTGGTCACACTAAGAAAATTCCGATGTTGGTTGACCTTGGATATTAGTTAATCCAGTCGTGCACACATCTAGCTCCGGCCATCATCACCCCAGTGGTGGATCTGGGCGGAAGGGGAGCGTCCAAATTTCCAAAATTAGAGAAAGTAGTCGGCTTAACACGCGGGCTACATATAATACAAGTTCGCCCCACTTACAAAGAAAAGTAAAATGCAGTCTGTTCTTGTTACCCTAAAAGTTATATTAATCTGCCGTCATAACTCATGTTAGTCATGTTCGGTTCTGGTTTTCCTGAAATTACGAAAGAATCGAAAATGAAATGAATGAAATGGTTAGGGATGATGATCATGGACCAGGGGCCGGCCCATCCCCCTTCTCAATCTTTGCAACCGGACCAAAAACTCTCTCATCTCTATTCCATGTTCTCACGAAAACCTATGGAAGAAAAGAAGATTTGAGCTCACTTTTATGTATAAAATAAAATCTAATTTATTTAAAATATATTTAAATTAGAACATATTATTACAAATAAAATATAAAAAATGATGAGTTCATGAATAAAAAATAAAATTTTCTTTTATTTATTTTTTCTTATAATTTGTTTTATTTTTTAGGTGAACTTAACTTTTTAGATTAAATTAAAAGACGGGTTGTGATCGGGTTCATGGGGTAGGGACTTCCTATCCCATTCTCGTCACGAATTTACTTAGGCTTCTCATTCTCGTCTCTTTTTCCGTTTTCACTGCTCAAATCTGTTTTGTTCGAGAGATCCCCTCCATGAACATCTCTAGCAATTCAAAATTATTTGATATCATAATGTTACATTACGGAACTGTTGTTTTTTAGTTCTTTTATGAAAGATAGATGAAACTGAAATCGTATTGGGTGGTGTCCAATTATTGAGTCCAACCAACTCGATTCGGATTCTCGCAGTTCCAAACCGGCCATGTCTTGCTGACGCTCGTAAAGTGAGCGGATGACCATTTCTAAATACTACCTAACATGGGGGATCTGCATGCCAATATTAAGAACCAACCAGACTGGCCATGTTTTAGGTGTAGGTGCAGCCATAACCAGTTGATCGCATGCGCTTCCATGAGACCCCCACAGCCTCCTTCATCCCCATAAAAAGTCCTGAAACCTTTGTCCACCACTCGAAAACCACATTAGCTAGACAACCAAAGGGATTAAGATCAGAGAGGATGGCTTCATCTTCTTCATCATCCCATCTGTCATTCATTCTCGTCTCGTGCCTAGTCCTCCTTTTCGCGGCCGCCAATGGCGAATATTACATCTACAACATCACGGAGACCCTTGAAAAGGGAGGCCAATACACAACTCTCATCCACCTCCTCGACGTCACAGGCATGGCGAGAACGCTCGACAACGAGCTCAATAACACCTTCCAAAGAATCACTTTCCTCGCCCCCACCGACGGCGCTTTCGCCGGCCTTCCTCAAGGTTGGCTGGCCAATCTCACCATCGACCAACAGACTAGACTGATCAACTATCACGTAATTCCTCATCTCTATACCTGGGAAGATTTCAAGAACGTCACCACCCCTCAACAAACACAAGCCTCCGGCCCTAATGGCCCCTATTACCTGACCTTCGTCTACGTTGGTCCACAGCAAGAGCGTGTCACCACTGGCCTTGTGGACACGACGTTCAATACAGCACTGAACTTGACACCCCCAGCAGCAATTTATCAGCTTAACGCTGTTGTGCTGCCCCCTGACAGCAATGCTCCATCATCAGCACCATCGTCCCAACCATCGCCGTCGTCTTCTCCTTCATCGACACCATCGTCAACTCCATCGTCTTCTCCATCATCATCTCCGTCTTACCTTTTGCCTTTTGGGTCACCGGAGTTTCAGTGAGCGCAGCGGATGTTGAGGTCGCGAGGTTTTCACACGAGAGTTTTCTCAAACGACTGTGAATCGGTGAATCTGTGAGACTCTGTTAATCTGTAAAACTCTCTGTGTGAGTCTCTGACTTTTTCACTCCACCTTATAAGGGTATGCCTTTTTATAGGCACCTGCTCCCCCGTCGTCTGGCATTCTCCTCTCGTGGCTTCCCTCGTCTGGGAGTGATAACGGATGGCCGTTACCGAATTTTTCAGTAACGGCTGTCCGTTACATATCCGGCCTCTCCTCCAGCCGTTACTCGAGTCGAGAATGACCATTACATTGTAACATCTCCCACTTGCCATTCGAGCCAAGTGTATCGACATACTGGTTTTTCCTCCCACTTTCTCGGGGTTTTTCCTAGTTATGTCGATCCCTGATTACTATTGCAATCAGAACCTTTTGTGTGGTTATTTTCCTACACAACAAATCATCCGTTGTATGGTTATTTACCTATACAACAACATATCTCAAACCCATGTTTCTAACATGTTTTGAGAAGAGTTCTTTTGTTATGCCTTTGGTTAAGGGGTCTGCCAACATGTCTTCTATTGGCATGTATGAGATGGATATTTCCTTTCTCATAACCATATCATGAACATAGTGGTATTTTACCATTATATTGAGTAATCTGCTCCACTCTTAATAAGAGTAATTGTTACATTGTTATCGCAATATATAACCACCGGCTCATCTATTATTTTCAGCTTCAAATCACGTATGAAGCGGCTTATCCAAACAGCACTTGTTGCAACCATACAACAAGCAATATACTCAGCTTCCTGTGTATGCAATGCTACACAACCCTGTTTCTTACATGTCCAAGAAACAGCACCACCTCCAAATAAGAATATTTGTCCTGAGGTTGATTTGCTGTCATCTTTGCTCCCAGCAAAGTCAGCGTCTGAGTATCCTACCACTTCTAATTCATTTGCTTGAAAATATAGTTTCAAGTCTTTTGTTCCTTTCAGATATCTTAGAATCCTTTTTACAACTATCCAATGTTGTCAACCTAGATTACTTTGATATCTAATGACAAGACCAACAGCAAAGCTGATATCAGGTCTTGTACACAACATAGCATATATCAAGCTGCCAACAGCTTGAGCATAAGGAACATTAGGCTTATCGTCTCCTTCACCGGGACAATCAGCCTTACTTAGTTTCACCCCTTTTGCAACAGGTGTATCTGCAGACTTTCATTTACCCATTTTGAATTTTTTGAGGATATAGTCTCTTTGACTCAGGCATAAGAGTCTAGATCCTCTATCTCGAGAGATCTTTATACCAAGGATATAGGATGCTTCTCCCATATCTTTCATTTCGAACTTGGAGTTCAACCATGACTTGGTTTTGACAATCATTTCATTGTCATTTCCAGTCAACAATATGTCATCGACATACAAAGATAAGATGACAAAGTGGCTCCCACTGTTCCAAACATAAACACAGTGATCAAGTTTGTTAGCCACAAACCCAAGTTCTATAATGGCATTTTGAAAAGTCAAATACCAATGAACCTTTTGGATATCCAATAAATATACACCTCAAGGACCTACTATCTAGTTTATCTCTAGACTAATCAAGGATCTTGACATGTGCAATTGATCCCCATCTCCTGAGATGACTTAGGTTGGGTTTTCTCCCAAACCACATCTCATATGGTGTAGTGAACACAGCTTTACATGGTACTCTGTTGAGCACGTAAACAGTTGTGCTTACCGCTTCTCCCCAAAATACCCTTGGTAGAGAGGCATCAATAATCATAGACCTTGTCATATTCAATAAAGTTCTATTGTACCTTTCAACTACATCATTTTGTTGAGGTGTTCTAGGCATTGCATTTTGTTGAGGTGTTCTACTGAGGTATACTCACCTCCTCTGTCTGATCTCAAGACTTTGATAGTATGCCCCAATTGATTTTTCACTTCTTGTTTATATTCTTTAAATGCTTCAAGTGCCTCTGATTTATGTGCTAAAAGATATATATACATATATCTAGAGTAATAATCGATAATGGTTATAAAGTAACCCTTTCCTCGATATGTCTTTACTCTAAAAGGTCCACATAAATCTGTGTGAATAATCTCTAACAAGGTTGTTGCCCTTTTTGTTTCCTTGGGAAAGACTTTTCTCGTCATTTTTCCTTGTATGCAAGCTTCACATTTGTTGAAAGTCTTTTCCTCAAATTTGGGTAATAAGTCAAAGTTGGATAATTTCCTCAACTTTTCCAGACTTATATGCCCTAGGCGTTTATGCCACATATTCACATCAACAGAAAGGACACTTTCAATATAAACAGAAGATTGATGATTTTCATTATCGGATAACTTGAACAGTCCATGTTCTACATCAAATTCTTTTGAGAACAAGATTCTCCCATGTTTTCTCACAGTCACCTTGTTAGGTACAAACCTAACTTCAAAACCTTTCTTTACTAAGGTAGGGACCGAGACCAGATTGTGCCTTATAGATGGCACAATTAACACATCGGTCAATACAATTAGTTTGCCTTGTAAAAATATCGTAAAGGATCTAATTCCCAAAACATCGGAAAAAGTATTGTTTCCCATGTCCACACGATGTTCTCTAGGTTGATATTACTTTAGATCAATTGCCCCTTCCTTGGTTTTTGATATGTGTCTTGTAGCTCCGGAGTCTATCCACCAACCTATAACTGGGCGGTCCAAGTATAGGCACTTTGAAATTACACAGATTATGTCATGCTTCTCCGATTGTCCGCGTTGTGGGTTGTTTTCTCCACTTTTCTTGTTGTGGCAGTCCCTCTTGTAGTGCCCCATCTTTCCACAGTTGAAGCACTTGATCCGGGAAGCGGTTTCCTGTGATTTCTTAAAAGCTTGACCGCCTTTCTTGTTATTCTTGCCAAACTTTTTATTTGGTTTCTTTTTCTGGTTGGATTTGGAGCTAGATGTCAATTCATCCTAGACTACTAGCAGTTTTTCCCTTTTATTTTTGAGCATGTGTTCTTGCTCAATTACTAGCTTTAGGGGCAATTCCGAAAGGTTGATTTCAGGCCCTAACCTTAAGGCAGTGGTGACCACATTCCATGATGGAGGTAGATTGTTCAGTATAGTTGATATCTGCATTGGTTCAGGGATGACTGATTTTGCTACAGCTAAATCCCTAGCCATTACCAGCATATGATTTACATGTTCTACTACATTTTCTCCTTCTTTCATTCTAAAGGAGTTATATTTTTGTAGTAGCAACTGCACATGCAACTTTGCAGTTGTATTATACTTAGCTGTTAACGAGTCAAACAGCTCTTTCGCAGTCTCAAATTCTTCAAAGACTCTAATCAGGTCATCCTCCATATAAGTTAACATTACAGTTCTTGCTATGGTATCGTCGTTTAGAAATGTTTTATACTTTACGTCTGGTGGTGGAGGATGCATTGTTTCCTTTAACACATACTCTACACCTTCTAGTGTTAGAGCTAACGGAATTCTTCTCTTCCATGTCTAGAAGTTTAGACCGTTTAGTTTTTCTGTTTTTGCCAGTTCGGATACACATATCCTAGAACTCATTTTTGTTTGGCAAAAATACTAAGCCAGTGGTCTTTTTCTTTATAAAGAAAACAAAGAAAAAACACAAAGCAAGAAACACGTTAACTTAATGCAAAATTAATAATTTTCCTAAGGGTTTTTCTGCCTTTAAACCCTTAAACGAATACCAATGGATAAATCTGTAATTTTACTTATTTGTCTCTTTTATATTTTTTAAAAATCACAAGGATAAACTCGTAAAATCACTATTTGAAATTCTTGTAAAATTTGCAATTAATCAGAGTTAAAATCGTAATTTTAACTCTCAGGGTGAATTTGTAATTTTTCAAAAGGAACAGGAGTAAACCTGTCTTTTGACTGAATGGCATAAACGATATTTTCCAAACCGGGTTGGATAAAACCGTAAATTAACAACGCCTGGTATTTTTATAATTTTCAAAAAAGGCCAAGGGTAAAGTTGTCCTTTTATAATGAAATTTCGTAATAATAAAAAAAACGGGGGCAGTTCCGTCTTTCTCTCTCAAAACTCGAGGCGGTCCACTGGTGGTTTCAGAAAACCGCTAGTTTTCCCCGTTGCGGTTTTCTGAAAACCGCGGGTTTTTTTTTTTATTTATATCGCTTATAAACGCGAAAAATAAAAAAACGTTTTACAAGTCTGGATTTTTTTGGAGAGAGAGAGGGGCTCGGTCGATGGCCGACCATCGGTGTCGGCTGTCGGGTTCTTCTTCTTCCAGGCACTCCAACCGGTTGTTATTCGTCGCTTGCTGTTTCTGTCTTGCCTTTGAGCTTTTTCTAGCTTGCCGTTGTTCTGCTTTTTTGGAGTTTTCCTTCGGCCTGCCTCTGGCTTTGCCTTTGGGGCTTTCCGCCGGCCTGCCTCTGGCTTTTTCTTTGGGGCTTTTCGCTGGCTTGCCTCTGGCTTCCCTGTCCGACTGTCAACCGCCAACTTCTCTCTCTTTTTTTAAAAAAAAATTTCTAACCCTCTTCTCTCTGTTTTTTTTTGAAGGGAACGAGGCCCTGATACCACTGACGGAGAATTTCCGGCTCTTACCTTCTGTCTTCTGGGTCGCCGGAGTTTCAGTAAGCGCAGTGGATGTTGAGGTCGTGAGGTTTTCACATGAGGGTTTTCTCAGACCACTTTGAATCGGTGAATCTATGAGACTCTGTTAATCTGTAAAACTCTCTGTGTGAGTCTCAAACTTTCTCACTCCTTTCACCTTGTAAGGGGCTGCCTTTTTATAGGCACCCTCTCCCCCGTCGTCTGGCATTCTCCTCTTGTGGCCTCCCTCGTCTGGGAGTAGTAACGGATGGTCGTTACCGGATTTTTCGGTAACGACTGTCCGTTATATATCCGGCCTCTCCTCAGGTAACGGCTAGATGGCCAGTCCAGCCGTTACCCGAGCCGAGAATGGCCATTACATTGTAATAGTTCCCTCGCCGACTTCACCCACATCACCGACTTATCAAAGTGCGCCAGGTTCTCAACCCAATTCGGCACCAGTCATTGCTAAGGGAGGCCTGTTGTCCTTTATGGCATTCGCCTCCGTCGCTTTGATGGTGTAAGTGTGTGTCTAAGAGAGAGAGATGTTGGTGTCATAAATTTTGTTTGTCGGTCTCTTTAAGTTTAATGTGCACTGGTTGCCATCAGACCAAGTACGTTTATGTTTATTGAAAGTTGCAATAACTTTTTCTTAACTTCTTTTATATATATATATATATTTCTTAAGTTCTTTCTTTCGCATGTTAACATTCATTTAAAAAAATCTCAACTACTCATTTACAAAAATAAAATTAAGATTTACATTTAAAAATTAAAAGTATAAATACAAATAAAATACACCTTAAAAAAGGATGAGTATATTTTTTAACCATTCATAATAAAGTGATTGAGATTTGTTTAGATAAGTAGATTTTTTCTCTTTTTTGATATATATATATATCAAGCAAGATGAACTGTTTGAATGGAGCCTCTAGCTAGGTTAGGTTAGGTTCTCGACTGAGCCCATTAGCATTTATGAGTTTCCAGATGAAAAACCATACAACTAATGTTTGGTGGGCCGGTTTTGGGCTTGGTTTTTAACCCGGTAACCGATCATTGAAACGGTCAGGCTGGCTTGAAACCAATCATGTCTAATCCCATACATTCCAGTGTTTATGTTAGAGCATTTAATCTGGATACATGAACTACTCCTACTGACCCTCGACGTATGTCTTGAGGGTAGGATTTATTTATTAAACCTTTACAAGAAGATATTATAAATAAATTGAGAGTGACACCTAGAGAATAAGGTAAAATGGTTTAAACATGTAGAAAGATACTTACAGATAAAAATTTATAAAATATTATATTATAAAATATTTAAAAAATAAAAAAGGGCACCAAAATATTAGAAAGAAACAATAAAGAATGATCTATTTCGTGTTGAGTTAACTCAGCTACGTGGAAACAAAGAATCCATGTAACTGATCCATCTTGTATGGAAAAAGGCTTTTGTTGTAACTTATAGAGGACCTACTTAACTTAATCAGGTAGGTGTGGCAAATGAATTGAGTTGCTCATGGTTCGGATCAGTTCAGGTCATCATCTCTCGTTAATCTCTATGATCTGAGCATGAACTACTTGTGTTTGTACATGATCTCGTTAATCTACGTAACCGTTTTGACTCATCTAAATCAACTGAACTTATTTGATGGGCATAATGCAATTATACGTATAAATCATTCAATTATACAAAAATATAAAAATAAAAGGAAAAGTTCAGTTTAATATCATATGATTAATCTAAAGGTCAATTTAGTATGGTGTTGTTAGGGCTGTACATCAATATGTTCGATTCAATAGCCAAAGTGAACCAAATTAACCAAAAACCAAATTTTGATTGAATGTGGTAATCGAAACCGAACCAAATTGTATTGGTAACTGAACGAAATTTAACTCAATTATTTTGGTTGAGTCGGACCAGTTGAACCTGGCGTGTCCAGTTGTGCACACAGTATAAGGAACGTTAAATAAAGTCGCTTGGACGTGAATCGTTTGGTTTTTGTGAATTTTGGTTATTATTTACTTATTTTTATATTTCTTTTTTTAATGTTTATTTAAAGTATTATTTCCATGTTTTATTTGAATTGAAATTAAATTATTTATTTATGTAATATTATAACATTCTTAATATATGGTATACATAATACATACATATATATATATATACATATATATATATATATACATATATATATATATATATACATATATATATATATATACATATATATATATATATATACATATATATATATATATATATATATATATATATATATATACATATATATATATATATATATATATATATATATATATATATATATACATATATATATATATATATACATATATATATATATATATATACATATATATATATATATATATACATATATATATATATATATATATATACATATATATATATATATATATATATAAGGTTGTTACAAGTTTAACCATGGTTCTACCTAGTCGAACTCCCTTTCGTAATCGTAATGAACTATGCCTTCATGAGCTGCAAAAATTGTTATACAAACAAAATCTTTTATTTTTATATAAAATTTATTATAAGTTTAACCATGGTACATTTAAGTGTTAACAAATTCAAACAAATCTCAATGATTGAAATTTTAATTTAAAAATTTAAAGTACCCATCGAATAAAAAAAACGTACAAAAAGTATACAAGTACTTTTTTAAATTCAAAATTTAATCATCTTTGATGTGAATATTTGTTTTGATTTACTAACACCAACTAGCTAACATTTATTAGTCTCTCTCTCTCTCTCTCTCTATATATATATATATATATATATATATATATATATATATATATACTCCTTTTCTTAAAAGAAAGAAAGAAGCTTAGAAAAGGTCATTTATATATATATATATATATATATATATATAGAGAGAGAGAGAGAGAGAGATGAACTGTTTTAATGGAGCTGCGTGCAGTTTCTTGAATTAATGAAAAATCTTAATAGTAAATTAAGATGAGATTAGCTTGTTTGTAAACATTTGCAGTGGTAAATTCTGTTCAGATGGTCCCATGCAGTTTGGTTCGGCCCATTTCGAAATCTATCTTGAAACAACTGGTTCTTTCTGTGAACCTATTTTGATAAGATTGGAAGATGATCGCCATCTTTGACCATCAGATTCTGGACTGGGTCCAGTAGCATTTATGAGTTTCCAGATGATAAAGAAATACAACTAATTTCTGGTGGTCCAGTTTCGGACTCAGTTTTGGTTTCGGTTTCAGTCGGTTTTTGGTTCGGTTCTAATTCAGTTATAATTTTATTTTATAACAATTTATTTATAAAAATTATTACAATTGTCAACCGTGGTTCGATCCATTCGAACCCCTTTTGTACTGAACCGGTGCCTTCCTCAGCTCATCGACTTGTCCCGTTTCACAAACACTGATCAGTACTCATAAACATGTGTACCGGTTTGGCCCATCAATCATAGATATACTTCTTTTTCTTTGTGCTTCGTGTAGTTAACAGACACGAAATTGAATCCATACATTAGACAAAGTAGATGTGTCAGTTCCAAACCAGATCCACGGTTTTTCAATTAGAACCGAATCGATTGGGATCGGAACCAGTAAAATCAGATCCACAACCGAGTATCACCTGATTCAGTTCCAGTTTCATCTTTCATGAAAATAGAATTGATGGCAATTTCAAACCGTTAGTTTTAAATATTTTTTTAAAAGTGGAAACTTCAGTTTTTTTGGTTTTAAGAAGCTTAAAATCAGAACTGGTCTTAGTCCGATTTGGTTCTGATTCTAAGTTTTGAGATAACCCGAATCAATAGTTTAGAACCGTCGTTTTTTATTATATCCAATTTAAAGCTTGTGGAATACTTAGTTTTACACCATGGATCGCTTTATATATAACTTTAAGTGTGAACTAAACATTTTGAAAGCTAGTTGATGAATATTTGATTGGTTCAAATTTATCGTATACTTAGTTTCTCTTTTACTTATATAAACGACTAAACCTTTTCTCATTCTTACATTTTCACCGACTTTTTTACTTTACTTTAGTTTTGTGTATTTCTAATCCAATAATAGATAGGTAGGTATAGAGAAAGAGAGGAGAGTCTTTTGTTTAATAAAGACGATAGAAAATTTCCAATTTGGACAGGACGACCACATCCCCATTATTTAAACTCATTACCCCCTCTGCGAGTACCTCAATCGCTTCCTTTGCTTTCACTGAGCTCATTCTCTCTGCTTCCCTTCTTCTGTTGCACTTTGGTTTGAAGGCGGCGATAATCGGTGAAAAAGCTGAGCGAGAAATGAAGGGAATCCATGAGTTATACTCTTCCTACGGGCTCTTCTCTGTTTCCGTCCTCTTGCTTCTCAGTGCGAATCAGATGGGAAATTTCGTATTGCAGGCCGCGACGCTGCCTGAAGATGAAGGTCAGAGTTCCTCTCCTTTCTTTTACTCTTTTCTTGAGAATCTCTTCGGATTCGTTTTACTTGCGAAGAAGTTGTTGATATGTTCTGTATCCTTTTCTTCTTATTCATTCCGCGATTGTCTCGACGAAAAATTAGGAAGAGTTTGCGAATTTTTATGGGAGAAGGAGATGAGCTTCGACTTCATATTTTCTAAACTGGTTTAGGAAGCGTGATGATTGGCAAACCATTGTAGCTCGGATGTTCCTGGAGATCTTTAGCGGGAAAAGCGGTAGCAAGTTTTCGTAGTTTTCTTTTGGAGAGATTTACCATCTCAAAGCACCGAGGACGGAGAACGAAGGGTGGTATTGTCATTTTTCCTGTAGATCGTCTGGTAAAGAAGAGGGTACTTTTGTCATTTAGAAGGTGATGGTTTCTAGGGCCACAGTTCCGATCCCCTGCACATTTTTCTGACGTGTGATGAGGTTCTAATACGCGGGCGGACAAGGTTAGACGTTCGAGGTTGGTAAGATTAAAAGACGCGTATGGTAAGCATTCTTTATAAGTACAAACATGATTACACATTATAAGTAGTATACACGGAAAGTACTTCAAGGAGATGTTGAGAATTATGTTGGTACACCCTATGATATATAGAACAATATGACTATAAATATTAAGAAAGTGGTGAAAGATTTGTTAGAGGTATCTAAGGGAGGTGTACCGACACAAAAATAAGCTTGGTGGTGGAGTGAAGTAGTACAAAATAAAATTAAGGCAAAGAGGTCATGTTACAAATTACATTATACTAAGAAAACTAGTGAAATTTTAGAGGCTTATAAGAAAGCAAAGAAGGAAGCGAAAAAGGTCGTGGGTGAAGCAAAAGCTAAAATTTGAGAAGACTTATATAAAAAACTCAACTCAAAAGAGGGTGAAAGAGATATTTTTAGGATAAGTAGGGCTAGAGATAATAAAACTAAAGATCTTAATTATGTTAGATGCATCAAAGACGAGGATGAAAAAATTCTAGTGGCAAATGATGATATAAGAAAGAGATGAAAAAACTATTTTTATAATCTTTTTAATGAAAATAAAGATGTTAGTATTAACTTAGGAGAGTTAGCCAAATCATAAAAGTATATAAACCACAATTTCTACTGACGTATTCAAAAGAATGAAGTTAAAGAGGTTTTTAAACATATAAAGGATGATAAATCGGTAGGACTAGATAATATTCCTATAGAAGTTTGGAAAATACTAGAAGAAATAGGAATCACTTGGCTCATAAGACTATTTAATGAAATATGGAAAAACGAAAAGATGCCCGAGGAATGGAGAGTAAGTACACTTATACCCATATATAAGAACAAGGGAGACATTCAAAATTGTGCGAATTATCAAGGTATCAAGTTAATTAGCCATACTATGAAATTATGAAAAAGAATTATCGAACGTAGGTTAAGACAAGTATCAAGTATAACAGAGTACCAATTTGGATTCATGCCAGGCAGATCTACTATTGAAGCGATTCACCTTTTGAGACGTCTTATGAAACATTTTAGAGCAAAAAAGAAAGACCTTCACATGATATTTATTGATCTAGAAAAAGCTTATGATAGGATATCGAAGGAGGTTCTTTGGAGAACTTTGAAAAAAAGAGGTATCCCATTGACATATATTAACCTTATAAGAGACATGTATGATGGTGCAAAAATATGTGTGAGGACTCATGAAGGAACAACAGACTTCTTTGAAGTTAATATTGGGTTACATCAAGGATCAACTTTAAGTCCATACTTATTTATAATGGTGATGGATGAGTTAACAAAACATATTCAAGATGAAGTACCTTGGTGTATGTTATTTGCAGATGACATTGTATTAGTGGAGGAGTCTAAGGAAAAAGTTAATAGAAAATTGGAACTATGGAGAGAAACATTAGAAAGCCAAGGCCTACGACTTAGTAGAACAAAGACAAAATATATGGAATGTAAGTTTGATCATTTGGTTACCCCTTAGAGGACATAGAAATTAAAATTGACACACATTGCATCCCCCAAAAGGAAAGTTTTAAATACCTAGGGTCACTTTTTCAGAGTGGTGGAAGAATTGATGGAGATGTTATACATAGAATTAATGCTGGTTGGTTAAAATGGAGAGGAGCATTAGGTATTTTTTGTGATAAGAAGATACCATTAAAGTTAAAAGGTAAATATTATAGAGCAGCAATTAGGCCTGTCATGTTTTATGGTTATGAATGTTGGGCAGTTAATCATCAACATGTACAAAAGATGTTGAGATGGATGAGTGGTCATACAAGAAAAGACCGTATACATAATGAGGTTATTAGAAACAAATTAGGAGTGATACCAATAGAGGATAAAATGAGAGAATATCGTTTAAGATGGATTGGACATATAAAAAAATATCAAAAGAAGAACCTTTAAGAAGGTTAGAAAAACTAAATTTGGAAAGTATTAAAAGATATAGAGGACGACCACAAAAGTGTTGGAAAGAAACAATAAAGAATGATCTAGCTTATTGTGAGTTAAGTTCTAACATGGCACACAATAGGGATATGTGGAAACAAAGAATCCATGTAGGCGACCCCGTCTAGGGAAAAGGCTTAGTTTTGTTGTTGTTATTGTATTGTTATTATATATATATATATATATATATATATATATATATATATATATATATATATATATATATATATATATATATATAAGGTGGTGGACCCACTTTAGGTGAGATGAAACATGGGTCTTACTCAAAATCTGAAAAACTTCTAAGTTTGTATATAAAAAATATAAACATGCCTCACCTCACCCTAGAATCCATGTTAACTCTTGCATAATATACATATAACTATAGCAAGAGTTAACGCGAATTCTAGTAGTTTCTTACATAAGGAGAAGCAGGAGGGTGGGCTTTATATAAGCTGAATAGTTTCCCACTCACCAAATTTTTGGTTTGGATTGTCTCATATAAGCTGATTTGTCTTTAAGTATATGTAGTTTTATATGCATATAATTAAAAAATCATGTTAATCGAACTAATTTGTCAGTATTGAAGGGCATATTGTAATTAAATGTCTAAATCTTTCCACTTTGCATGAGAATTGCATAAAATATAAAATTTTCACTCAATTCTTTACCAAAAATAAAATTTTCTAATGATTATTACATGTTAAAAAATATGTTTCGTTATTTAACAAGCATCTTCCGGTCGACTCGGCTCATGTTTGGTTTGAGTTCAGTTCATCTCAAACAAACTGTACGCACAATCATGAACAGCCCTGTTTGATTAGTTCATCTCATTCAGACCTATCTTCAGTAATTGCACGGAGCCGCCTAGGTTGGTCATTTGTACGCATGACACATTTGAGAAGGTCCTGTTACAGTTTTGGCTTGGCTCTGTTTTGGTTTGAACCGTCGGTCTGATTTAGAACTGGGGTATGTCTACATGAGGGTGAATATTCGAAAAAGGAACAGCTATTCCAAATTAATCATTTTGTGTACCCAAAGTGTTAGCTCAAGGGCAGTCGCTCTAGAGCCATTGATGGTGGTGGGGAGTTCGATTCTCAAAGAGTGAATGTGCAGGTGTATGTTAGGCTTCGGCCTCCTCCTGTAACAAAAAAAAATTACCATTATGTTATGTGTGTAATTTCCCGTAGGTGCCTATGATAATCTTGAATTTGCATCAAGCATATATTTACGATAAGTTAAGGGGTTAAAAGTTTTTAAATATTGAGATCAAGAAGCACCCTTGTGGTTATCTGAACATATTTGAAAATGACCAAGGGAACGAGGGGTTGATTTGAAAATATCCTCAACTTTATTTTATTGTTGATTGAAGTGGGTACCATTCAGAAAGTTGAATCGACGCGCTTCCTTCTGTTCGAGTCAAGAAACGCAACCCGAAAGGTGAGTCAGTCAATCACGTTAGTGTCGGTCGATCAGGACTCAAGCATGTGTTTTACCCGCTTGGTCCAGAGATCGTCGATAGACTTTTACATTATTTTGGAGTTTTGGGTTAAGGATCCTAATGTGTGATTTCGTGTTGATGACCGTTTAACATAATGCCTTTGGTTAGGGTTTGCCAATATAATCTTGGACATTCTACTGGTTGCATGCCTTTTATTTTCTTTAGGTAACAATGGTGAGGCCTGAGCCAGGCAGGTACGCACCCGGTACCGAATTCACGACCTGCAACTTGTGAGTGAGCCCCCTAGCCAGGTGAGTTATTGCTCCGGGTGTTAGTCACGTTCCTTTTTGGGGAGGCAGAATCGTATTTGTGTCGTATCATTTGGTGTTTGTGTCACAAACATGTCAACCTGAAAAATATCTGAAGCTTCGGGTGGAAACAAACGCGGACCTTTCTTATTTTCAGTAGTTGGGGTTGGGCCTTGTATTTGCGCATGGCATTTTGTATTCGTGTCAAAATATGTCAACTGTCAACCATGTTTAATATGAAAAAGGCTTAGTTGTTGCTGTTATCAAAAGATGTCAACCAACAATGCTCTGTTTCTGTCATGTTAGTCTGAAAGGACACGAAACGGATATTTCGGGTCATGTTCCTCGTTGACCGTGGCACCTTTGGCAGCTTTCTGCTCTTTCTCAAACGCTTGGTCACTGTGGATGGGTTCAGTCTTTGGCCTGATTCGGTCAAAATACTCGGGCTCAGTCTTTGGCCCAACCCAATGGCATGCCTGGTGTAGGCAAGTAATTTATAAGTTGAGAATATGATTCTTAGGGTATAAGCATGAATCACATGGTCGACCATGCATTTCTTAAATGAACAACAGACTTTAAACAAGCTATTTTAAAGTAGCATTTAGTAGCTGCTAGATTCAGTAACACTCATGCTTCAATCACCCAAGGTTTTGCTTGGGTTGCACCCGTGAACTTCTCTTCCAACTTGTGATGACAGGATGATAGATCTAGTGTTGTTGGTGTTGGCGGGGAGTTCGACTCTCAAAAGGTGCAAGTATGTTTGTGCCTTCTAGGCCTCGATATCCTTTTTAATAAAAAAATTGGATCAATTATTAATTATATACAAGAAACTACCACGTCTGCGTGGGGATTCGAACCATTCAATAAAACCTTCGAAGTCACTAGAGTTGGAAGGTGTACATGTAAAAAAAAGAATTCTGGTATGCTTTGCCAAACCCAACTTGACAATAAAAATTTTAAAAAAAGACACAAATAACATTAAAAGACGTAGGATTGAGGATAACCATTCTTAAAACAACATACTCTCTCTCTTTCTCACTCACACACGCACAAAACACACCACGTTTGTAAGAAAAAAGTCGTCCATCACTTGCTATCCCAAACTTAAATCAGCCTTCTTCCGGCTGGGTTTCTATTGGAAAAGATGAAGCCTTTTTCCATAGTATGTGATTTTATATAAGCCTCGTGTCTCTGGTCTCCCAATCAAGTTTTTCTTTCTGCACTGGAATCAGTTATCTGTTCGACATGAAGTCAGGGTTCACACCATCCCCTTTAAGCAACACTTAATCATAGGTTTTGCAGTGGAAATCATTGGCTCGTGGGGTGTGACCAAGTGGGCTTGTTCAAATAAGGGGATGTTTGATTGTGAGGCCAGAACTAGGGAAATGGAACTGTAGAGTGGATGTGTCTCGTAACCACTTGTACTGCAAGCACGGCCATTTTTTACTGCATGCTGGGGCCTGCATTTGATTATGCCCAGTGGCGGATCTACATTGAATCGAGTACCTGAAACTTGGAAAATCAACTTAAAGTCCATAGCCCCATGGTGAGATCCATGGGCTATAATATATATAGTTTGGCCCACCAAAGGACTATTCGCCCCATCCCGAAAGAGTTTCTAGATCCACCACTGAATTTACGACGGGAACTAGTTCCAGTTTTACAATCCCAAGCCTTGTAATCAAACATCCCCTAACGAATCTTCTAATGTTTAAAGTTTAACTCTCCATTCTGTTTTCATGGTTTTACTATTGTAAAGGCTAGGTCCGTCGCAGTCCACTTGGCTAATATGTTGAGAGTAGAAAACTATGAAAAATCACCCACCTGACTGGTACCCATTGATTGTATAATATGTTCATTGTTAGGAATGCAACTGGTAGGGGTTAACACTGCTTGCCTTTCAAAAAAGAAAATGTTTGGCTCTCCGAAGCTCGACTTTTTCTAGTGTATAAGAGAGGAGGCTGGTATCTTTTTTGTTTTCAATTTTGATAAGCAGCTACAACTAAGTCTTTTCTCATACTAGATGAGTTTTATTTCCGTAAGGTTGGATCATGTGCCATGTTAACAATTAACTCAAAAGAAGCTGGACAATTTTATTGGTTTTTCAATTTCGATAGTTTTACTTAATTGTTGTAAGGGTCAAATACTAAATTACAGTATAAGTTGAAAGTTGATTGGAGTTTTGATTAATTGTGTGATTGCATTTAGCAAAAATTTGAAAATTACAGATATTTGATATCCTATATAGATTGGTGTCCATTTGATCATATCAAGCTACCAAAAGTTTGGTACAACTAGGGCTGCTAAGTGAATTTATCTTTGTAGTTGCTCTTCCCTGGCTTGTTCGGGATTGGTTTTGTTAGACCATACGAATTGAATATGAACATGCAGCTCGTGAAAACTTATTAAATGCCTTCTTTTGGAAAAACAAAATTTACCTAAACCAATATTTTGGTTTAGTGGTGATGCACCTCCACTCAGAGGAACTAGTATTTCACTTTTGAACAGTTTCTGCTCTCAAAGCAATTGGGAGCAAGTTGGGGAAAAAGGACTGGAATTTTAGTGTAGATCCTTGCTCTGGCAATGGAGGATGGACCACTCCAGGCTTGGACCAGGCACATCTCAACAGCGTTACATGCGATTGTTCTTTCCAGAATGGGAATGTTTGCCACGTAGTGGGCATGTAAGTCTATTTGAATTTATTGCTTTTTCTTTGTACACACACATATCATTCTTAGTTTTGTTAAGTTGTATGTTTAGTTTATGGTGAATCGCTTTGTCTTTTTTAAATACTGTGTTTTGTTCAGCATGCTCAAGAGCCAAAATCTGACGGGGATGCTTCCTGAGGAGCTGAGCAACCTCACCTACCTAAGAGCATTGTAAGCAATTCTACAACTTCAGATGTTATTGGTTGAATAAGCAAGGGTGTAATCTAAAATTCTACGTGCAGATCTTTGTAAATGCAAGAAAACGAGAGAAATTACGTTTTAATGAAGCAACTGGACCTCAATATTGGTGTGTCTTTGACAATGCGACATACTAGTTCTTCATGAGATAAATATGATCGGAGCCCATCATTATTCGTGAAATACAGAGAAAATATCCCCAGTTGAAGATCCCATTTTGTGCAACAAATATCTCAGTTAAGACAAATCCTTGTCAGAAAAGCCAGAATCAATTCACATGAAAGACTCGTACCCATATCCATGACTGCTTTCTTCTGGACATCATGCAGGTTGAGATTGAAGGATACGCTTTGCTAAGAGAGAGAGAGAGAGAGATGGATTTTATTTTTCACATTTTAGTGAACAAGCGACATTGAGGGTTTATTGCAAAGTAACTCCTGAGCCAAAATGAGTGTTAAAAAACCATTACTGTTCGATTCGGATCAATTATGTTTTCTTTGCAGGTTTTGAGATCTAAAGAACTCTTTCGTTCACGTTTCTGATACATAATCGTGGGCACAAAAATTATGTCAATAACCATAACTGTTGGATTTGGATCAACCATGCATTTTTTAAAGGATTTTGTGAGCAAAAGAGTTTTGGCATTCATGTTCTGATACTTAATAGTGGATTCTTTTTTGTTGGCAGTGATGTTTCACGTAATTACATCAACGGCATCATTCCATCAAGTTTGGGTTCATTGCCGTTGGTTAATCTGTAAGTTGACACTTGGTCAAGTATGCTTTTACATCAAACATCAATGTGGCGTTTCTTGTCTTTATATTTTTAGCTCGTTTCAGATTGCAAGTTGTGAATTCCTTATAAGATAAATCTTGCCATTTTCCTTTCACGCAATGGTCGATCTCACCCATCCACTGATTTTAGGTCACTTATGGGGAATCACGTATCTGGTGGGATACCGAAGGAGATTGGTAACATCTCCACCCTCGAAGTGATGTAAGTATCAAACTTTTAATGCACTGCTCTGTAGAACTCATGCATGCAGAGAATCGACGGTGGATTATTGGAAGAAGTTGATTATATTTCCCATGCATTTAATGAGATACAAAAAATGTTTGACAACCACGAGCTGCTTTTTAATAATAAATTACGAAGCCCTTTATCGCGGCATTTTGAGCCTATCTTGGTAGTCTGGATGTTTTTTTACTGCTAATTAACTATCTTCCCAGATCTAGTGACACGTTTTTACATGATTGTTTCCTCCTGTAAGACAAAAATTCTTGTAAAAGCATTAAGTATTCTAACGGTTGCTGCCACCTAACTCATGGTTATGTACACACTAATTGTGCTTCAAATGATGGTTTAACAAGAACAAAATGAAAACATATCCTGTTCTTTACTTTTTTGACTTTTCTTTGGCTTAATGAGTTTGGGCTTCCCTTTTTGCTTAGTTTCTTTGAGTGATCCTTCATGTCTTTGTTAAACACAGGGTGCTTGAAGCGAACAAACTAGAGGGGACGCTTCCTCCAGAGCTGGGTAATCTGAGTAGAATAAAGAGACTGTAAGTCATGTTATGCATTGTTATCACGTACAACACTTAGTAACATTGTCATAATATAATAGTTCTTTTTTCTTCTATTGTCTGCCTTGTTAGATAATATCCATAATACCATGGAAGGTAGTTCGATCAAGAAGAGATTACTTTGCCAATGACGGCTCCCTGGAACAGCATCGTGCACTTACTAGTTCTTGTCGTTGCTTTGGATGTTTTTTTTGCTAATTGCTGTTTACTGGTGCAGGTTCTTGAATTCCAATAAGTTCACGGGAGAGCTACCCTCGTCATTAGCCAATTTAACAAATATGACTGATTTGTAAGATTTTAGCACATACGAATGTTTGATGTCTCTGTTGGGTGCAATTATGCATATAATAAACTGTTAATGACTGTCATGTATTTATAGCTGGATCAGTGGGAGCAACTTCACTGGAAAGATGCCTGATTTTATTAAGAACTGGATCAATCTCCGACTCATGTAAGTTCACCGGATTTTAAAATTAATGTGGGCAATGATTCGCTGAAACTCACGGTGTTTTTGTCTTTGTTTTCCTGTTTGTTTCTTATTTGAATCAATGGAACTCCAGGATGATAATTGGAACATCTATGGAAGGGCCCATACCTCCAAGCATATCGGCATTAGAGAATTTGACCAATTTGTAAGTGCAACTTCATTGGGATGCTATGAATATGCAAGTTAATAGTTGTCTACTTGGATGTGAACTGCTAATTCAGTCATAAAAGTGGAAGACTTGGGGTGGCTTTACGCGTCTGTTGCAAGCTTGCTAAATTTTGCACTTCCCTGGATCTGCAAACTAGTGGGTCCTCTTGTACCAGAGAAAAAGGATCTAACCAAGCTATTTCATGAAACCAATTACTCTCGGTTCATGTGTGACTCTTAGGGAGTTGAATATCGTAACTTTCTTACTAATGCTGTTTATAATTTATTGCCTGAATTCAGGAGAATTAGTGACCTAAATGCACCTGGCTCTAGTTTCCCCCCTCTGCAGGGCATGACAAGTTTGACTGAGCTGTAAGTCAGCTGCAACATTTTCCCTATTGCATGATAATCTGGTTTATGACTCCCCATAATCTAACAGCATGTAACACTGCAGGATACTAAGGAATTGCTCGATCTCAGGTGAAATCCCACCCTATATTTGGGGCATGAAAAATCTGAAAATTCTGTGAGTTGCATGTACTTTGTAGGATAAATCCATTTTCTAATCATATGTTGCTTTCTGGTAGGATCTTATGTTTGTCTCCTTTAACTCATCAATCACCATTATAATGTAACAATCATGCGTTCACATGCTGACATTCAAATCATACTTGAGATACTAAATATTTCCAATCACTTGCATTTTGTTCACAAATTGGTGGTTGCATGCCTTCACTATTTCACTCTCACTGTGCCAACTCAGTCCAAGCTCCCACACCAACTCCGTTCTGGTCATCACTGCTGTGCAGATACCCAGATGATGAGTTAACCCCCTGTTGAATGTTGACTATTTGATCCATACAAATTTTTAAATCATGACCTTACCACAACCTACCTAACGTTTAAATCTTTCACTGGCTTACATTCATTCTGCAATTATCAGGGATCTTTCATTCAACAATTTGACTGGACAGGTACCCTCATCTTTGCCAACTGCAGCATCCTTACAAGTAATGTAGGTTTGACGCATCATCTTGATGCACTTCACTTACTGTCTTTTTCAGCATTTTGGCTACTATGAGGATAACATACTATTTCTTTTGTAGGTTCCTGCGCAACAACAAGTTAACTGGGACAATACCTGATTGGATCTTACGGAGCAACAAAAATTTGTACTTATTCTTAATCCTTCTTCACTGACTTTCGTAACTGATAATTTTTCAGGCACAGTTCCACATATTTAAAACATGGAACTGTAAATTTTTGAGCTATGATACTGCTCCCTTCTTCTTTATACATTACATAGTTGCACTTGCATCTTTCCTGAATTGCCTTAAAGTGTTTCCTTCAATAAATTTCTCACTTAAATGTCAAACTTCGGTAGGGCCCTAAGCTACTTCTTGTACATCACACTTTTAATAGGTCATAACATGCAACGAGATTATTAAGGACTTCACTATCACATCAAATAGATGATTGTGATTTGTTTGAGGTGCTATAAATGGTAACTGTTCTTCAGAAGTTTCCAACATTGATTACCATCGTCCTTCTTTCCTTGAGTTTTCCGTGAAAAGCCCATACTTCTAACTGATGATTGGGTTGACCAGTAGTAGTATGACCTGCTTATAATGGTAGACTACACTGATGACCAGATCATGAGTTTATCATGACTGGGTTTCTTTCTTGTTGTTAGTTCTTTGGTCCCATTTAATCCTTTTTTTTTCTGGGATCGCAAGGAAAATTTTGCTAGGGAAACGTTATATAGTTAAGAGTGACTTTTCCTATTGAACCATGAAGAAATTCAATAAATATCAACGATATATAGTTTGCTGTCTCATGCATAGACTGCTCCCTTGCATCATCTGAAGATCCATGCCACTCTTTTAACCTAAACAGAACACATTTATACGACCAGATGAGATGGGCAATCAATTACTGCCACTTTTCTGGTAATATACTCATCGGAAAGGATGATGATGAAAAACTTAATGCTCTGCAGGGATTTATCAGAAAACAATTTCACAGGGCCAATCTCATCATCTTGCCCACAGGGAAACTTGTAAGGATATTCTTGTCTTAATATCAGTTTTCTCATCATTAAGTAGTAGTTTTTCTTATTCCATGTGGTAATTCTTCCGTCTATTTCTCCAGGAACTTGGTATCTAGTTACTCTTCTGCAAATGATAACTCGTAAGCTATCTGCTTCATGTGTTCCCATGTGTAATAATAGACCGTTCAAAACCTCTGGCTTTTAATATTTCTATATTTATATTTTGTCCTTGATTATGATGATTGATAACTAGTAGTGTGGTTTTTGTAGAGTACCCACATGCTTCAAGAAGGATTACCCATGTTCTGGTTTAGCAAAAAGTAAGCAAGGTTGCTTTTCAGTGTAAACACATTATGGCGTTAGTAGTAGTCTTCACCCTATTGGCTATATTGGTGCTGACATTCATTGTGCACGTTAGGAGTCATGTTTACTGCTGATGTTTCTCTTCCAGATTCCTCTTTGTTCATAAACTGCGGAGGAGGAGAATATATTGTCAATGGATCAAAATATGAAGCAGACACTGAAAGGAGGGGGGAATCTACGTACTTTCTTAGTACAGGAGGAAATTGGGCTTTCACTAGTACTGGAGCCTACATGGATGTTACTAGTGACACTTATGTGGTGGCCAACAAGAGCACTTTGTTAATGAGTGATCCGACACTATATATGACAGCACGTATCTCACCCATGACCTTGACTTATTATGGCCTATGTTTACAGCAGGGAAATTACACTGTCAAACTTCATTTCGCTGAAATAATGTTCACTGATGACCAGACCTTTAGTAGTCTTGGAGAAAGAATATTTGACATATACATCCAGGTGAATAATAATCTGATAATGTCAAGCAAGTATTCTGCCATTCAGAGCATAATTGAAATTTTATCATGACCTTGTGCAGCATGAACGAGTATTAGAGAATTTCAACATTGAAAGTGAAGCTGGCGGACCTGGTAAGGAAGTCATCAAGAGATTCAATGCAAGTGTCAGAGCAGGCACTCTAGAGATAAGTTTTTATTGGGCAGGGAAAGGGACTCTTGCGCTTCCAAACAGAGGGGTTTACGGTCCTCAAATTTCAGCTATCTCAGTTACACCTAGTAAGTTGTTTCACCTTCATATTTGTGCATTATCGTGTGAGTGGACATACTATAATCTGGAGCGTTCAATCTTCATCTTTCAATGAAGCTATAATTGGGATAGCCACGTAGACACCACTATCTCCACCAATTCAGAAGTGAAATTAGTTCCATTGTCTTGTCATATGGCTAAGAATCATCAAACTGGTTCAAACCATCCCAGGCTGAATATGCTCCTCTTATGTTGATTTTTTATTCTATATTGCAGATTTTATACCTATCGACTACAACAAATCAGAGCGCAAGGTGCCCATTGCAGTCGTCATAGCTGTGGTGATTGCTGCATGTCTCAGCATTTTCTTAATTGTAGTAATCCTGAGGATGATAGGATGTCTTGGAGGAAAAGAAGATGTGGACAAAGGTACGGAACATATACATATTACCTTCTTCACATTATTTCGACAATTATCTGCGAGATAATAGAGCACTTCCAGAATAAGCGTGCAGAATGAGCTTTTATGTCTGATTTCATTCCATGACGATTTCTACTTAGAAACGTTTTCTATTTGTGAAATTTTAACCTCACTGACGATCAATCCACCAAAGTTAACAGTGACCTGGAAAACTTCAGTTACCTTTGTACAATGAATCACTGCTTCATAGTGGCTTGAGAACTTCCCACCCTCTTGCTATAAAGCTGACCATATCTCAGGTCCCTACTAAAGGTTTTGTATATTTCAAGAATTGACCTTTTTTTTTTTGTGGTAGAACTTCAAGGAGTAGAACTGCAATTCAACCTTAAACAGATAAAAGCAGCCACGAGGAATTTCCATCCCGCTAACAAAATTGGTGAAGGCGGATTTGGACCTGTTTACAAGGTGAGTTTCTAAAGAATCAACTTTTCAATGTAACTTTTTATCACTTTGTATCTCTCATTATGCTACTTTATCCAAGTCTTCCATGTGACGACAGTTTCTGGGTTTTCTTCTTCAGTGGGTTTTCTTCTGGAGACCAATATGCAACCACGTCTTAAACTATATGGACCATGTTAATTGATGGATCAATCAAATATTATATGATTTAGATAAATTGGCTTTGTGAATTATGTAGCGTAATTTTTGAATTTTCTACAAAATCTTTCTGCTTGAGTATTATCAGTTTGTATTGATGGCTATTAGTACATTTTAAATACGGCATGGTAAGTATGGGATATAGTTGAGCTTCCACATGACACCCTTTGAACACAAGAGATGTAGCGCCCAATGTATCGTCTGGAGTATCATTTAAAATATTTTTCTGTTGTGTTTGATTGATATTGTGAATATTTCTCATGGTATAATTATTTTCTGTTTTTTCTTCCTTATTATTTTGATTTGAAAGCAGGGAACGTTGTCAGATGGTACTGTAATTGCAGTTAAACAGCTTTCATCAAAATCGAAGCAAGGAAATCATGAATTCTTAAATGAGATAGGCATGATATCAGCTTTGCAGCACCCAAATCTTGTGAAGCTCTTTGGATGTTGTATCGAAGGCCACCAATTGATGCTTGCATACGAGTACATGGAGAACAATTCACTTGCACGTGCTCTCTTTGGTAAGATTTTTTTTACTGTGTGATGTTAACTCATAATATGGGTACACAATGCGTCCTTAAAGAAGCCATGTTCATCTTAGTTGCTAGAGGACTTTCTAGTGGTCATGTAGTTGACCCTCAACGCCTAACAGAATGTTTTTGTGATCATAGGCCCAACTGAGCACCGGATAAAACTGGATTGGCCAACAAGATCCAAGATATGCATTGGAATTGCAAAAGGTTTGGCCTATCTTCATGAAGAGTCTAGATTGAAGGTTGTCCACAGAGATATCAAAGCTACAAACATTCTTCTTGATAAGGACCTCAACGCAAAAATATCTGACTTTGGTTTAGCAAAGCTAGATGAAGGAGATAATACACATATCAGCACCCGAATTGCTGGGACGATGTGAGCTCTCTCTCTCTCTCTCTCGATATATATATATATATATATATATCTATATATATATATAGATATATAATCTTGTTTTTGTCTCAAGCTGGTAGAGATCGGCAATAACTTTTGTATTCTGTTTTTCGGTTTCTTATGATTTACTATCACAGCAGAACTAGTCAATTTCCTTGATTCACCATAGAACTATAGAGTTGAAATTCCATAACACTTGCTATTATGTAGGTACACATTATGATATGTGGAACAATATGTCTATACATATTAAGAAAGTAGCAAAAGATGTGTTAGGCGAGTCTAAGGGAGGCATACCGGTACAAAAAGAAGTTTAGTGGTGGGGTGAAGTGGTGTAAGATAAAATTAAGGCAAATAAGGCATGCTATAAATTGCATTATGCCAAGAAGATTAGTGAAACTTGAGAGGCTTATAAGAAATAAGCGAAAAAACCCATTAGTGAAGCAAAAGTCAAAATTTGGGAGGATTTACATAAAAAGCTTAACTCAAAAGAATGTTAAAGAGATATTTTTAGGATAGATAAGGCTAGAGATAAGAAAACTAAGGATCTTACTTTTGTTAGATACATAAAAAATGATGATGAGAATATTCTAGTTGCGAATCATGATATAAAAAATAGATGAAAAAATTATTTCTATAAGCTTTTTAATGAAAATACAGATTGTAGTATTAGCTTACCGGAAAAATATATAAACCGTAATTTCTATCAGCGTATTCAAAAGAATAAAGTCAAAGACGCTCTTAAATATATTAAGATTGGTAAATCTGTTGGGCCAAACAATATTTCTATAGAAGTATGAAAATTTTTAGGAGAGACGAGAATCACTTGGTTCACAAGACTATTTAATGAAATATAGAGAACCCAAAAGATGCTCGAGGAATCAAGAGTGAGTACACTTATACCTATATATAAGAATAAGAGAGACGTTAAGAATTGTTTGAATTATTGAGGTATCAAGTTAAAGCAACACTATGAAATTATGAGAAAGAATTATCGATTACAATACAAAACCAATTTAGGTTCATGCTAGGCAAATCTACTATTGAAGCGATTCACATGTTAAGATATCTTATGGAACATTTTAGAGCAAAAAAAAACTTTTACATGATATTTATTGATGTAGAAAAAACTTAAAATAGAGTGTCAAGAGACGTTCTTTGAAGAACCTTGAAAAATAGAGGTATCTAATTGAAATACAAAAATCTTATAAGAGACATGTATGATGGTGCAAAAACATGTGTGAGGACTCAAGAAATGACAAACTCTTTTGAAGTTAATATTGGGTTACATTAGGGATCAAATTTAAGTTCATATTTATTTATATTAGTCATTGATGAGTTAACAAAATATATTGAAGGTAAAGTATCTTAGTGTATATTATTTTCAGATGACATTGTGTTAGTGGATGAGAATAAGGAAAAAGTTAATAGGAAATTGGAACTATGGAGAGAAACATTATAAAGTAAAGGCTTCTGACTTAGTAGAATAAAGACAGAATATATAGAATGTAAGTTTGATCATTTGGGTGCTTTAGAGGACATAGAAATTAAGATTGACACACATTGCATCTTTCGCAAGGAAAGTTTTAAATACCTAAGGTCAACAATTAGACCTGTTATGTGATATGGTTCTGAGTGTTGGGAAGTTAATCATGTACAAAAGATGTCTATAGTAGAAATGAAGATATTGAGATGGATGAGTGGTCACACAAGAAAAGACAATATATACAATGAGGTTATTAGAAACAAATTGGGAGTAACACCAATAGAGGATAAAAGAAGGGAAAATTATTTAAGAGTTTGGACATGTAGAAAGAGGACCAAAGGATGCTCTCATAAGAAGATATGAAAAACTAGATTGTGAAAATATTAAAAGAGGAAGAGAACAATCCCAAAAGTGTTGGAAAGAAACAATAAAGAATGATCTAGTTTATATTGAGTTAACTGCTACCATGACCCGTGATAGGGCTCTGTGGAAATAAAGAATCCATGTAGCCGACTCCATCTAGTATGGGAAAAGGCTTTGTTGTTGTTCTCTCTTATTTCACCAATGAAGAAGAGCTTTAAGGTCATGTCATTTTATGTTTTTAAGGTATTTTTGAGTAAGTTTATGTTTTAGAAATTATGACAGCTTGATATATTCTTAGTGGCCATCAAGCTTGATCTTGTGCCATATTAGCCTAAGATCGTGTTTTGTTGTTCATTTCTTCTGATAAGGTATTAACCATCTAATTTCTCACCCTTCCATCTGACCACCCTTCAAATGTTCAAACTACCTCAAGGGTCTCTCTCTCATTGTATCTTCTATTAGTGTCATACCAACTTTTTGTTTAATAATAAATCTATTCTTTCCTTGCCTGGTACAGTCGCACATTCACCTGTGACATCTTTGTTTCTACCAAAGATCTTTTGCATGATTGCACATATAGATGGTTGACTGCCAATATTTTATTTCTTTATAGAATTCACCTTTTAGCTTCAGTTGTATCTTCTTGCTACCATGAGTATCTTTAGGACGAACCAAAGAGTTTGAATTCCATGACATTTTTTCTTTTCGGTTAAAATATAAATTCTTTGTTGTGTTGATAGCAATGCTGGTAAACTTCATTTCTACTTATCCAAGTTTTCCAAGTTATGTGATATTTATGTTTTTGAAGTTGAAAATGCATATAAGAAGACTGGATTTTATTTCCACGTGCAGTTTTTGGAGGAAACTTAGTTTCCATGCATTGAAACCAAAATGCGGACAAGCTATGCAATCATATATAGAACTTAACCTGCTTCTATGTAATTTATTGGATTTTTTAGTGACTTTTTTGTTCCAAAAACTGCAAATTCAGTAATGCAAATGGAAAACCATTTACATGACACTCGCCACTAATGATTACCTCCTCTCTGTAAAATACAAGGGGCCCAATCGCAATAAAATGAACATACTAGACTTTCGATTTTGGCATGTGCATGTTTGTGTCTGTCACCTCTTCTTAAATGGATCTCCTTTACATAATTTCTCCCATCCTATGTACACAAAATCTTGTCTCTGACTAATGACAGAGGATACATGGCTCCTGAGTATGCTACCCGGGGATACTTAACAGACAAAGCAGACGTTTACAGCTTTGGAGTAGTGGCATTGGAGATCGTGAGTGGTCAAAGCAATAAAACTTCTATGCCACAAGAAGATTTTGCGTTCCTTCTGGACTTGGTATGTTTCTGCTTACTGCATGATTATGAATTACTCTGAAACAAAATAGAATTATTTTTGAAACCAAGCCTTTTTCCACACCAAGTATGGTCGGCTACATGTATTCTAATTCACCATCAGGCTCGATCTTGTACCATATTGCCATTTAAGACCGTTTATCACACAAATGATGTTTGGGTGATACTGCAGGCATATGTTTTACAAGAAAAGGGGTGCCTCATGCAACTCGTAGACCCAAGCTTGGGGACAGACTTCTCACAAGAAGAGGCATTGAGAATGCTTAATCTTTCTCTTCTTTGCACCAGTCCATCGCCAACTCTTAGGCCTAGAATGTCATTGATCGTCGAGATGCTAGAGGGAAGAGCACCAGTACATCCACCTCCCACGGTTGGTAGCACACTGAGTAGAGCATTCCTTGGTGTTCGAAGGTCAAATATTTTCTCTCAACAAAGCACAAGTCAGAGCGAGTCTTCTGCTGGACCTTATGATAGTGAATATGGACCATGGATAGACTCATCACAATCAACTGACATTAGAGAGGAAAACAGCTTTTCAGGATTAAATTCCACTGCTGAGCGTAGATCATGACAAGTACCATCGTCATCCATGATCTTTTCAGCAGGGATATAGTCTGGTGAGGGCTCAGTTTCAATAACACCAGAAATTCTTCATTGATATTCATCATTTAGTATTTAACAGTAATTTATCATCCAATAAACCATACATTGCGCAGCATATTGTAAAAATTGCATTTAGAAAAAATAAAAAACCAAGGTTGTAAGTGGCATATCGTAGCATATGATACAAATGTGACGAGAGGGTTATTGGGGATATGATGTCGAATTGTATGGTGAACCTCCATTACTGTGTTATTTATCTGTCTATATCATATGATGCTGACTGATATATACAATCTTGATGGTAATAAATCTTCAATCGCATTGTAATATATGGAGTCATGTTGAACTAGTGACTATGGCAATACAGATTAGCATTTGATCAATTTTATATATCAATGGTAGATGTATATAGGGTCGCTTGATTCTTTTCAGGGCATTGTCTGTTTCAAAAATCTACGTCATGCATTGTTTTGAAGTTCTTTTGGAGAAGGCCTTACATGATGCAATCCAACCGCAAGTGTACCACTGTGCTATTCATTTCATGCTAAAATTGAATATTTATGTACAAAAAAAATCATATTCATAACAAGATTATTGGAAACAAATTGAGAGTAGCATTAATAGATTATAAAATAAGAGAAAATTGTTTAAGATGGTTTAGACATGTCGAAAGACAATTAAAGGAAGCTGTGATAAGAAGGTATAAGAAACTAGATGGTGAAAATATTACAACTAAGCCTTTTCCCATACTAGACGGGGACGACTACATGGATTCTTTGTTTCCACATATCCCTATCATGTGCCATGTTGGCAGTTAACTCACAATAAGCTCGATCATTCTTTATTGTTTCTTTCCAACACTTTTGTGGTAGTCTTCTACCTCTTTTAATACTTTCCAAATTTAGTTTTTCATACCTTCTTACAGGTTCTTTTGATCTTCTTTCTATATGTACAAACCATCTTAAATGATATTCTCTCATTTTATCCTCTATTGGTGTCACTCCTAATTTGTTTCTAATAACCTCATTATGTATACGGTCTTTTCTTGTATGACCACTCATCCATCTCAACATCTTCATTTCTATCACATACATCTTTTGTACACGTTGATGATTAACTGCACACTCAGAACCATAAAACATGGCAGGCCTAATTGCTGCTCTATAATATTTACCTTTTAACTTTAATGATATCTTCTTATCACAAAGAATACCTGATGCTCCTCTCCATGTCAGCCAACCAGTATTAATTCTATGCATAACATCTCCATAAATTCTTCTATCACTCTGAAAAATTGACCCTAGGTATTTAAAACTTTCCTTTGGGGGGATGCGTGCCAATTTTAATTTCTATGTCCTCTGAAGTAACTAAATGATCAAACTTACATTTCATATATTTTGTTTTTATTCTACTAAGTCAGTGGCCTTTGTTTTGTAATGTTTCTCATCATAGTTCTAATTTTCTATTAACTTTTTCCTTAAACTCCTCCATTAACACAATGTCATCTACAAATAACATACACCAAGGTACTTCATCTTAGAATATCTTTTGTTAACTCATCAATCACCATTATAAATAAGTATGGACTTAAAGTTGATCCTTGATGTAACCCAATATTAACTTCAAAGAAGTTTGTCATTCCTTCATGAGTCCTCACACATGTTTTTGCACCATCGTATATGTCTCTTATAAGGTTAATGTATGTCAATGGGATACCTCTTTTTTCCAAAGTTCTCCAAAGAATCTTCCTCGGTACCCTATCATAAGCTTTTTCGAGATCAATAAATATCATGTGAAGGTTTTTCTTTTTTACTGTAAAATATTCCTTAAGACGTCTTAAAAGGTGAATCGCTTCAATAGTAGATCTATCTGGCATAAATCCAAATTAGTTTTCTGTTGTACTTGAAACTTGTCTTAACCTATGTTCGATAATTCTTTCCCACAATTTCATAGTATGACTCATTAACTTGATACCTCGATAATTTGCACAATTTGGATGGTGAAAATATTAAAAGAGAAAAAGAAAGACCACAAAAATGTTACAAGAAAACAATAAAACATTATCTAACTTATGTTAATTGGTAGTATGACACATGATCAAGCTCTATGTAAACAAAGAATTCATATAGTTGACCCATGTAGTATGGGAAAAAGCTTAGTTGTTATTGTCACACCCGAGATACATTGGCCTACCGACGATTGGTCAAACATGGCATGTGACATTAAGGCATGAGGTTATAAAACATCTAAATGTAGACAATTTTTCATTAACCCACTAAAATTCAAATAATTATATACGAGAGCTCTATACAATTTCGAATTTCATGTTTCAACTAAACATCTAGCTTTCAAGATAAGTCAATCTAATTACACATAAGTGCAGCATAACCTATCACATGATAGGGAGGTGGGTTGATAGACACTAAGAGCTTGTAAATTTATAATAAACATGTATCATCATCCTAGAAGAAGACATCAAAAATTAGATTGTGAAAATGTTAAAAGACGAAGAGGACAACTACAAAAGTGTTGGAAAGAAACTATAAAGAACGATCTAATTTATATTGAGTTAACTGCTAACATGGCACATGATAGGCCTATGTGGAAACAAAGAATCCATGTAACTGACCCCATCTAGTATGGGAAAAGACTTTGTTGTTGTTGTATGCATCATCATTTCTAAACATTTAGTAAATAGGCATGATTTTCAAATATGTAAGCAAGTCAATAACTTATACATACACCAATACAGTATCGAGTTTGGATATTAAGACCCGATACTATGTATACAGCCAAGCCATGGGATTTGCCCATCTACTGATCACCTAATCAGCCAGATATGGAGAGCAGCTCCATGTCAGATGATTCATAACATAATTTTGATTTGCATACAAATTAAGTGAGCAATTATAACATCATGTTAAATAGGTAAAACGTTGACAAATACCACACATCGAGACCTAAATCCAAGGCTAAACCCATCATGCTCTCATAAAATGCACCTTAACTCGGTCAATGAGCAACAATGAAAACATTGCCCTGTGAAAGCGTGTGCAACCATGAATCTTTAACACTTCAAACTGCATCCAAATCAAATACCCAATGGATCCAGGATCATTAACATACAACGCCTGTTCTGGATCTACAATAGATCTGATTCCAATGGTCCTACCCAAACCAGTAAATTGGATCGAGGTTGATAGATTCGATCAACAAATAGTTATATGGTCTAGATAGAATCCGCTTTAACAAATCTAGATACGAATCCCATCCTAATCAAAAACCGAAACTAGATCCAAAGCAACCTATGTTGCATCATCTGCGACGTCACTTAGGACCCAACACGAATCTATGTTAGCACACACGATCACGATCACGATCACGAACCTCGATATTGGCAGGGAAGCTCGTGACGATACTAGCCACGGCGGAGGACCATGGTGGTGCCAGAACCTCTGCATGCTCTCGCCTCTCATTTCGCCACTTGAATCAATGTTGCGGCCGTCAGAGAACGCCTGGATGTTCAGATGAGAGGCATTCCTCACCAAGCTTTCTACATCCGTTTTGCTCGATATGATCTCCGACGTTCGCCGCGGTACTTGCCGGACAAATCCAAAATGGTAATATAAATTCGTACCTTTATCTGCTACTTTCATTGGAATTCTTCGCCGACAACCATTCTTTGGAACTTTGGAATTTCGCTCGTTAGAGGGGTCGTGCGTGAAAATCATGGCCTTCCTAGACCTTAAATGGGCATGGGAAAGGGATGAATCGAAATGAAAACCGTCTCTCAGGGTTTATGACTTCCATTATTGCATTCAGCCAATTTCCCTTTGTACTCTTTTTTCCATTTCCGATTTGATTCCGAGAGGCTTAGCCTCAGAGGAAATCCCAAAGCTTGAGATATCAATTTCTAAGATTATCTGATTGCAGAACGTGGCTCAAAAAGATGAATATGTAATTAACTGGCAATAGGCGCATTGTCCTTGCTCATACGACCAATTCACTTCCTTCTTCAACGTATTTCACTTATTGGGGACCGCTTTTCTGCTCATGCCATGTTTCTTCCTCTCGTCGATTCAAATCTCATTTGACATGGGCTCATGCCCTTTTCACGAGACTAACCCGGCCGCCATTAGTGGCACAAGTGTCGGATGCACTCAACTCTTTAAGCACTTAGACACCAGGCAGAGCTCTCGACTCCATAAGTTGCAGGGGTGAGTTCGATTTCTGGGTTTGCATACCTAGCTTCAGCCTCAGCCTCACCGTAGAGTCTGACTACCTACCATGACCGCCCCCACCTCACAACAACTGCCAAGTCTTTTCTTTTCTCTTACTAGGTTCGTGGGGTTTTCTCTTATTAGGTTCGTGAGATAGGTTGTATAGATTATTTTCATAGAACCCAATCATATACTAAATCAAACATCTTCACAATCATCACAATTTACTTTCTTATATTTTTTATAAACTTATTTTGGTTGTCTTTCTGCTATTTAAATCATCTTCAATGATTTGTTTTATTTGATGATGTATTGATATCACTTTTAATTTATTTTGAATAATCTTTATGGTTTTTATCACAAATTCATCTTAACATCTTTTTTTGCATCATCCAATCTAAAAACATAACAAATCTAATTACTACTCTTTAATATTTACTTTTCAATTTAATACTTTTTCGTTATATAAAAAAACTCTATATAATATTTAGTGTAAAAGAGAGAGAAAACTATGTTTCGTTTTTCTTTTATTGATGATAGACTTTAAATGTTCATTCGGGCTGTGAGCAACTATCTTTCGAGCGCAGAGCTAGGGATATGTTGTGCATCGTGAGAGCACAGTGCGGCTTGACTTAATTCATTCAAAAGGTCAAAGAAGCTCAAGTCCCCAGGAGTCCAAGACTGCGGTTGTAGGTCCCCTACCTATGAAAACTCCCAAAAATTAGTAAATGCAATGCAGAGGCAGACAGTAGAGAGCACGGAAATCTATGTGGTTTTCCCGATAACCTAAAACATCACAAAACACAAGGTTCAGGGATCCTAGAGAAATGAGCTTGAAAATGAAATTTCGGCGCATTGAAATCACTCACAGATTCTCTAAGTTTCCATTTGATTTCTGTGGAAAAACCGATGCCCGAACAAACTTATTAAAATGCTATCGTATTTGTTTATCTCGAATTCAAAGTATCTGAATAGCTATAGCTATGTACAATTTATTAGATCTTATCACCCTCTAGCATTCGATACGATGCAATGTTCTTCTGTACGTATGAAATGGAACGTCATGGTTTAAATCCTCTAAGTCTACCTTCTTCAACCTTCCTATCGCTTTCTCTTTCAAATTTAGGTGACAAAAATCAACCAGACTCACAAAAGGGTATCTACATGCCTAGATTTGTAATATAGCAACATGATGCTTACATCTTCCGTCAACGAAGAAAGAGTATTTTCAAAAAAAAGGAAAAAGGTACAAATCTAAGACGCCATGCAATAACATCAGAGGATATGCTAATGCGCACCATCTTGTGGTGCAATATGCATTGATATTTTAGGCACAGTGCCATTATATCATACGATATTATAACATTCAATAGAAACTAGAATGATTATTCTCCACATTCACGTCACAAGATTTTCACTTCAACAATCATAGCAAGTCAGTTTGGTAACGGATTTAACAGCGTTTAGAATATTTGAACTTTTGCCACAATAATCCCACTTTACCTAACACAAACTGAACGAGTTTATGATTCCATGCCCCTACCAACAGAAATATTCAACCACAAGCTTATTGAATTAATGCAAGAAACAAACAATACAATCATACAAAACCTTTAGCAAGCTTTGCTTCGTAATTTATATGAACATTTAAAATGTTGAAAACTTCGAAGCTTTTGGATATATCTATGTACATGAAAGCACCAATATCATCGAGGACCAGACAGCTCCATTGCTTCAATCACAAATGAAGTTTCTTCACAGCCATCTCCAAAGTTTGCAGGAATGTTAAACGTCCTCTGACAAGGAACTTGTGACTGCAATTCCTCTTGACGTTCTGCAGTCGGAGATCCCTCTCCCAGCATCTTCACAACTTCCATCATTGTTGGTCTCAGCCCAGGATGAGACTGGGTGCATAATATCGCTACCATGGTTATTCTTTCAAGTTCTAATGCATCAAATGAACCGTTAAGATCTCTATCCACCAAGAGTTCCAATTTCTTCTGTTCATGGAGGGACTTCACCTGCATGTTCCAAAGAACCCTTTATTGCAAACCTTATCAGCATAGTAGCTAAGTAATGGCAAATAAAGCAGCCAAAACGGTCTTAGCGAATTGCCAAGCGGGCCATCTCTCTGACAGAAGGCCCAGAGTTTCTAACTGGATACACGAGTAGGGGTCACCCTGACCCCGGCTCCTGAAAATAAAGGCAAATGAGATAAATAATCCAATTAGAATAAAAACTAACGTAAAGAGTAAGTGTGACATGAACTGCCATACGTAAACCATATGCAATCCAAAGGCCGTAATCTCCCAAGGAAAACCTCACTAAGAATTACCCGAGAATGATATCAGTGACCATGATCTAAACTCTAAGTGATGAATGACTTCCACAACCCACAAGAATGAAGCTTACAAAAGCAACATAGGAGCCAAATTTAAAATAGAGTGTTTAAATGTTATGGTATTTGCAGTCATAGAACCCTTCCCAGTCTGTATGAGTGCCACTTGACAGATTCCCAGCCATCCACTTCTCTTTCAGAAATAACCAACAACTGGATACTTTTAGCGTTTGACTTAAACAAACCTTTCAACAGATGCAGACCAAGGAACAGCAAGCAGTAAAGAACAAACAGAGAATGATCTGGTGTTTAACATAAATTAACTCTAAGATTAAGCTTTCCAAACCTGAGAAAGAAAAGGTAACAGAACAGCAAGTGCAAGACCGTAAGACAACGGATTTAGCAAGAACTATTGACAGTAAGACATGCCTGGGCAATGCATTTGATATATAAAAGCTTCCAGTAACCATACAGAACGCAAGCAATTTTGGAACCCAATTACAAAATAAAAAATCACAAAGGCAGGCATAAAACAGATGAGACTAAGTCAAAAGGCAACAGCGAACATCAATAGAATCAAATGCAATGAACTTAGCTTACCCAACCAAGAAACATCCCTTTCTGGTGCGGAACATTCCCAGCACCCAAAGCTCTCTGCCCAGTTACTAGTTCCAAAAGGAGCATGCCAAAGCCAAAAACATCCGTTTTCTCTGACGACTGGCCTGTGGAAAGGTACTCTGGGGCAATATGACCAACTGTGCCCCGGACAGCAGTTGTGACGTGTGAATCCCTCCTGTCTAAAAGCTTTGCAAGACCAAAATCACCAACCACTGCTTCAAAAGTTTCATCAAGCAAAATGTTTGCAGCCTTCACATCTCTGTGAATGATTTTCGGGTTGCATTACTCGTGCAAGTACAGCAGCCCTCTAGCAGCTCCAAGAGCTATCCTCATTCTTTTGCTCCAATCAAGTGTTGTTTTTCCTTGAAACTTGTCTGCACAAAGATTCTAATCTCAGAAACATAGCAGAACTAAGCACCAACATGGTAATAAGCCATTCTCCATAAAGTTCTCCACAATGATCGGCAAGACTGGGTGAACGGGTGCTTGGCTAATATAGGCACTAAAATACAACTTTATTTATCCCTTTGACTGAAATTCGACGTTTTGTAGCTTGCAATTATTCTTAGAGCTCTTGTTCCAGATAGATAAACTACAGTAGTTCATTCTGATCAACACATTGAAATTTAGGGAAGTTCACACTACATCTCATGTCTATGCTATCATCACATCTTTACTTGTTTCACTGTCACAACTCTGGCTAGTAAACCCACCAAGTGACCCCCTTGTGATAAATTTCAGCTTGCACAGGTAAATAAAGGAAATGCAAGAGTAAAACAGGGTACAGCTACCTCTTAAACGATCAGCCACACTTCCATTTGGCATGTATGGATACACTAGCAGCCTCTCATTTGCAGTCATACATAAGCCATATAAGCGCAAGAGATTCCTGTGCAGAGCCAAACTAATCATCTCCACTTCGGTCTGAAATTGAACTTCTCCAGTAAAATTGGGATCTCTTAATCTTTTGACAGCAATTACGGTCCCATCCCTCAGGGATCCTTTGTATACTATGCCAAAGCCTCCTTGGCCTAAGATGTTTCTTGGATTAAAGTTATCAGTGGCAATCTGGAGATCACGATATGAGAACCTCTTTACATGTCCCATATCAACTTCATAAAGGTGATGCTCTGCAGAAATCAAAAGAAAAAAGAAAAAAAAATAAGGCTTCTACAAAGTGAAAGTTACCAAAAACATTTTATGGAAAAAAGGATCCTCAGCAAGATAATGTTCAAAGGAAATTTTGAGATGCTAAGACTACAAAGAAGTGCTACTTGAAGACTGTTTTGAGCTGATCATCCAGTCCGTTCAGGATACTAGATCTTACACATACAAGCATCAACAAAACCTACTAAAAGATGTCAGCAACCAAGTTGCTTAGGCCACTAAAGATCTTAATCGGCCGTGTCATTCTATACAAGCTCTATAATATCCTATGCTAGCATACCATCATAATAAAGAAATGTGCAAGCTCTGCATGCCCTTAACCAGCATAGAACCAACATAGTTAGAATGACAAGAAAAGACAGGCAACCAAGGCTTGCAGAAACAACAGAAACCAATCTCTGATTATGGGATACTGAAGATGTAACTGTTTCTGCAAAAAAGAACCACGAGACAAGTGTTATCCAGAGGAACCTAGCCTAAATAGAAAGAATTGAGCATGACATATTGCAGGTTTGTGAATACCGTTTACTTGGTTGGATGTGTTCTTGCAGCCCTTCAAAAATGAGTTCACACAAAGAAAACTGTTGCCTGCAACACTGAAACCCACAGAAATTTCACTAGACAAGCATGAGTTGTAGAGCATTATACGTGTTAACATGCAAGAAAGAATTCATAATCACTATAGAACCATAGGGTTTGCTACCGGACAACACCTCACTTCTTGTACGGCACTTTGGGAATCACCCCTGTGAGTGTGCATATAATTATAGCCTGCTAACCTATCCATGCTCTTTTGCATCTGGATCTAATTTGTTAGAATTTAGGGACCCATTGTTTCACATCAAGGAGAAAATGATTACATAGACTCAGATACTAGCCAGAGTCCTGCACCGCTACCTGGTGCACATCTGCGATGCATTTCTTGCAATGACCAATTGTTATCCAAGGAAATTATCTTACAACCATCAACCTATAAAAGCCGAAGCCACCAAACAGTGTCTAGATCTAAATTATCAACGAGAAGAATTATTTACATAAACACTGACATCCTTCAAGAAGTGTAAAATGTCATTTAATGTTAAAGATATACTTCAGATATAGCTAGTTTCAAGACATAGCCGACCCCGTCTAGTATGGAAAAGGCTTAGTTGTAGTAGTAGTAGTATAGCTATTTTCAAGACGAAGCGTGAATCAGTATGAGACAAAAACAAGTGTTGTGACTTATGACAGGTGTCCCATGACATAGTAAGCCCACGTCAAGTCCTAGGGCCGTCAAAAAAGCCCATTCTCACATTCAGTCGCGTCTAGGAAAAACTTCATAATGACCTCCATTTCCCCCTTTTTTTCTTAATAACCAGATCCACAGATCAGGCGATCTGAAATCTTCCATTTTTCAACAGTATGCAATACAAAGTTGCACAAAAAAGAAAAATATGTGGAAAGAAAATGTTTCCAATATTACCTGAAATCTTTTGCAAGTATTTTAGGAGCAGGGCCATGGAGATTGTTGAACGATAAATCCCTGTTTCATAGTCATTGCTCAATAAAGCAGCGACATTGCAAAGGGAAGCCAAATAACAAGAGTGCAGTAAGAAGCAAAAAGATGGAATACATACAAGAAGGAAAGACCTGTGAGATTTGCAACAGCTAGGGGGATTCGACCAGATAACCTATTTCTATTAAGCCGCCTAAAAATCAACCAAAGATAAAGATCAAGAACAGAATCAGCAAAAGCTTAGAGCAAAATATAGAACCTGCCAGTGGCATAACTTACTTACAGGTAACTGAGATATGTTAACAAGCCCAAGGTGCTTGGGATTTCCCCAGCTAACTGATTTCCTGAGAGGTCAAGAGTTCGCAGTTTTGAGAGCTTCCCAATTTCAACAGGAATAGAACCAGATATGACGTTATTTTGCATTAACCTGTTCAATGTGATTTCACAGACAAAGATAGGCAGTAAGCAACCCCACGATGGATGTCTAATCAGTTCAGATTGGTTTCAATACAGTAAAACAAACACAGTGAATTTGGTGGATATGATGCACATTTTACTGATTTTATAAGAAGTTCACGTCCTATTATAAACAACAATTCTGAATTCTATTATTCAATATGAGTTAAAAAAGGACAAGAGAGCCAGTATCCAGAAGTCCTCCATAATGGAAGTCAACATCATACACCACACGGAACTTAGAAGGTATATTCCAAAATGAGAGAGGTTATTTCTGGATAGTAAAAATAGAGAGCTATCACTAGAAGAACAACTAATAGCATGATTGGTTGATATACAAAACCAAAAACCCAACAGAAAATGTTTTAGTAAACTGCACACGAAAAAGAAAATAATACAGCGAATCAGGTGAGCTTCAGAATATCGCCAAGCTTTTATCATGCTTCAAGTTATGCTGTTCGAGTAATAACCAAAAACTGTAGAAAATAATTAGTTTTCATACACTCATATCACAGAGAATGAATCTGCCAGTTGCATAATATTGGACAATCAAATTAAGAAGCATGGTATAGAAACTCATAGCAAAACAATAACGATCTTATCAGATAAAAGGATTATTCAGGTACTCACATTGTCTGTAGATGACTCAAATTGCCAATGCTATGAGAGAGAACTCCAGACAAACCCTGGCTCGGCATCTCCCTGCCATTAAGGTCAAAAAGTTAGTGAAAAAAAGAATGTACCTCAAACTACATGGCACCAAGCAGAATCCCAGTTCATAAACACTCCAAACGTTACTAGTCCCACACCCAGAAAGGTGAAAGACAAAAGGATGCCTAACAAGCCAGTCATATAAGATAAATATCAAAAGCTAAAATGGCATTGCCCAAGAAGACAATTGAAACCTACAATGCAGTTACAAAGCCAGTGGAGTCACACCCAATGAAGCTCCAAGTGCAAGGATCCACTGAATTAATATCCCATCCATCCAAGACATGTGATTTATCAACTAGCTCCTTCTTCAGTGCCATCAAAGCAGCCACTGCAGAACACGAACCAACAATACGTTTCATAGTTATTGCCATAATAATGGTCGTGAATCAGCAATAGAAATAATGGTAATCAAACAACGTCGTGTTAATGTATGCGGGAAAGCATATTGAGATAAAGCATTTTCAGAGATTGTTTCCTGCTCAACAAACAAACAGCAGTTCACAACCCTTAACTAAAACAATAAGGGGAACGTATAAAGGAAGCCAATTTTCAGAAAGTTGAATTGGGAACCGCTTCGTTCCTGTAGTTCACAACTCTACATTTCTGGACAAATGGGATCGTCTCAATAACAAAAAGGTCCCCTAAACCCCTTTAGCTTGTGAAAAAGAGCATGACATTTAACTCATTGAAATTAAGGTTTTAAACTGATGGACGACAGATTTTCACATTTCGGTTCGTACAGTGCATTTTAGTGAGGGATTGTAACTTTTTCTCAACTCCAAATCCCAACAATTCTGAAAAGAAAAGAAGATAAAATAGAAACCACTCGATCTGAGCCCTCATGGAGCAACAAACAGGAAAACCTGAATGACAAATTATTTCACCAGTTCCAACTAAAATTAAGAATTAACAAACGAAACAAGAGTCATCAAAACAACGAAAACAAAACCAGGGTTTCATTCGCGTACCTTCATAGTTCATCCCTTTTGGAGAAAGCAAGCTATCCGACGGAGAAGCGACTATTGGAGATAAAATGTACACCAAAACCCTCTGAACAACTGCTGCCACAGCACCCATTGATCCGACGGTTTCCCCTGTTAGGATTTAAACGCACAACAATTCCGATCGGAGAGTGGTGCCTGTGGGAGAGCAAAAGTTCGACCCTGCTTCTGTTGGCCATTAAAGGGAAAGCCTTCCTTCTCTTAATCGAACCCCCCTCGATCAGATAAAAAACATCGAAGAGATTGAATTATGGAAAAGGAAACGAGGGGAAGTTATCGATACAATAGGATGGAAACTCGAAAACCTAAGTAGGAAAAACAAAGTAAGAGCTTCGAGATCAGTGACTGACAGGAGATTGGCGCCAGTTCATTGAAGAACGAGCGTCAACGGTCGGACTTGTTGTGTTCGGGTTCGCGGGAAAGGGCAGTACGAGATTATATCGGGTCTTCCATGAGGAAAGACCATACCCAGATCCTATAAGAAAACCATATATTTTTTTGTGGTAGAGTGTTACGAAAAACACACCCTTTTATCGAAGAGCGCACTGTTAAAAATGTTCTTATTATTCTCGTTATATATATAAAAAAATAAATAGAGCTTTTTTCATAGTTTTTTTTTTTTAAATACATTAGAGGTACTTTATCTTTTTAAAAAAATAAAAGAAAGGATGAAGTGGTGACGGACTCCGATGGTAAAAAAATGAAGAGACTTTGAATAAATGGAAAGAGAGACAATGATCATGAGATACAAATGACAAGAAAGAGAGGATGAAAGAAGTGATTAGATTTAAAAAGAGAGAATGAAAGGAGTAATAACTAGATTTAGTGGTAAGCTCCAATTAGAGAGAGAGAGAGAGAGAGAGAGAGAGAGAGAGAGAGAGAAAAGGATCCTAGACGACCTAACTCTCCTCAATAAATTCACTATCTAATCATCAAGCACCAATATAACCTTAACCACTGTTTGGAGTTTGGTGCTTCAAACCAAGCCAAATCACAACTCCAAAACAACAACAACTAAGCTTTTTCAAATACTAAACGGGGTCACCTACATGAATTATTTGTTTTCACAAAGCTCTATCATGTGTCATGTTAGCAGTTAACTCACAATAAGCTAGATCATTCTTTATTGTTTATTTCCAACACTTTTGTGGTCGTTCTCTACTTCTTTTAATACTTTCCAAATTTATTTTTTCATACCTTCTTACATGTTCTTCTAAAATCACAACTCCAAAGTCCAAATAAAATGACCTAGATCCAACACTGTTCATTTTGGACCTGAATTGATAATTAAACCCTTTTGGGATCCATTGTTGTGACAAGCATGACAGGACACAACCTTGCCCGGTAAGGACTAGCAGAAAAAAGATCACACAGACACCACATATAGCTGCAAGGACACGCTATGGGACTCGTAACACAAGGTACCTTTGAAAGCGCGAGTTTTTTCACCAGAATGTGCCCACCGAGTCGCGGTTGTGAGCCTTGATCAATCCTCATTGGGAGTGCTTCTAGCACCTCTTTGATGCACAAGAAGAGATAGATTTTAGAAATAAACATAGGTAAGTTTCATTATTTATTTTTTGATCATCTGGTTCCAATTCAAAGTTCAGGTCTGATTTTGGGATCTGGGTCTGGATGCAGATTCAAACTCAGGCAATGCGGTCTACTCAACTTAGGAAGATTTAGTTCTCAAAACTATATTGGTCCATCATGCACTATATCAAACTAAATTAATCATATTCTTATTTCACTTAAATAAATTAATTACAAAGATTTATGTTATGATTATACAACTACAGTGGAGCCATATTCAAACTACAGCAAAATCCAAACCCGTTGACATACAACGCTTTTCACCGGGATCAACTAAAAGCCAGGGCGTATGTTTTTGAGAAAAGAGAAAGAGTGTTTATCTAAACGAGATAAATAGGGAGTTTTACCATGCATGCCCCGGGTATCGAGTTCAGGACGTTCTTTGTTGTGAGTGGGGCCACCTGCCAGGTGAGCTAACGCTTTAAAGTGCCTTGCAAAAGAAAAACTTGATGGTAGAAAAGAACATCAAAATGTGGACTTGATATTACGGTGGTTATCGTCCTTCGTTCTTAAGAAAATACTTGGAAATAAATGCAACGAACACAATTAAGAGAGAGAGAGAGAAAGGGGGAGAGAGACGGAGTTTGTCCCGGTGCAAATTGAAACTGAAATTGAAGACTTATACGTATTGAAGGTGTGTAAATTGAAATTGAAGAAAGACTTATACGGATTGAAACAATCCCCCATAGCCTCGTTCGAGAGATTCAGTGAGGGGGTTATAGCCCTTGGCTATTCCCGGTGCAAATGATCATGCTAAATGTATTTTTATCCTCGTAGTATATGTATGATGATGATGTTTAGGAAAGTGAAAGCTCGAAAAACAACTTCATACATTATTTGACTTCAAGGACTTGGGAAGACCACTACTTTCTCGGCATTTAATTTAAGTTCTCTATTGAAGCAAAGGCATATTTCAAAATGAGAGAAAATATACGTTAGACCTGTTAAAGGACACTGGAATGACTTATTCTAAGCCATGTGATATACCAATGAAAATGAATACAAATTATCTCAGAATATGGATAAAAAATATGATGATGTTGGTAGATACGAAAACTAATTTATCTATCACTAGATCTAATATCAATTTTGGTGTGGGTATTGTGAGCATATACATGCACGCACCATCAAAATGTCATATGAAAGTTGTCTATCAAATTCTTAAATACTTAAATAAAACTCTGGTTTTGGAGTGATGTATGCTATGCATGGACATGTAGAGATAGAGGTACATAGATGTAGACTGGGTAGGTTCACTAGAAGATAAGAACTCTATCTACTACATGATACCTAACTATGTTTGAAGGCAATATTGTATCTTGAAAAAGTAAGAAACGATATATTGTTAGATCGAGTGCAGAAGTTGAATATAAAGTAATAGCTCATGTTTTTTGTGAAAGATTATGGCTTCAAACACTTATTAAAGATTTGGGAGAAGAGATACAGTTACCGATCCATGGATATTATGATAGTAAGGCAACCATACAAATTTCATTGAATTCAGTCTATCACGAGAGAACAAAACATATATAGAAGTGAATTGTCATTTTATTCAAGAGAAGATACTAAACAAACAATTTCAATTAATTCATGTGAGGTCAAGTGACCAAGTAGAGGATATGTTGACTAAAGCAATGTCAAAAAGAATATTATGGAAGACCATAGACTAGTTGGGTGTGCAATATCTTTATGTTAGAAGAAGGACTACTACCCATCATCGCCACCGCCACCTGCTGTCAGTTGTTGGTCCAGTCGTTGCAGCCATCCAGCAGCCCAACAACTAGATTTTCTAGCCGTTGGGTGTTGACCCTCCTTCTTCGTCTCTCTTTTCCTCTTTCTTACTCTCTCTTCCTATTGTATTCTACCTTCCTTTGTCTATAAATACCTCATTTTCACTCTTATAACATTAAGTCATGAGGTTTTGCCTTGATAATAAAGTACTCTTTTTTCAAAGTGTTTGTGTTGTGCGATTTGGTGCTTAAGGTACAATTTGATTGATTTTTGGTAAAGTGCGTAAGGCACTTCATGTGGCTATCGAGATCAAGGGAGACCGATCTTCATTACACTTTAACCCAACTTGAGGGGGGAGTGTTGAGATGATCGGCCGGCTCCAATCAAAGACCACAATTGTCTATGACCAACTGTTTTTTTTTTAAAGGTTCCTCTATTTTCATTTCATTACTAGCATACTTGTAATATGGGTTTTAACCCTAAAAGTTTTTAAGCAATAATAATAAAAAAGAGAGAGAAATAGAGGTTGCGGTAGAGCAAGAGGCTGGACGACAGCCCAAGTTCATCTTCTCCTCAATATTACGTGTGAATCAAGTATGGTAGCTGTGAAAAATGACACACAGTGCCTCGTATCCACCTTGTTACTCACAAGAAAAGGGCCAACACTCTAGCGGTCCCAGTGGGGTACGGGGCATAAGATTGAGGTTCAGTTATGGGGCTGGTATGGTACGCCTGTCCTCAACCTACCCCATTGCCATGCCTACTTACTGAGAAGATAGAAGCTTTTTAGTGTGGGTCACATGACGATTAAATTGTTTTGTTGGAAGCTTGCTTATGGCATTAAACAAGGGTTGAGAAAGAAAAGATGATAACGAGAGGAATAGTGATGCAAGGGCACAAACAGATGTCATTATATGATTATTTCTCCAATATCAGAATTTGCTGCAAGTGGTAGATACTAACGGCCAAGTCAACAAGTCAAAGGGAGTCATAATGACTTGTCAAAAAGTACCTGTAAGCTGGAGAAGCCTTCTAAATTCGAATTTGAGCCTTTAATGACTTTTACAACACTTGGGCCATTGCTTCTTGGTAGTTACAGCCTTTTATAATGAACCTAGTGACTTTTGTATTATAGTAATTAATGGTGCTTTAGGTTTGAACTTTACATTCTGTAGTAGACATGCCTTAACTTGTACTATAAAAGCTATGCCTTGGAACTCTTTTCAGCATCTTTTGGAATATATCCAGACTTTTTTGCTTATCTTTGTGTAAGTGATATGGCTGTGGGTGACTTATATTGCTGAATATTGATTGCTGTCCTTTCCAGCTAGTGAATCAGGCTATTCTGTCCCGTGTTCATGGCTTGGCTCTTAAAACTACAGTTGCTGCAGTATGCTCCTGAATATTCTTTTGCTAGTCAATTTTCTCTCACTTGCAACTTACACATATATTTAAGTTCTTTGGGTGTTTATTCTCTGGCAGGTGCGTGTAAATGCATTGCTGTGCCTTGCGGATTTGATTCCTTCATTGGATAAACATGCATGTTTAGATATCTTGCAAACGCTTCAGCAGTGTACTGCTGTAGATCGGTCAGCACCTACGCTGATGTGTACATTGGGTGTTGCAAACTCATTGGTAAAGCAGGTAAAGTGCCCTCTTCATGGTAAAGTGCCTTCTTCATGCCAACCCTTGAAGAATCTGTGTGTGTGTGTGTGTGCAAGTGTAGCACTGAAGTTGAATGCAGATATTGTACTGGCCTTTATATGTATTGTCTGAAGTGCCCCTAGTGTCTGACCATGGTGTTGCCTGATCACGTTTGATTTATGAGGTTACTGGGTTCCGATTGACATGCTTCAAGGAATTCTGAAATCAGTTGTCTTGAATTCATTGTCTCTCTCTCAATTTATGTCAACTGTAAACAATAATCCAGATCTTTCTTATAAAAAACTCAAATTCCAGGACTGCTCTCTTATTCATAATCTGAAGCAAATAAAATTCAGGCCCTAGGTCTGTCGATTGTGTTAGTCATTGTACTTTTTATTTGTGGTCATTCTTTCTCCTCGCTAAAGGGAAATATGCATGCACTTTCATAAACAATCCTTTTGCTTTAAGTTGGGGAAATTCCAGAATGACATAATGTTTTCAAACTAATGAACGACTCTGAAGCTGTTGGTATCAACTGTTAACTAGAACCTGGAATTTTTCTTGTCGGAAAATCAAATTCCAGGTCCTGCTCTCATGCATATTCGGAGTAAATCGATCAAGACCCCAGGTCTCCATTTTATTGTGGTCGTTCTTTCTCATTGTTATGCAGAAATGTGCTTGTACTTTCTTATTCTATCCTTTTCTTTAAGTTGGGAAATTTAAGAATGACAATGTGTGTAAACTAATTGAAAAAAGTGAAATTTGTGGTTTTGAGATTTAATTGATTGGGTTTTGATTGATGCCAACTGTTTACTAGAATGTGATTTTTTCTTCTTAACAAATTATTCTGAAGGCTTGCTCTATTAGTCATATTCTGAAGCAAATGAAATCCAGACCCCAGTTGTGTTGTTTTCCTAATTGTTGGACCATTTCTCGGTGTGCTTATTCTTTCTCACTGTTACAGGGAATCTGCCCATGCTTTCTTATTCTGTCCTTTTGTTTTCAGAAGGACATAATGTTTCCAAAGTAACAAAAGAAACTCAAGCTTTTGGTTTTAAAGCACAGGGAACTTTATTCTTTGTAATCGCTATTCCAACATTCTAATATCTCTCCAGAAACAGTGAACTATCTTCTTGGTTATCAACCAGATACAGAATTTCTTTTACAGTAATGGCGGTTGCAATGTTTTCTCTCTCTCTCTCTGTCTCTCTCTCTCTCTCTACACACACAAACACAAACAAGTAACAAAATCCTGGGACCATAAATAGCAGATTTGTCATTGCACTAAAGAAACAAAATGCACCAATATATATAAAATATTCTTTTATTATTTCAAACATATAAACTACGTCATGAATGGAGTTCGGGAAGTCATAGCATCAAGAGAAATTTGGCCTTTCCGTATACATGATGAAACAGGAGAAGCTCAACCAGCCTCCCTTGACATCTAGCTCTTCTCCACAAGACAAAGGAAAAGGAAAAGCAACAGTAGCCTGGTGACATAAATCCTAAGAAGACAAACCCAAAGAGAAACATTCCTAGGGAAAACTCTTCAAAGAGAATGATGTCTAAGTGCATTCTAAGAGTGAATAATTCGAAACTAGATTCAGTAGTACTTTACCGAATCAGACTTAACTGGGTATTAGGTGGAGTCTGACTCAGTTGCAGAGCAGTTAACCAAATCCGCATCTGAACAAAATATTAAAATCTGAAATCCAACTTGATATCTGAATTAGTATCTAAGCTATATATTAAAGATCCCATCACTTTGAGTTCTCTTTCTGATACTGAATCCAACTGATTAGATTCAGAAAGAGACTGGATGTTGGATATATCTGATCATTTTCATCCCTCTCTCTAAAACACACGTAAAAAGTTGTAGCAGGTAATTAAACAAAGTAGAAATCAGAAATGGTTGAAGAGAGGAGATGAAGTTAGTGGTGTTTGGAGACTGATAACGGTTATTTGTCAATTGCATTGGACAGTAATAGGTATAAGAGAATGTGAAGATTCTGGTAACTGGAAAAAGAAAAAAGGGCAGTGACATTGTGCCTACAAGGGGAGAAGCTGTAAAGTAAAGCAGGAAGCCTTCTAAATTTGAGGTGAAAATGGTGAAATTCATAGAAAACCAATGAAGAAAGAAAAAACATAGGCCTGGTTAATAACCCAAGAAGGAGGCCCAAATGAACATTGCTTGTCATTCTTCAACACTTGAATCTGTGAAAGACATTTGTTTTCTTTGTGGGGGAGGAATAGATCCTAATTTTGAGTTAATCTGCACGATCCTGTTCGCCACTAGTGGAGGAATCTTCAGTATTAGCTGGTTTGGTACCTTGTTTTACATAGCCCTCTGTCTCAGGTACATCCAGTTAGTCATCTCTCATACTTGATCATTATTGGATTATGCCCATGTTGGAGGTAACATGCTGTAACGCGAATATGCCTGGTCAGAACTGGCGTTTCTTTACAGAAACACCTGGTTCAGTTACTTGTAAGCAGAGCTCTAAGTGCTGTTTCCAGTTCTTGTGTAACGTACTTTACCGGAGATGGTATATCTGATCCACCCTCTTTATTCATTGAGAATCTTGAGAACCATTATTGGTGCTTTCTAGGTGTTGCTGAATTAATAAATACTTTGTCTGCCTAATTTTTCTTCTTTATTGATCTTCTTTAAATGAAGATGTTGAGATGGATGAGTGGTCATACAAGAAAAGACCGTATACATAATGAGGTTATTAGAAACAAATTAGGAGTGGCACCAATAGAGGATAAAATGAGAGAACATCGTTTAAGATGGTTTGGACATATAGAAAGAAGATCAAAAGAAGAACCTGTAAGAAGGTTAGAAAAACTAAATTTGGAAAGTATTAAAAGAGGTAGAGGACGACCACAAAAGTGTTGAAAAGAAACAATAAAGAATGATCTAGCTTATTGGGAGTTAACTGCTAACATGGCACACGATAGAGATCTGTGGAAACAAAGAATCCATGTAGCCGACCCCGTCTAGTATGGGAAAAGGCTTAGTTGTTGTTGTTGTTGTTGTTGTATTGATCTTCTTTAAATGTGTGAGTTGGTCCTCTGACCATCAAGAGAACTAATCGTGGTGGAGCATGTGTCACTGCATCTTTTGCATTTATCTAATTTGGTGTCACATTTGTTTTCTTGTGTACCTCTGCTTGCAGTATGGCATCGAGTTTGCAGCAGAACATGTTCTCCCTCTGCTCATGCCACTTCTTACAGCTCAGCAGTTGAATGTACAACAGTTTGGGAAGTTTATGCTTTTCGTGAAAGACGTCCTGAGGTAACTTCTGCTTTATTTGACTTAACTGTTCTTTATCCTCTATGACAATCTGAACACACTGAGGAAGTCCTGGAAAGGGGAAACCACCTATAGTGAAAACTTGAATTGTTTGGCAGCCTTGGGCAAATGTCCAAATATAAAATCAAGGATGTTTTGCTTCGGTCACAGGCATCATGAGGCTTGAGCTATCACACCTGTGATTTGAACTCATAAGAACTGAAATCACTTGTTGAGCCATGTGATTGGGAATCTCAATTATGAGGTGCCAGAACTTGAATGCTTGTGATACTGAGCTCGTCTCTGAACCAAATACATTGAGTTTTTGTCTTGACTGTGAGATGGTCCTTTTCAATACAATCTGGTCGGTTTTGTGAATATGAATCATGAGTGATGACCAGAAAAAGTGTAGCACTAGGTTTGAAGTTCAAACCCACTAGCAGAGGTTCTCTAGTTTGCTGAAGGTCAACTCTTTCTGATTGTAGAACAAAGTGGTAGTTTAGTAAACTTGTTCTGTAGGTTCCCTAAACTGGTTATTCTTGCGTGCTCATGCTCCCTTGGAGTTGGGGCTGCTAAACAAGCTGAGCTGGACCTGTTCATGGTTTGTCTTGTTTGCTCAGGCTGGCTTGTGCCTGGCTGTGTATGAGCTGAGCAGAGCTGATGGCACAATCAAATGGAACCTGGGCCAGCTCGTGAAATTTTAGAAAATGCATATAGGCTTATAATTGAAAATTGTGTTTTTCGTTCCATTTATCTAACCTTTTTAGTTTTTATCTTTACTATAAAAATAATAAACTCTTGGACTTTGCTTGAATTGATCAAGAACATAATGAGCCCAGCCTAGCTGGACATCAAGTGCTTGGCTCGTTAAGCAGCCCTACTTGGGGTTGGTTTCTCATTGCTGGTGTCTAATTTGATACTTACACTTCCATAGATGATTGTGTTTTAATTCTCCATCTGAATTGCTTTATTTTGGGAACTTCGCAGGAGAATAGAAGAGAAACGTGGTGTTATGGTGAACGACTCTGGTGTATCGGATGTTAGTTTGAAGCACTCTGGAACAAATGGGCATCTGTCTGAGCCGCTTAAGAAACCGAGTGGCAATCTTTCATCTTCGACAAAGTCTACCAATGCATGGGATGAAGATTGGGGTTCAATCGCGAACAGGTCCATTTCTGTCAATCATGCCCAGGAACCCAGTTTACCTCTGAAGGCAGCAGCAATGCCTGCTTCTCAGCCAATACCGGTTCCCAACACCCAGTTTCTATCAGCATCTGCACCTGATCCACATGTTTCTAAATCCTGCCCTGCTGTTGATATTGAGTGGCCACCTCTGGCTCCTTCTAACAGCCATGGTTAGCAGATGATTGATAACGAGAAACAAAATTCAACCTCTCAGGCGTCTGGAAATCCTAGTTTTGATGACATCGATCCATTTGCTGATTGGCCTCCACGCACTGGAAATGCAGTGAATCACAGTCTGAACTCAACTATAAATAGTAGGATGCTCATGCCACCTGGAGGAAGATCAACTACCAATGCGAGCAGCCCAGCCAACCTATCTTTGAACTATCCAATTGGTCTATCCAAACTCCAACAGCGGACTCCTTCATTCACAAAAACCACGAATACCTCTGGCTTTTCCATGAATAGTTCAGTTGCACTATCAAAATTGAATCGATGTGGGCAAGGTATTGCTGGCACTCCAATGTCGAAAACAGAAGATCTGACGACAATGTTAGTGTCAGCCAAGAGCGAGCAGACAACCGCGCTGAGGCTTGCTCCACCCCCTCCGGCTGGAAAGATTGGAGGACGAGGTCGACAGCACAAATCCTCAAATTCTGCCTCTTTGTCTTCAACAAGAAACACAAGAACGCCATCTGAGCAACCACCATTGCGGGATCTGCTATGACAAGTTTGAATTCTTTTGTCAATTTTAGCTGATAAAAAGGAACTGCTATACTCAGTGGCGGCTTACCCACCACGTCAAGTAGCTGGCCACCCTCTATGGAGAGCACACCGGCAGATTTTGTGAATGTGAATCATATTAGTTATGTTTATGCGTATATAGCCTTGTTGCATGGGTTTCCGTCGCAAGCATGATACGTGGATGGCCGCAGCAACATGTCTATTTACTTGCATCTTCAGCTGGTTTGCATGTACGGCTCGAAATTGTGCATGTACTCAGGTATTTTGTTTTCCTTTGTTTATTCAATTAGTCGAAAATATCCAATCTATTCTTTGAAATGTTTCCAGGCCCTTGATGCACCTGGGCGTGAAGCTGAAGTTTTCATTTTTTACGATCACTTGTACATTCCTCTGTTTCCACTTCTATTATTTACCAAACAAGATTTCTTTGTATGTGCTGAGGGTGAACACCACCCAGTATTTGGAAGTGTAAGGATTGGGGATCCCAGCCTCGACATTTTATTTGGAAGAGGGTCGTACATTCTTTGTATGGCATTCTTTTGTTTTTTGATTTACAGAAGGGACAGAGCTCCGAAACAGGAAGAACGGTTAAAAGCGATTGCTTCAAGGAAAAATAATTCTGATTGTGAGTGGAACTGATGTTTGTGTTTTTGTGTGAGGTGAGATAGCAACACGAGAGAAAGGTACTTGGGTTTTTGTTTAAAGCCTGTAAGTTCAGTTTCAGTGGCTCGTTTTTCTTTGGTGCAGTCGTTTTTTACTTAAATGGGGCCTATGGAGTAATGATTCTAGGCTAATGATGGATTTTACGGTTGATGCACAAAGGAACTTGGAACTGCGAGATCTAAAAGTTAAAGGTCCAGTTCTTTTGGACCTATGAATCGAACACACCCTAAGAAAAGATATTCCAATCAAATTATGAGAAATGTGGGTTTTGTGCTCCCAAGCATGTAGCCCTACCGGCATGTCTAAACTAAGTTTGGCAAACGCATCGGCAGCAAGAGTATGGTTCAACTACTAACATGATCGCGATGGGTACAAACATCAGGAACGCTGCACTTCTTATCCTCTCTGTATGGAAGCTGCTTGCCAGTGAAAAGTCGAATTCTTGCAGGCCCCAGCCACCGCCATATGAGCTGCCAGAAGGATGAAGGTGATCCTCTACACCGTCAACGCATACTTGTTTTGAGGATAAAAGTTGAGTCACCTCGGATGGATTGACTTTTCCCTTCTTGGGTTGTCGCCCTTGAAAACAATCTAAAAACAGTTTCGTTCAGACTTCGGGTCTTGAATATGTTACAGACTTTGGATAGCGAGCGGATTGTCCATCTTACGTTGCATGAAATCCCAAGCATCGCGCATAGGATCATTCTTCTCAAGCTTCATACTTGAGCATGGTCTAAATTCTTTTATCTTTGACTGGCTTATGAACTAGTTGAGCTTAGGGATTACGTTCTCTCAAGTTCATTTGCCTCCTCGGTTGTTTAATTGAACCAAGAACTTTGGCAATACTTGCCTAATCTAGTATGCATTTTTCGTGCACACTTTAGACATATTTGAACTTTAATCAATTCTACGTTTCATGTATGTTTCTTCCTAGGTCCACCTAAGCTTTAATTAATGAGTCCACAACATGTTGATCTTAACTCACTTATCATTAAACTGACTTTGATCAGTTACTGAACCTGTAGTGGGTAATAAATCATCAACCTAGTGCACCTGTTAGTGGAAAGCTTTCAAGTTCCTTTGAACTTCAGTACATCTACAAGACATTCTAAAAAGGCTTTTTGGGTTTGCTTGGGTGTGGGCTTTTGGTGGGTAATGAGTTTCCAGTGAATTTGTTTTGTTTTGTTTTTAATTTTGGAGAACCCATTGATATTGTATTTGCTTACTTGGGTCTTGGCATATTCCGGTTTTCATGCAAACCTGCAAGGAGTTCCAATGTGAGTAGAGATGTTAATACAGGTCCGGCCTGGCTGGCCTGGCCAGCCTACATTGTGTATGGGCTTCTAAAATGCTGGCCTGGTATATATATATATATATATATATATATATATATATATATATATATATATATATATATATATATATATATATATATATATATATATATAAAGAGAGAGAGAGAGAGAGAGAAATTTGTTGATGTCAATTCATGTTCTAATTTTCTTAAAAATCTCAATCTTTTAATTTTAAAGATCAATGGCTGGTTGAAATCTTAATGGTTGAAAATGTTTGAGGGATTGATGTGCGTATGGACCGTTCTCTCTTCTGTGCGGCCGCCCTGTCTGAATATGGGCGAGAGCATTTTTTCATGCTCGGGCCAGGCCCATTTTCACATCTCTAAATCCGAGCAATAATCGGATGCGGATCCGTTTGGACATGATCCCAAACGCGAATCTCTTGGGATTTAAGTTTGCTTTTGAAAGGCAGCCTCCAGCCTTGAGATGGCAACCCTTCCCGGGGTTTAAAGTACTGCCTGCTGGTGTCTTGAATCAAGGGCCGCCACAAATGGCCGCCCTGCCCGGAGCGACAGTCCCGCACCTACCACCCTCCCCCGGTCGGGGAACTGGCCGGCGCTTCGGAGCAGAGACTCGTTGTCTCTGGCAGGGCCTCTCTGGCTGGACACGTTAGCATCAGCTGGGCGAAGAACTCGGCGCTCCCGATCCTTGCCGCAACGCTGTGCTGTGATGGAGCGTCCGTCGTCTGAAGGGTACCGGACCTCCTCGATACTCGCTCGATGGTCAAATTGCTCCGATCATTGGGAGCCGGAATCCAGTGGCCGGAGTCCGGAGACTCCAATGAAGTTGTTGTCGACGCCTCCGGGGCCGGTGCGGGCCCGCCGTGCCCGCTGGAGGTGGAGGGGTCGCGTGCCGGGTTCATGGTGATAGGTCCCATTCTCGGCCGGTTCGGAGTGGCGGAAGTCGGCCTGCCCCGGAGGCTGCAACGTCGGCAAGCGGCCTGTCGACTTGTACCTGAACGGGCTTAGGGCGCTCGGGGCCGTCGTTGAGATGAAGTGGATTCTGATTTTTCTTTTCCTTGTGTTTGTTCATGACGGATGTGCGTGTTGTTCTTTGAAGGATGAATGTGGTGAGCTGTTTATGACGGTTTTATAGTGGTTGGCTGTGAGTTTTTTTACCTTCGGATTTTGTTTCATTGGGGTCAGTTGATGGGTATCTTCGGGTTTGACTAAGGTTATTTTAGTGTAGGCAATTCTATTGGAGGTTCTTCTTAGAATCCTTTTATTTTTTATAAGTCTGCATTTTATGCCAAGTCCACGTTACATTCATATATGACATTCACGCAAAATTTAATATATTTTTACAAGGGTTGGTTTAGTCTTAGATCTTTTTGGTTAGAGTGAGGCTTCTCTTAGTCTTGTTGTTAAGGCTATTTTACCCGAAGTTTTTTCTTTTTTATTCTAAGCAACTTAGTTTAAGAGTTCTTATTGATGGCAGTTTATTTTCTTCCTTTCAACTAGGAACCTCTCCCGTGTTTATAGACCATGAAATTTTGGAAATTTGGGTAAGAGGTTCTTTCTCCTCCTTTTGGCTTTTGTTCAGGTTGATTTGGGTCGGGTTTCTACTACACAGAATTACCGTGTGTGTGTGTCAAATTGTCAGTCGTAACTTGTTTTGCTTGTCTGCGTCTGTGTGAGTGAGCACACGTGTACGTATGTGTGTTTTTGTTTAGATGTAAAACAATATTTGTTCTATATAACGTAAATCACATTGGAATGGTTACTATAAAGATTAGTTATATTGTTGGCCAAATTAAATATGGTTTGAAACAAGCGCGGTGAAGAGGTCGAGATGTGTTGACGGTGTGCAATCTCCAGTCTATGGGAGCATTTCCATTAAAAACCCAATGATATCTTCATGAAGTGAGACAATTGGAATGGTGAACTCATGGGAAAGAGAACTGGGGAATCTAGCTCAAGTTCTCATTCTGGCTTTCGCTTTAGCTTTGATATGTTGAATTTCATTCTTTCAAATTATCTAAATTCTTGACCTCATCAGGTGGAAATTTGAATTTCGCAATGGGTGAAAAACGGAACATGTTGGCAGATTGATTAACTACTCGAGAATTCATCAATAGACACCTAAACTTTCTTGCAGTGAGTTCTATAGTGGCTTTTATCTTATATACAAAGAAGAAGAAAAAGTTCTACAGCGGCTTGAGTGCTTGAAACTTCAATTCATGAGAATCTGCAATTGCCTTGCAGGCAAAATAAAGTTGTTGCGCATGCTGCAAATGGAAAGCGCCTCACTGGAGGAACATTTCATCTTGATTATCCTAGTGTCGGAGCAACTGAAACTCTCATGATGCAGCATCCCTCGCAGATGGAGAAACTGTGCTCTTAAATGAAGCGCAGGCATGATTTGGCATTAATTCTCTGTTGCTTTGATTCTGGCAGTAATCATCATCTTCCGATACGTGCTTTTTCACTGTGGATCCTGACCTGAATGCAGGAGCCAGAAGTATCTGATCTTGCGAAGTTTCTGACGGCTTGTGGTGCAAAAGTGCATGGTTCGGGAACGAGCATGGTTGTAATCAAGGGTGTGAATAAGTTGCATGGTGCAGAGTTCAGTATTCTCCCTGATAGAATTGCAGCAGGTACCTTCATGGTTGCAGCTGTCAACTCTTTCACAACTCAACGTCAGTCGAGCCAAAAAATGTTCAACGAGATAACATTTTGTACACGTACTAATCCAATGTCAGGTAACACAATTAGCCCATTTACCCATCGATTAAAACTTACACCTGATGTTGGCATCCAGTGATGGATAGATAGTTGGGCATGTAGAAGACTGGTTAGGCATGTAAACAAGAACATACTTGGCAGCTAATTGGGAGTTCAGTCATGATATTCAAGGAAATATAAAGAGGGGCTTTTTGTGAAAAGAAAGCAAGGACGGTATTTCTTGTGCTCTAATGTATACCAATTAAGGAATTTTTGGTTGAGTGAACCCTCAACCACCCATTTAGTGGTTGGTGGTTGAGGGTTCACTCTCATGGCTGCTAAACGGGTGGTTGAGGGTTCACTCTCATGGCTGCTGCCTTCATTCACGTCAAACCCAGCTTAGGCGCTATTCACAAGGGTCCTCGCTTGTGTTCATGCTGGATTGTTCCGGCCCCTTCATAAGTGGGTTTCTTCCTATTAGTTTTATGTAGAAAATATTTAAAACCTTTCTAAATGGCGCTAGCAGAAAGTTTTTGGAATCAAGCCATTTGGACAGATTCGGTGGAGAACCCAGAAGATCCATCAAACACTGACGAGAACAAATAATTGAATCATTTTTTTTTTGGATTGGCAACAAATAAATGAACCTTGTTCCGTGGGTCCGTACAAACTCCTTCCTACCCTTCTGAAATGAACTTCACTGGAAGTATAAAGGCACGTCCATAGTATACACTGTTGACAAAGTACACCAACAAGATAATGTCCTCCACGCCCCAACACGGGTACTGGTCTTTTTTAACAGTAACACATGGGACTTGGTTACAAGGTTTGGCAAGATCAAGAACTAGAGAAGTGCATGAACATGTAATATATATTTTTCTCCTTGTAAGCGAGGATTGGACTACGCTAGGTGTCGTCCTCTTGCTTGCAGTCAATTTATTTAAGTCCCTCCAACAATCACAGCTTCACAAGAGAGAGAGCGCACCTATACATTTCTCATTCCATTGTTTATTAGCAATAAATATTGAGAATCTACATCACATTAACAGTTTCAGATGCTACAACTCTTTTGTATGTTGTGGCACTAATTTATACACCTCCCTCTCTCTCTCTCTCGATGTGGATGATGGATCCAGCCCGATGGCTACAGTCCCAAGATTTTCTGCAAATCTGAAAATCATGTGCTCTTTCTCTCAATGGTGAGGTTGTACCTTCTCATGTGGGGAGCTAAGGTACCTTCTCATAAGGTTGCTAACAAAGGTGACAAAATGTGAATCTACAGGCTTGATGTAAGGAACATACCAGGCTCCTGTTGTTTTATGTGGTCGGTGACATGAGCAACCACCCCTGCCCCAGCATTATGCAGCCATTCTTGTTTCACCTGATACAGTATCAAGAACAAAAGATCTGCGTAAGCTAACACAAAGAAAGAAGGAAACAATGTTCTGTTCTTATCAAAAGGAACATGATTGCTTACATGAATGTTATTATGAGCAAAGAACGGCCATAGTGCTGAATGAAAACTCACGTCGACCTTCTTCCATCCAACCCTTTGTAAGCTACGTATCATTTCCTCTGTTGATCGGCAGAATAACATGAGATGCTGTGTAGTAATAACGGACAAGGCTACAATGATTAGCATCTCTAGACGCCAACTGTCCAAGGACCACAATGAGAATCTCAAACAAATCCTGTCACCATGACTAGTTGGTCTAAAGTTTATTTGATTTTAACAAGCAAAGTGGTTACCAAGGCAACCCCATTCTCAGATATCACAAGTTGCTGCAGGAGCAAGGGATTGTGACCTCAACTACCCCAAAGTGAATATATCACAAAGTGGGGATGGATACGTTACAAGGATACTTGAGACTATGTTGGATGTACACACGTGGGATACCATATTGGATAAACTAGCATCAGCTATGATCAATTTTTATAATCTTTAAATGAAGTCCTCTCTTGAATTTATGATATTATACATACAACTAGGCATAAATAGTTACTTCTCCAAGTCACATGAATTTTGAAGGTGGCACATTATACATTATACCTGCATCTACATCTTCATCTGCAACCATACCCATATCCATGTGACGTTACCGATGGAAACAGATAGTGGGTAGCGGCAAATTCCCAAATCATGTCATGGCCATCACATGTGCGCAAAGACAACTTGGCAACTAAAGGTTGCTCATCATATTTTCTCATAATGGGTGTTCACATGCATGTCATGCTTGCCCATATATATAAAACATCAGGACTATTTCATGAACATCTGACAAGCATTGGTACATATAGTAAGGAAAAGAACTCGAGAAGAAACAACAACATAGCCTTTTCCCATACTAGACGGAGTCGGCTACATGGATTCTTTGTTTCCACAAAGCCCTATCATGTGCCAATTTGAGAAGAAACATGACTGAAAATGTCATCTAGTATACCAACCTTCAAGGATGTCATGATACTCTGATGTATTATCCGGAGTAGGTGCACTCTGAGCCGCCTCCTTGGCTTTTGCTGCTTTAAGAGGAAAGTTCGGCCCCTCAGATGGAATTGGAGGGCAATACTCCACGTCTACAACATGTTTATACCCATCCAATGACCTTCGGGGAGGCTGCATTCATGAATAAACATCACTCGGGATAAGAAAGTTGCAAGATACAATCATACAAATAAATATTAACTGCAAAAGTGATGCGGGGATTTGTAGGACCACAAACTTGGGTAGAACAACACTCTTTATAGGAATTTATAAAGGAACAGAATGGAAAACCAAAAGATGAATATGTTTGAAGGTCGCCACAATTGGATACAGCCAAGCACCACCGATTAAACAGACCAAGCATCATGCCAAACCACAGAGGAGCTAAGTGATACAACAACAAAAAAGAACAAGCACAAAGCTTAATCTCACTGAAAGGGGATTAATTTTATTCCAAAAGATATGCCAAAAAAGTGTTAAAGGCCTAGCTTTTACAACGCAAGCTTAAGGCCTGTGTACAACTTATAACTTTAGAGGAAGTAAAATTTGTAATTAAGGCCCGATTAATTACTACAATTCACGAGGCTCATCATTAAGGGCAAGAACTTCCAAAAGAACATCTACCCAAGGACTGGATAGGTCATTGAATGCTCAAATTCTATTTTTGAAGCCTTTTACATCATGTAGATATTTTTTTAACCAGGCTAGTTATAATGTCCCTTAACTTGTTTACATGGTCATTAATCTCACCTACTTGATGCATCATTAGACCAACTTCTGCAAGTAGAGATATTATTTTAAGAAATGCCATTCTGTACATGCTCCTGCATCATCCTCTCCTTGTTTTGAAGAATTTGCCCTCAAATCCAATAGCCCATCATTTTCAAAATAAGGATTCAAGTCAACCACTTTGCTAGCACACCATAATCACTCGGCAATTCCAACTTGTAAGCATAAGGAAAAAGAATTTCAATGTTCTTCCTCTAGAACTCTGAAGGGACCATCACCTTTAGGCATAAGGACTACCCCTTCAACTTGTTCTAAAAAATTCACACAAGGAAAAACACTTGCCAATAGTTAGCTATTAGGGGCATCCCAAAAACATCTGGGTCAAAATATCGCTTTCAAATTAAGTTCCGAATTGATCGATGCTGCCAAGGGGAATGGTGATGCCATATGCAAAAAGAAAGATACTCATAGAATGGTAGAGGCCAATAGAGCTTTTGCACATTTTCATCAATCCATGAATAGGATGAAACCTTATTCCTTAGTATTTCCATGAGATTCCTCTTCTTATTATTAAGCAAGCCCCCTAGAGGACTTAGTTGCTCCATTATTTATACCCGAGAAGGAATTTCGCAACCTTAGGAAATGTCTTTCCTTAAAGGAATCCACACCAAACCTTCAGGCCAGAAAATTGCAGGCATGTGGTGCTTATCAGCTTGCTTCTTATAAAATTCATTTTGCTTAATAATTTGTTGGGGAATTTGCTCATGAAACCTCTTGATCTGCTTTGCTCTTATCTCTGCATCTATATTCACTTGGTTACTAAGTGGTAAAGGCATAAGATCAAGGGGCCTCAGTGGATTAACTCCATAAACAACTTCAGAAGGAGAATGACTAGTGATACGATTTGGAGGATGATTGTAAGTGAATTTAGCATGAGAAAGCAATAAAACCAACTATTTCAATTTCTTCTTCATCAAACTCCTAAGCATAGTCCCAAGTCCTATTAGTTACCTCAACCCAACCATCAGTTTGGGGCTCGCATGTGGTGCTAAAGGGCAGCCATGTACCAATAATCTTCCATAATGTCTTGAAAAAGCAGCTCAAAAACATCACATACCAACATAAAACGATTATATTGCGCACTCCATGTAGTAAAACTACTTTTTTACAGTATAAATCTGCAACTTTAGAAGTGCCATTAGTCTGGTTGCAGGGAATAAAATGAGCCATATTTGTGAAACAATCAACTACAACAAGAATAGAATCCTTATTCCTTTGAGTGTGAAGAAGCCTAACTATGAAAATCCATGTTGACATCTTCCCAAGGATCAGATGGAACTGGCAATGGAGAATATAATCCCTGAGGGAGTGATGTGGTCTTTGCTAGTTTACAAATTGTGTACCTTTCACGATTCTTTGGACATCCTTCACCATGTGAGGCTAATAGAAATTCTCTTGCAGGAGTGCCAAGGTCTTGTCCCTTTAGAAGTGATCAACTAAGCTTCCGCCATGAGCTTCTTTGATCAGGAAATCTCTATATGAACTCCTTGGGTGCATAATTTTCTCCAAATAGAAAATCATCTTGAGGAAAACACTTCCCAAAATAACCAAAAGCACATCTTCCATATATAGAAGAAAAATCTGGATCATTAGGATAGAATTCTTTATGAATATTAAATCCAAGCAAACTTGCATCGGGCGTACTAAGAAGATAACCTCTCTTAAATAGCACATCAGCAATAATATTCATCTTACGGGTCTTGTGCGTGACAACAATAGAACAGGGTTGCAAAAATTCTACACATTTAGAGCACGCACCTTTTGTTCAAATTCTGTTAACTGTTAATATTCTTAAAGGCCTCAAGATCAGTAAGCACTATAAACTTCTTGATAGCAAATAATGACTCCAATCAACTAGATCTTTAATAATCGTATAGAACTCGACAGTTCTTTGAATTGCTCAATTTCTCACTGAAATAAGCAAGTGGTTGGCCTTCTTGGATGAGAACACCGATGCCTACTGATGCATTGCATTCCACTTCAAACACCTCAAAATCTAGTAGCATCAGAATAGGAGCTTTAGCCAGGAGTTCCTTGATCTTCTCAAAACTTGCTTGGGCTATATATATCCATTTAAATGAATCTCCTTTCAAGCATTTATTTACCCTTGTAGTTTGAGTAATAAATTTTCATAATTCTGCTCAAGAAACTGGACATCAAAGAAATACGGAACATCTTACCTTAACAAGCTCTAGCTCCCTTCTGATGGAGGATGTGCGCCAACCAACCATATCTAAGGAATGCTGAGCAAAACAATCTATAAGATGATATAGGATATCCTCATAGAAAAAACCTTGATCCTTAATAAGACATCCAACAGGATACGGTCATAAGACACATTTGCGTATAGTATCCGGCACTTGAATGCAGCAAGGGCAGATCTGTACAAGTTTAAAACAAGTTAAGAATAAAAAGGACAACCTCAACAGTGAATTCTGAAACCTGTAGATAGGGCATGCTAACATACATAAATTTCCCATCGTCACAGTCAGATGCCATTCTCATAAGAAGCGGGGGTTTAGAAGGTTTTCCATCGGTAAGGAACAGCTGACGACCTGTCCGGCGGACTAGAATGGTAGCTACGGTTGGAGCAAGCTTTTCCAGTAGAGGAACTCCCAACAGCACTGGAAGCTGGAGGATGATCCGTCATAGTAAATGTGTCAGCTCAGTCAATTGTTTTAACAATAAAGGAAACATAATATGTGGGACAAGGATCTAAAGTCACCATCAGAAAGTATTTAATGAGAACATGATATTTTATCAGGCATCACTCTCTTGACAAGCCATTCACAAAAAACCCAAAAAGGAACCGAAAGCAAGAAGCCAGGCAGCAAACCATGACGATACAAGAACTTAACCAACCAAATCAAACTATATGACTGCACGATGGGAGATATTTTATAATACTTTGTGTTCAAATGCTTGCCCAGACCTGACTAAATTATCAAACCAAGTTCTCAAAGTTTATCTTTTTCTTCTTTACAAGCTGTTCTCAGGAAGAAGTCAGCCATAAGAATAATTGAGAAGACCCATAAATCCTTTATCATGAGGATGCTGACAGAATATACATGCAAAATCACACTGAAGGGGCACTTTTAATATTTAATCTAATTACACAGAGGTGACTGCTTGAAGTTCATACATGAAGGAATATACGGATACAGTTAAAATTGATCAAACAGCAAATGTTGATTTACACTCATACATCTCAATATTATTAACTATTCTTCCCACATGAGAAAGATAACCAACTGCCAGTAGTCCTTCACTTGATACTACGCATGATGGTGATATTTTGCTTACCCCTGAATCATGTCAGTAATATGAATTGACAGACACAACATTAGTGCCATAAAACACACTATACAGTCAAACCTTCGATAGTAGCAACCAAGGACTTGTCTACAACTTTTGCATGTTTTTATGAGATCAACACATACTTCTCATGAACTCACTTTAATTTGAATACAACTCCATCTCTACTAAGTAAAACGAAAGAGTCAACTTCCTTGGATCTTATATCCGAGTCACTGTGACACAACCACAATGTGCATGGCTACACATGAATATTTAACTTGAGATTTGCTATATATCACCTAAATGTGCCTTGATAGCCGTCTAAATGGGAGCGATCACTTCAAACCCCATTCTTGGCAGGGAATCCACATATGGCTCAACAAAGTTCTAATTATCTAACTGAACAACTACACACACATAACTTGTGTCAGTCTACCTTAAAGATGAAAAAACATTTGACCATTAGAGGTATGTCTGCAACAGCCTGAATTAGTGTACTTGAGAAAGGTTCACTAAGATCAGCTCCTATATGTTAAAATGTATAAGATGTAATTCCCTTTTATTTTCTTTCTTTTCTCTTCTCTTTATGCTTACTGTAACAGGCAGGGGCAGTATTGTAATACTGACAGCATGTCAACTGGCCATTGGCAGCCTTGCTGCCAGATTCCTTCTTGTCTCATGCCTATAAAAAGGGCTGTGTAAAACATGGCTCTGACAGCTTGATTCCATTATTCCTCTCTTTTGAGAGGGCCCTACAATAAATCATTTCATCCATTGCAATATACCTGTGTATGCAACATTGTGACTCATGAACTTATTTATCATATTAGAAAATCTCACATAAGTGATCAATGTTTTTTATTGAATAAACTTTTTCTTATGCTTTGAAATCTTAAGATTTTGCTTTATGTTTTTAAGATTAGGAATTTCTTAGGTTTCAAGTTTGTATTATTTTATTTCTGGGATCTAAATTACTTCCGTTGAAGTTTTATTCTACATGTTGGCTTCCAAGTATTAAAATAAAGGATTGCAAATCGAACATAAACTTGAGCAAAGAAACGAAAAGAAAAGCATTGGAGAGTGTTTCAAAGCTGAATAAAGAAGCTACATTGTTGAGCCAAAGATGTTTTTACCAAGTCACTCTCAACTCCACGGTTTCAGCTCTTAGTTAGCAAAATTTTGGTATTGAGACCATCAGTATGAGGAAGGATGTTAAAAATGTATAAGATGTAATTCCTTTCTATTTTCTTTCTTTTCTTTTCTTTTTTTTATTCTTACTGTAATAGGCAGGGGCAGTATTATAATACTGACAGCATGCTGCCAACAGCCTTGCTGCCAGATTCCTTCTTGTATCAGCCCTCTGTAAAACATGGTTATGATGGCTTGATTCAATTATTCCTCTCTTTTGAGAGGTCCCTACAATAAAATCATTTCATCCATTGCAACATACTTGTGTACGCTTTTCTTATACTATCCAAGTATTTGTAAATTTGGGTAGGTGCAACCAGTGATTCCTCTGTGTTAAATATGATGTAATAGGATCACGGGCCACTAGGGCCCGTGAATATTATGTAATGTGACCACAGGCCACTAGGGCCCATGTATAATCAGTCCTGGCCAGAGTTTTGGCCAGGAGATAGCAGTAGCCGTTGGGCCCCCCAATGGCACTGGCCTCCAACGGCTAGCTTGCTGGCCAGCCGTTGGAGGCCCTCTTCACCCCTCTCTTATCTTCCTCTCTTGTAACATATGCTCTATAAATAGAGCCTCATACAATCAATAAAATAGCTGTAATTGCAGTCCTTTGATATTTGGTTTGACTTGTGATATTGGCTTGTTCTTGACTTGAAATACCCTTTCTCAGATATGTTTGTATTTGACTTGTTGGTTTGACACTTGATGATATATGATCGGGTTGCTTCCAAATACAAATATCGACAATTGTTTACACTCTGCCCATTTGAAAATTATCCTCCCTTGAACTTAAGAAAGTTGGTCACAAGAGTCATCCTTGTTGGACTGGAAATATGTAAGCATAGAATTATGGTTCCTATCCCTTTGTTTAGGAAACTCGGATTAGACTTTTTATCTTTGTCTAGGTTGCTAAAACATCATTCCAACTTTTTCTTCTTGAGAGCTTTCTAAAGGATATTAGATATACATTTGCGAGTGGAATTAAACAATTACCTAGAGAGTTGTCCTCTATTTGGGTGAACTTCCATATCCCTTGGTTCTTTGTTGAGGAGTTTTTCCTCACAAACTTGTTATAATCTGCATAATCACAAACATGATGGTGCATCTTATCTGCGGCCAAAGCAAATGCACCTAAAAAGTATCTACTGCAAATATTTCCTCAGAATTATTCCCAAATGAACGATGCCAACACAGAATAACAAAATATTACAACAGCACAAAAAGTATAAAAACGATTTTTGGCTTTTTGACACTCTTGGCAAAATAATAAAGAAATGAAGTTACATTGTGGAAACAAGATCAGTAGAGCAACACGTTTTGAAAAGAAATGCACCTGATTTTTTCCCCTTACTCCTAGATGTGGGGTTGCCAATGTAATAAAGTTGACAGGCTCCAACCCTGCTATTGTGGGTTTTGAGGATGGTTTCTCCTTACTTCCTCTTCTGAGAGTGGTGAGATCATAATCTTGAGAGTATAAAACAGAAATTGCATATCTTGCAAATAAGCCACCAAGTGAATGAGCGAGAAAAGATATCCTTGTCAAGCTTTCAGTATTTTGGATGACTGTCATGACCTGTTTTATATAAAGAACCCATATAATGAGGAATCATAAGAAAACAGAGAAAGAAAATAGTTGCTAATTGTTGTAAGGAATAAGACTTACTTCATCTGCTAATTGCCTACCCGCAAAATCAATACCACCCAAGGTTTTCATGTAGCTGTTAGCTGAACTTGCTGCATGCAAGCCAACATACTTCAGCTTTAAAAGATATACTCAATTTTCAAGTCATTTTTGGTCCACTAATGATTTCTAACATATAATACTGGTCCAGCTAAACTTATTAATTCCTCAAAATTTTGCCAAAAAAGTCAATTAAGATGGCATCGCATGCCATACCATAGATTAAGAAACTGCTGCCCAGTTGCCTTTTCAGCTCTGCTTCCATGTATGTCCAGTCACTAGGGCTGTAAAAAATTAAGAAACAACCATGAAACCTTGAAGTACGTATCTCATCTCTCAAAACCCAAAAGTGATGCCATCAATCTGCATTTTCACTGACAACCAGAAGGATTTGATTCAAAAATATCACATTTTCACCATAGAAAGGAAAATGATTATCAATTATTATAAGATTTGAGCATGATTGCAAGCAACAAAGTATCAGAATACATTGGTTCGTTATAGAAACGCAAACCATTAGATGAATCATGGTAGTACCTGACACTGGTAGCAAGAGATTCCACTAACTTGTGGTTCTTGGTTATATAAAGATACCGTAACTAATGAGCTTTATTCAGGCTTACGTGTAGATAGGCACAAGTTCCAAGACATGCTAAAGAGATCAGCTTTTGACCCAACAAAAAAAGTTCAGAACTTAATTGTAGAAGGAAGATGGAACTTACCTAGCCATGATACCATGAACAAGGACAAGTAGATGGTCTGGTCCATTGTCGAAATTTTCAGATACACCAGAAGCAGGCCCATTTCTCTCTGTGGTCCTCATTGCATGAGGTTTGAACCTTGAATGTCCGGCAAGATGGTTTAAGCCTACAGGATTAAGGTTTTGAAGCTTCAAGAACCAATGTTATAAATATCGTACCATATTGTACGATAAGATACGTGATAATGGTGTATCCGTACCTAACCGATAGGATTAAGATACATGTATCGCAATAGATATGTATTGCATCCATATCACACGATACACTGCAGTATGGGTTCTGTATCGTACGCTACACCGTAAGTTTCACAAAATATGTTTTTAAAAAAATAAAAGGTTGAGTGTGTTTAAAGTTTTAAACCCCAGCTTCTTTTGCCCCTTTTGCATGTCTATCTCTTCTTCTCTTAAAGATCAACTCTTTTCTTTCTAAAAATCCCATATTTATTCTACATTCATTAATAATCATTTATCATGTATGCATGTGATTTAGTTTGTTTTGACATTGAATTCGTTGTCTCTTGGTATGGTGTAAGTTGCAGATTTTTTTTCACATTTTTAAAAGATTTTAATGTTTTTTTTTAAAAAACACATGTAGCCTCAAATATCATCACATGATATGATTAGATACGACACACGTATATCAGTGCCCCATGCGATATGGGGTCCGATACAATATTTACAACATTGTCAAGAACAACTGTTCAACAATGTCAGGAAAATATATATTCATCTTTAATTGGATCTATGTGTTGTCGTGAGTGGAAGATTTTTATATGCATAACTGCACCTAGAAATGTTTTAAAAATAAATAAAATAAAAAATGGAAGTGATGAATATGAAAATACATCTAAAAACACAGAACTAGGAACAAAAGACATTTAAAGTACAATATAATACCTGATTGCAGGTACGAAATATCACATAGATATAAGACATCAACAAATAAGTCGGCATTTGTTCTACAGAAAAGTTAAAACTAGTACTTCAGTCCCAGCTACGCTTTCAGTTGAAAAACATTTTGCTCTATAACTACGACAAAATCAGAACCAAAACCCAAGCCTCGTTTCCACGTTAAATTGGATCGCTCCATGGCTTCTTAGTCGCATTACTCTTTATCTTGTACTATATTTGCAAGCAAGATCATCCCTTATAGTTTTCTTCCAACATTTTTCATGCCTTCCTTTCCTTGGCCTGTTTCCGTTATGATGACAAAGTTCAATAAAATTTCAATCCAGGACACAGTCCGTCCCTAAAAATTTGATTATTCGATTTAGTTTAATATTTTCTTTGGTTGTGAAAAAAAATAACGTCCAAAAAGTATATAGGAGGGTGAAAATAGCTAATCAATCAAGGTAACTCGTATCAATCTTCTAAAACGCAAGAATTGAAGTACTCATCAGTACCTCTTGCAATATAGTAATACACCTTCGACTGCACCTTCTTACCTAGCGTGGGGAGAAAGACTTTTAGATACAAAGCACCTATCTAACTATACAACAACATTTGTAATTTTCTGTTCATTGTCCAATTCCAAAAGATGCGATTTCAATTATGCAAGCAAAAGATGGAATCTCCAAATTAACTGAGCTACGTGGGTTAGACCTTTTTCCTCACTTTGAGCAGCATTTTGGCAAAGCGCCACCATCAAATCACCAGCGTCGTAAGATTGACAACAAGGGGGTGGGTTTCTCATTCTAGATCAAGCCTGCCTGATATTGGTGCATGTGTGTTAGGCTTCAGCCTCCGCTTGTGATCAGAAAAAGCCGATAACGAGAGAGAGAGAGAGAGAGAGAGAGAGAGAGAGAGAGAGAGAGAGAGAGAGAGAGAGAGAGAGGAGTTACCATAAGAAGAGCAGAATCGAACGGGAAACCTGCTTCCATCACCGATAACGGGACGATAACGCGTAACTGGAGACCACCAACGTCGAGAATTGTTGAGTTCTCTCGCTTGCGAGCAAAACCCATGAGAAGAGTGCGAATTTAAAGCAAGAGACAAGAGCGCCATATCTTGGTTCAGTTCTTTCGCCTATCTTTGCGGTGAGTCGACTTGGTGTTCCTCACACGCATCATGATGATAACGACCTCTTCCCCCACATTCGCCGTTGTCGCAAAAAAAAAAACTAGCCAAACACGGGAAAAGCGGTCCTTCTCATCTTCCTCTCACGCTGAACGCGCGAATGGCATCACTACAGTTCCCACGAGAATCCTCGCCGTCAGCCGGCTTGTGTCATCAAAAGGGAGATGGGAAGGACATCGACCAGGGAAAAAAACACATCCTTTTTCTTTTTCGGAACAAAAACACTTCTTTTCCTTCCTAGGAAATAACAAAAGACGCTTCTTATATTGATACTAAGCATTGAAGATTGCTTATATTGATGCGGTACAGATTTGTGGATTCGTCGACCAAAGGCCTACCCATATAAGTATTCAGAATCATGTAATTCATATGGGTCATGTCAGCTTTTTTCATATAGCCTTAATCTAGTGAGATTCTGAGTTGTCATTTAAGACCATTTATGATGCAATTAGACATCTTATATTGATTGAAATACATCTTTTTTATTTATAAATTTATTAAAGAATATTAATATTATTAAAAAACAATAATATTAGGATGTTATAAATTTAATTGTCGGTGCCACTTGTTTGATATATGGTATTTTGGATGATTCATGCACCACGTATGCAACCTAGTTGCTATTTCTTTTTCGGTAACATAGAGACCGAAGTGAAAAATTGACAAACCATATAAGTTTTCCATTTATTTTAACTTTCTTCACGAATTACGGCTCTCTGCAGATAGAGTTGGACTCATTCTTGACATAAAACAACTTGAAGTTAGCTAACTTGGCATTGTTCTTACTCCCACAATGTTGGTGGAGAGTTCCATTCATGTGTGTGTGTGTTTTAGGCTTCGGCCTCCCGTTGTACCCAAAAGGAAGAAGGAAACGGATGTCACGGTGTTGCTCAGTGGGTGCCCCTTTGTTGTGATTGTATTGCAAAACGTCACAGTGTGTATGCTTGACATACGTTCAGTGTTGTTATGTATGAATCTCGCAACTTCAGTCTTTGCCTCAAGTAGGGATCTCCTTCAAGAAGATCCTTGTGACCAGCAACCTGTTCAGTGTTGTTATGTATGAATCTCGCAACTTCAGCCTTTGCCTCAGGTAGGGATCTCCTTCAGGAAAACCCCTGTGACCAGCAACCTGTCCAAAGGTGGGGATCTTCAAGTGAGCAGTTGCGCAAGGCTTTAAACTTTCCGAAAAGGGAATGATTTTATGAAAGTAGAAGGCTTGGCAGATGTTGACTTGAATCTCATGTACTAATTTCAGGGAATGTAATCACGGACAAATTAGCTGAAAATCTAACCGATGGAATTTGAATCTTGAATGCAGAAGAAAACAGAGGCAAACTTTACCTGAAGAAGTAGGCGTTTTGTTTCCTCGTATTTAGCTCGGAGGCTCTCCCCAAATGGCCGCAGTTCTTCAGACACCAGCAGCTTGTCGAATAATGCAATTAAGCCAGGATTGCCCTTAAAGAAGACCATCTCAACCAAGTCAATTGTGACCCTTAAAAATGGCCATTCATTGTACATGGCCTGTAGTACGCTGATATTTTGAATATCCTTGTTAAATGCATGCTTGAATGCAGCTCTAGTTTGTGTCCATGCGAAGATCCATGGGATTGCACGAAGTGATTCTATACCGCCACTTGGCTTCCTTTTGGATGGCCGACTCCCAATATTCATTCGGCCATATTCAAGTTCTGGTGTAGCCTGTTGAATCCAAAGGAGAGCTAAATTACAATCCTTGACGAGATTATATCATGTAACTTCCTATATAATTGTGCAAGAGTAAATTGCTTTTATAATATCAGATTTAATCGCGAAAGGCCATTGTCCATAAAGAAAAGGGAAACGCCCTTCTACAGCTAACAGAAAATAACGTGCCTAGAAAAGAAAACTATAAAACTCTACATTGAGCGGCACAAATGTCGCATGCTGCTCAATCATGGCAATTGTTTAATACTGCAAGTAAATGGAACCGTGGATAGGAAGAAGGAAGAAAATGGTCCTTGAATTCCAGATGGGGATCAAACAATCAGAATTAAATACTACTGAAAACCACTCAAGACTTTATGCCAATTACCAAATGGAAATAACAGAAATCAGTTCCCAACTTGCAAACGTGCCAAGAAAAAGTGAATTATACATGCCATGAATGCAGATATTGGATTAAATGTTTAGGTTCAAATACTCACGAGGCGGAAATACCCCACAAAATGTGGTTTCACTAAGATAGGGACCAATACAAGATTGCACCTTATAGATGGCACAATCAATACATCAGTTAATAGAACTGATATGCCTTGTACAAAAATTCTAAAGGACCCAATACCCAAAACATTCGAGAAAGTATTATTTCTCATGTACACCCAATGTTTTTATGGTTTTTACTACTTTATATTCATTGCACATTCTTTGGTCTTCGAGATATGTTTGGTCGCTCTTGAGTAAATCTACCAATTAGTCACCATATCATGCAGATTATGTCTTGCTTCTTCAATTGTCTATGTTGAGGGTTGTTTATTAGCTCTTTTTATTGCGGCAAACCACTTTTTAGTGTCTCATCTTTTTACAATTGAAACACTTTACCCGAGAAACAGTTTCCTTCATTTTCTTAAAAGATTGACCGTTCTTTTTGTTATTTTTGCCAAACTTTTTGTTTGGTTTATTTCTCCTTTAGCTGGGTTTGGATGTAGACCTTATCTCATCTTATACTACTATCAATTTTTCTTTTCTGTTTTTACTCATATGTTCTTTCTCAATTACTAGTTTGAGGAGCAATTCAGAAAAGTTGATTTTAAGCCCTAGTTTAAGGGTAGTGTTGATTATGTTTCATGATGGGAGAAGACTATTCAATATTGTCGATATCTGCATCAGTTTTTGGATGACTGATTTTGTCACAACTAGGTCTCTAGCCATTACTAGCATATGGTTTATATGTTCTACTACATTATCCTCTTCTTTCATTTTGAAGGAATTATATTTTATAGTAGCAATTAGATATGTAGCTTGACATTTGTATCATATTTAGCTGTTATAGAATCAAACAGTTCTTTCGCGGTCTCGAATTCCTCAAAAACCCTTATCAAGTCATCCTCCATGTACATTAACATGAAAGTTCTTGCTATTGTGTCATCTTTAAGAAATATTTTATACATTTCTATTTGTTGCTCTATTACATCTAGTAGTGGTGGATGCATAGTTTCCTTTAGGATATATTCTACACCTTCAAATGTTGAAGCAAGTAGTATCTTTCTCTTTCATGTTTGAAAATTTAGACATACATATTCTAGAGTTCCCTTTTTTTTGTGTTTGACAATTATAACAAATAGACGATCTAAAAAGAAAACATTCATCAAACAACAAACCACAAATAGCATAATTTTAATTAGTACGATGCCGAATATCACAAAAATGAGTTGAAAATAACTCATTTTTAATATAAAAACTAGTTGGGATAAAACCGTAATATTTTTCAAAAAAATCCTGCCTTTGTTAATTTTTCAAAACACCAGGGGTAAAACAGTAATTTTATTTTTTTTAATCCGGTTTTGTAATTTTTAAGAAAGACCAAGGACAGAACCGTAAAATTGATGTTTGGTATTTTTGAAAATTCGTCGGGATAAATTCATAATTTCGCCCATGAATCCGAATTTATAATTTCCTCAAAAGAACAAGGACAAATATTGGTGACTCATCCCAGCTCTCATTTCATCTTGAGGAGTTGGTTGAGTTCGCCGGATTTCATCAGTTCGAAATGCAGCTTGGATCTGACAAAAACGAATGGAACCAAGACAAAAACAATTTGATTGTTGATATCATCTGCAAAGAAATTTCATTAAACTAAACAGTGAGTTAATGTTCTTATGTGCAATTTGGACAATAACCATGATATCGGAAACAATTATGAATTTGACTGCCAGTTGCATTTCCTGGTATCTTAATGCCCTAGATTAGATTGTTCAGTCGTCCTAGAAAACTAGCAATCAACGCACTAAATGTGGGTGCAGGTTGACAATTACCAACTTACCTCATGCCATCTGTTAAGTAAATCCGCTCGTCAGACCTAGATCAGCCTAGGCGAGGCTACTTCAGATTTATGATAGTGCTTACTGAATTCAAAGGCAACATAGAATTACAACAAAGGTAGGTAGAACAGGCTCCCTCAGTAAAACATTAGGACAGATCAAGAAATATGCAGTCATAATTGCAACTCCACCTCTTATCCGAATGTACATTAGCCTCGGATCCAAGTTGGTGGTAAGTAGATTTTTACTAGACATATCCAACGCAAGCCCATCAACATCAACTCCAAAAGAATAAATATAATATATTTAGTTTCATCCAGAAGTGATCCCCTTTTGTAGAAATAAAACAAACAGATTAAAGAAATGAAGATTTCCAGCAGCTTATACACAAGCATCCACATATCACACCCCCCCCCCCCACACGCACACAAAAATTTGAATAATCCTCTATGAAATCATAGTCACCAATATTGATGATAGGTTGAAGATATTGTGAAATAAGCAATGGAGAGATAGAGAAGAATAAACAACAACAACAACTACTACTAAGTTTTTCCCATACTAAATGGGGTTGGCTGTATGGATTCTTTGTTTCTACAAAACCCTATCACGTGTCATATTGGCAATTAACTCAACATGAACTGGATTATTCTTTAGTGTTTCTTTCTAATACTTTTGTGGTTTTCTTCTTCTTTTTTTAACATTTTCACAATATAGTTTTTCATACATTCTTATTAGAGCTTTTTTTAATCCTCTTGTCACTCGCAATTTGTTTCTAATAACCTCATTATGTATACAGTTTTTTCTGTTGTAACCACTCATCTATCTCAACATCTTTATTTTTGCCACAAATATCTTTTGTACATGTTAATGATTAACTGACCAACACTAATAACAATAAAACTTAGCAGGTTTAATTGTTGCTTTTATAATATTTACCTTTCAACTTTGATGGCAGTTTCTTGTCAACTCTCCATTTTAACCAACGTGCACTAATTCTATTAATTTCTATAGCCAAACGATCAAACTTACAAAATAACAACAACTAAGTTTTTTCCCATACTACATGGATCCTTTGTTTCCACATAGCCTTATCATGTGTCATGCTAGCAGGTGACTCAATATAAGCTAGATCATTCTTTATTATTTCTTTTCAACACTTTTGTGACATCCTCTTCCTCTTTTAACAAAAAATAAAAGAGAAAAAAGTAAAAAACAGGATGAAGCTAGGTACTCTTATCAATGGGGCGAATGTGTGATACCTCTGAAATAGTTAAGTGGGAACTATGAAGATGCTTAATCATACTTCTGATAACAAACATTGGTTTAAAATCTACAACAAGAAACCTACCTCTCTCTGAAGAGCCTCATCAAGCTCCTGCTTGTCATCGGGGGTAATGTCCTTGGCATACAGTTGAGTCAGACAGTTCCGAATCCTGCACCGGATAAAATGTTATTGGAAACAAGTATTATAATCTTCTTCGAATTTTAGGTTGGAAATTATAATGATCATGTTGGTTGTTCGCCTGCTTTCTTTATACTTCAAGCCCCAAAACAAGCAAGCTTACATAACCGTCAAACAAATACAAGTCAACAAATCAAAATTGGTTGCAGACCCTTGTGCTTAATACAGACACTGCTAACAGGTCAATGCCGGTCTGGGAATGCTTTATGGTGTAAATTGCTTCACTCACTTTTGTGAAATTGACTTGGTATCTGTATGGGGAAATGAAGCAATTAGCTTGAGGCCTAAGATTTAAAACGAGTTGATTCAGTCCACTGAGTCCGCATAAGCTACAAAATTGACAGAAACTTCCACATTTGGATCCAGGAAGTGGTTAAGGGTCCCTATGGACTTCATGACTCATGAATTCAGGCAGGATGACGAAAGACTACTTCGTCTCCACCGGCTTACTGATTTAACTTTTTCTGGGATATTACTTGGTCAGCCCAAGAATTCCAGGAGCATGGTGAGAAGCTACAGTATATGGGTTGACCACTTTCAAACCAAGATTCTCACTGCAAAGTGATGAAAGGGAGCTTAAACTGTGGCTTCATTCAATTTTCTGAACATGCATACGAGGCAATAAGATTATCATATCCAACAAGTCAACTGCTGGAATGTTAATGTAAAGACAAATAGTATATTGTAACAAACCTTCCATGCTTTTGAAGCAGTGATCTTCGAACTGACTGGGTTGGATGTGAAGTGAATACCAAATCAACAGTTTGATTCTTCAGTGCATCAAACGCTTCTTCAGGAGATTTCTTCAACTGCATCACCAGTCTCTTCAGAGTTTCTTCAATATCTGATTCAGTTGTTGCTGAATTCTCATCAGCAAAGTCACCCTTTTTGAGCTTGATTCGCCTTCTGTATGCAATCTGAACCTCTTCGGCAAGGTTGACCAAACTAATGGAAGCAGAAATGGACTACCAACAAATACTGGATCATTATTCAGAATGTGAGATTCTTGTGAATCACGTACACATAACAGCTATCACTGCAATAGTTACGCCACCGGGAACCAAATAAAACAAAACAAAAGATGGGTCTCACCTGTGAGGAAGTAACTAAATTCTGATGCAGAATATGAGCAACATTGACAAGAGAAACATACTCTGTAAGAGTGCAGAAGCATCGGGCAGATGATATGGGGTTGTTTTACTTCAATATATAGCGGCTTCAGAGAATGTCGTGTTCGCTGCTTGAATGCCCATCCTTTTCGAAGTGTCTTAATGGAAGACACCTCCTGTAGTGGTCCTAAAACATTCTCCAATCAATTGGGCTAGGTTGACTTTGATTGGAGAATTAGTAAAGATTTACTGCTTATGGTGAACATAATAGCAACTGTTAATGACAAACTTTCGTCTGTCTACAATTATATTGTTACTCCTTTTTATTGCTACACTGATACAGTAAACAGTAACACTAGCATTAAAAAAACGTAAAAAATTAACAGTATATAAGGAAAAGAGAAGCTTTTTGCGTTGATTTGGATGCATGTGAAAGAAGGCAAAGAACTAGATCCACAATGACCAAGAAAGTTCGTGAAGCTAATAAACAATTTAAAGTTGATAACAGTATGTGCCGTTACAATTTAAAAAGAAGATGCTGGATAAAAAGAAAGAGAAATTAAAAAGTGTCGGGCCTCCAAACTTCTTGGACATAGTAGCAGGCACAGACTAATCTCTCTCTCTCTCTCTCTCTCTCTCTCTCTCTCTCTCTCTCTCTCTCTGTGTGTGTGTGTGTGTGTGCGCGCGCGTGCAATTGTCTTATGTCTTCTCAAATTTTCAATAAGGTGGTCTGATAGTAACGCTGTTTAAGGGGAGCAGTTTGTAGTTCGGCTCAGCTTAGCTTGTCCCTAACTTGTTTGCGTTCAGTTCGTCAAACATACCTACCAAACATAAACATGGTATGCTCAGCTTGATTCAGTTCTTAAAAGATCGTTAATTACAAAAGTTCAAAGTTTGATCCAGAACCATAACTCCATCGTAATTATATTATTCCATTCAAGGTGAAAGGGACAAACTCTCTCTCTCTCTCCTGTGTTAAAAAGATAATATTAACTGATTTATTCGGGCAGCCATAAAAGGAATTACTTTTCCTTTTTTGTGGCAAAAAGAGGGGGACGTTGAACTTGAAGCAAATACTGCAACATTCACTGAACATAGCACACGACTTGTTCGAGCATTAATGGATCTTATCACAAAAGACAACAGTCTGGATTTTCCGTATACAGGAAAACAAATTACATTTGCAAAATGCAGTTTTGCTTGACTTTATTAAACTCATCTACAACTCTTTTTGAAGTTTAAACACTACACAGGTTCTGTGTGGCAGCGCCTCAATTGAATTGTGGGATATGCCTTCTGTTCAGGTGGGGCGCATTGCCCATCCTATCTATCATATACAGTCCGCATACTATGTATCATATATAGTTCACATATAGTAGATCAAAGGCTATACATTTTCTCAATTTTTCTAATTTGAGGTGGACGGGTGTCCCATCTCGACTCTCCGTCGATCTGCCGGATTCCTGATTGGCAAGACAGGTTTAGAAAATTAAAAAGAAGAAAACACGAAAGTGTTGTTGCTTTGTCGATGTCTATGACCACAAGTTCTTTTTCTTCTCTTCTTCAGGTTCTTTCGAGATAAACAGTAAACTTTTGGAGTTGTTTCGACCTTTCTGAATTTGATTTATCTTAGAGATGCACCTTAGAGTCAAAAGTTTCATACATCATTGGAACACATCAAAGCAAACATCTTTGACAAAGCGTGCCTGCTGACGCTTTTGAAAGCACGCGAACCTCCGACGGATCCCAAGTGGAAATTTCAAGTCACGGCGAAGTCGTGCGTACGTGCGTGTGTATGAGATGTGACAAGCACCCCAAAGGCATCCCAGATAAAATTGTTGAGATAAAATTCTCGGATGCCTTGTTGTACCTCAAAAGGCTTGTGCTTGAGAACCTTCACATAGAGAGATGTAGAACCCGACTGATCAAGAAGTGCACTCGAAAGAGCAAGAAGAAAACCGAGCTTCCCCGTCGAAGTCATTATTAAACTAGAATTCCATATGCTAGAATTCTACAGTCTTAGCAGCCTCCAGCTGTGCGTTAAGTTGCTGCGGATCGCAATTGTCACCAAATTGCCTTCTCATGAAAATCTCACACAAACTGGACCGACAATGCCATTGTTCCGGAGAGCAACCAGCCCCAAAACGCTCAACAGACGCAGCAACCAATGATATATATATATATATATATGACCCTCAAATGTATATATATATATATCAGAGACAGGATCATTGAAGACATACTTGCAGGAGAACAAACTTAGGAAACCCAAATCAAAACAATGAGTCTAAAAAGAAAAAACCTTCACCGAGAGCATTAGCTTGACGGCAGGGCACATTAGCACCGTTGCTGCTAGTGGGGAGTTCGACTCCCGGAGGGTGCATGTGTTAGGTTTTGGCCTCCTCTTGTAACAAAAAAGATGGAAAGAAAGAAACTGCTCGGAAAGGAGAAGAATCAATAGGATCCTCGTTGAGAGAAAAAATCAATATTGCTGATACGCCGCATAAGGCGTCATCTGGTGCCTTCAAGCCAAACCGTCTTCATAACATCAAACGCAGTCCCAAAAGAATTTGCTGACATGCCAAAACTTGTATTCCGAAAAGGGATTATTAGTTGCAGAATCCTTCACAGGCAGTCTTATCTATTGGTGGAGCTAGAGTACGAGAGATGGAACTAGGAAAGCTTGAATTTTGCTCCGCCTAGCTTCATATTGCTGCTGGTCTTCACTAAAATGAGAATTCCTCGACCCAGGATTCGCGTCGTCAGAATTAGGGCATTACAGAAGAATTTCGAGTCGCCAGGACAAGAATGAAGGTTGAGAAATTCAAACCAGAATAGATCCAACTGTCACTCTCTATTATTACCATCTCCAATTTTATGCATCAGAAACACAATATGGTTGTGATGCATTATGGAGACGAGAGTGATCATGAAGAGTAATTTTGCTACTGATTGAGATAATCCCAGATATTACTCCTTCGCTGTTGCAGAACTTCATACCAAACCAAAACAACAACTGGAGATCAAGACCCTAAAAAGGACACTTCGATGCATAATCTTTTAATATTATATTAATAAGACTTTAATACGTAAACCTACTTTTTGTGAAAGATAAAAGACATTCTTATTAAAATGCTAGTCAAAATTATATCCATAAAACCTTTTAAAGCTAAAATAGAAACAATGTTGTGCTCCCGCATAAAAGATAAACACTTAAATTGTAGTATTGACAGAATTTCACCAAGGACAAAAGCCATCAAAGGATTTGAATCCTGCAAACTATTATCTAACAATGGTACAGAAACAGAAAAGGAAAGTCACAACAGGGAATAACAAATGGAGGAAGAAAGAAAAACACGGCCAACACCTAAGAGCAGGTCAACAAAGCTCCTCTTAGCAAGTTCATCGACCAGTGTAGTGAGTGCAACCAAGTGGAGCACTCAGCACCTCAAGGACGCTAAAACGCACAGTAGACATTTGAGCACAATAGTGATAATATGGGTCCTTAATATAAAACAACAAGAACCTCGTGTTCCACTACGAGCAGAAAAACCAAATATGGAGCTTTAGCAATCAAACTCAAACTACCTAGCGTTACTCTTGTTATCAACAAGAATTGTTGAGACAGTTTCATCTCCAACAGAGGACTCAAGTAACTCGAATGTTTACACTACTAGAAAGCATTAGTGGCATTCATCAGTCACCTAAATAAATGGCAATATACAACAGTACAAGCTTTTAGCATATACTTCCCCCAGCTGTGAACGTGCATCCTTCTCTAGCAACCTTCGTAGACTGCAACAGACTTGTGCAGCCTGATTCTCAGTTGGACGACCACTCAGCTACAAGTAACTCTCTGCAGTGAAAGCAACAACAAGCAGTCAGTACATTCATACAGTATCAAGAAAACTAACAAAAATTTTTGGAATCAAATAATTTGATCAGGTGTTGATCCAGATTCCATTTGGAAAGACTACTTTAATTTAATTGGTAGCTTTTGTCAACCTGTAAATTACCACCGAAAATATTTTGAAGGCAAAAGAAGTTCCATAATCAGCACAAAAGCAGTGATGACTGCTCACAAATCTTTAAGAGAGAGAGTACTACTTTCTAGTCAGATTTGATCAACATATTATCGTTAAATTAATCCTTAAAGCCAAAGCGCCCCAGATATGGTCCCAAGCTAAAACAGGCAAGAACCATACGTATCATGCTATCCATACATATAAATCAGCACAAGGACATTACCATAAGTTCAGCAACTTATGTATGGTATGCAACGGGTCACAAGATGGATGCAGTTTAAAGCACGGACAGAGAATCAGAGAAACAAAATAACCCCAAAGGTGCTGCACTTTATGGAAAATATAGTACATACTGTACTCTATGAAAAACGTAGTAACATAAATAGTCAACAATAGACATCAAAAGCCCCAAAATAGGCATATTCCAAGGTAAGGTTTTACGAACAGTAGAACTTCTAACTAATAGCTACTGCAAACCAGCTTACCTTTTGGAGAAAAATTAGATATCATAAGGCATCAAACATATCAGACTCATGGACCCTAACATGTCTTGTGCAGTTGGCGCAGTCTTAGTACTCAAAGCACTCAAAGCCAGTGCAAGAAGCTCCCCTAAAACTCTTACCAAAATGCTCCTCTTAGATGGGTGCCCAAATAGAACAGTTATGCTATTCAATTTTTAACAGGTACATAACTTTCTACAGACCTAAAGGAAAACTAGCACCAAACAAAACCATGATTGCTTCAGACAGACGCTGCACACAGAAGGGCATGTTGACACACACACAGACAGAGAGACTTTGAATGCCTACTTCAACACTTAATTATTTGAATGCCTAATTCAACACTTAATTGCAGAATAACATCCACGGGTACTAGGCAGTTTTGGAGTACAGAAAACCCAAACAGAGTTGTCAAACACCGTGTGGCATAAACGACTGGTGATAAGTGAAACAGAATAAGATCCAAGATGAAAGGAATTCAGAAATGCGCAATCTCTTCAGCCTTGGTGAACCCCAGGCAAGGCTGAAAACAACATCACCTGGTGAAACAGTTTCATATGATCTAATTCAGTTATCTTCATCACAGACAACATAACCACTGAAGCTGTTCGATGGCCACCACACCCCATGGGTCATGAACTTCGTAGGATAGGGTTGATCAGATTCAACAAGAAAATTTTGAAACTGGATGATGTCGGTTACCATAATCACAGCATCTAGAAGAAGACTCACTATTGGCTGCTTGCCTTATGGTCTGCAGCCATCCAACATCAAGCCCCTCCATCCCAGATCATCCTACTCATGTTTGGATTTCAACACTTTGGAGATGACGAGGATCAAACTTCTCATTGTAGCTAATTAGGAATGTCGAATGAGAAGGTGGCTGCTTTGATCTATCACTTCTCATTTGACAAATTGCAATGAAGCAATATCATAAGGCTTGACTAAGGCCTACACCCTTGTCAACGCTGTCTAAGCATAGGTAGCATAAGTATATATAGCAACAGAATACATGTCAGGTCTATGGGGAAGTATGAAAACTTCATCAGATTATTAAACTACCAATATATATATAACATATGTTAAAATTATAACATATTGAAAATCTAAAACTCATGACAACCCAAATAGTTACACCGTAAATAAATCATGTCTAACCAAAAGAAGAATAAGTACCTAGTACAACTTCTTCATGTTATGAGCCACTAAACATCTATGATCATCTCAAAGAAAAGTACCGAATTTCATCTTTTCATGATAAAAAAAAAAGAATGTGAAGAAGCCAAAAAAGAAATCATGATAAAAAAGAAGAAACATGAGCAAAGGAGAACAAGAAACAATGTGGTAAACTAGCGCATTTTAGAGTGTGTAATTAAAGGTCAATTAAGATACACACCAGAGAGTATCATCAAATACTATTTTTTTTTAAATGAATACCTTAATAATAGAAAAGAATAAAAAAAAAAAAGTCAGATACCATGGAAGTAATATTTTCCTTTTTTACTTTTTTATGATAAATAAGGAAAGATTTATTAGAAAGCAATAACAGGGTCTACCCTATAGATTAAAAGTGAAGACTACAAGAATCTACAAACCTTATCAGGTCTCAAACGGTCCCCACATCAGAACCCCTGGCCACAAAGACATAAGATCGAAGTGATTCCTCAAAAAAGAGCTTTTAGGCTTCTCTCCCTCAAGGACCCTTCTATTCCTTTCTCACAAACTCATCAAGAGATAGTAGAAGTAATCCAGATCACTGCAGACTTACTTTTATGGTATTTAAAGTTTTAAACACTCACAGATCTTTGCACATACATTCTTGATCCAGGATTTCTACTCTTTTGGACAACTTATTCTAATTATGCATAGTTACATGCCCGATTTACACTTCAAACACAATGGTCAACTAAAAGTCAATATTTGTCCCAAGTACAGTAAAGAATGCCCATGAAAAGGAACTCTGTTTTTTTTAAGTTAATGATTTGTTTTCCCTAACTTTGTAAATATTTCAAGGCTTACGTTTTAACTATCTTTAGTTAAATCAAATTGCAGCATTTTACATGTTTACATGCAATATCTTAAGTAAATGGTAAATAAAGATAACTAAAGGAGGACATTTACTTGAATGATACTGATTGTAAATTAGCAACACAAAAGAATAAGAAAAAGAAGAGCATCCTGGATAAGCTATAGGTATCTTGCTCTACAGTACATCATGTAGCACTCTGTGTATGCGGCCAAGTGCCCTATTTACAACAATGGACAACGCTACATAGTGATCAGGTGAAGTTTCCTTTTACGTGCATGAAAAGCTATGGCCTTCCTAGATCTTGAATGCCTCAAGAAAAAAACAAAAGCATCTACATCCCCGAGCTGAACTGTGTCTACATCACTGACTCTAGAAATAAGATCACAAACTTAATCATTTGCGAAACTAGTGATATATAGTTGGAAAACCTAAAGCCACATGAGTGTGGGTGCAACAACAAAATTTGTCTGAAAACATGTTTCACATAGGATGCAGGTGCAACGACACAAAAAGATAAAAAAGATGGGTGTGAGGGTGCAACCAAAGTAAGAGGGAAAGAGGTAGCCTCCTAGCTCAACAATGAATTATCTCTATTTTCTTCTATTATTTCTTCTTCTCTCCGCTTCTTCTTCCTGCTTTTTCTATTTTTTTTCTTTCTGTCATTCATTATTCATCATCTACAAAGAAAAAGGTTTTGTCATTTATTTGATTTTGGGCAAAATGGATTTCATATTTCCATGAGTTCCAACTACACCTGACCACATTGAACGGTTTTCACATGGATGACCACTGACGATGTGCACAGGATACAATTCTTAAGCTCAAAGTTCATTACCTTATAGAATAACTTCAGTGACGATGACAATGAGGATTGCAACATGCTTCAGCAGTTAGTACACCAAAAAAACATCCCATTGAACAAATGTCAATCATTAGATTCACTGCACAAAATGATTTAAAAGATGAGGATGGCCAAGAAAAAGTACTGGAAAGGAACTATACAATATGGTCTTGATTTTTTAGAGTTCATAATACTATTCAAGAAAGAGAATAATGGTAACTAGGATATTAAGAATCCTTGCAGTGGATCCCGCTCACTGGGGAGAAAAGCTTGATTTTGGTTGGTAGTTCTCCATCAGTTTAAAGAGATTGAATTCTGAAGTCATAATGACCTATACACATCCATTCAAGTTGGGCATTCTAGGACTTCTCTGTATCTCCTATGTCCTACTTTAGAACTATATTTCAAATCAGGCGCCTCAGAGCACCACAAGCTTCACATCAACTAATTAGGCACACCACAAGCTTCACATCAACTAATTAGGCACACCACAAACTTCATATCGGCTGATTAGGCACAACAGCTTCACATCTCACACAAGCACAAACAAGCCCCAACCACAAGAAGAAGCCGTAAGAGATATTGAAAAAAGAAAACTAAAATAAGGGAAACAACACGTGTCCGATAAACACCCAGAAACTTGCAAATTTAACAGAAAAAGGAAACAAATTAACCATGTTCGTGACCCTCAACCAGAGATATCGACTTGAATTGCGCATAAGGTCATCTCCAGACCAAACATTAAAAAATATTCTTGAAAATTACAAGACGAAATAATGAATTTAGACCACAAGAAGAAACCGTCGCCTAGAATCTCCAAGAGAAGGTAACATCCATTACAAATAAAAACCATAATCCAATCTCATCATATTCGAACAGCCCCACAAGGAGAAAAACAGCCGATGCATAATTCCCACGTCAACTTCTAGTGAAAAGAGATGGCGAACAATTTGGAAAACAAAACAAGAAGCAATATACATCAAAAGTAATATAAGAAATTTATGTTCCGTTCATCCACCATCCGTCCACACTTGATCCACCACCACTAAATCACTTACAACGGCAATCGATATTCAAGAAGAAAACAAAATCAATCATGATGACGACAATGATGATAATCATTATAACAACAATGAGGTGGCGATAATCAAACACACCATCGATCGTCATTGTTATTTGAAAAGGAAACCAAAAGGAACAAGAAAAGTGGAAATCATTTTCACCTGCGTTCCCACGCTTCGCCCTCTTCATCTTTGCGAGCTCCACCTGCGAATCCATAAAGATCTGCATCCGCTGGAACTCCAAGCCCTTGACGAACTCCATCCTCTGCCGCTCCAGATCCATCATCTGCCTCTGCTTTGCGGTCTCGACCTTCTCATAGATCTCGCCGAACCGCATGATCGCCCTCGCGAGATCCCGAAACCCTTCGCCACTACCTCCAACGCCCTTTCCCTCACTCTCCCTCGAATTCTCCGTGCTATCGGGGCTGGTCTTCGACCTCGATGATCCTGATTGTGTGTCCGAGGATGGAAGACGTCGGGAGACGTAGTCGTCTTCCGCCGGACGTTTCTCCTTCACGGCCGTTGCCCTCACCGCCGCAACCGGCAGCGTCACTCCACGGTAAGGCAACGGTAAAGCCATCGGTGGTTCAGCCTTCACGGCCGGAGATGCAGGAGACACAGATGCCTTCTTCCCAGATGCGCTAGTCCCGATTAGTTCGTCGATCCGGCCGTAATACGGCCATTTGCTCACAAACCCCCCGTTGGTCGCCAAAACCCTTGCTTTCTCCGCCTTGTATTTCTTCTTGAGCGTGTCGATTCGGTTCTTGCACTGCACGTCCGTCTTCCTGGCCCTCGCGGCGCCCGGTCGGGAGTTAACTTCCTCAGCGACCTCCTGCCAGTGCTTCTGCTTCAGATTTCCCCGATTGAGATCGAGATGCCGGTCGCCCCAGGTCTGGATCAACGCGACCGTCGCTCCTTCACTCCAACAATCCTCCCGTCCCGTAACTGATCGTCCGCCTCCCGTCATCCCTCCGGCAGACTCCATCTCTGCTCTTATCCTTCTTCTTTCACCCCCTCGCGTTGATTATAATGGCCGGATCTGAGGCGGCCGGGGGTTGAAAAGGGTGAATGGTGGAGGGGCCCTCAGGCGTCCGGAGACCGACATGTCGGTGGCCCGACGTAACGTCGCACCGTCGCTCGACATCTCTCGCACGTGTACCGCCGGGAGCGAGAAACCGCGTGGATCGCGGGGCGCGCTCCGGCGGACCGCCCCGATTGCCAACACGGGACGAACGGCCGGGATTGCCCCGTCGAGGAGCGAGTCCCGGTGGTGGGGTGCGGGTCCTCCCATCTCTCTCTCTCTCTCTCTCCCCGGCCAGTCTTTCCTCTCGAGTCCCGCCCGGATTCCCGCGTCGTCTTTTATTTGTTGACCCTTCGTCTTGTTGTTGGTGCTGCTTATTTTGAGTTGCCATTATACCCTCGACGTAAACGGCTTGACATGAGCACCGTAGGCGTTAGCTCAACGGCAGGACGCTCTAGCGTCGTTGCTGCTAGCGGAGAGTTCGACTCTTACAGGTGCATGTTATGTGAGTGCGTGTGTCAGGTTTCGGATTCTTCTTAAAAAAAAAAACTACTACAGCTGAAAGAGTACGGTGGGGGAGAGGTAACGGGTTTCGGATTTAGGTCGAATCGTCTCCATTTTTTTACGGATACCCATCACGAATGACCCGATACCGCCTACGCTCGAAGACTGGTTTTCTCTCTAAGGTGTTAGCTCGGTGTTTCACTGCCGTTTTTGTACTCAACAGATGCATGTGTTAGTGTGTGTGTGTGTGTTAGGCTTCGGTTTTTTTTTCTAAAAAAAAGTTATTTATGTTCCTTTATATATTTTTGAGGTCAATAATACACCTGAAAAAAAGGAGAAATTTCTCTATCAATTCTCATTAGTGACGTAGTTTACCACCTTACCTTTCTCTAATCAAATTACTTGGCCGGAAAAAAATTGCATGAGCCAAGTCATTCTCACAACCTTCTTCTCGAAACTAAAAAAGCAAAAAATTATTTTTATTTGTATAAATATAAAAATATATTTTTTATGTTATTTTAGATATTAAACCTTCGTTATATAACTTCTCCCATATAAGCAATATTTGTGATCTCAACTCGAAACCTTTCTCTCCGCTGTATATTTCAACTCCACCATCCTGTCTCCAACACCTCTATGTATATACATATGCAACAAACGTTCAATCTATAATCAACCTTATTAATTAATACAAATATCCAAATTATTATCGAACGGTTACTAATATATCATATTCAGCACGATAAATTATTTTGTTAAAGTGCATTTTCGCAATCTTTTTTCAGATTTCCATAAACATTTTCTTGCACACTTCAATCCATTTATCAATGCTAGAGTAGTGTTTGCACCCAGAGCATTAGCTCAATAGCAGGGTGCCCTGGCACTGTTGTTGCTGGTGGGGAGTTCGATTCCTGAAGGATGCATGTGTCAGGCTTTGGCCTCATCTCGCAATCAAAAAAAAGAAAAAAGAATTCTAAATTAGTGTGTTCTTCATGGCTAATCTTTGGAACCTTCCTACCGTTTGCCTATGGCCTATAAGTAAAGAATGACACTTCCGTATAAAATATTTTATTATTTTGAGAAGCTTTTTATATTAACCATATGATTAATGTATACTTTATAGTTAACCGTGAAAACCACCTCCCGATGCAAGTTAATGGTGTCGGAAAGCCGTGGAGAACAATGGGATAATAGTTAAATAGAAAACCTTTAATTGGTTTTACTCTCTTCTTAGGTAGTGATTCAAGTTGTTGAAGGGCACCCGACACAATAAGAGTTCCTCCGGTGACCGGCGTTAATCACTGAAACTCCCACGGTGATACGGAGGACCTAATGTAGGCAATGAGTTTTCTTGTGAGAAACTTCTCCCTCTCTTTTTCTTATTCTCATACTATAAACTAGTTAATTGTTGATTGGCTCTTGTAATGATCTGTTTATGATCACGCTTAACGAGGGTCAATCATGTATCATATACATCAGTGTAATAAGAGTAGATGAGAATGAGTCTGAATGTGATTTTACTCTCTTTTTCTTCATCTCTCTCTCCCTCTCTCTCTCTCTATATATATATATGCATGTGTGTGCGCGCGCCTGTGTGTGTTAAACATTGTCCAAGCTGTAGAAAGAATGAATAACCCAAGCACGACGATGCTTGTTTTCATAATTTGTATCAACAGACGTGGCCGTTTCGGCAGCGTCGCATCTGCACCTGTCCCCATGCTGCGCGCTAGACTGTGTGCGACACATCCTCTCCCGCACCCATTTACGAAAGGCATACGCTTCCATAAAAAACACCAAAGCGCTGCTAATTATAGATGATCACAAAAGGCTAGAAAAGGTTACGTTTGCTGAAATACAAGACGGAAAATATAAGTAGAAAAAGGAAACCTATTATAGAAGGCCTTTGAGACAAGTACTGTAAAATCTCACTCCAATGCTCTAATCGACATGGTCAGATCCAAAGTACTCAGCCTCCTCGCGGCCTCCTTGTTATTTCCTGCTTTGAAGAAATGAAAACCAGTTTTCATGGTGTCATTATTTCCTTGTTTTTGGCTCTTGGACGACGAGGTTGCAGGAGACGATGATGATGATGAGAATAAGGAGAGAGACAATGTGTCGTCAATCCCTTCTTTATTCTCACGAGAAGCACCATGTTTCCTGCTCTCTTCATTTTCATCTACAGCGCTTTGACTCAGTGTTAGCTGCAGATTGAGCTCTTTTCCTGCCTTTCTCTTCCCTTTTGGACTGTTGACGTCTTCTTTCTCAGCACTCTCTGCTGATACTTGCTCGGCCTTCTGTTGCAATTCATCAAAAGAAAATATATGAACCGGATGGTGAGATGACTCTGCTGGAGGTGAGAACTTCCACATAAAGAATCGAGAAAGAGAAAAGAAACGGAGGTAGAAAGTGTCTGAATTTGAATAAATTGATCTGTTGTCATCATGGAGTACTTGACTAGGTGTGTATGTACCTCGGCGTCCAGATCGGGAATGATAAATGTGGAAGCTGAAAGTGGGCTACGCTGTCGATGAGATGAATGAAAGAAGGAATTCAAATTAGAATTGAGAAGAGCTTTCCTTTCTTGTTGATATTGTCTTGTGGATCCATGCCTGGAGTAATCATTCAACTGCTTTTGTACATTCAGTAACTTTCTTTCTTCTAGTACCTGGCTGAATTTGATGGACCCATCGATGGAAATAATATCTTTAACAGATAAATTGTTTGGAGGTGGTGTTGTTGGTTCTTCTTGTTGTTCCATTCTTGTCCGCGGGCTTGCAGATGATGTATATACAGCCTCACCTGCGTAAGGTTTGAAAATCCAGTCCTCGCTCCTGACAAAGAAAAACTTATGAGAGGGAGAGAGAGAGAGAGGTATCTAAGGGTACGCACAAATGGGGAGAAACTATTATATATATATATATATATATATATATATATATATATATATATATATATATCTTAATATTGTTCTGGGGAGAAACTATAAAAGGGATGTTATAGAAGTTGGGATTACGGGAAAATTAAGATTTATACTGGAGATCTTCTTCATGGCTCTGCTGGTGAAAGAGAAACCTCTTGCCAACCACGTAAATCCTAATTGTATTGTTTTTTTTGTTTTTTTTTTGTCATGTTTTTTACGTTTCCTCTGAAACTATTGTGATTATACGTGTACTTCATGGGAATCTTGTATCTGCTCAGCGCATAAGAAGTAGGTGCCTATGAATCTTTACAGTGAATTAATTAGCGGAAGAATATTGATACCTCAAACTATTGCTCTTGAGTTTATAGCTGCGGTGATGGTAGTGCAGCTGTTGCTGCAAAAGGCCATTCGAATGTTCCGGCAACCGCTGATCGAAGTTTCTGCAGCCTGCTTCGAAAAGCCCATTCTTGTCTATTCTCAATTCCCTCCTTGCACAGTACATCTCTGCGGATTCATATCCTCCCATCATAATCGTCATCATTGTATTATGATGATTCGGACCCCTACCAGCTCCTTGCGGGGATATCACTGTTGATAACAAAAATAAACTAAAATTACAGATATTCAGAGCTTTGGAAGCTCCACCAAAACCAAGAAAACTTACAGTTTGTTCCATATACGAAACTATCCAAACGTAAGGAACCCAAAAGTTATCCTTTCCCAAAGCAGAAAATGTAAGACGTAAATAACAAACTCAAAGTTTGGAAGTTCTGAGGACGAAAAAACCTTTACACAAGGTTTGCAGAACAAAAAAAATAACATTATTTTTTAAATTCATTTAAAGAAACTATTGGAGAGCCAACATTTATTGCGTTCAGATCATCTCAGTCTTGTTCCAAAGCAGTGACCATTTATTGCAAGAAAGGAAACCCCATATCATTCGCTTTTATTGTTGGCATCTGCTACATATATAGGTCTAAATCGATAAGCCTTCACCAAATCACACTGCGGCAACACCGGCGTGTTCGGCTCACCTTGTCCAGAATCATCAATCTTTTTGCTTCTATACATCTGAAATGTAAGAAATCAAGATAAATATTCAAAATCAGTAATAGTTAGTCATTAAGATCATCAGTTTACTTTTTCTTCACAGAGAAAGCGCAAGACTTTTGTGATTATCATCACAAATCATCAATTTTCTTACCTGCAGATGACTCTTAACATGAGTAATGCTAAGCCCTTTGACGTTCATAAATTGAAGAACTAATTTTGGTGTGGCCCCTAAAATCACAAAAATTAAATCACATAACGGATAGATAAATAAGAAATAAATCACGTTATAGTGACAAAAGAAAAGGAAAAGAGTTCACTTGTACTCTTTCTGCTCCATATACTTGCTTTCAGATCTCTGATCGCCTTTTATGGATCTCAATACTTTCAACTTTTATATATAGAAATTTTTACATTGTTAATTTTAAAAATAAATGGAAGAAAAGTGAGAAACGATCAGAATTTTGCTTACTGTCTTGACCACCAAGCCTCTCTACAGCATGGACAAAGCAAAGGTGGAGGTCGGGAGTCCACCTCAATCTAGGCATTTTTGACCGGAGATACTGCCGAGCTGAGCCGTTCCCGCTAAAGGATCTGGCCCTCCCTCCGCTAGACTCTGGTGTCTGCTCTGAAGTCTTCTTTGACTCACTGTGTTCTTCATCGCTTTCGGAAGACCTCTTTCTTGGTGTCAATGGTAGACCCTTCCTGTCATCGCCAGTGGTTTCATTTTGCTCCTCATCGTTCTCCATCTCTTCCCCGAATACTTAATAGTTAGTTCTCTCGATCAGACATCTCTGGTAGAAGGAGAGGAGAGGAGGACACGTTGCTCCCCATCGTTCTCCATCTCTTCCCCGAATACTTAATAGTTAGTTCTTTCGATCAGACATCTCTGGTGGAAGGAGAGGAGAGAGGACACGAGACAATAATTAAATGGCCACCATGAACAAGTATTCCCTGCATTGACTGCTGTTCCGTAGAAATCTCATTGTTGGTGTTAGAAAACTAATTATAAATATGCATGGTAGGAGAGAGAATTTCTCTAACCCCGCCTAACCATGTGATATTCGTGAACAAGGGATGGGTGGGGATTATATGCTCCTGTCTCTTTTCCAACTTTTCCTTAAGCGAAGGGGTCGTGTCCCCAGAAATGACACTGCTACGTTTCATGGTGTCCTCTTCATACGGACACGAACTAGATACCAACCCCATGGAAAGAATTGTGACACGTCTTGCACTTGACTGTAAAACCCCCCACAGCTCGTTCAGCTTCCTTCTTCGAAAAGCTAATCATTCGTGATACCATAAAAAAATCCAATTAAACATGTTATAATTGCACCGAGAGCGTTAGCTCAACGATCTAGTATCACTACTGTTGGTGGGGAGTTCGACTTCCAGAGGTGCATGTATGGATTGGATGTATGTAAGGTTTCAGTCTCTTCTTGTGACAAAAATAAATATTATAATTTTTGATGAATCCAAATTTCTAAGAAAAAAATAACTTAATAAAACCTATTATTTAAGTGAATTTATCTGTGTGTGGGTGTGGGCATGTGTGCCTGTAATTGATATCATGTGATTTAAGGTAACTTTGATAGTTTAATCTTGGGCAGAGAGAGAGAGAGAGAACAGCATTTTTTATTAGCTCATTTCGTTTTAAACTCGAGTAAAACGACGTGTAAAAGTTTTCAGGGAGAAGTTGGCAATATCGAAAGTGACATGAGACTTGATCATCATTGTTTTGACTCATAGAAACACATCCCACTATCTATCAAAACCTCAAAAGTCTTTTAGAAAAGACGACTTTACCTCTCTTTTCACATGGAACCTTTTCTCCTTTTGCCAATTATATTACACACAAAAACACACATTTATATAAAATATATATAATATTTATTTATTTATATTTATAAGACTTGGACAAATTCAGACCAAGCTTTTCCAACACGGATCTGGAAGCTGAGAATTTAAATAAAATACTCTAAAGATTCGATGGAAACAGCTTGGACCTCTCTCTCTCTCTCTCTCTCTCTATATATATATATATATATATATGACCAACTCATCGGACCATGAGTTCATGCATGCAACCAGCCACACCCAAGCTCCATGGATCACTGTTAGTGACAGATCCACTTTATGGCAAGATGAAACATGCGTCTCACTAGAAATATAAGTGCACCTTATCCGAAATACTAAGTGTTTCTCATTAAAAAGATTTACTGGGTCAGCAGCTGTCAGCAGCTGATCATTCCTTGGACTGGGTTTTGGCTGATGGACTTATATATGCGGCACTACCGCCTCCATGAAAATGGAGACAGATCCCTTGTGCTAACCGCATCCATTAACGAGAGTACCAAGATCTTTTCCTTTTTGTGGTAAAAACAATAATCAAGATCGTTGATCACGCCTTTCTTTATGTACGAACAACGTCAACGTTTCTACATTCCGGCCGGCATTAATGGAATTGCATGGACACCATAGGGTGCCATCGGAACCCAGAGTGAAGATCAAAACAAGTCGAGAAGGTCCTGGGAAAGAGGGAAGGGCCAGTCGGGAATAAAAAAGATGTGCGATTTAGAAGGAAACAGAAGAACAGCACAACGATAAGTGTTGTTTGACATCGGCCCTTTGAAAGAGACTGCCCTTTGTTTTGAAAAACTAATGAAACTATATATATATATATATATATATAGAGAGAGAGAGAGAGAGAGAGAGAGAGAAATCAGTGGTGACGTTATGTGATGTCACCTTTGGCTGGGGAATATAATTTTTTTTGGGGAGGAATTTTTTTTAATTTCTCAACTCTCTTTTAGTAGCTATCCTACGGGATATGGGTTTCTAAGAAAATTTATTATTTGGGTTTCTATTATGTAAAAAGGTTTGTCATAAATCTTATCTTCACTTTTTATTTTAATATTAAAAGGTTTGTGAAGTTATGGGATGTTTTTGGAGTATTTTAATTTGTCTATACAATGTAATGAAAATCCATGATTGTGAGATTAATGAGAATCTATCATTGACTCATCTTCTTTCTCATTCTACCTGCATTTGTTTATTTGATTTTGTTGTCACCTAAAGTGATGGTGCAATTCAAATGATAATTCTATAAACCCATGTTGAAATAGAACGTGATGCAGAGCATGTAAGAGAATGCTAACACTCATTCTCAAGAAGAATGGGTAAGGTTTTAAGCAAGATAATGAATTTTCAAGAGTTCGACTGTCATTGAGATTACACGAAAGAAAGAGCATTTGATGTAACCAGGAATGCATCAAAAACACTATGCTAAGTTATTTCTAAGAAAGTAAGAAAATGAAAAAACAAGTAAAAAAGTAAGAATTGTGGTTGTATTGATGTCTTGTTCTCTTTGTTACACCTATTTATATATATACTTTTATTGAGGCACTAAAGAATTTAGACATCATTTCTAATAACTTTTATTTCTTTATTGTTTATTTCCTTATTGTTGCATCTTTTTCACTACGAACATGCCAGCTCACCACGTCTCCTTATTTCAAGATCCATCAATGGTGTGGGTCAGGGCTTCTTGTCCCATTTGTTAGAGTCCCTCGAGGCTTACCACGTGTCTCCATTTTCTTTAAGCCTCTGAATTTTACCACATGACATGACCTCTTACAATTTTCAGCGTCAACAGACTTTTAAGGATCCTAGGCACATAGGTTCTCACAAATTAATATCAATAATTTGTTTATTTGAAAATTAATGAGCTTCAAGAAGATGAATAAAACCTTTTTATATTTTATTTTGAGAGTTTGTGGATGAAGAACTTTTGAATCATTGTTTTTTGTAAAGTATTAAAAGAGTTAGTGGAAGACCAAAAAAGTGTTTGAAAGAAACAATAAAAAATGATCTACCTTATTGTGAGTTAACTCCTAACATGACACACGATAGAGATTTGTGGAAACAAAGAATCCATGTAGCCGACTCCGTCTAATATGAGAAAAGGCTTAGTTATTGTTGTTGTTGTTAGTGTTTGGGAATTAATGGAGAAGGATATCTTTGCCCAAAAAGAGGATGGTAAACTGAAAGATCAAAGGCCTATTGAGATGGCGAATCAAGAGTACTTAGCTTTTTATTTTCTTAACCATTGAATCCAGCCTAATCAATAGTTGAGATCCATGATGAAGAAAAGTTAATATACTTGCTTTTCTCAACACATCTTGATCGGACTTCATCATGGTGGAGGTCCAAATCGAGATACCGCATAGCTCTTATTATATATATTATTTATTTCTACATGAGTCACAACTATTTTATCAATCTTGATCGAATGGTCATGATCAGCGCCCTACCAATCATTCTCATGTACATATAAACATATAAACATATATATATATATATATATATATATATATATGTATATAGGAATGGCTGGTAGGGTGTTGATATTGAACGCGAACCATCGATTTGGTGAATGATTAGATAATACACCATTTTGTCTTAAGTATGGATGGGAGAGTTGACATTCGTCAGTTTTTTTGGTTGGCATGCAGAAAAATCTTGTGAGGAATTGATATTTTATGATTTATGCATGATGGCAAGGGCATGACCAAGCTCTCCCCTCTTGGCCTCGCTCACTAGATTCCTTCTGCCTAAGTTTAATTTGCCTTTCTTAACTTACAAATGCCGATCATCCGCTTACTTTTCTCGAATTGAGGATTCCTCCCCATCGTTTGTTGTGGTTCTCTCTCTCTCTCTCTCTCTCACACACACACACACACACATGACTTGACTAACATGAAGTTCCAAATGCCTTGTCTAGCTTTTGCTTCCATTGCTCTTGCTCTAGTGAATTACTGTATATAATCTAGAAAGTGAGAGGCCTTAATTCGCCAACAACGGCTTCCAGATTCCAGCATAAGTTTCCCTTGATAAAACTGAAGGTTTTATGGCCAAGTTTTTGTTGCCCGAGTTATTTTCTCTTTAGTTTCGATTGTAGGATTACCATCAATTTATTTATTAATTAATTTTATCAGACCCTTTTTTTTGTTATAAGAAGAGGTCAAAACCTAACACCAACACACACAAATGCACCCTCTTGGAGTCGAACTCCCCACCAGCAGCAATGGCGCTAGAGTGCCTTACCATTGAGTTAACGTTCTAATGAACTTTACCGGACCTTTTTCATGTTTGCTTTACACTTAATCGCGTGTGACAATCACCAACCAGCCTAATAATGTAGAAGTTGATCAAGATGTTGAGTTATCTTATGCTGCAAATGCAGTATTAAGTAAACCATCTACAAGGCAAGGTGAGGGATCCACTGCACCCAAGTATTTAATGTGAAGAACAATAGCATATTTTATTTAAAGTTATACAAGAATTTGGTGTTACTGTTCTAGAACTAATGCACCGGATCTCATCAAAATTTCAAATTTAAGCAATAATCAAGGTTTTAGCCCATCTTCAAGGGCTCTCGACTCCACCAGCCACCGGCTGTTCCTCTTGCTCTACAAGTTTTTTCTAGATCAACGACTGGGTGAAGTTGCATCGAGAGTGTTAGCTCACCGGCAGCGTGCTTTAGCGCCTTTGCTGCTGGTGGGAGATTGGCTCCCAAATGGTGCATGTGTGTGTTGGTGCGTGTGTTAAGCTTCAACCTCCTCTTATAACAAATGTGTTGGTGCGTGTGTTAGGCTTCAAACTCCTCTTATAAAAAAAAAAACTACTGGGTGAAGTTAATGTGTTTGATTAATTAATTTTAAAATATATATGATGAAAAGCAGGGTGTCCTTGTCTAACTTTTATCACCTTTTTTCATTTAATTTAAGTGTGCTCCATCTTTTAAACAGTTAATGTCTATTTTATGGCCAGGGTTTCGCACTCCTTATAGTAAATAGGGTAGGGTAGATGCATTCATGTGTTATTTTAACTAGAGAGTGCTTTAAGCACCGTTGTTGTTGGTGGAGAGTTTGATTCTCACATAGTGCATGTGTGGGTGTGGGTGTTGGTTTGGGCCTCCTCTTGTAAAAAAAATAGGACTCGAGATCTGGACTTCGGACGGACACGATGCGCAATGTTTTTAAGTCAGTTTGGATCACGTTCCAAAACCACAAGTCCTGAGATAGTTCTAGTTTGAGTCTGAAACCGGTAATTTATTTAAAATTTTATATATTATAAAAAAATAAAAAGAAAAAACCATAACTTCAGTTTTATATGGGTTCTCATTTTGGTTTTATAAAATGTGAAACTGAAACCGAATCAAAGGTTCTCAATTTCAGTTCCGATTTCACCTATTCTAAATTCAATCGATTCTTAACCCGATTCAATTTCGAATGAAAACCGTGGAACCGATTAGGAACTGACCGTGTCACCAGGTAAACAGCCATGTCGTCCATATCCTTTACCTTCGGACGAATCACGTAAGAAGATGAGATTACAAGTTATGCTAACGTCTGACCGAAGCTCAGAGAGAGAGAGAGGTTGGCTGGCGAAAGAGTCGGCGTAAATGTAGGGCATTTAATGCAATCAGGAAGGCATCACATGCCTTTATTTGCGGGGGGATGTCCTCTTTCCTCTCATTCCATTGCCTTTATTTGCGGGGGCATGTCCTCTTTCCTCTCATTTCCTTCTTTTTTCTTTCTTCTTTTTTTTTTTCTTCTCAACTAATTAAATAATTCTAAAATTCTAAAAAAAAACTAACTTATTAAGAGAGTTTTAAAAGGCAGCTTAACTTTACATGACACAACTTCAAACCAACACGAACTTCTCATCTTGTGTTCAAAGAAACAAAAACCGGACTTTTGGATAGATTTTTCACAGTCATTCACCATCAAAGTAACTTTTCGTGTGGTATTTGTACAAGTGGTATTTGACATATAATAGAGAAACTTGAACTAGAGAAAGTTCTATATGTTTGTGTACATGAATAACACACGTTCTCTCTTTATATATACATATATGTCTTGTATTAATCATTATCTACTCTATTATATCTTGTGAAAAAAGAGAATCCAAACTCATACCTTTTCACTGTCATTTGATATTCTTTGATTACAAGGATGGTGACACATCAACTTAGTAATAAAGTAAAATATTAGATTGTATGAGCTCACTTTTTAACTAAACGTCCTTTAATAAGTTCTCTTGATAAGCTGTCCTTGCTTATTCGTTTATTGTACACCGCCGGCCACATGGCCGGCCATTTCAGACTTCTCTCCTCTGCGCATCCGCATATGACCACTTCCCTCGAATCCCTCCTATTCAAGGGGAACAATAATGCCCGTGCTCAGCAGGGTTGAATCTCCTACCCGTGTCGACTTCTATGCTGTCCCCCACCCGTGCTCTTCATCACACAACAATTTCCGGCGCTAACACTCCAAAAGTTTGACAAAGTAGAACAAAACCAAACGATCCCAACTTGTAAGCATGTGGGAAAAAATATTGTTGCATGTAGTTTTTACAGCAAATGTTTGGTTTAACGAAACTGTGGGGCTGGAGTTGGTGGTCGCTCATCATATCTGAAGTCCAGAGTACAGAGATGGATTCAAATAAGGAGAGAGATGCAGCCATGAAGGGAGAATTTATATCGAATTATGATCTTTCTTTTTCCGGAGAACTTGTCAAAGACAGGCATAAAGAATGAGTGATTGATAAAATCATACCTAATATCTTCTATTGGTAATGCACGCCCAAGGAATGGTGGCAAAATGCACCTATCGAAAACAGTCTAATTTTTGGCGATTAATAGGAATGCTAGTTTGATAGACAGTGGCCGATGCAGAAACTTTTTTCGAGTGGGGGGCCGCTTTGAAAAATTTCAATTCCTTTTTAAAATTTCAATAAGTAATTGAAATTTTTTAGAATTTCGGTGGGTCACAATGTGGATCTGTCACTGTTGACAGGTATCTTGGAGCATTATTTTATATATAGAGAGAGAACTTAGTAAATACAAGCACTCATTTATACTTAAATCCACTTAAACATCTTCACATTTACATAAGCATGATAATGATGAAGATTTGAATTTAAAAGAGATAAGTATCATTATACTTTTATATTTCTTATTTATTTAATATACATGATGCATTAAATACTTTTCAAATTCAAATATCTATGGTTAATTTTATCAATCCGATAATATAGATGTTTAAGTAGATTTTAGCATGAATAAATGTGAGCATGAACTATGCTCTCTCTCTCTCTCTCTCTCTCTCTCTATATATATATATATATATATATATATATATATATATAAGTTGCTATAATTCTTTCTCTAAGCTATTATAATTGTCCTTCTCTTTGATGCGGGATGTGCAATTTTAACTTTTTTATCATCCATTCTAATTAAAACATCAAAATTACGTGTATATGCTCAAATCCATTTTATCATCTCAATTGTTTGATCTTTTAAATAGATTATTAAGATGATAAAGTAAAAGGTATTTAATGTGTTACATATATTAAACGTAAAGTATATACAATGATACTTTTTCACATTTTAAATTTATATCTTATAATTGATCATTCTAATTAAATATTAGAGATATTTAAGTAGATTTGAGGATGGATGAGTGTAAACATTTACAACTTCTCTCTCTCTCTCTCTCTCTCTCTCTCTCTATATATATATATATATATATATATATATATATACACACACACACATATATATATATACACACATATATATATACACATATATATATACACTTTGAGGATGGATGAGTGTAAACATTTACAACTTCTCTCTCTCTCTCTATATATATAGATATACATATATATATATACACACACACATATATACACACACACACACACACACACATATATATATATATATATATATATATATATATATATATATATATATATATATATATATATATACTCATTTGGGTTGGGTTTCACAAGTTGGTTCAAGGGAACCTATATTCGATGTGGGCATTAAGCTAGTGACAGTGAATCACAAGATCCACAACTGTGTTTACATGCAACTGTTCATTTTCTGTCGAAGATATGGTTGATGCTAGAAATAGTGATAACAAAGAATCACAATAGAATGCCAAAAAGTTTCTGTCGAGTCTTGCACTCAGCAAGGTTCCAAGCAAATGACGATTGCTTTTAAAAAGACTAGAACTGAATATTGTTGAGGCAATGGATTGAGATAAACTCAACCCTGAACACTGAAATCTTATATTGGTGACAAGTATGGGAATTGGTTTAGAATCAGTGACGGATTTAAAGACTTGTTTCAGGTCGGACGAGCTTTAAAAATTTTAAAATTCTACCAATCCCATCTAATATGGGAAAAGGCTTAGTTGTTTTTAAAATTTCAATAAATAAATCAAAATTTTCAGAATTTCGGCTGCCCCACCAGGCCGCAATTTGGATCAGCCACTGTTTAGAATACCTATCAATGGAACTAAAACCTCTGATCGTGTATCAAAACTTAATTTGAAAGAAAAGAAATGCAAGTGGATTCAAAATATTATATTAGGATTTCAGTAATAAAAGATTCAGCAGAGTGATGTCCCAACCATACGATTGTCCATTAAAGCCTGTGTTTTGTTTATGCTGAGCACAACCAGAACCACAAGGCACTCCACATTAATTTCCTTACTGCTGAACACAACCTCCCTCAGCTACTCTCTTTACTTATAGTAGATATAGCCGGTTTCGAACCGGTCCGGCAGCTTCAGTTGAAACCGAATTGGGTCCGGAACTGACTAGATTCGGAACCACCAGAATTGAAGAGGACCCAATTTGGTTTTGATCCAGTTTCTGTGGAACCAGAACCATACTAGAACCAGAACAGATGGTTTGGAATCGCCGATTCTATGATTTTTAAATATTTTTATCAAAATTCAAAATTTTAAATAAAAATTTCGGTTCCGAATGATTTAGAACTTAAACCAGAACCTACAGTTTAAAACTGGTATTAAAACCGGCCAAATCTGGAGTCGATTCAGAATCCTGATTTCAGGCAAATCGGAACCGGTCAAGTATGCATTGACCTACCTGCAATAATTTATGTTTCTCCATAAGAATTAGAATCACGTATGTGTTGCATCAGTGTGTGCTTGGCATGTGCATGTGTACTGGTTGTGTCATAAGTATGTATATACAAACACGCACACATACTTATATACATATCTATACATAATTCATATATTGGCATAGGTATATAACATACGCACGCACACAAACACGCATATAGAGAGAGAAAAGGTGTGTGGAGCTGCTAGACGAATATTGTGCTTGACGTGCTTGACACAGCGTACCGTTCATCGCGCTGATCTAACGGCCGACGTTAATCCTTTTTGAAGGGGGCACACAAGAAAAGATCCTCAAAAATGCATCAACGTCCTTCTCCTCCCGCTTTCTCTTGGACCCGAGACCAGCGACACCGTAGTCGGACTGAAGACGTCACGGGTAACCCTCTTCTTTTCAGGTTACTCTCTCCCTCTCTCTCATATCAACATCTTCAACTTCTCCCTCTTTTTTTTTTGGCTTCCTCTCTTATACTCTCACAAAGGGCCGACACGCCACCGGAAGCATCCTCAACCTTATTTTTGAGGTTATTTTCTTTTTTTCTCTGATCAACACTGGAGAAAATAAAAACGGACTTTAGCAAAGACTGTACAGCTGAATCAGGTTAATGAAGAACAGTTGGTCGAGCTGAATCGGGGTAATGAAGAACAGTTGCTGTATCTGATGATGGCTATTGGAAGTAGGGACAGCAGTTCACTCCTTGAAAGATGGGAGAGGATGCTCTCACAGCATCCAGCCAGCTGCAAATACTATGAAAGGTCGAGGGGAAGTCTTACATTTAGAGTCCAGTTTCTACAAGTTCCACCATTGTAATGGCAAACTGATCACCCAGCCAAGATTTATGTTATACATTCTTTTAGCTCTTGTAATATAGCATAGTATAGTGATGTAGATCAGCATATACATATTGTTGTAAAAAATGATGGCGAAAAGTGTATAGTACTTGCAAGAACCCGTTGAGAATCTGTTAGTGTAAGGTAGATGTGATGTGGGATATATTAGAGAACTCTAACAAAGAAGAGAAGATGAATAAGACTTCATACGATAAGATGAAATGAGTTTTTAAGAATTCGATTGAGTGTGGAGGCATCTTTGAGGATCATATTTTCATACTGTTCATCACGCTAATCTGACGGGTGACGTTAATTGTTTTGAAGAGAAAAGATCCTCAAAGATGCCTCCACGTCCTTTCCCTCCCACTCTCTCTTGGACTCTTGGCTTCCGTAAAACAAAGATGCCTCCATGCAAGAAAATCTATACAAGGAACAAAAAAAATTCCAGTACTTAAATATTACAATTGTTATTTATAAACTTTTTTTATCTGGCAACAGTTGAATCCGGTCGGTGTGCATACGATTTTCAATAAATATTCACTCGCCTTATCGATGTAATATTTTTACTACAATATTAAGTATAGTTTGACAACTGTTACCGTTACTTCTTGCATCAAGTTCATCTACATCGTGGGCATAAACTAAAGTCCCCTTTTAAAGCGTGTGAGAGTCTACCATGTACCCATCTCGAATTTTCGACGTCAAGCTAATTTCTATGATCACAAGAAGATCGGTAGGATATATTTAGGATCTGTTATGTGACTGCATAATCCTCGTTAGCAGGTGATCAGACCTGTTGCAGCAGAATCTTTGATCTCATATGAGAATCGCATAACTTGATTCAGGGTCACGAACATTTTATTTGTTAAAACCTTAATGAGCTTCTGCCATAATTCCTACCCAGCTACTCGAGTCAAACGAATTGATGTAAGGAATCGGAAAGAGCCATTGACAAGAAATCAGCCAGCAACTTGTAGCTTGATTCAGGGAAGAAATGTCGGGTGAACGAAGCTTAACCTCTGCTACTACCAATTAGTAAAATCATATTGATTCGAATTTGGAATGTGCAGTACTTTAATGCCGAATAGAAGGTTCGCATGAAGTAAGAAAACTCTTGAGAACCCGTTGTTGACACAAACAATCACACATCCATTTGTAGGAATTGCATTCATAAGCAGAACAAAAAGTATGTGATCGAAATTACAACCTTGTGATGCCTCTCATAATCACAAGGAAAATGCTTCAAACAACGAAAAGCTTTCTGGAATTCCCTACGTTAGAGTCCAAGATATAACTCATGTACATAACATATCTTTTTGGTGGAAGTTGGAGCAAAATCAATAGGGTTCAAGAGGCACGAGGAATAAGCCATCTAATCACCACAGCAGAAACTGAATTCAATGGTGGAACGATGGACATTTAGATTGGAATGTAATCTAAATGTAAGTTTGCCATTACAGTGGAATGCTGTGTGCGGTGCATCACCCGGTCGATTCGTCCACAGAAACTATCTCTTCTTCATAAACTGGATTCATTTAGATTGAACGTGCATTTAACGACATTTAATTCATTTTGTTATTTTTAAATATTTAATTAATGTATGTGAAAGTTGTAAAATGTAAAAAGGAATAAACGATGGACTTTTGGAAAAGATACCAAGGAGACCGTCTCATATGAGGTACTAGACTCTCTCTTCCTGTCTCCTGTTCGTCTTTATGCTCGTGGTGGTTATGTAGGTTCACTTAATCTCTCTTTCAATCAGGTGACTTAGGCGTGTTCGAGGTCCACTTGAAACTAACGCAATGAAAGAAGACTAGCTGTTCAGTTCATGGTTCGAAGGTTAGAACCAAACCGAATGAATATATACATATATAAAGATAGAGAGAACCAGAGAGAATAACCTATGCACACACTCATCCCATGATAAAATCTTCTTAAAACCTCTCAACTCTTCGATCTCTAAGATCAATAGTTGATATGTAAAGCGAAAAGTAAAAGTACTTTTTGACTTTTTAAATTTAAATTTCAACTATTGATCTAATTAATCGAACCATATGTTTAAGATATTTAAGTTTTTTTATAGAAATCCACATAAGTTTATAAGCTTATATATATGAGTTTTATAATCTTATATAGATGCAGAATCTCAATCGCAGATCTAAATAATATGATGACATAATACCAATCAAATATTAAAATAAGTAAAACCGTAGTTTAAAACCGAACCACATTGAAACCATCATTTTAGTTTAGTTTGGTTTTGGTCATGACATGGTTTGGTTAGAGGTTGGGGGGTTCAAAAAAAAATTTGGGGTGATTTCACACAGAAAAGGGGTCAGTCATATCCGAACATTGTTGAGGTGGGTCGGGTCCACGGGCCCGAGGGGGGCGTGCAGTAGGGCGCTAGGGCGCTTTTCACGTCTTGCGACGAACTTCACCTTGAATTCTGTTGAAATCATCATCGTCCATTTTGATGAGGAGAGAAGATATTGGGCCCGCAAATGATAGATGTAATGAGCATGGACGGTGGATATTTCGTTGAGCCATGTTTTATGATCCGATGTATCATGCGCCCTGACGCTGTAGGGAGAAGAGAAGGGATCCCTAAACAATCTGAACCCTCCTCCTGGAATCCCCAAACTCGTCAGTAACTTCTGGAATCCCTAAACAAAAGAGGCAACAATCTGAACCCTCCTTCTTTGGGGCAACGGGCGAGCTAGTGCCCGACCTCTCTCTCTCTCTCTCTCTCCCCGCGTAGCACTTCCCTCTTTTGTTGCCTCTCAGGAATCCCCAAACTCGTCAGTAACTTCTGTCTCTCTCTCACGCATACACACACAGTACTTTTGACGCCGAATGGGCGATTTGGTTGCCTTGATTTGTGGTAAAAGAACTTATAGCGGACTTCGTTGCGGTCTCTTATTGATTGATTCAATTGGGTACTAGGGAATATTCTGATCAAGAGAGTTCTAATCGATAGTTTGGACTATTTGACGAATGTTCGAATTCCATTTAATTCAACTTTGGGCCTTTCGATCTCAGAAATCTACAATTTTGTTTTGCTGTTTTTAAATTGATTGAGATTGTGTTGCGGATTTGAGTTCTGGAATTGAAAAATCGTTTTTTGGGGTTATTTACTTAACGAGAGCAGGAAAATAAGGTGGAAAGACGCTTCTGTTGTGCTTGAGTGAGGCATCTGATCGACAGTTGACTGCGATAGGTCGTTTAAGGTGTTACAGTTTCCGTCATAAAGTTTTGGGTTTCATCTGAGGGAGCAAATTTGTTGGCTTCCAATGGTGCACCGTGGCGCTGTCGCTAGGCTCATCCTTTCCTCTGCTTCAATTTCGATAAGAACTATTTGTAGTCCTCTGCGGTTTGGTGATCCTCTGAATATTGTAAGTATCATCTCTCCGATATGATTTAGTTCTTATTAGTGCTCTAGCCATGTTCCGACTTATTTGAGAATTGGCTTCGCGAAGATGTTTATTATTTTCCCGGTGGAACAGGTTCACAATTTGACAGGCTGTTCAAATCATCATAGCTCTTGGTTATTTGCTTCTGGCATTTGCTACACTACTGGTAATAATTGGAGCCGTGGCGATATATGTAAGTGGGGCCTCTCTTCGTTTCTCAATGCAAAAAAAACCTATATGGTCAATGATTGCTGTTATTCGCTCAATGCTGAATGGGTGGTACCGAGTGCTTTGTTATTAATCTGGTTGATTGTGAACCTTTCTATTTAGTAGATTATTTCAAATCCGCATTCTTGTCTCTTGAGTAGTTAAGGGGAGCAATTAGAACAAGTCCACATGTTGGAGTGTACGTATGCCATGCTCGACCTAGGTTGTTCATGATTTCAAGTTGTAGACGTGTTATCATTGGAAGGCTATGATTTCATATTTTTAATTTATTGCAAATCTTGCCATCTTGTTATTTTGGGTTGTTAAGTTTGAGTAATTAGAACAAATGCACTATGTTGAGGTGTATGAATTTCGAGATTGTCCTAGGTTGTTGAAGATTTCAAGTTGTAGACTTGCTATCACATAAAAGCCATAGCAAGCTCCTCGACCTTCAATAACGTTTGTTTTTATTTTATCTATTGGATGGAAAGTTTTCCATCTAATCTAATTGTTTATGACCATAAAATTATAAATGTAGGTAAAACTAAAGATGCGTAATATTATGTTCTTACATTTCTTTGTGGTCTAGAAGGTTCTTAACTACCATGGAGGGTTGTCTTGTGTTTTGGCTCATTCAGTGTGATTGATAAATGAACATCATGCATATGAGCCCAGGTTTCTTGAAAGAAAGCTTGTTTAATTGATAGCCTTCACGAGCAATATTTTAGTTTATATGCAAACTCACTGCATGATCAATGTGACTCCTAATCAGCTAACTGCATGTGATGGCCTGGTAGTTTATGTTGAGGATGGATCTTACTACACTTGCAGTTTAGAACCCACTAATATCACATATTTGAAGCTCTAGATAGAATACCTTTGGGTGCTAGCTGGCATGCAGTGACGTTCTTTGCTGTTCAGGGAATTGGAGGCTAGGAAGAGACATGATGAAGGATAAAGTTTATGGCATTAGGCTGATCCATGCTACAGGTTTGTGTTCTTGGTTCTTTTCCCTGTTTGCTTGAATTGTCTTCTTTATATGTTATGTTTCTTATGTCTTTATGTCCTCGCTGTGGCTCAATATATTTTCAATGTTTTGGTCAGGATCAAGGTTAATGGCAGTTAGGGATTATTATGACGTTCTTGGAATAAGCAAAAGTGCCACTGCCTCAGAAATCAAGAAGGCTTATTATGCTGTATGTAACCCTTCTGCTATCTTCTTGTCATCTATATGTTAATAATTTTTATATTTGTACATTTTCCTTCAGAAAAGGGGACAAACAAAGAGCTATACAATTGCATCTGAACAAATTCTTATCAAGTATTGAAGTAATCACCGATGTGTTCTTTTGCTGATATCATATATTAAGCATTGGACGCCTTTTTTGTTGATTCTGTTTTTCTATTCTTCTAATTAGATTCAAGTATTGAGAGCTTGTAGGTAATACAAATATCTTAGTTTTCAAACATTTCACCTGTAAGTAATGTGTGAACGGTAAGGTATTTCTCATCTTGCTTTTTTGGTGTTGTATTGATGCTTTTACCTTTATTCTGCCTGGAAAATGTTAGCAATGGAACACCCCAAGTTGTTTTCCATAGTTTTCCATTAATTTGGGTAGCTAAAAATGATGTGAGTGAGAGGTAAGTATAGCACATGCCAAGTTGCGAACCACAATTGTATTCTCCATGGTAGGCTAGCAGGTAGTATGGTAGAGAGAACATACATGTCTGGAAGTAGCTGGGTTTTCGGAGAATCTTAGAACTTTACTGCTAGCAACCTGAGTTCCAGAACTGTTTGCACAATTTTATTCTCCATGGTAGGCTAGCAGGTAGTGTGGTAAAGTGGACATATGGGTTTGAAAGTGGCTGGGTTTTGGGAGAAGCTCAAAACTTTATTGCTAGTAACCTGAGTTATAGAATTGTTTGTCTGAACCAACATCTTGTGTGGTTAAGTAGCCAAGTTGATGGGTGGTGCTAGTGCCCAAGTTCAAAAAAAATCCTGGTTAGTGCTTAGGTAGGATTTTACTTGGTATACTGAGGATCCAAATAAAACTACAAGGATTCAAAGAGAAATGACATTTTATAACAAACACAAAACTATGATATTAAATTAAGTACAACATGTGAAAGATTTGGATCAACAACAACAATTCTCATAATTTGTGTAATCCATGGTATAAAAATCCAACAAAGATTTGGATCATATAATGAAATTATAGGAAAACGTTCGAGTAAAACCACCAATACTATCCTCCACATGCTACTTTTACAGTTTTACCTGCAACCCTTGTGTCATCTTTGCCACATCTATTTGTGCTTTTCCTTCCATTGGGTTTAGTTGTGTAACCAATGCCAAAACCAAACCTTTTCTCTCAAGAGGTGTCATCAGCTTCATTATTTTTTGTTATTTTGTTGATTTGTCTTGGGTATGCATATTTTCTAGCTTATTGGGAGTTAACTGCTAACATGGCACACGATAGGGAAAAGGCTTAGTTGTTGTTGTTGTTGTATTCATATTTAAATAAAAAACTATCCATTTCTTTATAGCGTCTTTTGGGCTTTCTTTGGCATTTTGGTAGCGTTCATCCAACTTCTTGCCTGTTCTGTTCATAGCTCCATTTGGTTCTCTCTCCAAATATCCAAACCTTCATAATCATGTCTTTCATCATATCTTCTGTTAGTGCAACAGTCAGCATTATAACTATTTGATATGCAATTTGCATCATAAAAAATCAACTATAAAAATACTTTACAATATGTACCAACATTACAACAAGTAAGCCTTTTTCAATATACTAGATGGGGTTGACTACATGGATTCTTTATTTTGCCCCAGTTAGATTCAGGCATGATACACTTTTGACTTATGGGAATAGAGCTTGATCAGGTGCCTTGCTAACAGTTAACTCAATAAAAACTAGATTATTCTTTATTGTTTCCTTTCAACATTTTTATGGCCTTCCTCTTTCTTGTTTAACATTTTCACTGTATAGTTTCTCAAACCTTCTCACTGGAGCTTCTTTTGGTCATTTTTTCATGTGTTCACACCATCTTAAACGACTTTTCCTTATTTTATTATTTATTGGTGCTACTCCCAATGTCTCTTATTATCTCACTATGAATATGGTCCTTCCTTGTGTAAGCACACATCCATCTCAACATCTTCATTTTCGTGCTACAGACATCGTATGGGAAAAGGCTTAGTTGTTGTAGGCATCTTTTGCACATTTTGATTAACTGCTCAATATTCATCACTATATAACTATATAACATAGAGGGTCTAATTGTTGCTCTCTAATGTTTACCTTTTAACCCTAAAGGTATCTACTTGTTACATATAACACATTATACACCTCCATTTTCACCAACCTATATTAATTTTTCTATTGCTTTGAAAAACTGATCCTAGGTATTTAAAACTTTCCTTTTGAAGAATATGATGTGTCCAATATTAATTTCCACGTCATCTATAGTAATCAAACGATTAAACTTGCATTCCATGAAGTCTTTCTTTGTTCAACTAAGTCAAAAGCCTTTATGTTCTAATGTTTCTCTTCATAGTTACAATTTCTTGTCAAATATTTTCCTTTGATCTAGAACAATGTTATCTGTGAATAATATAAATCAAGGTATTTCATTTTAAGTATGCTTTGTTAACTCGTCAATAACCAAGGTAAATAAATAGTCTTAAAGTTGATCATTGATGGAATGTAATTTTAACTTAAAAAGAATTTGTCATTCCTTGATGATACCTTACATATGCTTGCGTATTATTGTACATATCTCTTATAAAATTGAAGTATGTCAAATGTTCCATAAGATGTTTCAATAGGCGAATAACCTTAATAATAGATCTCTCTTGCATGAATCTGAATTGGTTCTCTATTTTACTTTATACTTGTCTTAACCTTTGTTTATTCAATAATTCTTTTCTATAATTTCATTGTACAACTCAACAACTTGATATCCTGATAATTTGCACAATTCTTGTTTTTGCATATGGACATAATTTTACCCTTCTTCTATTCATGATGCATCTTTTGGTTTTCTCTTATTTCATTAAATAATCTTATAAGCCAAGTGAGACATGTCTTTTCTATGACTTTCTATGCTTCTATAAGAATATTGGTTGAGCCTAAAGATTTACCAATCTTCATAAGTTTAAATCATCTTAACTTCATCCTTGTGTATACATAGGTAGAAATTGTGTTTATAGACTCTTATGAGTTTGTCAGCTCTCCCAAGCTAATATCAAGACCTATATTTTCGTTAAAAAGCTTATGAAAATAAAATTTCATCCATTTTTTTATATCATTGTTTGCCACTATAATCTTCTAATCCTCATTCTTAATGCATGTGACAAAAGTAAGATCTTTAATTTTCCTATCTTTAGTCATAGATATCCTAAAATATCTCCTCCAAGTTGAGCTTTTTATATAAATCTTCATAAGTTTTGACTTCTACTTTACTGACAGCCTTACATACACCTTAATATGATTTAAGTTAAAATATCAAAGAATTTCTTCAATACATGATGGACAATACTAGCCAAACCCATCTAGTATGGGAAAAGGCTTAATTGTTGTTGTATGATGCACAATACGATAATATCTGCCACTGTATCTTATGATATGCTTCTTGCATCTTATCATACACAAGATAACTTATGCTGTGTTTGCAATCTGGGATACTGTGTTGAACTGAATCATAAATCATCACCAATATGTTATGCATTGTGCCATACAGAACAATACATACTAACGCCAGCTAAAATGACCCATGCTGAATGTTTTCCGGACAGTACATATTGCTATATATCTTACGAGATGTGCTTTTTGTATGTCATAGAAAATGCCTGAATGGCTGGTTTCTAGAAAACTTTGTCTATGAGGTGTCACGATTGCACATACAGTCCCAAAACTGAATAAGAGAGGTTGCTTTATGTAGCCCGCCACCAGTGTAAAAACGTTACTAGACCTTTGATAAGGGGGTGCAATCTTTTCAGCAACTGGCGCTAATGTACCAGACTCAGTCAGAGCTCCTAAGATAGGCATATGCTCAGGCGGGAATAGCATTGGGAAGTGTGACCTTAAAAGGTTTTATGATGCACCCTCTACTTGATCCTATCTAGTATGGGAAAAACGTGGTTGGTAAAAACTTAATTTATTACGAGGGCTTCTAGGGGAAGGTCAACTAATTGAGTTATTTTGGTGCATTTAGGAAACATATAGGAGGTATTGTTCCTTTGCCATGTACGACTTATATTGGAATTCTTGACTGAAGAGTTCCAATGTTAGCCATCTTTTGTTCTCTCTTAGTAGCCTTGAAGAGCTTTCTAAACGCTGCTTTCTTTTAGTGTGAAGCGAGGGAAGATGATTATTAGGAAAACAAAATGTCAACTACCATTCTGGAATAACTGAACCGGTTAATAGCAGTAGCTTCTTACTTCTACTGCATAAGTGAATAAAGCATTTATTGTTCTATATTTGTAGGCCTCTTCATTATACTGGAAAAGAACAATATGTACCTTTTCTCTTCCTTTACAGCAGATGCTGACTTCCATTTTTCTCAACATTTATGTTTTCTTGTTGCTGTATCATAATCTTCACTGTCTACTTTTGCAGCTTGCCAAGAAGCTTCATCCTGATACAAATAAAGATGATGCAGATGCGGAGAGAAAGTTTCAAGAAGTTCAACGTGCATATGAGGTTTCTTTTAGTTTCAGAAATATGATATTTGCTGCACAAGAATTTAAAACTAATGTTAACTTATGTTGCTTGGATGCAGGTTCTGAAAGATGATGAGAAGCGAGCACTCTATAACCAGGTACATTGAATTGTTTTCTTCATCTTTTCCTTTACTAGATTGAAAATATCTGGCCTAACATGTGACCACTTTATCTTTGGTGGTTGCATATGCTTGTGGTTTGAAGGTTTCTGTGTTAAGGCGAAGCCTTGATTACCTAGTTACATTTAATCCTCTGATGATCTAGTGGGTAGGAATAATTTGAAATCCAGAAAAGTATATTCAAGTGTCTTAGATTTTTCATAGGCGTATAAGAAAGATATATGTACATCTGGGCTGGCTGCTCTACTTGGCCAAACTACCTTTTTACATTATTTTGATTCTGACCCATTTATGATTCCATTGAAATTTGTTGTCTTATTATGAAATAACTATCTATACTTTGTTATAGAGTTGCACGTTGACTCTTAGGTTCTTGTTTTTTTGTTTAATGCTTTTCTTTGCCTTAAGGATGAACATGGCTATTTTGTTTTCTTAATTTATTCCGATGTCCTTAAGAACCTTGCAAAAGTGTTGGAAGCTTAACTGCTAACATGGCATATGATAGGGTATATGATAGGGCTGTGTGAAAACAAAGAATCCATGTAGCGGACCCCGTCTAGTATGGGAAAAGGCTTAGTTCTTGTCCTTAAGAACCTTGCAGCTCCTAAATGCATGGCCCTTTTCCCCCTTCATCTAACGTGCTGGTTTGTGCTCCCAAACCCTACATACTTTGGCAGCCCTAAAAACCAGCAAATACCATTTGTAAAATGCCACACCATTGGGATTTTGGTATGCCACTCTGGTTGAACCAATCTGCTACTACTAATAAAAACTGGTGCAGTGGTTGATAAACACACAAACATATGCATGGGTTTGTATGCATCCACGCATCCCTTTTGGTGTTTGTAAAACTTTTGGGTGTTCTACTGGTTTACTCTCATACGGTTTCTAGGAATGGAACTTGTAGCATCAAATCTCCATTCCAACAAATTTTGCCTCCTAGTTACTCGAACGGTTGCAAACCTTTGTTTCCATGCCTGATGTTTGTTCTTCTGTGTATAAATGCATTGCATGATGACCTTTCTTCGTGAGTTATCTTCATTCTTAAAGTTGTTGCAGTGAGGCGTTCTATCCTTTATCCTCAAGTCTGAAAATTCCAATTTTATTCTTGAGCAGGTTGGCCCTGAACAATTTGAACAAGCTTCTTCTGGAGGAGGTCCTGGAGGTGCTGGATTTGGCGGTGGTGGATTTGGTTTTGGATTTGAGGACATATTTGGAGGTGGATTTTCTGAGGTAAGTTGCATTTTTTGGTGGCAATGTCTTTGGTGCTTATTGTTTTGTATGTATACCAGAATGGCGGAATGTAATATGCAGCTTCCTCCTCAGCATTTTGCCTTATTTTCTATGAGTACGCCCAACAAAATTATCCAAGTGTATGATGATGCTTTAAGTCTTGGGAAGTCATAACAACTTTGATCTGTTGCTACTGATATTTTGGTGCTATATATGAATGGTCTGTTGGCAAGCCTGACATCTATTTTACTTGCCAATCGAGTTGATTCCCATGTTTATTCCTGTAACTTTTGTAGGAAGTATACTGTCTGACATCATACTATTTTCTTTATGCTGTAATCAGCCTATAAACTCTGCGTGTTCCATGGGAAATTGTAATATTATGTTGTCTCAACTTCATCTTGTTCTTATCATAGTCTTGTGTCATTCTATCCTTTACTCATATTTATTGCTAATTGACTTTTGTGTGGTACTTTCGTGGTGCATTGTAGAGCCTGACACCGATTTATTTGTTCCGTGCAATATTAGTGTCCTTCTGGAAGTGTTAGTGAGAGTCCTGGACCATTTGTTGCATTTGCTGTCATGCTGGACTAAAGTCCTTGGATTGCTTTTGTTGATTTTGATGTCAAGTTTGCAAGGTGTTGAGAAACTGTTTGAGACATCTTCAGGAACACATCTAATTCCTCTAGCTGAATGTGGATCATAACCAATCTTTGTGATTACCTTGTCTGTTTTTTCTAAAGTCTGGTTATTTCGATGCTAGATAAGGCACGGGATTTGGAGATGAACCAAATGCTCACTGTTGCTGGGATTAGCAAATGAGCATGAATGCAAAATTGGCCTTTCATGTAGGATGTTATCAATGCTTAAACATTTGTTTGCAAAAGAAACAAAAGATAGAAATTTGCAGATATATCCCTTTTCTAGCAATAACTGGTCCATTGTGAAAAACTTTCTTCTGATGCTTCCCCTAGTAAATTTCTTCAACCTAAAGTTTTTCTGTTTCATTGCCTGTTACTGTTACTTTTCAAGACTGATGTGAAAAGAAATTGTTGTGAACATTTGTGATTTTAATCAACGGTTCTCAATCTACTATTCAGTGAATATATTCTGCTCTGGAAATATGGTGTTACTTTAAATCTTGTTGGACCGTAAGATTGCTCCAGACTTCAAGTGCATTTTTCTTCTTGTGGATCTCCCCAAGGAGTTTCTCTCTTTATCTAACTCCTTATCTTTCTTGCTTGAAATAAACTTGTACAGGCATTCAAGAACATGTTTCATCAAAAAGGCTTTGGTGGCCCAGATGCTAAGGTTGGCCATGGACTGTTTCCTTCAATAGGTCAACTAGTAATTTAAATTGTGTAGCTGGTGTTGATCTCTCTCTTTCTCTCTCTCTCTCTCTCTCTCTCTCTCTCTCTATATATATATATATATATATATATATATATATATATATATATATATATATATAAATATAGGTTTCCCTCGAACTATCTTTCATGGAAGCTGTTCAGGGGTGCACCAAGACGGTGAATTTCCAAACTACTTTGGCTTGTGATGCCTGCGGTATATTTCCTTTCTTTAGTTTATGTTTTTACCTCGTCTTTATGATATTTTGTTTGGTTTTGGTTGCTTTTGTTTTTTTCGAGGCATTCTTGTAGACATTGTATACTGAAAATCCCGTTATATTTTTATTAGGTGGTAGTGGTGTTCCTCCTGGAACAAGGCCTGAAACATGCAGGGCATGCAGAGGCTCGGGGATGGTAGGCCTTTCCTGAGGAGTCTCATTTATGTTCATAATTTATGTTTCTCTATCTTCTGGTTCAAACATTTTGAATTTTTGGCAAATCTACAGATATTCATGCAAAAGGGCCCGTTTAGGTTGCAGTCCACCTGTTCACAATGTGGTGGAAGTGGAAAGACTGTCAATGTAAGATATCTTTCTATTACCTGTTATTTGAATTGTCATCAATCTTTAATGATGTCCAGTTAGATTGGCAATCTTCATTCTTGTTATTATTTTTAATTGAGCTGTGCACCTGTATAACTTCACGATCCTGTATTAGTATGTGTATGTTTTTTTCCTTATATGTTGGGGAAATACACTTTGAACTAAGCCATCTTGTCTATCCTTAGTCCTATGACTTCTTTTTCCTTGGTACCAACATTTAAAAATGACTAATGATGTGACAAAATTAATTTGTTTTTTTCTTAAATTGAATTAATCCGTTGGTTCTTAAGGGTAGTTATAGGTTTGACATGTCTACTACAAGTAATGATTTAATCCTTCTGTGGACAGTTGGACTTTTAGGTGTCAAATAAAAGTTTTATTTAGTTCTTGTTGCAACATCTATTTTACATCAAGGAAGAATAAACAGGGGAAGACACTAATGAACATTAAAGATGTATTTTAGAACGGGATACACTCATATTAAGTAGCATTCCTGTGGAGGATGATAGGCTATACATGTGCAGTTGTGGGGTTGCTTTACAACCAGAAACCGGATAATGGGGGAAAACTATCCTCCATTCATAATGCATTTCTCTTTTCTTCATTGTTTAAACATTTGTAATCCCTTCATGATCTGTCTTCCTTCTTCTTTCTTTTTCCTTCTGTTGAGAAAGAAATATCGGCCATACAATAGTATGATACAGGAATTATTCTCAACACCCACACACACAGAGACATGCTGCGCACACACACACTCTTAAATTTCATGCACTATGTGGATTTCTCTTGTTATGTAACACTAGCAGTCTGACTGCATGCAAAGTGATCTATTGAGGTTGAGGATTTTATGGTATTACTTTTTGCTTCCGTGAGTAGTCCAAGAGTTGAAGAGGGAGCACATCAACATGGTGCTTGCTGAGGAATAACCTTTATTGTGATGTTGGCACAAGTGACCATAAAATCAAACCAGTCATGTTCAACTAGTTGCAACTGTGATGCAGATCACATGTTTTGCTTCCTTAAACATTCCATGGTTAATACTCTTTGATAACACAGTGAGCTAGGCAGAGCTATTTGCTCTTACTCTTCGAAACAAACAGAAGTGGCTCCTAGTTATTTCTCTTGTTGGATAGGATGTAAATATCTGGGAAATGAGGCATCACTAATGCAATTGTTAATGTGTATTGAGGTAGTTGCTGTTGGAAAGCCACAAAATAAAATGGAAAAGAACATTGTGCTAGTAACAACAAGATAAGGTTTGAATAGAGGATGAGATGGCAGGAAAATGTGCACAAGATAGTGGCTTGTATTGCCATCCAAAATTCCAAAATTCATTAACGTACCTTTAGACCTGTTTCTGGTTGTGTCAAATTCTGTTATTTCCAAGAAAACTGAAAATTGTTGCATGAATATTAAAAGTCTAGGATGGGTAATAACGTTCTATATTGATCTAATTCTCCTTTTTTTTGTATTCTTTTGATTGTTTACCTTGTTTTTGTTTACTCTATTGACTTCATGTCCTTAATAGAGCTTCTGCAAGACATGCAAGGGAGAGAGAGTTGTCAAGGGAACAAAATCAGTCAAGCTAGATATAGTAGCAGGTAAAGCAAAGGGTTTTTGTTTTGAAACTTAAGGTGGTTTCCTGTTTATGTTCTTTACTTTTTGATGACTCACTCAATGAAATCAGTGAAGTGTTTATGTTCGTCATGATCTTCTTTGTAGTTTTTATCCGAGTCATATTGCATTTCTTTTGTTTCTATTATGTTTCCTTTTCCTCATATTTGTTATTTGATTAATATACAGATTTAGTATCCTTTGCCTGTATCGCAACATAGGTACTGTTTAATTCATTGGTAGTTCTGTTCTGTTTCGGGTATGGTTGCTTTTTCTTATATGGGAAGTGGGAACCACATGACGATGCTCCAATATAGTAGCGGAAGATCGATGAATAAATATCACCACAATGTAACTATCACAAAGCCTTAGAAAAGGCTATAGCCGAGTGCAACGAGGGCACACCGAAAAAGTAATGAACACAAAGCAAACCAATCGAATAATAAATAATCTTTATTGATTAGCCACGAAAGGCTTAAGTGAAACAATGGAGTTTACATCATATTTATAGAGGAGAATACATGAGAATAAGAAGATGAGAAAAGGGGTTAAAGAGGAGAAGAGGAAAGGGGGCTGGTCATAGCCAACCTCCAACGACTAGTGGCCCTGTTGGCCCAGGCTTGACGACCCCGATCCCGTAGGGCCTGTCGGGCTGGGCCACGTGGGTCCATTTTCTAAAACGCCCCTCAAACTGATAGCTCCATGACTTGAAGTTTGCCCTAGAGACTAAAAGCGAGGACAAGGTAATGACTTGGTGAAGATATCAGCAAGTTGATACTTTGATTTTATAAATTGTAATGTTAAATTGCCTTTAGATGCTCTTTACGAACGTAGTGACAATCCATCTCTATGCCCTTTGTATGCTTATGAAAGGTATAATTGTTGACTATATGCATAGCACTTTTGTTGTCGTAGAACATGATTGGAGGAGATTCCAATTGTATACCCAAGTCCTGAAGTAGTCGTCACAGTCAAGTTAGTTTTGTAGTTGTGTTGGCCATTGCACGATACTCAGCTTCGGTGTAGGAAAGAGACACTTTTTGTTGTTTTTTGCATCTCCATGAGATGAGTGAGTAACCAATGAATATGTAGTAGCTGGTAGTAGAGTGTCTGTCATTCACATCACCACCCCAATCAACATTAATATATGCGAGCAACTAGGATAAAGAGGAAGATGATAGAAATACTCCCTTAGTTGAGGTTTGTCAGATATACCGAACAATCCTCATGACAACACTTATATGCACTGAGGTGGGCGCATGTTGAAACTGACTTACAATATGAACAACATTATATCTAGCCGTGTTATGGTAAGATAGGTGAGTGCTCCAATCATCTGTCTATAAGGTGTGGGATCACTCAAAAGTTCGCCAACTAGACACATCTTTTGGTTGATTACCTTAGGTGTCTCAACAACTTTGTTATATGTAATACATGATTTAAGAATAACATTATTAGTAAACTTAGTTTGTGATAAAAAGAAACCTCTATCATCACGAGTTACCTTAATGAGAAGAAAATAAGAAAGTTGATTAAAATTCTTCATTTCAAACATATTACCAAGTTCTTGCTTGATTTGTTGAATACTTGTATTATCACTACCTGTAATAATCATATCATCGACGTAGAGCAAAAGAATAACAATACCTATAGAGAATTTTCTTATAAACAAAGCTGTATTAGTATAACAGATAGTAAAACCATGCAGTATCATGAATTTAGTCATTCTATCAAATTAAGCTTTGCGAGCTTGTTTGAGACCATGTAAAGTTGTTTTGAGCTTTGAAACTTGGTTTCTAGGAAGATTGAGACCATGAGGAGACTCCATATATACTTCTTCGTTCAACCAACCATTCAAAAAAGCATTTTTAACGTCTAACTTTTAGATATTCCAATGATGAATTGCACACACAACTATAAGTGTTTTAACAATTGTCATTCTAAATATAAGAGCAAAGGTCTCTTCATAATCAATTCCATATTCTTGTGAGTAACCTTTGACAACTAATCTAGCTTTATAGTAATCTAATGAACCATCACCATTAATTTTATAGATCCACCGACAACCTATAGTCTTTTTGTTTGATGGTCCAGAGACAATATCCCAAGTTTGGGCTCTATATAAAGCATCAAACTCTTCGTTCATTGCATGAATCTAATCTTGTGATAACTGCACTTCCTTAGGTTGTAGGTTTTTTTATAGCTGAAATATTTGTTACTAAAACTCTATGCCTTGGTGAAAAGCTATCATATGAGAAATCTTTCAGGAGGTCTAGAATCATGGTTTGATCTTCTAGGAACGGACACAGATCTCCTAGTATAATGTTGATCAAAAGGTGTAATAGGGTGTCTTGTAATCATATGTTCATCAATATAATTTTCTACATGAATTACCTCTTCACCTAAAATATCATTAAGAAGGAATAGGAGGATTCATAAAGAGAACTAACATCATCCATGCCTTTAAAAACATATTCATTTTCAAAAAACTTATCTCACGATACATAAAGCTTATCATTTTTACATTCAAAACACCTATACCCCTTTTTGGTTATTCCATAGCATAAAAAGACACATTCTATGGCCCGAGATGACAATTTATCGTCTTTGTTAGTATAAACAAAGTATTTACATCCAAAAATACGCAGTCTTGAATAGTTGGGAGAAACTTTAAAGAGTTTTTCTATAGGAGACAAATTTTGTAAAACCGAAGTGGGCATTCGATTAATTAAATAGACTGCAGTCATAATAGCTTCTGCCCATAAATTTTTAGGAACACCACTTCATAAAAGCAAAGTTCTTGTGGTTTCCAAAATATGTTTATGCTTACGTTCGAAAATACCATTTTGTTGAGGAGTTTTAGAGCAAGAAGTTTAATGTATAATTCTAAATGTATTGAGATGATTTTTAAAATCCTTTGACATAAAGTCTCCTCTTAAATCGGATCTAAAAATCTTGATTTCAGAATCAAATTTATTTTTTACTAGATTATAAAAGATAACAAAATTTTGAAAAACTTTGGATTTTGCTTTTAAAAGATATATACATGTATACCTAGTAAAGTCATCTATAAAAATGACATAATAAGAAATACCTCTTTTTGACAAAACGGGTGTCGGACCCCATACATCCGAATGAACTATTTTGAGGGATCTTGTTGTAACATGTGTTTTGTTTGAAAATGAAAGATGTTGCATTTTACTAAGAACACAATCTTTGCAAGAAAAAAAAAAATCCTTAGATTTCATTCTAAGAGGACATTGATACAATTTTTTAGCATTAAGATGTCCTAGTATCTTGTGTCATAAAAGGGCATCATTTTTAAAAACATTAACATATCCTATACTATGCAAATAGTTCATAATGTAAAGTCTGCCTTCTCTATGGCCACGACCAATCACCTTCGAGAGGTGATCCTTTATAATACATCCCGTGAATGAAAATCTTACAAAACAATTTTTAGAGTAAGTTCAAATTTAGTTTTCGAACAACACTAATTTTTGAGATTTCAAAATTTTTGTTTTGCAAATCACCAATTTTATTAACATTTAATTGTGTTTCATCCGTAATATAAACACATGATAAGGGTTTTTTAACACATGATATTAAAATATTTTCATTATAAGTCATATGAAATGACCCACCGGAATAAGAATTCAAGAAACCATACCTTGAACTTGGTTAGTTGAAGAAGAACAAAGCGCACCTATTGTTGCTTTGTCTTTCATTTGAGTTTCAAGTCTTTTCATCTTTCTTTGAGTGCAACGATAGAGGATGAGGCTTGTTCTTTTACTAATGTCACGTTTCTTTTCAACTTTGGACAATTTGGCCTTATAAGTTCGGTCTCTTTGCAAAGGTGACAAATAACGTCTTTTCTTCCTTCTTCACTTTTGAAATGAGGAGGTTGGTAAGCCTTCATATTTGCTCTGGGTTTTGATGCGCCCAAGGCGGTGTCTCTTTAAAGTCTTACTTAATTCATTCTTGTTTCCGTAATTTGAAGATCGGTAAGAATCTATTCTTTTACAGGGAAAGGTTTTCTATAAATGAGAGATGAACTTACCCTTCAAATTCTTCTCGGAGACTTCTTAGAAATTGATACGAGGGTTCCAACATCATGGACGGGTGTGGCTAAAGAAGTTAGTCCTGCTACATTGTCGCCCAAATGTAGTGAACAAGTCATAACAAGGGTATCCACATTTTCAGCATGGATGAATGCAAGGGTTAAGGAAGTTAGTCCTATATAATAAGATTCGTATTGGTACTTGGAATATTAGAACATTGACCGACAAGTTAATGAAGGTGGTAGATACTATGATTCAAAGAAAGATTCACATTCTATGTTTACAAGAGACAAAGTGGATGGGAGAAAAAGCAAAGGAGATTGAGAATACATGTTTTAAACTATGGTAGTTAGGAAGGAAACAAACCCAAAATGAAGTTGGTATTATTGTAAATAAATATTTAAAGGATAGAAAAGACCGTATACATAATGAGGTTATTAGAAACAAATTAGGAGTGGCACCAATAGAGGATAAAATGAGAGAACATCGTTTAAGATTGCTTGGACATATAGAAAGAAGATCAAAAGAAGAACCTTTAAGAAGGTTAGAAAAACTAAATTTGGAAAGCATTAAAAGAGGTAGAGGACGACCACAAAAGTGTTGGAAAGAAACAATAAAAAATGATCTAGCTTATTGGGAGTTAACTGCTAACATGACACACGATAGAGATCTGTGGAAACAAAGAATCCATGTAGCCGACCCCGTCTAGTATGGGAAAAGGCTTAGTTGTTGTTGTTGTTATAGTGTAGTGGACATACAACAATATGGTGATCAAATTATGATAGTGAAATTAATGTTAGGAATTGAGGATTTTAATATAGTTTGTGCTTATGCACTTCAAGTAAGATTAGAAGATAGTATAAAGAAGGCTTTTAGGGAGGAGTTAGATAAAATAATTTAAAGAATTTCACAATGGGAGATGATTTGTTTAAGAGGAGACTTAAATGGACATATCGGTAAAGATGAATTAGGATATCAAGGTATTCATGAAAACTATGGTTTTGGTGATATAAATAAGGAGGGTAGAAAGATTTTAAATTTTGCTATGACTTTTGATCTCTTTATAGCCAATACAATTTTTAAAAAATGAAATGCACATTTAATTACTTATATGAGTTGCTTGTCATAAACACATTGATTATTTTGTTTGTAGAAAAAAAGATAGATCATGTTGCAAAGATTGCAAGGTAATTATAGGAGAAAGCTACTCAACATAAACTTTTAGTAATGGATTTCTAAGTAAAAAGTGGACAAAGAAGTATAGAGTGCATAGAGTTATTTAGACAATATGGTGGAACTTCAAATGTGAGAAAAAAATATATTTAAACTGAAAGTTCTTCAAGGAGATGTTTGGAATTATGTAGCACGCCCTATGATATGTGAAACAATATGACTATACATATTAGTGAAGTGACAAAAGATATGTTAGGCGAATCTAAAGAAGGCATACCGGCACAAAAAGAAGCTTAGTGGTGGAGTAAAGTAGTAGAAGATAAAATCAAGGCAAAGAAAGTGAATTTGGGACACTTATAAGAAAACAAAGAAAGAAACGAAAAAGGCCGTTAGTGATGAAAAAGCCAAAATTTGAGAGGATTTATATAAAAAGCTTAAGTCAAAAGAAGGTGAAAGAGAAATTTTGAAGATAGTTAAGACTAGAGATAAGAAAACTAAAGAACTTAGATTTGTTAGATGCATCAAAGATTTAGATGAGAAGATTATAGTGACAAATGATGATATTAAAATAGATGAAAAAATTATTTGTATAAGTTTTTTAGTGAAAATACATATGGTACTATTAGCTTAGGAGAGTTAGCCAAATTAGAAAAGTGTATAAACCACAATTTCTAATGAAGTTTAAAAGACTCTTAAATATATGAAGGTTGGTAAATTTTTAGGACTAGACAATATTCATATAAAAGTATAAAAGAATCTAGGAGAGATGGTGCTAACTTGACTCATAAGACTATTTAATGAAATATGGAGAACCCAAAGGATGCCCGAGGATTGGAGAGCGAGTACACTTATACCCATATATAAGAATAAGAGAGACATTCAGAATTATGTAAATTATCGAGGTATAAAGTTAATGAGCCATATTATGAAATTATGTGAAATAATTATCGAACATCGGTTAAGACAAGTATCGAGTACAACATAGAACCAATTTGGTTTCATGCCCAGTAGATCTATTATTGAAGTGATTCGCCTATTGAAACATCTTATGAAACATTTTAGAGGAAAAAAAAACTTCACATAATATTTATTGATATGGAAAAAGCTTACGGTAGAGTGCCAAAAGATTTGTTGAAGAATATGAGTTTTAGAGTCAGTTTTAGTAAGGTTGATGTTTAGGATAGTAAATTTGATGTTTTAGGTATTATTGTAATTGTCCGAAGTCATAAGGGTATTTTGGTAGTTTTCTGTACTAAGGGTATTTTGGTCATTTTATGTTTAACAACTCTTTATATAAGGGTTGATAGGTTGTATTAGGGTTAAGTTGCTGAGATTAAGAAAGAGAAAGAAAGAGGGGGGCCTCCATTGGAGGTCCGCCCCCTCCTCCGATCTCCATATTTCCTCTTATTTATGTTTGTGATTTTCAATCTTCGTTGCGCAACCACGTTTTCCAACATGGTATCAGAGCCAATTAATGGAGATATTGGCGGTGATGGCCTCTAGGGTTCTTGTAGCGGGTGGTTTTGCAACGCGAAGCGGTTGATTGGTTGAGTTTGACGGTTCTACCTTAGGGTTACGGTGGACATCGGATCGAGGGAGGCCTTTGTTGGTTCGGATGAGTATATTTCCCATTCCCTAGGTTTTCTTCATTACTGCCGATGGTTTATTGTGTGTAGGCTTTCTTTGGATTGGCTATTTGGAGTGGTTGATTGGATTCGGTTTGTGTGAAAGGATAAAGATTGGTCATTTGCTTGATGGTCGGCCATGTGCTCGCTGCATATGTGGTGCTCTTGCGAGCAAAAGGCGCAGTTGATTTCTTCTCTTCTTTCTCCTTCCTTGCTTCTCCGTATATTGTTGCAACCGTTCTATTTTTTTCGAGGGCCTTTCGTTCGTGAACAGCGTGATTTTGGTCTCCTACGGGTGGTCATTTGTGTCAGTTTCGTTTTTGTTGTCGATCTCATAACTGGTGTTACTTGTGATGCTCCGTATGAATGGGTCGAGAAGACAGATGGCTGAAAAGTGGAGGCTCATAGGAATGCACGAATCCTGTGCACCAACTATTTGATTAAATGCCCAAAGGTGGTAAAGGAGGTTCCGAAGGGCTTACACTGCTCATGAACACGATTGAGAAGGATACAGTCACCATGGTGTCGAATTTCATCCTTCTCAAATTTGAAGAGCATCAGCAATAGAAACTGCAAGACTGAGCACCTTGAAGGGAGCCTTGCCTGCCACAGCTTTCACGATTGTATCAAATCATCAACAATTACAACATGGCAGCCAGGAGGATTTTCTTCCTCTCAAAGAGGGCAAGTTGCAGTCAAAGGGAAAGAGAGAGGAAGAATGCTGGCCTTGGCAGGGTGGCCAGCTATTTTCCGGTGCAATGGGGTGAGGTGCACCACGGGCGGGCGAGGGTTTCTGTCCTTTCTTCCGCCGGAGGTCGAGATGATCTGCGATCAGGCAGCACGGGATATGGCTCGGAGAATCGAAAGAGTTCCCATCAAGACTAGCTTTGCTGAAAGTTGCATCATGAGTAGTTGCGTAAAGCCACTGAAAAAGACTCAAGACAAACCAACAGTGCTTCTCCATGGTTTTGATAGTTCTTGCTTAGAATGGAGGTACACCTTACCTTTATTAGAGGATGCTGGACTGGAGACATGGGCGATAGATATTCTTGGATGGGGATTCTCAGATTTAGAACAACTTCCGTCATGTGATGTGGCTTCCAAGCGCAATCACTTCTATGAGTTTTGGCGGACATACATTAAAAGGCCCATGGTGTTAGTTGGTCCAAGCCTTGGTGCCACAGTAGCAATTGATTTTGCAGCCACACACCCTAATGCTGTGTATAAGTTGGTGTTGATTGACGCAAGTGTATATACAAAAGGTACAGGCCATCTTTCCACGCTACCAAGATCTTTGGCCTATGCTGGGGTTTTCATATTAAAGAGTGTGCCCTTGAGGTTAGCTGCTACTTTGGGAATGTTCAACGAAAATTTGCTCTCATCTATTTTTGAGTGAACAGCTGTGTCGCGCCTACATTGTTTACTTCCTTGGTGGGAAGATGCAACCGTTGATTATATGCTTAAAGGAGAGCCAACCAAGTTCAAGAAAGGTTCTGTTCTGACAACTGCAATGGTCGACACCTGGTGCAAAGCAATTTCTGAGACTTGTAGTTTAGGTGCTATTCGTTCCCTCATGCCTGCTTTCAGGAGCGCTTGCCACTATGGTGATGATGGGGGAAATGAATCTGTTCGAGAGTTTTGTGTGATGACCTGCACGTGAAGTGTTTGATGAAATGCTCAAGAAGAGTGGTCATGTCAAGAAGAGATGATTAACCCGCACATCAACTATTCGATGAAATGTTCAAGAGAGATGTTTACCTACGTATCAAGTGTTTTAGAAAATGTTTAAAAGGGTTGCAAATTCAGAAAAAGATTGCAGAATATATAAAGTAGTACATGATGATTGTCTTCATTAGAAAAACAGCAGAATTGAAAATAGAAAGAAAGATGGAATGTAGAAAATCAGTCTTTTTTACTATATATGCATGAAAAATCAATTCATAGAAGAGGCTAGAGTAATTGATTGGTATGAAATACGACAGTATCACCAAGAAGCATGAAAGTTAAAACCTTGAGTTGCTGAAGTAAACAGTCGGGAGGGTTGAAAAAGCGGCTGTAGTCACCATGTGAAGGGGTGCAAACCGACTAATATAAGCAGATGTCTGTATTCTGCTATTTCAGTGGTAGAAAGCGGGCACCCAACCAACACACAGGTTACAACCACCATGTGAAGGGGCGCAGGAAAAGCCGTGTGAAGTGTGTATGGTGGAGTAATACCTCCTATCACAAAAAGATCAACTTTCTCAAGAGTAGAAAAACATGACTTTTGAAGTGTAGCTACCGAATCACTTTATAAAAAAGAAGAAAGAGAGAGGGAGTAACCGACACCCATAGAAGGGTCGTGTGCTACTTATGTGTTCTTGATTGCTCAAGTTATTTTACAGAAGCCTCGAAGAGATTGCTCGTGCACGTGTAGTGAAGAAAGAACCAATTTTTTTGGCAAGTTTGGAGTTCGAAGTATCTCACTCCCAACTTGAGGGGGGTGTTGAAGAATATGAGTTTTAGAGTCACTTTTAGTAAGGTTGATGTTTAGGATAGTAAATTTGATGTTTTAGGTATTATTGTAATTGTCCGAAGTCGTAAGGGTATTTTGGTAATTTTCTGTACTAAGGTATTTTGGTCATTTTACGTTTTACAACTCTTTATATAAGGGCTGATAGGTTGTATTAGGGTTAAGTTGATGAGATTAAGAAAGAGAGAGAAAGAAGGGGGGGCGGCCTCTATTGGAGGTCTGCCCCTTCCTTCGATCTCCACATTTCCTCTTCTTTATGTTTGTGATTTTCAATCTTCTTTGCGCAACCACGTTTTCCAACAAGATGTTCTTTGGACAACCTTGAAAAAGAGAGGTATCCCATTTTGCAAAAACATGCATGAGGACTTATAAAGAAATGGCAAAATCCTTTGAAGTTAAGATTGAGTTACATCAGGGATCAACTTTAAGTCCATATTTATTTATATTGGTCACTGATGAGTTAACAAAACATATTTAAGATGAAATACTTTGGTGTATGTTATTTTTCAGATGACTTTGTGTTAAGGAAAAAGTTAATAGGAAATTAGAACTATGGAGAGAAATGTTAGAAAGTATAGGCTTCCGACTTAGTAGAACAAATACAAAATATATGGAATGTAAGTTTGATTATTTAAGTACTTTAGAGGACGTAGAAATTAAGATTGACACACATTGCATCTCTCACAAGGAAAGTTTTAAATACCTAGGGTCAATTTTTAAAAGTGATGGAAAAATTAATGGAGATGTTATATATAGAATTAATGTTGGTTGGTTAAAATGGAGAAGGGCATCGGGTATTCTATGCGATAAGAAGATACCATTAAAGTTGAAAGGTAAATATTATAAAGCAACAATTATGCCTGCTATGTTTTATGGTTCTGAGTGTTGGACAGTTCATCAACATCTGCGAAAGATGTCTGCAGTAGAAATTAAGATGTTGAGATAGATGAGCGGTCACACAAAGAAAGACCATATACATAATGAGGTTATTAGAAACAAATTTGGAGTAACATCAATAGAGGATAAATTAAGAAAATTATTTAAGATGGTTTGAACATGTAGAAAGACGACCCAAGGATGCTCCCGTAAGAATATATTAAAAACTAAATTGTGAAAATGTTAAAAGGAGAGGACGACCCCAAAAGTGTTGAAAAGAAACAATAAAGAATGATCTAGTTTATATTGAGTTAACTGCCAGCATGACACATGATCGGGCTATGTAGAAACAAAGAATCCATGTAGCTGACCCCATGTAGTATGGGGAAAGGCTTAGTTGTTGATTTTTCTTAGTTACATAAATGAGGAGCAAATGAGGTTGTGTTCTAGTCACGGAGTTCTGTTTTTACATTCCTAGAAAAATTGCCCTTTTCCTACTCTTTTGTTCTATAGCCGTGAGCAATCCAAAAACCCTAAATGCCTTGCGGCGCATAAGGTAAAGGCCCTTCTTATGTTAGATTCATTTTTTGAGATGTATTTATATACTCTTTTTATGATTTAATTATTTTATTGCTTGCTCTAAAGCTTCAGTTATAGAGTTTTTTGCCTTCTTTATCATTTCCTATGAGATTGGGATCTGAAACATGTTATATTGAACATCATAGCATTCTGAAATCTTAAGCATGTTGCTTGTTGGTTGTCCTTAAACCTTTTTGTTCATGATTTATGCTAGGTGTTGATGATAATGAAACCTTGCGAGTTTCTAGAAGCGGTGGTGCTGATCCTGATGGTGATCAACCTGGTGATCTCTATGTTATAGTCAAGGTTAACATTGTATTGACTAATTTATCATGTCAGGTGTCATGATTGACTCATTTCATAACTTGTTCTGACTAGTTGGTGCATTTGCAGATCCGTGAAGATCCTGTTTTCCGTAGAGAGGGTGCTGATATTCATGTTAATTCTGTAATCAGTGTCACACAGGTATTATTATTGCTCCTTTTATCCTAAAGTATCCAAATATTGCGAGTAGCACTGTCATGGATGGTTTTTATTGTGGTTTTAAAACCATCTTGTGTTTCTAAAGCATCCAAATTAGTGTCACACAGATATTACCCATCTTGTGATTTGTAGTGAAAGGTGGGTGAGTTTCGCTTACAGATATGAAAGTTCTCATGTTGCTTCTATTGTTTGCATCATCCAATTTGTGCTTATGAGTCTGCTTTGTCGCATAAAGGATTGTCTCTTGCCCAGGTTAAACTAGGCAGGCTTGTTCTGGCCACAAGTGCCGTGGGTTATTGCAATATGGTTATATTCTTAATAATTGAAACCTGAGGTTCCATTTTGGATCACAAGTCCTTGAGAAATTCTTCAGCCACTGTGCAAAGCTGATATACCAATGGTGCAGAATTTTCTTTGACTTCACCAAAAGAGTCTTTTGGCTTTGCTTTCATGCGATAATTTCATTTCTTTGCTTTTCTTCTTTGCAGGCAATTCTAGGAGGAACCATTCAAGTTCCCACCCTTACAGGGGATGTTGTTCTGAAGGTTTGTAGTTTGTACTTCGTACTGTTTTGTTTGCTCTCGTCAGTTGCTCAACTGATCGTTCATGTTCTGTTATCTATGTCTTTTTCTCATCAGGTTATGGATAAGGAAATTTGTCATCATATTTTTCCAAATCCTTGTTGTAATCAAAAGGGTAAATAGCACAAAAATTTCCAGCTAATTAGTTGTCTAGCTGGAGCACTCATATACACACACACGCAAGCAGATGATCTGCCATCTGGTGGCCTGGAACTATAGAGGGATAGAATGGACCATGCTGAACATTGACTTGCGAAGATAGAAATAGTTGAACTAGTATGCAGTGTATGCGGCGAAAGCTTGACGGGGTATTACAGAAGTGACCTTTTCTCCCGCTCACTGTGAAATTAGAGTAAAGGGACTTTGCTGCAAAACTTAGGATTCCTTGTGTACTGACACTGATATAAATACATAGCTTTCCTTGTAAGACCATGTTTTGTTTTCAAATTCTTATCTTTTTCTTTTGTACTATCCAATATCATTGTTCTCCAACATCACTACTTTCTTTCCAAGCAATTAGGAACTAGTTTCCACTTCTCCTGAATTAGGGAGTGAAACCTGGTTTCTAAACTGCTGGGTATCCATGTGCTACATCACAGAAATGTTGCTGGGGTGAGATGTTTCTTAGGGCATGAGAGACAGAGAATATGTATATATATGCACACATGCACATGTGCGTGTGACTTAGCAGGCACGCTATGCTTCTCTTGTTTTTAATTTTGGGGATAAAATTGGTATATGCACATGATCTTTTTAAGAAGTGAGTAAAAATGGAGACAAAATGTTGTGCCTCTAGTTGCAACTCAGATACTGTCTGCTTGTACGACAGGCTTTTTTTTTATATTTTTCAACATGTTGAACTTTCATTGGTTAAACCTGATCTTGTTTCTTGGAATTTTGAAAATGAAGCCTACCACTTCTTGTTTTGTAGGTTCGGCAAGGTACTCAATATGGTCAGAAGGTGGTCTTGAAAGGAAAAGGTGACTTGGGATATATATCTCATCCCATTTTTCAAGCACTTTGCTTATTCATCTGAATGTGATTCCGTCATACTGAGAGTTACTTCATGTTACGTAAATTTTGTATTCGTGCAGGAATCAGGACCAGGAATTCTTCCTTCTTTGGGAATCAATATGTCCATTTCAATGTTACTATACCAACGTAAGTACTCTTAGTTCTTCGAACTGACCATGATGATAGAAAGTGATTCACCTACTACTATTCTGTTCATATACATGAGGTCATACCTAGGATGGTGATTAGAAAACTAATAAAGTATTTTCACTTACTATTTTTTGTTTCCCTCTCACTATTCAGAGTTCATATCTACATGACCTTGAATTCCCATTTTTGTTCATATTCCTGACACTAGCATCCAATTCTGCCTCTGTTCTATAGTTGCTTGTGTGCAAGGTTCCTTATGTCACTCTGTTCTCTCAGAAACTTGACACAGAGGCAAAGACAGCTTATCGAGGAGTTCGCAAAAGAAGAGCAGGGAGAAGATGAAAGGGATAGAGCAGCTGCTGGAGCCAGCGGGTAAAACTGTGACAATGGATGGAAGTTATTTAGATAATGAGTTTTTAATTTCAATTTTGGTATGGTATTCTCCAAGTTATTAGTGGGGATTTGTACACATGTATCCTGATCAGAAATTAAAATCCTCCTAAATAGAGAGGTGATAATGTTGTATATAAGGTAGGCGACTATAAATTGAATGGTAATTGGCGGTCTCTTTTATCCTTTCTCGTTTTTCTTCCAACAGGACAATATCAAGTACGACTCTCTAGCCATCATAATCCTGTTTGATGGTGGCTGCCGTTGAGATGATTGTACTCCTTGCTGAAGATAATATTGGTTTTTGAGGAATATATTCGGGGTTAACATTCAAAGTAAAAGCTTGACTAATACTCTCCCGAATAAAGACTTTGTTCTTGCAGCTTCTAACACAGGGCCCTGTGCAGCTGTGGGCTTAACCTTCTAGGTCTAATGTCTGGTTGTTTCAACGACTTGAGCTTCATTGTATGGCATTAGTTTATCTTCCACACGAGTATGTGTTCCACACCCTGACCAAAGAAATGGATTCTCCAATGCAACGGTCAAAAGCAAGCAGAGTCGGCCGATCTGGATGTGGTTAAGTTTTAGTTTTTGATTCACATTGAAGGCCGATTTGCAAGTGTGAATTCATTTCCAGGGTAGTGCAAAGGTGCCTATCATGCATACAGGATGAGGGGCCATTTCTTTGATGGGAGGACAGGAGTTTGGTGCTCAGGGTTGCTACATGGTTAGGTTCTGCCAAGCTTAACCAATGCGTGCTTGTTGCCAAAAATAATTCGTTATTAATCATAAGGTATCTGACCAAACCGTTTGGTATACCGAGTCTTTCTACAGTGGCTATAATAGTTTTTCTAGCTCCACCACGTTCATGGCTCATTACATAGTTGGCGCCGCCTAAATAAAACTTTATTGGACGTTATGTTGGTATGTTACTTTTCATTTTGATGCAATGTAATTAAAGTTTGTACGATTATTTGCCACGAAGGTGGCCTACGAAGCCTTCATGACACTCTATGGCCGACTATATCCATTGTTGGGAAAGACTTGATTAAAGTTATGAGATTTTATGAGTGTTTTTTGTCGGGTACAGGTTATAATAGTGTTTCTAACTTGATTTATTGAAGGCAGCTCATATGGGAAACAACACCGGAAGAAATAAAAATCTTGTTGCTTTATGAGACGGAGTCTTGATAAGCTGTTAAATGTGTTGCTTAGATTTGTCTGGGATAGGGATGGCAATCGGCCGGGTTCCCATCGCGACCCGATATTATGTTGCAGAAATATGCAAATCAAGACGCGACTCATGGTGATAATATATAGGATACCGTCAGGTCCCTGGGCTCTTTTTTGACATTGGAAATTGGGATCATCATTCTGGCGGTCAGGCCAAAGATAGGACGGTAAGCAGGTTGTATGGATGCAGAATGGATGAGGATCAGTGGCGGACCCAGAAATTTGTTTCAGGTTGGGTGGACTTATTGGGCTTAAGAATTTTCAATGAGGAGATGGGGTCGGGTTATTGGCAGGCAGAGTTGTTTGCGTCAGGTTGGTGCTTTTCTCCTCCCTAGGCCTACTGTGAACCTATCCCTTCCCCTTCCTCCCATGGCCAACTGTGAACCCCTTCCTCCCTAGGGTAGTAATAAGGGTATGTACTTCCGCTGCCCCTGAGGGTTGACAGCACCCTCCCCTTTTCTTTCTTGGAGTTTATAGCTGATTGTATGACTTGTCGTGATATCTTTCTGTGTCGAGCATTATGGACAACATCGATCATTTTTTACCCTCAAGGGCTTAACCCAGCTTTCAAATAGAAAAAGGCTTAGTCATTCGGGACATGCTACTGTTTCTTTTTAACAAATGGGTCTGCGGTTTGTTATTTAAGAAGGTTTAGACAAGTATTCATCAGCTTCAAACTGTTCTTGAAAAGGTTCTTCCAGTAGCTGCAGATGTGATGGATATCGAAATGTATTTGGTTATTTTATATTTAACGTCAATCTTGCCACATTTTGGCAACATGGTGCTATTCTGCAATTCCACGAATGTGACTATCCAAAACGAACTGCTTGAAAAATCTTGAGAGGACATTGCAATGTCTATCTTATTTTCTTTAATTTTCAGCTCTGAAAAGTTGATAAAATAATTATTTGAAATCCTTCATTATACAATAGCCAGATCACGTTTTGACTGACTCAAAATATGCTCATCCTCGTGCACCACCAGATTATTACGACATCATCAATTTCACGTAATACCAAACTTTCAAGCTTCGTATATGAGATTATACATTCTCTAAAATAATGAGAAAGAATCAGCAAAGAACAACTCATGATGATGCTCTTCCTGCAGACATTAACTTCAAGATTTGAGGTAAGAAAAACAATGACCATATGGGTATTCTCGTCGGCGTGTATGGCGTGACAAAGAAGTCAAGATGGACTCTGGAGCTATATCTTGAAGGAACACACAATGAGAGAGAGAGAGAGAAGTACTTGCTGTAAACATTTCGTGTCGAGAAGAAAACTCAGCCCTCAATTGCCTGATTTCAAAGCATAAACAGCTTTCCTAAGAGCATCGGACTTAAATGATCTAAAGTGCACCAACATTTGATGGTTGAGAAAAATATCGATTTCCATAAAAAACGACGAATCCAAAATCTATTTCCTGATAACTAACCACTCTAATTCATCTTCAAGTGTTGATTCTAGAGTAGTGATTGCCAGACCGAAGAAACTACGGAAGACAAAGAATCGAGCAAGAGCAAAAAATGAAACTAAATCATCAGATGAAGGAGAAGATCTTGAAGAGCGTTCGACTCACCCCATTGTGCCCGAGAGCATGCTGCTGTTTTCCGCCAAAGTTTGGGCCCGAGGCCCGCCCTCTCTCTCTTGCTGTGCGGTTACATAGTCTGTGCTATGTCACGCCTTAAAACTTTCCTTGCATGACTTCCGGCTTGATGTTTCGGTTCAACATTTCGTGTCTCGTGTCGTTTCGTACGTATCTTTGTGATAAGGTCCTCAAAGTTTAAATTGCGCGGGAGTGGCTCGCGCGAACTGAAAATGTAGAAAACGAGAACCTTTTTCAGGTTGATTCTGACCGATTGTGAGATCTCGATCATTTCATTTTGTCTGATGAGCGAAGAGAAACTGAAGGGAGGAAAGACCCTGTGTGCGATCAATCGATCGATTGGGTTGGAGAGAGAGAGAGAGAGAGGGGAAGAATTGACGGCAGATCGATCCGTTGGGGAGAGACAGAAGTAGAGATGAGGGATTGCGCGGCGACAGTCTCCTTCATGAAACTCCGAACTGTCGGTTTGAATCTCCTCAACAGATCTCCCTTGGAACTTGTGAGCATCTCCCTCCTTCCCTTTTAAGATTGTCATGGATCGGTGAAGGATACGATGATTTACTCTTCTAGGGTTTTCGTTTGAATTATAACATTGAGATGCATTTTTGTGTGAAACGGAGATGTCTTTCTCCTGTGAGAATTTTCTGTAACAAAAGGCTTCATATGGCTTTGTGGGAAGGCATTGCTAAAGAGATGGGTAGTTCAGTTGTGTTGGTGGCTTTTCGCATTCTTTTCCGCAAGGTTGCTGGTTGGGAATGACAGTTATCTTTAAACATATCTAAAGAAGCGCCAAACTGATCAGATAATATGATCTCTTAGTTGCAGTTCACCAGAACAACATGGACACGTACTTCCAGGGGATGATCAGTTTTACATTAAAGCAACTAACCATTGTAGTTTATCAAATTTTTAGAGCTGAAAAACAAAGAAAGAAAATAAGATAGAATGAAACGCACGCAAGGTGCAATAACGTGCTAGGGACAAATGAATCACCCGGTACATTGATATGTCTCGAGCAACGTGTTCTTTTTTTGCCATTTCATTGAACAGTAGCTGAAACACAACACGGAGAAAAGCTGACATATCCAACCTATTCGACAATTCACATCGGTCGTCTTTTGTTTTACTTCTCTTGCAATCCTCTAGAATGGAATAGAAAACCTGTTAAAAGCAGTATCCTCAAAAAGAAACCTGATATATCTAAACACAAATCTAACCCATTATTGAGGCATTTTCATCGTTCCGACAATCAGGTGGGACGTATAAAATTGCAGCAGGAGTTCAGGAGAGGTCCAGATCAGAGTGTCCCACCCATTGGATACAATGGTTATTATATTCGCTCTCAATTAAGATTTTGCATAGGATGTCCTGTTAGGAGTTCTGATCTTATTACATTTTTTATCATTGGATTCTCGTAACCCAAGTTAGGGGCTTCCTACAGTAACAAAAGCTATGCCTTTATTTTCTTCCCAAAGTGAATCAATATTTCCTTCGACAGTCACTAAAACCAATATGAATGCAGTTAGAAGGTTGTAAAACTATGGCATCGATGAACTTTTTTTCTTTCTGGTTTGTTTAGCTGGTGTTAGGCAGACTGCTACCAGATCACATCCTGGGCAATGAACTCTTCACCTCGAAACTGAATTTATCCACTAGTGAGGAGAGCAACAGCTCCTTGTGCAGCACTGGTGAACTTATGTACAATGTCCTCTCAAGATTTTTCAAGCAGTTCGTTTTGGATAGTCACATTCGTGGAATCGCAGAATAGCTCCATGTTTATCTTTTGAGGTGGTTCCGTTTCGGCCAAAATGTGGCAAGATTGACGTTAAATATAAAATAACTAGATACATTTTGATATCCGTCACCTCTGCGGCTACTGGAGGAACCTTTTCAAGAACAGCTTGAAGCTGATGAATACTTGTCTAAACCTTCTTAAATAACAAACCGCCGACCCATTTGATAGAAAGGAACAGTAGCATGTCCCGAATGACTAAGCCTTTTTCTATTTGCAAAGCTGGGTTAATCTCGTGAGGGTAAAAAATGATTGATGAAGTCCATAATGCTCTAGACACAGAAAGATATCACGACAAGCCATACAATCAGCTATACACTACAAGGAAGAAAAGGGAGGGTGCTGTCAACCCTCAGGGGCAGTGGAAGTACATACTCCTAATACTACCCTAGGGAGGAAGGGGTTCACAGTTGGCCATGGGAGGAAGGGGAAGAGATAGGTTCACAGTAGGCGTAAGGAGGAGGAAAGCACCAACCCGATGCAGACAACTTGTACCAAGAGTAGCCATCGATTTGAAGGTTCTTTTGAGCCAATCCTCTTAACCAGAGGAGGCATAGCTCCTTTTGCAAGTGATTAAACATCTAGTTCTACTTCTACAAATTGCTTACAAGTGTATGGAGCTTCCATTATTTATCAGAAGGTCCTGATTCCAATTAGATTACCCCATAATGTTTCCGAATTGACTAGGAAAATCCGACTTTTTCCATGGTTATTACCAGTGATATTATCAGCGTTGACAACTTTTGTTGTCTGGCAGGTGTACGTGATCCCAATCAGACCAGTCTGAGTCCCTTTCCACATCTCAAATATGTAAAGAATATGAGAGCTTAATTTAGATTCATAATTAAACTTCAACGTCAATGTACATTATCCAAGAAAACCTAATAACAGAGAAATTGGGTTTATCGTTCTTGAGCATGTGGAGGCTTTCTTAGTTAGAGATCCTAAACGACATTAAAGTTTTTTTAAGGTCATCTCACATTGAATATAGTTCACAGATCTTTTGCTAAGTACTTCGCAAATGCAAAAATATTAACCAAAGAAAATAGGATTAGCGACATTTCCCCTACGGTGTCAAATTTGAAATATTACTGGAAAAACTAAATATTATCTGATCAAGATAATGTTAAGGTTGAGAAGAAAATGAAGAGGAGGAATTCATAAAGGAAAAAAGTACTGTGGTCTACAAATATTTGATGAACTATATAATGTGCAATGTCTTGTTTCAGAATATAGATTCTTTATCCATCATGTGTTAGGATCTTGAGAATGATGGAGGAGTGAAAGAATCCACCATTCAAGAATGATGTATTTGAAAGAATGCCTTGATCATTTTCTTTGCTGAACTTTTTGTGGTGATGCTTCGATAAGATTCTAAAAAGCACCAAGGGGTTTGAAGTCTATATGCTTTCAATCTCTCTATCTCTCTCAAAAGTCTCTTCTTTTCGGTTTTTGGCTGGTGCTACTGTCTCTTGCGTTATTGGTGATAAAGTTATACGTCTATAGCATTTTTTAGAAAATTCAAGATGTTTCGAGTCAAGGTTTTTGTTCTTTGATGAGTAACTTTCTAGATTAGTTTGTGCCATCAGTTCCCATAACAAATAATACCTGAACAAACAACGATCCTGGGTTTCTGACTTCGTGCCATAGCTCCTCGTATCTTCAACCTCCATGCCATTAATACTGAAATCTTATCACCCTGACAGATACCATCCATTTTGCTGATCCTCCGGTTAAGTTGTTTGAAAATTAAAAAATTACAAACTTTTTCAAAACTATAAATGGATTTATGTAGATAATACGAGGCATCAATGACACAGGTTTATGGAAATGCATATTGCAGAGTTCCGTCATCTGTTACACACACACCCATGATTAACATTTCAGTAATTTAACAGCTATTTCCTGATATCATCTACCGATGGTGACCTTATTTGAATTTGGTATAGCATGCTAGCAGATTTCTCATGATGTGCACTGGTTTGTACGAATAACAGCATCGTACGGTGAATGTGTGGGGAGGGGGGTCTCAAATCCGTTTCACCGGCCATTCCAGGCACATCAGTTATGCACAGGCTAAGGTTTTGCATTACTTATTGTATTAATGCTTGTAGTCAGCATTTTGAGAGTTGTCTTTTCCTCTTGTTGTTTTTTAGTTATGACTTGCATCCTTGTATTGGCCAAGAGCAGGCCTCAACCTTCGAGGGATCGTTCATGTACAGCAGCTGCTGTCGTTGACCTTCTTACTGAATTGCACCAGATCTGTCCCATCTTGATCTTGATGAACCAGCTGAAGCCTTGAATGATGCTTTGGAGATTCTCCTTAGTGCACCCACAGATCTCCGTTATCCGTAGATCCACACGAACTATACCAGCAAGGAGAAGGGGTGCTTAATGTTGATTCCATCAGTTCTTTTAATGGTAGAAGCTTTCATTGTTTTGTGCATTTATTGCAATTGCCCTTAGTTCCTTCATGAATTCTCTCTTTTGATTGAAAGATTTGTTTCACGCTCCTTGTTATTGCTTTCCTTGGTCTTCAAAAGAGCTAAAAGGTAAATCACATCTTATCAAAATAGATTTGACTAACGTATGTTTCCCAGGGGCAATTACTTGTTCAGACATACCATTAGAAAGCAAGGTCAAAAGATGATATAATTGGATTTCAGATATCCTTCCCTGATTTCATTATACCTACGATTTTCTTTTTCTGTGTGCATCTTAGTTGTTCGCATAATATCTCCTACGGTTGAAGTGCTAAAAGCTCAGCAGCTGCTTTACTGTGGGACTCCTGAACTGTTACAGGACATAGAAGTTGTATAGTTATGATCCTCTAAACTGCAGCTAGTGCTCATAATGACATTTAATGTAATCCTTTTTTCCGTTCCATGTAGCTGTCAAATCGTCTTGCAAAAATGATGTATCCTCTTCATTGGCATGATTATAAGAAGAAATATGGAAAGCTTGACGACTTTGTGGCGTGTCATCCAGAAGTAAGCTTTTGCACGTTTGATTTGAATTGGTTTATTTTGTTAAGTTTTGAAATGTTGATTTCCGATGTCCATGATTTCTTTACTTTTAGTTATTTATAATCGACGGAGATTTTATTCATCTTCGGGAAGGAGCACAGACAATTATATCAGCGACAACCTTAGTTGCAGCTGCTTCTTTACCATGTGGCTCAGAAAGCTTATCAACTGTCTCCATAACTCCAGCTGCCCAGGTTCATGGGTTCAGAAAGGTTTCATCTTTCATTCCAAACTCTGGGAATGACATTTCATATCCTCAAAATGGTATACAAAGTGTTTCTGCAGAAGCATGCTATGATCCTTACCCTCGGGCAGTTCAAACCAAGGAACGAGATATGATTCAAGAAAATGTACTGTCAAGTATAAAAATCTTAAGCAACCGAAAGGACGTTGCTGCCCAAAATGGCTATCCCAAGGAAGTCAAACATGAAAATACTGTTTTTAATGGAAATGTTGAAGAGTGGAAAATTCAGAAAAAAGCTAGTTTCAATGTTCTTCCCAACAAAACGACCATTAATGAGAGACGTGGTGCAAATACCGGAGGGAAACAGATAGGAAGGTAATTATTATTGTTTGTATTATAAAAAAGTTGCACACACACAATACACTCAGACGTACCTTTTTCTGAACGTTTATATTGTATTTATATTTAACGATTATGTACAATCACAATTTTTGGCTTTATACTGACATTAGGTCACAAGATCAGGCTCATTATGCAGTTCACTATTTATTTATTTATTTCCCTTCAGGGTTGCGGTGGCTGGACTGACTTCCAAAAGATGTAGTTGTTTTGCCATGGTATTGGATATTCTGATGCCATTATTTTTCTCCAATTATCGATTGATGAATTTATTGTTTATTTAGTTGCTCTATTTACACAGAATAATCTCTGTCACCAAACACATTTAAAGACCACGAACATTGCAAGATCAATAGAACACTAGTGGATCCTAGCACAAATACTAGTATATGTTATATCCTACAAAAGATCTCGAAACTCTTTGAATCCATAACTTCGATATTTTGCAGCTCGTAAAATTATTGTAAGTTTTAGATCATTATGAGGAACTTGCTAATTGATACTTATGTGTACTCAAAATTAGCAAATACTAGTTGTATTATGATTGATTTATGTAGCTTGAATATTATATATAATATATAATATTATATACCCTAGCTGTGTCACCGCATCCAAAATTTTTGAAATTTGCTGTATCTCGCACCTGCACCCGTGTGACATAGATTGAGGGCTAAAGTTTTACCAAAGTAGGTTGTACCATATATGTGATTGGGAAATTGGTACTTTGCTTTTTGGCTCATACAGGCGACTCTGTGTGTAAAATACATGTAAGCTATTTGGAGGATCGAAAGTTGTCATTGGAAAGCATGAACCAGTCATTTTGTAACGGTGACACTAAATTAGTACTTTTGTAGCAGCCATCATTCTTTATTTTCCTTGCATTGTTTAAAGATCTTCCTGTGTTGTTCCTGCATATTTAACGGTATCATCACGATCTCCTTTCATTCCATCAGCATCGCTGCTGATCTTGAGCGTCAGTAGTGGAGAACGATGGCACATCCTTTTCATATTCTTTTCTTGCTTTTAGTGGTTCTGCTCTTTTAGCTAGTTCCACATCACTGCTAATAAGTAGTGTTATGCTTATCATGTGTGATCTAATTTCATTATGCTTACAGGGGTGCAATGGAGGTGATGTATTCCACTCGCTGCTTCTTGTTGTTGCAGCAGAAAGAAAGCTGTGCACTGCAAATCGTTATGCCAGAAACCTTCCTCATGGTCACACTGGATAGTTCGTGTATGTTTCTTTGACCTTTAAGCCGAAAATGAACGTAGTATCTGTAGCTCCTATTGGCTCTGAAAGCTCGTCAAGTGGCTTATCTAAATCATACCCCAATTGTATTAGGGTGCTTAATGTTTATGGATTAAGCAAAGCAGGTGATCAGTTAATCAGAATAGTGCTGCTGTATGGAATGCACCCAACAGTCCCCCAAGAATGCAACCGAAGAAGTAGCAAGCAAAGCAAGAAGAATGCATGTTTTTCAATTGACAAAAAACTGCGCGATCAACACCGCAAAACAATCGAAGATCAGAAAACTGCAAGTTTCGGATGAAGCAAAATGCGGAGCAAATAACAGAACAACTTGGAGAGGCATTCTTCATGCAAAATTGGGGTTGTGGAACATCGAAATAAATGGTCTGAGTTTGTAGACCTGCTGGGCCGACCATAGTCAACTACTTAAAACCTTGGTGGCTTGAAGGGCGTTTCTTGCAACAAGGAGAAGGTCAAATGGAAAGCCAAGGGAAAGGTCATTGGCCTGCCTGGTTGGCATGAGCATTGGCAGGAAGAAACTACGGAAAAGAAGGAATCTAGAAAAGAAAAGACCAAAAAACGAAACAGAACCGTCGGATAAAGGAGGGGATGTTCAAGAGGGGTTTGGCTCACGCCATTGTGGCCGATTGCATGTTGCTGTTTTGCGTCTCTCTCGCCCTGTGATTAACAACATATATAGTCCATGCTCCATCCATCACTACTCAAACTTTCTTTGCGCGACCGCCGCCTTGATGCTTCGGTTCAAGATTTCGTGTCCCGTGTCGTTTCGTACGTATCCTTGCGAACTTTAGTTGTCATCGTTTAAATAGCGCGGGAGTGGCTCCGCGCGAACCGAAATGAACAAGGGAAAACCTTTTGCACGTGACCAACTGAGAACTCGAGCGTTTCGTTTTGCCTAATCAGCGAAGAGAAACCCAAAGGGAGGAACGACCTTGTGTGAGAGCAGTCGATCGATCGATTGGATTGAACTGTGTGTGAGAGAAAGAGAGAGGAAGAATTGATGGCAGATCGATCCGTTGGAGGAAGATAGTGAAGAAGCAATTAAGGATTGCTCATTGACAATCTCGTTCATGAGACTCTGAATTTTATCAGTTACAATCTCCTCAGCAGATCTCCCTTGTAAGCATCTATCTCTCTCTCTCTCTCTCAAGAATTCTTGCGGGTTGTGATGGATCCTTGAGGTGAAGGACACAATGATTTGAGCTTCTAGGGTTTCATTTGAACTATACAATTGAGATGCATTTGTGTGTGAAACAGAGATATCGTCCCTTTATGACAATTTTGCGTAACAAACGCCTTCATATGGGTTTGTGGTTAGGCTTTGCTAAAGAGTTACGTGGGTGGATTTTGTCATTCTTTTTCATAAGATTGCAGGTTGAGAATGACAGTTATCTTTAAACATCTCTAAAGAAGTCCCAAAAATATGATCTCATAGTTGCAGTTAACTAGAACAACTCGGATACCTACTTTTGGGGGAGATCTTTCCCCGTAGATATTACCCTTTTCTTCATGAACTCCTTTTCATCTTCCTCTTGACCTGAACACTATCCTGATAATTTTTCATGTGATAATTTTTACAACTATCAGCTAGGTTGCATGGATACGGTACGGCGTGGTATGGGGTATGCACATTTTTCTAAAACTAAGGTATTGATACGCCACTATTAAAAAACATAATAAAAAGATAATTTTATACAAATAAATATAAACAAAGTACCAACTAAAAAATAGAGCATATGAAAACAAGGAAGTTTCATTTAATAACATTTTCAACTATATACATATCACCTTCATGTCAAAATTCAGATTCTAAACACAATATCTTCGAATCAAAACACATTAAGCTTCAAACTCTAATAGTCTAGATCTCAGTATTTCCTTCACTATTAAAGATAGCAACCTACCAAAGATCATTCAAATCAAATGATCTTTGGCTGTAACGATGAAAGACTGTTTTTTAAAATGAGATATGAAGATTAACTATGGTAAAATTGAGAAAAGGAATTTATGTGCCAAAGGTAAAATTGAGATATCACGATCAACTATGGTAATGATAGAAAGATTAAGCAATTGAAGAAGTGGACGAAGATATTAAAGACAAAAAGGAAAAGAATGAAAATTAGATGCAAATCAAGCACCCACTAAAGAGGTGGGTAGTTCAGTTGTGCTGGTGGCTTTTCGCATTCTTTTCCACAATGTTGCCGGTTGGGAATGACAGTTATGTTTAAACATCTCTAAAGATGCCCCAAACTGATCAGATAATATGATCTCTTAGTTGCAGTTCACCAGAACAACATGGACACGTACTTCCAAGGGAGACCCTTCCTCGTTGACAGCACCTTTTTTCCTTTATGAATTCCACCTCTTCATTTTCTTCTTGACCTGAACATTATCTTGATCAGATAATATTTAGTTTTTTCAGTAATATTTCAAATTTGACATAGTAGGGCAATGCCGCTAATCCTATTTCCTTCAGTTAATATCTTTTGCGAAGTACTTAGCATGCAAAAGATCTGTGAACTAATTCAAGTCATATTCGATGTGAGATGGCCTTAAAAGAACTTTAATGTCGTTTAGGATCTCTAACTAAGAAAGCCTCCACATGCTCAAGAACGATAAACCCAATTTTTCTGTTATTAGGTTTTCTTGGATAATGCATAGTTGATTGACGTTGAAGTTTAATTATGAATCTAAATTAAGCTGACTCTCATATTCTTTACATATTTGAGATGTGGAAAGGGACTCAGACTGGTCTGATTGGGATCACGTATACCTGCCAGACAGCAAAAGTTGTCAATGCTGATAATATCACTGGTAATAATTCGATGAATTATTGGAAGTTTTAAAAGTCAACACTGATAATATCACTGGTAATAACCATGGAAAAAGTCAGATTTTCCTAGTCAATTTCGGAAACATTATGGGTTAATCTAATTGGAATAAGGACCTTCTCATAAATGATGGAAGCTCCATACACTTGTAAGCAATTTGTATAAGTAGAACTAGATGTTTAATCACTTGCAAAAGGAGCTATGCCTCCTCTGGTTACGGGGATTGGCTCAAAAGAACTTCAAATCGATGGCTACTATTGGTACTAGGCGTGTGCGCATCTGGTGGGGAGTCCTTGTTAAATGTAATATGTCGTGGTAGTATTCGAATCTAAGGAGCCGGGGTCGGGTTATTGGCAGGCAGAGTTGTTTGGGTCGGGTTGGTGCTTTTCTCCTCCCTAGGCCTACTGTGAACCTATCCCTTCCCCTTCCTCCCTAGGGTGGTATTAGGGGTATGTACTTCCACTGCCCCTGAGGGTTGACAGCACCCTCCCCTTTTCTTCCTTGTAGTATATAGCTGATTGTATGGCGTCGTGATATCTTTCTGTGTCTAGAGCATTATGTACATCATCGATCATTTTTTACCCTCAGGGGCTTAACCAAGCTTGCAAATAGAAAAAGGCTTAGTCATTCGGGACAGGCTATTGTTTCTTTCTAACAAATGGGTCTGCGGTTTGTTATTTAAGAAGGTTTAGACAAGTATTCATCATCTTCAAACTGTTCTAGAAAAGGTTCCTCCAGTAGATGCAGAGGTGACGGATATCGAAATGTATCTGGTTATTTTATATTTAACGTCAATCTTGCCACATTTTGGCCGAAACGGAACCACCTCAAAAGATAAACATGGCGCTGTTCTGCAATTCCACGAATGTGACTATCCAAAACGAACTGCTTGAAAAAGCTTGAGAGGACATTGTTCATAAGTTCACTAGTGTTGCACAAGGAGCTGCTGCTCTCCTAACTAGTGGATAAATTCAGTTTTTAGGTGAAGAGTTCATTGCCCATGATGTAATCTGGTAGCGGTCTGCCAACACCAGCTTCGCAATCCAGAAAGAAAAAAAGTTCATCGATGCCGTAGTTTTACAACCTTCTAACTGCATTCACATTGTTTTTAGTGACTGTCACAGGAAATATTGTTTCACTTTGGGAAGAAAATAAAGGCATAGCTTTTGTTGCTGTAGGAAGCCCCTAACATGGGGTTACGAGAATAAGGAGATCAGAACTCCGAACAGGACATCCTATGCAAAAGCTTAAGTGAGCGAATATAATAACCATTGTATCCAATAATGGGACACTCTGATCTGGGCCTCTCCTGAATTCCTGCTGCAATTTTATACTTCCCACCTGATTGTTGGAATGATGAAAATGCCTCAATAATGGATTAGCTTTGTGTTTAGATATATCAGGTTTCTTTTTCAGGATACTGCTTTTAGCATGTTTTCTATTCCATTCCAGAGGATTGCAAGAGAAGTAAAACAAAAGTCGACCAAAGTGAATTGTGGAATAGGTTGGATATGTCATCTTTCCTCCTGGTTGTGTTTCATCTACTATTGAAGTAAATGGCAAAAGAGGAACACGTTGCTCGATGTACTGGGTGATTCATTTGTCCATAGCACGTTATTGCACCTTGCATGCGTTTCATTCTATCTTATTTTCTTTCTTTATTTTTCAGCTCTGAAAAGTTGATAAATTAATTTTTTAAAAGGCTTTAGGGAGATGGTGAGATGCCAGTTATGAACTTTGTATTAGTGGATGGCACATCGAACAACTCTGCTACATGGTTAGTCGCTTTAATGTAAAACTGATCATCACATGGTCTACAAATATTTGATGAACTATATAATGTGATGTCTTGTTTCAGAATGTAGATTCTTTATCCATCATGTGTTAGGATCTTGAGGATGATGTGGAGTGAAATAGAGGGAGGGAAGGACTCAGAATCCTCCATTCGAGAACGGATTATTTGAAAGAATGCCTTGATCATTTTTTTTGCTGAACTTTATGTGGTGATGCTTCGATATGATTCTAAAAAGCACCAAGGAGTTTGAAGTCTATATGCTTTCAATCTCTCTCTCTCTCTCTCAAAAGTCTCTTCTTTTCGGTTTTTGGTTGGTGCTACTGTTTCTAGCGTTATTGGTGATAAAGTTATATGTCTATAGCATCTTTTAGAAAATTCAAGATGTTTCGAGTCAAGGTTTTTGTTTCTTTGATGAGTAGCTTTCTAGATTAGTTTATGCCATCAGTTCCCATAACAAATAATAACTGAGCCAAGAACGATCCTGGATTTCTGACTTCCTGCCATAACTCCTATCTTCACCCTCCATGCCATTAAGACTAAAATCTTACCTCACCCTGACAAATACTCTGTTCTTTGTTGCAATAGAAGTGCACGTATTCATTATGTCGGGATACTTGTTTGGATGATCGCATGACCCCTACTAAACCATAAATTGTGAGGGAATTTTTTCGTGCATGCAGGAAGCATCTGATGATTCGGCATCCATTTTGCTGATCCTCCTGTTAAGTTGTTTGAAAATTAAATTACAATTTTTTTCAAAAATATAAATGGATTTATGTAGATAATATTAGGCATTAATGACTCACAGGTTTATGGAAACGCATATTGCAGAGTTCCATCATCTGTTACACACACACCCATGATTAACATTTCAGTAATTTAACAGCTTTTTCGTGATATCATCTACCGATGGTGACCTTATTTGAATTTGGTGTAGCATACTAGCAGATTTCTCATGTTGTGCACTGGTTTGTATGAATAACAGCATCGTACGGTGAATGTGTGGGGAGGGGGGTCTCAAATCCGTTTCACCGGCCATTCCAGGCACATCAGTTATGCACAGGCTAAGGTTTTGCATTACTTATTGTATTAATGCTTGTAGTCTGCATTTTGAGAGTTGTCTTTTCCTCTTGTTGTTTTTAGTTATGATTTGCATCCTTGTATTGGCCAAGAGCAGGCCTCAACCTTCGAGGGATCGTTCATGTACAGCAGCTGCTGTCGTTGACCTTCTTACTGAATTGCACCAGATCTGTCCCATCTTGATCTTGATGAACCAGCTGAAGCCTTGAATGATGCTTTGGAGATTCTCCTTAGTGCACCCACAGATCTCCGTTATCCGTAGATCCACACGAACTATACCAGCAAGGAGAAGGGGTGCTTAATGTTGATTCCATCAGTTCTTTTAATGGTAGAAGCTTTCATTGTTTTGTGCATTTATTGCAATTGCCCTTAGTTCCTTCATGAATTCTCTCTTTTGATTGAAAGATTTGTTTCACGCTCCTTGTTATTGCTTTCCTTGGTCTTCAAAAGAGCTAAAAGGTAAATCACATCTTATCAAAATAGATTTGACTAACGTATGTTTTCCAGGGGCAATTACTTGTTCAGACATACCATTAGAAAGCAAGGTCAAAGGATGATATAATTGGATTTCAGATATCCTTCCCTGATTTCATTATACCTACGATTTTCTTTTTCTGTGTGCATCTTAGTTGTTCGCATAATATCTCCTACGGTTGAAGTGCTAAAAGCTCAGCAGCTGCTTTACTGTGGGACTCCTGAACTGTTACAGGGCATAGAAGTTGTATAGTTATGATCCTCTAAACTGCAGCCAGTAAACTTGAGCATGTATTGCGGAGAACGAAAGCTGTGGACTGCAAATCGTCATGCCAGAAACCTTCCTCATGATCACACTGGATAGTTCGTGTATCGAAGATCAGAAAACTGCAAGTTTCGGATGAAGCAAAAAGCGGAGCAAATAACAGAACAACTTGGAGAGGCATTCTTCATGCAAAATTGGGGTTGTGGGACATCGAAAGAAATGGTCTGAGTTTGTAGACCTGCTGGGCCGACCAAGGTCAACTATTTAAAACCTTGGTGGCTTGAAGGGCGTTTCTTGCAACAATGAGAAGGTCAAATGGAAAGCCAAGGGAAAGGCCATTGGCCTGCCTGGTTGGCATGAGCATTGGCAGGAAGAAACTACGGAAAACAAGGAATCGAGAAAAGAAAAGACCCAAAAACGAAACAGAACCGTCGGATAAAGGAGAGGATCTTCAAGAGGGGTTTGGCTCACGCCATTGTGGCCGACTGTATGTTGCTGTTTTGCGTCTCTCTTGCTCTGCGATTAACAACTCCATCCATCACTTCTCAAACTTTCCTTGCACGACTGCCGGCTTGATGCTTCAGTTCAAGTTTCGTGTCCCGTGTCGTTTCATACGTATCCTTGCGAACTTTAGTTGTCTTCGTTTAAATAGCGCGGGAGTGGCTCCGCGCGAACTATCCAATGGGAACTCGAGCGTTTCGTTTTGCCTGGTCAGCCAAGAGAAACCCAAAGGGAGGAACAACCCTGTGTGAGATCTATCAATCGATCGATTGGATTGAACCGTGTGTGAGAGAAAGAAAGAGGAAGAATTGATGGCAGATCGATCCGTTGGAGGAAGAAAATGAAGAAGCAATTAAGGATTGCTCATCGACAATCTCGTTCATGAGATTGAATTTTATCAGTTTGAATTTCCTCAGCATGTCTCCCTTGTAAGCATATCTCTCTCTCTCCTCAAGAATTCTTGCGGGTTGTGATGGATCCTTGAGGTGAAGGACACAATGATTTGAGCTTCTAGGGTTTCGTTTGAACTATACAATTGAGATGCATTTGTGTGTGAAACAGAGATATCGTCCTTTTATGACAATTTTGTGCAACAAATGCCTTCATATGGGTTTGTGGTTAGGCTTTGCTAAAGAGCCGGGGTGACTCAGTTACGTGAGCAGATTTTGTCATTCTTTTCCATAAGGTTGCAGGTTGGGAATGACAGTTATCTTTAAACATCTCTAAAGATGCCCCAAAAATATGATCTCATAGTTGCAGTTAACTAGGCAAGAAAAAGTACTAAAAAAGGAACTAATTTTATTTTTTCAGGACAGTTATACAAGAAACCAATTCTTTCTTCTTCTTCCTTCTGATAAGCAAGAATGAGGTTCTTATCCCAAAGGGGGAGGGGGAGGAAAAATATCAACTAAGCTTAGGCTGGTGTTTGCTGGTTTTCCAGTGTTCGGGAGTTGGACGTCCCAGATTCGGGCAACCGAACTTCTTCCTCAATCATCCTCACCACCTTTGCTGACACACCGCATGGCTATCTGCAGCATCTGCAGTAGCTCCTCTTCAATCCCAGGAATCTTCGTTAACTCAATGTCAAACACCTCCGCGGTCCACTCTTCCCGTACCACAGACTGCACCCACCGAGCCAAATCCATGATCTCTAGCCCTCCATTGCTGCTGGAACCAGGGATCGGGATGGGAGCCTTTCCTGTGAGAAGCTCAAGAAGCAGAACTCCATAGCTGTAGACGTCTGACTTTTGTATTGGCTTCCGCATCAAAATCACCTCTGGGGCCCGGTAGCCAACATGTCTGGGGTATGCTTGAGATACAGAAGGTACTGGCGCCACCAGTCCGAAGTCTGATATGGCATCCATAACCGTTTGAATTGATGAATGCATTGGATGATTTTATCTTGGAGTGGACGAACCTCCCACCACTCATGGATGCAAGCAATGCCTCTTGCGACACCCAAGGCGATTCGAAAACGTGAAACCCAATCAAGAGGAGACTTATCAGCACCTTTTCACCCTGCATTCGATTTGCAAAAAATAAACAAATCAACCGGAAAGGCATATCCTAACGCTCAAGTAACAAAATTAAGAAACAGAAAGACGGACCGAGAAGCAAGCAGTGCATAGTGTTTATCTGGATCAATTGGTATCTTGAGTTTTTCACCCATGGCATCTTCTGGATCAATTAGTCCTTGCAAGAGGAAATGAATAGAATAACCTGTTGCAAGTATTGCCTTCACTCTTCATGCCAACAAAATTACAAATGGCATAGTTCCTCCCTTTCATATGCTTTTACTTGCAAGCATCAGCAATTAATATGCCAAAGAAGTTCGGTGCTTAAGAAAGGATAGATACCTTATTATGCCAGGCCAGACCACAACAAACCCAAATATCAGTCTGGACCTAAACCAACAAATAATTCCTGAATCTGGTATCATCTACAGTGGAATTTTATAAGTGAAGCTGAATATCGTGAAAAGGTTGGAGATAACAGTTGTAGGCATAAAGAACATAAACTGATCGGGTCATATACCACATTTAGATGCAGACCTGATAGAAATGTAGACGTGAAAACAGCAGTCCTTTTGGTCGGATTAACAAAAATTACTATGCTGGCCAGATCACCTCCATTTTTTCAAGCTAAATGAAATGCAAGTGCGTTATGCTAGGTGTAGGTGTGGTTCAGGCTATGCCTAGATGCCCAAATGGGATGAAACAAGACGAATTGTACAGTGCCTGTATCAATCTGGCTGCCATCAGCTTTGCCCGCTCAAACTAGCGATGGAAGAGCGTAGGCTGCCTGACAAAACATGCATATGATTATAAAACAGCGCACAAAAAATTCCAAAGCTAGAACGAATTTTAAATAATCACTTGTAAATGACTTTGCTCTTGTATATCACGATAAGCACAATCTGATATTCAGCGCATCATGTATCATCTGTTTCACATTGCAATAATTTCTCATCTGAAAAGTATCATTTCTTTCACATTGCAATTATTTCTCAACTGAAAAAGTGAGCCAATTATTCTCTTTAACTTGATACGTTTGCGGCAAGAACTACAATTTGGAAAATGCTCGAGACAGAACCTGTCTATTTCGACAAGTAATGTACCAAAGACATACTTAGCACCGTCCGTCAAAATTAGAAACCATACAAGTTGAACAGGACAAAAATTGAGTCACAACAAAAGGCTAGATATAAAGGTTCAACACACAAGTATATCACAATATTCACAAAGATAGAAACAAAGTGCAAAGCATTTGCAGAATTTTTGGCACTTAGACTATTAAATGGAAAGAGGGTTTGAGTTTCTGCAGAAAACCGCATTCAGTAACAGCACTTGTGTGAGAGGATGCCTGCAGAAACTCTAAGGACAGCAAGAAAACAATATCTACAAAAGATAAATCTAAAAGTGCAAAACAATGTATGACCGAAGTTTCAAAGATTTCCTTTTCAACTCAATTTATTATCTATCTTCCCTAACTACTGAATGAAGCCAAGTCCTATTTTCAGATTGATATATAAAAGAAAAAGAAAATACAAAAGCTTGACGTAGAAAATAGTCACCAAAAACTGCCAGCATACTGGACACTACCAGCTTAGATGTTTACCATGTAAGAGAGTTGCTAAGCTTCCCATGCTGAAGTAATCATAAACCAACAGTTTCTCGAGCTTGGAGTAATAGTAAGCCCTTAGAGGAACAACATTATCATGCCTTATGTTTCCTATTGCTTCCATCTGCTGTTCAAACTCCCTCTTTCCTATTGTCACTTCTTTCAGCCTTTTAACAACTACTGCAGTTGCATATTCAAGAATAGCCTTATATGATGTACCAAAGGTACCTTTGCCTAAAACTTCAGCGGATACCCTTAACAAATCCTCCAAATCAAACCCCATGGGATTTCCTTGGAAGAAAACCAGCTTGTTTTTATCCCCTTCCTGATAATCCTCATCCTTGTGTCCCTCTTTCTCCAATTTCACACTCTTCTGCTTTCTCTCAGCAGGAACACTTCTGTCCTTTCTCTTTAAGCAAAGCAGCATTACGATTGCAAGTGCAACAAATACCAATATACAAGCAGCAATTGCAACAGCTAAGATAGCGGAGTTCCCTAGCACTTTTGAACTCTCAGGAGGAGGAGCAGACTAGGTGAGGAGACTGGTGTGTTGTTGAAAACAAGGTTTTTTTCCTTCAAATGCCCAATATGGCAGAGTTCAGGATGGTACCATTCAAATGGTTGTAGGATAAATTGAGGTAGAGTAGATTAGGCAGGTCAAGATCAGGAATATTTCCAGAAAGCGAGTTGTTTTGCAGGCTCAAATTTGTAAGTTCTGTTAGATTTGACAGAGATGGTATGCTACCATTGAAATTGTTGTTGGCAAGATTCAAAATGACAAGCTTCTTCCATGTTGAGAAATCAGAAGGCAAGGGACCGAAAAAGTTGTTGTCCTGGAGGTAGAGGGAAACTAATGATGTAAGGTTTAAAAAATCGCTAAGGGACCAGATAAGCTGTTCGATCTAAGACTAAGGATCTGAAGTGCACTCAGGCGACTGAGAGTGTTTGGGATATCTGACCAGTCAATCCGATGCCAGGCAATTGGAGAGCCATAGCTCTGCTTTCATCTGCAGTACATATGACACCAACCTAGTTGTTGCACACCGGGGAATTCGGGCTCCAATTGAGGTTTCTAGCATGAGGCATATTGCTGATAAAATTAATTAACGCATTCTTATCTTCAACAGGATCGCAACTCATCTTACTGATAAGGAAACTGAGCAATATAATTACAACAAAGAAGGGCACTACTGTGCTCTCCATCATAATCAATTGAAGTGGTCAACTTTGGGACTCAAAACAGACACGATATTGCAGATCTTCTTCATCAACATTTCCCCAGTATCGTGATGATAAATGTACAGTATTTTCTTATGCGCAAAAAACACCACAACAACTACAACAACTAAGCCTTTTCCCATACTAGACGGGGTCGGCTAGTATCTCCATACTGGCAAAGAATTCAGCGACACCAAAACAAAGCAATCTTCAGCCCAATGAGGAGTTGCTTCCAACCAGTGTTCCACCTAATTTTGCCAAGAATCTAACTTGTCAACTATGCCCATTCAATCATTGAAGTAAGGAGAACCACCAGACACCAACTGCAAGGTTAAGCAACAACAACAACAACAACAACTAAGCCTTTTCCCATACTAGACGGGGTCGGCTACATGGATTCTTTGTTTCCACAGATCTCTATCGTGTGCCATGTTAGCAGTTAACTCCCAATAAGCTAGATCATTCTTTATTGTTTCTTTCCAACACTTTTGTGGTCGTCCTCTACCTCTTTTAATACTTTCCAAATTTAGGTTTTCTAACCTTCTTACAGGTTCTTCTTTTGATCTTCTTTCTATATGTCCAAACCATCTTAAACGATGTTCTCTCATTTTATCCTCTATTGGTGCCACTCCTAATTTGTTTCTAATAACCTCATTATGTATACGGTCTTTTCTTGTATGACCACTCATCCATCTCAACATCTTCATTTCTGTCACAGACATCTTTTGTACATGTTGATGATTAACTGCCCAACACTCAGAACCATAAAACATGGCAGGCCTAACTGCTGCTCTATAATATTTACCTTTTAATTTTAATGGTATCTTCTTGTCACAAAGAATACCTGATGCTCCTCTCCATTTTAACCAACCAGCATTAATTCTATGTGTAACATCTCCATCAATTCTTCCATCACTTTGAAAAATTGACCCTAGGTATTTAAAACTTTCCTTTTGGGGAATGCAATGCGTGCCAATTTTAATTTCTATGTCCTCTGAAGTAGCCAAATGATCAAACTTACATTCCATATATTCTGTCTTTGTTCTACTAAGTCGGAGGCCTTTGTTTTCTAATGTTTCTCTCCATAGTTCCAATTTTCTATTAACTTTTTCCTTAGACTCCTCCACTAATACAATGTCATCTGCAAATAACATACACCAAGGTACTTCATCTTGAATATGTTTTGTTAACTCATCCATCACCATTATAAATAAGTATGGACTTAAAGTTGATCCTTGATGTAACCCAATATTAACTTCAAAGAAGTCTGTCGTTCCTTCATGAGTCCTCACACATGTTTTTGCACCATCATACATGTCTCTTATAAGGTTAATATATGTCAATGGGATACCTCTTTTTTCCAAAGTTTTCCAAAGAACCTCCCTCGGTACACCATCTCAACATCTGCAAGGTTAAGATGCCTGAAAAATTAAAAAGTAATGAGATTTATGCTGCAAACAGGAAAGGCAGAAACAATACAACAACGCGAACTTGCTCATACATTTTGAAAGCAATCAGAAAAGCAACTCAATCATAAGAGAGGAAGAACTTTCCTGGTCTGTAAAACGACAAACCCAGGTCGACCTAGTCAAACAATGAACAAATACATGGGCAATAATTTTTTTCTGTTACAACGGGAAGCCGAAGTCATGCACCCTCCAGGAGTCGAACTGCTGCCTGAAGCAAGGACGTCAGAGTGCCCATGTAGAAAATAAATTTCTAGAATTCTTTACGGTTCCAGGTCATTTTTGACAAAAATGAAATGAAAAACAATTGAAACCTACCAAATTTCAGTATTTCACTCTTTTAAAACTGCAAAAGATGCGAACCACATAATCTTTTCCCTGAAGCAGAAGAAAATTTAAATTCCCAGTTACCTAATGGAGATTCCAAAATGCTACTTGATTCGACTTTCAAAAGTTCGGTCGCAACCAGAGCAAGAATAGAGACACTTGGGAACAATCTGAACCGGACTCGGAAATCTCAGATCGGAAAGCCAAGGCAGCCAGAGGTGCAAGCAACGCCGTTAGGAACGCAGACGAAGCAAAGTTGCTGTAGAAAGAGAAAGCACTAGTCCAGTTTCTCTTCCAACCCAAATTAGACCGTTTTGCACATGATCAGAGCGAGGGCACCGGATTTCCGACGCACCGCCTTACGTAGAGAGAGAGAGAGAGAGAATTTACCGTTAAGCGAGCCACCATCCGATACCGGAAGGCGCAAATCCAGGAATCTGGCCATTAAAGCGCTTCCGCACACTCGGTCCGGGCACACACACATACAGATTCTACCGTCAGCAGGATGACATCCGGTACGTCTAACCGTGGTGCAAAAAAGGAAGCCACTCGCTCCCATATTCGCTACAAGCATGTAGGCAGACAAATGTAGCCGTTAGCGAGTCGCCGTCCGATTCGTCTGCAGGTATCGGTGGCGTAGAACCAGGAAGGCAGTCACCGAAGAGCTCCCGCGCATTCCATCCCACACGCACATTTTACCGTTAACTAATCGCCGTCCGGTTCTTTTCATAAGTATTCCGGAGCGCAAACCCAGCAAGGCCTCCATGTCCGTGTGTGTGTGTGTGTGAGAGAGAGAGAGAGAGAGCTGAATCTTACCATTAGCGGGTATCTGTAAACTCCGCGCCTGTGAAGCCAACGCGCAAATCGCCGAATGCCGCCATTAAAGCGCGCGCGCGCGCAAGCGCACACACACAGAGAGGGCGGGAAGTAAATATGAACGTTCCCCGATTTGGTCTTCCACCGGAAATGCCCCCCCCCCCTACGGCTCACCCTCCACTCTTGTGGTTTAAGGCCCGCCTTATTTTTTTATGACTTTATTGACCTCCCATTTTTTACGCATAGCATGCCTGTCAGGTAAAAAAAAATTGTTGGATTTGTTTTCGGGTTTAAGGCAAATCAAAACTGGGCATGTCAAAACGACCTAACGGGCCCAAAGGGTCTGTCTGGTACTCGCATGTCAGTATGCAATAGTCCAATCGACATACACTTAGATCCCAGCAAGACATAAATGGTTGATACTTTTTTATCGAGCAAAGACTTTGTTCAATTAAAAAATAAAAAATAATTTAGCTTATATTAAAATAAAGAATCGATGTAACTGGTGAGAAAAGACTCAATTGTTGTTGTTGGATGGAGTAAAACCAACCCTCGTATAATTTACTTTGCAATCCAATTTTGAAGCTAAGTTTGTTTCTTTTCAAACAAAGATGTCACCAAATATTCAACGACTCTGAATTTTAATTCCAATACAAAATCAGGTGACCTACACCGGATTCTCAAATGTCAAGCTCTATTTGCTCTCTAAACTGCGGCAGCCAAGTATAAAGTTTTATGTATATGATGTGATGAACAAGGGGAAATGGTTAGAAACAGATGGATCGCTACTTTTATATATATATATATATATATATATATATATATATATATATATATATGATCGGGTTGTGTATCATTTATTATTTGCATTCCGCTTCCGATACCCAATTGTTGCAAATAATATCCACCGAACTCATGGGTTCTCTACTTCTCTCTCTTTCTTTTTCTCTAGTTTTTCATACTTGTTTATTGGAGCTTTTTTTTATCGTCTTTGTATATATGTAAACCATCTTAAATGATTTTCTCTCATTTTATATTCTATCGGTGTCTCCTCTTATAACAAAAAAAATCACTTAGATTTCACAAGTCAAACATAAATATCCAACAAATGTGAAATTTTGGTGAAAAAGAGACACCCTCCCTCTCTCTCACACACACAAACACACATTGCCGCTATTTTACTCTCATACACGATGTGTCCTCTCTTTCTCTCTTCTTCCTTGCCTTGTTTTCATGCGTTTTTTTTAATCTTTTTTTTAATCTTGAACTAGTTTATCTGCCACATGATAATGTCACCACTCTATCATCATAATTGAAATGTCCTCAAGAGGTCATCCACTAGGGTGGATTTCTTAAATTGGTAAAAAGTAGGATTGTATGCTAAGGCCCGTATTTGATGATGTGACAGGTTTACAAAAGTTTCAGTTTCATAGGCTCATGCTTCATAATCAAACACTCTCTTATTGATCTTGGTTGTTGTGGTATAAAGCCAAATGCTAAAATTTTGACCTTGTATCATTACCATGCTTTTGAGATGTAATGGAAATTATTGAGAAGAACCTTTAATATATTTTTACGTGAATTTATAATTATTTATAAAAGTTTAGATTATTGTCATATTTGACGGCTTGAAATGCACTCAAGGTGATAATGAAAATACTTAAAATGATTTAACATTTCTTTTTGTGAATATTGGAAATGCACATAAGGTGTTTATAATTTTCTTTAGATTGTCGTCTTGTATTTTTTCTTTATGAACATGAGAATAGCTTCATCAATCTTTCTCCATCACTTTCATTTGGAATCCAACCAACTACGTCTGAGGTCTTCTAATGATTTTCAGATATCATGCTTGAGATTGCTTACTTAAGGCCTGAAACTACGTATACTCAACTCATACAGGATTATCAGTGGCCCTAAGGAAGATAATTTAAATGATTTAACATTTCTTTTGTCTATTCTTGCTACCAAAGTTAATATTAATTTAGTCATGACCAGTCTCAACCGGAACCAAACTGAGTCAAAAACTAAAACCACCAGAACCAGACCCAAAACCAGGAAGGAGTAGGTTCCAGCTTCTGCAAAACCAGAACTGGTGATCTGGAACCGCCGGTTTCATAATTTTTTAATATATATTTATTAAAATTCATATTTTTTAATAGTTTTTCGGTTCCAAATGATTTAGAACCTAAACTGGAACTGATAGATCCAAACCGATACCGACACCGGCCATATCTAGGCTTATGCGACAAGACTCCTGCAATATGTGGTACCAAAGACAGAGAAAGATTGAAGGTTCATGTTCCAGAGCATCTATCTTACAACCGGGTCAGCGTGTTACTTGGGCACGACACATTTTCCCTATAGAGGACCATACGTGTGTGTATATGTGTGTGTGCACGTACATGAGCATGCATGTGTGTATGTTTTGCGTTGCGGATGAACCTTACGTTGAAGGAGACGGAACTTTATTAGTGAACTCCATGATTTCATGTTGCATCATAGTGCCATATTTCGAATGTAATAGCTACTAGTGGTCATACAACTAGTAATAGTCACAAAATCAACGATGTGAACTTTGATAGAACAAACCTTATCTCCCAGAAGATGATCTAATTGACAAAAATTCAAACTATGCAATTTAATTTGAAATATATGGTTATTTGCTTAATTGTCCTTCGTGTCGTAGTATGCTTATTTAATTAAAGTATTTGTCTCAAATACATATGAAGAATGCTGGCAACTAGTTCGATTGAATAGTATTCGAAAATGCTCTTCTGGTTCTGGTTCCATTATTCGACTAGTTTGGCTTCAATAAACGAATCTGAGCTCAGATTTAATTGATTCTTCATTAAGAACATCTACGAAATTCTTGAGTTTGGCAAAATTTATTGCCACTCATTTAGTTTTTTCTTTTCCATTTTTTCTTTCTTTCAATACCCACGTAAATGTAATGTTCTTAGAAGTCTTTTGGGACGAGAGGATCTCTCAAAATCGAAAGAAAGGAATTTATTTTCACCGAAACTCATTTTTATCGTCAAAAGATCCCAAAGAGATCCCGATCAATCACACCTACAACACGTAGAAAGAGAAGCTTTACTTAAATACCGCGCGTCCACTCTAGAATTAGAAGGACTCGTAATGGTAAAAGTGAAACTTTAAAATCCGAAGGAAGGATCAGCATACCCAAAATTGGAATTTCGCAGACGAGGAGTCGAGAGGTGGAGCGCTCTCCCGCCCTTCTCTTTCTCTCCCTCCGAAAGGAAGAAAGTGCAAGAACGAAGAAAGAACCCAGTCATCAACGGTCCATCTTGAGTGATCTCTGCTGCAGATTCTGATCGAACGGACTCGAATGAATCTTTGGATCGACGAAGTATCTCTTCTGGAGGACCAAGCCGCAGAGGGCCGGGGTCGTCGTCTCGGTCGGACCTTCCTCGCCATTATCGGAGTTATCGTCACCGTCTTCGTTAACGGAGGAGTCTTTCTTCTCCGTCTTCTTCTTCGTGCATACGTCGCTATCAGTCAAGTTCTTCCCTCTGGAACCGTCAGCACCGTCGCAGTCGTCGTCCATCAACCAACCGTTCCACTCCGCAAGAGGGCTAAGATTCCGTCTGAAATATTCGCTTCTTGCCGGAGACTTACCCATGAGATCCCTGTATCCGACTGCAACGTCGGATCACCACGTCATACTTCCGATCTTTCCGTCAATTATCATTATCCCGACGTTGAGGACACCGTGGAATCGACCGGAGGGCCGCCGGATCTGGAGAGCTGCGAACCCGGCCCCCCCTGATCCGGCAGAGAGCAGATTGGAGACAAGCGCGCGGACGGTGCCGACGACGGGGTCAAAGACAAGGCCGACCGCATATATCTCCACGGAGACGGCGGAGTTCTCGTCAGAGAGGAAATCGTCCGTCACGCCGAATATGAACTTGTCGTTCCAGGTCGGGTTCTCTTGACCGATGCGGTCGATTCGAGTCCGAAGCTTCTTCTCCTGGCGGACGTAGGTGACGGCGTAGGTTTGCATCGTCCGGTGGCTTCCAACAACGTTCTTGAGCTGCTGCGCGGAGATGAGATTCACCTCGAGGAGGCGAGTCCGCTCCTCGCCGGAATCACGTTGACTCCGTTGCCTCAGAAAACCACTAGGGACTTTGGGAGCCATCTCAATACAAGACGCTCCCTTCTCACCGATACCGCTCCAAGAACTCCCAGAAGAAGCAATTAGAGCTCAAAAGAAAACGATAACTAGAGGGAGAGAGAAAGAGAGAGAGAGAGAGTAGCAGGTATCTGAAGACGATAAGTAACGCAGTCTGGGAAGGAAAACTACGGTGGTCACTGACGGAAGAATCTAGTTCTCGTGAAAGTCAGAGTCGGAAGTTAAAAGTGGACCCTAATTCGAAATGGATCGGATTTTGGTAGATCTAGGAATCGAGTCCGGAAAGGATATCGAGCAACCCGCCTGATGGATTCAACCGGGTCAGGAACCGGTTGAAACTAAAAATGATGAAATCAGAACCGGATAGCACCCGGTTTGTTTCCGGTTTTACCTTTCTTAAAATTGGATCTGACCCAAAACCGAAATTGGTTATTTCAAACAGTCGGTTTTAATATTTTATTTTTTTTCTTTGGATCTTAAAGTTTTTTCTTTATATTTTACTGCTTTCGAATGATTCTAGATTTAAAATAGAACCATCTTGAAACTGACGGTTCTAAGTTTCGGAAAAACTGGAACAGATCGTGTCTATGACGAGGCTAAGGCAAATGCCATACCACATGTGTGCTACATATATTGAACTCAAGATCTTTAACTTAAATCACCCCTTAAATTCCTCATACTGAATGTATCAAGTAAATAACATTTAACTATGGTTTTGTGTTTGATTCGTGAACCGTATTGATCTTAGATTTTCGAGCGATATCAAATAATACAGTGAGAGAGAGGAGGAGGTTAGAACCACAAATCAAATATGCCTCAAAACACACTCTTGAGACACAATTTGACTATAACCGAGTTTTTTAGGGAAATTAGCTCAGCACTAGCCCAAACTGTCACAACATTATTCATCTTGACTTATCTAATTGTACTCGAGTCCAAATTTTGACACGATAACTGACTTTGTTCTTGATGGTTTGGACATGTAGAAAAACAACTAAAGGATGCACTCGTAAGAAAATATGAAAAACTAGATTGTGAAAATGTTAAAAGAGGAAGAGAGCGACCACAAAAGTGTTGAAAAGAAACTATAAAAAGTGATCTACTTTATATTGAGTTAATTGCTAGCATGACACATTATAGGGCTATGTGGAAACAAAAAATCCATATAACCAACTTCATCTAGTATGAAAAAAAGGCTTAGTTGATGTAGCCGACCTCATCTAGTATGGAAAAAGGCTTAGTTTTTGTTGTTGATCCGACTTTGCTCTTGATATGTGTTCTTCTTCACTTAGAGATGAACATTCAATTACACCATAAGAAACCCGATAGTGGCGGCGATTGATGGCGGAATGACTAGAATTGGTGCATTATTTTATTTGATTTTATTTATTTTTCGTGGTGATTCCGATGTATCAACGATATCATCATGTAGATCTTGAAGAGACGAATTGAACTACTTATTTGATTCTTATTGACTTTTTGTTAGAAGGTGATTGAGCTAAGTTTTTTTTTGGCTTTCATTGTTCCCAATGATTTTTTGAGTAAACCTTAGTAAAGTCATTGTGCAACTAGTTCGTTGAGCCGGTTTGGTCCCGGTGTGGTGGGTTTAGACTGATTTGGTTTAGGACCCAATACTAAATGTAAAAGATAAGACAAAGAATAAGATAAAAAAAAATAAGACAATACTTCCTCGAGTCTGTGATGTGTGGTAGTGCGTACACAATTGTGGTTTCATATGCTTCTCTTAGAGAGAACTTCCTACACTCTTGTCCCAGGGATTTAACTTAGACCACTTAAGGGCTAACTCTCACCTAAGAGTCTCTTCCTAACACTCAAGAGTAGAGTGAGCATAAATTGGTTTGAACCGAGTTACAGGACCGAACCGAGCTGCAATTTCTCGTTCAGTTTTAGTTCCATAGGATCCAGAGAAAAAAAATGAATAACCAAATTGTTAAACATTAAACTCATAAAATTCCACAGCCTCCCCTTCCTTGAGCCCTAGTTTCTTTTCTCCGCCTCTCCCTCGCCATCCTCCGGAGTCTGCACACTTATTTCAGTCCATTTTCTAACTTCTTTTCTTTGTTTTCGTTTTAAAACAACCGCCCTTAATTTCATAGAATATATGTTTGCTTCACCCAATTATACGTATAAATATAAAGAAGATACCAAATCGTAAAAATGGTTGCAAGAACTCATCCAAGAGCTGTCACCAACAAGGATTTCACCACCCACATGGAGGAGGAAGAGGGAGGCATGGACAATGCTGAAATCATATATATAAATGCATAATGTTAATGCACCATTTACATTCAAAGGTTTTGTTGTTTTGTTATCTCAACCGCTAATCTCAAAAATAAATGGTATAAATGTTTATGGATTGTGCACTATAAGATATTATATATACAATGATTAGATCTGTCCACCATTGATACATGTTCACTCATATTTACCTATTTCTTTTGAGTGATACGAGTATAACTTAAATGTTTTAAGGAGTTTGAAAAAAATAGAAAGGATATTTTTATTATACTCATATCACTTAAAAGCAATGAGTGGTCACGAGTGAGTAGTGTTGGTGGGTAAATCCAATCACTATAATATATATATATATATATATATATATATATATATATATATATATATATATATATATATATATATATATATATATATATATATATATATATATTGTGTGTGTGTGTGTGTGTGCACTAAAAATCAAGAAGCACATCAAACTTAATTGAACCGGTGTTGCTTGTACAATATATTCCAAAGATTCCATTCAAAACAATACGATGCACTGGGTGCAAAATATGGTAACAAATATTCGGTTCCGTGTAGTACTCAAGGATCATACCAAACCCGATTGGTTAATCTGGATAAAAACTCTTGATTTTGAGTTCATCCAATAACACACCTCAGCTAACCTAGCCGATCATGACCTGCATCAAACTAAACTAGGCAACAATTTAAAGTTTGTTTGGTTACTAGAATCGTTTGGAACGAACCGGACCTACCCTACTTATTCCCACTTTTTTCTTTTTAGCCGAAGCCCAACTCCACCCACATAACGGATCACCTTATCATCCCAAGTCTGAATAAAAGAGAAGGATTGCGTTAGATAACTGATCGTTAACGTAAAACTTTATCAATTATTAAGGGGGTGCAATGTTTTGAGCATGAGCACACTAAATCCCGTTCAAACTCCAAATTTAAACATGCTTGAACAATGAGTAACCTTCTAAGAAGTCCTCGTGTTGCACCCTTTAACCAACCCCACTTAGTGTGGGTGAGGTTTAGGCAAGATAAGGAGACCGAAACCTAACATGCACAAATACACCCCTCGTAGTTGAACTCCAACAAGGGTGACAGAGCACCTGACAGTGGAGCTAGTGCTGAAGGTGTTATCATACAACTGTTAGAACAGAACCAAACTGGTGGTTTGATTCGGTTCTAGATGTCTGATGGTTTGGTTTAATTAGGTTTTAGCAAGAGAAAGAACCTGTCGATTCAATCCACGGTTCTAATGTTGCAACCCAACGGTGAGAATTGAATCCAACTATTATATATATAAAGTTTATAGTATATATAAATCTTGATAAGTTCATACATATGAGTTTATAATCTTATATACATATAAAATATAGAGGGTAGCTCCAAATAATATGATAGCATAATATATTATATTTTGCAAAACCCTTAAATAAGTAGGACGGTTTATATTCGAACCAAATTGAAATTGGCGGTTTGGTTTGATTCTATTTTGGTCATGATTCAATTCGGTTCTCTAAAAACTAAGAATCGAGACTAGGAATATGGTTTGAGGTCCAGTCTAGAACAGAATGGGTTGAGAATGCTCCCTGCTGTGGGGCCATGCCTTGGATATTCTTCTTCGTTATTAATAATTCAATATATTTGATGTTATTTATTTGATACAATTAAACTATTCCATAAAAGAACAACGTTTGGGTTCAAGTGGGTCGAGTAGGGGGGCCGAGGGTGCAGCAGGGTTTCGAAAGCGGCGGGTGAGGGTAGGATGATACCCAGCGTGGCCCGCCCGTCGCCGCCTCGTACGTCGCATGATGGGGTGATATTTTTTATTAAGTAAAATTTTGTAAACGCTACATCCTGCGGTCCAACAAGCCAGGGAGGGGAGAAAAAACGCCGAACGGTGACGTGGCGAAAGCGTAGTGGACGTCTGTGGGTCCCACGCGAAAAGGCGCACCAAGAACGATGGCGCCGAGGTCGATGACGTCATCCGTGGGGAAGCGAACCCGCTGAGGGGTCCCACGGCGAGAAGGAGCCCTTGTCAAAGCAAAATGACCGTTTCACCCAGACGGCCCTTCCTTCCCCCAACTCTGCGGAGCATATTTACGGTTTTGCCACCAGCCGTTTGGTGACAAGACGCTCCGTTTGAGTGGTATCTATATGAGATGAACAATTATTGTAATGTTGAGAACATAATCCATCTAAATCAAATTGTAAGATTTGTAACACAATTTAAGTACACGAAGTGACTTCCAACTAAGAAAATCTTCATAAAATCGGTACTAATTGATTACTATGCTCATTAATGAGAAAGTTGATCATTAAATGAGGCTTTTCTTTAGATTGCAAGATAATTATGTAGTATTAGTTCCTAGGTTCTATTTCAAGCTTATTTTAATACCTGTTATTACTGTTCTATAATCTCTATTTAAGTCAATGGAATGAAACACATTATAGTTTTGTTTAGAGTCTTTTTGTTGTGTAAGTATCTCTCTTCTCCTTGTCTCATCTAGTTTGAGTTTAGTGACGATTATTAGGTTCATTGTCCTTATCAGTTTCATATATGACAGAGAATTTTTTGAAAGGCTACAAACCATTGCAACCAAAATGCCTAACCACCATTTGATTCGCATCAATACTCTTTCTCTCTATATATATAGAGAGGGAATGGTTAGATCTACTCACACTTACACTTCTTCACTCATGCTTATTCATTATTTTTGAATCAGCAAACTAGTGTAACACTTATAAGATGCCAACTCTATTAGATAAATTGGAATGATCTCGTTGTATTAAATGGATCTATTGTAGGACTCAAAGCAATAGCTCAATCCGCAAGGTATTTTGATGGTTCCATGCTCTTGTTGTGGGTAGGGAGATTGACACTTTGGAGATGCATGCTTATCTATATGTGCTTATCCATATGTTAGGCTTCGTTTCCCCTTGTTCTAAACAAGGGTCTTTTGAGTGGGTGTTTGATTACAAGACTTAAACCGCAACTTCACTTAAGAGTTCTCGTAGTAATTAAACGTGAGCCTCAACATACAGTGAAAATAAGGGAGGATTTCAGCTCCGCAGTCCGGACCTTGTAATCAAACACCTACTCAACGCACCTAAATTTGAGGACTTAGCTAAACCTTTCCGGCACTATATGTACGCTACAACCAATTCTTCTCACGAAAAAAAAACCCTAAGGGTTATATTTGTCATTTTCTCAGGAACTTTGAGTAGGGACGCCGTTACTTACATCGTCCTTGTGAGCTATCTAAAGTATAAATTGGTAATTCATACTTTTTATTCCTTTCTCTCTACAGCCTCCGCGGGCTCCGTCTCGCTCTCTCTTCTTACTCGCTCGTATTCGCTTCCCTTCCTATTGGAGGATCACGCATCCACACCCTAGCATCTCTCTCTCTCTCTCTCTCTCTCTCTCTCTCTCTCTCTCTCTTTGTCTGTCTGTGTGTGTGACAAAGGATCAACGGGTTGCGGATTCTTTGTAGCTGGAAGAGGCGATTTGTTTGGAAAGCTGAGGTGCGTTCTTTATTTCTTTCTTCATTTCTTACACTAAAATCTGCTTTGTTGTTGGTCTCTTTAAGAAACGTTCTCTCTCCACCAGGAGAAAATTGGATTTTGTATCTAGTTTGTGTATCTTTGATTTTAGAAGTGTTAAGCTCGAGTATTCTTCCGCGCATGTCTTTGTTGAAGGGCTAAAGGGCGTTTTTTTTTCCGCAAATGTGATTTCTCCTCTTATTTCTCGTCCAGTTTGCTTTTTTCTTTGGGAAATCGGGAATTTCGGGTTCTTTTCGGCTCAAACCACAAGTATTTATCTCCTTTCCGGGCACGCGGCTTCTATTAGGATTTGTCTAGCAGGTTTCGATTTTGTAATCATTTCCCCCTTTTTATTTTCCTAAAACTATGTTCAGTTTTATATGCCTGTCTTTCACAAAGAAAAATATCTTTAAATTTTTTATCTTTCCTACTCAAAGGTTTTCCTTCTTGTGTATCTCGTGGCTTAAACTGTCTTAAGGTTTCTTGTGTTGAGATGTCTCCTTGTGTGAAATATCATCTTGAAATTTCTTGTTTTGGCGTACGTAATCTCGAAATATTAAAAAACGGACCTGGCTATATCTGTACGGACCACGGTATGAAATATTTCACCTTGTTTGTGCTGAAATAGAGGACTTTTTGAGGTTGACTTCATTCTGAAGCTTTTGTGATCACCGCACTCTCTGCATGCTAAGATTATACGTTCAACTTATCTTAGTTTGTATTGTTCTCTCTTCTGAATTCGCACGATTTACGATTAATCTCGTTTCAAACCTCTGCTTAGCGTCGCTCTTCTTTTTTGTTTCTAGTATTTTTGTTCAGCGAGGTATATTTTATAACGTTTTACTACTCATTTTGTTGGGACATGCCTTATTCTCAATTTATTCTGTTTATATGTGTGCTGGTGTAAAGAATGATCTGGTTTATATTGAGTTAACTGGTTTAATGACACGGGCTCTGTTGAAACAAAGAATCCATGTAGCCGACCCCATTTAGTATGGAAAAAGGCTTAGTTGTTGTTGTATATGTGTGCATGTGGACTGTGGTATTTGGTAAATTGAGAAGAATATCTTTGGAAAAGTGCTTTTTTGATGGTTCATCGTTCATGAATTCAAGAATCAATCTTGATGCAGCTTTAAGTTCGTTATTTTGTGCGTTTTGATTCCTAAGTTTTCTTGCAAAATGCTTGGCAATCTCTCTTTCTCAGTTTTTGTGGTGGAAAGTTTTTCTTCTTTTGCAGTCACTCTTTCTTTTTTTTAAGACTGTATTGGAAAAACAAGCAGGAACTCGGTTGTGGGTTTAACCTTTTCAATTGTGAAATCTATTCCTTTTCTTTTATTTGTGTTCTTGAATAGTTATTCTGACTGATTGTTTGACTTGAAGGCATGTGATATGGTTTACTTTTTATTTTCTTCCTACCGACGGTTCAGGAATGGGTGGGCGTCATATCAGTAACTTTGGAATGATCTTTCCTGTTTCAAAAGGATGGTCAAGAGATGCTTTTTTGCTCTAAAAATTTCCTTTTGCCTTTCAAATTGCTGTGCTTTCTTTAAGTTTCTGCTTTATTCAGAAATTCATGTTTCCCATGTCATTGCCATGCTCATAAAGTATTTCTCAGGTAACTTAACTTGAAACTCTTTACCTTAAAGTGTCAGCGAGATTTCTATATGATTTTGTTTGTTTTCTAATGTTGTTCACTTTGCTCTTGCTTCCAAATAGTTAATACTTTTTGAGTCTTTAATTTCCCCTAGAACTTTTAACAATTTATCATTTTCATCTTTTTTCTCCAACAAGATATGCAATGCTAGAAGTGGCTTCTTTCTTTATCATGTCTTCTGTTTGACATGATTTTGGAGTTTGATTTTTGCCTGTAATGATCTTTTTTATCAATGGCATGGTATATCATGATGCCAGTTAGGAGTGCAAAGTTATCCACTATATAGTAATATAGCTACTATATTGCTGCCAAGTCTGTGTCATTGTCATCACCATTATATTTATTTACTATAATAAAACAACTTTTTTTCTATTATGTTATTTTACAGTATACATGTTTCAAAATCTAATCTTTTGTCTCTTCTAAATAATGCAGTTATTTAACATGTACTTGTATGTAAAGCGAATATGATTATATTTGTTATGTATTATTTATTATTTATTTGTTAATGGCATGTAAAACGCACATAATAGATTTTAAAGTAGGCAACATAATGACTATCTTAGTTGTATAACTTGTTACATACTTATGTCTTGTATTATGTGCAATTTTTAAATGATTATTTGGCTAACACATTATTATTTGAGGCTTCAAGATCTAGTTCATGACATATATTTTCTTGTTCCTAGCTCTGTACTCCCATAATCTACTATGTATCATTATTACATGAACATGTAACGTTTATAGTTTTTATCATTTTCCATTTATTTTTTACTGTGTAACTTTCATAGTCATGTTTAGGTACATGTTTATGAATCTAAAACATGTACCTAACATATTTATGAAATGTGTTAGGTACATGTTTTAGATTCTTTTCAGTTAGTTGCATATTTTTGTGTACCTCTGAGCATGCTAAATGTTCACTATATTGGCTCAAATGGTATATTGGGGTCAAGCACCTAATACCCATTATCCGCTATTAAATGAGATAGGCAATGAACCTCTGCTTGCCATTGTCTCTATGAGTCTAGGCCATTGTTTGATTTTGATGGTTCACTCTGATTGTTTTAAGTTCCAGAGGAAGTCATCAAATGAGTGGTTTCATGTTTGTGCCATATGATTATTTGTTTATTTTTTCCCATGAATCTCTTATGTTCTTATCTGCTTTAACCTTATTTGTCATTGTACATCTCAACTTATTTCGCAGTTAACAACTGAAGGCGCTCTCCACCGATCATTCACGTCCTATGATGACCATCCATACCCAATGAAGATCTAAACCAAGAAAGTTGAGCGAACACTTCAGTCCCGTGCTTAATTTTAAAGAGATGGATCGCAAGGACACATCTGGATTTGTCAGTGGAGGCTGTTTGTGCTTCATGGAGTCAAGTGTTCTCTAACATATAGCCGTCTTTTCTTATTTATTATTTTTAAAGTCAGGAAGTCAGGCAAGCTGCACCACTTGAGAGTTAAATAAGGGTTATATCAGGGTTGCAGCTTCATCAAGAAAGAACTCTTCAATGAATCCTGGTTTCGGGTTTCCAGGGCATCCCACATTTATAAATGCTTTTCAAAGTTTAAGCAAGGTTACTGATACAGTCTTAAGGCTGGACCCTGCTGGTGCTTCTGTATCTCAATTTCCATTCACCAAGGGTATTAAGAGGAAATGGAGTGACGTTGCTGATGAGTCTTCTCCTTTCCTCGGGTTAGGTCGCTCACCTAGTTCTTCGGAGACAAAAGAAAGTTCAGAGGCTTGCACTCTTACTTCAACCAAGGAAACTACAGATGGTGAGCCCTCCATGGATCTGGGCCTGAATTTTCACCTTCATATTGGCAATGACAAGAATGCAAATCCAAAGGGACCTTCACCTAAGACTCATGTGGATTCAATTTTCCACCTCCAGTTGAGCCTTTGTACCGGGCTTGCTGAATCTGAAATCACGAGTGTCAGTCCAACCTCGGTTCACAACCAAAGCAGCCCTGAAACTGTTCTTGGTGATGATGGTTCAACTTTGTTCTGGAAGTCTGGCACTGGTCTGCTCCCCATGGCTGTGGTACCTGCTTCTGGGCGAAGCTTTGATCTCAACCAAAGTTCTGATAATTCTGATATTATGCAGACTGCTCCAGCATTGTCAGTCATGACTCTGATGTCAAAAGAGTCAGCTGCCTGTTCTTCTGGGCTCAATCAACTGGGTGCCGGTGGTGTAAAGACTTGTCAGTTTGCAGGATGTAGGAAGGGAGCGAGGGGCGCTTCGGGATTGTGCATTGCCCATGGAGGTGGCAGGAGGTGCCAGAGAGCTGGCTGCCATAAGGGTGCCGAGGGCCGGACGGTGTACTGCAAAGCACATGGCGGTGGCCGGCGATGTGACTTTCTCGGGTGCACGAAGAGTGCGGAAGGGCGCACTGACTTCTGCATTGCACATGGAGGTGGTAAGAGGTGCAGCTTCCCTGGAGGTTGCACCAAGGCAGCCAGAGGGAAGTCAGGGTTGTGCATCAGGCACGGTGGAGGCAAGAGGTGCCGAAAGGAAAGCTGCACCAAGAGCGCTGAAGGCCTATCTGGACTGTGCATTTCTCATGGAGGTGGCCGGCGATGCCAGTTCCCTCAGTGCATCAAGGGCGCTCAAGGCAGCACCATGTTTTGCAAGGCGCACGGTGGCGGCAAAAGGTGCACCTTCCCCGGGTGCACCAAGGGTGCAGAAGGGAGCACTCCGTTGTGCAAGGGCCATGGGGGTGGCAAGCGGTGTGCCTTCGAGGGCGGCGGCGTGTGCACAAAGAGCGTGCATGGAGGAACAAAGTTCTGTGTCGCCCATGGCGGCGGAAAGCGCTGCATTGTGCAAGGGTGCACCAAGAGTGCCAGGGGGAGAACGAGCTTCTGCGTCAAGCATGGTGGCGGCAAGAGGTGCAAGTCCGAAGGATGCGGGAAGAGTGCACAGGGGAGCACTGATTTCTGCAAAGCGCACGGAGGGGGTAAGAGGTGTTCATGGCGGCATAACGGAGTGCCTTGCGACCGGTTTGCAAGGGGAAAGACTGGGTTGTGCCAGGCACACAGCGCGCTGGTGCAGGACAGACGTGTGCATGGTGGCGGCAAACTCACTCACGCATCTAAGCCTCTAATCGCGCGCTCTGCTGCCGCTGCTGTACTTCGCTTAGTTAGTCTGCAACTTCCTGTGCAGACTTGCTTGCCTGGTGCCGCCACTGCTAGTATTGTTTCCGTGCCGGAAGGAAGGGTGCATGGGGGCACTCTGATGGCCATGATTACGACGGTCAGCAGCTTAAAGCAGGGCAAATGACTTCTCTCAACCTGCTCCTAGTCTCGTTTCTCGCTGGGTGCGGCAGCCTGCAGCCTATTGCTGGAGTCTCGTTGAATGTGGTCGTTCTTGTCAAGATTATCGTGTCGTGGTGCATGGGGGCACTCTGATGGCGATGCTTACGACGGTCAGCAGCTTAAAGCAGGGCAAATGACTTCTCTCAACCTGCTCCTAGTCTCGTATCTCGCTGGGTGCGGCAGCCTGCAGCCTTTTGCTGGAGTCTTGTTGAATGTGGTCGTTCTTGTCAAGATTGTCGTCTCGTGGTGCATGGGGGCACTCTGATGGCCATGCTTACGACGGTCAGCAGCTTAAAGCAGGGCAAATGACTTCTCTCAACCTGCTCCTAGTCTCGTATCTCGCTGGGTGCGGCAGCCTGCAGTCTTTTGTTGGAGTCTTGTTGAATGTGGTCGTTCTCGTGTCAAGATTGTCGTGTCGTGCTTTGAAAGGGGAAAAATAAGTAAATAATTTAGAAAATAAAAAATAAAACTGTCGTTTGAATTTGAGACCTATTTAATTGTTCCATTCATTGATTAGCAGAAAAGGCCAAGCTTTTGCAGAGATCCTTCTGATTTTCCCTGATATTATCTGCAGGATTTACATATTACCCCGCTGGAAAGTGACAGGCATAATGTATACAGGTGATGGTGGTGGAATGGCCATTGGTGTGACGTGGACCACGTTGTCTGGGTGGAGTGAGATTTTTTCTTTCTTTCTAGAGACGTATCTGCAGCTAACCAAGGTCTTCTTCTTCCTTTAAATCGATGGACGGAGAGGCCTCTGCATTGTATAGAGGTCCGATTCTTTTGAACCACTTTGATGCCTTTTCTTCCTTTCTGTCAAAGTGAAATACCGAACACTCAATCTAGCGGGGCCACCAGAAAACCCCTTTTTTCATGGTTATTTGGTGAGGGAAAAGGGTAAGCATTTGGATGCATCTGGAGAAACATTTTCTCCTCCATGACAAAAGTCAGTGATAAGTCAGTCATATGGTCACCATCCATTGGTGATAAGAAGATCGCGGGATCAAGTGATAAGCTTTTAAAATAAAAGCATTGCATTTTTTTTTGTTCTGGTTACAAGAATAGGTTGAAGCCTAACACACATGCACCCTCTGGGAGTCAAACTCTCCACCCGCAGCAATGGTGCTAGAGCACACTACAGCGATGACCATTTCACCATTGCACACCAGTCTTGGGAGTTTATGGTAAAGTTGATGGTAATTTTGCTTTGTGCTTCTTAATGGCCAGTCTCATTGACTCACTTCTAGAGCCAAGATTACTAAAACTTTGCTTTTTTCTTCAGCATGGCATAGACAGTCTCATCCCTCATTGTCAATTGTGGCTAAATGAGCCTAAAGATGGAGCCAGTTTGCAAGAGAGAATGCCAATGCTTTTGGAGTTCAAGTTCAATCATAAAATCTGCACATAGAAAACAAACGGAAAGTACACAACAGAATAAGTAATGTGCAGTATCTTCAAGGTGTAATGCTTAATTTGCTACAGTCGGATTTGACTTTTCAGATATAAGTGGTTGATAGCGAATTTTCTCCTTTCATGAACACAACCAACTCTTAGACATCGACAATTTTAACATAATCATAATTTTCTATTGTTCTTTCTACATACAAAAGAATAACAAAGACAAACTTAAAGTTTATAAATCATTGAACTTAGAGAGTATAATATAAACTTGATACCACAACGCATAATACAAACATGCTTCGTCTCCATAATTGTTCCATATCATAAAAAAGATGTTAGTTCAATCCATCTATTTATAGATGATGATGAAGTTTTTGTTTGGAGTCATCAAACATTGTTAGGTGTGCTCGTGGTCTCATTGTGTGGGGTCACCTTCTCAATATCCGTGCAAAAGAATACTTCGTCATACACGCACCTTGATATTTGTATTATCTCAAAGAGTTACAACTCTTAGACGAGTGTCGGGAAATTTTATATTATTTAAGAAATTGTCCAGCACCTCATCTTTTGATTTTTTACGGTACCCCTTTTTCAACCATTAACAAAAAATGCCCAATCAATTAAAGATGTTAGTGATTTCAACTGGTCAGGCTTGTAACTAATTATGTAAAAGTAGTAGTTATGTCAGATTTAATAGATATACATAGTAATCCTAAATTTCATCTTACTAACAATATCATTAACATTATTTAATAATGATAGTAATAGATGGTTACTTTCAATTATTAGTTTATTATTATCATATTAACATATTATTATTATAACTATTAACTTTATTATTAGATGTGATTTAATATGAAATTAGTTAACTGTTTTAATGTAAAATATTAATTAACATTTATCACAAATTTAGAAAACATTAAACTTAACATATTATAAAATAATATGGGAATTGATATCGGTTAATATTTAAGTGAAATATTATATATATCAAACATTAAACAATAAATATTTAATAGCCATGTGACAAAATATGCGCCAATAGACGTGGCGGGTGGTGCGAATGTGGCAATTGATGTTGCAAGTTAATGAAGAATCTACCATGGCTGGCTGCTTGGGAGCATATTATGCTTAAAAACTGCAATATCCACTACATGTTAGCTAAATCTAATGTTATAATTCAACTGCTTGTTTTTTATTAACAGGGAAAACCATTGGAACTACAAACAAAACATAAGGTGAAGTATGTGAAACTTAAGCACATATATATCACAAGAGAATACTTTTTATAAAGTTTCTTTTTACTTTCTTTTATCCAAACCACTTCTCGAGAAGTCCCACTCTACTCATGTAATGGAATCTCTAGCGGTGGACTTAAAGATTTTTTTAGGACGAAACACATTTGTATTTTATATTCACAAAGTACTTGTATTTCTTTATAATACATAATAGCATACCAATCAAATTTTCAAATTTCGGGTGACTTGCATGCTTAATCTTATCTTAAAGCATAACTGGTCCCAAACCCAAATGGAAAAGGAGTGCTATGTTAGGCATGATCGGCGAGAAATGCATCGATCTCCATGTCGAACTTTAAAGTTAAGTATGCTGGACGAGAATAGTATTAGAATGGGTGACCTCACGGACACACTAGCATCTAAATCGTAAGGTAAGATGAGGGCATGATCGATACCAGGTTCTAGAGGAACTGGATCTTCACTTTTGGTCCTTACTGTTCCAAGTTCCATTATGCAGCAATCCCGGAACTCGTTGCTGGCACCACGAATCAAACACTTTAAAAGACTCTTTTGAGGGTTCCGTGGAACAAACAGGACGAACCGTTCTAATTAACTCCCCACCACAACCCACCCTGCGCTAAGGCGGTTGTTCTTGCTGCCTGTGTGCTTCTACCGTTTCAGTCTCGCATCGCATTTCTTATTCTGTCGGCGACGGACACTCACAGCGAAGCGGCCACTAAAACAGCAGGTGACCTCTCTCTCCATGTGCGTGTGTGTGCCTTCTTAGCTAGGGATTTTAATTGAAACTGTATTTTCAGTTGATGGGCAGAGGTCCTCGATTTGGTCTGTGAGTTGCTTTGGGTTTGTAAATGTTTATATATATTATTGCTTAGTTTTATGGTCGCGTTTCACTTTTTTGACTCTTGGATTGAGGGTTTGTCTGGCATTCTTTGCTTCCGAAATCGTTGGTGCTCTAGAGTGTGATTGAGTGTGCCGTTATCGAAAGTTCCGCTTGAGAGTTACGGTCATTTGGGTGGCTGTTTCTTGTGGTTACGTGGGTTGGAGGGTTTCCCTGGATTTTGTGGGCTCTGTCTTTCTTGAAAGATTTTGGTTGCAACTGGTCCTTTTGGTTAGGTATTTCCTTTGCTTGAGCAACCCCTTGGCGACTCTCCTCTTCACCATTTTTTTACCATATTTCAAGTTAGCCTTTTATCTATTATGCTGTCACCTACGGCGCTCACATTTCGTGACTCTTTTTTGACAAGGAGATCCCACAAAAGCCCTTACTCTGATAAGATTGGTTACATGTAAAACGCTAATCCTTTTATACCCTATATGTCGCATGTTGTGGACATATGCATAGCCCAACTTTATTGAGAATCTTAGTATTGTCAGCAGTATCGCATTGTGCTGATTGACATTTTGCACACAATTTTTTTCCTGAAAATTTAGTTTGTTTGCTCTCTAACATTTTTTTTTGTTGACGTCAGAGTTTCAATTGTCATATTACCCCATATAAGATGTACTGTTTCTTGATAAAAGAAATCGATATGGATAATTTGAACCAACAACAACAATTAAGCCTTTCATCATACTAGATGGGGTCCACTATTACCATAAAGCTCGATCATGGGCCATGCTAATAGTTAACTGAACATAAGCTCTTTCTTTATTGTTTCCTTTCAACATCTTTAGGGTCTTTCTTTTCCTCTTTTAATATTTTTGCCCTCTAGTTTCTTACATCTTCTTACCAAAGCTTCCTTTCGTCACCTTGATGGTTGAACCATCTTAAAGACTTAAATGATTTTCCCTCGGTGTCACTCTCAATTTGTTTTTGGTAACCTCATTATATATACGATCCTTCTCAATTTATTTTTGATAACCTCATTATATATATGATTCTTACTTGTGTGATCTCAATATCTTTATTTATGTCATGGTCATCTTTTGTATATTGATGATTAACTGCCCAACACTCGGAATCATATAACATAGTGGGTCTAATGGATACTCTATAATATTTACCTTATAATTCTGTGTAACATCTCCATCGATTTTCTCATCGCTCTAAAAAACTGAGATTGAGGGATGCAATCAATCTGAATTTCTATTTCATTTGAAGTAACCAAATGGTTAAACCTCATTTCATATGTTTTGTCTTTGTTCTACTAAGTTGGAAGCCTTTACTTTCTAATGTTTCCCTTCATAGTTCTAATTTCGTGTTAACATTTTCCTTAGCTTCATCAACTGACACAATGTCATCTGCAAATAACATTCGCCAATGTAAATAAATATAGACATAAATTACAAAAGTGATGAGGATGAATGCAGAACGATGCTAGCATGTAAGTGAATACCAGCACAATTGATTTTTCAATGTTTCTCCTCTTTGAGAGGAGCGCCAGCCTCCACTGTGGATCTCCCTGTGAAGCAATTTGACTTCTGGATGCACCCTAAAGGCTAGAGTGCATTAGCATGTTATGTGCCACTGTTGTTGTCATTAGTGACTTTGCTTGATCTGTTCGGTAAGAATGTGCAGCCAATTCAGACTCTGATGATCGTGGACAAAATACTTAGCCCATAGGTTGGTCTGAACAATACTGGCAATCCTTGTGCTAAACTTCTAAGATTTTCTCCATGCTGAGGTCTTGTTTCTACACAGGCAACTCTTTTCTCAATGGTCATTCCACTGTTCCTCTCGATTTGGATGTTTGAATTGGTTTCTTTGTTTAGTTGGATATTGTACGTCATCACCTTCTAAACTAATATTCTCATATGATGATAGATCATATTGGTGACTATTGTTCAATCCTGGATTTTATTCACAGAATCTCTGGTGCATGCACTTCTTGTGCAGATGAACTGATGCACACTTTGTTCTACTGCCAAACTAGCCACTCAGTGTAATTCCTCTCAACAAAGTGTAACCATTCCATTCCATTCATTCTTTTTTTTGCTACACTGGGGAGGCTGGAGCCAGATGCATGCCCTGGTCTTCAAACTCATGGCCTTCAACTTGTGAGGAGTTGAATTGGTTTTACGAATGTAGAAAAGGAATTCTTCAGGAGCCCATTGCAATTATGAAGTGTAAACTCAACTAAGCTGCGGGAATTATATTCATTTGCATCCTTGCGATGTGTTCTATTTGCAGCTCATTGCACTATGATGAGGTGTTTTAGTTGCAGCTCAAACTGAGGAATTACATTTAGTTTCCTTTGATTGCATTCTCTTGTTTCATTGGAATTTAGGATAAGAAGTAGGCCTGAATTTTTAGTCTCCTTGTTGACATGATCTCCAATTTGAACTTTAAATTGAGCTGGAAAATTTATCAACTCACACTGTTGCAACTTTGTCTTCTTCATTTAGTGATAACTGCAGTAATATCTGAGAGCTGGTATGCCTGACAAACTTCAGTCCTAGAACTCTGTTCTTTCCTAGGTAGAGGGTTGTTTATCTGGATTTAAATTTCTGAGCAAATTACAAAACAAAATGTGCACCTTTTTATAGTAACTTAGAAGTATTTATTTTTCCTCTCTTACCTATTTCTCACCTGGTTTAAGGTAGTTTGGATATATAGAAAGAAGATCAAAAGAAGAACCTGTAAGAAGGTATGAAAAACTAGATTTTGAAAGCATGAAAAGAGGTAGAGGACGATCACAAATGTGTTGGAAAGAAACAATAAAGAATGATCTACCTTATTGTGAGTTAACTGCTAACATGGCACATGATAAGGATCTGTGGAAACAAATAATCCATGTAGCCGACCCCGTCTAGTATGGGAAAAGGCTTAGTTGTTGTTGTTGTTGTACCTATTTCTCACCAATTTAATTTTCCGATGAGATCTGCACTTAATTCTTCAATCGAGCATCTTGTCACAGGAATGTCAATTTGATCTTGGTAACCTCAAATCAATTCCAGCATTGAATTTAGGAAGATTCATTAACAACAAGTGCCTGTTGCACAAAGTACGACTCCCCATACTTAAGTAACAATCCTTGCTCTTGTCTTTCAATGCTGTAAACTTCTCTTACCTGTCATCTTGCTGTAACCATCTCTTATACCCAGCTTCACACTTTCTGCATTTACTCCAAACAGTGCTAAAGTGATCTGCTCAATGTTGAACCTCTTACAACATTGGTAACTGCAGAACCCTTAAAATTGGTCTACATTGTGGTCACATCTTGCAGGAAACATGAATCACTGTCACTCGAACTGACATATTATAAATTCATGATTCCTTGAAAGTACTTCCCACCTCACTTAATCTTGCCTTTGGAAGTAAGCAACACTGTTATTGCCACTACCTAGAGGGACCACTTTTCGTAGAATATGAAGTGGATTTGGGTAGCTGTAATTTCAGAATTGATTCATCCATGGAAGTGCATAAGTTTAAGGTTTGAACAAATAATAATGGAACTACCACAGATTTTGATATGGTTGGGATGGTCCCAAGAAAAGACCCATTTTGAATACAAAGGAAAACCATAGGTGTTGGGTTGTCCCTTGTTGAGGTCAGTTGGTGCTGAAGTTGTAATTTCCAGCTGGTCGGAGTTATACTCATAAAACAATGGGAATGACAACAATGATGGAGTGATCGTGATCCTGCTCTTCTTGTGATCTTGATCTTCCTTCCTTCGCCACATCAGTTCTGGAGATTCTTTTGTCACACTTAGTTCTACTGCCTTCTTTCCAATCTGCAGTGCCATCACCTCAAATATTTGTGGATGGTGTTATTTTATCTTCTTTTATTAAATCCTGGTACGGATGTCAAAACAACCAAAGTCGCCATGTTAATCTCTCATTGTTTTGTGGTGTTCATATTTCACGACCATGGAAGGTCTGTCTGCCACAAGTTTCACATCCCAATCTGTTCTATAACCACCAGTCCTCACAACCTTTTCTGTAATCCGTTCCTACAACAGATGATGTCGATTGAAGGATTAAACTCAATGAGATTTGCTTTTATAAAATATTTCTCACCACCACAGTGAAGCACTATTGAATTGCTTTAACTGCAACCAATGCTGATCACCAGCTAAAGTCAGTTGCTTAGACCCTTATCTGCCATCAAGTAACTGGGATACTTTGGTTGGTTTGGTTTGCGCAAGAAAGCATGAAGTGGTTCTGTTCGTCCATTTCATCTTGGTTACCCTTGTGAGGTAGGTGCAACATTTTCTAGCACATTTGGTGTACATGTATATTAACCACAGGGCACCTTTTGAGAACCTTACTTTTATTGCCTTCCCTACACCATTCGTTGTACTGCATCCACCATTGATCCCTGGAACCACATAAGGTAACTTTTCTCAAGTGCTTCACCGTCAACCATTCTTTTGATGAAGCTTTGTCCTCCTTGAATCTCTAGAATAAGATATATGACTCCACCCATTCACCTTAGTAATTGGTTTCTTTGTTAATAAATGTAATATGGAGATGCCACTATGGCAGATTGTGCTACAGAACTTGGCAGTTCTTGAATTCATGAAAAGAAGACAACTAAGTCTCTCACAACCAGAACCGTGTCAACTTGTGCAGATCCTTAGCTTGAATTACAGAAGAATGACGCAAGGCCAGTGGTCTCCAACCTCTCATCCAATGATCAGATCATCTCTCTCTTCGGTGTTTCTCCCATTCAGCAAACTATTTTTGCGTTTCTTTGATATTTGTGATGATACAAACAATTGCATCGCTTGCAAATTTCATATAGGGTCACCATCAAATGTTTGTGTTTCTGAGGAACTGCTGTTATACCACATGAATTTGTTTTTCCTCAACGTGAATGAATGAATGGAAAAAATGGTCAGGATGGATGGGAAAACAATGCAAAAATCGAATAGAATAATGACTTGGTTGATTTGCTTAACATAGCTCCTCTTTGAGGAGATGCCTACAAGGGGGTTCTCTCCAAGAGAAATTGATAATATCAAAATCAAGACAGGCCTAATTCTATCAATACCCAACCCAAATAGGGCAAGCGTAGCCTCCACTACCCTGTGGAGCCCATTGCCTGTACCTAACTTGCCATGAACCCTGACTGACTAGAAATTTGGTATTCATAAGGCCTCAGTATATTGTCTAACACTAATTGCAAGCACGATAAGTTCTTGTTTTTGTTTTTGAACTCGGGGCTTTCCGATATGAAAGAAAATTGTTTAATCATTGCCTCATATTAGTCGCATTCTCTATGTAGCAGTAAACGACATATCATGGGAATTGATTTTGTTGTTTCCCCTTCTTCCTTGGAAAAATTTTGCGCATTCTGAAGTCATGGTTTTGTGTGTAAGAAAACCGTTTAAGCATTGCTTCATATCACTTGTATAACTCATAGTATGCTGCATTTTGGTGAATGATCTTGATTTATTGGTTAGATGCTTCAAATGTGGTCAATGGTTGTTTTTCCCTTTTGTTGGAATGAAAAGTATTATCTTACTTAATTGGCCATACTGTTTTCGTGTCCTTTGGATCTAAAAGTGATCCTTCTCTGCGTTCAGGAATTCTGCTGAAGAGTTTTTGCAGGAAGAAACAGTATATTCAAAATGCTTGGTGTGCCACAAGGAGCTGGAAATGCCATTGTTGCGTCTCAGAGGCCAGCAATGGAATGGACTGTTGCTCCCTATTCCTCTAGCCAAGTATCAGGCCCCAGCGAAGGCCAGACAACTGGGGCGAAAAGGAAAACTAGCTTGGAATCGCCTATCATGTTGCTTACGGGGCATCAGAGCGCCATCTACACTATGAAGTTTAATCCTGCTGGAACCGTTGTTGTATCTGGTTCACATGACAAGGAAATTTTCCTTTGGCGTGTTCAAGGGGACTGCAAGAATTATATGGTCCTTAGAGGTCACAAAAATGCAATTCTGGATCTTCAGTGGACAACAGATGGTAACCAGATAATATCTGCAAGTCCTGATAAGACATTGAGGGCATGGGACGTAGAGACAGGGAAGCAGATCAAGAAGATGGCAGAACACTCCTCCTTTGTAAATTCGTGTTGCCCTTCGCGAAGGGGTCCGCCTCTTGTTGTCAGTGGATCGGATGATGGCACAGCCAAGCTTTGGGATCTCAGGCAGAAAGGAGCCGTGGAAACGTTTCCGGACAAATATCAGATCACGGCAGTTGGTTTCTCTGATGCATCTGATAAGCTCTTTACTGGTGGAATTGACAACTTGGTGAAGATATGGGATATACGTAGAACTGAGGTCACCCTGACTCTTCAGGGGCACACTGATATGATAACTGGCATGCAACTGAGTCCAGATGGTTCTTATCTTCTCACAAATTCCATGGATTGTTCGTTAAGGATTTGGGACATGCGTCCTTATGCCCCTCAAAATCGTTGCGTCAAGTTTTTGTCTGGGCATCAGCACAACTTCGAGAAGAACTTACTTAAGTGCAGCTGGTCACCTGATGGAAGCAAGGTCACGGCAGGAAGTGCTGATAGAATGGTTTATATTTGGGATACAACTTCAAGGCGTATCCTGTACAAGCTTCCCGGTCACAACGGCTCAGTGAATGAGACTGTTTTTCATCCTACTGAGCCCATCATTGGCTCATGCAGCAGTGACAAGCAGATATACTTGGGAGAAATCGAAAGTAATCCTTTCTATCAACCTCTTCCACAATGAATTTGCAGTTGGGGACAGACTGCTATATATCTTAGCTATGCAACCCTTTGATTTGCTTGTTTTTTGTTATGCACATGCGTATGTACTTATTCAGTCATATGAAATTTTTAGTTTGAAATGTTGATTTTCTAGGATTCAGTTGCGTCTGTACTTGATTATTCAAAAACCATGGGTTAAGTAATTGAGGAAGATTAACTTTGTTGAATTTTGCACTTTAGTTTTGAGGAATGAACTTAAGCAACCTTAAGAGTACGATTGGAGATGCTGATTGTGAAGTGACGAAGGGTTGGTATATCCGTATGGTCTTCCTCCCATGCTTTGCTGCAATTTACTAGTTGATATTTCTGCTTTTTTTATGATATTCTCTGATATAATTAATGTGCATTTGCCATTCCCTCTGGAACTAATGTCCAACTACCGACTCCCAAGGCTGGAACTGTACAAACTATTGCAAGAGACATGGTGAAAAGCTCTTTAATACCATACATTTGAATAGAAATTGGTTATGCACTTTTTGTCAATTGTTTTACCAGTCTCTGTACTGGTGGAATTATCATTAGCAAAACTGAAACCAATCCTTTTCCCACACTAGTGGGATCAGCTACGTGGATTTTTTGTTGTGATTCTGATCTAACTTTGGAGATACCTACATATATCTCTAAACAGAAACATGACATGATTAATGGTTTGCCTTCAAAACTTTAAAAAATATTGCTGTTTGTAATATCTGTTGAAATTATAGCTGTGGAAATCTTTCATTCTAGTAGCCTTTGACCATGCCTCATTTGGCAGTTGTAATGACCTGCACTAAAAGTCCTTATTTCTTGTGTTATGGAAGGGCTCCACTATATTTGACAGGGAAAATACTTGAGCTGAGTGTAACTTGCTATGGTTGATCTGTCTCAGCAGCTACAGTCCTCGGGATGTGACGAGGATCATGATTGGGAGAATTTGTACTTGTCAAAACTGATGGCAGTGCAACTTCTTCATAGAAGTGCTCTGGTTCCCTGTTGGTTTGATCTATTGTTAGCTTATGCTTATGGAGGTAGATTTGTGATGGTTTTTAATGGGTATAAACCTCATAGCAATATAGACTCCTGAACTAAAGAGAGACCTCACCTCCTGAAGCGAAAATAAATTGTGAAGGATCGAGCATGGCTTGTCTGCGTGCTATTTCTTCTGTGTTTTTTGACACTGAGGCGGTGTTTTAGGCTACATCACATCATTGCATTTTATATGCTTAAACGTCCTGAATCAATGTTCTTTTCCTCTTGTTTGAAGCAGTGCAATCTATGTCCCATGATTATCGTGTGAAGTTGCAGTTCGATATGCTTTGCTTGAAGTCACCGAGAATACTTGTATATCCCTTATTTCCTTGTACAACAAGCTACTTCTTGCATTATACAGTTGATGATCCCATGTATGCACTAACATAAGGTGGTCTTTTCTTTTTCAATTGGTAGCTGATATACTCATTATTCTTTCTGAAAGTTGATATGATCCAGCAGGGTTTTGTTGATTATAATAGCATTTTTCTTCGAGAATGCTTGTTATATGATATAGGGTCATTTGGAGTGTGCGTAATGATGAATAAGCTGATCATGTAATTGGCAGGCTTTGAGACACTCTTTAATGGGTTTTCTAGATTGTTAACATATCCATAACAGACTTGTGCTCCAATTTAAGCTTTGCCGCAATAGCTGACGGATTATTAAGGAAAATAATTTTTGAACTCTATAAACTTCACATCAAAAGCAATGACCTTTGTAAAACAAGCAGGCTAATGTCCTCATATTAGAAAAGCTTTCGAAATTTAGAGATTGGCCCATGAATGATAGAGGTTAGCTGCACTACAATCTGACTTTCGTGTTCTTTGTTTTTCTTAATTGATTGAGATTTCCGTAACTTTGCCATGCTAGTGCTAGGCCTAGATGCTAAAGGAGGAGGATTGCATTATGTTTTTGATAGCAAACATAAAACTTTATCAGATTTTTATTATGAATTTTAGATTTTATGATACTTTAATTGGGGCATCTCCTTTTAGCAACCCGTTGTCTAGTCTCAGGGGAGAGTAGTAAGGGCTTCTATATCTTTATATAATTTCAGTATGGACAGTTCTATGGGTAAGAAGGCTAGTTCTTGATAACAAGAGGATGGCAACTTGATTAACTTGTTTGAGTCTGGATTCACAAAAACTCTATTTTAAATCTCGTGAAAGAACAAAATAAATGAAGAAACGGCTAGTTCTTGATAACAAGAGGATGGCAACTTGATTAACTTGTTTGAGTCTGGTTTCACAAAAACCCTATTTTAAATCTCGTGAAAGAACAAAATAAATGAAGAAAATATAAAATAATCTAATTGGATAACTTACAGGTACCTGATTTTCGTCGTCCTTGATCATTGTCGACCTTACGGACATTGGTTGACTGCTAGAGTTCATGTGTGCAGCTCGTAGCCTCAAAATACAACTGATAATGCATTATTGTGCAAAGATTTTGGAAGAAATTGCTTCCCTTGTGAGGTTAAGGTCTTTATAGTTATCCAGTCCCTCCCTCCAGGGAAGTTCATCTCTTCTCTTTTTACGCGCTTTGCATCGTCGGGACTCAAGTTTGGGGCCAGTACAACAAATAGGGCAACAGTCATTCCCTGATAGGAAAAAGGATATGGATCCAATTCTTAATCCTTTAATACTAATAATAACAAGTGAGCATTGAAAGAAATGATTCTTTTTTTGGTGAGAGGTCAGGGTAGCACTCACTTCACTGTATCACTATCCTTTATTTATATTATATATATATAGAGAGAGAGAAATTAGTAAATGAACATATGGATACATGCTTAAACATTTTCTACTTTTAAAGATCTCAAATGATATGTTTAAGCATGTATTATATGTGCATGGACTATGCTCTCTTTATATATATAAGGAGAGAGAAATTAGTACATGCCTACATGAATATGAATATATGCTCTCAAAGATCTCAAATCAATGATAAAAAATTTTAAGTCAAAAAGTAATTTGAATTAAGTGTATTTATTACAGAAAAAAATATAATCATTTTTTTTGAAATTTGAATTTCAATTACTTGAAAAAGCATGTTTAAGTATGGATTGATGTGAGCATGGGCTATTCTTTCTTTTTCTCTCTCTATAAGAGATTATGTACAGTATATCAATTACAGTTTTTAGTTTTTATGACCTTCACGCCTTTATTACTATAATTACAGCCCAAATTACAGCAAAAAATCATCCATTTCAGATTAACCTTCGCCTTGGGCCTAAACCAAAGAAGCTGGTGAAGTCAAGTCGAGCTGCATGCGGCGGGCCTGAACCCAACCCTGCTATTGGGAACGTCATACACAACCTCCGTCCCCCTCTGCTGCCGATTCCCGATGATGGCCAAACCGCTCCCAGAATCGGTGGGTGCAAATGCCAAGCAGAACTGGGCTGCGCTTGGGAACAGGAACGTATTGACGACGTTGAGCGGAAGCTCCGCTCCCTCGGCGAAGTGAAGCACGATCTTCGGAAACGCCACGCTCGTCATCCCGGAGAAGTCATAGCACGTATCCAGAATCCCAAACGGCGAAGTGAGTTTGTATCTGGCCATCATCCCCCGGAACTTCGTCCTGAGCGAGCCGTAGGCTGCCGGAGGAAGTCTCGTAACGGTCGTGCCGGAATCGACGATGGTTCCGCCTGAGATAGTGAAGCCATCAATAAGCATCCCTCCGACGCTGATTCCCGTCAAGGAAACGAAGTACAAGGAGGGTCGCTGCGAGTTGGTTCGCATCGGCGTGAATCTTGTAAAGGAAGAACAAGAACCAGGACCAAAGGAGAGGAAGCCGCCGCGGGAGTTCGGCATAGAAAGGCAGTAGGAGAAAACGCCATGGAATCTATTCTTTGTTTGAGAGACAAGAGAGAAACTGCGCCTTCCCAAGCCGAGCAACCCGGCGGTCCGGCTAAAAAGGCCCTGGTTTTGCTCGCCGCACCCGAAACGAAAGTCAGGGAAGACGTAGGAGGGACCGAGTGTGAGTCTGTCTTTGCTGTAGAAGCCGAAAGAATGCGAGCCGTCTCCGTAGGCGACGCCGTAGAGACACCGTCCTCTTCGAGAGCATCCACCGACCCGCGACTCGGCTCGGACTTCAACGCAATCAGGGGAGGAGCAAGGGATGGTGGAGAAGGTGGAGGAGGCTGCAGGGTCGAAGAGGGGATCGTCCTGAGGGTAGCATGAGCCCAGGCAAGGTTTGCATTGGAGCCAGGTTAGGTCGCTCCCGGTGTCGAGGTTCATGGCGAAGTCCCTCTTCGGCGTACCGAGGCCCATTCGGACCACGAACTCCTGGCCACTGACGTAGGCTGGGATACTAGCTGCCATGGCGTCCACGGAGACTTCATGGGTGTCATTTTGAGAAAGAAAAGGTATGGAGAGGAGCCAGTTGACCCGGGAATGGTCTCGCCGGAGAGTCCAGCTAAGAGCGTCGTCGTCTTCCTTGGTGGTGCATGGTTCGTGCCCATCGAGGAGTTCCAGCAGGATTGAGTTTCCAAGCTTGGCATTGCTTTCTACGCCTGCAGGCCAACTCGATAAATTTCTGATTAGAGAGAGAGAGCTTGCTGTTTTTGGAGCTACCTTGGCATGGATCTCATCAATAAGTTTTAGATATGAGTTCGAAATCAAATTGATAGATTTTACTTAAATACTTGGTACTAGTTTTTAGATACATGATTCAAGTACATAAAGCATACATATATCTTAACGACTTAGTAGTGTAAAATAATTTATATATATATAACTGATCATCTCTAATACTGACATGATCACCTATTATTTTTTAGGTATAAATGTAATTTAAAAAGATTTAAATTTTCTAAAGGAATATGATAGAATATGTTATGATTATAATATATATATATATAAATAGAGAGAGCAGGAGGAGGACAGACACTATTGTACAACTAGTCCAACAGCCCACCCTTAGAAGGCGCCAGAGAAATCTCACTGGGTGATTATTGTATCGATTGGGCCAACGGGTAGTGTATGGAGTACATGTTTGACTATTACTTTTTCAAGAAAATAAGTAATTTTATATTCAGTTATTTTTTTAAATAAATCTTTTAAATTACATTCATTCCATCAAAAAAAGAATAAGCATGACAGAATTGGGTAGGATCCAATTTTCATATATATATATATATATATATATATATATATATATATATATATATATATATATATATATATATGTTGTGTGTGAGTGTGGCACCATACCCAAAACCAAACTTAAAAAATTGAGCATTCCCTGCTTCGTTCAGACCGCTTGGGTTAGGGTTGCACGAGTCAAGTCAATATTACCATCCCTAAGAAGCTCATAGGCCAGATCTCATTAGAGTTCTTCGAACTTTTATACAACTAAAATTTTTGTCTTCCTTAACTCCAAGCTGATTCTTCAATTGCCACTTTTCTCTGGCTCTTGACAACCGCTCGCCTTTATCTCCATTCACTTTTTCCGTAACGTTTTAACTCCAATCATGGCTCTTTTGGTTAAACTCTGCATCATTTTTGTTGGAACCCAACATCGTACTTGTTTAAAAAGGAAAACAAAGATCTCGTTTCGGTTGTGGTCTTCCAGAGGCACAGCTACTTCGATTTCAACTGATCAGGCTTGAGTTACGTTTGGATAGCATTCTTTTTGGATTAGGCATGACTTCAAATGTATTTAATTTACTTAATGTTCATATGGTAGATGAACATGTTATAAGTGGATTTGGGGCTTTTGATTTGCGCTTCATTTGATTTCAAAAAGAAACAAAGGTCCACTACTTTGATTCAAAACAATATGGAATCATCTTCCAATGGAGCATTGCTTTAATTTTAATCCGGATTACTCAACTGACAACTCGATCAAACAACGGTCAAGTTACACTAAACCAAAAGTGAAGAACAAAGATCTCCATGCGTTGTGCTTATAATGATTTGAAAAGTATCTTGTTTGTAATCAGCAAAAAAACAGGCAGAGATCATCAGCTAAATTACCTCTTCCCGTCACACTGCAGTTTTCAGGTGAAGGCCGCAGCAGGGACTCTACCGTGATCATGTGAAAATTTTGCTTGCCGTCTCTCGCGCTCGACTGCAGCAAGAAACATGAAGCACAAACGAGGAGGAAGCTAGAAACAGACGGGAGACGAAAAGGCCAGATCGACGCCATTCTCTCCCTCTCCGATCTCAACCTGAACGCAGCCTTATCATGTAGAGGGGTGTTTGCAACTTCGTCCTAAATATATTTGCTTTGACATAAAGGTACTTATTTTTATCACATTTTACAAGTTCGTGGTTTGACGAACGCCTACGATTGTGTTTGCATGATTTAAAAGCTATATCAGTTTTGAGCTGAAAAAGTGCTTTTAATGTGTTTTGCAGTGCACTCAGAGCGTTAGCTCAACGGCAGAGCGCTCTAGCATCGTCGTTATTGGTAGATAGTTCAACTCCTAGAGTATGCATGTGTGTGTTAGGCTTTCGCCTCCTCTTGTAAAAAAAAAATGTTCCGCAAATGGCACTGAGAGTCCTCCTCTTGTAAACAAAAAAATGTTCTGCAAATGGCACTGAGAGTGTTAGATCAACTGGCAAGGTCGTGTGAAGCCTTGCTGTTGGTGGGGAGTTCAACTCACTGGGGTTGTATGTGTGTTAGATGGCCATATAACGTATATCTTACCACATCTAGTATGGGAAAAGACTTAGTTGTTGCTACTGTTGTTGAATGACTCATTGGCAGATTTTTCCGGCCAGCTAATCCGGTTGGAAAACTGTTCTGCCTATTGACAGCTTGGATTTAGCCGGACGCATCAATATCTGTAAGATCAATCCGACCATTTTGCTAAGAACAAGCAGACGGAAGTGCAGATTTGCCGGATGTGAACAAGACACAAACTGATTTTGTCAATGGCTCATAAGTTTTGGAACGTGTAGGAAATACCTCCTCATGTAGATAAATATCACAGATTGGACGTCTTGCTGCAATTGTGTGCGCACTCGAGGTATGAGTCAACGTTGCGATATAATTTCCCCGTTGCATTAAATCGTTGTCTACAAAAGCTGGATAGAAGTAACAAACTCGAGTCCCTAGCATTCGGCAAACATGGCCCGGAAGTGTGTAAATCACTTGGTTATCATGCGACCGACACATTTCAATGAATGCACCCAACTAATTTCTTGAAGAGGCAGTCGCTTTTGAACCGTTAAAGTCGCGCCTTTCCAAATCCGCAATAAAGTAAACGGTACGCACTGCCCGCAGCTAGCGCTCTAAAAGAACGGTAGGGTTGGCAAGGTTGATTCGACCCATGCAACCCCGACACGAATGGGGGGGGGGAATGCCCGATTTGGTCAGGTTCGGATTCGGGGGATTCAACTCATACATAACCTCTCTCTCTCTCTGAGAAACCTTATCATGACTATTTTTAATATGTTTATTTATGTCTATCAATTGTTTTTCAGTTTATTCATTGTTTTTAAGAGATATGAGTATAATTTAGAAAATTTAAAAAAAAGAAAGATAATATTATTATACTTATGCTTTTGAAAAACAATGATCGAATATGAATGAGTAGCATTAGTGGTGAACATGATTAATCTTTTTTTCTCTCTCTCTTTTTATATATATATATATATATATATATATATATATATAATGAGAAACCTTATCATGCCTATTTTTAATATGTTTATTCATGTCTATCAGTTTTTTTCAGCTTATCCATTGCTTTTAAGAGTGAATGATCGAATATGAATGAGTAGCATTAGTGGTGAACATGATCCAATCTCTTTCTCTCTCTCTCTCTCTCTCTCTATATATATATATATATATATATATCTATATATATATATATATATATATATAAATACTGAGAAACCTTATCATGCCTATTTTTAATATGTTTATTCATGTCTATCAGTTGTTTTTCAGCTTATCCATTGCTTTTAAGAGTGAATGATCGAATATGAATGAGTAGCATTAGTGGTGAACATGATCCAATCTCTTTCTCTCTCTCTCTCTCTTTCTATATATATATACTGAGAAAGAAGGAGTGGTAAATGTGTAAACCCATTGTTGAAAAATGTTGTTTAAGGTTTCAACCATTCAATTGGTGAAATCAATGGTTAAGTTTTAAACTAAAAATGGAAAATGTACTATTTATACTTTTTGTAGGATGTATTTAATACACCCAACACTATTTTGCTTTTACGGCTGGTTTTGGGTCTGGCTGGTTCCTGACCAGGTCTAGTTCGGGTTGAAACCGCCAATCCGTTCCAAACTCGGCGGTCTACCTTGACAGTCATGCTTCAATGTTCCCCAACTAGATGATACTGACATTCAGCTGCAAATTCAGATGTGCCCTCCTTTAATTAGTTCATGGGCCTAATGATGTATCCCATTCAGCTAATGTTCAGCTTTGCAGTATCAAATCTTGATATTCAGGACGGACGATCATGGCTTTTAGAGAAGCATAGACCGAATGCCAACATTCGACATCATACTTTTTTCTGCACAAGTCTGAATGACTGTATTCGGAGTAGTGTATTTAGTAGGAGTTGGTGCGCCCAGTATTCGTGTTTCCAACAACCCATTAATGTACGTATTCGGGTTCAGATGATTAAGAGATGAGGACTATTAACACATGAATTCACAACCTTATCATTGTACACAAAGAAGACCAACTGCATGTGTTAGAAAAAGGAGACTATCCTTCCGCAAGAGGTTAGAGAGAGAGAGTCATATAGACAAAGAGAGAGAGCCCACAGGAAAAAAAAGAGAGAAAAGGAGACGAAGACGAGAGCCAACAAAGGGAGAAAATTATTCCTGAACGCGATGAAACTTATTCCAACTATTCTACATAGACAACTCCCACAGTGTCTTCTTTCCTCTAGAAAAGAGAGGCTAAGTGCATGTCAATGGGATTCTCAATCAACCAATCAAACTTGCACTTCACTTTTTCTTTACTTTTCATGCTTCATTAATTTCATTTACTGTGTATTTACTTTAGTGGGTCTTTACTGCTTTTCTTTTCTGTCATCTTTTTCTCAAACTAATTGGGAACTAGTGGATCCCTTCCCCACAGACGGATCTAGAATTTTTTTTGTGGAATGCGACGAATTGCCTGTTCAATCATTTGAAGTGGGCGAACTGTGTATAACTGTCATGGATTCAATCATCTCCTGTAAAACTTTCATTCATTTTCCTAATTTTAGATGAAACGGTCGCCCCACCTCGCCTCAATGTAGATATGTCCTTCTCCCCCTTTCATCCTACTAATCAATTTCAATTCTTATTGATCGATGACATACTGTCTTCAATGATCTTACGGCCATGGGTAAAAAAGAGTAGCCAACACTTTTCGTTGTCGTGCCCAATAGGACATTTAGTTTCATTGACGATGAACTTCTCAATCATGTGCTTCCTGCTATTGTCGGGAGACATACTTAAGAACAAGATTTCGCTCAAGAAAAAATATACCAAAGTTGAGGACAAAGCATTCATTAGCTCATCGCTTTCAAATTGCATATATATATATATATATATATATATATATATATATATATATATATATATATATATATATATATATATATATATATATATATTCGATTTGTCATGAACAGACCCGGTTTTACATGTATATATATTCGATTTGTCTCGACTAACGTAAATGACAAACTGACCACCGAAAGAAAGGGAACACATTCTTTTTGCAAAAGCAAATTCCGATTGCGATCACCACGTATTTGCAATCCCAATCAACACGAAATTATCTCCTTCAGACAAGTGCATGATCGATAACCAGTCTTATCAGACTGATTGACACTAACTAGGACATTACAAACCAGTACAGAACATGTTAACTATATAGGCAGGTTCATCAACCCCTCCCTCCCTCTCTCTCTCTGAGAGAGTAAAGAGAGTTAGAAAAGATCAGAAAATGTGGGCAGCTTCAGTTCACCTTTCTTGGTGACAGGAATAGTGATTTTGCCGAATATGGGGATGTTCATGGAGAGGCCAACTCCCCATTCGTAGTCGATGTCCCAATCCCTTCCTACGTCCTTGGCGATGCTTAGCAGGATGTCATATGGGACCTTGACAGGGATCTCCATGGTCGTTGCCTTCTCAGCCAATATGGAACCAGGGTCCGGGATCACACCAGAAGCAATGACTCTGTCAACCAACAATCGCACATTCAATCACTCTAAAAAAACTTATGGGTGTTATCTATGCATTCAAACCCACCGTATTCGGTAGAAGAGGGAAGACGATAAAGTTGTATGTCAAATGAATAGGAGATGCTCTGTGTGTGTGTGTGTGTGAGAGAGAGAGAGAGAGAGCATTTCTTTGGTCAGTTACGGGTGGACTCTTCTTTTCCAACCAGAGCCAAAGCAAATTCAGCGATCTTTAAAGTAATTACGATGGAAAAAGCGTTAGTTTTTTCCATCCAGATATTTATGAATCAAGCTTATAAGATAAAAACTTCTGTAAGACAATCGATTAGATCGGGCACTTCTTGGTTTTGGGAGTGGCTAAATTAATTATATTGTTGCGAATTCCAGTGGCATCATAGACCAAACCATGCTTATCGAGGCTGTGTGTGCACGCACACATGGTAATTACAGATTCTTCCCCCCTTCATTAAGAAACCCTCGGTTCCCAATTTCTGTGCCAGAGACGATTACCCTTTCCGGCTCCGGGTAATCTGAATCTTGCGTGGATGCTCATATTTGACCGGACACATCATAGTTTTCTTTTGAATATTTGTTTCCGGCGCCAACAAGATCAATCAGAAATCATTGTAACATATTCAAATTTCGATTGAGAAACCGGACATATATCATCCAAAGTGATCAAATGTTTCAGATTTGTATTATAGAAAAAACAGATACAGGTATGAGGGTAGTACCTGTTACCACTTTTGAGAGTATAAGAGATCTCTCCGATGGGGATGTCGTGACCATAAGGGTTGGTGATCGAAACCAAGCCCTGGAAAGTAACGGAGTCCCGGCTCACGTTCTTGAACGATACGTCCGTCAGCTCCGCCTCCGGCTTCTTTACATGAGCCAATTTATCTGCAACGAAGTTCTTCGCCTTGTTCACCAGCTGTGCCATATTTTCTTCCCTTTTTCTTCTTGTTCTATTTTTCCTTTCACCACCATTTTATACGGTTTCACGATATAGGGTTTCACGAGTCAATTGGCCACGCGTATCTCTAAACTTGTATCTACGTGTTCTAGAAGTCAGACTTATATCTCTTTCAAAACATATAATCTTTTATACGGAGCTTTGCTGCTTCAAGTCTTCGATTCTACGTTTCCATACTTTTATTTGTATCGCCAATATCTTTTATACACGCTAACTAGTTGACTTTCTGACGCTTGATTCATATAAAATTTGTAATTCTATATTTCTCTTAAGGGAAATATTCATGCATTTTATAGTATTTTTTTTTTACACCAAGTCTCATGATTTTTACTTTTGTAGAGATTTTTTACGTGTTCTTTGATTATTTTATTTCCAACATACAGGAGATCGTTTGAATTTATTATTTTGGAATATTTAACACAACTTTTCATTCTAATCAATCCACATTAAATTTATTTACGGCATTAATGATTCTCTGATAATATTTTTTAATATTATCCCTTGTATTAAGATCAGCTTCCTTGCCTATCTCAAAAAATGAACTTTCGTATATCTTTGTCTCCAAAAGGACAAATTGTATTTGACATATTTTAAATCTCTATCACATTGTTTGAAGGTTCTTATTCAAAGTTTTTCTTGTTATCTTCTTTTGCTTCACAATGTCCTGTTTAATTAAACAATTAGACACAAAAATCCAACGTAATATTTCATTAAATAATATATAATCGTAGTAAGGAAATACGAAACCATTGTTGACTATTGGTATAATTTGGTATTAACCTTATGAAATTGTTCTCTTATGAGTCCTAACACAAGAGATGTTATATTTCATTACATATCTCCCTCATGCGAGATAGACATGATCGGCTCCAAACCAGCCCAATAGTTCCAACCGGAATCAGATCGGGCCAGGAGCTGGCTGAACTTGGAAGTGGTAAAACCAAAAGCAAAACCGGGGACCACCTGGTTCGGTTCTGGTTTCACCTTTTATAAAACCGGAACCAGAATCGATGGTTCCAAACCATCTTGTCGTATTTTAAAAAAACTTATATTTTCCAAAAAAAATAATAAAGTACGGTTTCGGGCAGTTTTGAACTCAAACTGGGACCGCCCTGGAACCCGACAGTTCCAAGTTCTGCGCTAACCGAAACCGAACATGTCTAATGGGAGGAGTCCAAATACAATTAGTTCTTTCTTGTCAAGCTTCTCCAAAAGTGTATATTTTGGTATGATGTCTTAAGCCTCCTCTAAGTTAAGAAGCTCCATGCAGATATCTTTCTTTTTTATTTCTATTAAATGTCTTAATTAGTGAAGCACTCCTACATTATATAAATAAATGTTCCTTTTTCCTTTCTTCTGAGGGATCTCATGCAGAAGATGATTCTCTTAATAATAATTCTCTTATAGAATAACAACAATAGAACTTGCAAAGATATTTTGGTAGAAACTGAATTTCTGTACGCTTTTAAATTCATGTTGCATAAATAAAAGCATTGTATATAAGTCCATCACCTTGCACCTTTCATCAATATTTCATCTATTAAATTAACTATATCAAGATAGTTAGCATTCTTTGCTATGTTAAAAGGTTGGAATGTCGACGAAATGCAGAGGATTAATAAAACAAAAATAAATAAGATTAGTGTGGAAAGTTCCTTTGTTAATCTCTCAAAAAGGGACTAGCAAGACAATTTCCCATCTAGTCATTAATTATTGAGGGAAAAATTCACCTGCTAATCTTTTGCTTATCTCTTGTTATTCTTTAACTAAATCTTGTGAAAATTATAGCTTAAGTCCGTCACTGATTTGTTATTGTGAACTGATGAACCATATGTGATACCTTGATATGTCATGTCGTTGATTCTTGATGCGAAAGTGTGTTCTTTCTTGTTCTTGTAGGGAGAGTTTCTTGTATGTTGAGAACCATAAGAATATTGTTGTGTGATTGTATGTTAAAATCTTAGTAGGAACACCTTTTATACTAAACATTTCATAAATATGATGTGGTGTTCTCAAAGCACTATTATCTCAAGAACCAAAAAAGTTTATCAAGAATTGAGAGAGTTTCTTGATAAAATTTCTTGAGAATTAGGAGAGTTTCTCGATAAACAGGAAAGTTATATTAAAAAATCGAAACTTGATTAAGTTAAATAAGCCATATTATGTTGGAAATTAGGATATTATGACCAACAACAACTCATTGGCAAATCCCTCTTTTATTGCTCCATAGTTAATCTTTCGCTAATTTTGCATGTCTGAATCCTTCAATAATCTCCATACCTAATATTTTTGTATCTGGTGCTTAGCTAACCTATAGCTAAATTTCAACTAATCCATCATGACTTCGGGGTTAGAATGTGGATGATTAATTTTTCTTACTAATCTCTCACTATTCTTTCCCTTGGTTTGCATAAATAATAAATAATATACTCAATTTCTTATACTTCTAGCAAAATTAACTTGTATAAACAACTAAAAAACAATTCAACAACCAAATTATAATAGATCACAAACTCAATGATGAATGAAATATCACTGATTACACAAATACAATTACAATGCAAGAAGAACTTCAACTCGTTTTAAGTATCATCCCTCTATGATTGTCGTTCTCCTTTAATTGATTTTTCTTCTTTATTGGACTCCCTTTTCATCAATTACTCATTCTTTCATTCGCTTTGCTGAAGTCCCAAACCTTGCTGGTATTTTTGGAATTAGAATCATGATCACCATGAAATCAATACATCTTTATGGATCGAAGGAACCCTTACAGCATTTGGCTTGACCTATTAAAAAATGAAAAAATACAAAGTTCGAATACAATACAAAAGATCCAAAGACAACAGGGGAAATATGGTATGGGATTGTTTTATCACTCCCATCTACCTTTTCCTTAAATGTTTGAGGACCTTCTCATAAAGGAGTATTTGAAAATAGCACTCAGGGCACTCTAGATGGTGGAGAGTTGGATTCCCAGAGGGTGTATGTGTGTGTTGCAGATCATGAGTTCGACTTTCGGGGTGCGCATAAACGACTCGGCTTCCCATTGTGAAAGAAAGAAAAGCAACTTTAAAATAAACTCGAGACAGAAAACTAATTTTCTTCATTAGAATCAAGCAAACATAAGAAACCATATTACGCTTGTGTATTAATGCAAAGGAGGATTAGCAGCACATCATCGTGGCATTTGGGAGTGTTATAAAAAGAGGCATTAGGGAGATTTTGTGTAAAAGACATGTCAACAAGTACAGGAACTAAGATCTTTATTACGATACTTTACCATAATTGTTATTCATATACCCTTTTTATTAAACATACATTTTTTTTTAAAAACTTAAAATTAATGTTTGTACAAATTCTCTCTCCTCTCTTTCTTTTCTATCTGTTTTTTCTCCTTCCAATAATCTGTGTCGGTTTCTCTTTTCTTTCCAACAACCTTTCTCCGGCAATCTCTTTTAAGATCATTGTTTCTTTTAATCATTTAATCTTTATGTAAATCTTATCTTCTTCGACTCTTTTTTTAAACTTTAATAAATGTTATTTTTAATTTTTAATATGGACCTCACTTGATTTCTTTTGGACCTTTTTTCTTTTATTATCAATCTCTATCTCGATCTAAACATAAATCTTAAAAAAATCGATAAAAAATAGAATCCTAATCACCTATCATGCCAACATTATTGACAGAAGGAGAAATTGATGACAAGACCGCTTGAGATGTGTTTTACTTAAAAGGCAAACACACCCAAAACATGTCACTATTTGAGGAGCAATCTGCCGCGAGTGCATTTTTTTTATGATAGATGATAAAACATGCTTAAATAGACACATCACTCACTAAAGGGAAGGTTGAGTTTAAAGAGTAACATGTGATAGGCATGTCTTTTTCTTGAGAAAAGAGGGTTCTAGCGAGTAGAACGAGAGAGAAAAATTAAAAAGTAATTTCAAAGAGAACTGAGAGAAAATTTTTAAAAGTAACAAAAAAATTGATAAAAAAGATGTATGTTTAGTAGGGGTAGAGATGCTCATGGGAGGGGATCCTCGTTTGTGTAGGGATCCAATCCCAAGGGAGCGGATTTGAAGAGTGAAAATGGAAATAGGAATGAGAATGGGAAGAGCAAAAAAAATTCTTGACGGAGATTGGGGCGGGAATGAATAACATGTCCCCGACCCCAATCCTTTCTTTAATTTCTTTAATTGATTCAAGAAAGTTAGACTTATCTAAAAATAAAACAAATTATAAATGAAAATAAATAAAAGAAAATATTACTTTGAATTCGTGAATTCATTGCTATTTTCCATATTACATTTTATTTATTTTATTTTATATGTAAAAATGAGTTTTGAGATCTCTCCTTTCTCTATAGGTACTTATGGAGACCCGTGAAGATTAAGGAATGAAGATGGAGATGGAGATGGGACAAGGTTCTGAGAGCGGGGACTTTACGAAACCAGAACCGAATCTAGAACCAAAATCAGAATCAGAACCCAAAGCATCTGTTGGACGGTTCAGTTACGGTTCTTGGTTCTGGATAACCCGGAATTGATTGTTTGAAATCGCCGTGAGAACCAGACATGTCTACCTATTGTAAGAGACAAAATGAGAGAGAGAAAAAGATGGAAGAAAGAGAAAGATCGCACAAAGTCGAAGTGACACGAAACTCAACAACTCTTTTCCTAAATATTTGACGCTACACAACCCTCTTGACATGTCTAACGTTGATTTGTTGTTACGTTTGCTCTACATCTTAATATCACTTTCAGTTGAAGTCCTTGAATTTCAATCTTTTATTCCTTTAAAATACCTTTTAGCTGCTATCCAGTGCTGCCCCCTTCGTAGAACATTAATCGACACTAACACGATCGAATAGTGTTCATGTCAACAAGGGAATGACCCGTCCCTACAACTTCGACAGGTGCATCGTCTCCTCCCATCTTCGTCCCATTCGTTTTCCCAGAGAGAGCGAGAGAGAAGAGAGAGAGAGAGAGGACCCGGAGGAAGAAAGTTGTTGGGGAGTCAGTGTTGATGAAGATGAAGATGGGTGGTGGTGGTCCGCCAGTCAATTGGTTTCCGGGCCACATGGCCGCCGCCACCCGTGCTATTCTCAAGCGCCTCAAGCTAGCCGACCTCGTCATCGAAGTTAGAGACGCCCGTGTATACTCTCTCTCTTCAATTTTACTTATGTTTAATAGTGACGGTTTTCTACTATGTTGGTGAGTGAACCATCGACTGCGTAGAGAGACAGAACATCTGTTTTCTGTTTATGTTCATTGACGGTTTCTTATAAGTTTGGCGGTTAATGCTTTTAGAACTATCGTTGCTTACATTTTCCTTCTTGATATGAGAAATTATGGATGCTGTTTTCTTTGTTCGAGCGAACCTTCTCTGCTTTGGTAAGGAGTTGAGTCGTTCATTCTTGTTCAAGTTCTTCTGCTTACTTGAGCAGAACAATGTATTATTGGACAAATGGCGTCAATGATTGTCGGAGACTTTGACTTTTTCTATGGCTTAGTGTTGTTACTCCAGCAAAGCGTAAATGACCTTTCAAAGAAAGTTAGTGTTCCATGTTGGTCTTTGCAAAATGAAGCCTAATGTGAAATGTCAATAAATGTCAAATGATGTTGAATATTTGTGTCAAATTGAACAGATTCCTTTGTCATCTGTCAACGATGATATTCAACAGGCCATCTCACGCAAAAGAAGTCATAGCTCTCAATAAGAAAGATCTATCCAATGCGAATGTGATGCAGGTAAGCTTCTGTTAGTGGTATGTGGTATTAATGCCGGTTGATGATTGATTCCTCCTAGAATATGGCGTCTATTTTGATCTTTTTTAAAACGATGTATGAGAAAAAAGATGGTGATATATCTGCTTCCCTTACACATGTTCAGGAGTTTGATAATCTATACGATCTTATTGAACTTTCTTCTAGCGAATTTGAGTTCTTTAAATGTTTTTTTGCCTTTTAGAGATTCACTCTTCTAATATTGAGCTGGTTCAAAGCATGTTCATTTCTTACGACTTACGTGGAGTTGCATAATTTTGTCTGTTTGACACGTATAATTTGGTTCTAGAGACAGAAAAGGAGTTGTTTGATTTGATTTCCAATGTTCATTACTGTCTTATTGTTGTGGAGTTTACTATTACACTTTCAGTTATAAAGGACAATGCTGAATGTTTTCTAAGTTTATAGAACACATTTGAACAACTTTTTTACATTAAGTAATATTTTCTTTTTCTTTGGCTTGTGCTCCTCACTGAAAGAAGTCGCTTACAGGGTATGTTAATTGTAATAGGACTGGCCCAAGCCACTAGGGCCTTGGGCCAGTCGGCCCCTGTTTGTAACAGGACTGGGCCTGGGCCAATCAACTAGCTGTTGGAGGCAGCTGGCCTCCAATGGCTAGTTAGTAGCCGTTGTGCACTGTGCACAGCACAACAGCCAGCAACCCTTCTTCAAGGGCTTCTCTCTCTCTCATCTTATGTTACATACTTTTGACTTGTTGTCTATCATCAATAAACAACAATAAAAGTATCCTAGACCCATACATAACTAACTGTGCATACTTTTGACTATGCACAATAACTAACTGTGCATAGTTAGTAGCCGTTGTGCACAATACATAAATCTATCATCAATAAAAGTATGTTGTCTTGGCACAACTTTTGACTTGGTTTTGTATGCTTTCACTCTCTTATTTGATATTCTTCAAGTTGGACATCTATACTTGGATTCCGATTGATTCTTGGCGACTTGTTGGATTCGATTCGTGAAACATCAATCTTCAACTATCGACGAATATTTACATGGTATCAGAGCCTCGGATTGAAGAAATCGAGTGTATTGGGAAGCGTGCCACGAGTGCAAATTTTGAAGAATCATACCAAACTTGAGGTTAGTTCAAATTTTTTTATTTTGCACGAAATAGAAGGCAAAAATGAGGCTTTTAGATGTATCATAGACCCAAAATGTTATCAAAGTTGGGCTAGGACCATGAAAAACAGAAAAAGTATTTTTTGTCAAAAAATTTTTAGGACTACATCGATGAAACCATAAAAGAACCAATTTTGAATATTGATGGTTTGGATGATGATGAAATTGTCAAAGCCCACGAAAAATACAAGCAAGATTTGAAATTGTGGGAAAAAAATAATGCAAAAATTATATGGATTATTTGTGGAATTAGTGCTTTTGAAAACGCTTTTGAAACTTGGGAATACTTAAAGAAACTTCATTCGCAAGATGATTTTGTGTTTCAAATCGATTTAATGGAAAGAATGATTATGCTTAAACAAGGAAATTTAAGCATTCGAGACTACAACAATGAATTTTCGGAGTTCTGGACTCAATTAAGAAGCTTTGATAAATTTGAAAATCTTCACAAACTAGACGAATTTCAAGAATTCTTAGACAATCAATATTTCTTCTTGTTTATGCGTGGGTTAAGAGACGGGTTTGAAAATATTAGATCAAATCTTATACATAGAAAACCTAGACCTAGAGGGATTCCTTTTTGGCCGATCTTGTTATGGAGGAAACAAGATTGAAGAATATAAATGTGGCCAAAGAAGCCATGCTTGCCGTATCAAAACCGGGAGTAAACTTGAAGACTTACAAGCCTCCACATGCAAAGAACAACGAAGGCATGTCAAAGAAGCCCATGGAACCGTGGCCCAACAAAAACACCATTTACCATTATTCCAAGGAAAGTGGACATATTAAAACCACTTGTCATGTACTTCGAAAAAGGAGTGGAAACGTGGGAACTGTAAAAGAAGGAGGAGTTTTGCCCAATAATATCAAAGCATACATAGAAGAAATTTTCACGGAAAAGGCAAGCATTTTTTAGAATGCCTTATCCACTTCTCAAGGTATGTCTTGGTTTTTAGATTTCGGTACATCTTTTCATATGACACATAGTAAAAACTCTTTGATTGAATCTCATGAAACTATTGGGAAACATGTGTTTACGGCCGACAGAACAAAACTTCAAATTAAGAAAATAAGAAACTTTGAAAAAAAAAAATTTAAGATTCAAAACGTAAGTTTTATACCAAAACTTAATTTAAACTTGCTTTCGGTTGCTCAAGTATGTGACAATAATTGTATAGTCACTTTCTCATCCCAACATTGTGTGGTGCAGGATCACCTATCAAGGAAGGTGATTGGTCAAGGCCATAGAGAAAGTGGACTATACAAAATGGACTATCTTGTTATGCCAAACTCTCAGTTTTCTAGTGTAGCCCAAGATGCTACTCTTTGGCATAAAAGACGGACACTTGGACTCTAAAAAATTATGTAATATTCCTTTGATGAAAACGATTAGAGAGAAAAAGTTTGAATATAAAGATTGTATTCTTGGAAAAATGCATCATCTTCCTTTTGGAGAAAGGAACTATATACCAAACAAAGCTTTTGATTTAATACATTCGGATGTTTGGGGCCCCGCGCCCGTTGTTTCTAAAGGAGGAGTTTAATACTATGTTATTTTTGTTGATGACTTTACTCGTTTTACGTGGATATATCTCTTAAAACATAAATCCGAAGTATTTGAAAAATTTGTAGTCTTTTGCAATATGATTCAAAATCAATTTGGGGTCACCATTAAGATCTATATGTCAAATGAATTCCAAAAATTTATTGAATTAAATGGGATTGTTTATAAAAATCATGCACTAAAACACCTCAACAAAATGGTTTAGCAGAAAGAAAACATAGACATATTATTGAGACATGTCAAACTTTGTTAATTGTTAGTAGTGTTCCTAAATGTTTATGGGCTGAAGCTACTCTTACTACAGTTTATCTTATAAATAGAATGCCTTCATCTAATCTTGAGAATACTTCACATTTTGAAAAACTATATAATATCCCTCCATAGTATGAATGACTTAGAGTTTTTGAATGTAGGTGTTTTATGTATATAGATAAAAATGATAAACTTACACCTAGGGCAATTGAATGTGTATTTCTTGGTTATGGCATAGATAAAAAGGGTTATAGGTGTTTTGATCCCATAGAAGATAAATTATACGTTTCTAAGGATGTAAATTTTTTTGAGAATGATGCGTACTACAAGTCTAAACCCTTAGAAAATTCTGAATCTTTCATTTTTCAAGATTTTTTTGATTTAGAAGAAGATAATGATTGTGATTCAATAGATAATCAAGACAACCCTAGTGAAGATAGCGATACTTCACATACACCTGTTGATACTCAATCAATTGTTGAACCCTTTCCTTCACATTATACAAGACGCACTAGAGAAACCAATGATACCCGTATAGAACCTGATATTATAGGTTTAGAACCTAGAGTCTCAAGACCTCCCAGCGATTTGTGTTCTATGAATCTTTTGAACCCCGACGAAAAAACTTGATTGCCACTCTTCGTTAAGTTAAAGAACCCCGATTCTATCATCAAGCTAAAGGTATTCCAGAATGGGAAGATGCTATTAAAGATAAACTCAATGCCCTAGACAAAGCTCAGACATGGATAGTAGCACCTATACCAAAGGATAAAAAAGTCATTGGATGTCGATGGGTCTACAAAATCAAAACTCATAGCAATGGTCACATCGAGAGATATAAAGCCAGACTAGTTGCTAAAGGTTATGCCCAAGAATATGGAATTGACTATGATGAAACATTTGCCCCAGTAGCTAGAATGACCACAATTAGAATTCTCATAACCATTAATGCGATTAGGTAATGAGATATATACCAACTGAATGTTAAGAATGCTTTTCTGAATGGTTATTTGAATGAAGAAGTTTACATGAGTCCTACTAGTTTCAATATTCCTCCTGGTCATGCTCTTAAATTGCGAAAAGCCTTGTATGGTTTAAAACAAGCTCCTAAAGCTTGGTTTGATCGATTTGAAAAATTCATGCATTTGCATAATTTTATGACTTGCTATACTGATACTGCATTGTTTGTACAAAAAACTGAATCAGGTATTGTTATTTTGCTTTTGTATGTGGATGATATGATCATCACAGGGAGTGATAAAGTAGGAATTACAGAAGTTAAACTTAATCTTCATCATGAATTTGACATGAAAGACTTGGGTCTGCTAAATTACTTTTTAGGCATTGAAATAACTAAAAACAATTGTGGATACTATATGGCTCAAACAAATTTGCTAATGATATCATTGAAAGATCTTGTCTTACAGATACCAAGATTGTTGACACACTAGAAGTTCTAGACACCAAGTTAAGATCTACTGATGGTGAGAAATTAGTTGATCCCACTCCGTATCGATAGCTCATAGGTGCCCTTACATATCTTACTATTACCATACCAGATATTTCTCATGCACTACACACAACAAGTCAATTTTAGCAGGCAACCACTTCTGTTCATATGAGTGTTGTTTTACGCATTATTCGATATATTAGAAATACTGCTAACAAGGGGGTTCTCTTAACTTCTTCTTCATCTTTTGATTTATCTGTATATACGGATGTTGATTGGGGTGGAGATGTCAACGATAGACACTCTACGACTGGTTTTTGTGTTTTTCTAGGTAAATCTCTCATTTCTTGGAAGTGCAAAAAGCAATAGAAAGTGTCACTCTCATCCACTGAAGCTAAATATCGAGCTATGACTACAGCTGCAATAGAGATCTCTTGGATCACAACCATTCTAGCAGATATGAGAGTTACTTTGCAACGTCCTGCCATCATGTATTGCGTGGAGTTGCATAATTTTGTCTGTTTTAACTGGTTCAAAGCATGTTCATTTCTTACGACTTACGAAGAGTTGCATAATTTTGTCTGTTTGACACGTATAATTTGGTTCTAGAGACAGAAAAGGAGTTGTTTGTTTTGATTTCCAATGTTCATTACTATCTTGTTATTATGGAGTTTACTATTACACTTTCAGTTATAAAGGATAATGCTGAATGTTTTCTAAGTTTATAGAACACATTTGAACAACTTTTTTACATTAAGTAATATTTTCTTTTTCTTTGGCTTGTGCTCCTCACTGAAAGAAGTCTCTTACACGGTAGTGGTCTTTCTAATTATCATCTTTGAGTTTAGTACAACAACAATAACAATAACAACAACAACTAAGCTTTTTCCCATACTAGACGGGGTCGGCTACATGAATTCTTTGTTTCCACATATCCCTATTATGTGCCATCTTAGCTGTTAACTCACAATAAGCTAGATCATTCTTTATTGTTTCTTTACAACACTTTTGTGGTCGTCCTCTACCTCTTTTAATACTTTCCAAATTTAGTTTTTCATACCTTCTTAAAGGTTATTCTTTTGATCTTCTTTCTGTATGTCCAAACCATCTTAAACAATGTTCTCTCATTTTATCCTCTATTGGTGCCACTCCTAATTTGTTTCTAATAACCTCATTATGTATATGGTCTTTTCTTGTATGACCACTCATCCATCTCAACTTCTTCATTTCCATCACAGACATCTTTTGTACATGTTCATGATTAATTGCCCAACACTAGAACCATAAAACATGGTAGGCCTAATTGCTGCTCTATAATATTTACCTTTTAACTTTAATGGTATCTTCTTATCACAAAGAATACCTGATGCTCCTCTCCATTTTAACCAATCATCATTAATTTTATGCGTAACATCTCCATCAATTCTTCCATCACTCTGAAAAATTGACCCTAGGTATTTAAAATTTTCTTTTGGGGATGCAAAATCTTTTACTACCTTGTGGTTGCATTCTCTGTTGCACACGTGCGCCTAGTGTTGTAAGTAGTATTGGGAGAGGGAGGCACATAATTCGCGCCTTGTGGCATGACTTGGCGAATACATGTTGGTCATATCACAAACTCTTTTTAAAAGATCAAATAAGAACCATTACTAAAATTTCTAAATAACCCTTGATAAATTCAAACAATTCCAAAGAATTCTTTAGAAAAGATAGTATAGAGTCATCTAACAATTAATCATCTAAAACACTAAACATACCATCATTTGTCTAACAAATAACCCTAGAAAACTTACATAAGATGAAAAGAACTACTGTTGAAGAATATGCTTATCTAGTGCTCCTTGTGTTAGTTCTATATTTTTAAGTATTATTGTACTCGCCCGAAACTTTAGGGGCATTTTGGTAATTTTCGGTACTAGGGGTATTTTGGTCTTTTTAGTTAAATTCCGTTTTACAGCTTCCTATATAAGGGCTGGTAGATTGTATTAGATTAAGTGAGGTTGTGTTGTAAGAGAGAGTGGAGAAGAGGGGGGGCGGCCTCCATTGGAGGTCCGCCCCTTCCTTCAATCCCTCGTTTTTCCTCCTTAATATTAGTATTATTTTGTGTGTTTAATCTCTTGCAATACTTCTCTGAGTTACAACATGGTATCAGAGCCAATTAACGAAAAGATTGGCGGCGATAGTCAATGGTGAGTGAGTCAAACTTGGATGAAGCTAAATTAGAGTAAGGCGTAAAGATTTCATCAAGAACTGATGGTTTATCGATATCAAACTTGGAAACTAAAGGTGTTGCTGCTGTCCTGAAGGAGGATCAGATCAGTAGCTCTTTCTCTTTCTGTGAATACCCATTTTTATATAACCGTACAGGTGATCTCACGGTGGAGGATGTAAAAGTTTTGCTTGAAGGCTATAAATGTCTTGTTATGAAGTATGTATCTCTTTCCAAGGGCCTTGGTGGGAGTTTGCCCTTTCTTGTCAATACGATGCACGGGATTACTAGCTGAGGATTTGAGGATTTGGCAGATTTAGGATTAACGAATGAGAAAAATGACATGATGAAGCTTAAGAATGTCGACGAAGAACTAATTCCAGTTTGAAGTGGATAAAGTCATAGGTTGTGAGATTTTTGTATTGTATGTGATACGTATTATTTCTAGTCAGAAGTATCTTTAGCAAATTGTGGAAAAAGTAGTTAGAGATGGAAATTTCGTGTCTTACCATCATTGTGGGTGCCGGATATAGATCAGTCTGAAGGAATATGTCAGTCTTCAAAGTGAAATAAAGGAGAATAGAGAGAGCAGTTGATGCGACTTGCTTGAAGAGTCCCTGGAAAATTTATGTATACAATATCGAAGGTTGGAAGGGACCATGTCTGTGCTTGCAAGGGACAAAGCTGTGAAGGATTTTAATACTATTCCTGAAAGAATGCAACTATGAGAAAGAATGTGTTCTCTTTCAACAAATGCAGGAAAATAGTGTTGGCGCTAGTGAGCTCTCTTGTTCAAGTGTACTAAAGCTCTGCTGGATTTAGACTGCAAATGTGGTTTGATTGATGAACCTTGGAAAGGATCTTCTGGGCTTAAAGGATGGTCAACTCTTCATCATTATTTTAAGCTCTTTCATGAAAATATGTGGAATATGCCCATAAAGTCTATGTCTCACTGAAATACCATGGAATTCACTTGAAGAAGATCACTGATGAGCAGCAAGCATGTTTAAGAGAGCTCCAGCAGCAGCTCATGAATATTGAGGTGAGACATTTGCAGTTCCAAGATCAGCTAAGCAAGGTATTTTTGAAATGAACAGGCTATGGTTGCTGCATTTACTGCACTACTCGTATTCCCAAGAAAGTCATTAAATCATGTATTTAAAGGCATTTATTGAAAAGGTAGCTGCTTTTATTACCTGGTGCAGAAAATTAAATAAGGTGGCTGCATTTAATATAAACCTGACTGCTTTGATATAAACGGCATCTGATATAAAGAATGGGAGTTGCAGATGGACTGCATTTATGGACTGCAGTTATTGAAACATTGGACGTGTTTTTGGAGCTACAGTGCATTGGTAATTAGTAATCATGGAATGACTAATGGTGGAAATCATGGAGGGTCATCATTTGAAGAGACCGACTCATTGACTATGCTTATTGGTTTGAATGACAAAATGGGAGTTCCTACTTCTGGAAGATACGGTACAGATAATCAGATGAGCAATTACTACGAGTATTGGAGTTGAACTCTTGGGAGCTACTGAGATTAGTAAAAATGCACATACCTATATTGTTGTGTGGCAGTACTTATTCTGCCACCAGGCAGGAAGAAAATATTGATATTGGTGATTGTGGTGATATGTTAGAGACAAAGATATGTTGTCTATATAGAAAAGCTACTGTTTTGCATCAGTTGTGGAAATTTGAGAAAGAATCACGTAGCCACAGTTTCAGTATCCAAGATATTGTAGATGCCTATTCTGAATTCCTGGAAACGGCATCTCAGTGGTGGTCAAGGAAAAACAACAGATAGATCTCCAAATGCTCTCAGTTGTGGAGTTTTCATAATGCTCATATCACCTTCAATTCTGCTCTACCTTGTGATAGAATTGTGCAATGAATCCTCAATGACTAAGTTCATCTACTGTTCCAAGGAAAGTGATTCTTGCAAGGGGACATTGGTTAAAAAAAAAAAACTGTACTTCTTTGTTGTCGCTTCAGCAACCAGAAAATCCAGGCCCCATATTATTGTTGCTATTGCAGTTATTAGCAAGCATTAAATATTTTTTACTTGATGGAGTGCATCATAAAAGATGGGTTGAGGGTGTTTCTTCTTATTCAGCTGCCGTAATTGGTATATTGGCATTTATTATCACCTTTGCCTCCTGGAATTAAATGTTGGAGTTATTAAAAATGGTGGTTGTAAAGGCTTTGCTGTGTATTTCCAAGAAAACGTTAGGTGACTGCAACACATATGGTGGCTGGAATTAAATATGAAGTTATTAAAAATGGTGGCTGCAAAGGCTTGGCTGTGTATTTGAGTATTTCCAAGAAAACGTTGGGAACTGCAGTTATTAAAAGACGGTTGATTTGAATAAGGTGGCTGTATTTGATAAAGTGGCTGCATTTAAAGAATGAGCTGCAATTATTAAAAGGGTGGACTGCATTTATGGATGGTGGCTAATTAATGACTAATGAAGAAGAAGCGTGTGAGCGTAAATGATGAATATGAAGTTTTTTGATGAAATGTTCAAGGAAGAGATGATTATCATAAACATAATAGTTTGAGGAAATGTTTAAGAGAACTGAAAAATTCTTGTGTAAGTTTGTAGTCATGAGGACTGCTTTGTTGTTGTGACAGCCAAGAAGGCTGATTTGATGTTGTGATAGCTAGGAAGGCTACTTTGATTGATGTGATAGCTAGGATGACTGCTTTGATTGATGTGATAACCAAGATGGCTGCTTTATGTTGTGATAGCCAAGATGGATGCTTTATTGTTGTGACAGTCAGGATGACTGCTTTGATGTTGTGACAGCCAGGATGGTTGCTTTGTTAATGTAACAGCTAGGATGACTACTTTATTGTTGTGACAGTCAGGATGACTGCTTTGATGTTGTGACAACCATGATGGCTGCTTTGTTGATGTAATAGGCTGCTTTATTGTTGTGATAGTCAGGATGACTGCTTTGTTGTTGTGACAGCCAGGATGACTGCTTTGTTGATGTAACAGCCAGGAAGGTTGAGTTGATAGTGCAGCTAGAAATGCTGCTTATGATAATAAGTCAGGAAGGCTAAGATATTTTTCATCCAAAGAAGCTATTGAAGATCGGATCAGTGATGAAGACAAATGAAGAACGTTGCAAACAGATATGAAGATTTTGGCAAGTTTGGAGTTCGAAGTATCTCACTCCCAACTTGAGGGGGGTGTTGAAGAATATGCTTATCTAGTGCTCATTATGTTAGTTTTATGTTTTTAGGTATTATTGTACTTGCCCGAAACTTTAGGGGCATTTTGGTAATTTTCGGTATTAGGGGTATTTTGGTCTTTTTGGTCAAATTCCGTTTTAAGAGCTGGTAGATTGTATTATATTAAGTGAGGTTGTGTTGTAAGAGAGAGTGGAGAAGAGGGGGGAGGGGCGGCCTCCATTGGAGGTCCGCCCCTTCCTTGGATCCCTCATTTTTCCTCCTTAATATTAGTATTATTTTGTGTGTTTAATCTCCTGCAATGCTTCTCTGAATTACAACAACTACAACATATCATGAATAAACTAATAACATTAACAAAATAACAACTTAATCGGAATCATAAGTTCATACTATAATACCAAACTATGCAGGAACAAATGAATAAGTTCATAACCAAACCATAAAAAAAGAAATTTATAACTTGTAACATTATCATCATTTGATGAAAAAATAAATCATGTAACCTTATCACTTACAAGTTCACAAAGCTCATTAATGATTATAACAAGTCTAATATTATAATTAGGATCATCAATGAGCTAAATCCTCTTTATCCTCTTCACCTACTTGATCCTCAAGGTCAACAACATCAGCATCATCATTCAGTGAAGGTTGTTTCACCCTTTCCAAGTTGATCCATTGAATATCTTCCTTAGTGAGTAGACTCGATTCTTCCCCTTGGATCGATTGCTCTAAGATATTGAAGTTCTTAAGGATGATTGGATCAAATTGTTCTTGGTGCCCGGTGGTGTTTACTTGAAGATAGTTGTCATATTTGCCTTTAATGGTGATAGATAAAAATTAAAACCATAAAATTCAAAGTTAAAGTAGACTTTGAAAACTTGATTAAACAACTAATAAATTAATTACCTTTCATGCATAAGTATGCTGCAACGAACAATTACCATGGCATCAAACCTTTTATGCTACAACCAATTGTGTTTCTTTATATGAATTTGCTCAAACATGGTGTAGTTTCGTGTATATCTAGTTGCACTCCATGTTTGGCATAGAACCCTAAGTGTAAAAGCTTTAGGTTTGGGCAATTAGTGCCAGACATACTCCATTACACGTCCAATAAGAAAGCTCTGTCATTTTATTTTTAGAAAATGAAAATAATTTATTGAAAGTTTAATTCATAAAAATATATACATAAATGTAACTTTTCATTCATTATCTTTATCAACGACGGTCTGTGCATGCTTATACGACCTCCTTTTGGGCTTTAAGTTATCTCTAATAGTCTTCTTTGCCTATCTATTGCATTATAGAGATAACCCACATGTGGCTTCTCCTCACCATCAGCTAACCTCAACATCCTTGCTAGTGGGTTGTTATTCTCAAAAAATAAAATCAAGAGTATCAAAACTGCATTTTAAGCACTGTTTCTAGAATATCCTTCACATTTTGGTTCCTCTATTTTATGACACTTTAGCATAATCTTGTCATTTAGTTGAATCAAACATTTGTTGTAGTGCTTGCTTTTGCTTTACAACATGCTACATGGGACAGTTTGTAACAAAATGAGTAGCTCCACTGTAACTAAATTCTACCCCACCAATATAACTTTGCATCCTATTAACACATGTGCGTGAATACAAGTGAATCTTGTGATGTCTTTTTAACACCTTCGTGCTGTTTTGTTTTCATCCAACTCTCCAATATTCTCAAGTATGAGGTGTACACAATGGGCTCACAAAGGGTCCAATCGAATGTGCTATAGGTGTTACCTGCTAATCTATAGTTAATAGCATTGTTTGTAATGGTTTGAGGCTGAGCTACATCAGCAGGTCCAGCCTCCTGAACTACCTTATCAATATGTTCTCTCAAAACGTTGCAGTGTTATGTTCTTATATCCATAAGACCTACCGGACTAACAACAACAACAACTACGCCTTTTCCCATACTAGTGTTGTTTAAGACCTGCCGGACTAAAAGAAAAAAAATGTTTACTAAGGTTCTTCCTCACCTATATATCCATTCAACAGGCATCTACCATGATGTTGTAACTAGTCTCCTTCTATGGCTCCCTCAATTTACACAATAATCATTGTTTTCTACAACAATCTTATCTAACAACTTCCCTATTTATTGATGGCAAGCGAACATCTTATAGTGTGGGTTAATACTTGCAACTGCATCCACCATTGCTTGGAAATGAAAGGAATCAGCAACATTAAATGGAAAACATTCATCATTAAACCATTCCACCCTACTAGAAGGTGTGCCTGCTCAAAATGCATTGGAGTCACAGCTGCACAAATTTTACCTTAACTGTTGGTGATTGTGGGAGGAAAAGGAGGTCTTATATAAGAAGGTGGAGACATTCTTCAAGGTCCCTGCTCTTCCAGAGGTTCTTCCCAAGCCTGTACCTCTTACCCTTTTGCTGCTCATTCTCTCATCCACAACCCTCTTCCCCTATTGGTTGCAGTAGAGTTAATTGCTTCCAATGCTTCATTGGGTATCATATCATGACCTTCCCCACATTTCTATGCTCGTTATCATTTGATGGCATTGCCATTTGACTGATTGAGGCAATTGTTTTCTCTTGCAGGGAGCAATATTTTGGTGGATTCCTCTTAAATGGTGCTTTAAATGGGATATACCATCACCAGTAATAACCTTTTGGAAAAATGAACTTCACTCTCCCCATCAGAGGAGTGTACCATTGCGATACCAAATCACTAGAATGTGATGATATCTTATCCCCACCCATCATTTTCCTCCAAAAGCATTATTAAAACTTTTAAACAAAGTAAATGGTAGATTTATACTTAAATGTCTGACCAAACAAGAAGAGCCACACTAAAAGCACCACTAGAAGATCCTAATTTCTCAATCTACAAAAGGGAAAAAACTACTTTCCATACATGAGATGAGTAAGGAGGATGGTATCAATGAAAAAGGGTGAAAAAGATTCAGAAAACTCGGAGTTCTATTCTAGCATGAGCTTTCAAGGCCCTCCGCTGAAAAACTGGAAAAACCCATGGATTCAGGTCCATGGTGGCCGTATCAGCAGTGTTGTGTGATACAGTTGACACAGGTTATATTATGTGCAGATATGCATCTTGTGATACATACAGTGAGCAGCAATTCTTGTTGCACTTTCAATTACGAAGACAATGTTGAAGGTTTTCTGCCTTAGCAATGATGCCTTTTGATTTGGAAAGAAATAGGCTGCAATAATGCATGCTTTCACAATAGCTTTTTAACTTTGTCTGATATAAAGCCTTTGTTTTTCAATTTTGTTCATCACATTGTTTAGGAGGCATTCTTGATGATTGATTTCTTGCTTCATAGTAATGATAATCTTGCTTCAATTGGAGATCCTGCATTTCTGTGTTTTTAGTTGTTACCACTAGAATTATAAATTTAAGAATTGAACTTCTTCCTTTTGTTTGTATTTAGTTATGCATATACTTGGTTTCCTTGGTTTCCATGTTCCTTAAGAAAATCTTGGTTAGAGTACTCAATCACATGAACAATTGTTTGTAAAAGAATAGCAAGTTAAAGGAGTCACAAATTTCCCCTATTATACAAATTTGCGTCTTTGGTTGGAATCTAATGGCTTCTGAATTGTTTCTGCAGAAATGGATTCATCATTTTGACATGAGCCAGCAAGATTGTGTTCCTATAAATGCCCATGACAAAAACTCAGTCAAGAAGGTTAGTTAGTGACCTTGGTAAAACTTAGTTGGTACAATGTCTGAAAATGGGTCGTGGGATACCTCCTTGTCCATTTTGTTGTACCTTTTTGAATCTTCGTGAGTTAGTAAATGTCCAAGCATCTCGAGTAGCCTTCTCATTTGTTTTCTTTGCTATTGTAAGTATTGCCTTATCCATATATGTGGGAGAATGGAGATTTATACATGGATAGATAGACATTGAACGAAGTCTGTCATGTATGCACGCTCCAGAGATGCTGAGTCGTTCTCGACATGGTTGTTTACATTCTTCTTTCATGTTCCTGCTGTTTGTTAGTCTTTTCCACTGCAGTCTATGTGCAGCACAATAACTGCACTGTACTGCAGTCAGTGTGTGTATAATATGGACTGCAGTCTATGCGTGCTGCAGTTTATGTACAGAAAATAGACTGTAGTCTCTGTGAACCACATGTGCTGCGGTCTACTATGTTTACCATGTAAAGAATACGGACTATAGTATATGTTCCCTGCATTCTACGTGCAAGGAATGCATCAAATCAGTTCCCTCTCAATGGTTATCAATATATATATATATATATATATATATATATATATATATATATATATATATATATATATATATATATATGAACCCCAAATATTATAAATGAATGTATGAAAATGAACATAGCAAAATATGCAAATAGAAATGTAAAAGTTGAGAATTCTTTTTTGTGTTGGAGAAATAGATGCCATACAAGATTTTTTTGACGTGATATTTAATCTATAGAGAGACACACATACTCTCGTCCCACCATGTCTTTGTTAGAAATAAGGTAAGCTACCTAAATTCATTTTATTGAAGAATGAGATAATCAATATACAATCAGCCACACAAGGCTTAACATTTATTGAATACATGGTAAGTATTTATAGAGAGAAAGGAAGAGGAGTGAAAGCCGACAGCATTCAGGTGCTGGTTGCTGAAGATAGCTCAATGGCCCGTAAAGTAGCCGTTGGGGCCCCATGGTGGTCGTGGTGCTGATGGTCTGGCCCGGGTGGTTTGGGTCCGTTGGACCTGATTACAAACAGAAAATTATGGGCCCTACTAGCCCAATCCTATTATATTTTAACAGTTTCCACACTCAAAACCTTTTGATTTTGTTTGTCCCGCACCCTGCATCCATGAGACGTGGAACAAAATTGTTCAAATTCATGTTGGATTCCTTTTCTTTTTAAGCTAGAGAAGTGAAAAGGGTACAATATTTGATCACCTATTCCATCGAAATTTCAAATGCTTGCGTGCTTGGTCATATGATTTGCAGGAACTAAGCAGCCTTTTACTTTATAGTTGCAGAGCAAATGTTATGTATATCAAGAATGCAGAATAAGGATATATTTGTCTTAGGGTCTTTGGAGAAGCAACATAATTTTCCATCAAATGATTTTTATAATTATAGTCTTGGATGACAACATTTAATAGATGGTGTGTCGCCATAGCTATGAAAGAATAGTAAGGAAGGGACATTTGTACTATATAAGTTTTTTCTCTTTTATAAATTTCATGTTTAGTATTGTGGATCTCACTCTGTTCAAATGTTGTGTCCTTGATTCTCAGAATTGACTGTTTACATTTTTTTCTGATTTTGCAAATAAAGTGAAGTTCTAACTTATCTGGATTTCCTACATTTCGTTCTTAAGGCTGTTCAATTTCATCATTTTTGTGTAGATCAACCAAATGTTGTTTCATACTTGGTTGTGTTTTAACCCGTGCTGCAAAGTAACTACGTCTGGTGATTGTGGTGATGAATTTTCTCTTTGTCTAGCTTTATGATAGCCACATTGATTCTTGTTTTCTTATATATTGTTAGAGAATCACAATTTAGAACTTTCATTTTTTGGCACATTAGATTTACGAAAGTAGATCTTTACTAGTGTTATAGAATGATTTCTGATCATTGAATGCTTACTGGAGCTCATGAATTAGTATTTCATCTGTGACCACATTTATTTTATGTACATTTTCTTTTTATGTTGCATAAGTTTTTTTTTTTGAATTGTGATATATGAAGCAAAGCTGCTAGCGTTGGTTGAGTTCAAACTAAAGGAAGCTATATCAAGGGAGCCAACACTTCTTGTAGTGGTGGTTGGTGTTCCTAATGTTGGAAAGTCTTCTCTCATCAACTCGGTGCACCAAATAGCAGCAAATCGATTTCCTGGTAGGTGCATGCGTTTATTTGAAGAATGGTTTTTGTCCTATTCTTACCATTATTTCTAAGTGTAGGATCAAACACTTTTTGGTTAAGGTAACAAGCTTTTCCATGATTTCATAGTTCAGAATAAGATGAAACGTGGGCCTGTGGGGCCTTTGCCCGGTGTAACTCAAGATATTTCAGGATTCAAGGTCAACTTTTTCCTCACCTTGCACACCACAAAATGGATTTAAAGCGTTAAAATTCTATTCTGTCTTGTAAACAAGAAAAACACACACTACTAGAACTAGTCTATATTCCCATTATTTCCTGTTTGGTTCATTTCTCCCGCACATTTATGATAACATTGCACTTAAGCATCTTGTAGATCACAACTCAAAATTTGATTAGGGCCTCGTTCTTGGATATCACACCATTCCTCCATTCAAACATCTAATGTGAATGATGCTATTGGCATTTACATGTTTTGCTTGAAATTAGATGCAAGTCATCCAAATTCGTGACACTTAATCCTGGGATTATTTTTGCCTGTTGGACCACTAGTATTTTCTAGTTGGAATGACCTGTCATGAGGATGATAAGTTTTAGCTTCAGCATGAACACCTTAGTCGTTGCTTTACTAAGAATGGGATGCTTTGTTGCAGTCAATTTAGGTATCTGACACCAGCTTATAATCACATGTCTAAACTGGACAAGTATATTGAATATTTACTTCTATGCATTAAGAAAGTATATTTTTAATGTACATGTCCTTTTTCACATGCTGTGTTCTAGGACGCATGAAGATTGTATGCACTATCTAGTTGTAGGCATTGTCCTCTGTGTTAAGGCAGCCTGCACACCTCATGTAGTTTGGGTTTAGGGTTGATGATAATAGTGATTTGTCATCAGGGGCTTACCGCATAGTTTCACGCCCTTTGTCTAACACATAGAGCATTACTATATCAGAATGATCACCGTATTCCAGTTGTTCATGTTAATCGCTTTCATGACCCCAATACTGGAGTCTCGAACCATATTGTGCCATGAAGGTTTTGGTATAGAAAAAATGAAGGCAGAGATTTTCTTGAATAGGAAATTTGAACGTTAAGGATCTTTAAGGTTCGATATACATTGCACACTATCCAAGTGCAGGTCCTTTTGAGAAATGCTGTTTTTATTTATCAAAGCTCTTCAGCCATGCTAGAACTTCATGACATCTTGCTTTTCCCCCCACTATCTATTATCGGACTGGTTTCATGCCTTTTACCCCCTTGTTTTTCCTTCCGTTCATGGTTATTCTCCTTTTCTTGTGATAATTGATCTTCAATCAAGATATCTCCTTTCTCTGTGTAATATTGACTGTATGCCAAACAATCATGCAGATAGCGCACCAGCCAAGCATTTACGTTCTTGATACACCAGGCGTACTGGTTCCAAGCATTAGCAACGTTGAAACTGGTTTGAAGCTAGCCCTAGTAGGTTGGTGACCACCCTTTTGTTTGATTATTGCCTTCCCAACGTTAGAAGCATCAGTGCTTTTCTAACTTTTGAAGCCCTTGTTAGTGCACTATTTGGTTTCTGGCAAGATGCATCTCGGATGACATTGTGACGTTTCTCTTCCTAAGATGATAGTCATCAACTCATTGCTTTAACATCTTGTGATATAGGGTCTGTTAAGGATTCTGCAGTAGGTGAAGAACGTCTTGCTGAATACTTGCTAGCATTGCTGAATTTAAGAGGGGTGCCACGGCTCTGGAAACACATTGAAGGGAGAAATAACATCAATCCGCAAAGTTCCACTGGTGGCAAGTTTGAGAACAATCGTGGAGTTACTTCTCTGAAATTGCAAAGAGGCACCAATGTGAGTACATTAGGATACTCTTTCCACGTTGACCGCTTGGTCATTTTTAGATGATGTTGCAGGAAACTCCATTCTACTCCCATGTGGACTCAAAATAAAAGTTTATGCATTGCATGTCCAGCATTCCAGGCTGTGTCCATGTAAGCATATTTCAAATGGATGGGTTTCAATACCCGTGGACTCTGCATTGGTGCATAAGCCAAAGCTTAGTGTGGCCCTGGCAGTGAGGCCTTCGGCTTCAAAGCCAGGTGGTCGAAGTACAAAGGGCATGCTTTTTTTGGTTGTTGCAATGGGAGGCCGAAGCGTACACTCAGAGACACGCATTCACCCCCATGAGTTGAAGTTGCCACCTGCGAGTGGGCATCAGAGAGCCCTACCAGTGAGCTAACGCTCTGGGTGCCAAAGGGCGTAAATTTTAATGAATAAAAGAAATCATCTATGCATTGATTTAGTGAATAAAAACTATTTATATATCTGACGTGATAATTTTGTAAAATACCTTTAACCGAGTCATGGTTTTCCTGTGAACTGCTTCCTGAACAACAGTGCCTTTGGTGCAGGACCTGGTCGCTGATGTTGATACACGACATACAGTGAATTTGACGGAGATCTGGAAGCCGAGAGTGACTTTAGAGTGCTTGATTGAAGACCAGTTCATGTCATTGCGGAATGCAATGCGGGATCCCTCAGAAAGTGGGAGATGAGGCTCGTTGCGTAGTGTCCAGGAAGTTATTGATTTTGTTTAGAACTGGGAAACTTGGGACTTTCACTCTTGACGTTGTCTCTGATGACTCGAAGTCAAGTCCTTGAGCCCCTGGCATCCCCCATGTTTGAACGTGTAAATATAAGTTTGTTGTTGTCTCCAACTGGACTTCTAACTTATATTGTCCTTTGGCGTCTGCTTGTTGGATAAATGAAGAGTACTTTTTTGTTTAAATTTTCAAATTTCATTTTTTTAGTTTTATTTGGTCTTTCAGCCTTATTTCACATAGATGATGAGCAGAAGGTTCGTGTAGATGGTATTAATGACACGGTAGGATTGTCTTCATCACGACTGAATTGTAGCTGTCTCATGGGGGTATGTTAATTGATGATCGCATCCGAGTTGTATATCGTAATGCTCCTTTTACCCCCTCAACACATCTTCACTTTTTCCCCTGTTCTGCTAGAAAGATGGTGAGCCATCTTACTGTCAACATCCTTTTGCAGACGCATAACCAATGCTTGTTTCTGCTCCTTTCTAAACCACCCTTTTCCTTCCCTTCATTTTCGTCTTGTTGGATCATGGCACTTGTATTTTTCTTCCATTAAGGAAATTATCAAGTATTTTTTTTCCTATAAAAAGAGTAATAGTATGCTGTTAAGGGATTGTAATTCGAGTTAATAGTAGGATAAATCTTATAGTTTCCCTTCATTGAACTGGAATTCATCTCGCATAAGAAAATTTTTCTAGGTCCGCCACTGCCAACACCCACTTTATCGAGTGAAATAACTTCACATGAAGGTGGTCGTTCTCAATTCAAGTCGAGTAATGATCCCAACCAAGAAAGTTATAAGAAGGTTGTGTATCATTGTTTTGGGCCACCGTTCGCGGTTCTGGGCCAACTGGAACCGGGCGTGTCTGTAGAGAGTATCATTGTCCTTGATCAAACCAAATCCAATCAAATGTCACCATCTTTTTGTGGCCGGGCAACATCATAATTGCAATATGAGATAGTTGCACTGAGGAAAAGAATTTACATTCTAGCACCGTTGCTCTTGGTGGGGAGTTCTACTCCGAGAGGGTGCATGTGTGTCAGGCTTTGGCCTCCCCTTGTAACCCAAAAAAACATAAAAGACCGTCATACGTTGGGAAACAATCGAATAAAGCTTGCAGGGTACTGGAATTATAACTAAATGGTGGCTGCCAAACTGAAAATTTCATTTTCTTATTGACCTGCACTGTAGTTGCTAATTTGGGTTTCGGTTCGAAAGGGTAGAAAGATTTCCAGTCCGACTGAGAAACCGAAGGTCTCCTCCCCTCCTATTTCGGTTCAGTAATGGCGTTCTCCCTCCAAGGTCTCTCTCTCTCTCTCTCCCTCTGTCTCTCTTTTGGCGTATCTTCTTATTCTTCAGCTCTTTCTTCGTTTCCCGTAGTTCGCGAAAAAGTGAAGACGTTCCTGAACGCCGCTCGCGATGGCGACCTGGAGCTCTTTAAGAGTTTGTTCTCTCTTCAAAAGTTTCTCCCTTTGTAGCATATTGAATCAAGTTTTCATTTTACATCACTCTAACAAGTTAGCTCTTAGTCTTGAGAGCTAGGATATGAGTGGTTTAATGTCAGATATGCTGCATATTTAATGCTGAAGCATCAGAGAGGAAAACCTTCATACTGGAGAATCCCAACGCGAGGCACGTTGTTCGTAGTGACTTCTTTTCAACAGTTGTCACTCCTAAATTTCGTGGATGAGGTTTTGAAGATTCAATTGCACGACCCTAAATGGTGAATATAAGGTTGTCTTGGGAAACAGGGACATGCTAAATGGTCGTACATCTCTCTTGCATATCCAGATATAGAAAGAGCACGAACTGAAACTTTCTGAAGCTACAAAGATAGTTATTAAGAGATTCATGAAACAGTATATTATGTGGTTGGTGTTAGCAATGGAAGCAATCCTTTTGAGCATCCTGACACATCGTTATTGCCACAGCAAGTACGTGAGCAGATGACAGATGCGACTTGGTCATACTACTGTTCCCGATGTCATAGTCTTCCTCTAGAAACTGACATTCATGCTCCTCGTTCCAAATGGAGCCTAAGAAACACCTAGTAGGCTCCTTGATGAACGTCAAATCAATCAATCAATAGCAATGAGGAAAGCATTATACCCTTAAGGAACCCCAAATAAAAGAATGAATAGCAAGACGCAGGCCTCTTATTGCAGTAAAGAGCATCCATCGACTGAAAAGAAGAGGATTAAAGTTGAAAGTTAAAGAGAGATTGAAAGCAAGAAGAAAATAGACAACCAATAAAAAAGCTCGTACAATGATGAATTGTTCTTATCCACATGCGATGGAGAAGCTCAGCAATTGAATTATTGAATTTCTCTTCATCGTATAACACCCTTCCAGCAGGTTGTATTCCTTGGATAAGTGGGTACATCCAATGATCACATACTTTTGAAGTGAAATGAATTTTATTCTCCTTTTCTTTTCATGTTGCCATAATCTTTTGTTTTTTGACACGGAGGTAGTTTAACTTGTTTGAGGCCTGTTTTAGTCTTATAGAGTTGATAGAGTTTTGAATTATTTCATCTTGATGTATAGGTCCGTCTTACTGCCTTGGTGCTTTTCAATGGAACTTATTTATCAAAAAAATAGCACGCTTTTATGTATAAGAGAGTCATCATTGACCTTTTTATTTTCTTTCAAGTTGTTTATGCTTCTTAATCATGCTTATGTTTTCCTTATGGATAGATGTGGGGCAGATTCTTGATGAAGAAAAGAAGGGACTGGCCGAGACAGTTGTGAGTGTGAAGGATGCAAATGGACGGGGGGCATTCCATTTTGCAGCGAGGGAGGGGCAGGTTGAGATTTGCAAGTTCATAGTGGAGACGTTGGGGGTTGATGCTGATATTAAAGATGATTGGGGTATGCTTATTCCTGTATCCTATAGTGTCAATGCTTAATTTCATTAAATGTAGAAATTTTATGACAAACTGGAATCTTGATTGAATTAGTCACTGACTATTGCCATTTTGAATAAATGCTGCCTTTGCATTTCCACTTTTTATTAGTTTTTTTAGTGTTATTCCAATCGCAAGCAATGTTATAATTAGGGTATGAGTGCCCGTATTGTATAGGGCACCGATACGCGATAATCGTACGATACAGTACATTAAAAAATATAAAAAAATCATAAAAAAACGTCCCATATCGTAATAGAGTGTATCTTGTGATACCAGGTGTATCGTACGATACAGTACACATATCACAATGTATCGTACAATAAGTTGCGATATGGGTGTGATACATATCTATTGCGATACATATACCTATATTGTACCGTATTCTCATACGATACACGATAAAATCGAATCGTATACGATACGATTTTTACAACATTGGTTGCAAGAACCCGAACACCATGTTAAAGGGTTTCAAGATTGTCTCCAGTGGTTACACTGAGCATATTAAAGAATTAGCGGAAAGCATTTGAGAGTTATTATACCAACTACGGTATTGATCATTCTTGCTTGAGCATTGCCATAGAGTTGGTACAAATTGGAGCTCAATTTTCCACTAATTAAAACACTAAAGCATCTACATTGAGGGAGACCTCAATTATGATGTTCATGTAACTGGATCTATAGATCTATGACGTCATTGTTCATAGTGGCTTTTACTTCAGTTTCATTTTCTAGAGCTTCCCTTTTATTTTTCCTACAGCTTCGTGTTCATTCTGTTATTTCTTGAACTTGGAAAATACTGATGGCCTCATACTACAAATTTTGGTTTGATATGTCGTTGAAGGCAATTTGCTATATGAAGAATTTGTAATTTTGTATATTCATCTCCACTGTAGCTCTTTGCAAGTATTGTACAGTTGAAACGCATGTAAGGATATGCATTTGAAATTATAAGTTCTGCAATGTCTTATTTTGCCTATTTCTGATGCTCAAAGTACACTTTTTGAATGACAAAAAGGGTTCATTGGTGCATTATAGCCACCTAGTCATTGTTCTCTGAAAATTCAGGGCATTATGTTTTGAATATTTTTTATTAGCAAAGTTTAGCACCATAATAGTTGATAGTTCAAGTCCGTTACTCTGCAATGTAGGCCCAAGGGCCTCATGGGCTACATAGTAAGCACCCAAGTACAATAACCACCCACATCAGTATTTTAGTTTACAACCCAAGGTTTCGCTACTTTAGGTATTTTAAATTTTAACCAAGTTCTCTAATCGGGAACGGGAAACATGAAGCGGAACACAAAAAATTGCTGCATTTGGGTGCTTATTGGCTGAAACAGTGGTTCCATCATGCCTTGATATTTCTGAGAGACATTTTTGTTATTTCAAAAACAATTCACAGAACAGGCCATTGGTTATGTGCCGAAGTCCTTGTTTTGTCAATGACTACCCCTCTATGAAGGTCCTGAAAGCTTGCTGCAGGCAGCATCTTGCATTGTGGAAAACCAGTGTTTTTTTTAAACTACTGTTCTCAAACAACAAATTTTTTCTCTTGCACAATGCTAAGGACACTTCCATGTTTCTTAGTCCCCCAAGAACCTAAAATCCATCAATTTGCAATGCTTGATCTCCAAATCTGTTGGTTCATGATGAATGTAAGGTGTTGAGTTATGCAGTGCTCTTATGCTATGTCAAACAAACACTTTTAACTGGGTGCTGAACTAGTCTGAGACACGAGCATTGACCCTCGTATTTCTCCCATGTCCAACGCTTCATTAGCTATTTTAGTCTTTAGATATGATTTAACTAGAGATAGTTTAGTGCTATATCAAAGAAAGGCTTCATATTATTAATGATTAATAACTAATAAGTAAGGAAAATTGAGTTTTTCTTTTAATTTTGAGATATGATCAATTATATAAAACAATATTATATAACTCAAACATACATATATGTTGCCATGCCCCATGCCCATGCTTTTCAAAATTCCTGTATCCTGCATCTCACACCTGCATGCGTGTGACATAGCTTTTATGTGGATAGTTATTATCCCATAATTTCAGTCACTACATTTTGAAGAAATATAGACTCTACATTTGAAACCAAACCGCTTATTAGTTAGTCAAAAGGAAGCACAACCTGAATCCTTTCTCATTAACATGTGGCAGTGGCTTAGATACATAAGGAGGTTGTGTTCAGCTTGTAGTACCATGATGAAGTTGAAATTTCAGCATATTCCTTGAGACATACCTATGTCACATGGGTGTGGGACATGGCAATTTTGAAAAACTTTGAGTGCGGGGAATCGGCGCCTCGGCGGCCTTATACGCACACACATATAATATATGTATAATACATTAATATATAATATACATAATTATAAATATATATCAAAATTAATACTTGATTATATTTATCTCATATTTTTTAATGGTATATATATAAAATTCCACTCCACATCTCATCCGGCCTCTGTACTTTAACAAAAAAAGAAAAGGCATGCCATGTCGCCCCCAAACTTTATCCATGTTTCTCTCTCTCTCAGTTCCCCCTCCCCACCTCTCCTTTTCGTTATCTCCCAATTTCGCCTTCTCCCGTATTAGTCCCCCTTGTCATGGTGAGGATATGCACGCCTATGTTGCAGTCTCTCACCCTTACAGCAGCAACTTGTGGCGAGCAACTGCTGTCAGTGCTGTGTGTTGGCAGCAAGAGTAGGTGAGCCATTTTTTCATGTTTTCCATTTTTGTTTTTGTACTTTATATGTGAAAATTCAATAAATATGGACTTGGACACTTTGATCGAGTTTATTGTTGGACAAAGTTGGTCATGGACATGTTGACTGTGTACGCTGCTGTTGCCATTGACTTTTGCATGTTTGATACCATATCAATGTTGCACCAGTGGCCTTATAGCAAATGCACTAACAATATCAAATACACTCAAGAATATATATAAATTAGCCAAGAAGGCTTAGGCTTGCATTTATTGAATACAAGGTGAGTATTTATAGAGTGGAGAGGAGAGGAGTGAAGTAAGTAGTGGGACAGCCTACAACATTCAGCTGAATGCTGAAGATAGCCAAGTAAAGTAATCGTTGGGCCCCCTAGTGGCTCTGGTTGTCGTAGTGCTTGATTACATGTATTTACACTTTTATAATGAGAAAAATATAGTAAAATACTCATATAAATACATATATTTTAACACCCCCTCAATCTGATGGTATTACCACCAAAAGTTTGCTAGCTAGAAATTGAAAGCATGACCGGTAGTGATTTGGTGAAGATATCTGGAAGTTGATACTTTGATCGAATAAAATGTAACGCCAGGTGTTCTTTTAGGTGTTCTTCTCGAATGTAGTGACAATCCATCTCGATGTGTTTGGTGCGTTCATGAAATATATTGTTGATGGCTATATACATAATACTTTTGTTGTCATAATACATGATACGAGTAACTTCAAGTGAAGCTCCAAGATCTTTAAGAAGTCTTTTTACCTAGGTTAATTGTGAAATTGTGTTAGGCCATTGCTCTATATTCATCTTCAGTAGATGAAAGCGATACCTTTTGTTGCTTTTTACATCTCCATGAGATAAAAAAGTATCCAAGAAAGATGCAATAGTCTCTTATAGAGTGCTTGTCGGTAACATTACCACCCTAGTCAACAACAATATATACAATTAACTGAGGTAGGAAGAAAGAAGATAAGAATACTCCCTTTTCATGTTGGATTTGCACTACAAACGCTTTATTTCATTGATAATCTTTGAAAATGACATAACCAGGGAACAGGACAGGTCGGCTCCTTCCTGGCAATCGTCCCTGCATTTCACGTTTTCTAACACACTCTAAACCTAATTACAATGACACAATTTATACTAAACCTTCTAACTTGAAAGATAACATTACCCTAATAAGTATTTAATATGACTCGGGTCCCAATGGATTAGAATCTGATCCATTGGGATCTAAATCCTAATCGATACACTATTGACTGAACCTAGATACACTAAGACATAAGACAGCATATACCTAGACTCTAACTAATAAGAAATCATTTACAATCAAGATGTAATATTGTCAACTTGTCTTTCTCAACACCCCCCTCAAGTTGACTCCTGAAGGCTGGTAATTCCCAACTGTGCAAGTGCTTTCCGAAGGCCATTGATTGAAACTGGTTTGGTGAAGATGTCTGCCAATTGATCGTCTGAATGAATATGAACAAGATTGAATATGCCTTGGGCTATCTTCTCTTTGATAAAGTGACAATATATTACAATATGTTTCGTTCTTTCATGGAAGATTGGATTCTGGGCTATTTGAAGTGTTGCTCTACTATCTGTAAAGAAAGTAATGTGAGTATTTCTTTTGACACCAAGTTCTTCGAGAAGTGATAGAATCCATTGACATTCACACATGCCAAGTGCTATAGCACGATACTCTGCCTCTGTGCTAGACCTGGCGACCACAGACTGCTTCGTACTTTCCTTTCTAAGATATAACATTGCCTCCCAAACATACCACATATCCTGAAGTTGATTTCCTCTTTGTTCTAGAGCCTGCCCAATCTGCATTTGAATATATACATATGTCGAGTGACGAAGATGGAGTATATAACAACCCATAGGTTAAAGTGGATTTTAAGTACCTGATAATGTGAAAAACTGTACTCATATGATACTTGGATGGACAATGCATCCAACTGCAAAGCTGATATCAGGTCGAGTAATGGTAACATATATCAACTTTCCCACTAATCGTTGGTATTTACCTACATCTTCATATGGTTTAGTAGGCATATTACTATCTTATGTGGATGCTTCCATAGGAGTAGAGCACACTCAACATCTTCCATTTTTGTTTCTTTCAGCAAATCTAGAATATGTTTCCTCTGACTTAAAAATAAACCGTCATCTTTATGAATAACTTCTATCCCTAGGAAGTAATGCAATCTTTCCAAATCCTTCAAGTCAAATAATATATGCAGTTTCTTCTTTATATCAATTATGCCTTTAGCATCATCTCCTGTGATAATAATATCATCAACATACACTAGTAACACGATAGTCTTCTGATCTTGTTTGATAAATAAAGTATGGTCACTAATGCACTTCTTGAAACCCAGATTTATCACACAATCACTGAACTTTTCAAACCATGCCCTTGGGGATTGTTTCAATCCATAAATGAATTTCTTTAACTTACATACTTGGTTATGCTTCTGGTCATAACCATTCCCAGGTGGTATGTCCATATAGATATCTTCCATAAGATCCCCCTGAAGAAAAGCGTTTTTAACATCCAACTGCCATAATTTCTATCCCTTGTTGATTGAAAAACTTAAAAATAAGTCGAATGGTGTTCATCTTTGCCACATGAGCAAATGTCTCTGTATAATCTATGCCGTATGATTGGCTGTAATCTTTAGCTACTAATCTGGCTTTATATCGTTCTATATTTCCATCTGCTTTATACTTTACAGAGAAAACCCATTTGCATCCCATGATTTTTCTTTCATGAGGTGGATCAGTTAATTCACAAGTTTTGTTTCAGACTAAAGCTGCAATTTACTCTTCCATTGCTGCACTCCATTCTGGATGATGTTTGGCCTCTTCAAATATTTTAGGAATATGAATAGTATCTGCATGCATCATGAATAACTGATATTGTTTGGGATAATTTGATTATGATACCATTTTTTCTAATGAATATTTTGTATTGTTTCTCTTTCCTTTTCTAAGTGTAATAGGTAAATCACCGGATTCATCTCAATGTTGTGTAATCACTTGAGTTTGATTTAAATCTAATTCTGGTGAAGGATTATGATCCAAGGTAGGTGTTTGATGTGGAGCAAATACCCTTCTGTCACCTCTAGTATATATTTACCATTACTTTTCTGGATCAAGAGTCATGTCTTCGCCTCCATTCTCCAGTACTGACTGAATTTCAATTGGCGGAAGAGGTAGCACAGATAATGATGGCATATCTGATGGAACAGTTTCTTTCATATTATAAAAGAAAATATCTTCATGAAATATAACATCCAGTGTCACATATACTTTCCTTCTTGTAGGATCATAACACTTGTATCCCTTCTGAGTAGAAGAGTATCCAAGAAATATACATATGATTAATCGAACATCTAATTTATCCCTTAATCCATGATAGATATGAACAAAACATGTGCAGCCAAATACTCTTGGAATAAGATGAAATTGTTTCTAAGAAGGGCATGGATGAAATGGAGTATTCCCATTGAGAATTTTGCTTGGCATGCGATTGATAAGAAACATTAAAGTCAGTACTGCTTCACCCTAATAACACTTTGGTACATTACATCCAATTAAGAGAGTTCTAGCTACTTCTAGAATATGTCGATTTTTTCTTTCAGCAACACCATTCTGTTGAGGAGAGTACGCACATGAGGTCTAATGTAGAATTCCATGATGTAGAAAGTATGAATGAAAGGATTGGGATATAAACTCTCCCCCGTTATTATTGTGAAAAATTCTTATAGTATGCTGAAACTGAGTTTGTACAAACTGACACTAAACAGGAAGAATATTATTCACTTTATCTTTAGTCTTCATGAGATATAGCATAGTGAATCTAGTACAATCATTGATAAACGAAACAAAATACTTGTATCCATGCACAAATGTAGTAGAACAGGGTCCCCAAATATCTGAATGAACAATTTCAAATGGAATAAAAGATTTTTTTTCGTTTAAAGGAAAGGAAATACGATGGTGTTTTGCCTTCTGGCAAGTGTCATAATTCAAATTCAAATTATTACAATCTCTAAACTCAGGTAATAACATCTTTATTTTAGAAAAAGGTAAATGTCCTAATCTCCTGTGCCAACGAGGTATGTCTTCCTTTTATTTCTCTGTAATGACTGTGGAGTGTAATGTTGTTCCTTTATTATCTTCGCAAAAGTAGAGGCCTCTTCTCACACTACCCTGACCAAAGATCCTCCCCGTCATCTGTTTTTGAAAGACACATCCAGTAGAATAAAATATTATACGATATTTCAGATCTTGTGTCATAGCAAAGACAGACAATAAGTTTATTGAGATGTTTGAAACATGTAAGACATTTTTTAATGTGCCAAAAGATTTAATAATACTTTCTTTTCCCACTATCGGAGTCTGAGAACCATCTGCCAGCTTAATGTTAATTTTTGCCTGAGTCAATTCATAGTTATCAAAGAAGTCTTTATGACTGACCATGTGGTCTGTAGCCCCAGAATCAATAACGTATATTCGTGAATAAGAGGAACTTATATTACCCTAGGTCAGGAATGAGAATGGATATGCAATAGTTGCTTGTGAGTCACTGTAGGAGGATGTAGATGGTGCTTGTGAATTAGTTAAACGGGCCTTCATAAGCTCAATTTCATTTTTCATGTCTGCCAATGACGTTGCACTTTCTTCTACCTTTGGTTTTTCAGTCTGATCACTGCCAAAAAAAGCCTTATTAGATCTATTCTGAAAGTAGGTAGGTTTTCCTATTAATTTCCAGCATGTTTTCTTGGTGTGGCGTGTTTTTCCGCAATGAGTGGAGGTCAATTTATCCCTTTCTTCTGATGAAAAACCAGATCTTCCTCTACCTCTGCCATAATCTCTTCTCCTCCTAGCGAATGGAGGAGTATACACATTTCTTCCTACAAATGTGTAGTGTCTGAACTGATTTTAGTTTTCTTCTCCAAATGTTTTCTGTCTTCTTCCCGAATAAGAAGTGAATAAACTATACTCAAGTACGGAAGCTCTTCCCTGCTGAGAATGTTGTTCTTTACTGCCTCATATTCAGATGAAATGCCCCATAGAAGATCGAATACTTTACGTTCTTCGAACTCTTCATTTCGTTCCTCTGTGCAACTCTGACATTTTGTCTTGGAGTAAAGTTGTAATTCTTCCCAGAGTCCTTTGAGTTCTGCGTAGTACTCACTGACTGTTCTTCCTCCTTGCCTGCATTTTCCAATCTTTTCAATGAAGACGTATTTTTTAGCAATATTCTTTCGTTGAGCATAAGCTTCCTATAGATGGAGTCATGGATTGAATAGGCCAAGCACTTACTAGTACATTCTCCCGACGCCATTGAGGATAAAGAGGATTTGTAATTGGGGGTGGAAATATCTCACCAGTCAAGTAATCCCAACGCCCCTTGGCCATAATTGCCAATTCGATTGATTTGGCCCATTGCAAATAATTCTTTCCATCTAATTTCAAATTCGTGATTTGAAATACCCCTTTATCTGTGGAATTATATTCATTCCCTTCAATCATCTTTTCTTTCTCCTTTCTTTGAGTGTTTCCCGAAGACAATAAAGTAAGGTAGATGTCAAATCGTGAAGCCCTTCCTTAAGAGAAATCTTAAGAAGAATCACCCAATATTATCATCAAATCTGCCCTAAACCAAAAAATGAATCATGCTCACAATAACACCTTTCAATGAACCACTCGACTGGATATTTGTTTGAGCATAAAAAGTCTTCGTTGCAAAACCAAAAAAACGTCCCAACATATATCTAATGGTGGCCGATTATGAAGAATTAGGCAACCCACTACGATGATATTTGGAATCCAACAAAAAACTGAACTTTGAATAAAACCACCAAAAAACTGTGAAAGAAACTTATCTCTTTACTAGAAACTCCTCTTTTTCTGTTTTTCTCCCTCGATTGATCACATGAAGGCCTCGATAGGCTCTATACCATGTTGGATTTGCACTAAAAACGCTTTATTTCATTGATAATCTTCGAAAATGACATAACCAGGGAATAGGGCAGGTCGTCTCCTTCTTCGCAGCCGTCCCTACATTTCACGTTTTCTAACACACTCTAAATCTAATTACAATGACACAATTTATACTAAACCTTCTAACTTGAAAGACAACATTACCCCTAATAAGTATTTAATATGACTCGAGTCCCAAAGGATCAGAATATGATCCATTGGGATCCAAATCCTAATCGATACACTATTGACTGAACCTAGATACACTAAGACATAAGACAACATATACCTAGACTCTAACTAATAAGAAATCATTTACAATCAAGATGTAATATTGTCAACTTGTCTTTCTCAACATTTCAGTGGTATGTCGAACATATTGTATGATCCGCATGATGATACCCATATGTACAGTGATAGGTGCATGCTGAAATTGAGTGGTTTACCATATGTAAGTCTCATCTTTTGGTTATTCACCTTAGGTGTCTCAACTGTCTTGTTGTTAGTCCAGACCTAACAACAATATCATTAGCAAATTTAGTTTTAGACAAAAGAAACCTCTATCATTTCTTGTTACCTCAATACCCAAAAAGTACCGTAGATGTCAAAGATCGTTCGTTTCAAACTCCCTACCAAGGTCTCGTTTGATGTTTTGGATCCCAAGGACATCACTCCTTTCAATGATCATATCATTTATATATAGCAAGAGAATAACAATACCTACAACAGATCGAGAATAAAAATACCTATAGCAGATCGTTATATAAACAAAGCAGGTTCAGTATAACAGGTAGTGAAACCATTACATGTCATAAATTCACTCATTTTGCTAAACCAAGCCTTAGAAGCTAGTTTAAGTGCATAAAAAGACCATTTAAGACGAAGAACTTGATTCTTTGGAATGTTAAGACCATGAGGAGGTTCCATGTAAACCTGTTCTTTTACCCATCCATTTAAAAAAATATTCTTAACATTCATTTGAAAAATAAGAGTCCTAACAATTATCATTATGGCTATTGGAGCAAAGGTCTCTTTGTAGTTACTACCATATTTTTGTGAGTATCTTTTGGCTACTAGCCTAGCTTTATATCGATCTAGGGTATTATCACCATTGATCTTGATTTTGTACTCATCTATACCCTATTGGTTTCTTGGTTTCAAGATGTGTTATAATTTTTCATGTTTGTGCTTTATGTAGGGCATCTAGTTCTTCATTCGTAGCGTGAATCCAATCCTGTGATGTTTGAGATTCCTTAAATGTTTCGGGTTCCTTTATAACTAAATTGTAGCTAATAAAACTTTATGTCTTGGAGAAAAGGTTTCATAAGAAACAAATCTATCGGGGGGTTTAGAATCTCTATTAGATTTTCTTGGAGTAGGTTTGATAGTTTTCAAAGTTCTTCTAATGTAATGTTTTTTAAAAGGAGTTAAAATGTGCGTAGAAGATATTGATTCGTCATGTTGACTTTCTTTGTTTCCTTTTGGATGACCTAGAATATCACTCAAGAAGGAATATCTAGTTTCATCAATGGAGTTAGTAGCTTGATCTTGAAACACAAATTCATTTTCAAAGAACTTAACATCTCTTGATATATAAAGCTTGTCGTTCTTGAGATCATAACATCTACAACATTTTTTTGTTTATACCATACCCTAAGAACACACATTCAATTGCACACGGAGATAATTTATCTTCTTTGTTTGGAAATACAAAACATTTACACCCAAATACTCTTAATCTAGAATAATTAGGTGTTAGTTTAAAAAGTTTTTCAACATGAGAGATATTTTGTAATACTGATGAAGGCATACGATTTATTAGATAGACAGAAGTCATAATGCTTTTTGCCCAAAGATTTTTAGGAACTCGATTAGATACTAACAACATGGATTATCCTTGCATTGCCGGTCCCAAGCCCGGATAAAGGAGGAGGGTTGTGTTAGGCTTCCGACAGCCAGCGTAAAACTTTGTCGAATTTTTACAATATGGATTACAAAAATTATGAGCATTGCTTTGGGGCGTCCCCGCCTAGCGATGTGCTGCAGAGCCCAAATGCAGTAAGAAGTAAGCAAGGGCCACTACATTTTCGCCCGAATGTAGTGAATCAATTGCAGAGAAGGTTCCCACATCATATTCTATGTTTACAAGATACAAAATGGGTTGGAGAAAAAGCAAAGGAGATAGAGGATACAAGTTTTAAATTATGGTACTCAGGTAAAGAAAAGGCTTGAAACGGAGTTGGTATTATCATAAATAAAGATTTAAAGGAGAGTGTAGTAGACATACAACGATATGGTGACCGAATCATGACGTTGAAATTAGTGTTAGGAGCAGAGGTTTTGAATATAGTTTATGCTTACGCACCCCAAGTAGGACTAGAAGATAGTATAAAGACAGTTTTTTGGGAAGAGTTAGATAAGGTGTTTCAAAAGATTCCACAAAAGGAGATGATTTGTTTAGGAAGAGATTTAAATGGACATGTCAGTAAAGAGGCATTAGGATATCAAAGGATTCATGGAAACTTTGGTTTTGGGGATATAAACGAGGAAGGTAGGGAGATTTTAAATTTTGCTATGTCATTTGATCTCTTTATAGTCAATACAATCTTCAAAAAACGAGATGAACATTTAATTACTTATAAGAGTGGCTTATCACAAACACAAATTAATTACTTTATTTGTAGAAAAAAAGATAGAGCGTGTCGTAAAGATTGTAAGGTAATTCCAGGAGAAAGCTTAACTATCCAACATCGACTTTTAGTTATGGATTTACAAAAAAAAAATGGACAAAGAAGAAAAGAGTGCATCGAGCTATTCGGACTAAATGGTGGAACCTCAAAAGCGAGAAAGAAGATATATTTAAACAGAAAGTCCTTCAAGGAGATGTTTGGAATTATGTTGGCACACCCTGTGATATGTGGAACAATATGGCTATACATATTAGGAAAGTGGCGAAAGATGTGTTAGGGGTATCTAAGGGAGGTGTACCGGCACAAAAAGAAGCTTGGTGGTGGAGTGAAGTAGTACAAAATAAAATCAAGGCAAAGAGGACATGCTACAAATTACATTATGCTAAGAAAACTAGTGAAACTTTAGAAGCTTATAAGAAAGCAAAGAAGGAAGCGAAAAAGACCGTTAGTGAAGCAAAAGCTAACATTTGGGATGACTTATATAGAAAACTCAACTCAAAAGAGGGTGAAAGATATTTTTAGGATAGCTAGGGCTAGAGATAAGAAAACTAAAGATCTTAATTATGTTAGATGCATAAAAGATGAGGATGAAAAAATTCTAGTGGCAAATGATGATATAAGAAATAGATGGAAAAACTATTTTTATAATCTTTTTAATGAAAATAAAGATGTTAGTATTAGTTTAGGAGATTTAGTCAGAAAAGTATATAAACCACAATTTCTACCGACGTATTCAAAAGAATGAAGTCAAAGAGGCTCTTAAACATATGAAGAGTGGTAAATCGGTTGGACCAGATAATATTCCTATAGAAGTTTGGAAAATACTAGGAGAAATAGGAATCACTTGGCTCACAAGACTATTTAATGAAATATGGAAAAACCAAAAGATGCCCGAGGAATGGAGAGCAAGTACACTTATACCCATATATAAGAACAAGGGAGACATTCAAAATTGTGCGAATTATCGAGGTATCAAGTTAATGAGTCATACTATGAAATTGTGGGAAAGAATTATCGAACGTAGGTTAAGACAAGTATCAAGTACAACAAAGAACCAATTTGGATTCATGCCAGGCAGATCTACTATTGAAGCAATTCACCTTTTGAGACGCCTTATGGAACATTTTAGAGCAAAAAAGGAAGACCTTCACATGATATTTATTGATCTAGAAAAAGCGTATAATAGGGTACTTTGGAAAAAAGAGGTATCCCATTGACATATATTAACCTTATAAGAGACATGTATGATGGTGCAAAAACATGTGTGAGGACTCATGAAGGAACGACAGACTTCTTTGAAGTCAAGGATCAACTTTAAGTCCATACTTATTTATAATGGTGATGGATGAGTTAAACAAAACATATTCAAGATGAAGTACCTTGGTGTATGTTATTTGCAGATGACATTGTATTAGTGGAGGAGTCTAAGGAAAAAGTTAATAGAAAATTGGAACTATGGAGAGAAACATTAGAAAGCAAAGGCCTCCGACTTAGTAGAACAAAGACAGAATATATGGAATGTAAGTTTGATCATTTGGTTACTCCAGAGGACATGGAAATTAAAATTGGCACACATTGCATTCCCCAAAAGGAAAGTTTTAAATACCTAGGGTCAATTTTTCAGAGTGATGGAAGAATTGATGGAGATGTTACACATAGAATTAATGCTGGTTGGTTAAAATGGAGAGGAGCATCAGGTATTCTTTGTGATAAGAAGATACCATTAAAGTTAAAAGGTAAATATTATAGAGCAGCAATTAGGCCTGCCATGTTTTATGGTTCTGAGTGTTGGGCAGTTAATCATCAACATGTACAAAAGATGTCTGTGACAGAAATGAAGATGTTGAGATGGATGAGTGGTCATACAAGAAAAGACCGTATACATAATGAGGTTATTAGAAACAAATTAGGAGTGGCACCAATAGAGGATAAAATGAGAGAACATCGTTTAAGATGGTTTGGATATATAGAAAGAAGATCAAAAGAAGAACCTGTAAGAAGGTTAGAAAAACTAAATTTGGAAAGTATTAAAAGAGGTAGAGGACGACCACAAAAGTGTTGGAAAGAAACAATAAAGAATGATCTAGCTTATTGGGAGTTAACTGCTAACATGACACACGATAGGGATCTGTGGAAACAAAGAATCCATGTAGCCGACCCTATCTAGTATGGGAAAAGGCTTAGTTGTTGTTGTAGTTGTAGTTGTTATTGATTAGATACTAACAAGGTTCTAGTGGTTTCCACAATGTGCCGATACTTTCGTTTGACAATAACATTTTGTTGGAGAGTTTTAGTACACGATGTTTGGTGAAGAATCTCATGGTTTTCAAGATATCTTTCAAATTCATTTGACACAAATTCTCCTGCTGAGGAAGATCTAAATTTTTTATTTCATAATCAAATTTATTCTTAACAAGGTTATGAAAAGTAATAATTTTTTTAAAGACATCATATTTCCTTTAATAGATATTGTTGGAAAGAAATAATAAAGAATGATCTAGCTTATTGTGAGGTAACTCCTAACATGGCACATGATAGGGCTCTGTGGAAACAAAGAATCTATGTAGTCGACCCCGTCTAGTATGGGAAAAGGCTTAGTTGTTGTTGTTGTATCATATTTCCTTTAATAGATATGCCCATGTATATCTAGTAAAGCCATCAATAAAGATGATGTAGTAGGAGACTCCTCCTTTTAACATGATGGGTGCGGGACCCCAAACATTCGAATATTATAATTTCAAACAATTTGCTTATAACATATGCTTTATTTGTTAATGAAAGATGTTGCATTTTGCAAAGAACACAATCTTTACAAGAGAAATTTTTAATATTTTTTATTTGAATGGGATATTCGTTCAACTTTTGAATATTTAAATGGCCAAGTCTTTTGTGCCATATTTATACATCAATTGACAAAACATTGGAATGTCCAAAATTATGCATATAATCCATTACGTAGAGTCCTCATTTCCTATAGCCACATCCAATCACCTTCTTTGAGAGGCGATCCTTAACAATGCAACCCGTAGAAGGTTATAACACAACCATTATCCAATATTTGACATACGGAAAGTAAATTTAAATTTGATTTTGGAACAAAACTAATTTTAGGAAGTGAAAAGTCTTTGTTTTGAAGGTCTCCTACTTTGTGAACCTTTAGTTTGGTTCCATCGGCGGTAAACGCATGACATGAATTCAAAAGTTTTCATTACAAGTCATATGACCTTGAGTATCATGGGAAGTAGAGCATACCGATTGTCTTCTCCTTCAATTGTGCTTCAAGAAGCTTTAATTTTTCATTGAGAGCAAAAAGTGAGGAAGAAGAGCTTTGTTCATCTACCGAGGCCACCTTTTTCTTTAATCTTGAGCAATTCAGCCTAATATGTTCGACCTCCTTACAAAAGTGACAAATAACTTCTCTTTTTGTCTGATTTGATCCCTCGATCTTCAAATGTGGAGATCGACATGTCTTAATGTGTGCTCTGGGTTTTGATGCGGTTAAGGCAAAATCTTTTTGAAGTCGGGTTTCATTAAGTCTTGTTTTCGCCATTTGAAGGTCGACAATAACCTCTTCTTTAGTAGGGAATGGCTTACGATGTATAAGGGAGGATCTTACTCCTTCGAATTCCTCTATAAAACTTCTAAAAATTTGATATACAAAGTCTTTATTTTCTTCACATTGTCTTTCACTAAGACATTATGTACACCTCTTTTTATATAGATTTAATTAATTCCAAATGTTGTAATACTCACTATGGAACTCATTCACCCCTTTGTTTCCTTGTTTTAGTGATAACGTTTTGTCACATAATGCATCCTATGTGCCACATTACTTTGAGCATGGGATTTCTTATGTGTCACGCCACTTTGAACTCTTTAAGTATTTCATGCTTCTTTGACATTGGTAAAGTTGACCAAGGTGTCTCTAATGTGATCACTCATATTATTCATGAAAACTCATAAGATCGTCTTATAGCCTCCTTCAACTTCCTCTTTTTGTTCCAAAATCGTATTTATAGAGGATTCCAACTTCGATTCACTCACATAACCCATAATCTTTTGAAATATAAATAGTTTTTCATTGATTGAGTCAATGTTTTGTAGTTGAAAGTTGTTAATCGAAAATTGAAACACTTTTCTTTAATTTCCAAGCTTTAAAAGAGTGAACTTACTTGGATAAATACTTGAAAAAGCACTGTAAATCTCCAAGTCCTTTTAATGTAGACTTCTAAGCTTTGACACACTTCTCGAGGCAACAACATGATAATCACGAAGAGCAGATAGACTTTGATATCATGTAATAAAGATGATACTTCAACGTGTTGAATGAAGCAGTGTATATCTAATACATGTAATAACAATCGTGTGTAACCAAAGGATGACTATGAAAGGCCTTAGAAAAGGCTAGAATAATAGCAAATATACTAACAATAGCAAACACACTCAAAAGAATGTATATAAATTGATGAAGAAGGCTTCCATTTATTGAATACCAGGTGAGTATTTATAAATTGAAGAGGAGAGAGAGGAGTGAAGTAAATAGTGGGCTGCCAACAGTATTCACCAACCATCAGGCTCTGCCCAACGGCTAGTAACCGTTGGAAAGTGCTTGATTACATGTATTTATACTTTTATAATGAGAAAAATACATACTTTCATAATGAGAAAAATACAGTAAAATATCCTGATAAATACATGTATTTTAACACTAGTAAGGGTTGTTTTTCTTGTTTATATATTTCTCTGATGTCAAAAAATGACGACGAGCGGTAAATCGGCTTGGAAAGGAGCTCCAACTTCAGGATTTTGGATTATCTAGCTGTCTTGTGGGGACTTCAATATTGTTGTTGATGCTTTTGCATAACCTTTCTTCTTTCCCTTGGCTATTTGTATGTTCTGTTTGAAGATTCATATTTTCTTCATTGAGTATATTTACTTCTTTTCTTGCTTCTATAGTTCTGGTTACTTAAAAGAAACTGGAAATTTTGGATCCTATTATAGGCTATTGATCATGATGGTCTTGCTTGAAAACTTAGCTCTAACATGGTTTTGAAACTTTTTATGTCACATTGACTTATTTTTATGTTTTGTATTTTAGGTGAAACTCCCCTTTTTCATGCAGCACGTCAAGGACAAATTATGACTTCTAAGTTTCTCCTTGAAAATGGTTCTGATCCATCCATTGTGTCTAGTCAGTCAGGAGCCACACCTTTGCATCATGCTGCCAGAACAGGTTTAGTTACCTATTCTATTTAACTCTTCTTCTATGACAGGATAGTTGAAAGTTCGTCTTAATAATGACTTATTGTGTTGCTACAAAGTGTAAATACTTTAAGTTCCTCTCATTTTGTTGTACCCACTATCCACTAACCGTAAACTGGTTGCACATGAATTTCTACACCATGAACCTCGATGCACGATTCATGGGTTTAAATAGCTAATCTAAGAGCCATACCAATATTACTTTTGATATGCATGCTCTATTATATTACACCCAGTTATACACTGCTGATGCTTCAAATTGTCTGATATGTCCATGCAAAAGCGGCTGCTTTTGAGTGCAACTGCATAATATGGTCCAGGATACATTATATACTGGCATACAAACTTATACTTTCTGATTTTTTGTCATACTTATATTTTTCTACAAAAATATATAGTTAAAATTAACTTCTTGTAGTCATGCAAATTTTATTAGCAAATTTCTTGCATCTCTCCCTTCTCATGAATATATTGACTATAAATATTCTATGTTCTCAATAGGGGATAGTGGCGCTTGATCCTAATATATGTGGTAGCAGGGAAATAGCTGGACACAGGCACAGCTATTAAAAACTAAAACTAAAAATAACACAAATTCTAAAAGATAACAAGAAATATTATCCGACACATTCATAAATAAAATGCATATCTAATTGAAGTGAAACAAAGCATCACAATTTAACCAAAAAGGAATCGTCCCAAAGTTGAGGTATGTAAGTAAAGTGAATTCCTCTTCCTCCTTTCTGTTTTCTCTGGGCGCTCTGTTGCTTGTTTATATCATTGCCTTCTAATTTTATATTCCTTACAAATTCAGGAAATGTAGAATTGCTCACTCTTCTACTGGACAGAGGCCTTGATGTGGATTTAGAAAGCGATGCTGGTTCACCGCTTATGTATGCTGCAGGTGAATGCCAACCAAATGCAGTGAAGATTTTGTTAGATCGTGGTGCTAATGTAAGTAAACTATCCCTAATTTTAAAAACTTGTTTTCAATTAATTACATCCAAAGCTCATATTGATATTTGTCGGGCAAATCCAACTGAATGAAGCCTACCTAAAAGGCTGGTTGTTTTGGGGAGGGTTAGGCTAGGCAAATTATGTTGTTTTTCTCCCCTGACAGTGGAGTGTTGATAATCATAAATTCAAAATATGTTTGACTTTTAGTGCCCATCAGAGAAGTCTGCTATCTGGTGAGCACTCATGATTCTTAAAACATGCTTATCTAACAAGTAATTAAACAAGGATACATCATGGATATCAAATTCCGCTTGCTAAGTTTGCATATATGATGGTACACTTTTTCTTTGGTGAAATAAAAATGGCACATGATTAATTGGGGAAACTGTTTCATGTTTTAAGTGAACAAGCTTGCTGGTCTTTCTAGCTCCATCTTGCCAGTAAGTACCACCTTTTATTTGTTTATATTTTTCTCTTCTTACTCAGTAATGAATGCGACCCTTAATCTTATCTCTGTGTCTTTCTACATCCTTCACCAACCAAAAAATTACTGCTTTTCTTCACAACTCACAAGTTTGCGCTTGATTTTCATTTCCTGTCCCACTTCTAGTCATCTCAAGATTTTGCATCAATGTTTCTGTGCAGTACCAAACTTTGTGAGCTGTCTATGCAGTACCAAACTTTATGAGTTGTTTAATCTTAATCTTTAAGACTTCTGTTCTGTTCATGATCTACCCCACCAAAAAAGCTTTAAAACAGAAGCCTTATTTTTTGATCTGTGTTTTTAAGCTTGCCATAAGGAAAATTTTGATCTATGATCTCTATAAGGGAATATAAGCAGTAAACTTGAGAGACAACTACAAGGTTTAGAATCGAATACCTCACAGGTTCATTGTGGCATCTTCTGATCTCCTTATGGGCCTTTTTTGGTCTTGATTTTGCCTGTGTTGGCAAGGATATTTCACATTGGGCTAAATTGGGCATTGGGACTTTCCTGGAATAGGTAAAGGTTGCCGGCTATAAAATAAATTTTATACCAAAGAGGAACCACGTGTATGTTTCTGAATCACAAGCTTTAGATCACATATAAATATTCCTTTAGCGTATTTGTAATGGGAAACTTTGAAAATTAAGAAAATTTAGTGAATCATGTGATTATCTTTCTCCAGGCTGAGCTTTAGCATGCCTGTGAAAATATGTTATAAGGCTTAATGATGAGCTGGTCAGGTCCTCGTCCTCAACATCAAGAAAGTTCTGAACATGATGTAGTGACCAACTTTATTACCTTGAGTCATCAACATTCTCAAAGAAAATGGGGGTCCAAAGGCTGCAGTTTCTCACCTTTGCAAGAACATTGGATTTTCAAGATCATGAGAAAGTTTTGCTTTCTCAATACTGGCAACCATGCCCCTAGTAAACTTCTGGGCTTTGGTTAAATAAAACATGTCATAGTGAAAAAGAGAATCATTAACCATAGTAATCGTGAAAATCTAGTTGGTGCCTAGAGACTGGGCCCCTGTTATACCATGACTAAAGAAAAAAAGATAAAAAGTTCTATATTTTGGAAGTGTAAATTATTCTTAGTATGAATAATATATTTAGAAATTAAGAGAAGATGGCCACTTCATGAAACTACACAACAGTGCGAGTATAAATGAACTGTCACATGCCTTGATATTACTAAAGATTTCATATGTGAACAATAGGAAGACGGTAGAAGTGGTGCTGTTTCTGGATAAACAAGAGCAATTTTTCCTGATAAATGAAAAGCAATAAAAATAATTACAACATGCACCTTATACTTAGAAGTTTTTTCATTTATTTATTTTTTACAAAGAAACATGCTGCACTTAGATGGTTGACTATTCTCAGGATCTAGGCTTGGCCACTAGGTGCATCAGCCTCTAATCACTATAAACAGTTAGAAACTGTAAAGGTTTATCTGACCTGGTGCTTTACCTTTTTCCTTAGTTACTGCCTTCAGGCATCTAATGGTTTCAGAGTTCATTTGAAACCAAAACGAGAACCAAGTCTTTCCCACTCTAAGTGGGATTGGTGTTGTGTGGATTCTTAGTTGACATTATGCTCTAGCTTGTGCTATATTCGCATTTGACAGTAAAAATGCGAGATCATGTTTCTAGCTTCCTTTAGCACTTTTGAGGCCGGCCTTGGCCTTTTTTGAGCGCATGAGTTTTGAAGCTGCATCACATGGGTACGGGCCTTAGGTGAAGATATGGGTGCAGGTACGAGTTTGAACACAAAAATTTCTTAAATTTGTGGGTGTGGGGAATGGCTATGCATAAGTATAGTTTGTGTATTATTATATGTAATTGTTAATATCTCATGAAATAAAAGGATACAATCAAATAAATCGGAAAATCTTACCATGTTAATCATTGTAGGTTATTATTTTCATACGTTGACTGACATTGACAAGGTAATAATTGGTTGATACCCATGTAGTGTTTTGGCGACACAACATTAACATATGTAGTGCTAGGTTGGACAATGGAGAAGTGCGGGTATCAAGTGTCATATTGTCTGACATGGGTGTCACACCCTGGTAGCAATGTCGACTTGGTGTAGCTTTGAAGTTTAAATTTCTTACACATTCTTGCTGACTATAAAATAATAGTTAGACCAGCAATATTATATGGTACCGATTGCCAAGTGTTGAGCAGTCAATCATCAACACATGCAAAAGATGTCAATGACAGAAATGAAAATGTTGAGGTGGATGTCTAGTCACATAAGGAGAGGCTGTACCCAATGAGGTTATGAAAGAAAAAGTTGGGGTATCTCTGATAGAAGATAAGATGAGAGACATGCTTTAGATGGTTTGACATGTAGAGAGACAATCAAGGGAAGCTTTGATAGGGTGTGAGAAACTAGAGGATGAACATTTTAAAAGAGGGTGAGGAAGATTGTAGAAGTGTTGAAAAGAAGCCATTAAACATGCTACGGCTTTTTTTATGATAACTACTGATATGGCACAAGATCTCGCGCTATAATGTCAAAGAAGCCATGTAGCCGGCCCCATCTAGTGTGGGAAAAGGTTTTGTTGTTGTTGCATTTTCATTGATTATGGATACCCCATGTACCAAAGAAAACCTTATTTTCTTGGACTACTCTCCTTTATAGCAATACTGTTTTGTTATTAACATCCTTCCGTGATGAGGAAACCCTTGCTCACTGTATTCGGGTGACTATATGAAGGCCTTTGCTTATACTTCATTGCTTTAGAACCTAAACATGAGCGCATGGGACATCTTAAGAGGAACATTCACTAATCTTAGGCAATTTGCCCACCCCCTAATTGGAAAAGTATGGTTCACGGAGTTGTTTTGATTTTATTAAACAAGGAATTCTGATGCCCTTCAAGGCAGTGCCTTTCCACAACCTGTCCCAAGCCCAAATAAAAGAACTTTGCTATGGGTAGTTGAGGGTCTGCTTAAAGCTCAGTTGATCATTTCCCTACCTTGTTTTGGTTGTGCAATGAAAGAGGGGTATCTTCATTCCCCCTGCTGTTGAATCTCATAATGTACAGAATGTGCACCTTACACCAAAATTTGATAGGAGTGTCGTCAATGGCGTCCGCCATTCGATGGTTGAGACTTCCCTTCACTGTGATGTGTAAGTATTTTCAGGATTGTCCATGCACCCTCCAATAGAAAATGTTGCATAAACTTTTGTGTCATCAAAATGATTTGTTGTTTGGAGGACCATGGTCCATTCAACAACAACAACAAGTAAGCCTTTTCCCATACTAGATGGGGTTGGCTACATGGATTCTTTGTTTCCATAGAGCTTGATCACGTGCCATGCTAACATTTAACATAAGCTAGATCATTCTTTATTGTTTCCTTCCAACACTTTTGTCTTTGTTAAATGTACTGTTACAAAACTCTTCTTGTTTTATTTTTATTTTTTGTTTATGTAATACAAAGCGTTTCTTTTCTTATTTGAATTACCTTGAGGAGTGGCTTCAGCTTCTTCAACCTTCTATAGAGAGGTGTTGCATCCAATTGTAATGTAAGCTTGCTGGCGAGCATTTGTTGAATATCATTTGAAGAGTTCCTGTTTCTTGTATTGTTTGCTAGGGAACTCTTAATTGGCGCTTTCACTTTGTTAGATTTGTTGAATTTTGGCTTGGCGGCTCGAGGAATTGTTGTTTTGTTTTGACTACCTTGATTTGGTGGTTCTGCTTTTGCTTTCCCATTTCTTCTGACGTTTTGCATTTTATATTTGCCATTGTGCCTCTGTGATGTGTACTTTCAATAATATCCACCAGTGGGTGGTCAATGCATTTCAACTTAGAAAATTATTTCTCCCAGTATATAGTGTGAAACTTTTAAATGGTTCTGCACTTTGAGTTTTGCGGTGCTTGAAGTTCTGACACCCAATATTCGTGTTTCTAGTCAAATGACTCATGCTTTGTGGTTAGATTGTTTTGTCTGCTAAATAATTCTATGTGCGTGCAGCCCAATGCTGAAGTTGATGGTGCTTCTACTCCATTATTGGCCGCTGTCATGGCTGGTTCAGTCCTATGTGTGGAGCTACTTATTCAGGTAACTCTGCTTGGCTTGTTTGCCTGTCCATGCATGTGTCTGCTATCTTTCTACTTCGTGCTGACATGCTATAAATTCATGTTCCCATTATATATCAACTGAACATGAAAGAGCCAGAGACTGGACGAACCAAGCGAAACTACGAGCAGCTCAGATTGTTTACCAGGCTTAGCACTTACCTTCACATAAATCTTTCTTTGGGATCTTAGATGGATCATTGGCCCTGCATACTTCATGTATTTTGTCACTCTTGGTTATTGAGAACACATTGTTGTTTGTGTTGACTTGACAGAGTAGAAAATGCAATAACAGAACATATAGGCAGTGAACGTCAACACAAAAATGCAGCAAAGAAGGGTTCTGACAAATTCACGCCAATAATACCTATTATCACAATTTGGGAACAAGAGAAGAAACCAAAATAATAGCAGGACATAACCAAATGGATGCCAAATTGCTGCATACGAACAGTACATTGAAATATCAAGACATAGAAGAAGAATAATGTACCTCATATTTAATGTGGTTTGGCAGTCGATGAGGGTCTCACTGTTAAGTACACGGATGAATGAGACAATCAAGGAGCAAAAAAAAAGGGTCTGATTACAAAGAGAGAAGAAATCCCTTCTCAGAAGCCATTAGTAGCCTAAAAGAGAAGCTCACGGTTTCTGTCTAAGGCATACACGTCACAGTTTCTCTCCAATGGAAACCCTCACAAACCTCAATACAAGACCCTTTTTTCTCTCTAAGTTAATCAGCAGGGCGCTCAACACAGATAGGAAATCCCTTTTATGTTACAGTTTCCTAATACGAGGGGTTAAAAAAGAGAACGAGGTCAGGTTTCGACTGAACCACAACCAGGATTCGAGACACATGACTGACACGGTTTGCATGTTTCAATGGGGGACACCATCGCTGTAGTATTCTCTTCACAGAATTATTTTTGTATAGAGAGTAATCTCGAGGAATATCAGACACTATTTGTATGCTTTATTACTTTTTGTGGTGAGTCAAATTGAATTTAATTAGCATCTCATGTATGTTGTTAATGACTCACTTCTGTGTGGCTGCCTATATAATTACATGCTATTTTGCTGAATATCTCTCATTGTTGATATTATTGCAGGGAGGGGCAAGGGTTAATCTTGGTGAGGGATGGGCTGCTCCTTTGCACGTAGCTGCTGATTGTGGCAACTTGGACATTGTCAATTGTCTACTAAAATTTGGTGCCGATCCCAATGCTCTAGACGAGGTAATGCATAGAAAACTTTGTGGTTCTCTTCTAAATGTGATTAGACTCACGGTTAGGTCTCTGAGCTAGGGTAGTTAAAAGACGAGCTCCTTTGGCGAAGCTTGTTGAGCTCGGCTTGTTTGACAATGGCTGCGTTGAAACTCTTCTTAAAATTAAGCTGTTAAAAAGCAGCTTTGTGAAGACTCAGCTTGTGTTTTGTTGCTTGTAACTTTAATAAAAAAGTCATATTGGATCTTTAAGGAGACATTTGAGTGATAGGAGATATCATTAACATGATGAGGAAATACCTATTTCCTGCACCAGAGGAAGGAGAGGCTCAAAGTGGACATTAAGTGGTGTAGACTAAAATTTCTCTATTTGTGCTATGGTTGCCCTGAAAAGTGTTACGTACTCTTTTCTCTCTACACTTACAAGGAATGGATAATGCAACCTCAAACACAGAGTAGCGCCATTAAGTGAGAAGGCTTCCCTTTCTATCCAACCCCTTTTGCTATTTGTGATGACATTGGACAACGTAAGAATAATGTGTAGGATTGTTCTATTTTTGTTTTCTGTGAAATTGACTGTAAGATAGCTAGTGCTGGCACTTATCCAAGGGATTCAGCCATTTGGGCTGTTGGGATTTTGCCAAGAGGAACCCGTGTGTATCCAACTGTGCTTCCCAATAATGTTCTTTTCTTGGAAGCTTTGGACAAGGGGCTGTTTAAATCCTATTGCTTCAATATTTCTCATTTTTGCCTTTACTAGCAGACACTTCGACATTCTAGGAGTGTTCACATATACATAAAGGAGAAATTTGCTTTGCTGGCTTCTTCACATCAGTTGATACATTTAAAGCCATTTATGTGGATTGCCTCTTTGATTGTCCAAACTCGAAGGAAGAAAGGGAACTATGGGGATCCATCGAGGGCACTGGGTGGAGGAGATGGAGATGGAAGGTCTTGAAACTCCCCTTCAAGAAGAGTACTTCTGCAGAGGCTTAACTTTTGATAATTTCACTTTATAGACTCTAGATTATATGTAGGTCAAATGCCTACTTATGGTTCAAATCTAGGTCAACCTCGGTCCTACCTAGCAGATACATCCTCTTTGGGGTTACCATCCATTATCAATACGGGCAGTGTATCTGAACTATGCTGGACTGTCTGCTTTCTAAAATGGTACCTAATGCACCTCTGTGCAACTGGCAGCCTCAAAAGCCTGGAGAAACAAGTCAACCCCTTATTACTTATTAGGCACAAAAATTAGTTGTTTTACTTTTACGTGCAGAGCAACATGCCTTATCACTTAAGTAACAATACTCGCACGTAGTCAGATGAAAAGCATAAATTTGGTACATCCAACATATGGGCGTCTTGCTGATGCATAGCTTTTAATTTACAAAGTTGTACTTGTTTCCCATGAAAATTTATTTTGTTTACACCTTTCATGGCATTGGGATTAAAACATCTGATTTGTGTTTGGCAAATGAAACTTTATTTGAAGTACCACAAGTGGCATATTGAACTTGTTTGCTATCATAATTTTTACTGTGTTATGTTACAGGATGGTTGGAAGCCAATACAAACTGCTGCTGCAAGAGGCTGTCCGGATGTAGTTGAGGTTCTTTTTCCTTTGACGTCTCCTGTTAAGGATATATCAGATTGGAGTATTGATGGAATACTTGAGCAAATGCAGCGGGAACCTCACAAAGAAGTGGTATGGTACCATGGTGTCACTATGTGTGTCACTTTCCTGATATCATGAGATCATGTTGGAACTATTCTATATTAGATAGCTGCTTTCTGCTATATAAATTATTTTTCCTTAATGACAAGGAAACAGGAGTTTCTGAAAATGGAAAGCCCGAGTGTAGCAACTTCCAAATTCCAGAGCATGTTGAGGTACTATTTCTTCTTCGCATTTGCCTCCAGTCTGTGTTGGTTTCTTGTTTGCCAACTTTTTCTTTAGAGTGTCAAAAGGATTCATGGGCATATCATTATATAAGTATTTAATATTTTCTGCTATTTTCACCATACTTCATATGTGAAGGTTTTGGTGACGGTTTCTGTCATTTCATTCCATGTATCAAATATGGTAATAAGTTAGTCATCGGAACTTATTTATGCTTCTCTTCAAAATGACTCAGATTTAGCAACCGCATTGTTGTAGCAGTTATCTGAAAACGAACTATTTTAGCCGTACTTGTAGCTGCAGAAATTCTATGACACAGTAATTGGAATGTGAACAATTGCTCCTGCGGCAACATTGTACTGTAGTGCGCAAGGACAATACATACAGCATTACTCCTTTAAGTACATGTCAGTAGGATGTCTCCACTTCAGATGGGCGGGTGAGTTTATTGATTGAACAGGTTGGCTGATGAGAATTTGTTAAAGAAGCATCCATGTTGAACGAGTGAAAAAGGAACGACAGTTCCTTTCTAAGCTGCAAATAAAGACATTTTTATCTCTCACTGATTTATGATAAAGGTGAACAGAAGTCTAAGTTCATAGTTATTGGACCGAACAATTTATTGTCATGAAACAAATAGGTCTGATGGCTATTATGTAAATGCATCATGCATTCCTAGTCAAATGACTCTTACTTCAGTTATGATGACTAATTGACCAATGAAGAGTGTCTTCAATTCAACACCTTTGAGATATTTGTGAATTATCCGATCTCGTTAAAAGCCTGTGGTAGTAGTGTGTGTAACTTGAAAGAAAAGTCTGCAGCAACATCTGCACCCTAGATGAAAGTATGTGATGCAAGCATGACGTGCCAAAGGAAGCATGACAGTTTGGAAGTGAGAAGGGGATAACTTATGAAATGTGTGGAGAACGCTTCCCTCACACTTCTCTGCGTGCTTCTCCTGTGTTTCCACTGTGCTTAGCATATGCTTTTCACCTAGCTTTTGCCATGCTTCCCCTCTCAATTGTCTTTTTCATATTCAAATTTTCATTTTTAATATGTTTTTTCATTAGCCGATCCCACTTAGTTTTGGTTTTGGTTATTTATAAGGATATGTTTTCCATTTTTTTGTTTATATTATATTTTTGTTCAGATGATTTTGTTTTGTTTCTATTTGATTCTGAATCACTCCAAATCCTGTTCCTAAATCGCTTTTAGTACACGCATCCTGAGCGTGAAGAAAGTAGAGAGCCCAGGGGGATATCACATCCCCATGCTTAATATCATTAAGGGGACGTACCACTTAAAATGAATAGTTACTTATCTGGGGCTCACTATGGGTGCTAAGTATATATGTGCTATTTTTCAATATAATGCTTAATCATAGCTGGAGAAAAGTTGTTGATAAACTATAGTTATTTTCTATTGGACGAACTATGCTACAATGTTTCCTATGAGCAAGGACATTACGGTTACACAAGAAATAGGGTTGAACATATTATTATTATATATGTGTGTTTGTGTTTGTGTGTGTGTATAGAGTACACCAATCATGCTTGTACACCCAAAATTTTCTGAAATTGCCGTGTCCCACACCTGCACTTGTATCCATGTGACATAGCTCCTATATGATATTTGCCTCTTTGCAAGAGAGTTTTAGTTTCATGGAAATGTAAGAAGCAACAAAAAGTAACTCTATCTTCCGCAAAAGTGGAGTATCAAACTGTGTGTCAAGCCGTGCAACTGCAAAAACAGAGGTTACATGGATAATGAGTCTTCCTAGTGATATAAACGTATGTCTTGACAAGACACCAACTATGTGTTGTAACAAAAAGGCTGCCATATACATTGCTAAATAATACATTTCATGAGTGAACCAAATGCAGTAAAATGGATTATCATTTTATGGGTGATGAATACTAAAGAAGAATTAATAGACCTTCCTACATTGCTTAGAGATTCAATTGCTCCACTTCTTCACCAAGTCTCCTCCTAGTGTTAGGTTTCATTTCGTAGTACACAACTTTTTGGTCATCATACCATAAGTCTAAGTTTGAGGAAAGTGTTGAAGACATGAATGAATGTAACTATATTTGTTAAAGTGTTTTGACATGTGTCTTAATTATGGGAAAACTAAAGATCTTAATTATGTTAGATGCATAAAAGATGAGGATGAAAAAATTTTAGTGGCAAATGATGATATAAGAAATAGATGGAAAAACTATTTTTATAATCTTTTTAATGAAAATAAAGATGTTAGTATTAGTTTAGGAGATTTAGCCAAATCAGAAAAGTATATAAACCACAATTTCTACCGACGTATTCAAGAATGAAGTCAAAGAGGCTCTTAAACATATGAAGGGTGGTAAATCGGTAGGATCATATAATATTCCTATAGGAGTTTGGAAAATACTAGGAGAAATAGTTATCACTTGGCTCACAAGACTATTTAATGAAATATGGAAAAACCAAAAGATGCCCGAGGAATGGAGAGCAAGTACACTTATACCCATATATAAGAACAAGGGAGACATTCAAAATTGTGCGAATTATCTAGGTATCAAGTTAATGAGTCATACTATGAAATTATGGGAAAGAATTATCGAACGTAGGTTAAGACAAGTATCAAGTACAACAGAGAACAAATTTGGATTCATGCCAGGCAGATCTACTATTGAAGCAATTCACCTTTTGAGACGCCTTATGGAACATTTTAGAGCAAAAAAGAAAGACCTTCACATGATATTTATTGATCTAGAAAAAGCTTATGATAGGGTACTGAGGGAGGTTCTTTGGAGAACTTTGGAAAAAAGAGGTATCCCATTGACATATATTAACCTTATAAGCTGTATTATAAGCCTCCCTAGAGGTGCTGGGTGGTTGTACTTGTATCCTTTAATACTTGATGCTTCTCAATCTTCTTGAATATATTGTTGCACTGTTTTGACGTTCTTGGCATTCTTGGCGTGCATTTCTTGGAGTGTGGTCTTGGTGATGTCTATTTTCTATTTTCTAATTTTCTGACTTCATTGTGTCCAACCAATTTTTTCATTCATGCTTCTTTATTAATGATTCCATTGTAGAATGCATTAAAATGGGAAATGTGGCACATCCTGCAGTATTGTGGTTGTGTTCTCTTCTGTGTATTTGCTGCACTTGGTTTCTTGGCCAATATTAAGAACTGGAAACCTGCAATCAGGATAATCTCTATCCCTTGCAATTGCCTTCTTTTAGGCACTTCTCATTATGTATTGTGCCTGTATGCCTCAATGAATTTTATTTTTTATTGATATATTGAAGATTATCACATCTAACCACTTTTTTTACTATATTCATTGTGGAATATAATACTTTGGGTGTTCTGTTTCAGGTATCAGAGGAGTCAAAGAGTAGATCTTTGGAAGCTAAAGGTAGAGGGGATGAAGCTTTTCGGAGGAAAGATTTTCTTACTGCTGTGGATGCTTATACACAGGTAAGCTAATCCACGATTTTTACTTGTTGTCCATGAAGCATGAATTATGGTTGAAACTAGAGTTCCTGATGATCATAGTTACTACTCCTAGTTGGAGCAGTCACGTCTTGAATGGTAATCAGTTCTGATGCTGACACTTCTGCCTTGTTTCCACATTGCTGGCTCACTTGCCTTTTAGGAAAAAAAATGTTGCTTGCTCACTTGCCTTCAGTTTTGCGCTAAACATGAACAATGCCCCCAACCTTTTCTTGCCTATCTGCATAGGTGTCTTGGTGATTCCTAATAAGTGGTAAACCACTGGGGGCATGTTTAGTTCACCTATGAATTTGAATTGCATTATGAAAAATGAAGTTTAACCAATTGGCAACTTAATCAAACATGATAGAGGAAATAATCGCTGCCATGTCAGGGCCCTAATTTGAACTGAATTCTGCAAACTTGAGAGAATCCCAAGTCTCCTCTTAGGAGGTACAGAAAGTAGTCACTTGAGAGAATGAATCTCTCTCACCTGGGTCCCTTCAGTGCATATCAAAGGTGCCATAAATGTAGGAAAAAGCAGCGAAAAAAGAGAGAGTGCAGCACTCCCATAATGGCTATTATACTTGCATATGGAAATGGAAGAGTGTAGCCTGGGAAAAAATGTATCCTTTTTAAAGCTTTTTCCAAGATGACATGATACTAAAAACCAGCTAAATAGACTTAAAATATGGCTTCCTTTTCATTATATAAAATAGCTTCATCTTTCACTACCCTGAACTTGGTTCATGAGTGTATTTACTCTCTGTACACATTGTTATTGCATAGAAAATTCTTTTCTTATCTTTGATGACAAATGTAGGCGACAGATTTCAACCCAAGAGATGCAACCTTACTATCAAACAGAAGCCTTTGTTGGATCAGGTTAGGGCAAGCCGAGCAGGCACTTTCAGATGCAAAGGCTTGCAGAGCATTAAGGCCAGATTGGTCCAAAGCATGCTACAGGGAAGGGGCTGCATTACGCCTGTTGCTGGTGAGTGCAATCTGTTGGTTTTTCTGTCAACGGTTACTGTTACGTTCTTTTTCCGTTTTCTCCTTTCCTATGCATCGTCTGCACAATGGTATTCCTTTTCTTTGTCTAAAATTTGCTTCCTGGCATTTGAAATTTCTGCAGAGGTTCGATGAGGCTGCAGATGCTTTTTATCAAGGAGTATTGTTGGATCCGGAAAACAAGGAGCTCGTAAATGCTTTCAGGTTTTATTAAGATTGCGTGCAAAATTTTCCTTCATATATTGCATTCACTAATTGAAGACCACATAGAAGTAACCAGCATTTAGAGTTACAGAGCTTGTTGGTTACTGAGATACACGTAAGATTGCATTGATGTACCACCATTAGATGGGTCAGGGCATCATCCAGTCTGACCTGTTACTAGAACAGGTTGTCGTACGAATGTAAGGTCTTCCAAGCAATCTTTTTTATTTTTAGAAACATCACTAGGGTTGCTTTCTTCTAAGCGAGCATTCCCATGTTATATCTGCACCATTATTACTATCCTTTCCATTCACAGCATGTTATCATCTTCATCAAGCAGCAAAAATATTTATGTATAGAGTCCTAGTGAGTTCAGTTTAGTAATAAGGGCATCTTGGAGCTAGATGGGCAGTCTGAGGATTCTCATGGAATCTACCTCCTTGAGCAAGGCAATGCACAGTATAGTTCTTTACTCGGTTGTTCCAACCCATTCAGAAGGTGGTTTCTCTAAATTACCAATAAAAACAAAGCATGGAAGTTCTTTTCCCTTTTTCTATCTTTGAATATTAGCATATTCATTCTCTACTATTTCTCCAAATGATCAATGCAGGGAAGCTGTTGAAGCTGGAAAAAAGTTCCACGGCACTTCATGACAGGGTTTGGAGCAGTTAGGTGTAGATGGAGAAGTATCTCCTTTGGACTTGAGAATTTAGCCAAAGTTTTAAGGAGGTATCTCCTTTGGACTTGAGAATTTAGCCAAAGTTTTAAGGAGGTAAGTTTCTCATTGGTGGTGGGGAATGCAGAACCGTTAATCACCGTTACAGTTGAGAACTATAGGTTATTTGCGGTTTTTTCTTTTGGGGTGGCACAACTTTTTTCGCCTTTTACTGCTTTAAAACATTGATCAGATCAAGTAGAAAAAAGTACTCTTTCTCCACTCGTATTTTGTTACGGCAAAGATGTTATCCATAAACTGAACTGTACATGAATTATTTTGGGATCTTGTTCTGTTAATGTCAAGATTTTTCATGTCATCGTCATGGTAAGCTTTTCTGATAAGGTATATGTGAGATTGGGTGTCCAAAAATCTAACTTGCGAGGGTTGTCTTGAACACACCTGAGCAAGCAGCTGTGCGTTGTGGCTGCTGAGTGTGGTGGATCTACATGGAACTGACAAAATTTGGAAATTTTGAAAAAAATAAGTAGCCTATGATGGAACTGGGGGTGAGCATAAATCGGCTATAACCCAATTTATAGAGTGGTGGATCTACATGGAGCTGTGCGTTGTTTTCCGTTAGTTTTGGTGTTTCAATTCTTCTTGGCTTGGTTTTGGTTTGAAATCTTAAACAAGTTTAGTTATTGAGTTCGGTTTGGTTTCAGAGGATCAAAACAGAGAATAACCAAACCAACAAAATTATATACATCTGGAGTGGAAAATCTAATGCCACAATATGGTATTTTGGTTCAGTTTGGTCTTTATTCTCGAGTATTGATTGTATTAATTTATTTGGATCAAGTTGTTTTCCATTGTTTAAACTTTAACTTGCATTGCATCTTTACAAGGGTTTAGGAAAAATAAGTTGTAGCTGAAAATCAGTTCATGTCATAATCAACGACCTTACCATTGCTAGGCCTCACTGATCCCATATTCAAATCAAACCTAGGCCTATTTTGAACTTAACATGGCTACCTGGATATAGTCATAAACCGATGCATAAAATCAAGCTTTAACAATATTTAATATTCAGATGTCAACCATTTTAGCTTGTGCAGCTAAACAAAGGGCAGACCATGCAACCTGGCGCAGATTTTCACTGAAAACCAGATTGGAAATCTAACTTTTTCTCATCCATAATTAAGGAATCATAATTTTCAGCTCTCAGATCAGATTGAGTAAATTTTGACCAGAGATAGCCTTACAAAAGTAATTATGGTTTAGAGAGGCATCTTGTTTTTCCATTTCACTAATTTTTTTATAACCCAGATGATCCATCTTTTAATTTGTTTGAACAACCCGATCTGATATGAAGCTTCCAAGGTAGAGAGCTAGAAGCCTTTGACATGCACATATTTCTCAAATTGCCCTTCTAAGGTAGAGATCTAGAAACCTTTGACATGCACATATTTCTCAAATTGACTTGATTGGACACCGATGAAGAGTGTCGTAGCCATACAAGTTCTTTGCTGTTTCAATCCAAAAACGATGGTTAGTCGCACTGAGAATGTTAGCTCAATGGTAGGGTGCTCTAGCATTGCTGCTGCTGGTGGGGAGTTCGACTCCAAGAGGGCAATGGTGGATCTACGTGGAGTGGTGGGGGGCGTCCACCCCTCCTAAAATTTTGATATTTCACTGTAAAATCTACATTTTACAGTTAATATATGGTTGAGATTCATGTTTTGCCTCCCCTAACACGAACACGATGAAATATATTTGTCGCCTCCCAACACTATTTTCTAGATCTGTCACTGCAAGAGGGTCCATGTGTGGGTGTGTTGGGCTTAGGCCTCCTCTTGTAATAAAAAAAAAGATGCTTGGTCTGAGATATAAATACAAAAGGTCCAAATTGTTCCAGGTTCATCCATTTCACCAAAGAATCCTTACCTTTTCTCCCCCCTAACATATTCATCCCTGGATGTTAAAATATCTCTTTCTTTTTTTAGCTTATACCAACTACTGTTGATTATGGGTCAGGCTATGCTAAACCTTAACTAATGAAAATTCGTTTTCTACAGTTATGGGTCAGGGTTAGGTGTGATGTTGGCTTCGAACCGAAGGCCGCCTATCGGAACAAGTTGAGCCCCGAAGGTCTGAATATATTTTTCGGGGGGATTTCCAGGAAGAAATCGTCACATCTTCTTTCGATTTCGTATAAGCCAAGCCCATAATTTTGAGAATTCAAGTCATTTTAAACATCTCCTGGGCCGGTTCGTTTTTGGGCCAAAGTACAGCAGGAACTAAACTAGCACCGGCCCATAACAGTAACGTTGAATTTGGTATTTTGGGTAGATGGTTTTATCATGTCTGCTGATGGCCCAGGACTAATATTTAGGCTTAGATAAAAGGCATGGACCATTTGGTTTAAGACTGATACCTTGGGAGAACTTTCTAAATACCCTTTTCTTTTGAACCTTGCTTAGACAGCTCAATAGAGGAAAACGAAAAAAATTGTGTTTTCCAGCAGTCAATGCATACGATGGCTTGATTTCTTTCATGCTCCATCTGAGGGGCATTTAGAATATATTAATTCTATTCAACAACAACAACTAAGCCTTTTCCCATACTAGACGGGTCGGCTACATGGATTTTTTGTTTCCACAGATCCAGAATATGTTAATTCTATTGTCAAAAGAAATTTATTTTTCTTCGGAAGCTTCATTCATGAAAGAAGAAGCTAAAATCAAATATAAATATAAAGACAGAACAAGGGATCTCCAAAGAAAAAAAATATGAAATCTTCCGGTATCGGCATTGTTAGTACATATTGATCTCACCCTGAAAAGGAACACTTTGTTCTCATTTTTTCAACAGACTTATTCAAAATCTTCCATAAGAACAACCCTATGCAAGCACAAAGACTCTAAAAATACAAAATCACTTCATTCATTGCTCTTTGCTCTTACTTTTATCGGAAAGATAGAGAAGGAGAAAGGGAGAGAGAGAGGTTGCAGGAGACAAAATGGCCTTCGGTCCCTCTTTTATTATAGAGACGAATCGAACACTTGCCAAAAACAATTTTTTGAAAATTTATTTTATACAGAAACATTGTTATTCAGTTAATCTGTTGCAGGATGCCACTCAAATTTCTGCTCTCCTAACACGATCTGCTTACTGTAATACCAATTTCATACATTTATAATCCACTAACTGGTGAGACTAATTAAAACTTCCATGGCTGGCACCCTTAAAATTTTATTGATGCACACACTTGGAGCGTTAGCTCACCTGGCATGGCTCTAGACTCACAACACACACACACACACACACACACATATATATATATATATATATATATATATATATATATATATATATATATATATATATATATATATATCCTATTGAGCGTCTTCTCTCAGAAGCAACGAACATGCAATTTACCCATAACACCGAGTTAGAGACTGTACCTTGTTTTCACAAATTAGATGATGCATTTACAGGTTTCATGAGAAAACAAATAAAAATAAACTACAATTCGTTCGGTAATGTCAATGAGAACCTCATCTGATGGTCATCGGTGAATCATCCTTTCTCTTGATTGTCTCAAGCAATTCGTTCCTTGCACGCAAAATCAGGCTAAACAATGTCTCGATATGGACCTCAAAAGTATCCAAGCACCTCACTAGAAGGGCAACCCTTTCCCTAATATCCTCTATCAATATCTTCATTATACGCGTATCATCATCATCATTCTGTGATCTCTGGTCCTCACTTCCTCCATTTTTGCTGCTTGATATATAACTCAATAAAGGGCCTACATGTTCATTCACGTCGACTACCTCTTGGAAGAGGAGACCGCACACTGCGCTCTCCTTGTGATCTGTTCTCCTATTAAGCACCTGCTCACAGACCACCATCTGCAGATTTATTAAGACCACCGACCACGCATATACAGACGGCAACTTCAAACCCAGCATGGACTCGTCGTCTCTGTCGATACAGCAACTCAATGTCTTCATAACGAACAGACTCACACTCTTTACACCCCCCATTGCTTTACAGAGAACCCTTTCTTCCTCTTACCCGGATTGCGGCATCTTTTGATCTTTAGGAATTTCGCTTCTCACTTTCTGTATCCTCAACATCAACGGTTGGTTTTCTGAAAAATGCCACCCATTTCTGCAAGACATCCTTCCGAGGTATCTCTAATGAAGGGTCGTCAGCGTCTGGCAGAAGAGAGAAACTGTGTTGATAGATGAGAGAAGGGTTTCGGGAGAGACTGTTAAGGAGATCGAGAAGGTTTAGGGTGTCTGCCAGGTATTCATCAATAAGATAAGAACCCCATTTCTCAAATGGGTGGCTTATCTCTTTAGCAAGTGCTTGGAAGCCATGATGAGCGTTGATCAGGAAGAGCACGGCCTCATGAGCCCACGGCGGCTTGAGCTTGCGATCACCGTGGGGATGGCATAGACGTTTCAGATGCTTGGATATCCAAGAGCACCCTTGTTCTAGGCGACGCATATCATCATATCAAACATAGGGAAACGGCCGGGCAGACAGATGACCATGAAAGATGTGAGATATAGCCGGAGGGGAGACTATAATTCGGCGAGATGCCTCTCATCTTCTCATTAATAAAAAGAAATTCCGTCGACTCTGAGAAGCTTCGTTTCATTGACCAAAGAGCCGCGTGGTGTGTGGTTGGACCTGAGAGGAATGTGGGGTGACGGTCGTTGGATTTGGTAGGTCATTGAATTTTGATTGATGAATCATACCGGAACGACTAACTGATATCAACCAACCGGCCGGAATCACTGCAATCCAGGTACTTGCAGATCATGGGTACGATTTTAAGTTCGAGTATTAGGTAGCTGTAAGATGTACTATGTGGAAAGCCAGACTCGGCTCCTGCAAAAGAATCTAAATAATAACAAAAAAAGACTCGTATATAGTGTTTGAATCAAAACATTGCAGCTCTTAAATATAGATCAGGTTAAAAAGTTCTTATTAAGGAAAAAGCTTTTGAAACTATAATCGATTCCTGTGGTCTTCCTCAAATAGCTAATTAAATGATTTTTTTTGTTATTACTAACGCTGGTGATGACAGATTCCAGAACAGGCTAACAAGCTGGGTCCAATGCGCGCGCAAGAGAGAGAGAGAGAGAGAGAGAGAGAGAGAGAGAGAGAGAGAGAGAGAGAGGTTAGTGGGTGTGCACCAAGGCCAAGCACATTCTTTTAAATTATTTTAAGATGTCAGTGCGAGGAGCAAAGACTTGGTTTATGTTCTCTTTGATATAAAAACACAAACGTTTACGTCAGCAAACTTTGGTGCAACTGTAAGACGTTGACCTCTATCTATGTACAAAGTACAATCAAGCAATTCACACGTCGTTTTCTTTAATGTAGTTTCAACTTGTGTTTTTAAGAAACCGGCTCAAAATCAGAACCGAAACAGACGGTTTCAAACCATTATTAAATAGTTAATATATTTTTTAACATTTAATAACACAAATTCACTAATAGCTTAATGGTAGGAAGTCTTTAAGGTTAGACGGTGAGTTCTCCCCGAAGAGAAGAGACGTTTGTCTGTTTTTAAAAAAAATAATGATTTTAAAGTGGTTTTGGATCTGAAACTAGAATCACCTCAGTACCAAAAATGTCTACATAATAGTGTCTCATTGAATCCGTGTTTTTGTGGGCTTTTCCCACCACATCATGCCTGGGTCACAACTCCAAACTCAAGAAACTTATAATCTATCACGAGACAACTTCCGACCTCGATAGAGAATGAGTACGAGTGCTATAGAAATTAACTCGTGATGGCGTTGTTCGACCACCTGTTTGAACAACCAGTTCGAAAGTAGGTTTCTCTTAAATGCACCAGCTGAGCTCCCCCTGCGGCTGGTCCTAATCAGAGTTGTCAAATACTAAATTTTGATTATGGTATATTGTTCTCTACAAAACAAAGAAACACCTTTATATAGATCAGGGGCTAATTAAATACAGATCACACCAACGCCATAACACAAAACTAACGAGTTAGGACACTATCTCACTCCAATGAGACACGACACTAATATAGATTTAATATAATTGAGATCCAAATAATAAAGAATGATTTAACATAGATATAATATAATTGGACGACCACAAAAGTGTTGAAAAAAACAATAAAGAATGATCTAGTTTATTGTGAGTTAACTGCTAACACGGTAGTGGAAACGTAGCCAACTTAATTGTTGTTGTTGTTTTGAGATCCAAATCTAATATTAGACTGAAATGACTCTAGAATCTAAATAAGATCTAAATGACTCTTAATCAAATGAAATTCAAATCAAGTACGATGTATCGCATGCAGCGTGTGCAGAAGGGCTCTTGGCGTGCTGTCCGCAGACGAAGTAATCATTCCAACCTACTTTGTAGACTCATCATGCATGAAGATTCGGTTCGAAGGTTTCATGTGTGCTGGGAATGAATGGCAGTGGATAGATCTTTTTTTCTGTACGAGTCCTCCATTTCATATTCCACATGATAAGTGAAAGACCAGGCAAATCTTTTGTTCCAGAGAGGTTTGACATCTTCATCCTCTGTGCGGAGGGATTCTCGGTGGCTTTGGCAAAGGCGAATGAAGAAGGGATTTTGATGGGGTACGAGTTTGCAGAGAAGCCCCACATATTTCGCAATTGTTCTTCAGTGACAATTGCCTTATTTTGTGAAGGCAAGCAATGTTAAATGCTCCACCATCTTGGAAATCCTTCAAATGCATTCTCCAGCATCAGGATAGTTAGTGAATTATGATAAATCTTCTATCTATTTTAGTTCTACTGTGCATGAAGAGTTTTGTCGAGAAGCTGGGGAGTCGCAACCAAGGCATAGTCATAAAGATATCTTGTACACTCAACCATGACTTGCAGATCTAAGAATGACGCGGCGCAGGCTATCAAAGATCGGGTATGGAGAAAACTACAGGGACGGAAAGAGAAGCTCCTCAGGTGGAAAAGAGGTAAGGATAAGGGGAACGAGCTTCCGAGATCATCACATTCTCAACTCGACTATGATTGCCAAGCAAGGGTGAAAGCATGTCCGTTATGATTCGTCATTGGTGGCACGAATTCTGAAAGCCAAATATTTCTTGCAAGAACATTTCCTAGGATGCAATCCATCCTTCACTTGGAGAAGCACTTTAGCTAGTCGGGAAATGTTAATACTCTGATGTCTGTGGTACTCTCATGTTCCTCTTTCATACCTTCCGGGTGCTCATCACGTCTCCTTGAATGTCAAAAAATTGTTTCTTATCACTGCCAATGCAGTTGGAATAGAGAATTGATCAGCAGTATGTTTGCTTGTGAGGATCAAACAAACAATCCTAAGCATTCCACTTCCAGCATACAGGCAAGAAGCTACTTTTTGGTTCCATAAAAACTAAGAGAATTTTCTCCCAAAGAAGCTTAAAAAGTTGTTTGGTTAAAACAAATGGTAGAGTGGGCAAATGCGGGTTTTAAAGGCTTACTATAATTACAGGAAAATGGGAGAATTGAAGCCATGGTGGAAGAGTGGCAGCTAAAAGTTCCTCCCAGAGTCGGATACTTTTTAGTGGAGAGTTTGTAGGTGAGCGTAGTACGACTTCGATCAAAAGAAATAGCTATTGAAGGTGGTTGCTATATGTGCAGAGCAGATATAAGAGTCTTTGGAACATGCTTTTAGAAAAATAAAACGTACAACTTATAGTTTTTAAATAATTTACTTAATTTAAACTCTTTATGGTAACATTAATTAATATTAGAATGAGTCTCTTTTTATGGTAACATTAGCATGAAATTTGAAGAGTTCTTGAATGAAAAAGCTGTCACAAAATTTGAATTGCTAAAAAATTGTTAATGTAGGTTCGTCAACTGACAGACTTCCGGGACTTGCCAATCTATTGATTCCCTCCTAAGGAACTGAATCCTGTCCCCATATATTACATTCTTCTCTCTCCTCGCATTCACATAATACCTAAAGAGCTAAACAAGAATATAGTTGGTTAATCTTTCCAACATAAATCAATAATATGCTGTTAACAGGTTCTTTCTCGAGAAAAGTCACCTTCTTTTTCCTAAAGCGAGAGGCTAAAGACAGATATGCACGCCCCAGGAGTCGAACGCGTGCTGCACAAGCGAGTCGAGAGCCCTGCAAGATGAGCTAATGTACTGGGTGCAAAATCTATTCCACTTAGTCTATATATATAAACTGTTAGCATGGCATATTTTCGTGGAAACAAAAAATTTATAACCGATCTCATCTAATTATTGTCATTATATATATACCTAACATCTTAGGTGCATAATTTATCTTAGTGCATCATGAAGATTTTTATCGTTTGATCTTTGAGATTTATGATGAAAATTTGAATTACTTTATATTTAATGTACTCATGTATATTAAATATAAATACAAAGGTAGAATGAGACATTTCATTCAAATCTCCACTATCGAGCGGGAGAGATCTTGGTGGAAGGACATTATAAAGCTAAGACCCCCTGGACATATAACTTTAAATGCAGGCAAAACGGACTGAAATTTGGCAAGAAAAAGATAAACATATCCTTTTTATTGAAAAAGAGTAAAGAAAAAGAATATTTAGGATTAGCACTTGCCTCGAAACCAATAAGTCAGAGTCTTTTGGGCTTCCAGATATTGTGGGTATACTTCAAAACAAAAACCTGTAATAAAAAGGAAAAAAGAAAAAGATGAACATATCTTTTTTATTGAAAAAGGAATAAAAAAATAATATTTAGGATAAGCACTTGCCTCGAAACCCAATGTGTCAGTCTTTTGGGCATCGAGATATTGTAAGTATACTTCAAAACAAAAACCTATAATAAAAAAGAAAGAAAGAAAAAGATAAGCATTTAGAGAATAAATATCCACTAGTGCACCTGCTTCGCCAAATGTAGTTTCCATGAGTTATCAAAGTTTGCTGCTTACTGCACCAGGGTTAGCTCATTGATGGGGCTCTTAGATTTCCACTGGCAGGTGGTGAGTTCGATTCTTGGGGAATGCATACTTGGGCCTCCCTTTGTAACAAAAGAAAGATAACCGCTTTTTGAAAAAAATTCGGCTTCATTTTAGGAAACTTTTGTTAAGTATTGAATATAAAGGACTGTTGAGTTCACGGCAGAGTCAATAAAGGATCACAACCATGGCGGAAACTGTCAAGAAGGGTGTCATCAAGTTGAGCTTTTTGTTGGTAGCATCATGTTTGATCACAAGAAGAGTAGAAGGACGCCAAACTGATGCACTCCATCGCCTTAAGAAAGCCAAGAGAGAAGGAAGGGTCGAAAGGATCCGATCCTTTCCTGGTGCTGTTGGAGAAGAAGACTTGGATAATTTGGCTTCGGTGCAGTCTCTCTCTAAGATTGTGGCATCTCCACAAGAGGAACTGAAAGAGGCGGACAGAATCGATAGGTTGCCCGGACAACCTGAGGTAGACTTTGATCAATACGCTGGATACGTCACAGTTCATGATGGAAGAGACCTTTTCTACTACTCTGTGGAAGCTGTTGGATTCAATAGTCGCTCTAAACCTCTTTTTCTTTGGCTTAATGGAGGTATTCTCATTTAGTTTCTCCCTCTCTCTCTCTCTCTCTGATGCTTGAGATCGTATATTTGTAGGTCCCGGCTGCTCTTCTTGCCATGGAGGAACTGGGACCGTTTAGAGTTGCTAGTGATGGTCAAACTCTTTACCGAAATTGGTGCTCCTGGAACAATGGTACACCATTTCTCTCTCTCTCTCTCTCTCTCTCTCTCTCTCTCTCTCTCTATATATATATATATATATATATATATATATATATATATATATATATATATATATATATATTATTGTACACGCATTTGTCATGCAGAGATAGAGCATATACGTATTTTCTTCATAAATTCTTTCAAATTTCTTTTGTTTTTCAATAGTAATGTAATTGCAAAAGGCAAAATAGTATATTCTTGTCTAAGCCTTTTTAGATACTAGATAGGTTTGGCTATATAATTTTCTTTGTTTCTATAGTTGGGTATGCTCATATACTATATTATAATATATATAAATATAATGGTAACAAGTAAAACATGAACCTTACGTAAGTTCACATGGATGAACATGCAAATCTCTTCCTATATATTGAAACATTATACGCAGTCATAGGCGAACTTGATATTTTGCGTGTGCATTTGTACACGACCTATTTTCCAGATTAATAGATCTTGTATAAGTATGTGCTGATGATAAGTATTTTCTGCGGGCAGCTGCAAACGTTTTGTTCTTGGAGTCACCAGCAGGAGTGGGGTACTCTTACTCCAAAGTCTCCGACGATTACAAAAACTTCGGGGATCGCCGGACGGCTTTGGATAACTACGTTTTTCTCGTGAACTGGTGGAGAGATTCCCCGAGTACAAGAAGAGGGACTTGTACTTAGCTGGAGAGAGCTACGCCGGGAATTACGTTCCGCAACTCGCTCATCTCATTCTTCAGAACAAGTGGACCAAGCGAACCGTCACAATCAATCTCAAAGGAATCACTGTAAGCCTCTTAATTAATTAACAAGCTTCTGCTAGTTGTAGAAAACATTAGTGAAATAAAGTATTTCTTGTATTTTTGCTTTTCGTATGACAGATCTTTATATATGAGTGACCAGAAATTTTGCAGAAAAATATTATTTTTGTCAAGAACAGTTGTGGAAATTCTTGGTACTATGTACTAGAGCAGTATATAACAATAGATATAGCGTAAGGATCACGAGGATTGTCTGTAAGAATCGTTTTACTGCACTTTAGACTCTCAGATCCTTAGAATTGTTTTGGTGCTCGTGCATGATTCTAGATCCGCAATGCTGTGCTGAATGATGACTCAGATGACAAGGGAATGTATGACTACTTCTGGACGCATGCATTGATCCCTGACGAGATGATCAATGCCATCCACGAGAACTGTTTTCCCGCACGCACACCAGAAGAGGATGATAAGTGCAGCAATGAGCAAAATAGAGCGTGAATTCGTAGATCCTATTGATATCTACAACATCTATGCCCCGTTATGCCATGATAATGCCACAAAGAGACTGCCCTCATTGGTTTACGTTGGTTTAGGCAAATTTCGATCCATGCAGCGATAATTATGTGGAGAACTATCTTAATCTTTGTCCAAAAAGCTTTTCACGAAAATGTCTCGGGCATCCACACACAACAACAACTCAGCCTTTTACATAGTAGAGGGGCTCGGCTATATAGAATTTATGGTAAATAAATCCAGGCAGTCGAAAGCCTAACACAATCCTCCTCCTTCATCCGAGTTTGGAACGAGCTAGGGTGATCCCTTATATATATATATTCACTTTTTCCTTTCAAATTCTTGAGAAAGAACCGAATTATGACTTCTTCTTTAAATGTATTAAATTTATGATATATATATAGAGAGAGAGAGAAACGGTGTTCTTATATATGCAAGTTCTGATAGCAATGTTCTTAAACTGCAGCGATACGCTCACTAAATGGACTTACAGCGCAGACACGGATCTACCTCTTCTTCGTGCAAAGTTTTGACTCTACTGAAGTTCCCTTTGGAATGTTTTAAACCAACCAATGATGTCAGAATTAAGGAAAATCGGTTTATTCTTCTTGATGGTGGATACAAGCAAGACGAATTTAAACCTGTCTATTTTCAAGTTTCTCTTCTTAATTACTATAAATTTTCATTTAGTGTATGTCTTTTAAAAAAAATTAAAATTTTAAGACAGAGTCAAAGTGAACTAATTGGATCTGTCCGTCTCTCTAAACCATTTGTAGAAAGGGTTCGATTCAAATACCCAATTTCCGCAACATTAATGCTGAAGGAGATGGATTAGTTGTTCTATTAAAATTATAGCAAATTAGAATAATTGTCGAGTTTTTCTTTGCACTTTTCTTCGTTTAAAATGATAACTAAGAAATTGGTAATAGTTTGATAAAAACAGGATTTCTTGAGATCATCCACAAGGTGTTCTTTAAATATCCTTTAGAGCAAATTTGTATAATTGATGACTATCTCAAATTTCATAGATTTCCTCTGCAGGTAGAAATTAAGGACAATTGTTGTTTGTATAACATTACGTTTCATGTGCAGTGGGGATACTGATGGTAGGGTCCCTGTGACATCCACAAGGTATTCTTTAAGCGAGCTGAAACTACCAGTGGCCACCAAATGGTACCCTTGGGCCTTCAATGAGAGGTACAAGATATACGGAGACAACATTATTCAACTCTCTCTCTCTCTCTCTCTCTCTCTCTCTCTCTCTCTCTCTCTCTCTCTCTCTCTCTCTCTCTCTCTCTCTCTCTCTCTCTCTCTCTCTCTCTCCACGAGGTTGCTTGGTCCTGAAACCTCACAGCATTATTGCCAATGCATAAAACTTCCCGTGTTTTACAGAATTTTTACGGAAACCTTGATTATCAGTTTAAAATTTTAAATGACTGCAAATTTTATTGAAAAATATTTAATAACCAAACACCTAAAATACTCAATAGTGCATGTTTCCTTTAATAAGGTATATAGGCGAAAACCTTCTACATGTTCATCCTTGTGTATTTACTCAAAAAAATACTAGAGTGGTTCAATTTATATTAAGCACTTCTTTATACACACACACACTTTTATACATGTGTGTGTGTTACTGTAATTAATTTTGCCGTAGAAAATGTGAGCATGAGAAATACCACATTTGGTGCATGCGTTTCAGCACATAGATATAACTTAAGAATGCATGACAGAGGAGACAGATGTAACTGAAGAATGAATGACAGATCAAACAAACATGTAAAATATTGCAAGAGGAGTCAGATTATGGACCAGTTTGGGTTTGCTTTTGCCTGCAAGATCGATACTGAATGTCAGTCACGTCATATTTTGGTTAAAAATCTGATTAGCAGTTGAGCTTGGTCGAAATAAACCCAAATCTGCACTGACATTCATATTAGAATCTAATTTCTTGCTTCAACATGTTAGCATTCTTTTTCTTCCTCATCGTGTGTCTTATATTGCAGGTTGGAGGATACACACTTCGATATAAGGGCAATCTGACATTCGTGACCGTCAGAGGAGCAGGCCATGAGGTTCCCAGTTATCAGCCAGCCCAAGCCTTATTTTACTTCGAGCATTTCCTTCGAGGCACACCCCTCCCTCTCTTTGTTTCAGATGATAATTAGTTAGTTTAGCATGATTCTTTGAAAGGAAACCCGGGTCATTGTTAATAATCCACCACCTTTGTGGAAAGTAGTTATTAGACATCAGTTATGTGATTAGCATTTGATTTATCATCAAAGTAATTTGGGAAAGAATTTTAGTCGATCACCTGCTCAGAATTGTAGGTGACTCCCCAATTTGAGGCAAGTTCAGATCAACATTTCAATCACTAATTCAATTATCGAATCATGAGAATGAGGTTTGTTGAATACAGATCTTGTGGGAATGCTAAAAGTATTTAGACGACAAAATAAGTAACTTGAATTCTGTGGTTTATGAATCCAATCTGAATTCACATTCGGAACTTTATAACAAAGTGGAGCTGGTTTAAGTGCTGATGATAGCCATCTTCTTCCAACTCCACTAGTGCTCTTGGTCTTCTTCCAATTATAGAATTTGTATAATCAACTTATTAAATGATATTAGGAATGTAATATTTGGATACTTAAGTTATTATTGGCAAAAAAGTTCATGAAAAGTTTTATTCGATTTCGGCTTAAACTTCATAATGTGTTGCTTTTAACATACATAGTGCTGCTCCCAAATTTGATTAATCAACTTTTCGCAATATAAGTAATCTTAGTGTATACTCTAATCAATATAAAATTATAGTCCAGACTATTGAGTCTGAGGATTCAAACAACGTTTGAGTTGGAGTTTAAATAGATAGTACCAAAATCATGAAGCAGATCATGGTTTGGATATTGACCCGATCCAACGCATTACAATTCATATTGGATCTGGCTCCTTCCTGAATCTGACTAATATAAACTAGATCCACATACTGCCGCCTACCATGTGCAATACGGACACCAAACGAATCCAACACGACACAACCAACAATATTTGGCAAGACATTACACAGTAGATAGCTTGAAACAACACGAACACGTTTAGTGACACGAGGTCTGGACATGATTCGCGTCAATGTTTGGGATCTATCTTACAGGTTCCATGTAGACACAACCAGACCCATGGGACCTGAAGCGGCCTAACCGAGTCTAGCAGTCCGATGAACAGCTTGGGGCCGGCTCCTTGGTGTCCGCAAGATTTGCTACCACACTCCTTGTGGCAACCGGCGTTGGCTCTCGGGACCCAACCAGCCCTTTAGTGTTTTCGTTCTTTCAAACCCGCATCGAGGTTGAAACTTTGATGTATTCCAGTTTCAGATAGTTTAGAACTCAAACCAGATCCAAAACTGACTGATCTGGACTATGTTCTAGTTCTTGGTTTTGAGAAAACCGGAACTGACGGTTTAGAACCGCCGTTTCTGTTTACTCGGAACAGATCATGTCTAGTTCCGTGACCACCTTACACTCTTGATTTTTTCTTTTGCATGAAAATATATTTGCACACAACTCATTAGATTGATTAACTCCGCCCATGTAAGGGATCACACTTACATGGCCGGTCCCAAGACTGGATAAAGAAGCAGTGTTGTATTAGGCTTTCGACAGCCATCGTAAAACTTTGTCGGATTTTTATACCATGAATTTTTTTACAACTCATTAGATTAATTCTATAGTGAAGGTAATTTAGCTTGACTTGGGATGCACAAATTAGTTTGATGTTCTTGTATACAAGTTGGCATGCTACTGATAAAAATGGATTGTCAACTAAAGGCAAAAGTCTACAATGTGAGGCGTTTTTGTCCTCGCTAGGCTCAGATACAGACACAGGAATGGGCCATCTTCGCCATCCTAATTCAGGGAATCTGAACCAGCTAAGCCAATACAACACGACCTTCCTCTTGTACACTGGCATGGGCCTTGTGTGTGTGTGTGTGTGTGCGTGTAGGGTTCGCAGTTGGATATGCTTTTGACCCAAACCCGAAATGAGCCCGAACCTGACCAGTGGGTTCGATTTGCCACCCCTACACACGGGTGCAGGATATCAGTGGCTACTTGTGCAAAATTTTCCTTCCTGGACTAAATATTACCATAAATAAATTCTAATCCCGATTAGCCCAATTAAGTTCTACCTAATCGAGTCCATTTGAGATTAAGAAAACTATTTGCAGGTTGGATGAAGATTTGGTCGCGATGCGTGGTTTGCTTTGTGTTCTTGAGCTTGTGGAAATGTAGAAATATGGACCATGGTTTTAAATCCAAATATCAACGATTTGCTTAATATTGATTAAGGTGATTAAAATTGTCAGGGCCCAGTTCTTATTCTAATTATTCAGATTAAACTACATACATGGATGTAGACATCACCCGGTTGTAACTGGACCAGGGGTTTCAACCAGAACCGAACTGAGCGAAGATCTAAGCGAAACCAAATCTGATCAAATTGGACCCCAAATTAAGGGCCCTCGGTTCGCATATGGTTCCACCTTCTTTGAAGCCGGTTTCAATCATTATTTTATAAGTTTTTTTTATTTTTTTATGTAGTTAATGGTTTGGGACTAGAACCGGAATCAGTCCTATCCTAGTTTGATTCTAGAACATGAGTTTTATAAATAGTGCATGTATCTGGCTTTGTCCTCGGCATAAAAGAAAAATATCATATAGTAGACATGACCAGTTTTGATGGTTCAGGTTGAAACAGAATCGAATCAAGAACCGGAACCAGTCAAACGGATCCAAAATTGGGAACCACCCAGTGTAGTTCGGATTTCATCAGGTTAGAATCAGACCAGCTGCTTCAAATAGTGGGTTCATTTTATTATTTTTAAATTCTGTAAATTTTAATAAATTTTTTACGTTTTCAATGCTTTCGTACTTGTGTTCAAATTGATGTTATAAATATTGTATCATACGTATTATATCTATATCATTTTAAGGTACATTTATTTCAATAGACATTAATTACACCCATACGATACAGTTACTGAACTGGCTGACTCACACACAGTCACCTCTCATTTATCAGCCGTTTGGTTCGAATCTAACGCCTTTGCACCAACATCAACATCACATCGAAAAAAGAAAAAGATGTAAGAAAAGGAGGTTTGCATCCTGTCACCGCAAGGCAAAAATGTCAGGCAGGCTTCCGGCAAAGAAATCCTTGATACCATCGTTGGTAAAAGTATATTTTCCTTCCTACTGTTTGAAGAAATTCTTTTCCCCAACAAACAAGGAAAAAGAAATCGTTGACGAACACCACAAAAGATCGGTAGCCACTAAAGACATGAGAAAGAGAACGAATCCCGTATCAAAATAGGGTGATATCGTGTTTTGATACGATAAAACTGGTTAGGAAACAAGCTTTCGTCGGGATTTTACAAAGAAGAAGCCAAAAGAAGCTGATCTTGATGGAGAAAAGATCTACAATGCAACCCAACCACCGGCTACTGGTGGGTAGCCGCTGGGCAACGTCGGAGAGAGACACTCTCCAAAAAACTCCGGCGAAGCAAACACATCGTCTGGGAGTTCCTGTAAATCCACAAATAGGTCCCCCTCTTCTTCCTCTCCGATTGATCCCACCGTAGTTTCCGCCTCATCGTCGGCTACCGGCGTCTTGCTGGTTTCTTCCATGGTGGAGACCAACGGCGTCGTGGGTGACAAAGCCGCGGACGATCCGCCACTACTCGTTGTGACCGCCGGTGGGTTCTCTGGGCACTTTTGGCGGGTGCTTCCCGCGAGAGAATTCCTGTGGTTGGGTGCCGGATGGTTGTGTTCCGACGTGTACGTTATGACGAACATAGTAGGGTCCGTCTTGCTTCTCTCCACCTGTTTCCTCGCCGAGCATCCTTTTGAGCTACTACACCGATAGTATCCTCTGTTTTCCACACCAACAAAAACTCCGTCAATATTTCCCCCCAAAAGAATGATGACTAGTCAATCATTACGCGTTGTACCTCGGATAAGGCGATCCCTTGATGGGTTTCTGGCCGTACTTTCTCCATGACCACACATCCGAATAAAGCCCTTCTGCCGAAATACGGCACACCACCTTCTTCAGTTGATTCTTCCTGCAATATAGTGTGCAGATTTTGCATGAATAAACTTTTTGATAGTAGCACTGCTGCTGATTCCTTGGAGTAATGAAAGTTGGAAACTAAGATTTGAGGGAAAAGGCTGTGAATTCGTTCTTACCTTCGCTTTGAGCGGTGTTGGGATGAGTTAGATGAGAGGGAGAGAGGCTTGTGCTTGTTGTCTCTTTGGTGATGAAGGGAAGAGGGCGGATGGACGTCGGAGTAAAAGGGCTTCCAGAGATCGTCGAGTTCGAGGGATTGAGAAGAAACTGAGAAGAGGTCGGGGAACGGTTGCTGACAGGCGTCGTCTATGGAGAAGAAGCTGCAGAGTGTCTCTGCCGGAGAATCATAAGAGGAAAAGGAAGGCGCCGCCTGGAATGTCGCGCCGCAACACCCACGCACCACCGCGTGCAGATCCCAGTCCTCCTCCATACCTTCCCTTCTTCTCCTTTACTCTTTGGCTGAGATCTCTCCGGAAGAGAGAGAGTGGCAGCGGCAGAGGCGCTGACTTTGCAAAGCAATAAGTGCGAGGCTCTCTTTTTCTTTTCGAACTCGCGTGAAGAGATACAATGGATTGCTTTGTTCTTTTATAATCGTTGAAAATGGAAGGGATGCTTTTTGGTTTGACATTTTCCCAAGTCAATGCCCACAAACAGCCAAAAACTGGCCGGCCGCGTCCACGTACGTCGACTCTCTCTCTCTCTCATTACCATTTAAGATAAAGGAAGAAGATACTGTACTCTCTCGGCCTTCCATGGGAACAGGAAGAGCTTCCTATTCTTTCTGGTTCATCGTTTGGAAGAACTCGCTTAACAAAAGTATCTCCCTATTCTTTTCCGGTTTTACTTTCGCCGGAATGGGCGTTATTTTCACTATGACTTTTGCATTTCTCTCTGGCTTTTGCTAGGCTGCTCGTCTCTCTCTCTCTCTCTGCGCGTCGGCATGCGCCGACGCGTCTATGCTCTCGTGACCTGGTGGGGACCACGTGCTTTCTCACACCTGGTAGCGAAGGATTCTCGCGCTAGCACGAGAGCAGCGAGCTGTAGTGGGCCCCGTCGTTAGGGTTCCGTCTCCAACCACAGCCAGATATCTGTGTAAACAGCGTTAGTTAACTAACGGTGGTCTTTTGGGGGCTCTCTGATTCCGGTTTTCCTGAAACTAGGAACCTAAACCGGACCGGTTTATAAGAAAGTAAAGAAACAAAAAAAAAAACCGTTAGAAGTAGCCTATAGTGTGATAGGTATATTTTTATGATATCTAAAGCTAGAGATAAGAAAACTAAAGATCTTACTTTTGTTAGAATAATCAAAGATGATGACTGAAAGATTTTAGTGGCAAGTGATGATATAAAAATAAGCAGAAAATTCATTTTTATAAGTTTTTTAATGAAAATATAGATGTTCATATTAGCTTATGAGAGAACTAAATAAAAAAGTATATAAACTATAATTTTTATCGATGTATTAAAAAAATAAAGTCAAAAAGGCTCTTAAATTTATGAGGGTTGATAAATTTGTATAATCAAACAATATTCCATTCTTTTCAAGTGATATCCTCTTAGATGCTCTCCCCAGTTCACGCTCATTTCTTGTCACTACGATGAATTTTTTTTTTTTTTTGCTTTTGAAGCCGCTTATCTTTCATTGTTCACTAATGTTATATTTGAGTATTTGAATTGAAAATGCTCTGATACCAATATGACATAGGTAGTTTACACACTATCGAATGCAACCAAACTCCACACACATAACTCTCTCATGCCCTTGGTATGAGAATGCCCATGCAAGACCTACTCCCGAGGACACGACTAAAAAGAACTCTCACTGAAGAACTCGACCTCTCCATTGTCCTACCTTTGATAAACATACATTGTCAAGCTTCATCTTATATTATTTATATTGCAACCTATTGATGCCAAAAATTGAGGGAATGCGATAAGCTCTCGATGGGCTTGAAAGAGGGTGTTGTTTAGGCCCATTATATAGAGAAAGCCTCGAGGCAATGGTAGCAATACCTTACAAATCATCGGAAATACACACCAAACATTATGATGTAGAGCAGTAACATTATGATGTAGAGCAACAGAAATAAAAAGAGTTGAAAATCATGCGAACAAAGATGAAGGATGGATCGTTATTGAAAATCATAAGAATGAGAACCCAGGATGGTTCCAATTATTGCCACTTGAGGAAAAACCTATAAATAGTGGTTGAATTGATCAAGATAAGAGATCAAAGCACATCATCAATTCTTTTGTTCTTAGTTTTCATAGGAGTAGTTTAATTTAGTTTTGAATCGACTTATCTTTCAACGTGACATTGCTTTCCCTTGCTTCACAATCTATCTCATTCATCATTTTTCTTTTTCAAACGCCTAATATCAATAGTGTCGAAATACGCTAAGTCGAATTCTTGGATATCTATGTTCATTGCTTGAGCTTTATCTTATTTTTTTGAGAAAAAGGGTCAAAGTTCTTAAGCATATATACCCCACAACACACCTAGCTCTACTAGTGAGTTCCTACAAGTACCAATTTGTGACGACAACAAACCTAAATAGTAATTCAACATGATAGCATATTGGTGAAAGTGAACAAAATATGTATTTGATGATGAATATCAAAATCAATAGCCGATCAAATAATTCAAATTGTCTAATATGAAGTATTACCATCCATAGCAAGCATTCCGTTCTTATAATTGAGAATCAGCATAATGGAATTCATTCATGAACTCAAAAGAAACCGCAGCCTCTTTCTTGAGAGAGTTTAGGAGATCCTCTCTTCTTTTTTGTTATAAGAGGAGGACGAAACCTAACACACACACATGCACGCGCTAGAGGGCCCCGTCGTGCCGTTGGACGCTCTGGGTGCTAAGAGGCACTCTTTATGAGTGTCAACCCTGCCGCAATAGCGACAAGCCCTGCAACAAGTAATTTAGGAGAGGTTTAGGTGGGTGGCTGAAAATTGTGATCTTATAGGAGGCTAAAAGTAAGTTCATGATGAGTTGGCAGCTAATCCTAACATTATCTTATTTGGAGTGCTTAACATTTTTTGGGTAGTCGATGCCTTAATTTGGGATTTGAGGAAGTCGGTACTTGTGATGGAATATCATCTTACGAGCGAGTCTAGATCAGGAAACTGCCCTAGAAATTGAAAGAGAACGAGAAGGCGTCCTCTCTCTCTCTCTCTCTCTCTCTCTCTCTCTCTCCGTGCGGGAAACTTGATTAGGTTACAGTTCCTCATGTTCAATCCGGTGGAACGAGAATGAAGATGAGGTCTTTGAGGTGCCCATGGTCTGGTTGTAGCTTTCGATTTGCATTTTGTGGAGGAAAATTGTCATCATAATATCGTTGCAGATCTTTGCGGGTTTCTCGTTTTCAGGTACTTGTTTATATGGATGTCTCGTCTTCATCATCTTCTTTGCGCTTCCTAACTTTTCGTTTCTTTGCTTAGCAGTAAGAAACTCTAGGTTTGTGTATGAGATGTAATGTTTTCCCCCAGTTCTTTTAGCTCTTTATATCCGTTTAAGAAGATGGTTTATGTGATTTTGTGCATTCAGGCGTACTTTATCAGTAGAAGTAATGAAAGTTGGATGAATAATCCACTCATCAATTTTCCCTTAAGACTGAAATGTATCTAAGTTTTTTCTTGGACCAATTGCGGTTTTCCTCACCATTTCACCATTTTAAATACTTTCAAGTATTATCTCTTCATCATCATGGATGGCGAGCAATTACTAATATCTGGTAGGTGCTACTCAGAAACCAAATAACTCTTCCGCAGTTTTGTCTTTGCCTGTATTTTTAGTTGTTTTGGACATCCTTGTTTGATTCCCTGACAAGAGGAAATGAGTTTCATGAACTTCCACGCATTTGAGCTTGTTTTACTTGTTGAAAAGAACAGTTTTGATGACATCTGTAACCTCTTCTTCCTAAGAAACCTTTTTCCGGAAGCTTTTCTGGACAACGATGGATAGATTATGTCTGAATCTTATGTTTTTTCCGGTTCAACTTCATGAGTGGGTGTTTCTGAATCTTGTTCTCAGTACTTGGAAGATTCTGGTTACCATGGCTAGCGAGAAGCCTCTGGTCTGTGTGATCCATCTAGGCGGTTCCCTTGTGACTGACAAGGATGGATCGGTCTCTTATACCGGTGGCGAAGCCCATCTGACAGATATTGACCACAACACCACTTTCGAGCGGTTTAAGTCGGAGGTTGCTGAGATGCATGGTGGGGACATCTCAGGATTGACCTTTAAGTACTCTTTGCCAACCAATAAGCGAACTCTTATCACAATATCAACTGACAAGGATTTGAGGCGCATGGTTGATATTAACCGTGAAACGGCCTCTCCTGAGATCTATGCATTGACAAAGGGTAGTGTACCCATCACCCCTATCAAGGAGACCAAAGTCATTCCAAGCAGGTATGTATCCAAAACTTGAACTTAGCAGTTGACTGATGGTCTAGAATTGATAATGTATAGATATTTTGTAATGCAGAGCAAGTACAACCTCCATAATAGAGTCATCAACAGCTGTTGTTTGCAATGGTGATAGACTCAATAAGTTGACTGTGTTATGGGAGAATTCCATCACAGGTGTGGGTCAGTTGTTCAAGGATGCACATGAATTCCGTGAAGCCCTGCGTAAGTATGCCATTGCAAAAAATTTTGGCTACAAATTCGTCCAGAATGACCGGAGGCGTGTGACTGCCAAGTGCAAAAGTGACGGGTGTCCATGGCGAGTACATGGTTCTAGAGTGTCAACCACAAAAATTATCAAGGTAAGGGTTTTCAAGGACGTGCATACATGTGACAGAAACGTAGATACCCAGAGTACTCCACATGTGACAAGGTTCTGGATTGCAAATGCAATAAAGAAGAAGCTTGAAGAAAGTCCAGATTATAAAGTGGCAGACATTGTGAAGGACATCCAAAGGGATTATGGCTTGAAGCTGAACTATTCTCAGGCTTGGCGTGGTAAGGAAACTGCGAGGGAGCAACTTCTTGGCAAGGATGTTGATTTTTATAAGCAGCTGCCACGTTATTGTGAAAAGCTGACTGAGACTAATCCAGGTAGCATTGCTATATTGGCTACTACAGCTGAAGAGCGATTTAATCGCCTTTTTGTGTGCTTTTATGCTTGTATTCATGGATTCATACATGGCTGCCGACCATTGCTTTTCCTTGATAGTACCCTACTGAAGTCGAAGTATGGAGGAACTCTGTTTATTGCAGCTTCCTTAGATGGAAATGATGAAATCTTCCCAGTTGCTTTTGCTGTTGTTGGACAAGAGGATCATGACAGTTGGAATTGGTTCCTTGAACAATTGAAGGCAGCATTGCCTTCTTCTCGTCCATTGACATTTGTATCAGATTGGAACAAGGGTTTAGAAGAAGCTATACCACAAGTGTTTGAGAACAGTGAACACGCCTATTGCTTGCGATATTTGGCAAGACACTTGAAGAAGGAAATGAAAATAACATATTCTAAAGAGGTTAAAGATGTACTAGTGGAATTAATTTTTGCTGCGGCAAGGGCATGTCGGAATGATGAATTTATCGCTTGCATTGAGAGCATAAAATCTGTGTCAGCAGTGGCTGCTACGTGGATCATGGGTATTCCACCTGAACGTTGGGCAAATTTATTCTTCAAGGGCTCACGTTACAACCAAATGGCCTCAAATGTCATAGAGTTTACTGATGGTTGGATATCAAAGGCCTGTGACTTCCCTGTTCTTAAGTTGGTGGAAGTCATGCGGTGTGAGATAGCAGAGCTGTTTCATGCACGCCTGGAAGATTCAAGCAAATGGAGTACAAGGTTAACCCCTAAAGCAGAAGAGAAGTTGCACAAGGAGATAGACCGCGCGCCATTGCTTTCGGTCTCGGTCTCCTCTGCCTCGGTGTTTGAAGTGATTGATGATCATGTCAACGTAGTTGACCTTGAAAGGTGGGAATGCACATGCCTTAACTGGAAACTTACAGGTCTGCCTTGCCGGCATGTCATAGCATCTCTTAACTGCATCGGAAGAAATGCTTATGATTATTGTGAAAGATATTTCACTTCAGAATGTTATAGGCTAACATATTTAGAGCCCATCAATCCTGTTCTGGATGTAGACTCCATCAGTTCAATGCCAAATGATGAGGCAGTAGTTGATTCATATCCAAACGTGGAGCTTCCTAAGACACGTCGTTTGCGTGGTCGTCCTAAGAAGAGGCGATTAGAGTCCCAAGAAATTGAGAAAAGAACGCTTCTTTGTAGTAAATGCAAAGAGCCAGGTCACAACAAAACTACATGTAAAGCGTATGCCTTGATAACAAACTGAGTCTTCTTGATTTAGCATGTTGTGTATCAGTATCCATAATGGTTAAGTTGTTTTCAGCCATGCAGCATTTGGATTTATTGACTGACTGTTCTTATCTTTATAAAATTGATTTTAGTCTCTGTACGTGAGGTGTGTTCCTGGCTTTCATTTTTCTGAAGTATATTTTATCTTCTGAGTGACTGCTTCCCGAGTAAAGAGGTTGCATCATGATTTGCTGCTTGTTTTTATGGCTTGACTAAGTTGAGGACCCATTATCTTTGATGATGGATATTAGATGTTCATTTGGTCTTCTAATTCTCTAATCTGTATGTGTTTTTAGTTTTACTCTGTCTTCAAGAAGTGTTTAGTAACTGTATCTCATGCGTGATTGAGGGAATCTGTGTAAACTGCACATAAAATTGTTTCTCCTCCAACCATGTTCTGGCTAAAACTTGGAATGTGCCTTTTTTTTGTTATAGAAGGAGGCTGAAGCCTAAGACACACTCACATGCACCCCTCTGGAATAAAACTTCCCACCTGCAGCAAGGGTGCCAGAGTGCCCTGCTAGTTGAGCTAGTGCTCATGGTGCAAAAACTTGGAATCTGCCTTATGTTCACTGGATTAAATACTTGCTATCAGGTAGCATTTCCATACTAGCAAATGACTTGGATAAAGTTTTGGCAACATTAAAAAAGTAGGACTTTTTTCACAAGGAAAAGAATGATCCCTTTTCAAATTATGCATTTTGACAGAGAGAATGTAGAGCTTTCTCGTTTGGCCATGATTTAATTTTGTCAATTCTGGCTAGGAGGAAGAGAATTTAGATAGAGCTTTCATCTGTTTCCTGATGGAGACCTGAATCTCACCTCTTGATCTTGTTTCTGCAAGAGACTTGATCAAATGAACTGATAGATCAACCATCAACACAATTCCCCAGATTCTGATCTGTCTAAGATTAAATTGTCCAAGACATAAACATAACATGCACACCTTTAGTATTTTGGAAATTTCCTCAATTTTTGCCAAGGGCCAAGAGAGATTAGACAAATCTTTCCTCTGTTTACTAAAGGAAACTGAAAGCAACCTGTTTGCCCTTTCTGGACCAGGTAGCTTGATTGGATCACCTGAAACTGCAATCATGAACTTAAAATGCAAACCTTTAGTATTTTGGAGATTTTCTCAAATCTTCAGTTCTCTAGATCACTATAATGTGCAAAGGCTATTTGATTTTTCTGGAAGCTGTTCATAAGATAATTTAGGCACTATTTGATTTTTTGGAGTTGATTTTGTTTCCTCATCACTAGGGCCACATAAAGTTGACAGAATTCAAATTCTTAACATAAACTTTTAGTGCCTAAATTATCTTATGAACAGCTTCCAGAAAAATCAAATTAAGTGAGGTTGCCTACATGGCTTCTTGATCGTCATTGATTTTGATCTTATGCCATATTGGCATTCAACTCCAAATAAAAAAGATCGTAGTTTATGGTCTCTTTCCAACAATTTAGAGGCCTATGTTTCCTCTTTTAACATGGTCACCTTCCAATATGTCACACTTTTGACTGGAGATCTCTTTTGCTGCCTATCCAGATTCCAAACACTGAGACCTCCGTGAACATTGCTTTTCTTATCTTCCATTATTGTTACACCAACTATTTTCCTAATAACATCATTATGGAATGGTCTCTTATATTCCCGCACATCAAATGCAACATTTTGGTTTCTGCCACAAGCATCTCTGCATATATTGATGCTTAACTATCAACACTCAAGGCTGGTACCGTGTTGCTGGTCTTACAGCTGACTTGTAAACTTGCCTTTTAATTTCAGTGGATTGATGGAGAAATAACAAACTCCTGTGCCAAACACACCTTATGCCCAGATATGTGGGCACTCGTGTCCAATATTATTCATGTTGTACTGGAGATGGGTTGTCTGGTTGTATTAAAGCAACAGTCTCATTCTTCCAAAATTTGAAATTTAGAAGAAATATGATAATGTTCAGTTATCTGCAGTTTGGTCAGTTGTTAGCTCGGAAAATGAACCGAGCAATGAACAAGGGTTTGGTTCATTCAGCTCACCTTAGGCAGAGTGCCAGACAGTTGTAGGACACAGATTCAATTTGAAAATGTGGATTCATAGATTGGAGGGATGCATACCTTGGTAATGGTTGTCTTGGAAGGTAAGAGTTCAAAAATCCCCTTCATTCTTTTATGCGCTGCAAGTCTTTTTCTTTTCCATCAGGATTATCTTGGAGAACTCTCTAGTTGCCGAACCAGGTATCAGAGTGGAGGACTTCAGGAAATAATGGAAGCTAGGTTAAAGCATTTGGGCATAAGGATGGTTCTAATCAGATAGTCAATTTGGTTTTCGTGGCATTTGATTGGTTGCAGCAATGCAGCTAATGTCTGATCTGCATCTAGGGACGAAACAAGGATGTTATGTCATCTTAATCAAAGTTGTATACAATTGATTCCTTTTCTTCGCTAATTTGTAATTTAGCTTTTCTTTTATCCAATTCTTTTTGGATGATTCAATTGCTTTGATGGATAAGATGTAATTAAATTTTTCACCAGGTTCAAAATTAGATGTATTATGTTTCTCATTTGCTCGACTCTTTGACAATTGGATCCTAGCAGTTTTTCTGTTTGTGATCGTGCATTGGTACAATGAAAGGAATTTGAACAAGAAAGATCAACTGTGAACGACTAGGAGGACAGAAAAAGGGTGCAAATCTGTTCATGAGGTTTAAATCCAGGAGCATATTTGCCTCTAATGTTACAAGTAGTTCAAATTTGTCCTTCACGTCACCAGAAAAATCAAAAACACCCTCTGTTAAATGTTTCCCTTACTTCTTTATATTACATTGACTACAATACCCACAACCCTCAAAATCTTCTCATCTTTTCATTTGGAGGGATTCCTGACTCTCATATGTGCCTTTCGTTGCTCTCTCTCTCTCTCTCTCTCTCTCTCTCTCCAGTGATTGGGCACGGCTTGCCTCTCTCATATATCAGAGTTTATTCATACTCCGACCGGTGACCTGTACTAAGTTGAGTCTTTCAATAATCCACATATTGGATCCTTTTTTCCATGTAAACGAAATTAACCTAAAGCACAAAATAGTGGGAAATTATATGTATTTTAGTTTGAATTCATCGAACTATAATGTGCCTTTTTCTGTTGTGACATTTTTATCTTGCGCATGTCACATTCTGACAGATGGTCATAGAAACCGATAGAAAAATGCTTGCACTTCTGAAATTAATGATGGTAAAGTAAATGTTTTCAATTATATTCAGTTAAAATCACATTGCACAAAGTTATTATGGCAAATAAGGTGGATGCAATTACTAAGGAGAGAAATACGAGTTCAAACTTCCTGCTACTTCAAATGAGATCAGAAGAGAGCAAGCTGAGTCACTGTCACTGCAAAGTCGATACAAGGAGATTGTCACCATTACCAGAAATAATTTTCCAAGACCAACTCATAATAGTCAAACATAGAATTCCATACAAATGCAGAAAAAGCGAAAGTTAATATAGGAACTAGTGGTGTACTACGAATTGTTGCCAGTTTCATTAAACATGGCACTCAAAGAGAAGGGCAGGTGTTTGGTGGATTGTAATAGTGATGCTCGGACCCAATAAAGTTAATGGTGGTATATGTTGGACTTCAGAATGGTGGCCCTTCATCCATTTGCTGAAAATGGTCTAGGCATCTCACTTCTTGCTTCTACAGACTCATGCAGTCACATAATTTTTTAGATTCCACATCCTCCAAGTATACTTTGGTTTTGAATGAGAGCACATGAAAATAGCAGAAAGATTACCCTGAAAGAAAACTTCCACAAGTTTTTTCAACTAAAGATATTGCGACTATAGTTCAGTGGCATATAGGGCCAACTTCATTCTTTGCAACTTAGTCTGTGGATTGAGAACAGATGGCATTTCAATGGTGTCCTTATTTTACCCTAGCATTTGATTGTTGAGTTATTCTCTCAACCAGCAGCTGCTTGTTTATTGATTCAAAAGGTTTGTGGGCCTTATGTAAAGAATTCAACATTTCTGCAAATTTCTAATGCTTGATCTTCAAGGGGATGACTGATGTCTCCATGTAGATCTGATCGCTTTTCTGTTGCAACTTAATCTTCAGCGGCATTTAAGGCTGATCCACAGGGACCTTAAATAAGCCATGTAACACCAATCATGATGGCAAGTCATTATGAAGATCAAGTGATAATATGCAGAGAAAAAGTTCTAGCATTACATGAATCGAGGTTTCTTACAAAGTGCCCGGCTCTCAGGACCCAATATGATGCTACATTCTGGTAGGACTTGGCATAGTTTCCTTTGAGCCACAATACGAGGAGGTTAGCAGAAGAGAATGTGAAAGAATCTGAAATGGTATTGACTCGCGAGTGCACTTTGTAGCATAGGCTTGTACTTTTTTTCTAACACCATCCTGGGTGATCTGAAATCGTATCGACTCATGATGGTACTTTGCAGCGTTGGCGTGTTTTCATACATCATCCTGAAAAACTGTCCATCTTAATCTTCTTTTAACAATTATAGGTGACTTGCAAATACTGCATACATGACTTCTTTGAAGATTGTGACTTGTAATCTACTTATGTTTTGATTGTGCAGTGTCTGTTCAGTTTCCTAATAAATATTCATCATAATCAAGCAACCATGATGTTCATCATAAGGTAATTGTATGGCAATGTTTTGTGTCATTTTAATAACCTTTAACTGCATGCAGAAGTGTAATCTTTGCAGTACAAGCACTCTTGAGGGTATCCCTATGCAGTGTTCTCTAATATGAAATTCTTTCTATCCTTTCTCATCATTTCTGCGTGGTATTACCCATCATGGTGTTCTTTAGATTGAAAACTCTTAACGATCAAGTTGCTCAGATAACTCCGAACTCAAGCAGATTCTGATTTGAGCAGTCAATCAGATACCCAATTTCAAATAACTGTGTCCTACCCATGGCAATGTTTCCTTGTGAATATGGCATTGAACAGAAGGATATGCTATGAATGGTGTCCTCCAACCTCTAAGACGTCTGGTACAGTCTATAGATGCTTGCTGTCATGGAACTACCTCATGAAAAGATGTATTGTTCATGTGTTAAGTTTGTTATTGCCATAACTGCTTCAATGCTAAAGAGCATTAAAAGCAAGGCATTTTGCCTGCATCTAGATGAAGCAAGAAGATGTTCACTCATTTGGGAAGTAGGAGATGTTAATTGAAAATCATATTGGTGTATCCCTTCAAGTTTCTGAATCTGAAATATTTTGTCTTTCTTTTATTCTATACCCTGGAGAAACCTTTTGATGGGGTTCGAACAAATTCAGTACGAAACTCTGGGATTAGGATCGTTGGCACCACCGATGGATCTACATTGAGTTGAGGTGGGGAGGATGCCCCACCCAAACCTTAGAAAATCAATAAGAAAATATTGCTCGCAGTCCGATTCTTGGGCTTAATCAATAAGAAAATATCTACATTGAGTTGGTCGTAAAAGATTTTCTAGACCCACCACAGCTTCGAAGTTGCTAAGCATTGGCGTGCACAGCGGTGGTGCTTCTGTGACAAAGAACCTCGAATCCCATCATAGCTGTCAAACGCTGCTAACATTATAGAAACTCCATTTGGGGCAACTAAATACTTGATAGAATTCTCTCTTTTTCTTTTATATATATATATATATATATATATATATATATAATAGAGTACTTTAAGAGTATACACTCCTATCCTTAACCATCTAATCTTTTTTCGATGGACGATCAGCAACAACACTTTATACTCTTATCTTTGATCATCTCATCGTTTTTCGATGGATGATCACAAACAACGCCAACAAAGCGTCGTTCTTATAACACAAGACAGTGGTAACATGTATATTGTCTACCAAAATTTCATTGTTCTCCAACTAGAACTAGGTGTCCTCAGTTAGTGGCCAGGAATTAGTGAAGTGATGCTCCTATATGTGGTGAGCAATCTTGTTTGTGACGGTTACTGGCCTGTAAAATCTTCGACGCTTTCTCCGTTTAATCTCCGGCAATATCGACAACCATATTTGGTGTCTCTTCCAATTGATTCGGGATTGAGGACCAATCTATTGGATGCCTCATCAACTGCGTCCCGCAATAGAGTACTTAAAAACAACAGAAAAATGGATGAAGCCTTAAGCTCATGGCACAGAAGAGACAAGAACAAACGGGTACATCATTGTTGGCAAAGAGAATACTAAGATAGTCTTAACGTTGAAGTATGCATGAGCATAATAACAATATCCTTCGTATTTTTTCAAAACTCCTTTAACAATTTTTAAATTACACTCATACAATTGAAAGTCAATAGGTAGACAATTATAAAGTGGGCAGGATTCGGTTTTCTTATTTATATATATATAGAGGGAGATTGGTATCTACTAGCACGCTTGGAAAATCTCAATCATCTATCTTTGATGATCTCCATAGTTAAAATTTGAATTCTGAAAACAAAAAGTGTATATAAATAAAGTATACCTAGTAAATCTCAATCATCCTTCATCAAAAAATACGGTTGAGATTTGTTTGGATTTGTTAGCACCTAAATTTGCTATGATATACCTAGTTCTCTCTCTTCTCTCTCTCTATATATATAGTAATCCGCCCACGGTTGAAGCCACTGAATCCTTGGCAACCAAGTAAGCGACCAAGTTTCAAATCCTAAGTCTTGGTGTGTCCTTTTCATGACTATTCTTGACACATTCGTATTAATTGTATTGCTAGGAAGACTTATCATCCTAATGCTTGTAAGCTCCTCATAGCAACTAGTACATTTCATTTGTTAATGAAATTGATCTTTCATGAAAAAACAATTTCCCCAACTAGTTGCTATATGTCATTTAGCCTGCTTGTATGAAATTTGTATATCCTCACACCCATCCATGCTTGAACTCACTTAAAAATCTCTATCATTCAATCGTGGTGATGAATGATAGAGATTTGAATTTAAAAGTTAAAAATACAATTATGCCTTTTGTATTATGCATTAAATGCTCATGTACATTAAATACTTAAAATCCAAATCTCTAGCATTAATCATCGCAATCAAACGGCGAAGATCTTTAAGTGATCTCATTGGATGATTTGGATGTATTCCTTTTGCAACATTTAGCATTCAGTTTGGCGTTAGCTAACATCATATGATGCTAGCATTGGACAATAGGTTTCGAAGAATATCTTATGGTAAATGTTAGTATTTGACTGATCTAACGGTTATGTTGCTAAATATCAACATTCAACTATATCTTTCAATTACATTGACTATTAAGTGTCATCATCGGGATTAAGAGAATCGTTATCATATAAGCATATCTTAGCATCTAAATGTATTGCATGCATATTGAACAGTACATGTAAATGATGTGTGTGTGCATGCGTAAAGTTGCATAAAAAAAAAGTCAAATGAAGAAGGCAAAATTGATAATTTGGTTATTTTAGGTGATACATAAATTAAGATTGGCATACATTGCATCCTTTATAAAGGAGATGTTACACATAGAATTAATGCATGTTAGTTAAAATAGAGAAGTGCATCAGATATTCTATATAACATTAAAGTTGAAAGATAAATATTATAAAGCAGTAATTAGACTCATCATGTTATATGATTATGAGTGTTAGGCAGTTAATTATCAACGTATGCCAAAGATATCCATTATAGAAATGAAAATGATGAGATGGATAAGGAGTCACATAAGAAAAGACAATATACATAATTAGGTTACTAGAAACAAATTGAGAGTGTCATCAATAGATGATAACAACAAGAAAAATCATTTAAGATAATTTGAACACATTGAAAGGTGACTAAAGGAAGTTCCGATATAAACGTATGAGAAACTAGATTATGTAAATGTAAAAAAATGAAACAAAAGTATTGAAAGAAAACAATAAAGAATGATCTAGCTTATGATGATTTAAATGTTAACATGGCACATGATTGAGATATACGGAAACAAAGAATCCATGTAGCCAACCCCATCTAGAATGAAAAAAAGTTTTCTTGTTGTTGTATATTATATATAGCCCTTATGCTTTTCTCTTGATTCTATTTTATCATTTTCTGACTCATGATCAGATTGAAGACACTTCATAGCTATTAGAAGCAAGTATTGTCATCAATATGAGACTTCTTCTCAGAATCAATTATATTTGAAAAGAGAATCTTACTCTCTTAACTTGTTAAGCTTGGCTCATAAAAGGATTGTGATTTCCATAAGCATGTACTAGCACAGGCTAGTTCAGCTCTTTCGATAGACAATTAGTCGATCAACAAAACGGTTGTTCGGTTAGCTCGGCTCATTTGCCTCCCTATTCAGGACAAGAACGATAATCCGAAGTATACGAACTGAACATGAACATGGTATATAGTTACAGTACAATAAAGAATGATCTAACTTATGTTCACTTAACTGACTCATCTAGTATGAGAAAAGTCACATACATGCACATATATAACACATAAACATGACCGGCTTTTTCTTGCACCCGCCCCGTGACCCATTGTTCACGCACCTGTATGTATCCACTCTATTAAGATCAGGGTCTCCCATCCTAAACCGGCCCTCTTGCCATCCCTGGCCAAGTTAAAGCTTTATATGGGTGACATTCAAAATGCAATTTGTGCCCCATCATAGACTGGGTCCGGGTTGAAGGGAGAGGAGCAGCGTTTGGAGCATGCATCCCTCCTCAAATTGGCCCCATTTGAACTTTTGAGTGTGCAAAAAAAGCAAGAATAAGGTGGACACAGGGCTCTAGATCCTCAAAAACCCAACCATGAAACGTTATACCATAATCTAAGGCTACATATTATATAATAATCATGCTCAGTAACTCTAATGTATACCATATGGGAAAATTAAATATAGACTGGCGAAGAAGAAAAGGGAGTTGAACCGCGCCCCTCACTAATTTTTACAGCCCAAACTTTGACCCCCCCCCCCCCCCCCCTCCCTCCCCCAAGCCACTAGAAAAGAGAATGAACCTCATGAGCAGTGGCCGAACCACATTCAGACGAGGCCAGGTACCCGTGCCATGCAAATTTAGGAAAGTTCAGAAAATACATAGCCTGCGGCTAAAGCGGGGGCTTTAAGGCATAATCCACGGTTTTAACCATGGCTATTCACCACCTGAAAGGATGCCAAGAGACCCAAATTTGGCTTTGGCCAGAAAAGTTTTGATTTGATTCATGATCAAAGCTATAAGCATTCCTTTCTTGATCAGTCCATGAGCTGATTCCTTCGTCCCTTCTTTTAAGCAGTGCAGTTTGGGTGGCCTGTAAGAATTTGAATAACATGATTGCGAGGGGAGTTGATTTGCTCCTCGTTGAAAGGAGTTCTTAAGCGGTGTTTGATTGCAAGGCGGGAGCCTATTCTCTTAGTAATCAAACGTGGGTCATGCCATACAATCTTACTTTTTACTTGATTATGAGGTCCACTAACAGTCATCCTAAGAATAAGCTATTAGAACTAGGCTTACAATGATGACCCGACCCGACAGGCCTAGCCTCGTTACAGAACACCTCTTAAAAGGTTTTCTAGATCCATCACCCATTAAGCCGAGTGCATGAACTGTATTTGCAGGTACCAACTGAGGTAGTGGCCCATTTCATGCCTAATAATTCTTCACACATGTTACAGTCCATTCGGATCCTTTTCAAAAGATATTACATTTTGTAGTAACGCATTCATGTCACCCTATTTTCAAGGTCTTCGCCATGCCTTTCTCAAAATTTTAACTCCCAAAACATCACTAACAGCCCTTTGAAAATATCTCATTTATGGTCGCGGTGTCATATTTTTAAGTGTAGAGACTTTAAGATCAAATACAGTAACCAAAGGTCCACAAGCTCCAAGAATATATAGAGAGAGAGAATGGTCCGTGCTCAAATCACATCTATACAATCTTCTCAAACATCTCTATTGTCTATCCATGTGATCAACAATCTCAAACTTTGTACTCTTATACTTTCCATACTCACATTTAATGTGCAACAGTAAAATTATTTTTTTAGATTAAAATCTCTATCATTAATTAGGTTGATCAAATAGTAAAGAGGTTTGAATAGATTTAAGCATAAATTGAATTGGATTAAGTATATACCACTATCTCCCTCTATCTCTGTATATATACAAAATAAAATGAGAACATGAGCTACAACAAGCAACTTTCTAAGAAATTGAAGTTATAATTTCTAATATGCAAAATCAATTAGAAAATTTGAACTTTGTATAAAAATATAAGTCAAAATATAAGTTTTTCTTTGAACTTGTTTGAATTAGAAGATTTGATCGTATGACTTCACTATGCCCACCCACTTAATTAACATGAATTTTTAGCATATATGTACATAAAAGCCATATAAAAGTACCTAAACAACCTTATACTAACCTAGGTTTGTATAGGACACAGTGTTAATATTCAGCTCATGGAGCTTAAGAAGTCAAATCATTTAATCCATGAACTGAACACAAATAACTCATCGAGCTGAACCAACCACGAGCAGCTCGATTCATTTACCAGTCCCAGCTCAGATTCTGCATATTTTTGCTATTTAGACTCTTGATTTGATCCCATTGTTGAGCAGACCAGACTTGATTCAGTGGGCTCAAACTAGGCCACAGTGGCATGTTAGTCAATAATGAATCCAATAATAAATTGAAGGAAAAGATTTCCCTTCACCTCCTTGCCCTAAATACCCCTTCCTATCCAGAGGGCAACATTTCTCTCCTCTCTCCACAGTGGGAGGCCACCATTAAAGGACCAAGAAGAAATGTCAATGGTGGGACAAGGATAATGCATCAAACTCATTCTCTCTCAAGTGATGAAATAAGAGATACCACTATTCCTCATCAGTCCATCAACCACTGAAACGAAACGGAAAAGAGAGAAAGAAATCATAGAGGATGAGTCTTCTGTGTGGAGAAGCTTGCAGTAGTTCTGTAGCTGAAGGAGAGGGAGAGGTTGTGGCTCCAGTGGAATGCATGCCGACTTTGGTAATGATGGCAGATGAGAATATGACAGCGTTATTGATGGAGAAAGAACTCTGTTTCTCGCCCAAGGATGACTATCTCTCCAGGCTAAACTCTGGGAGTCTTAATGTTTCTGCTAGGAACGACTCGGTTGAATGGATTTATAAGGTTCTCATCATTGATTTGTTGATTGTTTTGCCCTTTGCGGGTTTCTGCATTTTTGTTGTTGATGGGTCTCTCTCTCTCTCTCTCTCTCTCTCTCTCTCTCTCTCTCTCTCTCTCTCTCTCTCTCTCTCTGCGCAGGTTGTAGCTCTATATAAGTTTAAGCCATTGACTGCTTGCTTATCCGTAAATTATTTGGATAGGTTTCTCTCAGAGGATTCATTGCCTGTATGTAATCAGCTAAACTCTCGCACCAATCTTTTCTGTCTACGAGATCATTTTAAGATTTCTGAACGGAAGTCTTTTGTTTAATGTGTGGTTTAGGACGGAAAGCCATGGATGGTGCAATTGTTATCTGTTGCTTGTTTATCTGTAGCGGCAAAGATGGAGGAAACAGAGTTGCCGCTGCTATTGGATTTGCAGGTGAAACGCCTTAATGTAATGAAGATAATGTTTGGTGTTGCCTAGATTTTGTTGGTTATTTGCTTCTTTTTGTCTCGGATAGGTGGCAGAATCTAAATTCGTGTTTGAATCGCGAACCATTGAGAGAATGGAAATCCTCTTGCTCAACACGCTGAAATGGAAGATGAATGCTGTGACTCCTCTCTCCTTCATCTATTTCTTCCTCTGTAGAATTACACATGCAAACCATCCTCCTGATTCTCTTCTTTCTAAATCGGTCGACCTCATTCTCGATGCAACCAAAGGTATGCATTAGTCTCTATCACCCCCAAATTGTATTGCATTGGTTGCAATTTCACACCTGCTACAAATATGCTATACATCACTGTTTTTCGTTTTCTTTCTGTAACAGGGATCGAATTTCTGGAATTCCTACCTTCAGAGATAGCCTTGGCTGCGGCGATATCTGCCATCTGTGAAATACAGACTCGGGATTTCATGGAGGCTATGGACTCGTGCTCTTCGCAGACAAACAAGGTAGATAAGCAAACAAGAATTCATGCACATGAGTCTTTGGTTGTTCATACACTTGGTTTTTAAACAACTGTTATTGGTTCTTTAGTAATGCAAGTTACTGTTTTGGTATTGATGGTTTTTCTTATATGGGAATCCTTTTCTCTCTTCATTTTCCTATGAAAAAAACAGGAAAAAGTGTTGAAATGTTATGAATTGATTCAAGAGATGATGTTGGTGAAGCAATGGTGGAATGTAAAGGCTGCAGGTTCAGGATCCTCTGTGCCAGGGAGCCCTGCCGGTGTTTTGGAGGCAGCTGCCTGCCTGAGCTATGAGAGCTCAAGGAAAGCGCCACCATCTTCATGTGAGGACTCCGGCAACACTGGGAACAGCATAAATGAAGAGAAGGAAAATTTCAGGATAGCGGTGACCGAGTTTGTGTCCGAATGCTAGATTTGGTTGAAGTTTTCCGTCCGATCTCTATCTGACTGATAAAAGAAGAAAAAACATGGCGAAGTGTTTTCATAGTTTCCTGCTGCCTCAAGCTAATGCTATTTATTATCCAAGTATTAAGAATGGGAGACCAGCTCTTTAATTTTCCAGACTGCCGAAGGAGAAACCAAGACTACTCTGGACTGTTTTCTCCCAGAAACTCTACGGATGTCTTAGACCTATTTTCCAGGTGGGTTTAAATATGAAAGAGAGAGAGAGAGAGGTTCATATGAAATTATGGATATTAATTAAAATGTTTTTGTTATATGAGATACATTTATTTATATAAGTTTTCATTTTGGACATTAAGAGCAACCAACGTCTGATATTTTTGTTTATTGGATAATCTTGGTGGTGCTTTCCTTAATCTTCTTGCTTGGAAATTGTACGAAGGGAAATGACTAAATCGTATGTGAGTGATGAAGGTAGAGTTGGTGTAGGGATTGAAGGTTTATGACTCTTAAAATGGTATATCCAATTTCACAATCACTTCCTCTCTTCTCATGGTTATGGCTACCAAACGGGCTCAACCAACCGGAGCAGACGGGGCTCGATAAGGCAATATGCCGTCAAAGAAATAAGATCTTCGCTATTGGACACACGAACAGCTTAATTAAAATCCTCGTCATAAAAATAATAATACCTCGAGCACAAAATGACTCCATTCATCACTTTTGCTAGAAAGTAAAAAAATTTGAAGATGGTCAATTATTGAAGGTAATGAAAATGTAATTTTATAGTAAAAAAGGTAGTTTTTTCAACTATTAAAGAACTAATTAATGGTTTTTTGTGTGGTTTAACACAGAACAAATGAGAGAGAGAGAGAGAGAGAAAAAGGAAGAAGTTTAACGCGAGCTCTCTTGCCGGTTCCTGTTTCTACACCGTAGTCTCGACCGAAGACTCTTAATCATTCGTCACTGCCAACTGCTGCTCGTGTGCGTCAAGTAAATCAAATAGAATGTACCATGCCCCATAGAACTTTATTAAGAAAAACTGCATTTGAAATTGATGCTGCAATACAAAACAAACTTTTGAGCCAAGGGCCTCTCGTAAATGAAAACCCATTTGAATTATGAGACTCCCATTGATACATCATATATGTTTTTGGTCAACTTAAGGTGTGTTTGTTCATAATTTTATAGTTTTATAGAAACTAAACCTCAACTCTTGGTATATACAGCTTTAAATTTCATTGTTCATCAGATGAAAAACTTGTTGCTAGCACAGAACTGTGATTCCAAAGGTCCAATTTAAGTTAAATACATTGAACACTAAGCGGATCTAAAAATGCTTTTCGGGTGGGGTGAATTATGTATTATGGCCCATGGATCTCATCATGAGCTAGCTCGAGTCAATACATATATCCCTCTTCTTCATCACTCTCTGTCACGATTTTTAAAAAAATCCTCCCAACGTAAAATCTTGTCTCTGTATGCCAACCCTTACTGTCTGCAGAATTTCAGGACCACAACACTAATGCATGCTCCCCTTATTCATTCTATATTGACAGAGTATTGCCCCCCCTCCCCTACAGCTAAATATGACTGTTTCCAAATCGGCACGACGGTTTCAACCGGAACAAAACTGGGTCAAGAACCGGTAAAACCGGATCTAAGACCATAGACCCACCTGGTCCGGTCTGGCTCCACCTTTTATAGATCTGGAACCAATGGTTCCAAACTGCTAGTTCCATATATTTTTTAATTTCAAAATTTCTAATGCTTTTTTTCCAGTTCTAAGTTATTTAAGTTTTAAATAAGAACCAGAACCGATGATTCCAACCAAAAACATAGTATGTTGTGTTTGCAACCATATTCATCACAAGTGGTGGTAAATTAGCCAAATCGAGCTGATTTGAGGCAGATCAGACTCAATTCATCTAATACTGGTCATCAAATGCATAACGAGCTCGTTCGATCTCCTTGATCAATTGAACGAATCATGATCAGCATGTTTTTTCAAGTGGAAAAACAGAAAATCAATTTCTCATACTTTTGTTGTACTTCTCTATGTGCAAATGTTACATAAACTCAATTGAATTACTAGCCATATTAGCCAAGCTGAAGCAAAGACTATTTGTTCATACTGTACATGTAGCTAAGCCCAACTGAACTTGAATGAGCTTAATATGAACCAGGCGAAGTGAAACCATGACAAACTCAAGTGGTTGGATTCAGTATCCTCTAGACCTAGACATGGCCTGTTTGGGCAGTTCCACATGGAACCAAATAAGGCCAGGAATCAGCCGGAACTGGAACCAGAACCAAGGACCACCTAATTCGGTTCAACTTCCACCTTTCATGGAACTGGAATCAGTGATTCCAAACTGCCGGTTCCGAAACTTTTAGTTTTTCTTTAAAATATAACTTTTAAAATGTTTTTTTACCGGTTCCGGATGGTGTAGGACTCAAACCACAACTGCCCTTAAACTGACTCTTCTAGAATGAGCCTCAAGTCGGTTCGATTCTGGTTCTAGGACCGAAGGTAACTCAAACCAACCATGTCTACCTAGATCAAACTTTAATGCTATGCTCTTTTTAGGGTTTGAGAATTGTTGGGGAGTAAAGAAAAGAAATTATTTGAATGCTCTCTTTTGGCTGAGATCTTCATCAATTGATAGTGTCCCTTATTCAACAGAAAGCTGCAAGTATGCACCCGGAGCATTAGCCCAACGGCAGGGCTCTCTAGTGTTGTTGCTTCTGGTGGGGAGTTCGACTCCTAGAGGGTGCATGTGTTAGGCTTGGTCTCTTCAAAAAGAAAAGCTACAACTATGCTTTTAGAAATGGGGGAGTCTTAAATGATGTGGAGCCAAGGGTCCGACTGCTTGCAAGAGAAAAAGGGTCATGCAGCCTGTTTGGGGCTCAGTCTTGCTCAGAGAAAGGAGTGGCTGCCCCACAACATGTGAATAGGTGCCAATGGTGCTGTATTTTCCAAGTTTGTTCTTGTGCAAGGAAACATTAATAGCATTTAATATTTGACCTACCTTAAAATATGAATTCTTTTGCTTGCCTCTTACAAATTATGATTAGGTAAGGGTATCTCAATTCGAAGATTAATTATGTAGTTCAGGGTGTTAACCCACCTGGTAGGGCTCTTGATTTGTTCAATGTGTGGCACGAGTTCGATTCTTGGGGCGTGTGTACCTGGCTTTGGACTTATGATGTAAAATGGGGGTATATGATTGTGAAGTGACAACTAATGGCTGATTAATTGCATAATTTCCCTTTCTACATGTTGATTTGTCCTACAAAGTGTGTATCAAAGGCGACCAAGAACACCTTAAGTCTTTCCTTTGGAAGGCCAAAGTTAATATATATATATATGGTAATCTTACTCACAACTGATGTTGTTCACTTATACTCAATTATTACTTTTCAGTGGCATGAATATAATAGACAACCTTCAATATTATACTCATGTCAATGATCAAGCATGAGTGAACAAGATCCGGTTACTCTATATCAAAGTCCATGTGATCATCAAATGTCAATTTTCCAGAAATATGTATATTTTCAAGTGTATTATAGTCTTTCTTTTACTATTTATCTTAGGGTTAGGGGTGTCCATGGTTTGGTTTGGTTTGGTTCATCTCTAGCCTCAATCTCAAACCAAACCACTATTGGGTTCTTAGTTTTTGGAGAACCAAACCAAACTGCCTCATGACCAAAACCTAATTTAGAGGGTCAAGAAAGGATAGCAACAGGATGGAGTTGACCAATTAGAAAGCCCTTGAGCAACCAGCTCGACCCATATCAAAGCAAGAAAGTCCTTGTTCATTTATTGTTGGCATTCAATGCTAGGGTTCTGTATTTATCTGATTATTGATGTTATAATTTTCTTTTCCTTTTGTGATATGTATATATATGTGTGTGTGTGTGTGTGTGTGTTTGACGTAGCACCAAAAAGCCTGAGGAGTGATATAATACACATTATCCAAATACATACAGCTTTATTTCCCAAATAGTATATCTCACTAAAAATTCAAGAAAAATATAGGTAGGCTTTGTACAATCTAGAATGTCAACTTAGTATTTCCAACAGTTTAATGCATCTAATATTTCTAATAGTTTTAGATTCAATTTACTAGGAAACAAGCAAAAAAAGCTCTGATTCTAATGTTGAAATTAATTGGGCTTGATATTTCACGTTAAGAAAAAGCAAGATCAAGCAATTTAATAGGGAATACGTGATTAACTCAAGCTTATATTAAAAATCTTATAATTGGTTTTGGGTCCAATTTGTGATGAGTGCTCGACGTAGGTGTGGCAAACTGTGTATCCGTGTCATGTTCGAGTCATACCGTATTGTGTTCGTGCCAAAATGCAACTAGATATGAACACAACCCGCTTTGCGAATCGGGTCTTATTATTGGATATGCACATCATCTGATGATCGTATTTGGATCAACACAGACCAGACATGACAGATCCTAATCTCTTCTCTCTTTTTTCTCTATGCAAAGTTACCAACAGAACCATATTCATGTACGTCGACGGTTCGTGAATCACCTTGGTGGGGATAACGTTGCCAGCCCCAATTCTTCTTATCCTTCTTCCTAGGTGCTCATGGAACTGCCAGAACCGAACCAAACCGACAGTTTGCTTCGGTTCTAGATGTCTGTCTGGTGGTTCAGTTCGGTTCTAGCCAGAAAAAAACCTAGTGGTTCGGTTCACGGTTACAGTATTGCAACCAAACCGTGAGAACCAGACCGAAACAAACCATTATATATACACATGCATATACATGCATATAACTCCACCCATGTAAGAGATCACTCTTGCATGACCGGTCTCAAGCTCAGATAAAAGAGGAGGGTTGTGGTAGGCTTCCAACAACTACCATAAAACTTTGTCGGACTTATCTACCATGGATTCTATAAATTATGATAGAGCTACGTGAAAACAAAGAATCCATGTAGCCGACCCCATCTCGTATGAAAAAAGGCTTAGTTGTTGTTGTATATATATACATTCATATATACATAGAGAGAGAGAGAGAGAGAATTTATATACATATTGATATAAATCTTTATAAGTTTTTTTTATAACCTTATATACATATACAATGTAAATTTATATTTATATATATAATAGTTATATACTTATACAACAACAACAACTAAGCCTTTTTCCATACCAGACGAAGTCGGCTACATGGATTTTTTGTTTCCACATAGCCATATCATGTGTCATGTTAGCAGTTAACTCACAATAAGCTAGATCATTCTTTATTGTTTCTTTCCAACACTTTTGTGATCGTCCTCTACCTCTTTTAATATTTTCCAACACTTTTTATATACCTTAATAATAGTTATATACTTATATGGATATAAATTTTGACAAGTTTATAAGGTTTTATAAATGAGTTTTATAACTTTTTTATAACTTCATATACATATAAAATGTACACTGTAGATCCAAATAATCTGATGGCATAACACATTGTATTTAGCAAAACTCTTAAATAAGTAGAACCGCAGTTAAGTCCTGAGCCAAACTCAAATCGGCGGTTTGGTTCAGTTTGGCTTGGTTTGGTTCTCCAAAAATTAAGAACCAATACTAATTAACGGTTTGGTTCAAGGTTGATACGAGAACCGAATCAAACCAAACCATGAACAACCCTACTTCTTTCTAGTCCTCCACTCGTGGAAGGTATCATTGTTCCTTGGTTTCCCACTGCAGAAAAAGAAAACAGATGCATACTAGTAAGCGACAACGAGCATCTTCAACATAAGATTTCAGGCATAGGAGGAAAAGGCAAAAGATCAGAATCTTAGGCACAACAAGAATGAGCAATTATACCAAATTATTTGAATCATGAGGATTCATAAAACCAACAAGAACAATCTTAAAACCTGTTCGAATCCTACGTTTAATTACTTGAATCATTAAACTAAAGTAATTACATCATAAATTTAATTCTTTTCGTGACAATCAAAACTCATGTATACGTTGTTTGATATTAAAACTTTTAATTATAAGTTTTACGTTGGCTATTAAAATCCATGATAAATAAATCTGATAAGTTTTAGGGTGGTGGTTATAAACATAATGCAACCCTCTTCTTTTATCTGGACTTGAGATCGGTCATGCAAGAGTAGTGATCTCTTACATGAGCGAGTTAAAACTCATAATTATGAGTGGATTTTTAGAATGATGAACACCACCCTGTCACGCGTGGATCAAATTTCATAATTTAGAGTTTGTGATCGCTTCCTTTTATCTTGGGCAAGGAATCCGAGGGCTATACCAGTCTTTGCAAGCAATTACAGCATGCAGCAACAAATCTGTGGAAGCAAGATAGGCATCTTAAAAAGTCCACGGACATGAGCGTGGGCTCTTCGTCCCACCTTAAAACATCTCCGACCTGCTGCAAGGTTAACCCGGATTCATAAAATTCAAAGTCTACAAGGTTAACCAATCCGGAACCGAGGAACCCCATGGTTCGGTTCTGCTTTCATTTGTTCAAGAACCAAACCAATCGGCAGTTCAGAACCGCTGGCTCCGAGGTTCTGGTTTTAAGATTTTTCCTGTAAGGATAGTCAAACTGTAACAGAAACTGATTTTAAGCCAAAAACAAAACTAAAACCAATGGAACTGGAACTGTTGGTTTGAAACTGACGATCTTGGTTTACCTAGAACTGAACAGGTTTAATCGTAGAGCAAAGCTTGTTTGAGCTCGTGCAGCTGACTATACATGATATTTGTACACACACACACACACACACACACACACACACATATATATATATATATATAGACATGACTGTTCTGAACCGGCTCGATAGTGACCGAATTGGATCAAAAACTGTCTGAAACTGGAATCGTTGAAAATCGGGCCTGGAACTGACCTGAAACAGGAACCCGGCTCGATTTCAGTTTCACCTTTTATGTAACCAAAGTCGGCTCAAAACCGGAATAAGCGGTTCAAAACAGCTGATTTTCTCCCTAGTTCTGAATGATTTGGGCCCCAAACCCGAACTAGCACCAGCAGTTTCAAACCAATATGGGAACCGACCCGATCTCGGTTCAGTTCTAATTTCTGGTTTTTGGAACCGGCGACTGTATATACATATACATTTTTTTTAGTTACATGTCAATGATTTTATTATCTGTATTCAAATTTTACTTGAAGCAAAATTGTAATTAAAAAGAAGAATTATTTTTTAAATGTGACCTTTTTTTTAAGTTTAACAAGCTGACTCGTGTTTGGCTTGCGAGCTCATGGACTCGGCTTATGCTCATTCTCTGCTTGCTTTTTAATGAAACAGATCGAGCCTTGAAGCGACTCGGCTCGGCTCGGCTCGGCTCATTTATAAGCAGCCATTGACATTCAAGGATGCCGCCTTCGAATGCAACCGACCCTCGACCCATTTTTCATGGAAGGCGGCACTTGTTGCGATCCACAAATATGGATGATCTCCATGCTTTTCTCCTCTCTCTCTCTCTCTCTCTCTCTCTCTCTCTCTCTCTCTTTTCTGAGGGATCTCACTGCGAGTGAAACCGCCTCTTCTGCAGGGCGCTCTCTCGTTTTGTGAAACGCTTTCCCTCTCTTTGGTCGAGGAAGAAGAAGAGAGATGGCGGAACAGCAATGCCCGGAGTGCAAAAAGCTGACGGAGGTGGTGTTCGACCACTCAGCGGGGGATATGGTTTGCTCCGAGTGCGGGCTCGTACTCGAAGCTCACTGCATCGACGAAACGTCTGAGTGGCGAACCTTCGCCAACGAGAGCGGGGACAACGATCCCGTCCGTGTGGGTGGCCCCTCCAACCCACTCCTAACTGACGGAGGCCTCTCAACCGTCATATCCAAGCCCAATGGTGTTCAGGCCGACTTTCTCTCCTCCTCCCTCGGCCGCTGGCAAAACCGTGGATCCAATCCCGATAGATCCCTCATCATCGCCTTCCGCGCCATCGCCACCATGTCCGACAGGTTGTTCCCTTCCCTTTCTTCTTCATCGTCGCTTTCTCTCTTTTCAGTCTGTTGATGGTGATAGATTAGTTTATAATTTTTCTGGGGGGGTTTGATTGATCTTAGATGACGGGTTTTCCCTCCCCTGATTGTCGGATTCGTTAGGGCCATTATGGGTTTTTGGTGTTGGAATTCGCCTACTGATGAATGTGATCAAGCGACCAGAGTACGACGAATTGATCTATGTAGTGTAATTGGTTGGTGGTTCTCAAGGTTGTGTTAGCGTTGTGAGTTGCAGAGACTTCCCTGTTCTTTCAAATGGATACGTTTTGGGCTGTATTGTGGGTATCTCATGGTGGAATTTGTTGTCAGATGTGCGATAAGGAATCGGAACAACCAATTGAATTAAATCATGGAGATAGTTAGCTTTCCACGTTGAATCCTCCCTGTATAGGAAAAGGAGGCAAAAGTATTGGAGAATCTCCAAAAAGAAAATTTTCTAACTTCTGTTTCTACTTGTTCGTTCTCTCAATCGAGAAGTCTCCCTGCTGTCCGAATTTTCTACATGATCTGCCATTTTGAGCCTTGGGGGGAAAAAGAACCAAATAAAACCACATAATACAAATTTTGTTGCAGATCGAGGATAGGAGATGTGAGCGTTCTGCTTGGACGTGGGGTAGAGGGGAACTGTGTAGAGCTCATGATTCCATAATTCCTGAGCTATTTTTGAAAAAAAAAACGTACAAAACTTTGGGGCACTAGCAATTTTAGATTGCCTAAATTCGTTGTCTTCTTTATTGGGGCTCTTTATACTATCTCCGTTGAGAGGAACATATTTTGTTTCTTGCCTCTCCGGATGATTCCAGTTAGTGCCATCGTTCTAGATTGAGCTCAAATTGGCTCGATGGCTCAATCTGATTAGCTTCACAGCTGGCACCTCTCAGCGTTACACCAAGGAGAATAGCGGGATAATGGAAGTGACTGCATTGTTCAATCTTTATTCTTTTCCGTGGATATCTTTGAGGGCTCTTTCTTGTTGTTACTTAAGTTCTCTAGGTTGACCTCTTAGCCTGAAATATGCCCCTCCCTTTTTATATAATTGTATGAAATAAGTTTAGCTTTTGTAGGCCAGAGGTTTTCAAGTCAGAAGCCTCCTTTGTGATTCTTGATTTTCTATTAGTGTTACTATTTATGGTCTCTAAACAAAGTTCCTTCTGGCAATTCAGGCTTGGGCTGGTTGCAACCATTAAGGTATTTACTACTTTGCTTATTACATATTCTTGAATTTTATTTTAAGTCACTGCAGAGGAAAAAGCATCGGGTACCACAACTTTTCATGGATGTAACATGACATACGCTAATTTAATGATTATTTTTTATTTTCTAATCCATCTCTTCTTTGAACCGTTTCTTTTGTTATGTTCATCCCTCTATAAAAGACATTTTTTCTAACATCTTCATCTATGACATTAATCTTTTGATGTCTTCTATTTTTAGCCTCTCTTATTTTAATAATATCACTATGTGATATTTTCAAGTTATTTTGTATATAACCTTGTTTCGGACTATTGTATCCTGTCATCATCAAGTACATGCTTTGAGGTTTTAGTTGTAGGTAATGAATCATAAGGGAGTCGTGGGATCACTATTGACTGGTTAAGATGTCCATGCATATTTCTTTCCACTTAGTTTTTCTTTCTCTCTATTCCTATTAATTTATTGTTTGAATATCCTTTTGAAGGATCGAGCCAATGAAATCTACAAAAAGGTGGAAGATTCAAAGTCTATTCGGGGAAGAAACCAGGATGCAATATTGGCTGCTTGCCTTTACATTGCTTGCAGGCAAGAAGATAAGCCTCGCACTGTGAAGGGTACTGCATTGCATTCTTATAAGTTCGGCTCCAATAAATAATTACCTCTTCAAATGCATAAATGTTACATGTGCATATTGAGATCTTTTATGAAAGTTATTGTAACTCTTGGATTCAGAGATATGTTCTGTCGCTAATGGTGCTTCAAAGAAAGAAATTGGCCGTGCAAAAGAGTTTATTGTGAAACTTCTTGAGGAGGAACTAGGAAAATCCATGGAGATGGGAACCATTCATGCAGGAGATTTTCTGGTGCGTTTTGTTGATTGTTGATTTTGGAGAAACAATGTTTGTAATTATGGTTATTCCTTCTTTAGCTCAAGGAACATGTACTCACTATATGAAGCCCTAACTTGCATCTTTTTGCTTATCGTAGAGGCGATTCTGCTCCCACCTTGGCATGATAAATCAGGCAGTCAAAGCAGCCACAGAGGCTGTTATGAGATCTGAAGAACTTGATATCAGGTGGCGTATCTTCTTGTGGATTACGTAAACATCAGTATACAAATACCTATGGCTAATTGCTATATCTATCACCGATCATAAGTTCTTTATATTGTAATTTTAGTTTGACATGTTTGTCTTAGGAGGGGTGTGGGTAAAGAAGTTAGTCATGCTTGTTGGAAACTGAACGATGGTTCAGTTACAAGTTGTGTCAGTTTGTATTTAAGTCTTGTTTGATTTCACTTTGTATTTAAAATTTAATTAGAAGTCTGGGAGGTGGCAACCATGTATGGGCCGACCTGCACCTCAGATTTATTCTTCATATTTTGTTTATGAAATTTGATCATTGTTCTTCGATATTGCCTCTCGATTCAACATGGTATCAGAGCCAGATTGGGCATTTGTCGGAATCAGCGGAGCAGAAGACATCGTGTAAATCAATCTCCTCTTGTGGCAACAGATAAAGAAGAAAAGTAGGAAGAAAAAGGAGGTATTTAATTAGTTTTTCCTTGAGTTTCAGATTAAAGTCGACAAGTCCTGTGGCAAACAAAATAATGTGAAAAGAAAATAGAAGCGTGGGTCCTAAATTGGATTACAAAGTCAGACATTGATGAGAGTAAGGCAGATTTTCTTCATGTTATACGTGTAGCATAGTGGTGCGCAAAACTTATTGTGATACACGTGATCACGTTTGAGACAAACCTAGCACAGGTATTAATCTGCTTGAATTTGTTGGGTTGCTGCCTGAATTCCCATTTGAGAATATAGGCGTACTTTGATTGTTTGAAGCTGCAATTTATCCAAGATCAGTGAAGTTGTGTTAAACATGTTTCTTGTCCATGCACAAATCTTCATTTGGAAATAAAAAGATATATCGGCTGATTGGAGTAAGGTGGTGATTTATCGAAAACTAGACTTGTTGGTTATTATATTCCAGTCATATATTTGATAGAGATCAGTTGTTTTATTCACAATGGAAATATTAAAGATGGGAGATGAAAATGAACATTCCTCAGACAAAGGAGATGAATTTCAAATCATGAACTTAAAGTACGGAAAAAACTATCTTCAGTGGGCCAGATCAATAGAGTTGGCCATAATGGCAAGGGGGCGATGGGATTACTTGACAGGTGATATACCCGAACCCCCTGTTACTGATCCACTTTACTCCCGTTGGCATAAAGAAAATGCATTAGTCAGTGCATGGCTGATTCAATCAATGTCTCCATCAATTGGTAGCACGTTTATGTTTTTAGAAACTGCTAAGAAAATTTAGCTTGCAGTTCAGGATGCCTACGCACAGAGGAAAAATATTGTCAAGAAATATGATCTCATTGAGAAGATTAAGAAGTGTAGGTAGGGAAGTAGATCAGTGAGTGAACATTATGCCGAAATTAGAGGCCTTTGGGAAGAGCTGCAATTCTACTCAAAAACTAAATGCCAAAGTTGTTTACAAGAACTTAATGAAGAGTTTGAAGAACGCAAGGTATTTGATCTTCTATGGGGCATTTCTTCAGATTATGAGGCAGTAAAGAATAATATTCTGAGCAGAGAAGAACTTCCCTCATTAAGTACAGTTTACTCTCTATTACTACGAGAAGAAGACAGGAAACAGTTAGAGAAAGAGACCAAGGTCAGTTCTGACAATAATGCTTTTATAGGAAGAAATAATTCTACTCCTCAATTTTCTCGTGGGAGTGAAGGTTATGGACATGGACGTGGTAGGGGTAGGCCTTCACTTACCCCTGAGGAAAAAAATAAATTAACCTGCTCCCATTGTGGGAAATTGAGACATACTAAAGATAATTGCTGGGAAATAGTGGGCAGACCTACTTACTTTCAGAATAAGACTAATAAGGCTTACTTCAGTGGTGATCAGAGTGGCGCAGCGGACACATGCAGGACCCAACCGGGTGATAACCAAAATACTGATCATAGTGCTACATCTTTGGCAGATATGAAGAAAGAAATTGAGTTACTTAAATCTTGCCTAGTTGATGCAAATCGTCCTTCCACATCATCTCACATTGATTCTCAAGCAACAATAGCTTATCCGTTTTCATTTATGGCTGAGGGTAATATTAGTGTTTCTCACTCTCGAATTTGGGTCTGATCATATGGTCAGTAGAAGAGATTACTTTGATAAGTATGAGTTAACCCATGAATAGATCAATATCAGACTAGCAGATGGCTCACATACTCCTATTGTTGGGAAAGAAAGTATTATTACATCATTTGGTGTACTACAGAATGTTCTTCATGTTCCTCATATTTAGTTAATCTGTTATCTGTTTTTGCCATGACTAAAGTTCTGAAATGTCGTATAATTTTTTAAGAAGAGCTCTCTACTTATGCGAGGAACATAACGGCGTGGCTATGCAATTATCTGTCGTCACAGAGAACCAGAAAGAAGATATATCTCAGTGGCACCGAAGACTAGGACATTTACCTCTCTCTAAGATTAGAATGTTATTACCAGAGTTTAGTCATTGTAATGATTTTGATTTGAATTGTAAAACTTGTCAAAAAGCTAAACATCACCGTGTTTCTTTTCCTTTGAGTGAAGAAAGATGTTCAACTCCTTTTGAAATTATTCATTCTTGGGGACCTTGTTCTACAATTTCATTGCATGGATATAAGTATTTTATATCATTTATTGATGATTGCACTAGATTCACCATGATATATCTTATGAAGACTAAGGATGAGGTGAAAAATATTCTTCCAATTTACTGTCAGTTTGTGCAAACTCAATTCCAACATAAGATCAAAGTTTTTCGTAGTGATAATGGTGGTGAATTTATGTCACAATCACTTCACTCATATTTTCTAGATCATGGGATTTTACATAAGATTTCTTGTGCTTATTCTCCTCAGCAAAATGGAACTCCGCCCATGTAAGGGATCACCCTTGCATTGCCGGTCCCAAGCCCGGATAAAGGAGGAGGGTTGTGTTAGGCTTCCGACAGCCAGCGTAAAACTTCGTCGGATTTCTACAATATGGATTACAAAAATTATGAGCATTGCTTTGGGGCGTCCCCGCCTAGCGACGTGCTGCAGAGCCCGAATGCAGTAAGAAGTAAGCAAGGGCCACTACATTTTCGCCCGAATATAGTGAATCAATTGCAGAGAGGGTTCCCACATCATGGACGGGTGTGGGTAAAGAAGTTAGTCCCGCTACATTGCCGCCCGAATGTAGTGAAAAATTTTCAGAGAGGGTCTCCGTATTTTGATTATGGACGGATGCGGGGGTAAGGAAGCTAGTCCTAGATAATAAGATTCGTATTGGTTCTTGGAATATCGGAACATTATCGGGTAAGCTAATGGAGGTGGTAGATACTATGATTCGGAGAAAGATTCATATTCTATGTTTACAAGAGACAAAATGGGTTGGAGAAAAAGCAAAGGAGATAGAGGATACAGGTTTTAAATTATGGTACTCAGGTAAAGAAAAGGCCCGAAACGGAGTTGGTATTATCATAAATAAAGATTTAAAGGAGAGTGTAGTAGACATACAACGATATGGTGACCGAATCATGACATTGAAATTAGTGTTAGGAGTAGAGGTTTTGAATATAGTTTGTGCTTACGCACCCCAAGTAGGACTAGAAGATAGTATAAAGACAGTTTTTTGGGAAGAGTTAGATAAGGTGTTTCGAAAGATTCCACAAAGGGAGATGATTTGTTTAGGAGGAGATTTAAATGGACATGTCGGTAAAGAGGCATTAGGATATCAAGGGATTCATAGAAACTTTGGTTATGGGGATATAAACGAGGAAGGTAGGGAGATTTTAAATTTTGCTATGTCATTTGATCTCTTTATAGTCAATACAATCTTCAAAAAACGAGATGAACATTTAATTACTTATAAGAGTGGCTTATCACAAACACAAATTGATTACTTTATTTGTAGAAAAAAAGATAGAGCGTGTTGTAAAGATTGTAAGGTAATTCCAGGAGAAAGCTTAACCACCCAACATCGACTTTTAGTTATGGATTATAAATAAAAAAATGGACAAAGAAGAAAAGAGTGCATCGAGCTATTCGGACTAAATGGTGGAACCTCAAAAGCGAGAAAGAAGATATATTTAAACAGAAAGTCCTTCAAGGAGATGTTTGGAATTATGTTGGCACACCCTCTGATATGTGGAACAATATGGCTATACATATTAGGAAAGTGACGAAAGATGTGTTAGGGGTATCTAAGGGAGGTGTACCGGCACAAAAAGAAGCTTGGTGGTGGAGTGAAGTAGTACAAAATAAAATCAAGGTAAAGAGGGCATGTTACAAATTACATTATGCTAAGAAAACTAGTGAAACTTTAGAAGCTTATAAGAAAGCAAAGAAGGAAGCAAAAAAGGCCGTTAGTGAAGCAAGCTAAGATTTGGGAGGACTTATATAAAAAACTCAACTCAAAAGAGGGTGAAAGAGATATTTTTAGGATAGCTAGAGCTAGAGATAAGAAAACTAAAGATCTTAATTATGTTAGATGCATAAAAGACGAGGATGAAAAAATTCTAGTGGCAAATGATGATATAAGAAATAGATGGAAAAACTATTTTTATAATCTTTTTAATGAAAATAAAGATGTTAGTATTAGTTTAGGAGATTTAGCCAAGTCAGAAAAGTATATAAACCACAATTTCTACCGACGTATTCACAAGAATGAAGTCAAAGAGGCTCTTAAACATATGAAGAGTGGTAAATCGGTAGGACCAGATAATATTCCTATAGAAGTTTGGAAAATAGTAGGAGAAATAGGAATCACTTGGCTTACAAGACTATTTAATGAAATATGGAAAAACCAAAAGATGCCCGAGGAATGGAGAGCAAGTACACTTATACCCGTATATAAGAACAAGGGAGACATTCAAAATTGTGCGAATTATCGAGGTATCAAGTTAATGAGTCATACTATGAAATTATGGGAAAGAATTATCGAACGTAGGTTAAGACAAGTATCAAGTACAACAGAGAACCAATTTGGATTTATGCCAGGTAGATCTACTATTGAAGCGATTCACCTTTTGAGACGTCTTATGGAACATTTTAGAGCAAAAAAGAAAGACCTTCACATGATATTTATTGATCTAGAAAAAGCTTATGATAGGGTACCGAGGGAGGTTCTTTGGAGAACTTTGGAAAAAAGAGGTATCCCATTGACATATATTAACCTTATAAGAGACATGTATGATGGTGCAAAAACATGTGTGAGCAGTGTTGTCTGACGCGTATCGTATCGTGTATCGCTGGGCTCCACGATACGGGCGTATCGTATCGTATCGTATCGTATCGTATCGTATCGTATCGTACTTTAATATTAAAATAATGTAAAAATAATTAAAAATTAATAAAAAATCGAAAAAAAATCAAGAAAAAATCAGGAAAAATCTGATAATTGCTTTAAATTCATATAATGTAAGTTTAGTACAGATTGAGCATTCAACATTGAACAATTGCATCCAAATTTATATATTTTGAATCCAAAAAATAAAATACAGACATAGTTTACACTTTACAGTACACTACAGTCTACAGTTACATATAATGTTACATTTTACAAATTGTAATCAGGATCATCAACTAAATAATCTTCATCTTCTCCTTGTTGCAGATCCTCATCATCATCAGCCACGCCCACACCTTCTTCTTCAAAATCAAATTCTTCATCTCCATAATGTTGTTGCGCTCCTTCCAAATTAATCCAGGCAACGTCTTCTTCTGTTAGGAGGGCATTTTCTTCAGTGTCTTCCATAACCCAATCTTCTAATATATCAAAATTATCCAAACTTATTGGATCGAACTGACTTTCTTCTCTATTTACTTTTTTTAATTGCCTACGACACAAACAAAGATAAACAATTAGTAAGTAATATTAACAATTCAAAACTGAAGTTAAATAATATCGAATTGAAAATTTGAAAGTAATACAACATTACCTTTCACGAAGGCGCATGTTACAACGAATATAAACCAAATCATTAAGCCTTTTGTGTTCCAACCTGTTGCGCTTTTTTGTATGGATGTGTTCAAAAACACTCCAATTTCTTTCACAACCTGTTGCACTACAGGTTTGGCTTAAGACTCTAACTGCAAAATCTCTAAGGTTTGGACAATCACTTCCAAACCTGTTCCACCAAACATCTGTAAAGAAAATATAAACATTAGAGACATAATAATCCACAGTAATGTAAGATGGAACTTAAATATCAAAATAAACAATGTACCTGGACGCATCGTAGAGCGGTTGCGAATTGCAACAGGCAAACCCATCAAGTGAAGAGCATTATCATATATCTCCATCTCTCGATGTATCGCATCTACTATGCTCTCATCAGGGACTAATCTGTCGATGCATTCAATGATTCCTGATTAACCTCACCGTCCCTTTTGAAGGTTGCTGAGTACCTCAATGATGGGTTTAGATAGTAGGCTGCTGCATGAATAGGCTGATGCAATTGTTTATTCCATCTACTATCAATTATTTTCCACACGGGCACATAATCTCTTTTTTTTCCATTAAAGTTATTTCTGATTGCTTCTTTTGCCCTGTCCATGGATTCATAAAGGTAGCCCATAGATGGTTTCTCCTCGCTGTCAGCCAATCTCAAAACTTTCACTAAAGGACAAGTAATTTTCAATAATCTGATACATGCATTCCAAAATGAACTTCTAAAAACCGTTTCTGCAATCTCATTTAACTTTCTGTTCCTTCTGTTTTGTGGCAACTCTGCAAATTGTTGCCACTCGTCTGAGGAGAACATTCTCTTTAAAGCTTGCTTCTGTCTCACAATACTCTGTACAGATAAGAAGTTTGTTGCGAACCGAGTTGCAGCTGTGCGAAGAAGCTCTGCACCTTCTGTGTATCTCCTCATCATACATAAAATAAATGCATGGTTGTAAATAAATTTTGTAATATCTTGGCAACACTCAGTTGCTGCCTTTATTTCATCCATCTCACCGATGTCCTCGAGGATGAGATCTAAACAATGGGTTGCACATGGTGTCCAGTAGAAAGTCCCATAAATATCAGCTAACTCCTTTCCGGCTGCTTTGTAGTTAGCTGCATTATCTGTAATCAATTGGACTACATTTTCTAGCCCAACCTCTTGTATAACCTTATCAAATTCCTCTCGTAGGATCTCTGCAGTGTGCCTCTCCTCTGACATATCTAGAGATCTCAAAAACATGAGTCCTTTAGGACAATATACAAGAAAGTTTAGCAATGTCCTTCTTCGCCTATCGGTCCATCCATCTGCCATGATAGTGCATCCTGTTTCCTTCCACGATTGTCTCAAAGTCGAACAGTATTGCTGCACTTCAATCACGGTCTGATCTAATATCTTCCCTCTCAACTTCTGATAAGAGGGCATCCTGTATCCTGGACCAATGTTAGCAATTGCATCTGCCATTGCTTGAAAATGAAAACTGTTTGCTGCATTAAATGGAATGCATGTATCATAAAACCATCTGCCCACTGCAAGGTCTGCTTGATCGTGCAGTTGTTCTGAAGCCATAGCAGCACGAATTCCTGGCTGAGCACCAGGTGTAGTGGAAGGAGGAAAGAACGAATGTATGCTAGAAGAAGAAGCTCTTCCTCTACTCCTTCCTGAACTTCCTCTTCTGCCACCTCCAAAGTCTTCAGATGCAACCCTCTTTCCTCTGCTAGGTGCTCGCGAACTGCTACTACCAATATCTGTTCTAGCATCTGAAGGCAAACTATCAGTGAATCCAACTCCAGTGGCAGTAGCATCATCAGCTTCTTCACACATCTGGAAATCATCCTTTTGTTGTCTCCTTTCCTGTATGCTCTCAATCATCTGCAAGCATTGCCATTTAATACCTTCTGGCACACTTCTAACTCTGCCTGTGCATGGAGCAACTTCTTTCCTGGTTCCTGCTAGGTGGTGTTTCAACCTTGAAATTCCACCACTAACCACCTTTTCACAAAATAAACATCTGATTTTTAACCTTGAACCCTCAACTGGTATACCCCACTGCCATGCCGGATCATCAGACTTTGAATGAGAGTCTCTACCACCCCTTCCTGCCATCTCAATGGAGTACTTTAATTCAAACAAAAACCTGAAAATAAAAGCACTTCGTAAATCCCCCAATCTTCAAATAACACTCAAATCGAGTGTCTCCCACTTCATGAATGCAATAAAAATCGTATACACACACTTAATAACTTCATATTTTGTCATTCAAAAAAAAAAAAAACCCGAAATAACACAAAAAACAATAAATATAAAGGAAAAAAACATTAAAAATATACCTAAATCCGAGTTTGGAGGCTTGGACGGACACCGTAGGGCACGATTTTAGAGCTTTGAACACCAAGGAGGCGAAAACCGACTCTTAGGGAGCTTGAAGAACCCAAAAGGAGAGAGGAAACCCGCGAAAAATCGCGGGTTTCCCTCGGCCCGGGACCCTTTATAAGGGTCCCAGGGCGTATCGCCCGTATCGTACGATACGGGCGATACGCACCGTATCGTGCGATACGGGCCGTATCGCACGATACGGTGCGATACGCCCGCACCTGCGATACGGGGGCCCGTATCGTATCGTGGTGGCCCACGATACGATACGTATCGCACCGTATCGTACGATACGGTGCGATACGGACAACACTGTGTGTGAGGACTCATGAAGGAACGACAGACTTCTTTGAAGTTAATATTGGGTTACATCAAGGATCAACTTTAAGTCCATACTTATTTATAATGGTGATGGATGAGTTAACAAAACATATTCAAGATGAAGTACCTTGGTGTATGTTATTTGCAGATGACATTGTATTAGTGGAGGAGTCTAAGGAAAAAGTTAATAGAAAATTGGAACTATGGAGAGAAACATTAGAAAACAAAGGCCTCCGACTTAGTAGAACAAAGACAGAATATATGGAATGTAAGTTTGATCATTTGGCTACTTCAGAGGACATAGAAATTAAAATTGGCACACATTGCATTCCCCAAAAGGAAAGTTTTAAATACCTAGGGTCAATTTTTCAAAGTGATGGAAGAATTGATGGAGATGTTACACATAGAATTAATGCTGGTTGGTTAAAATGGAGAGGAGCATCAGGTATTCTTTGTGATAAGAAGATACCATTAAAATTAAAAGGTAAATATTATAGAGCAGCAGTTAGGCCTGCCATGTTTTATGGTTCTGAGTGTTGGGCAGTTAATCATCAACATGTACAAAAGATGTCTGTGACAGAAATGAAGATGTTGAGATGGATGAGTGGTCATACAAGAAAAGACCGTATACATAATGAGGTTATTAGAAACAAATTAGGAGTGGCACCAATAGAGGATAAAATGAGAGAACATCGTTTAAGATGGTTTGGACATATAGAAAGAAGATCAAAAGAAGAACCTGTAAGAAGGTTAGAAAAACTAAATTTGGAAAGTATTAAAAGAGGTAGAGGACGACCACAAAAGTGTTGGAAAGAAACAATAAAGAATGATCTAGCTTATTGGGAGTTAACTGCTAACATGGCACACGATAGAGATCTGTGGAAACAAAGAATCCATGTAGCCGACCCCGTCTAGTATGGGAAAAGGCTTAGTTGTTGTTGTATTCTCCTCAGCAAAATGGGGTCTCTGAAAAGAAGAACCGCACATTCTAGAGGTGGCTAGAACCTTGTTAATTTAATGTAATGTTCCTAAGTATTACTGGGGAGAAGCAGTTCTAACAGCAGTTTTTCTTATAAACCGCATGCCTGGCAGAGTTCTTAATGGTGACACTCCTTTTCACCTATTATTTCCTTCTCAGAAACAATTTTATCTACTTCCCAGAGTATTTTGGATGTACTTGTTTGTTCATATTCATCAGGGCTTTCGTGATAAACTAGATGCAAGATCAATTAAATGCATTTTCTTGGGATACTCCTTTTCTTAGAAAGGATACAGATGTTATGATCCTCTTAGAAAGAAAGTTTATGTTACAATGGATGTCACTTTTAATGAAAATTCATCATTCTATAATGCACAGGAAGATCTTCCTTCAGACATCCAGTCTCAGAAGGTGATACCGCTTCCACCTGTTGAGATCCAATCAAGGAAAGATAAGGAAGAGGAGGAGAAGAAATGATAGGTATATACCAAAGGTGAAAGAGAGGTTCTTTTTCCACAACAGCCCACTACACATAATCAAAATTCTCTTCCATAAGCAGATTCGTCTCCATCATAGGTAACATCGTCTAGGTCAGACAGTGAATTGAGTGATTTACCTATTGCCCTTCGTAAGGGAAAACGTCAAGTTGCAAAATATTCAATGGAAAGTATGGTATCATATACTAATTATCCCACAGAATATCAGGTGTTTATTACAAATGCAAAGAATACCTATATTCCTAGAACATTTGAAGAGGCTCAATTGCACCCAAGATGGAAGGTGGCTATGGAAGAAGAGATTGTGGTACTTGAACGAAATAAGACATGAAACTAGTGGACCTACCTCTAAAGAGGAAGACAGTATAGGTCTTCTCGGTAAAGTATAAGGCAAGAATGCATTTCTTCATGGTGATCAGACGGAGAGAAGATATTTATATGACTCCTCTCCTGGGTCTTTTTTTCATCATCTAAAAGGTGTGTGCAATGTGGCTTAAACGATCCTTATATGGTTTTGAAAGCAGGCTCCCGAGCATGGTATGAGAAATTTCGTTCTACTCTTCTTGGGTTTTCCTTTACTCGAAAGTCAATATGACTCATCTTTGTTCATTCATCATACACCTTCTTGGTATTGTTCTTCTTATTCTCTATGTTGATGATAGGATTTGGAAAAATTACATTATTTTTTGGGAATAGAGGTGATACACAGAAATGATCATTTATTTCTAAGTCAAAGGAAATACATTCTAGATTTACTGAGAGAAACAAAAATGGAGAATTGCAGAGTATGTTCTACACCCATGGAAGCTGAGAAGGAGATCTCACAGAATTTGTCAGAACCTTACGAAGATATGGGAAGATATCAGAAATTAGTGGAAAAGTTGATCTATGTCACCATTACAAGACCTAATATCAGTTTTTCAGTTAGTTATGTCACTAGATGGATGCATGCCCCATCAAAACATCATATGAATAGAGTATTCCATATTATTAGATACTTGAAATCAACGATTACATATGGTTTACTATATGCTCCATATAGTACCCTTGATATAAAAATTTATTCAAGACGTTGATCGGGCAGGTTGAAAAGCAGACAGAAAGTCAACTTCACGGTATGTAGTTTGTCTTGGAGGTAACATTGTATCCTGAAAAAGTAAAAAGCAAACAGTTGTAGCTAGATCGAGTGCTGAAGAAGAGTATAGGGCAATTGCATCAGGAATGTGTGAAGGTTTATGGATTATTTCACTCCTTACAGAGATCGGGTTGAGAGTAGACACTCCAATTGACTTCTTTACTGACAGCAAAGCAGCTCTGCAGATTGCAATGAATCCAGTCTTCCATGAAAGGACCAAACACATTGAAGTAGACTGCCACTTTATCACAGAAAAGATTTCTCAAGGATTATTCAATCTTATTCATGTGACTTCTGGAAACCAATTAGCTGATTTTCTTACAAAGGCAGTTCCAATTAATGGATTCAAAAGAGCACTTATCAAGCTTGGCATCTCGAGTCTTGTAGACCCAATTTGAGGGGGCGTGTTGGAAACTGAACGATGGTTCAGTTACAAGTTGTGTCAGTTTGTATTTCAGTCTTGTTTGATTTCGCTTTGTATTTAAAGTTTAACTAGAAGTCTGGGTCCCTGATCCATTGGGAATCGGGTCCTTTAAGTAGGAGTATTAATGTCTTTCAACTTAGATTAGTAATTAGTATAAAAGCAGGGTTTATAATTAGGTTTTAAACCAAGTAATGAAATAAGAAAATGTGGGAGGCAACAACCATGTATGGGCTGACTTGCACCTCAGATTTATTCTTCATATTTTGTTTGTGAAATTTGATCATTGTTCTTCGATATTATCTCTCGATTCAACACCGCTATATTGCCGCACGAATGTAGTGAAAAATTTTCAGAGAGGGTCTTCGCATTTTGGTTGTTGACGAATGCGGGGGTAAGGAAGATAGTCCTAGATAATAAGAGATTCGTATTGGTTTTTGAAATATCGGAACATTATCCAGTAAGCTAATGGAGGTGTTAGATACTATGATTCGGAGAAAGATTCATATTCTATGTTTACAAGAGACAAAATGGGTTGGAGAAAAAGCAAAGGAGATAGAGGATATAGGTTTTAAATTATGGTACTCAGGTAAAAAAAAGGCTCGAAACGGAGTTGGTATTATCATAAATAAAGATTTAAAGGATAGTGTAGTAGACATACAACGATATGGTGACCGAATCATGACGTTGAAATTAGTATTAGGAGCAGAGATTTTAAATATAGTTTGTGCTTATGCACCCCAAGTAGGACTAGAAGATAGTATAAAGACAACTTTTTGGGAAGAGTTAGATAAGGTGATTCAAAGGATTCCACAAAGGGAGATGATTTGTTTAGGAGGAGACTTAAATGGACATGTCGGTAAAGAGGCATTAGGATATCAAGGGATTCATGAAAACTTTGGTTTTGGAGATATAAATGAGGAAGGTAAGGAGATTTTACGTTTTGCTATTACATTTGATCTCTTTGTAGTCAATACAATCTTCAAAAAACGAGATGAACATTTAATTACTTATAAGAGTGGCTTATCACAAACACAAATTGATTACTTTATTTGTAGAAAAAAAGATAGAGTGTGTTGTAAAGATTGCAAGGTAATTCCAGGAGAAAGCTTAACCACACAACATCGACTTTTAGTTATGGATTTACAAATAAAAAAATGGACAAAGAAGAAAAGAGTGCATCGAGCTATTTGGACTAAATGGTGGAACCTCAAAAGCGAGAAAAAATACATATATTTAAATAGAAAGTCCTTCAAGGAGATGTTTGGAATTATGTTGGTACATCCTATGATATGTGGAATAATATGACTATACATATTAGGAAAGTGGCGAAAGATGTGTTAGGGGTATCTAAGGGAGGTGTACCGGCACAAAAAGAAGTTTGGTGGTGGAGTGAAGTAGTACAAAATAAAATCAAGGCAAAGAAGGCATGTTACAAATTACATTATGCTAAGAAAACTAGTGAAACTTTAGAGGCTTATAAGAAAGCAAAGAAGGAAGCGAAAAAGGCCGTGAGTGAAGCAAAAGCTAAAATTTGAGAGGACTTATATAAAAAACTCAACTCAAAAGAGGGTGAAAGAGATATTTTTAGGATAGCTAGAGCTAGAGATAAGAAAACTAAAGATCTTAATTATGTTAGATGCATAAAAGACGAGGATGAAAAAATTCTAGTGCCAAATGATGATATAAGAAATAGATGGAAAAACTATTTTTATAATCTTTTTAATGAAAATAAAGATGTTAGTATTAGCTTAGGAGAGTTAGCCAAATCAGAAAAGTATATAAACCATAATTTCTACCGATGTATTCAAAAGAATGAAGTCAAAGAGGCTCTTAAACATATGAAGGGTGGTAAATCGGTAGGACCAGACAATATTCCTATAGAAGTTTGAAAAATAGTAGGAGAAATAAGAATAACTTGGCTCACAAGACTATTTAATGAAATATGGAGAAACCAAAAGATGCCCGAGGAATGGAGAGCGAGTACACTTATACCCATATATAAGAACAAGGGAGACATTCAGAATTGTGCGAATTATCGAGGTATCAAGTTAATGAGCCATACTATGAAATTGTGGAAAAGAATTATCGAACGTAGGCTAAGACAAGTATCAAGTACAACAGAGAACCAATTTGGATTCATACCAGGCAGATCTACTGTTGAAGTGATTCACCTTGTGAGACGTCTTATGAAACATTTTAGAGCAAAAAAAAAAGACCTTCACATGATATTTAGTGATCTAGAAAAAGCTTATGATAGAATACTGAGGGAGGTTCTTTGGAGAACTTTGGAAAAAAGAGGTATCCCATTGACATATATTAACCTTATAAGAGACATGTATGATGGTGCAAAAACATGTGTCCTCACACTTATTTATAATGGTGATGGATGAGTTAACAAAACATATTCAAGATGAAGTACCTTGGTGTATGTTATTAGCAGATGACATTGTATTAGTGAAGGAGTCTAAGGAAAAAGTTAATAGAAAATTGGAACTATGGAGAGAAACATTAGAAAGCAAAGGCCTCCGACATAGTAGAACAAAGACAGAATATATGGAATGTAAGTTTGATCATTTGGTTACCTCAAAGGACATAGAAATTAAAATTGGCACACATTGCATCCCTCAAAAGGAAAGTTTTAAATACCTAGGGTCAATTTTTCAGAGTGATGGAAGAATTGATGGAGATGTTACGCATAGAATTAATGCTGGTTGGTTAAAATGAAGAGGAGCATGAGGTATTCTTTGTGATAAGAAGATACCATTAAAGTTAAAAGATAAATATTATAAAGCAGTAATTAGGCCTGCCATGTTTTATGGTTATGAGTGTTTGGGCAGTTAATCATCAACATGTACAAAAGATGTCTGTGACAGAAATGAAGATGTTGAGATGGATGAGTGGTCATACAAGAAAAGACCGTATACATAATGAGGTTATTAGAAACAAATTAGGAGTGGCACCAATAAAGAATAAAATGAGAGAATATCGTTTAAGATGGTTTGGACATATAAAAAGAAGATCAAAAGAAGAACTTATAAGAAGGTTAGAAAAACTAAATTTGAAAAGTATTAAAAGAGGTAGAGGACGACCACAAAAGTGATGGAAAGAAATAATAAAGAATGATCTATCTTATTGTGAGTTAACTGCTAACATGGCACACGATAGGGATCTGTGGAAACAAAGAATCCATGTAGCCGACCCTGTTTAGTATGAGAAAAGGCTTTGTTGTTGTTGTTGTTGTTGTTGTTGTTATGTTTGTCTTAGGAGCACCATAGCTTGCCAAATAGACACTTCACATAGATGAACTATTGCATAGGACACTAACACGACACTGAAACAGATATGGTGCTTCATCCAGTTGGTCAAAGGTAAACTGTGTTGAGGTCTATTTTATATAAAAATATGTCGCCAACATATATGAGTCTCTTTTCATTAGGCCCAAAAAAGAAAAAGTAAATTTCCCCTTCCTATGTCTTTTTCGTCTCTCTCGTTTCTTTCCCCCTTTCCTACACATCCTATACAGTCAATGGCCTTTAGCTCGCTTAAAGGCCCACATCCTATGTGTCAGGTGCCCACTTGAACAGATGTAGGTATAATAACATTCAGAAATTGACAATATATAACATTCACAAATTATTCCGGAAAAAAAGTACGGGAATTTCAACTCAACATTCATGAATGTGAATCAAACAGTAAAAAGCTAGTATATCAAACTCCCTTAGTGTCTAGTTATTGAAGGCTAATTTAAGATACGTATTGTAGGGTGTCTTAGTGTGTTGTACTATCATAAACCTTCCTAAACAAATATTTGTTGGATAAATTGCAAAATGTTATAAGTTCACTGAACAACCAATGCTATAGAAGAATAACATTTCACTTTATGTATGTCTAGTTACATGATCAAATTACAAATCTACTATAAAGTCGAACAAATGCCTATGTTAATCCAAGTATCGTAAGGTATCTTACATGAGGCAAATGGCATTTGGTTTCTTACATGAGTAACCACCAGCTCAGTCAAGTCTTTCTAGAATATTCCGGTCCACTCTCGTAATCTGCAGGTTGGAGTGTAATGTACTCTGATACCTTTCGTGTGACGTAGTTACTTGTAATTTTGCATTCTTGCTGCATCTTAATTGGTGTTGTATCTTTAGACATATGAGTTGGCGTCATGGTTTAGATTATTGTTTCAATGTTCTTTTCATGTGGAATTAACTTTGAATATTTTGAATTTTGAATTTTTGCTGGAAATGCTTTCCCTGGCCTTTGCATAACTGAAATGATTAATCTTGAATTGCACATATTTACAGGAGGAGTCCTATATCGATTGCAGCGGCTGTCATCTACATGATATCCCAGCTATCAGATGACAAAAAACTTCTCAGAGGTTTAAGAAAAGCTTGATTTGATCTCTGTGTTTTCTTTCCTGTTTCGAAGTATCTTCTTATATCGCATATCCATTGAATTTAGATATATCACTAGCTACGGGAGTTGCAGAGGGCACAATTAGGAATTCGTACAAAGATCTTTACCCTCATGCTTCCAGGCTGATACCTGATTGGTTCGCCAAGGAGGAAGATCTCAAGAATCTTTGCAGCCCGTGATAGGCTTTGTATTTGTTGGTGATGGTTTTGAGAAAATTTGGTGGCATTTGTGGGTCCAAAATGGATCTTCTGATGTTTATATATATATATTCTGTAGTAAAAGTAATGTACTCCTGAGCCAGAAGGTGCTATTCTTGAACCTGCGGGATTAGCTAGTCTCAAGCTAAACGCAGTTGACAATGTATGCATCTTACTTGAGACGTTCTGTTAGTGAGGTCTCGGGATGAAGATTGCCCAAAAAGTTCAGCTGCATTCTTGTTTCCTGTAAAATTTGTTCTTCATTATCGTTAACATTATTTGAGCTGCAGTATCGTGATCCGCGATGTGTGCAACCCCAACGTACCTGGGTAGGGGGCATAGCTGACATTTATCAAGGAACCAATAATGAGTTCTAACAAACAAGTTTTTAGGCAGAAGAATTGACCAAAAAGCGATTCAACTCCAGGCAAAACACAAGCTCCAGAATTATCAAGTAGAGTCGAAGCTATCCTGCATATGGTGTTCTATAAGATGCAATATGAAGAACATAATCCAGCTGTGGTAGATAGTGATCGAGTCGCTGTGATGATACCTGAATGTCACCACATTTTGATTCGATTGCCTCAATTAGCCTAGGAAATTCCAGGTACAAGCCGGATTTATTTAAATATCATGGAGTTGATGCAGGACTCTTCACTGGGATAGATATGCTTTGTGAATCACCGATTATTGACAGATAAGCAGATGAAACACTTGATTTCCTTCACTAAATCATCGTACTCGTCCGCAATGGAGTTGATAAAAAAAAAAATGCCTCCCCAAAACATTTATATTTATATATATATATATATATATCGGACAAGAAATAATATGTACAGATTTAGCATTTGGTTTTCATAAGGTGCATGTGTTGACGAGTTGAGTACCAACACGTTGGATTCGATCCAGAGTAATGCGTTCATGCAGGGAAGATAGAATGTCCACCGTGCCCTAGAAAATGAAACCTAAGCCCAAGCACTTTCTGAATTGTCTTAGAATACAGTTAAATCAAAGTAATTCGAATAAAATCGAGTTTGTTTGAGCTTTCCGACGGTAAATATTATAAATATATATATATATTGGATGAGGCCTGACTGGGTTTTGGCATGGTCAAAACGGAACTCGGTTTCTGATTCAATTCAACACGATTTAAGCTGGATCCCTGTGGTTAACTGGCTCGTTTGACTGAGACAGTCAAGTGCCAGGTTTTAATAACTTGTGGGTTTGGGTTTAGATCGGATCGGTTGGGATCCAGCAGACCGAGTCCTATCTCATATTGCCCGGGCTATAGTAAAACATGATCAAGGACCGAGGGGTCGCCGGTTGGGATTGAGGTTAAGGCGAAATCCGGCAGCGGCGGTGGTCTACGGTGGGGTTCGCCTCAGGGACGGTGGTGGAGGGACGTCTGGAGGTGGAGACTGTCTAATTGTTAATCAGTTGTCAGTAAAGGATGGAAATTGGTCAGGAAGGAAACTGCAGGCCCAGGGGGCGATTTCAGTGTATTGAAAGCCGGTTTCCGGCAACAATCGAGTGCCTGAGGAAGGTACAATAGGAGCGGATTTGTCGTAGTTAGTTTCGGCTGTGGATGGCGGCAGTGATTGAGTATGTAGCAGTAGATTGCTCAGTCAAAACAGTGATGCTCCAGCAATTGAATGAGGTTCTAGCCAACAAGACACTCCAATGTGCTAACAGCTGAGATAGGCGGTGGTGGGCTAGCAGGCGGTGCGCGAAGCTGCTCCATGGTAGGCTGAGGAAAAGTGGTTGGTTATGCTGGACGGAAGATAAATGCTGTCGATGAGTTACAGGAGAAAATAGAGTGTACGGCGGTTCAGTGACTCAAGACTCTGGTTACTACACGATGGCCGTTGACGGGAGTGGCACGAGCTGGTGATGTGGAAGTTGGTAAGGATTTGGATGACTGAACATGGCGTAGAAGTTGGTAAGAATTTGGAAGACTGAAGATGGTGTGGAAGTTGGTAAGGATTTGCTGCAAGGTGAATAGAGAAAAACTAAATTAGGACGATCATCTATAAGTGTTTCATAAGATTATGGCCCAAAAATCCCAGCAGGCTCCTATACACAAGCAATGAACAATTTACTTGGAATAAGTTCGCCCCAAATACTAACATGAACAAATACAGTGCACAAACAAATAAAAATGATGTCTACCTTACTATCACATAAACATCTTCGTCAAAATTGTCGTGCACAGAAATGCACAGTCTAGCCTCAAAGTTAACCAAGCCATTCTTGAGGTGAATTAAATGGTAAAAGGAATAGGCAGAGATTATGATACTAGAAGATGTCCTATAGAACAATAGCCAGCAAAGCAGTTAAGCTCTTTTTCCATTATTGTGCGGGCATCCACATCAGAATTGCAGAGATTACATAAGAAAGAGTCACCAGCATTCATCAGCAGCGGTGAAGTGCTGCAGGATATATAAATAATGGTTGATACCACAGTCTGTCATTCTTCGGCAATGGGATATAGTCAGGACGGATATAGATGCACAGTTTCTACCAGATTATTAGCTCGAGGAAAATACTCCAGGGGATAGACTGGCTGCTACTCTGATGTGGGCCATACCCTACCCAAAATTGTACAAGGAACCAGTTTCACAGGAACAAAAAGAGGTGTTGTTCATACAGAATATTTAAAGAACAAATATGGCGTAAAGCTAAACAAACTTTGCAGCAATTCGACCAACGTTACCATCCACAGTTGGGCAGTCTCTTTTCGCTGGAAGAATGTCTTTTCAAGTGTAATGTTTGCAACTGTTGCAAATATGTAAGGCTCGAAGTGAGATGTGTTGCTCTTGACATGGTTAATATCTCATTTGTTGCTCAAAAAATGAGCTGGGTGGTCCTGAGCTGAGCACAAACGAGTGGCAATCTGGTTACTTTTGCACGTTTATGTGCTTAGCAGTGGCTACTTCCTGTAGATGATGTTATTGGTATTATTCCAGTCGGTTGAAGTTTTTTGTCTGCAAAGTCACAATTTGAATTGGTGCCTATATTAGAAAATAAATTTTTTCTTGGACAAAATGGCTTCATTTCGGCTTGTTTAGCTTAGGTCCAGAACTAGTATAAGTTTCAAGTTAATTCTCGATCTAATGGAACATCTCAATCTCATCTATTTCATTTACCGATTGAAATTTATCCTCTGTGCTTACTGTATGAATCATCTATGAATCTCTGTGCAAGCATGATTATGGACTTTCAGTATACTTGTCTAGCACGTGAATGTGCTTTTGGCGTTTCTAGGTATTGGGAGCAGCTGCGTTAACTATTAATTCTGGGGAGCACCCAGGTCAGCTCAAAGATGTAGTCGCCTCACCTGCTGGGACCACGATGGCTGGAATTTACGAGTTAGAGAAGAGTGGGTTTCGCGGGATGCTGATTTCTGCTGTTGTCGCAGCAGCAAAGCGTAGTAAAGAGCTATCAAAAGCTGAGTGATTATGTTGGGCATAATGGCATTCAGAGGAATGCAGTTTTGAGGGGTTTGCTTTCTAGAAATGTGAAGATGTGTTGTGGACGCTTATCAGTGTAATGTTATTCACCAACAGATTTTCGCTACTTTTCTAATGTTATGGACTAAATTTTGTTTTTCTTTTTTGATGCCGGACTAATATTTTGTTTGGGGATTACTATTCGTAAGCCCCTGCTTTTGTACCAAACATACACGGCTTTCAATTTTTTTCAAAATTACTCTCCGAGTTTTTTTCTCTTTCCTTCTCTCTTTCCAAGTTTCTTTTTTGATGCCGGACTAATATTTTAATTGATTTTTCATGAGATTCTTCTAGAGATCTGAGATAGAAGTTGAGAGTGATGGAGAAAGAGCTCGGAGAAATTGAGAGAGATCGATAAAGAGATCAAAATGAATTCGAGAAAGTTTTGAAAGGAAGAGTTGAAGATGATAAAATTTAGAAAGAGAATGAATTATTAAAAGAGAGAACGGCATCAAAGAGATCATTAGAAAGATACAGATCGAAAAATATTGTTTGAAGGAGAAGAAGTCGGTGAATAAACATGAAATAGAGAGAATGTGCAGCAAAATGTTGTTTGAAGGAAGGGAGAAGAAGCCGGTGAATAAACAGGAAATAGAGAGAATGTGCAGCAGGAGCAGTTTATAGAGAATATGCAAAGGGGTAGTTTGGAAATTTTTGTAAAAAGGGGTGTATGCACACACTATACGAGATATGAAAACAGGTAGTGAACGATCGTTCCAAGGATTTTTCCTCCTCTAACTTTGCTGGTTTAGTCAAGTAGATGGATGGCTACAAAATTGGATCAATAATTTGCATTACAAATTTTGAAACTATTAAAAAGACAATTTGCATGATTTGATGACTTTGGAATTCTTTGTCAATGGCCTCAACCTTCGAACTCTTCTTTGAGAGGGAGATCAACTCCTCCAGAAAGAGAGCAGTAAGAAATTCACACGTGTACGTGGAGGAGATGGGAACTTATAGAAGAGCGAAAAAACGTGAGTAATTTTCAAAATGCGATGAGATGTGAGTAGGTGGGTCAACTCTTGTGAGCCGAACCTAATGAGCATCTCAAAGATGTTAGATACAATTTCTGGAATGATGGAATGGTATGACCTTCGCAGCAGATACAATTCCAAGTTGCTCAACTGTTAATGGCTAATCTTGGCCATGGTGGTTCACTGCATATGAAAGGGTGTTAATCAAACTTGCTGCAGTTTTTAAAGAAATCTCTTAAACGGTTAGCAACAAATACAACGGTTCACACATGAACGTTATCTAGAAATTGCAATCTCTGTGGCATGAATGGCCACAAACGCCTACTCGTTTTCAGCATTTCTAAAGGTCTACAAAGGCTGAAACACTTTGACTTTCTGCAACCTGCTTCATCATCGAAAATACAAACAACAGTCACTCAAGAGCCAACTGAACTTTAGTTGGTAGAGATGAACAAACACATCTATTCAAGTACAGCCTTGATCCTCAGTTATAAGGACATGAAAGTGGGATGATATATGAAGGAAACAATCTCTCTATTTCCCATTATTTAAACCTCTGTTTCACTATTCTGTTTACAGAGGTATGCTGTGCACAGAAAGAACCACAAATATTACACATACTATAGTCATCTATTGACAACAACGTTTGTGCAAGTGATGTCGAGTGTGACTCTACTGCATCTTGAAGGAAAGTGGAGAGCTGTTTGCATCCAATTGTTTTGATTCTGACGGTGGTGAGTTAAGCCTAAAGGATAGTGCATTGACATGCCTTGAAGTTCCTATGCATCACTCACAAAACTGTTCTTGCTACTTGATTTGCAGCAGCCTTAAATCAGTTTCTCTCAACCTTATCAAGCTTAGAATTCAGTCTCGCAGCAACGTCTTCGACGCTGGTTCAAAGAGTTGTGTAATATTGTTCTGTTGCCACTACTTTGACGCTAGAAGGAAGAGAGTTGTATTAGACTGCATAAAACTTATTTTATGACCAGCACAATGACAAATAGAGGTAAGGGTTTTTGTTAAGTTTTATGATTTTCACATAGTCGATTTTTCCAAAGGTTTCTTTATTCTTTCTTTTGCTCTCTTATGTATTTATAAAGCAACATTGGCTCCTTCTCTTAGAGGTTTTCTGGCTGGGCTTTTTCGTTTTGGAGTCTTATCCCGTTGGTTACAAACCATTTATGTGATAAGATTGCCGAGAATGACCACCTTTGCGTTAAAGATTTGACCTCTTGTCTCTGTCGCTCTCTGTGAGAAAAGTGTAAGGGTAGGGGTCTGGCTCTGTGTTTAATATGAACAAAAAAGCTTAATTGTTTTATGATTGTTTGGGATTCAACTTATTAAAATACATAAAATTACGATAACTATCTTTAGGTACAGCCCGAGGTCCATTTCCAATACCAACCAAGCTCTTCAAAGAGCAACAACTCACCTGGCTAGGGGTTTGACTCAAAAGTTTAAGGTCATGGGTCCGACCATAATTGAGGGAGCTCGGACAGTGGCTGCCAAATTTGGTCCTAGAAAGTATACCGCATTGAGTGCTTTCAGGTGATATATATTGACAAGGTCGAATCTCGTTTGACTAGGTTTGACTTGGTCAAAGTTTGTTGGGTTTGGTCAAGAGAATCGGTTTCAGTTGGCTGGGCTCGATTTACTGAACCTGGGTGCAGTTAACAGGGTTAGGTTTTAAGTAGGTTTGGGTTTAAGTGGGTATGGATCTGGGTCATCCGATCCAAACTAGATTATGACTGGGTTTCACGATAAAAACAGGAGGAAGAAGGTGGGACAGCGACCAGCTGAGTGAGGGCGTTCACCGGCGATTCTGGCTGGGGAACGAGTGGTGCGGCCAGCGGAGTGAGGAGGTAGGTTGATGACGATCGGTGGAGGCAAAGAAAAGGGAAGAAGGGGCGGTCGACAGGGGAAGATTCCCGCCAGTAAAACCCAAGCACTCATATCATGCAATTCTTGGCCTGACATGTAGAATATTTATTGATATATGTACATCAAGCCAACTGGATCCCATAGCCTAAAGAATGTTAATTGATATATGAATTTTTGATGAATGTTGTGATACGTCTATATATATAAAGAGAGAGAGCGTTAACACATTTATGTTGTAAAAAATCTAAACAAATCTCAACTACTTATCTTTGATGATTAACTTTTAAAATTTGAATTTAAAAAGTAACATACTTTTTTCAGAGGCACTTTATTCATATCGATATTTTTACTTTTTAAATTTAAATTTTAACTCATGAATAATTTTAAAAAATTAGATTTGTTAGCACCTAAGTGTGTTAGCATATGCCAATTTCTTTGTCTCTCTAAATCTATCTATCTATATATTCTATGAAAGATAGCCAAGAAGGATGCATTAAATTTTTGTGAGATACGCTTGTTCCTTTTGATTGATTCTGAGAAACAGAGTTCTCTTATCTTATGAATTGAGTAAAGTGGCATGAAACTCAGTTGACTCAGTCGTAAGAGCAATGGCGGACCTAAGAATTCTTTTGAGATGAAGTGCACTTGTATTTCTTTATATATATAATGATTGATTTAAGAATTTTTTCTAAGCCCATGCCTCGATCTCACCCTAAAGTCGGTCGCCATTAGAGATGTCAAAATGGGTGTGGCCCTAAAAAAGTGCAGGGCTTATATTTGAAGCAGGACAGAATGGCTCGGCCCGTCTGATCCTACATTCCTGAATCGTGTCTACAAGACTTAATCCAAATCTATTTGAAATTCAAATCCAACCTTAAGTATTTCAAGTTTCAACAAGACATATATATACATGTAATAAAAGAACTATATATATATACATATATAATAAACATTTATATACGTGTATATATACATGTACATATATATGTAACTGAAAAAGCTATACAAATATATACAAATATATAGTATATATATATATATATATATATATATATATATATATATATATATATATATATTATATTTAATTTATATATAGAGATGTCAAAATGGGCCTGCCTGGGTTGGCCTGCAGGGCAACAAGACTGACGGATATGATATCGGGTCTATAAAACCAGATCCATATCTACTTAAAATCCAAACTTAACTATAATAAAAAACTATGTATATACATATATATACGCATACATATAATAAAAACTTTATGTATATATGTATACATATACATTCATATATTTATATATACATATATACACATGTAATAGAAAAAACTACATATATATACATAATTGAAAAAGCTATATACATATTTTTCTTGGCTCATGGGGCCAGGGTTGGGCCATATTGACATCTCTCTCTCTCTCTCTCTCTCTCTCTCTCTCTCTCTCTCTATATATATATATATATATATATATATATATATATACTAAGAAACTATACATGTAGCAAAAAAACTTGACATATATAAATGTGATAAAAAAACTCTATATAATATATTTATATGTGAGCCGGCCCAGAAACATTTTCGCTGGCCCATATTGACATCTCTACGAACCATTGGTGTGCAAATTCGTTGAAACCATGTTGGAGAAAGAAATTGACATAGTGACCCATAAGTAATCTAAGGGGGCAATAATATCACACCCGGTGCCGTTTTCTTTTTAAATAAATAAAGGGGGCGGGAGTCTGAAGCCAAGTGCCCGCCCACGTATCGAGTTCACGACCCGAACTTGTGACTGAAGACCCCAGCCAAGTGAGTAATTACTCGTGCTGTCTTGTAGGTAAGGCTGGTCCTACATGCGAGTATTTTTTTTCTATATTAATACAACCTCATAGTTGCATTTAGAAATTCAATTGATTTAGCATGGAAAAATTTGGGAAAAAAATTCATTTAATAGAAGAAATTGCCTTTTAAAGAGTTTCAACCAATGACTCAAAATTCGAGGTAAGCTAGGATCCTTGATTCCGAGCTCTAGACTGGACATTCGGCGAAGAGGGTTGAACCCCTAGGATTTATATTATTCTTCATGATCTATAGGCACCAACAACATGAATATTTATATAAATAGAGAGAGAAAAAAAATTAGTATATGTTAGGATACTTAGATGTTAGTAAATTAAAACAAATATTAATTATTTATGTTTGATGATATATTATTGAAATATAAAATTACAAAATAAAATTACTCGCGTGAATAAAATGTACTTAGAAAAAGTATATATTTTTTTTGCAATTAGTACAAAAGATGTTTGTGACAGAAATGAAGATGTTGAGATGGATGAGTGGTCATGGACAAGACCGTATATATAATAAGGTTATTAGAAATAAATTAGAAGTAGCATCAATAGAGGATAAAATGAGAGAATATCATTTAAGATGGTTTGGACCGGTAAGAAGTTATGAAAAACTAAATTTGAAAAGTATTAAAAGAGGTAGAGGACAACCACAAAAGTGTTGAAAAGAAACAATAAAGAATGATTTGACTTATTTATTGTGAGTTAAATGCTAACATGGCACATGATAGAGCTATGTGGAAACAAAGAATCCATGTAGCCAACACGTCTAATATGAGAAAAGGCTTAATTGTTGCTGTTGTTGTAAATTATATTTTAACAATTCATCACAAAGAAATTTGTTTGGATGTACTAGCACTTAAGTGTGCCAACATATAGTATTTCTCTCTCTATATATGTATAACCTGTGAAGGGTCGTCATAGAGAAGTATTTGATGGACGAACAGATATAATAATATACAAGATGCATGTACAGTTTAACTCATGTTTCAATCAGCGAACATTCTAAGAACTCTATTTTTTTATGAGAGAATGGGTCCTGAGGAGTCAGGACCAAGTCTATGCACATGAAAGTGATGTAATGATTATCCTGATATTTTCTGTTTCGCCTACATGATCTACATTGCTCAAGGACAAAGGCATGGAGCAACCAACGTAAACCTTCTCGTACACATATATTTATAGAGAGAGAGAGAGAGAGTTTAAATGTAGAAGATCCACAAAAATAAAGAACCACAAGGAACTCATTAAAACTGATCAATCTTTGTTATATTTCATGCATTAAATTGTATTAAAGCAAGTTAATTAGAATACCTCCAAGGGGGGAAGCTTGACCTTTCTCGGCATAGACCATTGTGCAGCTTTTCTTTGTTCAATACGGGGTCGTTAGCTTAATAACAACAGAGAAAGAGGACCTCTTTTTTCGAAGTCCAAGAAGCTCATTCTAACCGAGCTTCCACTCCATCCACTCGGGCTAAGTTTACCAAACCATTGCATTTTTGGGCATATATAGATGCATGTGTTCTTACCAAATAGCAGAACACAGAGAGAGGGGGGGGGCGGAATGCTTTTCCAAAAACTGTTATTCAAGATTTTCTGATAGGTTATACTGTATGAAGTGGGAATATATATATATATATATATATATATATATATATATATATATATATATATATATATATATATATATATATATATATATATATATATATATAGTGTGTGTGTGTGTGTGTGTGAGAGAGAGAGAGAGAGAGTCTCAGTTACTTGAAGAGTCGCATCCCAAACTAAAGGGAAACCGGTATTATTGTCTGAAGAATGGATTTGACCATGAGAGTGAAGGGGGAGCGCGTGCGTGTGGTTGTTGGGGAGAACTTAGATCAGTGTATTAAAGCCAGCTCTGAATCTTCTGAAACTAACACGTTCAAACTGATCGACTTCTGTCTACCATGACATCAATGAATTAGCCAGAGGTGAGACTAAAGACGACCACACGCAGGTTCCTCTCTTCAAAGTTCATCCTCACCTAAATGTGGCAGTGTTGCCAAATGCAGCATCCCAACACCAATGCTTCAACTGGCAGTCTAACATGCAAGAGCCATAAAATAGCACATTATAATACACCTACTTTTTCTCTAATATCCAAATAATATACATTAGTCTATAGATTTTTGCCAAGTTAAACATCAAATGATTGGAGAAAGAAAGAATTTTCACACGAAGAATTTATGGGACGAGATCGATCAAATGTAAGACAGGAGCTTTCGGAGGGTGTTCAGCAAGACTCCTCCATGCGTTCCTCTACCACATTTCCAACACAATTCCAAGCAACAGAAGAAGAGGAAGAAGCGAGCCGAAAAGGAAAAAGAAGAAGAAGAAATGATCAATCAAGGCAGTCAATACCAACCTCCATTGCATGTCATGACCCCCTTAGGTAAATGTAACTCCATCGAAACCCTGGGGAACATCTATGTTTTCTACATGAGGAAACACAGACACCCGCAGATCATTTCCTCTCTCTTCCTCCTACTTGTCAGTTTGAGTATCAAATTGAAAAGAGAAAGATGATCATGCAATTTCTACACACAGAACCACAATTCCTAAAAGTTCTATATGGATCACCACTAGCTCCTAATTAATAAACCATATGATATACACCAAACATCTCTCTCTCTGATCTAATTAGGCAGCTTCTTACCAAGACTGTGCTTGTTGTTGTGCATCCACACCTTGAGGACATGCCTCTTAACGCAAGTTTCCATGCAGAACTGTTGCACCGCTGCCTCGTCGTGCTTCTGAATCCTCCACCCCAGTTTCTCTGCAAACTCCAGCATCCTATCCCTTTGTTCTTGAGTGAACTTAGTCCTGAACCTCTTCTTCACCAAGCTGCCTCCGGTGCCGTCGCTCCCGCCTCCACCGTGATGGTTTGCCGTTTCTTCGTGCTCATTGTCTTCCCTCGACGGTAGCGCTAAGGCTTGATAGTGGTTGTGTAGCGGCTGAGGGTGGTGGTGCGCCAGAGGGTGGGGACTCGGGCGAGCGGTTATATGAAGGTATCCACCACCGGGGGGTGCAGCCGAGATGGCGCGATAGTAAGTCGGCGGCAATTGCTGATAGGTCGTTTCGCCGTCGCCTTCTCGACGGTGGAAGTTACGGTGGCAATTGCAGGCCCCGCATTTTAGGGCGTCCAGCGATCCCTCCTTACCTCCAGCCATGAATTCGCCGCACCCGTCGATGGCGTGGCCGCCGATCCCCACGGCGTGGTTCTTCATGCACTCTTTGTATTTCGGTTTCCTCGACGGTGCGTCCCCACCAGATGGAGCAGCGATTTTTATCCGGGAGATGTCGTACCTGCCGGATACCGTCACCGGCGGCGGCAGTGTCACCTCTCCTTCCTCCTGGTCGTCGAACTCCATTAAACAAGATAAAGCGTCCAAGAAAAGGGATCTCCTGACGTCTATTCGAGGGTCGCCGGCAAGAGGAAATGGAGTACCCGAAAGACCATCAATCAATTGCAGTGCAAGGCTAGTGATTGACCTCAATGAAGAGAGAGAAAGAGAAGCGTGTTGGTTGTTTTGGTGCTTTAGTGAGTGTGTGTGTGGAGGGGGGGCGAGCGTAGCCGGTGGAGATCACCGGGTGCAGCCGGTGGAGTGCTTTACCTTGCTCCCTGACGGGTGGGCAATGTTTTTCACCGCGGTGGGGTGCACGGTAATTATCGGGGGGGGGGTTAGTAAACAGTAAATGGGGGTCGCATCAGGAATTTAATGCAGGAATTGACAGCCTGCAGCAGGTCAGAGGTGGGTGATGTCGACCAGGGTGAACAGCAGCTCCCTTCTCTCCCCACTCACGCTCTGTCCATCCGCACAATCGGCTGGTGAAAAACAATTTATTACGTACCGAATTTTAGACTTCAGGCAGGCCGGAGGTGTTCTTTCTCGTAATCTGCCCTGTCTTCCTACGACTTTTCACCATGAATTCATTACCCCCTGACAACAACGCTTAAGTTGAAGTCCAAAACGTGATTCTACACCCTGTCTAATTAGAGGGGTTAATATAATCGAGAGTATTTACTGAAACCTCTCTTCCGTTACAGTTAATGGGTCCCCAACATATGATAGTAATTTTTTTACGTTGGTTTCAGCTTAAAAATCACTCATTGTGTGGCCGGAGAAGATGATTTCGTAATTAGGGCCCAAATGGAGAAAGTAACTGATTCTGCATTGAGGATGAGGAACCAGTTGCTTTATCAGCCACCTAGCGAGCGTTGGGAATATCATCGTATTGCCTAATAACGTTAAGCTTTTCGAAAGAAGCAAGAACGCTGGAAGAGTGCGTAAGATCTGGTGGCGTAGGCAACAAAGGCAAGAAAAGTATCGTTAGATCGAGAGGAAAGAAGATCAACATTCCAGCAGTTCCAAATCCGAATTCCTTTCGGTTCTCTCTGCCGTTTAGAGAAGGCAAATTCACTCGCAATTCCTTTTGTTGGACGTTCGTTCGCAAATCATTAGCATAACGAAAGAGATGAAGAAAGGCATTAAGACAAGTCAATCTCCATGTTGAACAGGTTATACATGTTCAGCAACTCAAGTGTGATCCTATGCCTATTAGAGTATAACCATAAGACGAATAACCTCGAAAAAGAAAAATATGGAGGTGTTGTTGAAAGTGCTGATCATAATTCTAAATAATTCTAATGGCTTTTAGAGAAACCCAATGAGAACTAGACGCGACGTGAAATTTTAAGTTTTAACAAGAAAAAACAGTCTTAGGTTGAAGAAAAAATTAATACAAGCACAGTTAAAACTATTTCTACTAAAAACAGGAAAAACTACGAACAAAAAGAGCTCATAATGTGTTTAAATGATTTCTTCTTTGAACAATTCAATCATTTTTTATAGACTTTATTTGAGGTGACAATATTTAAATTCATACTTCTTTGTTTTATGTACGATTTTCAATAACTATTCATTCTTTTCGTTTTTATTATTTTTATGCCGTAAAATTAAGTGCTTGTCTCCAATCATTTGTGAACTATCACTACCGTTGTCTCGTGCCTCGAAACTTCTTCACAAGATAGACCTAAACCCATATCTTCTTTCAAACCCATGGAAAACTTATCACCTCCTCTCGATTTTCAACGTCAACAAAAAAGTTTTGAAGATACGCCTCAATGTGAGGGCATGCCTTACACATCGCTAATCCTAAATTTCAGCATGCTCAATATACAAAAAATATTGAATAAAATTCTAACCTCATGCATCTCAGGTAATGAAATCTGGATAAAACTCTCTCGATATAAAAAAAAATACTATATATTCAATTAAAATTAGTCTTTTCTATCTTATTTTGACATCAAACGGAAATCTCTTCAAATGAGGGATTGACGATGATGTTTTGGTTTGGTTCTCTTTGTTCTAATCTTGTTTCTAGCTTCTTCACGTCCATAGCATTATCAACAACTACGTGCACGTCATGGCTTTCAGTTTTCGCCATATAATGCACATCTGATTAGCAAGTCAAAGTCTTAAAAGAAAACATACTGCATTACTTAAATAAGATCATATAATTAGAAGATTTATTTTTTAATATTAAAATTATATACCAAGATATTTATGGGACGGACTGGAATTAAGGACCATGGTTCCATCCTCGTCTGTGGTTGGAGATACATTCCCCCTCTCATGTCGGAGGCCACAATGGCCTCTATCTCTATCCGTCTCCCGAAAAGTCTTATTTCTATGAAGAACTGTTCAATATTTCGAGTTTGATGAACCATATTTAGGTTAGAATCTTACAATTAAATCAAGTACAATATATTATATTTTTTATATAGTTTTGTAAATGTATAATATGCTGCATAAAGTATAACATAAAAGAATAATGTATAATACTGTTATTAAGGAAATCATTTCTTTTATAATTGTATATCCTCTTCTTCCTAGAAAAAGAACAATACTAAAAAATCTTAGAAGAGTAGGAGTCTGCTCAATCCCCATCGAGAATTTCTTCGCTTTCTCCATGTCCGAGCTCGACACCCATTTTCACTTTCAGAATCCACCGGGGATGGTTTCCTGTGAGGAGCCGGAAACTCCGGCCCATGAACATCTCTAAATCAAACGAAAACTTCGAATCTGTTTTGGGCTTTGATGGCTGATGAATCGGGTAAAAATGGCCTCATTTCACCTTGTTGGTAGCTCGTTTACGGCCCTACGATTAGCTTAGTTATGAAGCCATCAAGCTTCTTTAAAATATTTTCGTAAAAATTAAAAAGCTTGTTTAAAATATTATTAAATATGATGATGATTGAGCGTGGAACTTTGAGGTCTGTGGTCTTACACCAATCATTACTGGTGAGACTCAAATCAATGTGGTTTGATTGACTACACACACGAGAGATTATACAGAGAAATTTGTTAGCTTAATTTACGTGAACAATTAATTAATAGCGCGTAATGCAACATATATTATAATATAAGAGAGAGAGAGGGAGAGATGCGTTCATGTGACGACCACGGGAGTGTTACCAATATGACGTGGACATAGCCGTACGCGTGGCATTTCACTTCTCGGGGAGCGGTTTCGATGTGACCTTACATGGAAGTCTGGGCCCACGTGGCACCACGTCATGAAGCTCGTGCGCTTGCCCCCGCCAACCTATTCTCTCTCTCCGCCTCTCTCTCTCTCTCTCTCTCTCTCTCTCTCTCTCTCTCTCTATATATATATATATATTATGAAGAAGAGCTTTGAGATCATCGACCAAAAGTTCCATGTCTTGATTATGCTGAAAACGCCTTCACGTGAGCCGTTTAGTCCTAAAATCCTTCTGGGATTGTCCTTAAATTATACATAAGTTGATCATAATCATCCATGACTTTATATATATATTATATAACTTCACACCCTTATAAGATTGCATTACAACCTAAAACTTTGTTCGGTTTTAAGGTGTGACTTTTCTTTAAGCTTGGGTTAAATAATGTTAAGATGGTTGACATTTTATAAAGTCGTGTTGCACCATTCAACACAGACTCCACTTATTGTGTTAAAGAGCTTTTATATAGAGAGAGAGAGAAAGAGAAATGTTAGATACATGTTAAATTTTTCATATCAATCGAAAAATATTGAGGGTGTAGATTAAAACAAATTAAAAATAATATTTTATGTTTTTTATTTTATAATTTTTCGATATGACCGGCCTAATTTTGCCCCCCAACGATATGAAGTTTTATCTCGCCAAAGCCTACTCGGTACCCATAGCACGAGCAACTGTTGCTTCTCTATCATGGTTAATTAAGTAAAGACTAAATCACCTGACTCGACCAATATCAGCATTTTAGTTTTAAAATGTTCTTTTATGGCTTTTGAAATGATTATTTTCGACTTGTATTATAGATAAAATGCATTAAATCCAGGTTCAACTGGTCATGGCCATGGTATTTTCATAAAAAATATTTAAAAAATGTATTCTCAATTTTTTAATTAAAGTATCGGTTCTGAATGACTTCACACTGAATCCAAAGTCACTTCAGAACCAGCATTTTCAAAATCATAACCAAAACCGCTCTGGTTCGGCTCAGTTAAGATTCTAAGTTTGGAGCTAACCGGAACCGAACATGTCAGCGATCAAACTTCAATTCTTAGAATTGCGAACTATGTAAGGAGCTATACTATTTTGTAATAGTGATAAAGATCATACATCTTTGTTTTTATTGAGCTCATTTAAAGTTCCTTGGTGAAGACAGCAAAAGACAGATCCCAAAGATCTGGTTCTCTGGGAAATGCTGTCATGTTTGACACAATGGGTTCAGAAACCACCACATCTCTATGGTTGGAATCAACGGTTGAGATTTGTCTAGTATTCACTTTGATCGTTTAAGCACTGGATCATTTTGCTGAATGATGTCTCATACACAAGATCATTAAACGGGGGCCATGCTTGGAAATCTACACCCATATATAAGATCATACACTTAAATATAAGTGTTTGTATATATATATATATATATATATATATATATATATATATATATGGATGTATCTATGTACATATATGTGTATAACAATGAAGATGATACTAGAAAGAGACTCGTGAATCAAAATACATTGAAATCTACTGTAATATCAAGTATTGATTGAAAGAAGCTGGACCCTCAAGATGATGAATTAGTACGGGTAGTTTATGATGTTGTGATGATGGTGATGGTATATATGATATAGTATATTGAAATATAATGTACTATCTAAGTGTTTGTGGCTCACAAGAAAATATTATAGAGTAACAATTAGACTACCTATGTTTGATGGTTCTGAGTCGTGGACAGTTAAGCATCAATATGTACAAAAAATTTTCTGATAGAAATGAATACGCTGAGGTTGATGAGTTGTCATACAAGGGAAAACTATATATATAACAAGATCAGTATAACTAAATTGAGAGTGATACCAATAGATGATAAATTGAGAGAAAATCGTTTAAGATGGTTTGAACATTTAAAAAAACTATGAGAAATTAAATTGTGGAAACGTTAAAAGAGGAAGATGAAGACTATATAAAAGTGTTGGAAGAAAACAATAAATAACAATTTAATTTATGTCGAGTTCAGTATTACCATGACACATGATTGAGCTCTATGAAAATAAAGATCCATGCAAAAGCTTAGTTGTTCTTGTTGTAAGGGTTAGTTGAAATTGAGAGAACACTCAAGATGGGGAACTAGTATGGTAGTTTATGATGTTGTGATGATGATGGTGATGATATATATGATGATCATCATGTTGATCGTAGCTTGTCAGCATGTTGGTCGTACCCAAATGAAAGATGATTAATAAACTTTTGTGGGGAAAATAAAGCTGCAAGGCATGCAATAAAAGTGCAGCCTTTCTCCCTTGTTTATTCCATTGAACTTTTTCGTCGGCCCCAGATTTCCTCTCAAAGGAGGGGGACAAAGTATTCCCGTGCCTGAAATCCTCTAAAAGTATTTTGTCTTCTCTTTCTCTCTCTCCACACGCACAACTTTTTAAAGTTATATAAATATTATTGATATTCTATATAATATGTTCATGATGGATATGGTGTATGATGTATGCTCCATAAGATAAGATTCTGCTCCTTCCTTTTTTTCATCTGCAAGCTGCAATAAGGTTTTCTTAATCCAATTGTCAGCAAAACTTTGTTGTTCAAGGTAGTTTGGAGTAAGGGAGAAGTAAATCCAGTTCAGCACAAGAGATTCATCAGAAAGAACCAAACCCAAGGTAATAAGCACATGAAGCAAGAATGTCAAATGCATTCCTCGAGTTAGGAAAATTGGAGATTGGTATCACATTTTCAAATGTCTTTGGGAAAAGTAAATCTCTTGGGTGTGTTTGATTCATGGTGTCAAGCCCTTGGCATTAAAATTACATGCTTAGATTTATGTGGACTTACAACCATGGTTTTTAAGGACCATGGATCTCTGTTTGATGTGTGAGTGATACTGACACTTGGGTTTTTGTTTGAAGTAGGATAGCAACAAAAGAGGGGAGGCATTGAGGTTTTCATATAAAACCCTTGGGTTCAATTCTTGTGGCTCACTTTCATCTTGGTGTGAGGTTTTTTACTCAAATTGGGTCTATAGAACTGAATTTCTACACCAAGGAGGGTTTTGCATTTGATGCACAATGGAAGTTGAAACTATGAATACCAAAATCAAGGTTTAATTCCCATAGAACCTTGTATAAGGAGTTGAGAAATTGCATCTCCCCATCAAAACACTAGCCTACTATTTGGTTCTCATATCAGTGTCTGAACTTTACTTTCAGTTTCGACCATCATGATCTAATTGAACCACCTCGGCCCAACTATGTATTATAGTCCCTTGAATGGTTTCGGTTGGGTGAATTATGTATGCCCATGAATGCCACCATGGGTTATAGATTTTAAGTTAATTTTCGAAATTTCGGGTGAGGCAAATGCCGCCCGCACCTCAGTTCAATGTAGATCCGGTATGAACCCCAATGATACCTGAAAACTATGCATGAAGGGATCATCCACAACCCGTAGCAACGGTGCCTCCAGCCCACCTTTGGCTGATCTCCGCTGCCATTGATGTTGCCTTGGCTTGTCTAAACCCGCTTGGTTCAGATTATCGGTTTTAACCACAGCGAAGCCTATCTATGGGATGACAATTGATACCCGACCCTACCCTACATGGGTAGATTCTCTACGTTAAGAACCACCATGCAGCTGGTCGGGTTGAGATGAACCCAACTATATATATAATCAATTTATATATTTAAAAATTAAGCAGTCTAAAGAAATTTAATGTCTATGCAGTAAATGCAGGCTTTAGTTAAAAGGCTTAAATCAAATTGAAAAGCCAATTCATCACCCTCTTATTTATATAGGTTTGAGCCCGTACTTATTCTTCAAAATTGTTCAATATGGGACCATCTTATAACATTCAGGGTGTATTTGATTCATGGTTTTAGGGGAACTGGGCCTTCAGGACTTGCAATTCTAAATTTTGTTGTGCATCAAACATGAAATCTGTGGTTGGCTCAGAATTATGGTTCCACGTGCCTAGGGGGTGTTCATCGAACCTCCGAAATCGAACTGAACCAATCTAGTGGTTTGGTTCGGTTCTAAATGTCAAGTGGTTTGGTTCTATTAAAAACAAAAAATGGCGGTTCGGTTCTCGGTTTCAGTATTGGAACCAAACCGAACCATTTATATACCCATTACATTTACATAAAAGATAAAAAAAAACCTAGACAAACCCCCCTCCTCTCCCGAGTCTACTCTTTCCCCCCCTTCTCCATCAAGTTGATGACAATATGTTGATGATGGACAACCCACTTTGACACTCCTCCTCCCTCCCCTTCTCCTTCATATTGGTGACGACCTAAGGTTGACCGCCTACGGAATAGGCCCACAAAGTTATGAACGATTTCTTCCTTCCGAATTCTCCCTTCTCCTCTCTATCATATCGCCGACAATGACCCACTCTCCTCCTCTCCATCACGCATTAGATAGTTGACGACCCTATCTCTTTGGATCTATCCATCAGCTCGTCGATGTCATCTTTGATTTCTAATTTGTATGTGTTGTTAATCTTCTAATTCATTTTATTTATATTGATTCTTCATTTGTATGTGTTGATAATCTTCTAATATGGCATGGGCTATGAAGAACTTAACCTAAGATAATTGTTGCTCCTTATAGAAAGAAATATAAGTATTGTTAGGTGTTGGTTGGAGGCGAATAAACTCATTGATGTTAGTAAAAGATGTTAAAAGTAAACTCTACATTTTCCTGCAATTTTTCTTACTGCATGGTTTTCGCATATTAAATGTTCATTATCATTCAAATCCTTGCAACACATTTTCTGCAATGTCAGCAAGTTCTGCATAATTTGGCAATATAAGTGGACATGCTCTAGTTTAGAATTTCTAAAAAAATTGATTCATGACTACACTATTTGGGTTCTCTACCAAATTAATATTAGTAGTACTTAGATTTCTGTCATATGCCATATGTTATCTGCCATTTCGGCGTGGGATGTATAGGCACATTTTCCCCCTTGTAACTCTTTTGTGAAAAGCAACATATTATTTCTCCATTGTAGTCATATAAACTTCTACCTATGTATAATCATTACTAGTTTGTATATATCTATTATGTATTCATATTTCTTCTCAATTAGTTGGTTACTTCAACTTCATAATGATATTTAATTTTGTATAATAATATATTGAATTGTTGATATATTTTATTTTACTTTTTTATCATTACATTCTTTGGATGGAGAATCAAAATGAAAATGATATGATATAAACATTGAAATTGAAGATGTGGAGGCATTTTATCCTTACGTTCATAGCTTATCAAATCTTGGTAAAAGAAAACCTTCAAGAAAAGGTTTAGAGGTATGAACTCACTTTAGGAAAAAAATGTTGTTAATGGGGTACTATTAAAATGTTATTACAATTACTGTGATAGATGTTATTCTTGTAACTCAAAATTGGAGACTAGTTCTAGGAAGCACTTGAAAACACAATGCAAGAAATCCTATTATATAAGAGGTTTATAATAAAGAATCAACAAACTCTTGCTTTTAAGAAGTTAACCTCTATTGATGAAAGTAAAAAAGTGGAAAAGAACTTGTTCATACTTTTGATAGTAAGAGATGCAAAACTTTCTTGGCTAAAATGATTGTTATGGATGAACTTTATTGTTAAGACAAGCAATGACCGAGTGATGCATGCAATTATATGATGTTTCATTTGTGGATTAAGGACATGATTTCATCGATAAGACTGCTTTTGTTTTGTACTTTTCTAAGCTCATTCAACTCTACTTGATGGTTTGGCTTGTTTAGGATTTTCTCATATAATGTTAACCTGAATAGTTTATGAACAATCATGTTGTTGCTTTTGACTTGTGTTTTGTAATCATTTTCAACAAAACAATGTTCACATAACTAGCAACTAGTATTCTTAATCATGAAATAATGTGGAATTGTGCCTTTCTGTGCATGCACACACATGCATGTCTGTGTTTGAACACCATGGTAGTATATATTAATTGTTCTATTTAGTTATAAATTTATTTTGAGGTTGGTATGCTACTCAAGAAGAACTTGTAATGTTGATTTGGTTCATTTGTATTGACGTTATTATGATAGATTCCTTGTATTATTGATTGCATTAATTATGTGCCAAAACTTTATGATGAGAGTTCATTGATATTTGGTCAATAAGTTGTTTGATATGAACTATTTAAGAAAATTTAGTTCGCTTGATCCATTTTGGATATGAGTAGACTTTTTCATGAGAGTTCTTTAATATTTTGGCCTATAAGTTGGTTGACATGAACTATTCAAGAGAGTTTAGTTTGACTTGATCTATTTTGTACTGATTTTATTAATTATTATGATGAATTCTTTGTACTATTGATTCTATTTTGTTTAAGGAATTTAAACTTTATGATGATAGTTCTTTAATGTTTGACTTCGAAGAAGTTGTTAAGCATTTGATGCTAGCAGCCATACCATCATTTTACGTAAATCTAGAATCGTGGTTCAAAACCGAAACCATCAGTTCGGTTATGAGCAAGCTATGGTTGGGTTTTCTAATATCACGGAACCGATGATAACAGTTTGCTACAAAGTTCAGGCTAGAACCAAACCGTGAACACTCCTACAAAGACTCAACCTAATGGACTTTCACACCAAGACCTGAGCACCTCCTTCTCTCTGATGTTGGTACTCTACCTCGCACAAAGACTCAAGCATCAATCATACTCGTGAATCAAACTGAGGACCATGATTACAAGCCCATACATGTAGGTCTCGGCCTATGGTTACATGCCCATATACGTCTATGTCTGCAGTTCTAGTAGCAGCCCACGAATCAAACCCACCCTACGGTGAGGGCCGTTAAGCAGAAAGAAGAGGACCTGCAGTACCTGTACTGGGGGCCATAGCTGATTATCAAAGACATGGATTCCTCTTCTCAATATCTTCCTTCAATCTCAGTCAGCAGAGAGGGAGGCATCGGTTTGGATGCAGCAAAACCCATCAACGCTGCCGATTTCCTCCCATGTCTCCTCTCTCAAGACGCCCTCTACTACGAATCGCATCCCCGACAACACCAACAAGAGGAATTAAATTTACATTCTCAACCGATTGTTCACAAGTAAGAATTCGTTTTTTCCGTCTCTCTGCTTCTTCCTTCCGCATGCGGTACATTTTTTGTCGAAAGTTACTACATAGAACATATCCTTTTGAAAAATAAGCAGATGCATGTGGATTGAGACACTCCCCCACGCAATGCAAACTCGAATATTATCGTTTCTGACCATGGAATGCTTGAGGTTTAATGAGAGTGACCTCCGGCTGTTAGCCACCAACATAATGAAACAAGCAAATTTGGACTTTTGGGTGATGAAATCTGCAAGAAATTTGCTCAATGCGATTGAACATGATGGTTTTGTGGGTGCCCATTTCACTATGGATGACGAATTCAGTTCTTGCCTGCGTGGCTGAGTGTGGAAACCATACATGACAATGTTATACTTCCTTGGCTTCCTTTGTCTGAAGAATCAATCCCCTCATTCCTCAATCAATGAAGAAAGATTTTGAGTTCAGAGGCGAAGAAGTTGGACAGGCAATTGATGATGGTGTGACAACTGATTATGGTGTTGCGGAATCAGTTTCACTTGATTCAAAGCTTGAATCTTCAATACAATCTAGAGCTCTCGCTTTGAAAGAACAGCTTTTGCGTTTTGATGACCATGATGATGCCAATAAAGCATCTAATTTGGCTGAGGATATCCGGAAAGTATGTAAACTCGGACATTACATGACAAATTTGGGATTAATTGAGCCTTGGAAAGTAAATGAAGAAACTACATTATGTCTTTTGACTCATGTATTAATTGAGATGAAACTGATGACTGTGAGTTGACGAGCCATGTCCTATGCACATTTCTTCTTCCCAGATTGTTGGTGTTAAATGAACCAGCTTCACGTCAATTGATGAGCACCACAATTAAGTATGCAAAACTGTACCAGAATGCAGCAGCTGAAGCTATTTTCCTTCCATTGATGTTGAGGAAGGACCGGTTGAATGTGCATATCTGTGATGTACTTAGCAGGATTTTTAAGGATTGCCTGCACCCAGTTCATCTTTCCTTGTTGTGCCAGAAGTTGCTAATTGATCAGCAGGCGTTTACCAGGATGATCATATGGCAGTTTTGTCATGGAAAATGTTATATTTCAAATTGCTTGGTGTGGACAGAATCACTGTTTGTTCTTTTCCAGAATATTCTTAATCAGAATGTCTTCTTAACTCAGGACACGGTTGATTCTCTTGTTTCTTCACTTGAGAGTGTAGCTGAAAGGTTTTCTGAATCCCTCAAGTTCGGGAACTTCATGATCTGCTTTGCGGGTAAGTGTGGTTCCCTACTTAAGTTTCATAGAATCTCTTTGCTGAATGTGGCTGAGAAGACCAATACATTTATTTCAAAGTCTTTAATATCGAAAATTAATAGATTGTAAGTTTGGTGTTCACACTTTTTTGTGTATCAAATGGAGGTCATGTTTCATGGTGGTGCAGAAGCCTTGTCCTCTTTGATCATGTGGAGGCTATCATATTGCAAATTGTTGGTACATAACTGAATGTAAGTGTTCTTGCCCACGCTCTTCTACCTTTCAAACAACTCACAGGAGTATTTCAGCTTTTCCTACGAGATTACTGGAGCTTGTGTGGCTTTCTGGCTGTCATTGTTCCACTAAAATTCATGCCTTCTTTTACACTCTAGTTTAACGTGATGCACATACACTAGGGACCAATATCGTTGATTTCTCATGGACCTTGCCCAAGCAACCATCATAATTTTGGCAATAATTACGTTACCACATTATTTGCATCGGGTCTTGTATCTATAAATATAAGCAATGTATACAATATGCAATGAACCCCTGTATTTATCTGCTTCTTGTGATGTGGATATGTCACTAGTTCATAAGTAGAAAGTCCTAGAATTTGAGAAAAAGAGAAAAAGCATAAGGTTTGCTTCTTGGTACTAAGTTCTGGCTCTCTTCTTAGAGAACTTGATATAGTGACCCCTGACATATGCAGATTAGAGAACCGTCTCAACCAACGTCTTGCTCTTTACAGTTTCTCTTCCTGTGTGTCTGACGACATGCTAATAGACCACAATGAGGGCGAAGACTCCATGAACTAGTGGGAGAAGGTTTGCTTTTGGTTTAACATGACAGACAAATGGTGTGAACCAAAAGGTCGCTTCTGGCTTGTAACAGTTGATAATTCTGTTCATTACATACAAAAACATGGTTTTGTCAATCTTGATAAGGCATCTCATCCAATGAAGACCTGGACCAAGTGCCGTGTCTCGTCTCACTGTCATAAGCAGAATCCGTTGGTTCAGTAATAAGTGACCTGCAATCGGAATTTTTTAACCAATGTATAGTCTCCCGGGACTTTTATTTTGCCTTCCAGTTTCCAGAAGTTCATGCTCTTGTTTGGCAATCATCAAGAACTTCAAGAGGCTGGCGGCTCCATCTTCTGTAGTCTGTGACTTCTAGTTCCCCGTGAACTGTATGGAAATCGTACAATGAACTTGAGAACTGTGTAATCCATAACTTGCAGTTTGAAGATTTAAACACCAATTTAGAGAGAGAGAGAGAGGATATGTGCAATACGCAATTTCTCACCCTCGTCATTGATGATTTGCAGTGAGTGCTTCCCTCCCCTCGCCATTTAAGAGTTACAGTGCGTGCTAGCCTCCCCATCACCATTTACTAGAACTAACGCTTGCCAACTGAGTTCTCGTATGTCTGTTTGGCTTTACTTTTTGTTCTTTTGAAAATATTATGTGATTTATTAATAATGAGAAGCTCGTAAAAGCTTGTAGATAGTGCTCGGAAGAATAGGATTTAATTTATGTATCTCAACTCTTCGAGTTTGTGATTGATACAGTAAATTTACGGAGGACAGCACAAAAGCAGCCACAAATTCTAAAAATTATGTTTAATTTCTAATTGGTTATTTGTTTTCTTCAACAAATTTTTAAAGGTATCTACGTGTTTCCTACTCTTGTTTCATTCAGCTTTAATTTTCATTAGGTTACATATGCTTTTAAGCCTTCAACCATTGTTTACGTTTCCTTTTGTCCACTGTCACCCTATTCTATAAATTTATTGGGATTTCACTTATTCTTTTAGGATAACAAAGGGAAATTGAACCAATAAGAAGAAGATTCACCAAAAGGCACAAAGTTTCACACACACACACACACACACACACACACACACACACACACACACACACACACATATATATATATATATATATATATATATATATATATATATATATATATATATATATGTAGAGAGAGAGAGATGGACTTTAAATTAAATACTTAATCATGCTAAAATAAGTAAAATAAATAGCTCTATCTTGCATAGAGAGACACAACTCTCCTGGCTGTGGAGTTAACGAGAAAGTGTCATTGGTGTCCGCATAACCGCAAGCTTCGCAATGAAGAAAGTTCTTGCATTTTGGTCTCAGGGAAAACCCACTTAATTAGTGACAAACACGAGAATTAAACAGGTAAATAAATAAAAGCCAAGATTCAAGCAAATAATTTACCTAGTGGATACTCTATTGAGGAAACAAAAATGCTACTGGCCCATTTAAAGCCCTGATGTGGGTAGTCTTCTCCTCACATAGATTTCTCTGGCTTCGACACAGTCCGGTGGGTTGAACCGGTAGGATAGGAACTGGAATGGAAAAAACTGAAACTGGAACCAGACCGGAACTGGGGACCCCTATAGTATGGTTCGTGTTCCAACTTTTGACGAACTGAACTGCAACTGGTAATCAGAACCGCTGGTTGCAAGGTTTTGGTTCTAAAACTTCATATATTTTTCAAAGAAAAGTAGAACAAAATCGCAACAGGACCTGGTTTATAACCGGAATTGGACTGTACTGGAACTAGTGGAACTGGAGCAGTTCGGTTTTGGTTCCATGTGTTGATAGAACATCAACCTCCAGTTTAGAAACGGTGGTCCCAGTTTACACGGAACCAGATAGGTCTACTTCTTTTTTATGTCCTCCCTCTTTCTTTCTTGAAGCATCCACCATGTAAATTCTTGCATGACAATGAAGCTTCATTTAATTACTACCTTGCAGGTACAAAATAACCTCAAGTTGTTTCTCTCATTTAATTTTTTTATTGTTGCAAAACCAAAATTATATGCTATAACGATCACTTCGGATCTGTTCTTGTGCTCTCGCACATCCATCTCATATCTTCAATTCTGCAAGGGACGATCTTTCGAGAGCAACTAGAAAGAGATTCGACGTCACAATGGAGAATCACTAGTCTGACTGTTGCTTTAAAACATTTACTTTTCATTCAACTCTAATTATTTGAAAATATCTTTTTTTATGCAATTTCTATCAATTTTAACTTTTGTATCATTTATTTTATTCAAAATATTTAACTTGGTGTACCACTATGCTTATCCACGGTGTCATTGCCTTCTTATCTCATTTCATTTTAGTTGTTTCCAAGCTTTATTAGAAAAGTTGAAGGAAGATCTTACGTTGAGGGAGCAGTAACTGCATAATGTTTAAATTATATGATCTTGCATGTTTGATTTTGGAAGATTTAAATTACTTTACATTAAATATAAAGTATAAAAGTACCACGATACTTTTAATTCAAATCTTCAATATTAACCTCAAAGATCAAAGGATAGAGATGTTTATGCAAGATAATTCATTGAAAGGCATTTTCTAGAGAGAGATAAATGCATAAATATTTATGTATTATTATTTTCTATTAATATATATAGAGAGAGAGAGAGAGACAGAGAGAAGGGTGGTGAGGCTGGTAATAGAAGGTGATTTGAGCAGTTAAAGTTTGTGTGGTGCACACTGGTGCATCCAAAACACGATGAATATCCCAATTCCTCTCTCCCTTTCTATATATATATAGTGCATGTCATATACTAGAAATATTACATTGCTATATCTAAATAAATCTCAACTATCCATTGAAAAATGGTTATTGATATTTGAATTAAAAAAAGTATAAAGTTGTTTTTCGAATCAAGTATACTTACAAGTGTATTTTTGACTTTTTCAAATCAAGTATCAACTCCAATCTTTCAAATGATATGGTTGAGATTTTTTTGATAGGCTAGAATTTAATGTTGTTAGCATACATATATATATATATATATAGAGAGAGAGAGAGAGAGAGAAATGGTAAATGTGTACACTCCATTCATGCTCAAACATTAAAAGTAGAAGGTATCATAACACTTTTTATAGGTATATTAAATGCATTTGGTATTATTCTATTTTTGTTTTAAATATCTCAACAACCATTGATCAAAGATGAACAATTTAGTATGGAAGTAGTGTGCACATGAACTACTCTCTCTCTATCTATCTATCTAGAGAGAGAGAGAGAGAGAGATGCGTCTGCTGTAAGGGCAACTAGCATTCAATAAGCCAGCTAAACAAACAACTTATGGGATTCGGGATCTCCATTCGAGATTTGTCAGCTGTGGTAAAGAGTCGAAATGGGCCCCAACACTAAAAAGTTGGTGAGCAGCTTATAAGAACTTCCCTCTGCACATGGCCTGCGGTTTCTTGTCATCACTTGTCCGCCAGAACGCGTTTGGTAGGTAGGTGGTCTGATGGGCCAAGCTGGTCCTGCTGTTCTACTTCTCAAAGTTTGTCGCACGAAATGGGTCCACAAAACCCCAGTTGGAGAAAAAACTTTATTTGAATAAATATATATATATATATATATAAAGAGAGAGAGAGAGTGGGGAGTGGTCCATGCGCACACCTTTTCATATTCAAATATGTGCACATGCCATTTCTACTACCTCAGCCTCTCTGTCAGAGGTCGTTCAGCACCTCTGGCTGCTCTCCTCCTACTCCAAGCCATCTTCCACCAATCAATACAGTCATCACTATCTCTAAAAAAACAAACTGCGTATGTACATGTATTTGGATTCTTAAGGTGGTTACGGTGGAGGTGGTGGCAGTTTTGACCGACAGGTTGGAGTAGGAGAGAGTAGCTGGAGATGTAGCTGACAGCCAGTGGAATTGGAAGCGGTGCAAGATGGTGAAACCGGGGAGTGTGCATGTGTGCACATGCGCATACACCACCCTCTATATATACATGTACATATATATTATATATGTATATGTATGTATGTGTGTGTGTGTGTGTTATTGGTAATTTGCATGTAGCTTAGGAGCAAACATGGTCCATGGACGACAGGATCGATGGCAACAGCATATCCCCTTTAAGAAGGACAACATGGTCCATGGCGAACAAATCTTCAGGAAATCAAATAAATTTGCTTCCACACACTTGCTCAACCACATGGCTATGGCCACGCACAAGCATAAGCAAACACCCATGGCACTCTAGGGACGTTGCTGCTGGTGGGGAGTTCGATCCCAGAGGGTGCGCGTGTGGGAGGCTTCCAAAAAAGAAAACAAGCTACAATCTCAATATAAAGCTACAACCCATCTATGCTAGACATTTTTTTTAATTGAGAAAGACTTTCAGGGTGAAGCAAACTGCCCTCACTTTTACGGTGAACTGTGTTTTATAGCCCACGGTTCAACCGTGAACTATTAATATTCTTACATATGCGCTTGGGTTTTTCCAGTGAACTCAATGCTGAGAGAACGTTTAGGGTGGGGAACTTTGCTTTGTGGCCTACACATTCAACCGTGAGGTATATCTTTTACATTAATTTTCTGAAATTTAAGTGGGGTGGTCGCTCCACCTTGGCTCGACGTAGATCCACCAATATTGTATCCACAAGCATGATTTTGATTCATATCGCTTAAGTGGTTGACTCCAACTTCATTAAAAGAACGGTACCAAAACACATTAAATTTTTTACCTAAATCACTTGGAGAGATTTATGTAAGATAATATCTCATGAAACCTTGCGTCAGCTTGTTCATAAATCACTTGGAGAGATTTATGTAAAATAAGAAGGTACAAGAAGCTCCATAGAATAGGCACATAATCAAAGAATAATTCAAATACAAATCCAAGAATACAAAATCTCATTGCACATTGTAAAGGCACCAACAAGGTATATAACATAAAAGAATATTTCACCTTTTTTAAATATGAGTACTTACGCAAAACCCTCACCAAGTACAAAAGACTCTTCCCTTAAGAACAAAATCACTTCATCCATGACATTGAGGATTGAATGATCCGTCTCAAATTCCAGTGTAGGCCGGTTTCAAAATAATGTTAGTGGTTATTTTCTATCGGCCTCTTGGATCTTTACCAAAGATTGAGGTCTACGCTAGTTCGTGGTGGCATATTAATCTTCTAGTTGGCAGTTTTCTTAAGAAAAAAACTATATAAAGTTCAAACTTTATTCTATACAATTTATATTGCTGAATTGGCAGATTCTCGACATATATTTTTAAATAAAAAGTTCAATATTATAATTTAAATTATTCAGAATTGCTGTCAAAATTAAGTTTAAACTAGAGTTGTACCAGAGCGATGCACGTTCGAAGTAATCGCAGTTCGACTCATGGTGGGTACATGGCTTTGTTCTCTTGTTGTAACAAAAAAAACTAAGCTTGATTTGCACAAAGAAATTCTTTTTTTGCTTGTCATAGAAAAAAAATTAGACATGTCCGGTTTCAATTAGTCTAAAACTTAGAATCATAACTGAACCGGTTTGGGACTGATTTTGATTGTGGTTATGGATCGGTTTGGAAGGTGGTTCCAGTTTAAGTCTCACCCGAAACCAATACTTTTTTTTACAATGGGAGGCTGGAGACTAACATACTCTCATGCACCTGTAGGGAATCGAACTTGACACCTGCGAGTGAGTTTGACAAAGCCCTACCGGTGACAACGCTTTGAGTGTCTTTCCTTTCCCTTTTTTTTTTACAAGTTATCCGTTTTTGGATTTTTAAAATCGAGAATTGTAAAAAAGAAAACAAAAATGAGATCACCAAATCTATTTAGCGGATCACGTGGGACGTCCTTGCCCTAACGATGAACAGAGTTGGAGAAAGACTTTTGCCTCTGCAATTACCAACAGGGACACCACAAATTTGGTCAATTGCAGTCAAACTCAAGTGAACACTACATATTTGATGAATGATAAAAGGGACCTTTGGAGGTGTTTCAGTCGCGGACCAGGACCATAGAACTGAAACTCTAGGTTGAATGACTAGTCGGTCTTATAATGAAATAAAAGTATAGTTATATGATTGTTTTTTTATTGCTTATCGAGGCTTGTATTTGATTGGGTTAAGAATAAAACATCTTATGCGTGTTGATGCACATACTTGTGTTGTGCGACTCTTGGAAACTGAAACTGTCAGACTGCAATAACAGCCATGTAAGATGAAGGGCTTTTAAAACTGGCCCTTCATACTATCTTCTCCAGGAGATATTGGGGCAGCCTCGAACCAACCGAAAAATACAAGGAGTCGGCCGGAATCCGATAAGCACTTATTTTTCATATTTTTATTTTTATTTTTCTCATTTTTGATGGAAAAACTTTTTGAAAATCATCATTTTGGGTTTGGATTGAAGGTTTGAGGTAGAACTAAGTGTTTTGGTAGGGTAGGTAAGTCGATTTGGCCAGGAAACAGTTATGATTCGCCGGAAATCGACGAAATAGATGCCGGAGAAAAAAAAAGAGGGGGACTTTTAGGCATGTCCCTCATTTCGTGTTGTGTCATGTCTGAAATGTCATGAACCGACACTGATTCATGTCGTGTGTTAAGAAACAGGTTTTGTGTCGGAAACGGGTCAAATTTGGGTCGTGTCTTGAAATAGGTTTTTTAGGTTAAAAATGAGACCCGTGTCAGTAGTTAAAGATTCTCTATTGACACAATGACACAAGCTACCTATTGTATCACTCATTCGGATCAGATATGGAATTGGGTATCGATTTGAATATCGGATAGCTTAAACAGATCCAGATTGGGGTTTGGGATCCGATTCGAATATAGTTTGTTTTATTGGACTTATAGTTAAATAAATTTTAATGTTTCAATTATTTGTAATTGTTTAGAGACTAAAATTGGAAGATTTGGTGGTGATAAGAGTGGCTCAATAGCTTGGAGACTGGATTTTAGGGTTCCTTTAGGTAGGGGGTTATGCATTCTTTTACAGAATCATGCTAGAAGTGATTTTACTATTTTAGATAGATTTAAATGTGCATGATTGATAACTGTTTTATTGATGTTTGTGAAATGTTATTCGCAATTATGGGTTATTTGATATGCCTTTCAAATAGAACATGTTTATGATACTGTTTGATAAAGAGCATGTTTTGATATGCATGTGTTGTATGAACATGGTATTTAAATATTGTTTAAATGTTGTGTGGATATGAGTTTGATTTTGGATATTCGTGGATCTGGATATGATTTGTAAATGTGATGAACTGTAATTGGTTTTAAAAATGTAATGATGTGTGAATGTACGAGTCGTACTTGTGTGGTTTGTGTGGGGTCTCTAGAGACTTGCAGGTCTCTCGCGCGATCCGGCTTGAGCGAATACAGGGTGTGTTCCTAGGCACTCTGCCGTAAAAGTCAGCGTAGTTACCGTCATGGACGGGGTTACCGAGGTCATGTTAGGGAGAGCCGGACAACTCCCATGGCCTTTGGGACAGACACAGTATGGGCTATAATTATCGAAACTAATGATGTGTGTGCGTGTGTGTGAGTATATGTGTATGAATTTGAGATCATGATTTAAAAGTAAATGTGTTTTGCTATGAAATGGTTGCGAACTATGCATGCTTTTAGTATGTTTTCTGTTTAAAGATGTTTAACCTCCCTACTGAGCTATGTATAGGAGTTAATCCTAATGTTTTACAGCTCATCCTGAAGCTAGCACTTCGAATGCACACGGAGCAGAGTAGGAGTTTGATAGAGCTGCATTTTTATTTTAGATGGTATGATAAGTATCAGATGATTTAGAAAGTCTTTTATTCGGGGTTATTGTTAGGTGGGCCCCGCACTATTTTGGACGTGTTGTTTAAAACTTCGATATTGATATTTATTTCAGTTAGATATTTCTTGAGTTTGTATTAAATTAGTACGGTATTTGGTTACTGCTCACCATCACGCCCGTGCGAGAAGCGGCCACGTGGCTTCGGCTTGGGCCGGGTCGTGGTCGCGACTCGAGCGGGTATGACAAAAACTCTAGGTTCAATGACTATATCGGTCTCATAATGAGATAAAAAAGTATGGTTATACGACTTTGTTTTTTATTGCTTATCAAGGTTTGTATTTGATTAGGTTAAGAATAAAACACCCTCTTGTGGGTGTTGATGCATGCACTTGTGTTGTGCAACTCTTGAAAACTGAAACTTTAGTTTCAATGACCATGTCGATCTCATAATGAGATAAAATGTATAGTTATAGGACTCTATTTTTTATTGTCTATCGAGGCTTGTATTTGATTGAGTTAAGAATAAAACACCCTCTTGTGAGTGTTGATGCACGCACTTGTGTTGTGCAACTCCTCGAAACTGAAACTCTAGGTTGGATGACTATGTCAGTCTCATAATGAGATAAAAAGTATAGTTATACGACTCTATTTTTTATTGTCTATCGAGGCTTGTATTTGATTGGGTTAAGAATAAAACACCCTCTTGTGGGTGTTGATGCACGCACTTGTGTTGTGAGACTCCTCGGAAACAGGATCGTGCAATGCAAAAGTAGCTTGCACAAGCTCATGGAACTGTCACCCTGTACAGGCCCATGAGTTCCACCTCAAGAGGTAAGATGTGTGAGCCACAATGTCTGCAACCGAGAGTGTAAATATGGTAGTCCAAAACACTATTGCAAGGGTGATCACACCCACAAGGTCTCGTCAAAGAAAAGAAAACATTACCAGCAAGGCCAACAATACCTACATGATGCATATTATATAGTATCTCAAATGCTATCCTATGGTTTTCAAATTTTTTATTTTGGGTCTTTAACTTATAGCCTTTTAAGAAGAATACAAAGTTTTCTTAGTTAATCAAATGGGCTTCTATCGTTAACTAAATAGAGACTTGAGGTTCTTACAATATATTTTTATAAAATCTTTTCATTTTTTTCGAAAAGATAAAAGAATCATTCTACCCCATATATAAATATCTCTTGGTATCTAGACGTGGTATATTGAAGACAAGTTTTGATTTGCAATATGATGCTAAATCTCGCACATATGGCCACTGCTGTGCTACATGTTCTTAAAAATTATGCACAAGTCTGCTCCAAATCAGGAAAAGTATGGAGCTTAGAAAAGGAGCGTGATAAGAATGGAAAATGAATTTTATTAACTTTATGTCCAAATCGGTCCTCAACAAAAGATCTCCTGCCCTTATGTTTTGCTAGAACAGATTGTACGAGAGAGAGAGAGAGAGAGAGAGAGAGAGAGAGATCTTACGTATCCCATTTTCGGTCTTAGATACGGTGAAAATCTAGTTGGATCTTGCATTTTCAGATCTTGGGTGCGTCTATTTCAGCACAGAGTGTGATGTGTTTCCTTCCGATCAGCCTCTAAGAGCCATCAACAGAACACCCTTCCTCCTTCTCTTCCTTTTTATCCCTTTGTGTCCCTCACCCTTTCTCTTGTGTTGTAACCCAAAGCGGAAGCCATGACTGTAGTGCAAGAAACTCCCTTTCACGTCCTTGCAGTCGATGACAGCCTCGTAGATAGGAAGCTCATCGAGAGGCTCCTCACACTATCTTCCTATCAAGGTAAATCTTGATGAAACCTTCAATTTTCTCTACATGATGCTGTCCAAACCTGCTTTGTCTTCCTTTTGTTTTTGGAGTTTTAAGTCTTTTTGATATGCTTTTGACGTGGGTTTGTGTTGTTTTCTGCAGTTACTACTTTCGATTCCGGGACTAAAGCCTTGGAGTACCTGGGTTTGAATCAAGTACGTATTATGTTCCTTATTGTTTAGATAATGGGATATTGGTGCCCTTCTCTGATTGATTGCTAATGTACTTATTTTCGTTTTTTTGTAGGGAATGAAAATCAATTTGATTATCACGGATTACTGCATGCCAGGGATGACTGGTTATGATTTGTTAAAACAAATCAAGGTGAAAGATCGTCTCTTCTTTATTCTACTTCTAAACTTTATTTGTTTCTGTATCCACCGATCTCATATGCTTATAAGCTTTACCAATTTATTTCAGGAATCCTCTTCTTTGAAGGACATACCTGTTGTGGTTATGTCATCTGAGAACTTGCCCTCTAGAATTCATAGGTGAGGAAATTAGGTTTCTTGGAGTTCAAGTTTTTTTGTATTATCAAAAATCGTTTCTTGTTCTTCCACCTCTGATTATGATACTGGCGTTTTAATTGGACTTTTATAGTCTTTTGAATATGAAATTTCCTCAGTTTGGCTAAAATCTGGATTAAAACAGGTGTTTGGAAGGAGGGGCAGAGGAGTTCCTTGTCAAACCAGTACGATTATCTGACGTTAATAAGCTCAGACCCCATTTACTGAAAGCGAAAACCGAAGAGAAGGTACAAACTCAGGAACAATCACCTTTACAGCAGCAGAGACTGCAATCACAACCAAAGTTGCAGCAGCAACCCCAACAACAGCAATTAAGTCCAAATAAGAGAAATCTGAACCCGGATACGTATTCTATGGAGAGAAGACGATTCAGATTTGCCGGATTGGCTTTGTCGTGAGATGTGTATAGAACTCTTTGGATGGACACCTCTTTATGCCGCTCTTCCGACGAGGATGGTGTTGATTTTTCCTTCCTTTAACGGTACCCTGTATGCAATATGAAGAGTTGGCCAATAGATGTATTTTGGCTCTCTATTTCTCATGGAATTCCTCCCTTTTCCGGTTACAAGGGGAAGCAGAAGCCAGGTATGCACGCCCCGAGAATCGAACTCACCACCTGCATCTTGCGAGTGGCGACCCCTGCCAAGTGAGCCAACGTCTGTGAGGAGAATGCATCCTTTTTTAAACTTCCTGAATGTAAGAAGAGGATCATCAACGTGGGTAGGCTCTGTAGCACATATTTCTTGATGATGAATTTGTGTTAGTGAAAAGGAAAAGAAATTGAGGAATCAGGAAGTCTGTTTAAGGAACATAGTTTTATTAGAGATTTGTCTTTCTTTCATTATCTATTTTCTTACGTGACTTTCTTATCCATTTGAATTCATCAATTAAAGGCAATATCATAAAGGCAGCCTACAGAGATTGTGCACCCAAGTTCTATACACGCACACATACACACACACAGAGACTATAATCATACAATCTAAGTTTGAACAGAAACTGCCATATTTGCAAAGCGTGATGAAAGACGAACCAAACTGTGATCTTTAAGGTTCCTTATCATTCTTTTCTTGGTCGACCACAAGATCTAACTAGTGTTAGTGCTTGGTATTTTTCTGATTTACACCATTATAGGAGTTTGACCCAGCGTTGCGGTGTATCTCACCTATTATGCAGTATGAATCATTACCTATCCTATCAAAAGGATTTTCAATACTATAAAAATCCCATATAGAAAAGTAACCTTTCTATTGGAAAGTTCATTTTTCTCAGTTTTTTCAGGAGGTGTTGCAATTTATATATATGTATATATATTAGCTCCAATTGCCAGAGTCCATGAAGTATTGCAGAGTCATCTTTGCAGGCCCGGAGCATGATGAACGATTATGATTTGCTGATTGCCAGGATGGATGGTGATTATGCTGAGATATTGACTAAAACATGCTTTATTTGATTTAGTTTACATAAATTTCCATATCGTGCGTTGGATGATAATATGTATTTTATCAGTAACAAGCTACATGTGATGCACCATCATATCGCAGATGAGAACCGTATGCTGAGTGTATCATACCATATCATAACGGGGTTCTTTTTACTTGAAAATAGTTAGAAGATATCATAGAGTTGGGCATCTGGCTACAACATGAAGTTGCAATAGTTGGCTATTATGACTTTTAAATCATGCAATGATGAAATAAATATTCCTGCGGCATGCAATGAATATGTAACTGCAACACAATGGAGAGAGAGGGGGGACAGTACTGGTTACGCTCTAGGTGTAATGGTGAGGACGTCCACCAGTACCTGGCGACGGGTTTTCATGCCAAAATTGCGACTGCGTGCCGGAGAACAATGTTTTCCGACCAGTCAACAGCATGTGATGTCTTCTTCGGCCTTTGTTACTCAATTACTATGAGAGGCAGACCGGTCTCCTTTTCATCCCTGAGTGTGGTTAGGAGTTCAACTCATCCCACCGCATATCTGTCGTGATGAATTCGGCTTTTCAGACTGATGGTGAGCACTCTACTCAGATTCGAGGATCTTCCAAGGAATCCATTCTCCAGATTAATTCAGTCAATTCTTTGCGATTCAACTGGCCGAGGAATAGAAAGTATCAAACGTGCTGATATCTTTTCTTCACGTGTAATTTTGCATCACGGATGCTACTTGTTACGTGATTGAGATATCTCACTGATTATCTGCTGTATGCTCTTTTGAGCGACCCTGTATCTGTATGTTACTAAAAAAAGTGCAACACTATGCGTGGATACATTATTTTGTGTACTATTGAAATGCATGTCACGACATACACACCACCATTTTACACAGCGTGTGTGTGTGTGTCGGTAAATTGACCTTCCTTTCAAACCTTCCAAGACTTAGTGGCTACGAATCGAATGATCAACAGTCGAACTCATAGAAGTGTGATTCACCACCCAAGAAAGGTCAGATACTTTTCTGATGAAAAATAGGCAAAAACATATGCTGCACCTGCACACATGGGCAAACACACGTGGGAGGGAGAGAGAGAGAAAGAGAAGGAGATGCTAGGAGTTCATCAGTAAAATCTTAGGACTTGTGGTCAACCTATTCACGTTAGCATTAAAAACCAAGAATGTTAGAACTGCTTTTAGGTTGTTCGGAGATACCATACATGGACGCGGAACTTCCAGTTGTGATCAGGGAAGTTTGGAGATTCATACCAAGTGTAGTTTTGGCGACATGCAAGACTTATAAGACTATCTCATTCTTCTGTGAAGTGCGGTTCTCAAACATAATCTTTCTCCTAGTCATTAGTAAACACATGCATCTGTTTCTGTAATCCCAAACAATCAAAAGAAATTACAGGTGCCGAAAATGTGAGAACGGTTCAGAATGGATTTTGATACTTGGATGAACAAGTTAAATTTCTGCTTGAAAAAGCCAAGCATATTTGCGAGGCTAGTGCGGAATTCCTTTTACCAGCCTTACAACCAAATTTGAGTTTATTGATGAGTGAGTAATTGTCAGTAATTGTTTGTGATATTGAGAGTTTTATTATTAGAATCATGCAACACTAACTTTACAGTAGCAATAAATACATCCACAGCGGTGTTGTTATATTGCACACACCCCCTAGGAACAGCACAGGTTGATGGAAGTTGTGCTGTTTTCTACCTGAAAATGCTATATACAAAGAAGTCTCACCTTGTATAATGACTATTTTCTAATTGCAGAATAGCATCAAGTCACGTCTTAACCCAATTCTGCCTTCTGGGAGGTAAAAAACGATACAACCCATGGATTAAAAAACACAGATAGATTATTTTATGCGCAGCAAACAGGTTCCTTGAGTTGACAATAACAGATCTTGGAGTGAAGACGCTCATGATCAATCACTTCCAAACTCATCATAGCTCAAGCCTTCAGATATTGTGTCAGGCCTCTCTTCATCAACTGTACACACCAGAAAGCAGATTTGGAACCAAGATAGATAGAAAACAAGTTCATATTCAGAAAAAGCAAGGAAAAACTGACCTCGACAAGCCCTGACCAGGGAATCTAGAAAACCATCAGAATCTGCTAGATATGGATAGCCTGGGTAGTTTTGCAGTATATCTGTTTATCCAGTCCGAGCAATATGGTTAGTATTCACTAAAAGTCCTACCATCGGGATGATCCAAAAGATAGAAACGAACACTGACCAGAGCCCTGAGAAAATCCTGCTGTGAGGTCAGAAAGGCTGAAATTTCGAGGAATTTGACTTAGAAAACCGAATGTATCAGGTTCTGAGAATGACCCAGGTAAAGCACTTGAGTCGGAATCAATGCTGCTGAAAGCACCAGTTGGGGCGTCTCCAATTGCTAAACGAGCTTCAGGGATGTTATCAGCAACAAATGTGAATACGGAACTGTTAGAGCACTCAGGTTCAGTCTTGATAACTATTTCATTGCTCCCCTGAATGATTCCCATAGGTGGCTGCAGAATGGCAAGCATATGTTCAGAGACATCCATTCTTCCAGTGTGAGCACAGAGTTCCCGATTCATATGTGCGTGTTGACTAATGGAATTTGTGCCATTGACAAGGGATTCTGAAGAAATTGTTGCATGGTGCAGCTGGTCAGAAGCAGATACTCTTGTCTGCTCAGCAGCGTAACATACAGTTGATTGCTGTAGCACTGCATTGATCTATTATTAGATTAGGAAAAAATGAAAATAAAATAGGAACTCCAAATCCGTTTGGTCGAATATTGAGGCACATTAGCAGATGACACGACTTCTGTTACCCTGCAATATTAATTATGAGATGTAGAAATAAAAACGATAACAAAAAAAAGGAGCTATGTGGTCAAATGCACTCATAAGTGCCGCAATATGCGACCTTACTGCTCATAACGGACCTCTGACACCTAAGCCTAACTATTTTAACAGAAGATATTCTTGTATCTTGATCTGCATGCAAGTGTCACTATGCATGCTATAATGATGAATTGATGTTTGTACCTACATATTACCCTACAGTAAGTATTGGCTTATCGAGTAAGCTGTTTTCCTGAACTAATTTAAGGTGTAGCTGCGTACTTGATTTGTCGCTCATTATCTAGATACATACTATGTACATCAATATGCTTATTCTTTGTGTCTTAGATGCAAATATGTGAGCTATTTTGATGAATTAATGTTATGTATCTATCGATTATCCGGTAAGGTAATGGAGGTGGTAGATAATAAGATTCGTATTGGTTCTTGGAATATCGGAACATTATCCGGTAAGCTAATGGAGGTGATAGATACTATGATTTGGAGAAAGATTCTTTTTATATTTACAGGAGACAAAGTAGGTTGGAGAAAAAGAAAAGGAGATAGAGGATACTGTTGAAAGGAATGAACTATTTTATCTTGTAACAGCATTATTGTTTATGTGTGTTAGTAGGAGTCTGCATAGGTGAGTCGTGTAGATTCAAATGGATCAATATCTGATCCATTAGGATCCCGTATGTAGTTAGTATTTAATGTGTTTTATCAGGAGTAGATTGGTCTTTCAAGTTAGAAGTCACTGCTCTAAGTGTAATTAGGTGTTAATCACGTTTTTTTAATAAGAAGCAAGGGGTGGCAAAAATTGGAGGCCGAAACCCTAGAAGCATGTTTTCTTTATTTGATGGTGTATTTGGCAAAGGTATGTGATTAAATTCAACATGGTATCATATAGCCTATAAGGCTGGAAAGTTTGTATTTCGTGGATTCAGAAGAAGTGGATCGATTACAGAGGAATCTGTAATCGTGTTTTTTTAAGGTAAAAAAAATTGAAGGCAATTTGAAGGTTCACAAAGTTTTTTGAGAAGTATAGAGATATGTTCTGAATAAGGATATGCCCAACGGATCATGAAATTGGTTTAAACTGCACGTGTATAAGTCTTCAACTGGACGTGTATAGCCAGTATTTTTTTCATTGGGCAATAGCCAGTCTTCTCAACAACAACAGAAAATTAGTGCAGTCATACAGACTTCGTGTATACACCATTGACATCGAGTACAGACTTTTTTTAGTATTCAACAAGGACATTGAAGACCACTTATACAGTGAGTGAATGGATAGAAACAAGATGGCAAAGAGATGTGACAACAATTTTTTGGATAAAGGGGAAGTTTTTCAAATCACAAATACAAAGTTGGACGGAAAAAACTATCTTCAGTGTGCTAGATCTATTGAACTTGCGGTAATGGCAAGGGGGCGTTGAGATTATCTTACCGGAGATATTCCCCAACCACCACAGATGGATCCACTTTATGCCAAATAGCACAGGAAAAATGCATTGGTAAGTGCTTGGCTTCTACAATCTATGGTACCATCTATTAAGAGTACGTTCATGTTCTTCGAGACTACAAAAGACATTTGGTTTGCAGCTCAAGAGGCATATGCTCAAAGAAAGAATATAGCTAAGAAGTATGATCTCATTGAAATTATTAGAAAATGCAGACAGGGTAGAAGATCTATGGAGAATTAAGAGGTCTATGAGAAGAACTACAATTTTATTCGAAGACAAAATGTCAACAGTGTACACATGAACGAAACGAGGAATTCGAAGAACGAAAAGTATTTAACCTGTTGTGGGGTATTTCTCCTTAATATGAAGCTGTTAAAAATAATATACTAAGTAAAGAAGAACTGCCATCTCTGAGTACATTGTACTCCCTTCTACTCCGAGAAGAAAACAGGAAACATCTAGAAAAAGAGACAGCCCCATTCAGAGATGACTGCATTTGTAGAAAGGAATCATTATACTTCATCATTCTCTCATGGTAGAGGAGGATATGATCGTGGCAGAGGCAGATCATCAGTTATTTCAGAAGAAAGGGATAGACTAACTTGTTCTCACTGTGGAAAATTAAGACACACGAAGGAGTCATGTTGGGAACTTGTAGGTAAACCCTTGTATTATCATAATAGGCCCAATAAGGCTTACTTTAACAGTGATCAAAATGAAAAACTAGCTACAAAAAGCAGTGCAGATTTACTGACATACATGAAAAAAGAAATTGAAATGCTTAAGCCTCGTTTGGATGATTCTGCCTCCACTTCGTCTTCCACTCCTCAAGCAACTATGGCGTACCCCTTCTCATTCATAGCTCAGGGTAATGTAAATATTTCTCATCTCAGGATATGGGTTATTGATTATGGTGCTACGGATCATATGGTGGGTAAAAGAGAGTTCTTTGACGACTATCAGTTGGCTTAAAGTAAAATTAATATTAGGTTGACCGATGGATCCTATACTCCTATTATTGGAAAAGGAAGTATCTCTACACCTTTTGGAGTATTGAAGAATGTGTTACATGTTCCTAATATTTCAGTTAACTTATTATCAGTATTTGCTATGACCCAAGACTTCAAATCTAGAGTTATTTTTTATTCATCTGGATGTTTCTTTCAGGAACTGAGGACGGGGAGGATCTTTGGTGAAGGTAGCATGTCAAGAGGCCTTTATGTCTATGAGGAAGTTAGAAAAACAGCATTTCAGTCAATAACAGTTTCAGAGAAGAAGAAAGAAGACTTATCTTTATGGCACCAGAGATTAGGCCATTTACCTTTATCGAAGATTAGAATTCTATTGCCTGAATTTTTTATTTGTAATAATTTGAAACTGAATTGTGAAACTTGCCAGAAGGGAAAACACCATCGTATTTCATTTTCCTTGAATGAAGAAAAATCTTTCAAACCATTTGAGCTTGTTCATTCTCATATTTGGGGTCCCTGCTCTATTACCTCTTTGCATGATCATAGATACTTTATTTCATTCATTGATGATTGTACTCGATTCACTGTCATATATCTCATGAAAACTAAAGAGAAAGTGAGAAATATTATTCCTATCTATTGTCAGTTTGTGCATACACAATTCCAGAGATCCATTAAGATATTTCGGAGTGATAATGAAGGGGAATTCATGTCCCAATCTCGTAAATCATATTTCTCAGATCAGGGAATTTTACACCAGACTTCATGTCCTTATTCACCACAATAAAATGGAGTGTCTGAAAGGAAAAATAAACATATTTTAGAAGTTGCTCGAACTCTTCTCATCGTTTATAACGTTCCAAAATGCTATTAGGGAGAAGCAGTCTTAACTGCAGTGTTTCTCATAAACCGTATGCCTAGCAGGGTCTCAAATGGCAACACTCCATTTCATTCCTTATGTCCATTTCAGAAATCATTTCATCTACCTCCAAAAGTGTTTGGGTGCACTTATTTTGTTGATGTAAATAGTGGCTTGAGAGGGAAATTAGATGATAGGGTTGTTAAACGTATCTTCTTGGGATATTCATCTACTCAAAAAGGTTATAAATGTTATGATCCTACAACAAGAAGATCTTATGTTACAATGGATGTTACATTTCATGAAGATATGAAAAATTAGAAAATCAAACATCTGCTATCCACTCACCAAATGTGATCCCTCTCTTACCGAGTCGAGATCAATTAGATGTTGAAGAAGAAACAGAAGAGACACCATCTGTTCCAGAGAACTTGTGGCAGAGTTATACCAGAGGCGAGAGAAAATTTTTGGTCACGATCAGTCTACTACCCAAGACCAGAATTCTCACCCTGAATCAGATCCGATCCCCCCTCAGGTAACTTCTCAAAATGTTGCTAATGATTTAGATAATTTGCTTATTGCTCTTCGAAAAGGGAAACGTGAGAAAGCCAAATACTCACTCCAAAAGATGGTTTCTTATACTAACTATACAAAAGAGTATCAACAAAAGAATATAACCTGAGAACTAGTACAGTTACCACCAGACATGAAGACAGTTGGTTGCAAATGGGTATATTCTATGAAGTATAAGGCAAATGGAACATAGAAAGATATAAAGCTAGACTAGTAGCCAAAGGTTATAGTCAATCATATGGTATTGATTATACAAAAACATTTGCACCAGTAGCAAAAATGAATACGATAAGGATTATTTTAAGTGTGGCAGTTAATTCTCGATGGGATTTATGGCAGCTAGATGTGAAGAATGCCTTCCTTCAAAGAGATCTCATGGAAGATATTTACATGGATCTACCTCCTAGATATCATCAAGAACAGAAAGGGAACACAGTATGCAAATTACAGAAGTCTATCTATGGGCTAAACAATCTCCAAGAGCATGGTTTCAGAAGTTCAGTGATGGCATTATTGGTCTGGGCTTCAAGCAATGTATTAGTGATCATACACTTTTCATCCACCAAGGTATGAAAACTATTATATTATTAGTGTATGTTGATGATATCATTATCACTGGGGATGATACAGAATGTATTGTTGATTTAAAGAAAAACTACATGTTCTATTTAACTTAAAAGATTAGGGCAGGCTTCACTACTTCTTGGGAATAGAGTTTGTAAAAAATAAGGATTGATTATTCCTAAGTCAAAGAAAATATATCTTGGACTCGTTGAAAGACACAAAAATGGAAGACTGTCGATTATGTTCTACCCCCATTGAAGTGACAAGAGAAGACAAAGAAGCCACATCTCATCCATATGAAGATATTGGTAGATATCAGCGATTAGTGGGCAAGCTTATCTACCTCACTATTACGAGACCAGACATCAACTTTGCAGTCAGCTATGTCAGTAGGTGGATGCATTATCCTTCTAAGCATCATATGAGTATGGTTTTTCATATCATTCGATATCTGAAATCGTCTATCTCTTACGGTTTATGGTATACTTCCCATTCATCTATGGATCTTGAGATTTACTCCGATGATGATTGGGCTGGCTCTAAGAGTGACATGAAGTCTACTTGAGGTTACATAGTATGTCTAGGAGGCAATGTGGTATCCTTGCAGAGTAAAAAACAATCTGTAGTAGCTAGGTCAAGTGCAGAGGCAGAATACCGGGTAATTGCACTAGGCATGTGTGAAGGAATATGGATTTTATCACTGTTAAATTTCTTACAGATAGTAAAGCAGCCTTACAGATAGCTTCTAATCCAATTTTTCATGAGAGAACCAAGCACATTGAAGTTGATTGTCATTTTATTAGAGAAAAGGTTTCACAGGGAATCTTTAACGTTCTTCATGTCTAAAGATCAACTAGCAGATATTCTTACCAAACCGGTTTCTACATATGGCTTAAAGAATACTCTCAGTAAGTTGGTATTTCAAGCCTTCAAGACCTAACTTAAGGACGTGTTGAAAGGAATGAACTATTTTATCTTGTAACAGCATTATTGTTTATGTGTGTTAGTAGGAGTCAGCATAGGTGAGTCGTGTTAGTAGGAGTCGGCATAGGTGAGTCATGTAGATCCAAATGGAGATCCATTTGGATCCCGTATGTAGTTAGTATTTAATGTGTTTTATCAGGGGCAGATTGGTCTTTCAAGTTAGAAGTATGTATAAAAGCTGCCCTAAGTGTAATTAGGTGTTAATCACGCTTTTTGAATAAGAAGCAAGGGAGCGGAACAAGTTGGAGGCCGAAACCCTAGAAGCATGTTTTCTTTATTTGATAGTGTATTTGGTAAAGGTATGTGATTAAATTCAACATATACTGGTTTTAAATTATGGTACTAAGGTAAGGAAAAGGCTCGAAACGAAGTTGGTATTATCATAAATAAAGATTTAAATGGTAGTGTAGTAGACATACAACGATATGGTGACCGAATCATTACGTTGAAATTAGTGTTAGGAGTAGAGGTTTTGAATATAGTTTGTGCTTACGCACCTCAAGTAGGACTACAAGATAGTATAAAAACAGCTTTTTGGAAAGAGTTAGATAAGGTGATTCAAAGGATTCTACATAGAGAGATGATTTGTTTAGGAGGAGACTTAAATGGACATGTCAGGAAAGAGGCATTAAGATATCAAGGTATTCATGGAAACTTTGGTTTTGGGGATATAAACGAGGAAGGTAGGGAGATTTTAAATTTTGCTATGGCATTTGATCTCTTTATAGTCAATACAATCTTCAAAAAACGAGATGAACATTTATTTACTTATAAGAGTGATTTATCACAAACACAAATTGATTATTTTATTTGTATAAAAAAAGATAGAGCGTGTTTAAAGAATGAATCCCCAAAAGAATGACATCCACGTCAATACAATCTATTTTTAGGATAGCTAGGGCTAGAGATAATAAAACTAAAGATCTTAATTATGTTAGATGCATCAAAGACAAGGATAAAAAAATTCTAGTGGCAAATGATGATATAAGAAATAAATGAAAAACTATTTTTATAAGCTTTTTAATGAAAATAAAGATGTTAGTAGAAAAGTATATAAACTACAATTTCTACCAACATATTCAAAAGAATGAAGTCAAAGAGGCTCTTAAACATATGAAGGGTGGTAAATCGGTAGAACCAGACAATATTCCTATAGAAGTTTAGAAAATATTAGGAGAAATATGAATCACTTGGCTCACAAGACTATTTAATGAAATATGGAGAAACCAAAAGATGCCCGAGGAATGGAAAGCGAGTACACTTATACCCATATATAAGTGTAACGAAGGCGATGCTTCAATATAATTGCGGAAAATTGATCAACGGATAGCTTCACAATGTAACAATAACGTAGCCTTAGAAAAGGCTATAACCGAGAGCAACAAGTACATACGAACAAGATATAACCTTTATTCACTAGCCACGAAAGGCTTAAATTTACAATGATTTACAATAGTATTTATAGAGAAAAGGAGTGAGAGAGAGTGAAAAGATAAGAGGAGGAAAGAGAGGGGGCTAGCTGCAGCCAGCCCCCAACGGCTAATGGCCCCCCTGGCCCTGGCCCTGGCCCTGATGGCCCAGTGGGCCAGGGCCTGCTCGACCGGGACAGAGGGGCCCATGCCCATTTTCCTAACACCCCCCTCAAACTGAGGGCTCCATGACTTGAAGTTTGACAATTAAAGATTGAAACCGAGGGGCAGGTAAGGACTTGGTGAACACATCTGTAAGTTGATATACTAATTTTACAAACTGTAGTGTCAGGTTGCCTTGTACGAACATAGTGACAGTCCATCTCTATATGCTTTGTGCGCTCATGAAAGGTATGGTTGTTGGCTATATACATAGCACTTTTGTTGTTACAGAACATTATTGGAGAAGCTTCCAGTTGTATGCCAAAGTCTTGAAGTAGTTGTCGCAGCCAAGTTACTTCTGTAGTAGTGTTGGTCATTGCACGATACTCTACTTCAGTGGACGAAAGAGACACCTTTTGTTGTTTCTTGCATCTCCATGAAATTAATGAGTGACCAAGGAATATGAAATATCCGGTAGTAGAGTGCATGTCATTCACATCACCACCCCAATCAGCATCAGTGTATGCAAACAACTGAAGTAACGAGGAGGAAGATAGAAATACTCCCTTAGTTGAGGTTTGTCGAATATAACAAACAATCCTCATAACGGCACTCATATGCACTGAGGTGGGTGCATGCTGAAACTGACTAATAATCATATCATCGACATAAAGAAAGCAAGACAATACCATTTTCAATTTTTCGAGTAAAAAGAGCAGAATCATGAGCAAGGAAAACCAAACCGACCGATATGTCTTTGTGAAACTAGCAAACCAGGGCTTGAGGTGCTTGTTTGAGATCATAAAAGACTTATGAAGACAACAAACCTTATTTGGTCGGACAAGTGTATCCGGGAGGAGGATGCATATAAACCTCTTCTTCTAACTCACCATTAAGGAAGGCATTTTTAACATTCATTTGTGTAAGTGGCCATTGTCGAGTGGTTGCAATGGCAAGAAGAGTTCAAATAGAGGTGATGCGTGCAACAAGGGCAAAAGTTTCTTCATAATCAATACCATACTCCTAAGTGAACCTTTTGCCAACTAGACGAGCTTTGTCTTGGCTCAATAGAACCATTAGAAAAGAGTCTTGATTTTATAAAAGGTCTAGAATCACGATTTGACCTTCTAGGAATAAGCATAGATCTCCTATTGTAATGTTGATCAAAGGGAATAATAGAATGTCTGGTAATCATAGGTTCATCAAGATCATTTTCTTCATGAATTACCTCTTCACCTAAAATATCATTCATGAATGAGTAGGAGTCATTAATAGAGCTATCATCATCCATGCTTTTAAAAACATATTCATTTTCAAAAAATCTAACATCTCGAGAGACATAAAGCTTTAACACCTATATCCCTTTTTGGTTATTTCATATCCTAGAAAGACACATTCTATGGCCCGAGATGATAATTTATCATCTTTGTCAGTATAAACAAAGCATTTACATCCGAAAACACACAATCTAGAATAATTATGAGAAACTTTAAAAAGTTTTTCTATAGGAAACATATTTTATAAAACCGAAGAGGGCATCCGATTAATTAAATAGACTGCAGTCATAATAGCTTCTGCCCAAAAATTTTTATGAACACCACTTGACAAAAGCAAAGTTCTTGTGGTTTCCAAAATATGTCTATGCTTTCGTTCGGAAACAACCATTTTGTTGAAGAGTCTTAGAACAAGAAGTTTGATGTATAATCCCAAACTTATTGAGATGGTTTTCAAAATCCTTTTATAAACTCTCTCCCTGAATCCGATCTAAAAATTTTGATTTCGGAATCAAATTGATTCTTTACAATGTTACGAAAAATAACAAAATTTTGAAAGACATCGGATTTTGCTTTTAAAATATATACCCATGTATACCTAGTAAAGTCATCTACAAAAATAACATAATAGAAAATAACTCCTTTAGACAAAATAGGTGACGGACCCCATACATCCGAATGAATTATTTCGAAGGGTCTTGTTGTAACATGTGTTTTGTTTGGAAATGAGAGATGTTGCATTTTACCAAGAACACAATCTTTGCAAGAAAAAGATTCCTTAAATTTCATTCCAAGAGGACATTGATACAATTTTTTAGCATTAAGATGTCCAAGTCTCTTGTGCCATAAAAGGGCATCATTAGTCAAAACATTAACATATCCTATACTATGCAAATAGTCCATAATGTAAAGTTCGCCCTTTCTATGACCACGCCCAATCACCTTCTTCGAGAGGCGGTCCTGTACAATACATCTAATGGATGAAAAAGTTATAACACAATTTTTATAGGAAATTTGGGATACGGAAAGTAAGTTCAAATTTAGTTTTGAAACAACACTAATTTTGGAAACTTCAAAATTATTGTTTTGCAAGTCACCAACTTTATCAACATTTAATTGTGTACCATCCACCGTATAAACACATGAAAGGGTTTTTTAACATATGATTTTAAGATATGTTCATTACATGTCATATGAAATGAAGCACCCGAATCAAGAATCCAAGAGATCATACCTTGAGTTTCTTTTGTTAAAGAGGAGCAAGCCACACCAACTGTTGCTTTTTCCTTTATTTGGGCTTCAAGTTGCTTCAATTTTTGTTCAAGTGCAACAATTGAAGATGAAGCATGTTCTTCTACTACGGCCACCTTCTTTTTCAATTTTGGGTAATTCGGCCTTATATGACCGACTTCTCTACAATGATGGCAAATGATGTCTTTTCTTCCTTCTTCACTTTTGAAATGAGGAGGTCGATAAGCCTTCATATTTGCTCCGGGTTTTGAAGCGGCCAAGGCGGTGTCTTTTTGAAGTCTTGCTTCATTCATTCTTGTTTCCGCCATTTGAAGATCGGTAAGAATCTCTTCTTTTATAGGAAAAAGGTTTTCTATGAATGAGCGATGATCTTACCCCTTCAAATTCTTCTCGGAGACTTCTTAGAAATTGATATACAAAATCCTCATTATCTTCACATTGTCTCTCACTAAGACATTATGTACATTTCTTTTTGTAACCATACAATTGATTCCAAACATTGGAAAATTCTCCAAAAAATTCGTTTACCCCTTTATCTCCTTGTTTAAGTGAGACCAATTTGTCTCTTAATGTCATCCTATGAGTCAATCGCTTTGAACATGGGATTTTTTTAAATATTCCCATGCTTCTTTAGCGTTGGTGAAATCGACCAAAGTGTACTTAGTGTGCTCATTTACATTATTCATTAGCACCCATAGGATTGTTCTATGGCCTCCTTCATATTCCTCTTTTTGTTCAAGTGTGCCATTAATAGAGGGTTCTACCTTCGAACCACTTATATAGCCCCATAATTTTTTAAAATACAAGTAGTTTTCCATAGATTGTGCCCATGTTTTATAGTTCGAAGATGTTAGACGAAAATTGAAACATCATTTATCATCCATATTTCAAGGAGAAAGAAACTAAAGAGATAAACTTACAAAATACGATCGACACGCTTCTCGAGGTGACGAACAATACTCCCACGATCGAAAAATGGCTCTGATACCATGTAATGAAGGCGATGCTTCAATATAATTGCGGAAGATTGATGAACGGATAGCTTCACAATGTAACAATCACGTAGCCTTAGAAAAAGTTATAACCGAGAGCAACAAGTGTATACGAACAAGATAACGAATACAAAATAAACTTAAATAAATAATCTTTATTCACTAGCCACGAAAGGCTTAAATTTACAATGATTTACAAGAGTATTTATAGAGAAAATGAGTGAGAGAGAGTCAAGAGATAAGAGGAGGAAAGAGAGGGGGGTTGGCCTGCAGCCAGCCCCCAACGGCTAGTAGCCCCCCTGGCCCTGATGGCCCAGTGGGCCAAGGCCTGCCCAGCCGGGCTAGAGGGGCCCAGGCCCATTTTCCTAACAATAAGAACAAGAGAGACATTCAAAATTGTGTGAATTATCGAGGTATAAGTTAATGAGCCATACTATGAAATTGTGGGAAAGAATTATCGAACGTAGGTTAAGACAAGTATCAAGTACAAGAGAGAACCAATTTGTATTCATACCAGGCAGATCTACTGTTGAAGCGATTCACCTTTTGAGACATACATTAACCTTATAAGAGACATGTACGATGGTGTAAAAACATGTGTGAGGACTCATGAAGGAATGACAGACTTCTTTGAAGTTAATATTGGGTTACATCAAGGAGCAACTTTATGTCCATCCTTATTTATAATGGTGATTAATGAGTTAACAAAACATATTCAAGATGACGTACCTTAGTGTATGTTATTTGCAAATGACATTGTGTTAGTGGATGAGTCTAAGGAAAAAGTTAATAGAAAATTGGAACTATGGAGAGAATCATTAGAAAGCAAAGGCCTCCGACTTAGTAGAACAAAGACATAATATATGGAATGTAAGTTTGATTATTTGGTTACTTTAGAGAACATAGAAATTAAAATTTACACACATTGCATCCCCCGAAAGGAAAGTTTTAAATATCTAGGGTCAATTTTTCATAGTGATGGAAGAATTGATAGAGATGTTACGCATAGAATTAATGTTGGTTGGTTAAAATGGAGAGGAGCATCATGTATTCTTTGTGATAAGAAGATACAATTAAAGTTAAAAGGTAAATATTATAGAGCAACAATTAGACCTGCCATGTTTTATGGTTATGAGTGTTGGGCAGTTAATCATCAACATGTACAAAAGATGCCTGTGACAGAAATGAAGATGTTGAGATGGATGAGTAGTCATACAAGAAAAGACCGTATACATATGAGGTTATTAGAAACAAATTAGGAGTGGCACCAATAGAGGATAAAAATGAAAGAATATCGTTTAAGATGGTTTGGACATATAGAAAGAAGATCAAAAGAAGAACTTGTAAGAAGGTGTGAAAAACTAAATTTGAAAAGTATTAAAAATGTAGAGGATGACCACAAAAGTGTTGGAAAGAAACAATAAAGAATGATCTAGCTTATTGTGAGTTAACTGCTAACATGGCACATGATAGGGCTCTCTGGAAACAAAGAATCCATGTAGCCGACCCCATCTAGTATGGGAAAAGGCTTAGTTGTTGTTGTTGTCGTACCTATAGATTATATTTCAATACTTACTTATGAGTTAGTGTTGTTAAGCTAATCTAAAGTGTAATTATGCTCCATCATGTTAACAAGCAAACTGTACCATTCACAATTTTTCAAGATGAGTTACCAAATTTTTATTTTTTAATATAAGCATACTGCTAAATCATCTTAAGCAAGCTTAACCACCCAGAGATCGATGAAGAGTATATTCATGCAAAGAAAGGAACTAGTACAACTGTCCCCAATATCAAGGGCAAAAGCATCATTAATGCATACTCTAGTCTGATTTTGGACAAAATCCCCATAACAAATTGCACAAAAAAAGTCAAGAAAATAGCTATTGAACCATATCAGCCAAGAAGTTTTCTCTTCACAGAAGAATTAGCTAACTAAAGCAAGTTCTGGTACATCTATCATGACAAGTCAGCAAAACTAATAACATCTTCCAAAAAACCTTAAAATTTACATGTATAGCAAGTTCTTGTACATCATAACATCATAACTTCTGGTACTGTTAGCCATTGTAGTCAAAATCGATGTTCTAAAAATCGCATTGTATCCAAATGGATCAAATTCTGATCCATTGGGAATTGGGTTATGTTAGTCACTAATTAGGGGTAGTTAAGTCTTTTAAGTTACATTAGTTATATAAGGTCTGGCTTTGTTTTAGATTAGGGTTAGAAGAGAAAAACGTGAGATGCACGCGGCGGCAGCCAAGGGCGCCGACCTGCTCCTCCTTCCTCCACTTGGTGTACTTGTCTTTGATTATCAATAAAATGATGCTTTCTGCTGTATAACTCCAACATGGTATCAGAGCCTATCGTGGCCATTTAGCATCAAAAAGAGAAGAAAACCAGAAAAGATGAAGATTCTAGGGTTGATTGCAAGACGATTAGAAACTGCATAGGGTTTTTTCCTTTGTTGGTACCTTATTCTAAAGACTGGACAGCAAGTGAAGAGCATGACACAGGGTGGTGCTGGCACTGTGAAGAACACGTTGGGCATTGGAGACAGCAAGTTCCTCCTCTTTCGTTCGTCTGAATTGGTATCTGATTGATGCATCTGAAAATCTTCATTTGGTATATTCTTCAGCATTATAATGAGTCTCGTTTGACTCTTTTTGATTAATCTCAGCTGCCAACATCATCAACATTTTTTTGTTGGTTTCTATTGATTGGTAAGAAGAGGATAAAGTAAGACAACTTTATCTCAAAAATCGACCATAGATTTGAAGATATATCCACATTAAGAAATCATCCCAAGTAAGGTTGCAGCGATTACATTCCACTATCTTCCTCAAGTGATATTAAAGTTTGGTTGATTCATATTTCTGTCTAATTATCTAAAGTTATGTTTTGTTGATAACTCCTGTTGAGATATCATTTTTTTGAGAAACTCATCAAGAAGTTCATAATCTATAAATATGGAAAGGGCAAAGATGGTAGATGGTAATAAACTTAATTCCTCACTAAAAGGCGAAGGGTTTCAAATCACAAATTTGAAATTAGATGGCAAGAATTATCTATAATGGGCCCGATCTATTGAATAGGCTATTATGGCGAGGGGCGATGGGATTATTTAACAAGTAACATACATCAACCCCTAATTTCATATACCTTATATTCTTGGTAGCGTAGAGAAAATGCACTAGTGAGTGCCTGGCTAATTCGATCCATGACACCCTCCATTGGCAGCACATTTATGTTCTTAAAAACTGCTAAGGATATCTGGTTGGCACTAAAGGAAGCTTATGCTCAAAGAAAAAATATTGCTAAGAAATATGATCTCATAGAAAAGATTCGAAAATACAGGCATGGAGGAAGGTCGGTCAGTGAGTATTATGCAGAACTGAGAGGTTTATGAGAAGAATTACAACTTTATTCTAAGACAAAATGTCAGAGTTGCACAAAAGGGTGGAATGAGGAGTTTGAAGAACGCAAAGTATTTGATCTCCTATGGAGCATCTCATCAGATTATGAGGCTGTAAAGAATAACATTCTAAGCAGGGAAGAGCTTCCATCCTTGAGTACAATATACTCCCTCCTTCGAAAAGAAGACAGAAAATATTTAGAGAAGGAAACCAAAATCAATTCAGATACCTCGGCATTTATAGAAAAAAATACGTATACTCCTCCCTTCTCCCGAGGAAGGGGAGGTCATGGCAGAGGCAGAGGAAGATCTGGACTTACATCTGAAGAAACGGATAAATTTACATGTTCTCATTGTGGAAAATCATGACATACTAAGGAAACATGCTGGGAATTAGTTGGAAAACCTAATTTCAGAACAGATCTAACAAAGCCTATTTCAGTAGTGATCAGAATGAAAAACACAAAACTGAAGACAGTGCAAACTCATTGACTGAAATGAAAAAGGAGATTGAGTTACTCAAGGCTCGTTTGAGTGATTCACACTCTCCATCTACGTCTTCCCACATTGACTCACAAGCAACTATAGCATATCTATTTTCATTCCTGACTCGGTAATACAAGTACGTCTTATTCAAGGATGTGGGTTATTGATTTTGGGGCTACAGATCACATGGTCAGACGAAGAGATTTCTTTGATAATTATGAGTTGACTCAGGCAAAAATTAACATTAGACTGACAAATGGTTCTCATACTCCAATAGTGGAAAAAGGGAGTATTATTACATCGTTCGGCACATTAAAAAATGTTTTATATGTTCCAAACATATCAGTCAATTTATTGTCTGTCTTTGCTATGACTCAAGATCTGAAATGTCTTATAATTTTTTATTCTACCGGATGTGTTTTTCAGGAACTGAGGACGGGGAGGATCTTTGGTCAGGGTAGTGTGAGAAAAGGTCTCTATTTTTGCGAGGACAATAAAAGAGCAGCCTCGTGGTGGAGTGAAGTAGTACAAAATAAAATCAAGGCAAAGAGGGCATGTTACAAATTACATTATGCTAAAAAAACTAGTGAAACTTTAGAAGCTTATAAGAAAGCAAAGAAGGAAGCAAAAAAGGCCGTTAGTGAAGCAAAAGCTAAGATTTGAGAGGACTTATATAAAAAAACTCAACTCAAAAGAGGGTGAAAGAGATATTTTTAGGATAGCTAGGGCTAGAGATAAGAAAACTAAAGATCTTAATTATGTTAGATGCATAAAAGACGAGGATGAAAAAATTCTAGTGGCAAATGATGATATAAGAAATAGATAGAAAAACTATTTTTATAATCTTTTTAATGAAAATAAAGATGTTAGTATTAGTTTAGGAGATTTAGCCAAGACAGAAAAGTATATAAACCACAATTTCTACCGACGTATTCAAAAGAATGAAGTCAAAGAGGCTCTTAAACATATGAAGAGTGGTAAATCGGTAGGACCAGATAATATTCCTATAGAAGTTTGGAAAATACTAGGAGAAATAGGAATCACTTGGCTCACAAGACTATTTAATGAAATATGGAAAAACCAAAAGATGCCCGAGGAATGGAGAGCAAGTACACTTATACCCGTATATAAGAACAAGGGAGACATTCAAAATTGTGCGAATTATCGAGGTATCAAGTTAATGAGTCATACTATGAAATTATGGGAAAGAATTATCGAACGTAGGTTAAGACAAGTATCAAGTACAACAGAGAACCAATTTGGATTTATGCCAGGTAGATCTACTATTGAAGCGATTCACCTTTTGAGACGTCTTATGGAACATTTTAGAGCAAAAAAGAAAGACCCTCACATGATATTTATTGATCTAGAAAAAGCTTATGATAGGGTACCGAGGGAGGTTCTTTGGAGAACTTTGGAAAAAAGAGGTATTCCATTGACATATATTAACCTTATAAGAGACATGTATGATGGTGCAAAAACATGTGTGAGGACTCATGAAGGAACGACAGACTTCTTTGAAGTTAATATTGGGTTACATCAAGGATCAACTTTAAGTCCATACTTATTTATAATGGTGATGGATGAGTTAACAAAACATATTCAAGATGAAGTACCTTGGTGTATGTTATTTGCAGATGACATTGTATTAGTGGAGGAGTCTAAGGAAAAAGTTAATAGAAAATTGGAACTATGGAGAGAAACATTAGAAAACAAAGGCCTCCGACTTAGTAGAACAAAGACAGAATATATGGAATGTAAGTTTGATCATTTGGCTACTTCAGAGGACATAGAAATTAAAATTGGCACACATTGCATTCCCCAAAAGGAAAGTTTTAAATACCTAGGGTCAATTTTTCAAAGTGATGGAAGAGTTGATGGAGATGTTACACATAGAATTAATGCTGGTTGGTTAAAATGGAGAGGAGCATCAGGTATTCTTTGTGATAAGAAGATACCATTAAAATTAAAAGGTAAATATTATAGAGCAGCAATTAGGCCTGCCATGTTTTATGGTTCTGAGTGTTGGGCAGTTAATCATCAACATGTACAAAATATGTCTGTGACAGAAATGAAGATGTTGAGATGGATGAGTGGTCATACAAGAAAAGACCGTATACGTAATGAAGTTATTAGAAACAAATTAGGAGTGGCACAAATAGAGGATAAAATGAGAGAACATCGTTTAAGATGGTTTGGACATATAGAAAGAAGATTAAAAGAAGAACCTGTAAGAAGGTTAGAAAAACTAAATTTGGAAAGTATTAAAACAGGTAGAGGACGACCACAAAAGTGTTGGAAAGAAACAATAAAGAATGATCTAGCTTATTGGGAGTTAACTGCTAACATGGCACACGATAGGGATCTATGGAAACAAAGAATCCATGTAGCCGACCCCGTCTAGTATGGGAAAAGGCTTAGTTGTTGTTGTTGTTGTAATAAAAGAGCAGCCTCACAATCAACAGTTATTATAGAGAAACAAAATGAGGATATATCTCGTTGGCACCAGAGACTAGAACATTTACCATTCTAAAAAATGAAGATGTTATTACCTGAGTTTAATGATTGTAATAATTTGAATTTGAACTGTGATACTTGCCAGAAGGCAAAACACCATCGTATTTCTTTTCCTTTAAATGAAGAAAAATCTTCCATTCCTTTTGAGATTGTTCATTCAAATATTTGGGGTCCCTGTTCCACTATTTATGTGCATGGATATAAGTACTTTGTCTCGTTTATTGATGATTGTACTAGATTCACTATAATATATCTCATGAAGACTAAAGATGAGGTGAAGAATATTCTCCTAATATACTGTCAATTTGTACATACTCAGTTTCAGGCTTAGTTATCAATAGCGCGCTATAGCATTTTAGTGGTCTTGAAAACGCTATAGCGGGTGACCTGCCAGAACCGCTATAGCGTCGTATAGCGATCCGCTATAACAATGATAGCGGACAAGTTGATTATTTTAGTTCAATAGTCATATTCTTTGTATGAATTATGGCACTTGGTTTTGTTTTTCTTGAAAAACGTTGGTCCTTTTCCAACGGTTACTTTGTTAATAGTATCTTTATTCATACACCATAGGTCGCTATTTGTTGTTTGGGGTAACTTTCTTCTCAGTAGATAAAGTACAAATATTCCTAGGAAAACATAATTTTCCATTTCTATTCTCTTGTTTTGGTACAAGAAGTCTTCGAACTGGATTGGGTTTGTTGTACTTCAGTTGTCGTTCACGGTCAATTTGTACCCAATGGGCCAGTGGTGCTCTTGAACTGAGGCATAGACTCGATTGATACCTCCCACACCATGAATGTTGATTGAATGCAGTGTGGAAGTGGCTATAGCCCCTTCCTTGAACGAGTCTTTGGTGAATTGGTCAAGATGTATCAGTTCTCTGCTAAGATGCTTGATCTATACAATACTTGGACTCTTTTCTTTAGGTACTTATAACATTAATTTTTTGTTCATATTTTCTTTAAAGTGTCTGACAAACTGTCAATTGCCTGAGTTCCCACCTTTAAAGTCCTTTAACAATATTTCCACCTTTAAATCCATGGCATACATAAACATGTATTTCAAAATGATATGTTCTTTGAAGAGGCTTAAACCCTGCTTCGCTGCTCTCTTTCAGTTTGTTATGGATGGAGGACTTCCATACGATATGATGGTTGCAAATGGCTGAATATATATTATACTTATAAGTGTTGTTTCAGTAGATTTATCTTTTGGAGTAGAAATTTCACAAGCTTTGAAACAACATAAGTTCTTAAATATAAGTACACTTAAAAACGTAGCTTCAACACTGCAGCATGGCCTATGATTTCTGATAACAGGCTGGATGGGTTCTCTTCAAAGCATGCAGCCTGCCAGAACTTCCTTGGATAAAGCAAATGAACTAAATACAGGAGAATGTGAACTTCAACATAGTTAAGACCAAGCCTATCATGCTTGATTAGTTGTTGCAGCTGATGTGTTATTATCTATTGATGACAATAATCTACTTAAGATCTTGATATTTTTTAGAAATTAGAGAACCCATTATATATATAATTTTTTAATCATAAATAAAAGTGTGCCACTAAATCCGCTATATCCTCGCTACTGTTATATCAGGGTCGACCGCTAACAACCCGCTAACCGCTATCGATAACATAGGATTCAGCGTACTATAAGAATTTTTCGCAGTGATAATGGAGGTGAGTTTATATCTCAATCACTTCACTCATATTTTCTAGATCATGGAATTTTACACCAGACCTCATGTGCTCATTCTCCTCAACAAAATGATGTTGAAAGGAAAAATCGACATATTCTAGAAGTAGCAAGGACTCTCTTAATTGGATGTAATGCACTAAAATGTTATTGGGGTGAAGTAGTATTGACTACAGTATTTCTTATAAATAATATGCCAAGCAGGATCCTCTATGGGAATACTCCATTTCATTTATTATGTCCTTCCCATAAACAATTTCATCTTCTTCCAAGAGTGTTTGGATGTACTTGCTTTGTTCATATTTATCATGGTTAAGAGATAAATTGGATGCAAGATCAATTAGATGTATCTTTCTGGGATACTCCTCTACTCAGAAGGGGTAAAGTGTTATAACCCCATTCGTAGAAAAGTATATGTTACAATGGATGTTACCTTTCATGAAGATACACCGTTTTATAATATTGAAGAAAGTGTTCCATTAGATATACAGTCTCCACCTGTGCGACCACTCCCACCAATCGAAATTCAGTCTGCACAGGAAGGGAAAGGCGAAGAGATGATACACTCTCATGAGCAGAAGTGGCAAGTATATTCTAGAGGTGACATAAAGACTTTTCTCCCACATCAGTCAACTACCCTTTATAATCCTCAGTCTGAACCAGATCTAACTCCAACTCAGGTAACCTCTCATCATTCAGACAAGGAATTGGGTGATTTACCTATTGCAATTGAAAAAGGGAAACGGAAAACTGCAAAATACTCGTTGGAAAAGATGGTATCATATTCTAATTATCCCAGAGAATATCAGTTGTTTGTGATGCATTCATATTCCAAGAACATTTGAAGAGGTCAAACAGTATCTAGAATGAAAAGCAATAATGGAAGAGGAAATTGTAGCCTTGGTCAGAAACAAGACATGGGAACTGACTGATCTACCTTCTGGAAGAAAAACAGTGGGATGCAAGTAGGTTTTTTTGGTAAAATATATAGCTGATGGAAATATAGAAAGATATAAAGCAAGGCTAGTAGCTAAAGGTTGCAGTCAATCATACGGCATAGATTATACAGAGACATTTGTTACAGTGGCAAAGATGAACGCCATCAGAATTATTTAAGTTTGACAGTAAATAAAAGATGGGGATTATGGCAGTTGGATGTTAAGAACGCCTTTCTTCAGGGAGATCTTATGAAAGATATTTATATAGATCTACCTGGGTATGTTCATCACCAAAATCAGGTCAAGGTATGTAAGTTAAAGAAATCAATTTATGACTTGAAACAATCCCCAAGAGCATGGTTCAAAAAATTCAGTGACGGTGTCATAAACCTGGGATTTAAGCAGTGTGTTAGTGACCATACATTGTTTATCAAACAAGATCAGAAAACTATTGTGTTATTGGTATATGTTGATGACATTATTATCACAGGTGATGATATTGAAGGCATAATCGATCTAAAGAAGAAACTAAACATACTATTTGACTTGAAAGATTTGGAAAGATTACATTACTTCCTAGGAATAGAAGTTATTCATAAAGATGATTGTTTATTCTTAAGTCAAAGGAAATACATTCTTGACTTACTAAAAGAAACAAAAATGAAAGATTATCGCATATGCTCTATTCCTATGGAGATACCCAAGAATAGTGGTAAAAACACTGAACCATATGAGGATGTGGGTAAATACCAGAGATTAGTGGAAAAGTTGATATATGTTACCATTACGAGACTTGACATCAGCTTTGATGTTGGATATGTGAGTAGGTGGATGCACTCCCCATCTAAACATCATATGAGTATAGTATTTCATATCATCAGGTACTTGAAATCCTCAATAACTTATGGCTTCTTATATACTCCGAATTCATCACTCGATATAAGGATCTATTCAGATGCGGATTGGGCAGGTTCAAGAACATATAGAAAATTAACATCAAGGTATGTAGTGTGTTTGGGAGGTAACATCATATCTTGGAAAAGTAAGAAACAATCTGTGGTGGCCAGGTCTAGTGCAGAGGCAGAATACCGTGCTATTGCCCTAGGCATGTGTGAGGGTCAATGGATTATATCACTTCTAGAAGAAATTGGACTTAGAGGAAATACTCCAATTACTTTCTTTACTAACGTAGAATTGCCCTCCAAATAGCTCAAAATCCTGTTTTCCATGAAAGAACCAAGCACATTGAAATAAATTGTCACTTTATCAAAGAAAAGATTTCCCAAGGCATCTTCAACCTGGTCCATGTACGTTCAGAAGGTCAATTAGCAGATATCTTCACTAAACCAGTTTCAGTCAATAGCCTTCAGAAAGCACTTGCTCAGTTGAGAATTACAAGTCTTCAGGATTCAACTTAAGGGGGCGTATTGGAAATCAAGTTGAATTCATCTTTATTATTCTTAATGTTTTAAGTTTAAGTTTAAAGTCTTTAGTTGTATTGTTGAAATCAAGTTGATTCTGACCCATTGGGAATTGGGTTATGTTAGTCACTAATTAGGGGTAGTTAAGTCTTTTAAGTTAGATTAGTTATATAAGGCCTGGCTTTGTTTTAGATTGGGGTTAGAGGAGAAAAACGTGAGATGCAGGGGGCGGCAGCCAAGGGCGCCGACCTGCTCCTCCTTCCTCCACTTGGTGTACTTGTCTTCGATTATCAATAAAATGATGTTTTCTGCTGCATAACTCCAACATATTGGACCTAAATCACTACGATCTATATATATTTATTGTACCAACCTATCACTGCATATCAGAACATGCTGCATTTTGTGTTTATCACATCGTATCATATGATAAATTGTACCATATTTGTTTATCCTTTTCATATTCTTTCCAGCAACAATAATTAATACCTGTGCTTTTTAAGAATGCAGGGATAGTCAATAAAACATTAGCTTTTCAGACTCCAAGGATTACTAAAGGCTGCAGGGCTAGTACAAAAGCAGGAGCATGGTATATAGACCTAGTCAGGCAGTCTGAATAAACATAGTATAAGCAATTGAGAGAAGATTCATGGCTTGAGAAGGAAAATCATTGGACTAAGGACTCAAGGCTATAGTCTGCAAAAAAACAATAACCCTGTAACAGTATAATACCTTGTCCGCAAACTGAAAAGAGCATGCTTGACAAGGTACAATACATGCTAGGACCACGGTACCTTGAGCCTACAGTGTGAAAAAGAAGGAACCCTGGAATTCTCTTCATTTATTTAATAAAATAAAATCATATCCTACCGTTCATATAGTACAGCAGGATATATGCATATTGGTACCCTCTATGATAGGGTCCGAATATGACATTTACAACATCGGTACCAATAGGCAGTGCCTAGTCAACCAAACCTGAAAATAATTGACGACGGGTGATGACTAATTGGTATAATCTGGTAAAGAAAAGCAAAAATGCATAAAAATAATGATGTGATACAATTACAGTGCAAAAGAAACTAAATAAACTTACAAATAATAAAATTACAGTGCAAAAGAAACTACATAAACTTACAAGTATGTATTCCAAATCAGCAGAACAGATCAAAACTGATAACTGAATACTAGTGAGAGAATATGAATGAGAAAAGAAGGTGAAGAAAGAGAAGTATGAAGGAGGAAGAGAGAAAAGCAGGGTGAATAAACAGAGGAAGAAGCAAAATAAGAATAGGGGGAGGGAAAGTGGAAGAGAAAGAGAGGACAGCAATGAAAGAAGATGAGGGGGGAAGAAGGGAAGTTGGCAAAACAGAAGAGCCAGAGAGAGAGAGGCTACCAGATTCTGATGGCAATAAGATATGATAGCATCTAGCAAATTTATATCCCCCCTTCTAGCTGCTGCCTTCTTCTCTGAAATGCACAGGATAGTGCATAAGACTGAGAAGATAAACAATGCCATATGAACTTCGGCATGACATATGGCCATGGAGACCACATATGGACATTGATACCCATTATTGAAACCAATACCTGGAACTTAGCCAACATCTAAAAAGGTGTGCCGACTTGATAAGGCACATAATCACCCATATGTGCAAATGTGTGCTAGCCAGTTCAAACCAGTGGAGAATGGCACCCTCAAGATGGTGCCAACCATCACCAAAGCATGGAAATATTGTAAGTATATTAAGAACAAAATCTGCATGCACACTCGTGCATGCTCTGTACAACACACGAACAGGCACAGGCTGATGCACTAATTATTATACTGTTAAAGCAACGGAAGTGAGGCCTATATACTTTGAACTCTCAAGCAACTGCATCTTTCCCTCTGTAGGTGCTCTGCCATATCAAATATGATTGTCAATGATAGCAAAGCAAAACAGGCATGCGGATGAATTGGTATAAGCTCAATACTCAGGAAGGTAATGAGAATAAATTGAAATGCTTAAACAAGTACAAGAAAAAAATGTCATTGCAACCCCAAAGAGACTTACATGAAGCCGTATGAGACCCATTAGGAATTGCCACATGAGGTGCCGTAGATAGGCCCAGCTTCTGCATGAGATCAGCCTGCTCCTGAAGTAGCTTATTGAAAATCATAATCTGGTTTTTCACCATAAGCCGGACATGGTATGCCTTAAAAAATTCTCTATTCTCCTCCTCAAGTTTTTGCCATACTGAAATCCAATTCGACATGACCCTTGGTGAGGATTAAAAGAACTGGTTCTAAATGATTGGAAAAGTGAAATCTTAATAATTTTTTCATTTTTCTAATAAGCCAATATCATTGTTCATCACCTTCCTCAGAACATGATGTGCACAATTCTACTTCAAAAAGTATGGATAACTCGGAAAACCAAGTGGTTTTTGTTTTTCGTTCATATTTAAATGGAAAACGTAAGGAACTAAGGCAAAATACTAGATAGCAAATTTCTTGTGGTCACATGTTGATGTTCAATGACATAGCTCCTCAAAGAGAAACACCTACTAGCATTGTCATCAAGAAATGGTTTATGGTTAAGGAAACCAATGGACAGCATGATAGTTATAAGGTTGGCAACATCATTTGATAGGAAGATTAATTTAGCATATGCCTTCAAGAATTCTTTTAAGATAGTAGCATTTTAAGACCTCGTTCACTATAGCCAATTTCAATGTGTCAAACTCTAGAAATAGAAAGGGGAGAATGCAGAACATTGGTCAAAGTCTGGCATAAGGTCACTACGAGACACTCTACTTCAATTTTGCAAAGAAATCACAAAAAACAGACACATGTTCCTAACTACTCATTCAACCAGTAATGATGGTAGCAAGGATGTGAGTCACAAAGCCATAGTTATCCATATTGATGTGTACCATATTGATATGGATCACATCAATGCAAAAATTGATACGATACAGTGGTTGTATGTCAAATAGAATAGCATCTGCATGTATTATGTGATATAGGGTGTACCAGTTGTTACAATCTGATCTTTATTGATAATACAAGAGGAAATTATAAGATCAGTTTTTCTGATAGTCTTCATGACTTCCTGGGCACATGCCTCCAGGTATTCTCTTTTTCTCTCAAAATAGAAAAACTGTTTTAGGGTAACTTGACATAATTCAACTTAACACTTGATTCATCACTTTTTCTCTTATGAAGTGGCAATCGATCTCAATATGTTTTATTCGTTCATGATAAATAAGATTGGATGCAATTTGTATTGTTGCTTTACTTATACAATATAAGGGAATAGGACATGTTGTCTTCATACCCAACTCTTTCATAAGAGATTAACTATAGCCCCTCACACATTCCTTTAAGCGATTGCTCTATATCTAGCTTTTGTACTAGATCCGGCTACAACCGCCTATTTTTTGTTATCTAGAGATATGGCACAGTTTACATGTGAATACACTTCAATATCAAGGTGCCCTTATTGGTATAAGGAATACAAAGTCCAAGAGTAGTTTTAAGATACTACAACAACAACAACAACTAAGCCTTTTCCCATACTAGACGGGGTCGGCTACATCGATTCTTTGTTTCCACATATCCCTATCGTGTGTCATGTTAGCAGTTAACTCACAATAAGCTAGATCATTCTTTATTGTTTCTTTCCAACACTTTTATGGTTGTCCTCTACCTCTTTTAATACTTTCCAAATTTAGTTTTTCAACAAGTCAACATGCACTTCACAACCTTGGGAATCGAAATCCCCACTCGCATGCATCAAGAGCGCATTAACGCTAAGCTAAGAGCATGCATGAACCGGCTAACCATTCTCACTGCATAGCAATGTTTAGATGGGTAATAGTTAGACAAATCAATTTCCCGACCAATCTTTGGTACCGGCCCACAACTTGATATTGTTCTTCATCACAAAGATGTAGTTTATGATTTACTTTCATTGGAATGTCACTCTTCTTGCAATCAGTTATATTTTTATCCAGTAGTAAATTCATAGTGGATTTCCTTTGAGGCAAGAATACACCCTTGCTTGAATACAAAACTTCATTACTCAAAAGATAGTCTAGTTTTCCAAGTCTTTTAGGTCAAAGAGTTTATGTAACTTTGCCTTAAGTCTAGTAATTTATGTAAGAATCTCCTGTAACAATAATATCATCCACATCCACATAGACAATCAAAATAGTTTTTTTTCTCTTCTTAATGAACAAAGTATGATCATTGAGACTTCTATGATATCTCAAACTAATGACACTCAAATCAGACTCTAGGTGATTGTTTGAGACCATAAATCGCTTTATGTAATTTGCACACCTTACCCTTCAGTTCTTTAGTATTGAATCCATAAGAAAGTTTCATATAAACTTCTTCATTAAGAATTCCCTGTAGAAAAGCATGTTTTTCGTCCAACTGCCACATATCCCAACTTTTGTGTGCCGCAAGACTCATAATAACTCTGATAGCCACAGGAGCAAAAGTCTCAATATAGTCAACTCCATATAAGTGATTGTAACCTTTAGCTACCAACCTTGCCTTTTACCTTTCAAGACTTCCATTAATTTTAAACTTGACTGTATAAACCCATTTGCAACACACTGGTTTTATGCCTAGAGGCAAATCAACAATAGTAAGTATTATTCTTTTTAAGGGCATCTAATTCACTTTGCATAGCCTCCTTCCACTAAGGAACTCGCTTTGCTTCCTCCGCATTTCTAGGGACAAGTGTAGTTCGTTAGGAGACATATTAAGAAATGGGATAGTAGTAGAAGTATAGGAGACATATTAAGAAATGGGATAGAGTGCACGTTCTTTTATCTTTCCGAATAGCAATAGGAAGATCAAAGCCAGAGTCTCTAGAAGATAGCTTATATGAATCGGAGGAGTCTCTAATCATAATATCTTGAGCATGATGCATCACCATTTTTCTTTCTCCAAAAATATAGGTCTTGATTTCCTTAGGAACATCACCAATTTTGTCATTCTCATCGAGATCATATTCAATTTTGATGGGGCTTATTGGGAAGACCATTGTAGGTAGAACATCAATAGGTTTAACTATAGAACGCACATATTAGATTCAAAAAAGATAACATCCAAGGACACGTAAAACCTCCTGTGTAATGTGTACTGGATCGTAGCATTTATATTCCTTTTGGGAAATAGAATGTCCGATAAATATATACTTGGAATAGACATGAACATAACAGGTATATGTGTGGACACAAGGTGGAATATGAAACAACTTGGAATCAGGAATAATAATCTTTCATGGAGACTTACCATGAAGTACATTGTTTGGCATTCGAATAGACATGAACATAATAGGTACATGTGTGGACACAAGGTGGAATATGAAACAACTTGGAATCAGGAATAATAATCTTTCATGGAGACTTATCATGAAGTACATTGTTTGGCATTCTATTAATAAGATAAATCGATGTCAATATTGCTTCACTCCAAAATACTTAAGAGCATTACATCTTAAGTCCAATGATTAGGGTACAAGCTACTTCAAGAATGTGTTTATTCTTTCTTTCTCCTACACCATTTTTCTAAGGGGTATTTGGACACGACGTTTGATGCATAATCTCATGTTTACAAAGGTATTATTATAGCCTACCTTGTTAATGTAATAGGGTGCACGGGTCCTTAGGGCCCGTGCCATGATGGGAAGAAGGGTCAGGGCCACACTGGCCCTGGCCACAGTCGTTGGGGGCCCCAACGGCTACTAGCCGTTGGGAGCACCCCCAACGGCTGTCGGCCCTCCTCTTGCTTCATTTTGCTCTCCTTTTCTCTCCATTCTAAACTAATGTAAACCCTATAAATATGTGATGATTCCATTAATAAAAGTATGCAGTCTAGCACTGCTTTTTGACTTGTTTTGTATATGCTTCCGCTCTTGTTGATTACTCTTGAAGATCGGCATTCGTGATTGAATGTCATTTGACTCTTGGCGACTTGGTAATCTTGATTCGTGCAACATCAACCTTCGTTCATTGACAAATATTTATATGGTATCAGAACCTCGGATTGAAGAAATCGAGTGCATTGTTTCCCGAATTTCTTTCATAAGAAAGTGCAAATATAGAACAAATATTTGAAATATTTGCATCAAGTTTGCACTTTCTCATGAACTACATACCCAATTCTATAGATCTAGTCTACAACAACAACAACTAATTCCCATACTAGACGGGGTCGGCTACATGGATTCTTTGTTTCCACAGATCCCTATCGTGTGCCATGTTAGCAGTTAACTCCCAATAAGCTAGATCATAAAAAATTGTTGATGAAGAATTCACGTAGTCGACTCCCACTTAGTATGGTGTCGGAAAGAAAGGCTTAGTTGTGGTTTTGGCTGGTTTGTGCGAACGGCGAGATGTAGACCGGAGAAATCAAGATGAAATATTTCCAGGCGATAGATAATTTTTTCCATTAAGTTTAACATTCGTAACTTAAAAAGATTCCAATTTATCACCTAAATGTCCTTCAAAATTTGAATGTATAATTTCCACGGGTTTACTTGTGTTTGTCATCTTCGTAGTCTCTAGAATTTGTTTGGCCACAAGAGGGCTGATGAGAAAGTTGCTTCGTCGCGTCCTTCACCGAACCCAACAACGTTTGCAGCCCTTTTTAGTTTCAATGGGCTGCGACTTCTAATCTCCTAACACATCTAGCAGGTAGCAGACTTCTGATTATAACAAGCTGTGATTTTTTATCCCTAATACGCCTGGCAGCAACACATATGATCCCTAATACGCCTGGCAGCAACACATCGCTTTGCTGCAACTTACTTCAGAGTGCTTTACATATTGATTTTCTACAGCAAGACCACAAAAGTGGCTTTGATACCATGTTACAATCTTATCTTTATTGATAATACAAGAAATTACAATATCAGTTTTTCTGATATTCACGACTTCCTGGGGCACATGGTATTCTCTTTTTCTCTCAAAATGAAAAAACTGTTTTAGGGTTTCTTAATCACAGCTTATATAAGAGTGTTTTAACTTGAAAGACTAATCTACCCTTACACTAAAAACATAATTAACAAGTTACACTAAAGGGCAAATAATAGGATCAAAGATGAAGGAACTGATCCACAACTACTTCTCAACACCAGTCGTATCAATGTATCAGCCAAATCACACCATACGGCTCATATAGGGTCTGCAAACCCTTCTATCAGGCCATATCAAGCATATTGGTGTATCGTGTATCCATGGTACTGCAAGACACGATTGATACTAGGTCTATGGACCCAAAATGTAATTCTAATCAAAAGTTTGTTTAGCTTTAGGAAAAAAATGTGATATAGCCGATACCCTGGATATATATATAGCCAATACCCTGCAAACCCTTCTACAATTTATCGAATTTAGGATCATAATTGTACACTATGCTTCTCATTAGAAGCTAAGAATGCATGGTGCAAGATTAGTTTTCAAAGAAAGTGATTGAGACCATAAAGAAGGACGCTGGTATATAATGGATACAAATATCACTTTTTAGTGCATATAATGTTAAGTGTAATGACGCTTTATTATGACATAAGATTAGGACATCTCATCATGCAAAAACTTTGTAACTATCCATTGTTTAAAGTTAGCATACATTAAAACTTCTTTTCTAAAGACTGTTCTTGGAAAAGTGCAACATGATTCATTGTTGGAAATACCTTTCTTACTAAAAAGCATTTAAACTTATATAGCAATGAATATTAGAAAAGTAGCAAAGAGATGCCAAGTGAATCTAAAGGTAGTGCATGAAAACAAAATGAGTTGTTGCAACTATAAAAGGGCAAAACTTGGGAGAAAAAGAGACGGTAACAAAAGAAAAGACAAAGCCTTGGAGGACTTATAAAAAAAGAAAAAGTTAATACAAAAGCAGGGGAAATATATTCTTAAGATAACTAAGGCTGGGGAAGGGCTTCACCAATAATTGATCCACATTATGCTATGTGACAGCACATTTGAAGAAACTGAAGAGGTTCTTAAACTGATGAAATGTAACAAGTTTATGAGGTCAAAGAGAATTTAAAGGAAGTGAAAAGGCTCTTGGCCTTATGAAATCTAACAACCATATGAAGCCAAATGATAATCCTATATAAGTTTTAAATTTATTGAGGGCATCATATGGATAGAAAGTTATTTAATGTCATATTAAGGAATATGAAGAGGTCAATAGATTAGAGAGACTGAGAGAGTATATAAATAACCACATCAAAAAAGAAATGACATCCAAAATTGTGTGAAATTATAGGTGGCATACCGAGTGAAGCCATACAATAAAACTATGAGCACAAGTTATTTAAAGAAACTTGAAAAAGCATCTACTACAAAATCGGCTCTCAAACTCATGTTAGGGAGATTTAATATTGAAGTCATCCACTTAAGATGTAAAATGAAGTACTTTAGTGACAAAAGAACTCTCCAGAGGTGTTTATTGATTTGGAGAAGGCAATACCAAGAGATATTCTTAGGATGATGGTAAAGAAAAGAGTACCAGTACCACTTGTGTACATCAGCTTTATAACAAATAAATACAACAGAACAATGACCCTGACACTGGTCATACCAGAATAACATAAGGTATCGGTTAATATACGTGTTAGAGAAGAATTAGCAATCACACTAGTGCAAGTTAGTCCTATTTACAAGAGGACTTCAAAAGATTTGCTTTCAGTTTCAACTACCAAAAGTAGTTCTTAACTTGATTTAATGAAATTGGATATAAAACCAAGCTAAATATCGACTACAGTTCCAGACAACCAAACACAAAAGGCCCTTTGTAGTTTGCACCAAAAATGAGGACACGTCCAATAAATTAAAAAACATGCCAATAAAATAATTATACAACAGCACTGCATTAATATTTCCATCGTAAAAAAGAAGTTTCAAATAGTACCAAGGTCTGTGAAACCAGGCTCGATTTTTGCCTGAAGCAAGAGAGTATCAATGACTTCTTTCCTATTCATGTAAAGTTGCAAACACCTTTCGATAAGATTTTGCACCTGCATGAATGGAAGGACAAAAAGGCAGACGTTACAGGCACAGCTCGATCAAGCTAAACATACTTAACATACCTGCTAACCAAAATACATCTTAGGGATACACAAACATCTTAGCCTAGAGGTGGTCAAAGATAAACAGATATCCTGAACACAAAAAGAATAGCGTGCGTGCATTTAAAAATCAAGTGGTGAAATACAAACTAGTACAAAGTATTGCAATGGTGTGTCCAGGTTTTATAGAATGAGTAGGCATGTTACATATGCAATGAGACTATGTTATAGCCTTATAGGTACTTGGATGTTATGATATGATAAGGTGCTGGATCCAAGGAGAAAGCACAAATAGAATTGGTGCCTGCTTGATCAACATGTCCAGATTTATAACTCTCCGATTACTGGGATTGAAAAATGAAGAGTGGGGTTTTATCATATCTCTCGCGTCTTGTCCAATTCACTTGAACACCAACCTCTTCCTCCGTCCGTCCCTCCCTCCCTTGTGTGGTGCACATTTTAGATCCATAAAACCGCAATTATTGTGGATCAGATATGTGAATGTGTTGCTAGCAGAGTCTTGTTTCATTTTTTGTTTGCTTACATTTTTGCTATTTTGTGGCATCATTACGAGCTCTTGATGATTTTTATCTGGTTTGTTTTGCAGCTTCCTTGGAATTATTAGATCCTGCTTTGGTATATGGTCTTCCCCTTGCTTTCTAATGATTGATTGATTATTGTATTCTCAATAGATACTTCTTACAACAACAACAACAACTAAGCTTTTTCCCATACTAGACGGGGTCGACTACATGGATTCTTTGTTTCCACATAGCTCTATCATGTACCATGTTAACAGTTAACTCACAATAAGCTAGATCATTCTTCATTGTTTCTTTCCAAGACTTTTGTGGTCGTCCTCTACCTCTTTTCATACTTTCCAAATTTACTTTTTCGTACCTTCTTACTTCTGATCTTCTTTCTATATGTCCAAACCATCTTAAACGATATTCTCTCATTTTATCATCTATTGGTGTCACTCCTAACTTGTTTCTAATAACCTCATTATGTATACGGTCTTTTCTTGTATGACCACTCATCCATCTCAACATCTTAATTTCTGTCACAGACATCTTTTATACATGTTGATGGTTAACTGCCTAACACTTAGAACCATAAAACATGGCAGGTCTAATTGCTACTCTATAATATTTACCTATTAACTTTAATGGTATCTCCTTATCACAAAGAATACCTCATGCTCCTCTCCATTTTAGCCAACCAGCATTAATTCTATGCGTAACATATCCATTAATTCTTCCATCACTCTGAAAAATTGACCCTAGGTATTTAAAACTTTCCTTTTCGGGGATGCAATGTGTGCCAATTTTAATTTATATGTCCTCTGAAGTAACCAAATGATCAAACTTACATTCCATATATTATGTCTTTGTTCTACTAAGTCGGAGGCCTTTGCTTTCTAATGATTCTCTCCATAGTTCCAATTTTCTATTAACTTTTTCCTTAGACTCATCCACTAATACAAAGTCGTTTGCAAATAACGTACACCAAGGCACTTTATCTTTAATATGTTTTGTTAACTCATCAATCACCATTATAAATAAGTATGGACTTAAAGTTGATCCTTGATATAACCTAATATTAACTTCAAAGAAGTCTGTCATTCATTCATGAGTCCTCACACATGTTTTTGTACCATCGTACATGTCTCTTATAAGGTTAATGTATGTCAATGGGATACCTCTTTTTTCCAAGGTTCTCCAAAGAACCTCTCTCGGTACCCTATCATAAGCTTTTTCTAGATCAATAAATATCATGTGAAGGTTTTTCTTTTTTGCTCTAAAATGTTTCATAAGATGTCTCAAAAGGTGAATCGCTTTAACAGTAGATCTGCCTGGTATGAATCCAAATTGGTTCTCTGTTGTACTTAATACTTGTTTGAACCAACGTTCGATAATTCTTTCCCACAATTTCATCGTATGGCTCATTAACTTGATACCTCGATAATTCGCACAATTTTGAATGTCTCCCTTGTTCTTATATATGGGTATAAGTGTACTCGCTCTCCATTCCTCGGGCATCTTTTGGTTTCTCCATATTTCATTAAATAGTCTTGTGAGCCAAGTGATTCCTATTTCTCTTAGTATTTTTCAAATAAATGTTCATCTCGTTTTTTGAAGATTGTATTGACTATAAAGAGATCAAATGTCATAGCAAAATTTAAAATCTCCCTACCTTCCTCATTTATATCCCCAAAACCAAAGTTTTCATGAATACCTTTATATCCTAATACCTCTTTACCGACATGTCCATTTAAGTCTCCTCCTAAACAAATCATCTCCCTTTGTAGAATCCTTTGAATCACCTAACTCTTCCCAAAAAGTTGTCTTTATACTATCTTTTAGGCCTACTTGGAGTGCGTAAGCACAAACTATATTTAAAACCTCTACTCCTAACACTAATTTGAATGTCATGATTCGGTCACCATATCATTGTATGTCTACTACACTATCCTTTAAATCTTTATTTATGATGACAACAACTATGTTTCTAGCCTTTTCCTTACCTGAGTACCATCATTTAAAACTTGTATCATCTATCTCCTTTGCTTTTTCTCCAACCCAATTTGTCTCTTGTAAACATAGAATATGAATCTTTCTCTGAATCATAGTATCTACCACCTCCATTAGCTTACCGGATAATGTTCCGATATTCCAAGAACAAATACGAATCTTATTATCTAGGACTAGCTTCCTTACCCCCCGCATCCGTTCATATTGAAAATGCAGAGACCCTCTCTGTAAATTATTCACTACATTCGAGCGACGATGTAGCGGAACTAACTTCTTTACCCATACCCGTCCATGATGTGAGAACTCTGCAATTGATTCACTACATCTGGGTGAAAATATAGTGGCCCTTGCTTACTTATCACTGCATTCGGGATTTGCACGCTAGGCGAGGACGCTCCAAAGTAATCCTCATAATTTGTGTAATACATGGTATAAAAATCCAACAAAGTTTTACGCTGGTTGTCAGAAGCCTAACACAACCCTCCTCCTTTATCCAGGCTTGGGACAGGCAATGCAAGGGTGATCCCTTACATGGGCGGAGAAATATTTATCTCTCGCAAATGTTTGTACTTTTGCTGCATCAATCTTTGTTGAGTTGTTATGAAGGATTCTCTCACCATGTTCTCGGGATCTTCTCTTACAACTGAGGAGATTTGCATGCAGAAGGTGTTGAATTGTTTTCTTAGACCAATTTGAGGATTAGTTCATTGGCGTATCTCTCTTGGTATCTGATATGGCTGATGGGCAGCCTTGCAAGCTGAGGATTATTTTTCCCTTTTTTCTATGATTACACAAAACAGTTTAGTGTAGATATTACATAGCTGGTCTTTGATTAAGTTTTGATAATTTTATTCGCTTTGCATTATTTTAATGTAATGAAATTAAAACTTTTTTAATAATTGATAAAGTAACTAATTTCAATTTAAAAAACATTATACACATGTGAGTGTCAGTGTGTGTATGTATGTGTGTACCCTACTTGTATCCTTGCACCCAAGGTTTTGTGAAATTGCCATCTCTTGCATCCGCACCTACACTCGTATCTGAGTGACATAGAATATGTACAATCCAACTGCGTATGCATAACGCCACCAAGAAGGAACTTAGTTTTTCTCCTGATATTACCAATCAAATGACAGTATACATTCTTGAACAACGAAAGAATAGTGTCAGAAGGCAATACAACTAACTGCGTACCAACTGTATGTCTTGACGTGAAACCCTTCTACCTTCAGCAGCAGAGACTTTACCAGAATCCATAATTGAGCTAGGTTGTATATAAGTTCTTGCACAAGCAGGCTGACCCTGCCTAGTCACATGAGGTGGCACCTCAAAGGCATGCCCCTCAGGGTGAGGATTTCCTTGAGATGCAACGTGATAATAATACTGATTTGTATAGCTGGGTGTTTCTTGGTGCAAAGGGCTTGGAGAAGGAGGCAGTACATGACCAGGGAACTACAGAACAGTATACATATCACGAATTTGAATTTAAAATGATATACTAAACAAACATTATAATAGTAACTCCATATGTCATCTACATCTATATCAAAAGATGTATATATAACACTTTGAATCACAAGTTGAAAAAGGCAGTCAGTGTTAGCATACACCAGCTAGACCATAGCCACAAAATAGAATTGGTTTAACAAACTAGAATGTAGAAGAAATTTTTCTGATAATGCCTAAAAGGCAACTCCCGTGTTGAGGGAAAAAATCATCTACAACCTGTTAGACGCAATCACAGCAAGCATATAAAAAGCTTACTTCACATAACTCTACACTACATACAGTAGGGGAACGACATGACTTCCCCTGATCTAATAGTGCAAGAATAGACTAATGTTCTATATTCAACGTATGACTGGGTGCCACTACTTGAGATGGGAATTGAGGAGATGGCTAAGGGTTGGCCCACAGACTGTTGGTCGGGAGCTTGACACCCAGGTGTACATTTAATATTAGCCTGCCCAGCAGTCCAAACTTCAGCTTGCCTATCAAAAGATAAAGAGGATAGGGAATGGCATCAAGCAATTCATATTTGCAAATGCTATTGAGGAGAAAATTATGTTAATATCATACTTCATGGAATTAATTAAGGACGCAGTCGCACAAAGAAGATGTGGACTGTCATTAAAAACAAGAATTTGGCAGCTTTTCCAAATATTTCAAATTCACAATCACCCAGTGCTTCCCCAACAAATTCCTCCAAGGAAGAAGCATGATCACATCAGGAAACATGAAAGGAGAGATTTAAAAATAATATTCTCGAAATAATAGGATCCACAATCTTAAACAACAGCAATTATCAAAGTACTAAAAGACGTGACACCAATTGTGCTTTGAGTTGGGAAGCCAAAGATAATTCGATTTCTGACCATTAGGCAAATTATAGTACAGTGACGCACCTCTGACAATATTGTTAAAGATGATATAACCTGTAATTTTTAGTCTACCTGGCACTGTTGCAGCGTCGCCACTCACACTTTTAATTCACAAATGGCAATTTCATCAGAGAAGCATTTTCCAAAATATCAGCTGCTTTTTCAGAATATTTTTCCTGGTTTCAGCAACATTAGTCATTTTCTGACTTGCATGACAATATCAGCCAAGTAGACAAGGTAGGATTCCCAACATGAAGTATTTAGCCAAGTTGATACATTGATTTCATGAATCTCTAACAACTCATGTAATGGTTACGAGATAATTCATGGGCCTAGTCTTGCTTGGCCGCATTTTATCCCTCCATGGAAAGCATTTCACCTGATGCTTCAGATCCTTGATCAGATAGACAGTGAAAACGATGATTTCACACATCACATGTTGCATGGTAGACAATTCATAGGCCTAGTACATCAACCACCTTGTGTCTCTTGTTGCACCAGATACATAAAGAACACAACAACATGCTCTAGATCCTTGATCTGACAGAAAGTGGACAGGATGCCTTCAGATTTTTGTGTTCTCGCTAGTGGGATCATGGTGTTCTCTACGTTAATATGGAACCTTGTGGTGCTAACTAGATACAGGTTTGGCTTGGTATTATGAGGATACACCACATGAAGTACATTCCTAAAGAATCTAGCCATCTGCAGCTACCACTCAAACTTGGAAGGTAATGAAACATAATATGCATTGTCATGATTATGTGGAGACTCTGAACTATAGAAGAAAGAAATGAAAGGATGACCCCATATAAGTTATGGGTGTAACTGTGCACGCCCCACCACCCCATAGACAAAGTTTTTCTGCTGGTGTTAATGTTATCATCTTAGGCTGCCTAAAACTTGCAACATGAATGTTTCGCTCACCCACAATCTCCAATTAGTAAAGAAGAACTCTCTGTCTTGTCAAATAATCTTTGTGTCAATACAGGGTTGAGGGAATCCAAGAAAGATTTCCATGTGTTACAGTATTAAAAGAGGTAGAGGACTACCACAAAAGTGTTGGAAAGAAACAATAAAGAATGATCTAGCTTATTGTGAGTTAACTGCTAACATGGCACACGATAGGGATCTGTGGAAACAAAGAATCCATGTAGCCGACCCCGTCTAGTATGGGAAAAGGCTTAGTTGTTGTTGTTGTTGTTGTTGTTGTTATTGTTGTTGTACAGTATTTCCCCTGATCCACCTACCATTCATCCCTTTGCACTTTATCCGTCATCCGCCGCTTTGACCTAAAACTGACCGCAGGTCATGGGAATCACGTAGACCACATTATCAAGAATTAGAAGTTGGATTGCACTATAATCACATGTTTGTGAGTCATACAGCGTAAACCTTAGAGATGTTTGAAAATTAACAGCAGAAGAGAGGAAAGACATTAACCAATTGTCACAAAAGCATGGAAGAGCATTATACAACCGTAGACCACGGACCAGAATTATTAAGAATATTAAGGCTTTGTTTGGGAGACTGAAACAGAAAAGCAACCTTTCCAGACATTTTGGAAGAATTTGAGAAACAGTGGGTAGGGATGCTGGTAAAGCACCACTCTTTCATCAGTTGTGTAAAGCGCGCTGTGCACTCAAATCCTTGTTTTGGCATCGCCGTTATATCAAGTACTTTCTTCCCAAAACAAGGATCTGGGCCGCAGCAGTGGTCACGCGCTGCTCAGGCAATGGTACTCCATGACCATCGCCAGTCACCACTTCCCAAATAACAGAAGGCTCTCCTAAAAGTTTCTCAAAACAGCATAGCCCATTAAGCAAGACGAAACGACGAATCATTGAGGTCACCAATTCCAATTCCAATTCTAATTAAACATCACGAATAGAATATGATCATAAGAAACATTTAGCGAGAAATGAACCAACGCCAAAATTAAATGAAACAGCCACTGGGAAGAAAAGAACAACAAACTTAATTGTTCCACTGAGCAAGCAAAGTGAAACCCGCCAAAGTCCCGCACCGGTAGGTTCGCAAATCATTCCGTGAGGATCAAAAACCGAAGCGGATCAAACAGAAAGAAAGCAAAACAATTAAGGAGAAACCTGGTGGAGGTCAGTTGGGGAGCACCCTTGATCCTTCATAAACAACAGAGAGATGGTAACTGTGCCGGGCAGCGTGAAACCGAAGCGCAGAGAGAGAGAGTACAGAGAATCCTTAGCCTTGACAACAATCTCTCCAGTGAATCGTGTTCGATTGTCCAGACCAACTCAAGAAACCATCTACTCCTTTCCTCTTTCAAAACCTTTACTTTGCTTTTTACTTACTTTTATTCGTCTATATATATACTTATTCGTTTATGGAGAGAGAGAGAATGAGAGCTGCGGACACCTTCCCATCCTAGACATTACTTCGTCCGGTTCATCGGACCGTGATCAAAGCATTTGTGTCGAGTGTGTATTAAATGAACAACCTCGAATCGTGTATTAATATTAATGGGCAACTTGATTTATGTCGACTCGATTCATGTTGAATCCTGTATTAATGTTAATTGGCAACTTGATATGTAAAGTCAGGTATTTGATCTCTCTCTTTCTATATATACATATATATGTATATATGTGTGTATATATATATATATATATTCTTTGTTGAGATACTGATGTGGAGTGAAGGTTCTCTATGTGGCATGCACGGGTTTGTATGAATAACAGCATTGTACGGTGAATGTGTGGAGAGGAGGGTCTCAACTCCGTTTCACCGGCAATTCCAGGCACATCAGTCGTGCACAGGCTAAGGTTTTGCAGTACTTATTGTATTAATGCTTGCAGTCAGGATTTAGAGAGTTGTCTTTTCCTCGATTTTTTTTAAATTCTGATTTGCATCCTTGTATTGGCCAAGAGCAGGCCTCAGCCTTTGAGGGATCGTTCATGTACAGCAGCTGCTGTCGCTGACCCTCTTACTGAATTACACCAGATCTGTCCCATCTTGATCTTGATGAACCAGCTGAAGCCTTGAATGATGCTTTGGAGATTCTTCTTGGTGCACCCACAGATCTCCGTTATCGGTAGATCCACACGAGCTATACCAGCAAGGAGAAGGGTTGCTTAATGTTTGAAGAAATTTATTACAAATTTAGATTATAGAGAGAGAGAAATTGATGGTTTAAAACCATCAATTTTAATTTCAATTTAATTATTTAATTATGTTCATAAAAGGTGAAACTAGAACTGAACCTGGTGGTATATGGTTTGGTTTTACCTGTTTCGATTATAATCATGTCCTGCTTCGATTTGGCTTTCGTTGAACCATCGAGCCAGTTTGAAACCGGTCAGGTCTTGTTAAACAGTCTTACATTAATTAAACCAGAAAAAGAAAAAAATTGTATATGTTGCTTTTCGTAATGAAAAGCTGAATATTAAATAAAATTAATATCGCCTATTTAATAGTAAAATATAGTAATAATTCAACTATTAAATAAAAGAAATGGGAAAATATTTTATTAAAGAAATTTTACTACCAACAAGTGACCTTCGACCAACAATGCTTGATGGTCCGCTTGTATGGAGTTAATTGTTGTGTGATGCAGTCTGTGAGGAATGAATTAGCTCACCTGGCCGACGACTTGACTCACCCAATCGTGGTGAGATTGATACCTGGGGTGTGCATACCTGGCTTTGGTCTCTCCGTTGTAACCAAACAAATAATAAATTTATATTAAGATGCATTAAAAATTAGAATAATTTGCATAATACAAAAGATTATAAATCAAGAAAGCAAGATTCGACCCATGTTACCCAAACTATGGAGTAGGGGTGTTCATCCGGTTTGGTTTGGTTTGGTTCAGTTCTAGCCTCAACCTCGAGCCAAACCGTTAGTTTCGGTTCTCAACTTTTAGATAACTAGATCTAATCGTGCTATGGTCAAAACCAAACCAAACCAATGCTGATTCCAGTTTGTTCAGTTCTGAACCACAGTCCTACTGATTTAAAGATTTTGATAAATAAAATGTCTTATGACATGAGATTATTTGGATCTACGGTCCATATTTTATGTGTATGAGGTTATAAAACTCATATATATATATATAACCCAAATAAGTAAAATTATAAATATATGTGAATATATATATATATATATATAATGGTTCGGTTTAGTTTGATTCTCATGGTTCAGTTCCAATACACGAATCAAACTGCCAAAATATTTTGCAACTAGAAACGAAACGAAACTAACTGACAAAGAATTAGAACCGGTTGGGTTCAGTTCTGGCGGTTCGATGAACACCCGGTCCCTGCTATGGAGTTTGATCACAATTCGTATTTTGCTTCTCCGACAGTATATTGGGTGGGAAATTTCTTCTTGAAGAGTGTCAGAATCATATGCTTTTGTGACCAACATGCCCCATTTATTTCTTCTTTATTCTTTTTCTCTAAAAGGCCGTTCTCCATCAAATTACCTGTTTTCTTTTCGGGTAGAACTCGAATTACCTGCTTTTAATAGTGCATAAACTACATTTGTCACTTTTGCAAAGACACCCCACCTTATTACTGCTAATGCACAAGAAGGGCCCAGCTTTTGCTTGACTTTGGGAAAATGGTTCATATGGCCATTGGTCACATTTAGGTAGACATGGCCGGTTCTGTTTTTTTGGGAACCAGGAACTGAAACCACCGGTTCTAGTTTGGAGTTGAGTCTAAACCACTTAAAACCGTCCAAATTCATAAAAAATAAAAAATTTATTTAGAACCGCCAGTTCTAGGTGGAACCAAATCCAGAGTGGGTGGTCGCTAGTTCCGGTTCCAATCTCAATTTATTCAGTTTCAAACCGGTCATGCTAGGAATTCGCACGCCTCTCAGATGTAATCTCTCTATTGAGCTATAGCTCCTTATTGAACCCAAAAGAAAAGGAATTTCTGTTTGTCGCTGACTACAATTATCACCTAAATGGATCTGTGTCAAAGAAAAGGAGAGATCTTTTTGTCAATGGGGGATAAGCTTGCATTGACAATGGTTTTATATATATATATATATATAGAGAGAGAGAGAGAGAGAGAGAGATTGGTATATGTGCACACACGACTTTCCTATCAATACTAAAATATATTCATATTTTTATCATTTAATCAGTATGATCAACAACGAAGGTTTGAATTTTAAAAACAAACGTGTCATTGTGCTTTCGTATTTACATTTAATGCGCGTGATAAATATTTATTAAATTGAAATATCCATCATTAGTCATGGCAATTGAATGCACGAATGAGTGCTTACATGAACTATCCTCTCTCTTTCACTTTATATATATATAATAACAAAATTTTGATGTGTTAGACGGACAATCATTCGTATAAAAGAAGGTACCTGGTCACCCCTCTTTTTATATATATACTCTTTCTCTCTCTCTCTCTCTCTCTCTCTCTCTATATATATATATATATATACTACAAACTTTTGAAGTGTTATGATGGGCGATGATCCACATATAAAAGGGAACCTGGTCCTGTATGTGGCGAGGCCCACAGCGTTTTATACAAAGGTGGCAAACCCCACAGGCTGTCCAATTTCAGCAGTTTCAAGACAGACTAAAACGGCAGACGTCAATATTCTACAAACAGGACGTCCTGATACGTGTATATGGAATATATATGTGCAGCATGTATATGTATATATACACTAAGTATATATTTTTCATGTATGTATATATCATATAAATAAAAATGCATATATTCACACACATAATAACTCCTAATTTAATATAGAATATCCTATAATAGATTTTATGTTTTATATAGAAATACGATGTGAACTAGTTTTTCTTTTAAAAAAATAGTTTTTTTTAGGTTGAAGTAGGGTAACAGGCGGAATAAAGGTGTGTAGTATGGGGTAAAAACCCGCCCCATCCCGCTCCGCTCCGTTTCCGTCCATAATTAAGTGGGAAGGAGAGCGCTTTATTCAAAAGGAAAATCTATAGCAACTCTTTATACTAAACTTTTTCATAAACCAATGTGCCCATAGATTCCCTGTGTGAGCCACATCTAAGTTGGTACCTACTTGGCAATGGTCCCCATTGGGATTCGTGTAATAGATTCGGATCTCCATCAAAGCTATGTGTGTTGGACAAATTCAAACTCAAAAAGGTTTTTTTCGGTTCTCATAAAACGAGAGACAAAAAAATTTGATCGGGAAAGATCTCTTCTTCTTATTATAATATTATGATTTGATCATGATAATGAGTTTACGAATTCAAAAAGGAGGTAATACTTTCTTTTATTTGTTTTCTTTTATAATTTGTTTTATTTTTAGATTGACCTAACTTTCTAGAATCAATTAGAGGAAGGATGAGGACCGGGTTTGTAGGGTAGGGATCTCCTATCCCCATCCTGATCCCCTCGGGGATTTTCTTGCTCTCTCCATCCCTGTTTTCACTCCCCAAATCCATCCCATTCGGGATGGATCCCTGTGGAGAGTGGGAGATCCCCTCTCCGTGAACATCCCTAATTGCCTCTCCTTAGTTGATGAAAGTTTACTTTCTGCTCATAGCCTAATTTAACATATATGCTAGCTTAGAATAAGGCAACATAGAACCTCAACATATTATCTAAAGCTTTGGGGGAGCCAATAACAATGACACATCAAAGAGAAGGTGCATTCATTGCACATTTATCCTCCACAAACAGCCAAGAATTGCATGCTTATTAAAGCTTAATAAGTATTATATTGTTTTGATCAACCCACTTTGGTCTTGTTAACTTTTGCAATCGAGTCAAGTTTTACTTCACATGACACTTCCTTATAAGTTTTTGAATTTTATGTGCATTTTGGTGTGTGAGGGGGAGTCTTACACCCTGCTTGAGATTTTCATACCATACGGCTCCCTATTCAATTGTTTTGAAGGAATTTGATCTTTTTCCTCATTCGAGGATTTTCTCCCTTCTTTTACTCCACTCTAAAGAGTAAATAGGACGAATTCAATGATGTTTCATGTTTCAATTGAATACTTTTTATTTTTTATTATGATCAAGATTATTTCTTTTACCAAACCGTAATAATATGTTTTAATTTAAATGTATTTTACATAAATTATGTTTCATTTCATATATAAACATGAGCTCCAACCTTTGTTTGAGTATCCATTTTTTCTCAAAAAGTCCCGTGGAGACATAGAGACAAGGGTGTTTTTGGTCCCATTGTAGGGATGGGACAAGGTTCTGAAACGGGGATACAGCGGGAACTTTGATTCCCATCCCCGTCCCCGTCCCGTCCCGTCCCATTCCATGAAATCCCTAGATGCAACAATTAGAAAAAAAAAAAGAACACAAAGAAAAGTAATGTGTTCTGTTATAATTTTCAGGACTAACACTTCTTATGACATGACATCATTTCTTGGCATCCAAGATTATCGATTTATAACTTGGTATTAATACAATTTTCTCTACCATTTCTCTTCTTTTTGAAACCCTACAAGAAAATGAGCACACATGCATGCGTGCACATGCACGCACACACACATGTATATATATATATATACATTGGGTAAATTGCCAACAAGAAAAGCATATTTTTCCTCAAACAACTATTTGCATCATAAGCAAAATGTATATATTAAACCATGGTAACTTAGGTAGTTTTTTGTCCTCATTTATGCTAATCAACCTGACTCCATTTGTTCCTCCATGTTCTAATCTTTTGCTGTAATCTAGACATAAAAATAACTTTTAACTAATCTGAGAAGTAAACTTAATTCCAGCATAAACCCGTCGGGTTTGATGTTTTTTTATATTTCAAAAAAAAGTTTTTTGTTCAGTTTTAGGTCATTTAGGACTAGAACCGGAACCAAAATGGGTGGTTCTAAACCATAACCCCAACCAGTACCGATGACCTGGTCCCTGATGCATGGTTCCAGGCCATGTCAAGAAACATTTATAAAAAGCGAAGTCGTTTGCAAGACCTAACCAAGTGTCCCGAATGGGTCACCTCGTTCCCTTTCATGGTTAAAGGAAATGGATTTTGATTCACAGGATCGGATTTGGTCCCATTGAAATCGGCACACAATCGGCATTCGGGAATACCAGATATGGTTTATACCTAGCCTCATTGAGTCCAACTCAAAACTGGTCTGTCGTCGCGGCAATTAGACTTTCTCACATTGCTCTCTTTGTGTAACAATTATTCTCAATTGAAAGTTGCAAGATCACATTTCTCGTGCTTTTGCTCGTAACATCGTGAACAGTGGCACAAAGACTTGTACAATATGTTCATAATTCATAATTGCTAAACATACACCCCATTTTACTAAATATACATTTTTTTAAATACCAAAACCACTAGTATAATTTCTCTCTCTTCCTGCGCCTTTTTCACGTTAACAGCACCACCAGCGACATCTTTCCAACCTTCAATCAACCGCTAACGGCTTCCATTCTCCTATTCACAGCTTTTCTATTCTCATTGATCTTCAATCCATTCATTCACCTAATTTTCAATCACTTTTGATCTATTTTCAATTTCCGTGTGACCACTCAACTCATCAATATAAGCACTCCGTCGATATAACAAAAAAAATGCAATAGAACCATAAGAAAAATCAAATTTTGAAAGGATTTGAGAGTGGATAATCCAAGCAAGGTGGATGCTAGTGGTCATGAAAAAGTCATGCAAAACACACGTTCTGTTCACTACTTATTTATATTCACTCATGACGGTCGCTATTTGAAGAGCGTTAAGTGACATGTACGTCTTTATCAAAAAAATGATGTGATGATCGATGATAAGACATGCCTAAGGGATGGTTGGTTTAGAGAACAGACGCATCCACATCGCGTCGGTGCATCTTAGTCGCCAAAAGAGAGAAAGAGTGTGAAGGATATTTAAAAAGAATGGAGTGTATGTTTAGAGAAAAGGAGTACGAGTGTGTGAATAGTAATCCATGTAACACACACTCCCCGCTTGCACGTAGCAGGCGATGAGGAGTCTCGGATTTCAAACACCCCCTTATGCTTTGAAACATCAAAGTTCAATGAGATAGGGTGCATTGACGCATTCCCCATGAAACAACAGAGCTTGGTCTTTCTGATAAAATGCAATCTCTCACCTCCATATATCTTCCGATTCTACAACTATTGGATGCCTGATACAACCATTGATATTTAGCACCATCTAAGGGATCACCCTTGCATTGTCGGTCCCAAGCCCAGATAAAGGAGGAGGGTTGTGTTAGGATTTTGACAGCCGTAAAACTTTATCGGATTTTTATACCATAGATTACACAAATTATGAGCATTGCTTAAAGGTTTTTCCGCCTAGCGACGCGTTGCAAAGGGTGATCCCCGTCCGAATGTAATGAATAATTTACAGAGAGGGTCTCCACATTTTCAATATGGATGGATGTAGGAGATAAGGAAGCTAGTCTTCGATAATAAGATTCATATTGGTTATTCGAATATCGAAACATTATCCAGTAAGCTAATGGAGGTGGTAGATACTATGATTCGGAGAAAGATTCACATTTTATGTTTACAAGAGACAAAGTGGGTTGGAGAAAAAGTAAAGGAGATAAAGGATACTGATTTTAAATTATGGTACTCATGTAAGGAAAAGGCTCGAAACAGAGTTGCTATTATCATAAATAATGATTTAAATGATAGTGTAGTAGGCATACAACAATACGGTGATCGAATCATGACATTGAAATTAGTGTTAGGAGCATAAGTTTTAAATATAGTTTGTGCTTATGTACCCTAAGTACGACTAGAAGATAGTATAAAGACAACTTTTTGGGAAGAGTTAGATAAGGTGATTCAAAGGATTCTATAAAGGGAGATGATTTGTTTAGGAGGAGACTTAAATGAACATGTCGGTAAAGAGGCATTAAGATGTCAAGGTATTCATGAAAACTTTGGTTTTGGGGATATAAATAACGAAGGTAGGGAGATTTTTAATTTTGCTATGGCATTTGATCTTTTTATATTGCCGATCCCATCTAGTATGGGAAAAGACTTAGTTGTTGTTGTTGTATTTGATCTCTTTATAGTCAATACAATCTTCAAAAAACGAGATGAACATTTATTTACTTATAAGAGTGGCTTATCACAAACACGAATTGATTACTTTATTTGTAAAAAATAAGATAGAGCGTGATATAAAGATTACAAAGTAATTCCAAAAGAAAGCTTAACAAACCAACATCGACTTTTAGTTATGGATTTACAAATAAAAAAATAGATAAAAAAGAAAATAGTACATCGAGCTATTCCGACTAAATGGTAGAACATCAAAAGCGAGAAAGAAGATATATTTAAAGAGAAAGTCCTTGAAGGAGATGTTTGGAATTATGTTGGTACACCTTGTGATACGTGGAATAATATGGCTATACATATTAGAAAAGTGATGAAAGATGTGTTAGGTGAATCCAAGGGAGGTGTACCGACACAAAAATAAGCTTGGTGTTGGAGTTAAGTAGTACATAATAAAATCAAGGCAAAGAGGGCATATTACAAATTACATTATGCTAAGAAAACTAGTGAAACTTTATAAGCTTACTTATAAGAAAGCAAAGAAGGAAGTGTAAAAGGCCATCAGTTAAGGAAAAACTAAAATTTAGGAGGATTTATATAAAAAATTCAACTCAAAAGAGGATGAAAGAGATATTTTTAAAATAGTTAGGGTTAGAGATAAGAGAACTAAAGATCTTAATTATGTTACATGCATCAAAGACGAGAATGAAAAAATTCTAGTGGCAAATGATGATATAAGAAATAGATGAAAAAACTATTTTTATAAGTTTTTTAATAAAAATAAAATGTTAGTATTAGCTTAGGAGAGTTAGCCAAATCATAAAAGTATATAAACTACAATTTCTACCGAAGTATTCAAAAGAATTACGTCAAAGAGGGTCTTAAACATATGAAGGGTGGTAAATCGGTAGGACCAGACAATATTCATATAAAATTTTAGAAAATACTAGGAGAAATAGGAATCACTTTGCTCACAAGAATATTTAATGAAATATAGAGAAACCAAAAGATGTTTGAAGAATGAAGAGCGAGTACACTTATACCTATATATAAGAACAAATGAGACATTCAGAATTGTGTGAATTATCAAGGTATCAAGTTGATGAGTCATACTATGAAATTGTGAGAAAGAATTATCAAACGTAGGTTAAGACAAGTATTAAGAATAACACAGAACCAATTTGGATTCATATTAGGCAGATCTACTATTGAAGCGATTCACCTTTTAAGACGTCTTATGAAACATTTTAGAGAAAAAAAAAACTTTTTCAAATGATATTTATTGATATAGAAAAAGCTTATTATAGGGTATCGAAGGAGGTCCTTTGGAGAACCTTGGAAAAAATAATTATCTCATTGACATACATTAACTTTATAAGAGACATGTATGATTGTGTAAAAACATGTGTGAGGACTCGTGATGGAATGAAGGACTTCTTTTAAGTTAGTATTGGGTTATATCAAGGATCAACTTTAAGTCCATACTTATTTATAATGGCGATTGATGAGTTAACAAAACATATTTAAGATGAAGTACCTTGACATACATTAACTTTATAAGAGACATGTATGATTGTGTAAAAACATGTGTGAGGACTCATGATGGAATGAAAGACTTCTTTGAAGTTAGTATTGGGTTATATCAATGATCAACTTTAAGTCCATACTTATTTATAATGGTGATTGATGAGTTAACAAAACATATTTAAGATGAAGTGCCTTGGTGTACGTTATTTGCAAATGACTTTGTATTAGTGGATGAGTCTAAGGAAAAAGTGAATAGAAAATTGGAACTATGGAGAGAATCATTAGAAAGCAAAGGCCTCCGACTTAGTAGAACAAAGACAAAATATATGGAATGTAAGTTTGATCATTTGGTTACTTCAGAGGACATATAAATTAAAATTGACACACATTGCATCCCCGAAAAGGAAAGTTTTAAATACCTAGGGTCAATTTTTTAGAGTGATGGAAGAATTAATGGAGATGTTACGCATAGAATTAATGCTGGTTGGTTAAATGGAGAGGAGCATGAGGTATTCTTTGTGATAAGGAGATACCATTAAAGTTAATAGGTAAATATTATAGAGCAGCAGTTAGGCCTACCATGTTTTATGGGTATGAGTGTTGGGCAGTTAATCATGACCATGTACAAAAGATGTCTCTGAAGAAAATTAAGATGTTGAGATGGATGAGTGGTCATATAATAAAAGACCATATACATAATGAGGTTATTATAAACAAATTAGGAGTGACACCAATAGAGGATAAAGTGAGAGAATATAGTTTAAGATGGTTTGGACATATATAAAGAAGATCAGAAGAAGAACATATAAGAAGGTATGAAAAAATAAATTTGAAAGTATTAAAAGATGTAGAGGACGACCACAAAAGTGTTAGAAAATAAACAATATAGAACGATCAAGCTTATTGTGAGTTAACTGCTAACATGGTACATGGTAGAGCTCTATGAAAACAAAGAATCCATGTAGCCAACACTATCTAGTATGAGAAAAGGCTTAGTTGTTGTATAGTGTATGTGACACCGCTCATGGGTAAAAGTGGTTATGGATGTAGTAACATTGTAGCGGTTGTTTTTCCTCTTCGAAGGGCTCAAGTAAAGGTGGACGTGTGGAAGTTGCGTCATTGTTGTAATTATTATATATGTGACATGAAGCTAATGACATGTGCAAATTCAAACTTATAGCTAGTTACTGGAGGGGGGAAATAGCATGACAATGATCTAACTTGGCATCTTATGAAGTCCATTTATTAAATTGATAAACATCATTAACTAAAACACAAACGTATAATCGTATACAAAGATAGTAGTGTGAGTTGTATCAAGAAAAGTTCAACATTTGACTTGCCATTTGCTTTATTGATATATCATGATTAAAATTATGAAAAATATATAAAGATACATATATGCACATGATAACACCTTCATTTACAAGTCTTCATCTATACCTCATTGATCGAATATAGAGGTCGACAATAAGCACTGATAAGATTACTAAAACAATCAGGAAAATGAATAACAGATTAGCATACCAACAATATCTATAAGTCTTAGATAGATACATCACAACTTTTAAACATGATTTTTTTTAACCAATGTATATACCTGGAGATTGGGTGTTCTTAAGAGAATAAGAAGCAGTATCAAACACAATGACCTGGCGCAGATTAGGGCGTGAGGGAGAGGGGGTGGAGGGGAGTCACAACGAGAGAGAGAGGATTTGGGATGGGGATCAGAAAGAGAGAGAGAGAGATAGAGCACACGAGGCAGAACGCCATTTCTCAATGCACGGATAAAAGCATACTTGCATCGAGTCGAGCAGAACGATGGTGGGATTCAGGCCCGTGCAGCAAACACTCCTTGCTTTACTTCTACATTTTGCTTGCTTCACAACTCTACATTCGCAGGAGCGGAATGGTAAAACAATACTCGTTCATCATGAAATTAAACAACACCATTGCCAAAGCTCATGGAAGTGTATTTGTATTGGATAGAGTAGGAGAACGCACTCGCAAAGAAAATTATCTTCACATGAAGTTAATGACCAAGAGTAAGGTCTATGCTTATATATCTCAAGACAACAAGTCAGCCTTTTCTAAAATTATATGAGGTCAGTTTTATGGATTCTTTGTATGATTTACTATCACAAGATTGACCATGAGGATGCCAAGGACTACTGCTACTACATGTCTCTTGATGGATCATCACTCATCCCCCACTAATAAAGGGTGTTGCACTCATGTATTCCAAAATAAAAGAGTACCACTATTAACACAGTAATTTTGTGTTTGTGAGATTGAAATTATCAACGAACTTTTTTAGGTTAAACTGGGTGGAACCACTGTCGAACTGATATCAGATAAATAACTACGCAACTAAATAAAATATTTATGTATAAATATGTATATTTATAGAAAGGTAGAAACATTATATTATAATATATTCAAAAGAATCTCAATCATCCCACTCAAAAAGGTGAATGATTTATGTCAAAAAGCAACTTTTTATTTTTGATTAGAAAATTGAACCATTCAACCTTTAAAATGGCTGACTGAGATTTACACTAACCTGCTAGCACATAAGTTGCTTGCTAGCACATAGGTTGCTATCTTGTATGCATTATATACATGTATTATGTATATAATTTTCTTACCTGTACGCTGTATTGAAAATGTTATAGTATAAAAACAAGCAATCGAATTTCTACAAAGACAAACAATTTAAAAAATCAGGGAAGTAAACAATTAAAAGGAACACAATATTAAGTATATAACAACATATTTTTTTTAAAAGAAGACAGTCTGGTTTCGCTGTCCAACCAGCTGGGTTGCCCACCTTTTTTCTTTTCTTTAACACAGTTTATACTCATGGCTGGTTCCCAGTTTAACCGGTCCGAACAGGCGAGTATACTCTAACCAAGTATCTTCTAAATTCATTATTTTATACATCGTATTAATATATATATATATATATATATATATATTCCAGATCTCAATAGATATACTCTACGGGTTTGCAATTTGAGTTTTGAAACTCACGAACCATCATTTACTAATCGTGTATTTGGGTCCGGTTTCAGTTCCATTTTTTCGGTGCGGTTCTAAAACCGATGGAATCGTGACCGAGCCGGCCAGCGTCCTGGTTACGGTTCTGATACGGTTTGGCCGGTTCCTAGTCGCGGGAATTGTCCCGCTACAAAACCTCCGCTTTGAAATGAAGTTCTTCTTCCTTCAGTCGGTTGTTTGTTTTTTCTTACCGTACCGCCGGCGACGTCGATCTGCGTTATAGGTGTAGGGTTTCTGCCTGGCCGGGCGCTCCCGGAGTCAGTTTCTTCACGATCCGGACATCCATCAGAAGCTACCTCACGCCGATCTAGGGTTAGGACGCATCTAGGGTTTTCTTTTGCCGGAAACGCAAATGATGTACAGTGACCAACAGCTGCAGCAGCATCCGCCGCCTCCTCCACCTTCTCATCTTCCTGGTGTGGATTTCCACCGAGGAATGCCGATGCGGCCTCCGCCACCGCTCCCGCCGCAACCACCGCCGGGCGGTCCTGGGCCTCTCCACTCCGATTACATGCACGGCGGCGCTCCGCCTTCTTACGATGGTTGGTGCTTTTGATCATCTATTTCGGTTGTTTTCTTGTTATCCTCTCTTTAGCCGGTAGAGGGGTTATAGGGTTTAAGGCCTCGCCTTCATTGGTTCGTGACGGCAAAAGGGTCCCATATTTTCTTTGATTATTGAAACTTATGGCGTGCTCGAATTCAAGAAAGGTTTCTCTAGGACTTGTTTGACGCTCGATTTGGGTCGCTGAAAACTTGGGAAAACTTAGGTTAGCTGCGCGACGGGCCTCTTCAATATGGAGTTTTGATGTTCCTGGTTACTGTTTTCGACGCGATAATGTTGCATTTTTGCCTATGTAAGAACTATTTTACCCTTAACGTTGAATCTGGCTAAAAATACGGTCAATGTTGCTGAAAATGCTCTTGACGTTACCACTGAATTTGGGGTTTTGGATTGATGCCCAATATGATGTATCCGGCAACCACAGCAGAGGCTCCAGCAATGAGCTTACCGGGGGTGCTGAATTTGGTGCCCGTGACAATGTGGCTGCAACTCGGAGACTAGGAGAGAACCCTCGATAATCTGCAGCCAAAGGAAACGTCCCAGAAGGTTCCTAGGAGTTCGCAGTTTAAATGAAGGCGTGGAAAAGTTTAGCGTAGTGCAGTTGCTGGCGGTTTTGAACTTGAACAACATTATCAGTAAAATAGCTTGCGGGTCGATTAAGTGCACCTTATCCTCATTTTCATGTAGCGGTGATTCATCAGTGCTCTGTTTGAACAGTAGTTGCAGTAGAACTGGAAATCGTTGTCCTGCTTTGTTATTTTGATTTGGATTGCTTTACCTAAGTTGGTTCTGTATGCAAATTGCTTTGGGCATAATTACATTTAGTTATTCTGCATGATTTCAATAAAATTGAGAGGAAAAGAGTGGGTTTCTGTGAAGGAACCAGCTTTCCTTTGACGTTCTCTTGAGGTGGCAGCTGCATGAAGGTAGGAATGGTAAATGAACCATGGCACTCGTAGTTAGGCTCCGTTTCATTCATCCTTGGCTTGTTGCTGTTAGGTTCGCTGAACCATCCAAGCTGAACATGAAACCATCCAGCTGAAATTGAACACAGTACATGGTTTGTGCAAGTTCGCTAAATGACAATTTTTTTATTGTTTACCTACCCATCCATCCAAGGCCATTGTGTTATGGTACTTAAAGCAAATGAAAGATAAAATTTTCTTTTAACATTTTCCAATGGAAGACTTTATGTGACCCTTCGACCGCGAACACATGGCCTAGCGCCACCCCCTTTTACAAAAAACTCTCTTTGAGGGAAGAGCCTCTAACATACCAGTGAAGCGCGTTGGGGCCGCACACCCCTTTCTGCTATCGATAAAGCCCTTGCCTTATGACTTTGCACTTAATGTGTCTTTATTGTCATTACTCTTAAACTTTTGAAAACACTTAGCATCCGGAGGAGAGACCCAACTCACATTTCCTATTGGAGGCCGTCTCAACTACTTATTCCGCTGCACACTTGTGAAATCTACTAAGGTTGATCCGGTCCGAGGGCCGGGTGGCAGTCATGTTTCGAGCTCAGTGTACTCTTCCGACAATCAAGGCGTGACATTTAGGCAAATAATTAGGGCATCAAAGGACATCGCTGTCAACCTGTTCACCTTCATCCAAAAAGGACGGCGACTGGTCATGAACATGTTTGAATAGGTATCTAGTGGTTAGCTTGGCTTGTTTTAAAAAAAACGAGATTGAGCTATGAACAAAGTCTGGTTGGTCCTCTTGTCTTGATTAGCTCTCTGCATTTGTCCTGATTTTCACATTCACCTTCATTTTTATACTGTTGTATGTAATAGGTGAAACTGTTGGTCCAAGATGAGACCTTCAAAAAGGGAAAATGTAATCCAAGAATAAAGGAAAACAACAACTATTTCGGAGCACAAGTGTTGAACTCATTATGGCCCAGCTCGATATCTCCACTATGTACATACCATGCTTCCCATTGACCAATTCACCATTCCAGTGACTAGTGCAGGATTCTGTTTTGCTGCAAATGACCAGCTCTTGTTGTTGATGTCAGTATATATGTATGTATTTATCCTTGTCTCTTTGTATGTGGGATTGAAGCAAACTAATATTGGTTTGGTGACTTGAGTCCAGCCAACTACCTTTTTTATGTGGTTCTTAAGCTTGTGCTATATACCCTGAATCATGCAGTGCACTTTAGTGTTGCGTCATGTTTTTGAAACTACATACTTTGCATTGTTGATGTAATAAGAGTAAGATGTCAGCTAGATACATATTATGTGTCTAATGCATTGGAGTTCTTTGCATTCTGTTCAGAATGAATTATTATTGTTGGTATTGGTCCTGATGCTTTTTATTTAAATTTGCTTTTGTAATTTACATCGGTCAGCACATGGGGATGGGTTTGCTGCAAAAAGGATCAGGAAGCTTGTCCATCGGCGATCTGTTGACTATACAAGCACTATTGTGCGATACATGCAGGTACCTATGAGCTGCCTTCATTATTATCAGTTTCTTTCTTTTTTCATGGAGTCAGCAACTCATGAAGCATTCTGCTTTAAAACCTGAACTGACAGCTTTTGGTTCTGTTTTGTGACAAAAGCTTATGAAACCTTTGAATGCTTCTGTAAAGTTTCTGTAGTACATTTTAAACTATTTTTATCTAGCTGTTCACTTACTATGATGGCATCTGGTGAGTAGTATAATTACAAAGTGATGTGTTCATTGCAAAGTAGACTCATTTTCTGAAATAAACTGGCAGAATACGTGAACAGGACATGATTTTCTTATATGCTTGATCCTGTTTGTTATAGCTACATTTATGGATATTATGTTTAACATATTCTTGTGAAATAGGTGATCGTTTCCAGTGTGCATACTGAGAATACCGAAAATTTTACTGGTACCTGTCTTTTTTGTTTTGCCTATTGGAAGTGATCTATATGCATCGCATATACATAACAATGTTTCATGTCAGATTTTCTTGCATAATATTGTGCTTTCTTCCTTCTATGTCCCAGGACATGCCTTGCATAAGTTGAGCTTTCTACGTTCCAGGCAATGATTTCAAGTCCTGAAATGTTTGCGTATTGATTTATGACCTTCTCATCTCCATTCTTCAATTAGCTGTTTAAGTTGTCTTAATAAAGGTTCATGTGATGGCGATGGCATCTATAGTTGGTGGTTTTGGCACGATATGCTTAGCCACAATGCCTGCTCATGACATTAATGGCTTTGGTTCAGATGACTGTAGCTTTAGTACTTGCAGTTCTAAACATACTTGCCAAATCTGTTCAGCCTGCAATGTGTTTAGTCTTTTCTAATTGTAAATGTTTAGTAATACGTTTTTATCATCTTGCAGTTACGAATGTGGCAACGCGATGCAAGGGACCAAACTGCATTGCAGCCTACTCCAGCTGCTGCAATAGATGTCAGTTTTTCTAACCTTTTGCACATCCTAACAACCGTTATTTTATGTGTATAACTTCTTGAATTCATTACTATGTTGAGCCTTAATTTTCTAAGGTGGTCTTTGTGCAGTTGTTGCCACCTATGGCATATCCTAACAATCCAGCCACAAGTTTTGCAACTAAATTTGTCCACGCCTCTACAAACAAAAATAGATTCTCAATCAACCGTGTCTTGGTAAGTTCGTGTGTGTGTCTGTCTGTGGAAATGGATACTGAGTTGTCTTTAGAGAATCCCTTTCAAGAATCAAAATTGTTCATGGCCCCTTTTAAGATCCTCAGCTGAACTATGTAGAATGGTGCAGTCTCATGTCCACAATTATTTACATTTCTTCTCGGGATCATAATTAGAAAAGATATGTCATGCATGCTAGCATGCATTTTAGCTACTGTTTATCTTGAGTAGTGTTCTCTAAGATCATGGCTACTAGCAAGTTACTGGCTTCGCATCATGGAGGCTTTCCCTTGTGTTTCCTTATCTTTGTATTGATCTTTTCTGACCTTGCTGCGGTTGACTTCCTGACGTGTATGGAGAACTGTGTTTTTTTAAAGTTAAAACGTTACATATGATGCCCTAAACCCTGCCCGGTGGCATGCAGTCAACCTCACTTAAAGCTGTCCAATGTTGAGGTTGGCCCCAAAGCATGCTATCCTCAGAAACAGATCCAAACATACAAACACCATAAATTACAACTGACAAAGCCTAAATAATATATACAAATATGTTCCAATGCATGATGTGTCCAAGCTCCAACATGCTATCCTCTAAATAATTTATACAATATATTCCAAACAATGATGTCTGATGTTGCAGTTGGTTCAAATCATGCTATCTTCTAAATAATATCTTACCATATGATATTTATGGCATTAATTTCAAAACACTCAATAAAAACAAGGTCTAATGTAAGCATTCCAGTCAGCAAACATTGCATCACTGTGGCTGATTCTTGAGGCACAAAACCACACCTGTTCAAGTTCACTATAAACCTGGCAATTTTTTGCGCTACTTGGACCTTAATGAAAAAATCAGGTCCGGTCAGGTTTACAATATTTTGGGTTGGTTCCGGGTTGAGGAAAAACAACAACTAAGCCTTTTCTCATACTAGATGGGGTCAACTACATAAATTCTTTGTTTCCACATAGCCCTATCATTTGCCATGCTACCAACTAACTCAATATAAACTGGATCATTCTTTATAGTTTCTTTCCAACACTTTTGTGGTCGTCATCTTCTTCTTTTAACATTTTCACAATTTAGATATCTTCTTAGGAGAGCGTCCTTTGGTTGTCTTTCTACATCTCCAGATCATTTTAAACGATTTCCCCTCATTTTATCCTCTATCGGTGTTACTCCCAATTGGTTTCTAATAACCTCATTATGGATACAATCTTTCCTTCTGTGACCACTCATCTATCTCAACATCTTCATTTCTGCTACGAACATCTTTTGCACATGTTGATGATTAATTGCCCAAGACTCATAACCATAAAACATAGCAGGTCTAATTGTTGAACACTCATAACCATTAAACATAGCAGGTCTAATTATTGCTATATGATACTTACCTTTTTCCTTTAGTGGTATATTCTTATCACATACTGATGCCCCTCTCCATTTTAAACAACAACAACAACAACAACAACAACAACAACAACAACAACTAAGCCTTTTCCCATACTAGACGGGGTCAGCTACATGGATTCTTTGTTTCCACAGATCTCTATCGTGTGCCATGTTAGCAGTTAACTCCCAATAAGCTAGATCATTCTTTATTGTTTCTTTCCAACACTTTTGTGGTCGTCCTCTACCTCTTTTAATACTTTCCAAATTTAGGTTTTCTAACCTTCTTACAGGTTCTTCTTTTGATCTTCTTTCTATATGTCCAAACCATCTTAAACGATGTTCTCTCATTTTATCCTCTATTGGTGCCACTCCTAATTTGTTTCTCCCTCTCCATTTTAAACAACCTACATTAATTCCATGAGTAACATCTCCATAAATTTTTTCATCACTTTAGAAAATTGACTTTGTGAGGGATGTATTGTGTGTCAATCTTAATTTCTATGTCCTCCGAAGTACCCAAATGATCAAACCTACATTCCATATATTTAGTCTTTGTTATACTAAGTTGGAAGCCTTTACTTTCTAACGCTTCTCTCCGTAGTTTCAATTTTCTATTAACTTTTTCCTTAAACTCGTCCACCAATATAATGTCATCTGAAAATAACATACACCAAGGTACTTCATCTTGAATATGTTTTGTTAACTCATCAATGACCAATGTAAATAAATATGGACTTAAAGTTGATCCTTGATGTAACCGATTATTAACTTCAAAGGAGTTTATCATTCCATCATGAGTCCTTACACAATTTTTTGCATCATTGTACATATCTCTTATAAGGTTTATGTATGTCAATGTGATACCTTTCTTTTCCAAGGTTTTTCAAAGAATCTCTTGACACCTTATCATAAGTTTTTTTCATATCAATAAATATGATGTGAAGGTTTTTCTTTTTTACTCTAAAATGTTCCATAAGATGTCTCATTGGGTGAATCACTTCAATAGTAGATTTGCTGAACATGAATCCGAATTGGTTCTTTGTTGTACTTGATACTTGTCTTAACATACGTTCGATAAGTCTTTCCCATAATTTTATAGTATGGCTCCTTAACTTGATACCTCGATAATTCGAACAATTCAATTTTTTTTGAATGTCTCTCTTGTTCTTATATATGGGTATAAGTATACTCGCTCTCCGTTCTTCGGGTATGTTTTGGGTTCTCCATATTTCATTAAATAGTCTTATGAGCCAAGTGAGCCCCATCTCTCTTAGAATTTTTCATACTTCTACAGGAATATTGTCTAGTCCTATAGATTTACATCCTTCGTATATTTAAGAGCCTCTTTGACTTTGTTCTTTTGAATATGTTGATAGAAATTACGGTTTATATACTTTTCTGATTTGATTAACTCTCTTAAGTTAATACTAATATATGTATTTTCATTAAAAAGCTTATAAAAATAATTTTTTCATCTATTTTTCATATAATCTTTCGCCACTAGAATCTTATCCTCATCTTTGATGCATCTAACAAAAGTAAGATCCTTAGTTTTCTTATCTCTATGTTTACCTATAGTAAAAATATTTCTTTTACCTTCTTTTGAATTATATTTTTTATATAAATCCTCTTAAATCTTAGCTTTTCCTTTACTAACGGCCTTTTCCGCTTCTTTCTTTGTTTCTTAGAAAAGCCTTTACCTTGATTTTATCTTGCACCACTTCACTCCACCACCAAACTTTTTTTGTGTGCCGGTACACCTCCTTTAAATTCACCTAACACATTTTTGTCACTTCCCTAATATGTATGACCATATTGTTCCACATATGAGAAGGTGTACCTACATAATTTCATGCATCTCTAAAGAACTTTCTGTTTAAATATATCTTCTTTTTCACATTTGAGGTTCCACGTTCACCATCTAGTCCGAATAGATGGTTCAGGAAAAACAATCCAACAAATTTCGGTCGGGTACTGACCCAACCTGGCATACATACATACAAGAAAACCCTAACAGTGCATAAGAGTGCACAAGAAAACCCTTAAGGATTCCAATGTTAAGGTCTCCTTTTTCAATGTCCTCCATAGCTTGCAATATCGAAATCTTATTGTCCTGGACAACCCTAGATGTTGAAGCTCAAAGTCCCACATACTGTTTCATAAGAGTGCATCTTATGTAGTGAACCCCAACTTTTAGCTGAACGAAACTGATGTCAGCGATCATCATTGGGATCTGATAACTTTAAAAGGTCACTAGTTTTAAACCTAAACTAAATAAAGCAATGAGATAATTTGCATGTCCTATGTCTTTAAGAAACAAAAAATATCGAGTTGGGAAAGACAGACTTGGAATAAGAAAGGTAGAAGCCTGTTGCAGATGTTACTGGACATTGGACACCCCAAATCATGACCATATTGATGCTGAAGGGCCAATATAATGTAATAACAGGATATATTGGTCGAAATGTCCCTTTTGTTGATGACATATATTCTGCATTCCTCTTTGTTGATCTTTGTATTCTTGCCTCATCTTTAACTGTCTAAACCCTCCTTTCTTGATGCTTTCTTCAGTCCTATATATTATACAGACCTGTGTTTTGGTGCTACGATGATTCATTTGCCTAGCTCGTATCTGATGCTGAATAGACATGGTACACTTTTCATTTGCCTCAAAAATCATTTAAAGACGTACAATATGAGCTTGACTTGCAGATTGTGAAAATCGTTCGAGTATCTAATGCATGTGGGCTCTTGCATGCCATCATGTGGGACCTCTTACTCTGGGGTGTGAACGGTTTTAAAAGTAGGGTCACCTTGGACCTTGTCTCAACCTTTTGAGAGAATTTGGTGGCCTGTGGTTATGGATTTACTATTCATAGCAGTGTTATCCATATCGTATCGTGGGCACCACGATACGATACAGCCTAGTGTATCGTAATTGCCATGTTATCGCACCGTATCGTATGATACGGGCGATACGCCCAGGGTCCTTGGTCGAACCGAAGCCCGCGGTTTTGCGGGTTTCCTCTCTCTCTTCAGACCTCCCAAAGCTCTCTAAGAACCGTTCTTCCTCCCCTTGGTGTTCAAGGCTTCAAAAACGTGCTCTACGGTGTCCGTGCAAGCCTCCAATATCGGATTTAGGTATATTTTTAGTGTTTTTCTTTATTTTTTTCTTTTTATTTGTTGTTTTCTTTGTTTATTTGTATTTTTCTTTTTTGAGTGACAAAATATGAAGTTATTAAGTGTGTGGATATTATTTTTATTGCATTCATGAAGTAGGAGACACTCTATTTAAGTGTTATTTGACGATTGGGGATTTACGAATTGCTTTTATTTTCAGTATTTGCTTGAATTAAAGTACTCAATTGAGATGACATGAAGGGGTGGCAGAGACTCCCATTCTAAGTCTTATGCTATGTTGTCAATAGTGGTTAGCGGGTTGTTAGCGGTTGACCTTGATATAGCGGTAGCGGGGATATAGCGCGGATATAGCGGATTTAGCGGTACACTTTTATTTATGATTAAAAAATTATATATATAATAAGTTTTCTAACTTCTAAGAAATATCAAGAAACATAACCAGTTCTTTAATAAATGAATGAGCAAAACAATCACTAATGAACAGGAAAAAGTAGTAAGGGAGGAATGCCACATACCTTTTAGCCCATATTATTTGTAGTATGCCTCATCTCCGGCCAAAGTGCATGAAAGTTCGGACATTAAAGCAAAAAAACAATGATAAGTGTCATCACTTTCAATGCTTAATACAAGTCGAATAACAAACTATAAAGAACACGATCACTTGCAAGTTGCAACTACAGTTAACATATTACATTATATTGATCATACTTACCCACTAATCAAAGACAATGACATTTTCATTGAACAATAATTTACAATAAAGCATCGAAAGTAGCCTTAGAAAGCATCTTTAAAGATTGTACATAATGTTATGCTTATGCATCCATCAAAAGTACATAAATGCCAATAAGCTAATTCAAAAAGTACATAACATCCATCAAAATTCAATTACAAATTTACAATCAGTATCACACTTAATTGTTTAGGTAATGTTCACTCATTTTCAGAAAAAGATTCATATTCTTCTATTTCCTCTTCCTCTTCATCTGTTTCTTCAAAATTAAATTCTTCTTCATCTTCCATAAGCATCTTATCCTTCCCTTTGCTTTGCCTTCTTTGTCGCTTTCGTGTCCTCGACCTTGTATAAACACCACTAGCACCCGCTCTTGATGCTTCAGATGCCATATCGATATTTCTCTAAGTAAGGGAATCATCATCACCAACGAACTCATCATCAGTAGGATATTCATCACGATCTTCAACCGATGCCAACGTGATGGGGTCAAAATTTACTCCATTAGATTTCCTTTCTTCGTACCTTCTTCTGAGCTTTTCGTTATATTGCACAAAAGCTAAATCGTTAAGCTTTTGATGCAATAATCTATTCCTTTTCTTCATATGAATCTAAGATAAGAGAAAGAATTTAGGTAAGTTGTTAACTCAATAAAAAAACTTTCATTTATTTATAGTGTAAATAAAAAGCATAATTCTTAATTTCTTACCATTTCAAAGGTACTCCAATTGCGCTCACATGGGGTAGAACTACAAGTAAGGCTCAAAACCCGTATAGCAAAACTTTGCAATTCACGACATCCATAACCAAAGGTCATCCACCATTCAGCTATTACAAAAAGTTAAAAATCATGTGTAAACAATAAGTTAATCATATTCAAAATCCTTAAATCATATCTTAATAATGAAATAATTAAGAAAGCAAAGTTGCTTGAATTAATTACATGGTGCACATGTTTTCCTCGAACTTATAGCTAATTCTAATCCAAAACAACTTGTTGCACTTTGATAACTTATAAGCTGATGAGTCACTTGTTGTTGTTCTTTCTTATATCGTACAAGTGTAGCTATAACTTGCAACAAGTTGTTTTGGATGGTCATCCACCATTCAGCTATTACAAAAAGTTAAAAATCATGTGTAAACAATAAGTTAATCATATTCAAAATCCTTAAATCATATCTTAATAATGAAATAATTAAGAAAGCAAAGTTGCTTGAATTAATTACATGGTGCACATGTTTTCCTCGAACTTATAGCTAATTCTAATCCAAAACAACTTGTTGCACTTTGATAACTTATAAGCTGATGAGTCACTTGTTGTTGTTCTTTCTTACATCGTATAAGTGTAGCTATAACTTGCAACAAACCACCTTTAATCTCAACATTAGATTCTCTCTCATCATAATCATAATACAACCCTGGATTCTAATACAATGCAGCAGCATGTAATGGCTTATGCATTTGCCTGTCCCATCTTTTGTTTATGATATCCCAAATAAAAGCATACTGTTCTTCTTTGTTTTTCATATTAACCTATAAAATAAGAAGTTAAATGTTATTAATTTATAAGATTAATAAGTAAAGATTAACAAATAACACATAAAATTGAAATATTTACGCACCTTTATTTGTTCCTTTACACGATCCATCTTCTCATAGACGTAGCCCATGACTGGTTTTTCATCACTGTCGACTATACGTAAAACATCTACCAAAGGACCCATTGCTCTAAGTGAAAAACTAACGCCCTTCCAAAATCTAAGTTACAAAATTATTGCCTTAGATTGCATTCCTTCAATACTCTCTGATAAAGGGCATTTCTCCTATTGTTCAGAAATAACCATCGATCTTAGAGCTTCTTTTGACTGCCACAAGCTGTCCAGAGTTAAGAATCTAGTAGCAAAACGGGTCACAGCCGGTCTATGTATGTCTTTTCCTCCTGTAAAATGTCTCATCATATGCAATATCTGACCATGAGCATACATTAATGTCACTAGCTTCTTTGTCCTGGTGAAGATGCCTTTTAGTCTTTTTGTCTCTCTAATATCTTCAAGCATCAAATCTATGCAGTGTGCAGCACATGGTGTCCAAAACAAATGATTAAATTCAGCCATCAACATTCTACCAGCTGCAACATAATTTGCTGTTTTATCTGTAACCACTTGCACAACATTCTTCTCTCCAACCTCTAAGATTACTTCTTTTAACAATGTATATAATTTATTTGCATCCTTTACTTCATGGGATGCATCAATGGACTTAAGAAAAACTATACCTTGAGGACAATGCACTAAAAAATTTATTAGTGTTCTCTGTTTTCTATCTATCCATCCATCTGACATAATAGAACATCCATAAGTAGCCAAATGCTTTCTAAATCCATTTGTAAACTCTCTTACTCTTCTCATTTCCTTCTCTAAGAATGTTTCCCTTACTTCATGAAATGATGGAGCCTTCATTCCAGGTCCAAACTGCCCTATATCATTTACCATCGCTTGAAAGCTAGGGGATCTCACAACATTAAAAGGGATTCTATTTTGATACATCCACCTGCTAATGGATATGCATACTCGTTCATACTCGTTCTCTTTCTTCTTTCTTATATCGATTTTCTAATGTAGCTTGTCGTAGTGAGTATGGCGATGAACGCACAAATGAATCCATGGGTCCCTTCGAAAGCGGTGGTCGTGAGCCAAATAACGATGAAGTTGATGAACATTGGGTGCTTGTCACTATGGTACCTTCCATACTAGAAAGTTCTCCTTGATATGGAAATGAAATCATTTCGGCCTTCTTTTTAGATGTGTTGTGCATGTAATCATAAATTGTTTTCTTTATTTCTTCAGTTGTATTCTTGCAAGCTGCCACATTTCCGCTTCTTCCCATTAAATGGTCCTTGTATCTTGTTATTCCACCGATAGAAATATGACCACATAATGTACAAAATACTGACATATTATCCGTCTTATATTTTGTCAAACCCCAATTCCATCATGGATCCTTCGAACCTGGGGGTCTATAGTTGTATGTTGAATTTGAAAACCTAATACTAGTTGTTTTACTAGTGCTTGTGCCACAACTACCACTGCCACTCCCACTTTGAGAACAAGCAGCTGCACTTGTTGATGATTCCATACTCACTACAAAGAAATAAAACATTAAATAATTAACATTCATTGGTATCATTAGACAATCCTAAACTACAAATTGTAAAGGCAGCAACCATTCCTATTCAAACCATAAACAACACTGCATAGCCCATACACATAATGAGGTTATTAGAAGAGAAAGAAGAAGACACACATAGAAATTCTTTAGAGGAAGTTACTGAAAGTAATTGAGTTTTGTCCCATGACTCACTAAAGTTTTAATGATGGTCAAGGTTAATATGCTGTATTTTTTAAGGTACGACCATTTGCACAACTTCCTCATTCTATTTTAGAGCTTGCTTACTGTTTCTAAATTTACCTAGTATGCTGGCAACTACTCTGCCTATCCTACTGTTTCATCTTTCTCTACATTAAATGATTTATAAGAAGCATGACTGAAGCATTTATTCAGTTGTATTATAACATACACAAAAGCCACCATAGTTTTTTCACTATAGTTGCATTTATTCAGTTCGATGTTTTAGATGTACTGGATTGAGTGACCAATTTTATGATTCCGTGGTGCACTGCAGTAGTTTCTCCCAATTATTGGTACCACGCAACCAACTGCATGGCTAAGAGGGGACAATGTTGGCCGAGTTAAAAGACCTTGAAAACAAGAGCAACAAGAGTAGTACAAGCACGAGCAGTCTTCCAAGGACATACACAAAAAACAGTTTTGTAATGAAAAAATTAATAAGAAGCTTAAATAATAGAGAAAAGCATTTAAAGCAAAGGGTTTTAACATTCAGAAAGTAACCTGGAGAGCATGAAGAAGATTAAAGATTAGTGCTCAAGTACACTTTCAACACATTCACTCATTGATCTTTTTGTTGCAGTTACATGTCTTCAAGAGTTTGTCTTCGTGCTGCATCAACTTGGTTTTTCGGATGCTTGCAACTGCAACATTATGTTTATCGACATTGTCAAGTAAGAAATAGACTTCTCCAAGCCCCCAAAGTTTCAACAGGTCTCAGCTTCTTTTCTTTTAACAATGGGGAGGCCTAGGCGAGGTATGGACGTCGACGCCCTGGGCATCGAACAGATCACGACCTCAACTTGAAAGTCGAGTCCCCTAGACAGGCGAACACCGCTCTGTGTTCAGATTTGAGGTACGATGCTGGTGATGATGACGATGATGAATCACCATTATCATCATCACAATAACCTCCCGTAATGTTACAAGCAAAAAGGCCTCATCACAATCACCAACACCACGTAATTTCAGAACCGTGCTTGTCATATCACTATCGTAAAATATATCCAACCTTATTCTCAGGATAATTCTAGCTTTATTTGCTTCACGAATGTGCCAGTCATTGCCATGGATGAACATACCTAGATCGGAAGACGAACACAAAGGAGAATATTTGTGGCGGCGAGAGGAGCGAGAGGCGGGAGAGAGGCGTCTACTGCGAGAGGTACGAGAGGCGGGAGAGAGGCATCCACTGCGAGAGGTGCGAGAGGGGGGAGAGAGACGTCGACTGTGAGAGGAGCGAGAGGGGGGAGAGAGACGTCGACTGCGAGAGGAGCGAGAGGGGGGAGAGAGGCGTTGACTGCGAGAGGAGCGAGAGGCCAGAGGCATCGACTGCGGGAGGTCTAGGGTTTTACTTTTATGTTTTATTGATCGGGTCGATCCAACGGATATTGGATCGACCCGATCCAAACTTTAATGTACGTTAACATTGATATAGCGGACCGCTATATCGGTGTTAGTGGCGCTATTTGTGCCCAAACATGACGCCCGCTACTTAATGGGCACTATAGCGACCCGACGCCCGCTAAACCGCTATAGCGTCCTCAAGTCCTGCCAGTGAGGGTAGTGAGGCCGACGCTATAGCGCGCTATTGATAACATAGGTCTGATGATCCGGCATGGCAGTGGGGTATACTAGTTGAGGGTTCCAGATTAAAGATCAAATGTTTATTTTCTGAGAGGGTGGTTAGTGGTGGAATTTCAAGGTTGAAACACCACCTAGTAAGGACTAGGAAAGAAGTTGTTCCATGCATAGGCAGAGTTAGAAGTTTGCCATAAGGTATTAAATGACAATGTCTGCAGATGATGGAGAGTATACAGGAAAGGAGACAATAAAAGGATGATTTGGAGATGTTTGAAGACAATGATGATGCTATTGGATTTGAATTCACTTATAGTTTACCTTTAGATGCTAGAACAGATATTGATATTAGCAGTTCACGAGCACCTAGCAGGGGAAAGAGGGTTGCTGAAGATTTTGGAGGTGGTAGAAGAGGAAGTTTAGGAAGAAGTTGAGGAAGAGCTTCTTATAGCATACATTCACTTTTTCCTCCTCCTACACCTAGTGCTCAACCTAAAATTCATGCTGCTATGGCTTTAGAACAGTTGCATGATCAGGCAGACCTTGAAGTGGGCAGATGGTTTTATGATGCATGCATTCCATTAAATGCAGCAAATAGTTTTCATTTTCAAGCAATGGCAGATGCAATTGTTAACATCGGTCCAGAATACAAGATGCCCTCCTATCAGAAGTTGAGAGGAAAGATCTTAGATAAGGCCATCATTGAAGTGCAAGAATACTGTTCGACATTGAGAGAGTCATGGAAGGAGAAAGGTTGTACTATCATGGCAGATGGATGGACAGATAGGCGAGGAATGACCTTGCTAAACTTTCTTATCTACTGTAGACACACTGTGGATATTCTACGACAAGAATTTGATAAGGTTATATAAGAGGTTGGGCTAAAGAATGTAGTCCAATTGATTACAGCTAATGCATTTAACTACAAAGCAACTGGGAAGGAGTTAGCTTTTATTTATGGGACTTTCTACTGGACACCATGTGCAACCCATTGTTTAGATCTTATCCTTGAGGACATTGGTGAGATGGATGAAATAAAGGCATCAACTGAGTGTTGCCAAGATATTACAAAATTCATTTACAACCATGCATTTGTTTTGTGTACGATGAGGAGATATAAAGAAGGTGCAGAGCTTCTTCAAACAGTTGCAACTCGGTTTGCAACAAACTTCTTATCTGTACAGAGTATTGTGAGACAGAAGCAAGCATTGAAGAGAATGTTCTCCTCAGATGAGTGACAACAATTCGCAGAGTTGCCTCATAACAGAAGAAATAGAAAGCTGAATGAGATTTTTGAGACAGTCTTCAGGAGTACATTTTGGAATGCATGTGTTAGACTGTTGAGGATTACATGTCTTTTAGTAAAGGTTTTGAGATTGGCTGATAGCGAGGAGAAACCATTTATGGGCTACCTTTATAAAGCCATGGATAGGGCAAAAGAAGCCATCAGAAAGAATTTTAATGAAAAAAAGAGAGATTATGTGCCCGTGTGGAAAATAATTGATAATAGATGGAATAAACAATTGCATCAGCCTATTCATGCAGCATCATATTATCTAAACCTATCATTCATGTACTCAGCAACCTTCAAAAGGGACAATGAGGTTAATCGAGACATCATTGATTGTATTGATAGATTAGTCTCTGATGAGAGCATAACAGATGCTATACATCGAGAGATGGAGATTTATGATAATGCTCTTTACTTGATGGGTTTGCCTGTAGCAATTTGCAACCGCACTATGATGCGTTCAGGTAAATTGTTTATCTTCGTATTTAAGTTTCATCTTATATTGCTGTAGATTATGTCTCTAATATTTGTCTTTTTTCTACAGATGTTTGGTGAAATAGGTTTGGAATTGATTGTCCGATCCTTAGAGATTTTGCAGTAAGTGTCCTGAGCCAAACCTGAAGTGCAACGGGTTGTGAAAGGAATTGGGGTGTCTTTGAACACATCCACATAAAGAAGCGCAACAGGTTGGAACATAAGAGACTAAATGATTTAGTTTTTATTCGTTGTAACATGCTTCTTCATAAAAGGTAATGTTGTATTACTTAAATGTTCAATTCAATAAATGGTTTGACTTCAATTGTTAATATTATTTACTAATTATTTATCTTTGTTTGTTGTAGGCAATTAAAAAAAGTAAATAGACAAGAAAGCTAATTTGATCAAGTTTGGATAATTTTGATTATATTAGAAGATTGGATTATAGAAGACTGTGAAGAAAATGCTCTCCTAACTAAAGAAGACATTGCATGGATTAATTTGGAAGGAGCGCAACAACAATACCAAGGAGATGAAAAATTTGATTTCCAAAATGAAGTTCCTACTGCTGCTGCTGCTGATGATCTTCAATAAGGAGAAGATGAAGATTATTTAGTTGATGATCCTGATTATAATTTGTAAAATGTAAATGTATTTCATTTTTTTTATTCAAAATATGTAAATTTGGATGCAATTATTCAATGTTGAATGCTCAATCTGTACTAAACTTTGCATTATATGAATTTAAAGCAATTACCTGTTTTTTCCAGTTTTTTCAGTTTTTTCTTGATTTTTTTTCTTCAGAATTTTACTATTTTTCTTGATTTTTTAATTAAATTTTATATTATTTTAATATTAAAGTATGATACGGGCGATACGATACGATATGTCCGTATCGTGGAGCCCAACGATACGTGATGCGATACGCATCAGACAACACTGATTCACAGTGGTCCACATGAGGTGCGTTTCTATTGCATAACTTTGGAAAAAAGGGATTTTCTTAGTGCTGTCCGAGATTGATCTATCCGTCCCTGTGTTATCATATCTTTAGCAGTTATTTATATTATATCATATGCATCTACAGTTGACTGACCCGACATGTTGCCTCATGCAAATGCAAAAGCAGTCAACTAGTGTTTATGATTGTTTACTCATGGCAAATATGTTGTCAGTAATGGTTAGCAGGGAGTTAATACTAAGTCTCATAATCCATTAGTAGGGGTATATCGGGATATAGCGGTATTAGTGGTGCACCACCATTAAACAACAACAACTAAGCCTTTTCCCATACTAGACGGGGTCGGCTAGTGCACCACCATTAAACAATTTAAAAATTTAAAAATATATATATTAATTCAAATAATAATAATAAAACATATATTTGATATATTTATAAATGTGAATCTATCCAAGAACAAAATCCAGAAAATACTTAATTCATGAATATATTCAAGCATCATTAATTTCAGATATAAACTAATTAAATCATTAACAATTTGCTAAAGAGATAAATGCATTTTGTGTATAATCAATAAGCAAAATATATAATGCTAACAAGTGAAACGAAGGAATGAATGAGAAAAAAGGGGAGCTGGAGAAGAAGAAGAAGAAAAGCGGAGTGGTTGGTGAAAGTTTGCTACTGTTCTTAGACTCTGCAAAATGGTGACGCAATAGATTTGTTGATATATCCTGCTATTAATAACATAGCATAGCTATGTTGATAAAGTCAATTTTGTGGCTTTATAGCTGGACATAATTTTTGTAAAGGCACGAGTATCAGAATAAAATTTGACAAAAACAGAACTTGACATGCCATATTTTAAATTTAGTTCTGATATGTTAGTCAATTCTGCGTGAGTCTGTCAGGCTGTTCCTTTTAATCTCTTATATTTACTTTGATTGATTGGTTCTGCTCTTGAAATTTTCTTTATTCTTGTGCAAGTGGACTCCTACTGGAAGGCGCCTCATCACTGGCTCACAAAGTGGAGAATTTACTCTTTGGAATGGCCAGTCTTTCAACTTTGAAATGATTTTACAGGTAGGAAACTTCTTTTTTCCCCTATCTTCTTCTTGCGTGCATGTTGATCTTTAACACATTATCATAAATCTTCCAATAGGCTCATGATCAGGCAATTAGATCCATGGTTTGGAGCCACAATGAGAACTGGATGGTCACTGGTGATGATGGTGGCTCAATCAAGTAATTTCTATTCAAGATCTGAAGTTAAATGTTCAGGCTATGCTCCTTTCTGGATCCATTGGCAGACCTTTTTTCTGCTAATTTTTGTATGTTGTTTTGATAGGTATTGGCAGACAAACATGAATAATGTGAAGGCAAACAAAAATGCTCACCGGGAATCTGTTCGAGATTTAAGGTTTGCATTGTTATCTGTGATGTTCTTACTTGGATGTATGAAGTTGAATAATATTTTTGTATGATGTGCCATTTAGTTTCTCAAGAACAGATCTGAAATTCTGCTCCTGTTCTGATGACACCACCGTAAAAGTGTGGGATTTTGCTCGCTGTCAAGAGGAACGATCACTGGCAGGTAAACGTGCCTTGGATAGTTAATACTTTAAGCACTCAATTTGTTTTTTTTCTTTTTGTTGCTTTTGTCCTTCTCTTTTTGGTAGTTGCAATCAGCAAGGTTTCTTCAACACCCTCGGACTCTATCCTCTTCCTTGATGTCTGTTGTTTTCCTTCAAAAGCGTTGCAACATTCTGGTTTCTTTTTTTTCCCCTGTAAATACAATATGAAGTGCTTTTGTGTAGACGTACAAGCAGGAAGTCTATCTGAAATTTAATTCTTAATCATATATGTGTGTGTATTACTGGTGTTTGTGTGACTTGTTTCTCCAATGTTTGTAGTTTTCTGCTTAATGTGTAGAAAAAAGAATCATGAAATTAGATCTGCTTTTAAAAGTTTGATGATATAATCTTGAACAACTCAAACCTTGAATTCCTTATCAGACAAGCAACCAATATGCTGCTACCATATGGTTAAACGGTCACCTGATTCTCTAAATCAGCCACGTGAATGCTTGTTTAGTCCTCAGATGCTCTAATAATTCTCAACACAAGTAAAAGGTGAAAGTAATAATGGGGTTATTGGTCAGTACGGACAAACAAACTGTTATTGTGTGGTGGTGACATGCTGCCTTTACAGGAAAAAGACTTCAAGTAACTTATTGTGCATAGTGGGTAATGGATTTGCATAATCTTAGTCACTAGATTTCCTGTGCTCTTAAAGGCTTAAAGCTTTCCTTTGGGAGGGTTCTGAATTTTTTTATGCATATAACATGCTTTCTGGGATAAGTGCACTATTATTCTTCTTTCTTGGATGTTTATGAAAAGGTGTAACCTAAGAGTCCTGTGCTTTTGACTTCAACTCAGGCAGGCCATGGGTGGGATGTGAAGAGCGTTGATTGGCACCCAACAAAGTCTTTGCTTGTTTCTGGTATGTGTGATGACTGTTTTGACTATGGATTCAACATGCCTTCTACAATTTGTTATAAAGTCCTGCAACTGCTATTCTTTTACATCATTTTAGGCGGAAAAGATAATCTTGTGAAACTATGGGATGCAAAATCAGGAAGAGAGCTTTCCTCTTTGTAAGTACTAAGTAGCAGTGGTCTTCTGATATAATACAAGCAAATTATAAATTAAGCATGCCATTAATTAGTTCTCTCTCTTTGTTTTTAATATGTTTTCAGTCATGGGCACAAGAACACTGTACTTTGTGTGAAATGGAATCAAAATGGGAATTGGGTGCTTACTGCTTCAAAAGATCAGATCATTAAGGTAAAACGAGAGTTTTCAAAGTTATTATATCTATGGCATTATGTTAACCTTTGGGAGCATACTCTTCCAGCGAAATACATGCAGAAGTTCACTATAGACTGGAGTGATGCATCTGTGCCCATTTAGCTGACTTCGTGGTTTCCAAACTAACAATGTCTCCAGAGGAAATATTACTGCATCTGTCATCAGTGTTGCTGATAATGTCATTGGCTCTTGGATTACAGCTTTAAGACTTGCCCTACACTAATAATGTATCCAACAAAAGGATTCTTTGCTAATAGCAAAATGGTGTTTAAACTGTTCATAAAGTTTACATTTTGAAGCATTTCTCTCAGTTTTGGTTACGTAGAAAAATCTGGAGCCTTGCCCCATTGGTAATTAATGTTTTTTTGTAACTTTATCTCAAGGTTTGGTGTCTCCACCCCTCACAGCGGCCCTCAATATCTTTTATTGCCCTAGTTTGTTGACTCCTATAATCCTCGTATAAGGATCATGATACTTCAATGATATCGGCCTGATCTTTAGAACCTGTTTGCATATGTGCATATGTAGAAGTTGTACGTGTTATCTTTTTCAATTAAATAGAATTGTGTTCCAATCTATTAACTCAATGGTGGTTTTACAGAAAGTAAGAAGGCAGATTTAATTGTTAATGCCCAAGGGCAAGTCAATTAGGAGAGACATTCAATATCATTTTTCTGGCAGGTCTTGGAGGATCGAAGACAACTGCCCTTTTTCTTATAACTTATGTGTTTATTGATTTTCTGACTGCGCACTTCTTTACTGGGTATGAGTCTGGTGCGCTTCTCAGTTGTCATAATGTGATAGGTTATAAATTTAGTTTTTAATTTTCAAACCTACCGAAGTATTTTTGTTTTCACCACTTTAGTTATTGGTTTACCTCAAACTGCAATATCTTTTAAAAGATAAATAATGAGAATGAGGATATTCATTCAAGAGGTGTTATATGAAGTTTCTTATGACATAGAATGTTGTTGCTTTGTTTTCTGGATTCTTCAACTTTTTATCCTTGCACGAGCACTCCAGTACTTCCTCTTCCAATACCTCTTCTTTTGTTTTAATGGAACTTATCCTTTTGTGGTACTTCCAAGGCATTCAATTCCAATATGTTCTTTGTGATGTTCTAGCTTTATGATATAAGGGCGATGAAGGAACTTGAATCATTTCGTGGACACCGTAAAGACATTACAGGTGAATAATTTGTTGTGTTTATTATTTTAGTGATCTCATCCACAAACAGCTCATTTGTTCCCTTTGAATGTTACCCTGTTTTTTACAATTCGTTCTATCTTGGCCACGTGTGCACGTGGGTTAGTTCAGTGTTGTCTGACGCGTATCGTATCGCGTATCGCTGGGCTCCACGATACGGGTGTATCGTATCGTATCATATCGTACTTTAATATTAAAAAACTATAAAAATTATTTAAAAAATCAATAAAATTAGTAAAAATCCGAAAAAAATCAGGAAAATTTTGGAAAAATCTGGTAATTGCTTTAAATTCATATAATGCAAAGTTTAGCACAAATTGAACATTTAATATTGAACAATTGCATCCAAAATTATATATTTTGAATCAAAAAATGAAATACATTTATATTTTACATATTGTACATTTGTATCAGGATCATTAACTAAATAATCTTCATCTTCTCCTTGATGATGTTGTTGCACTTCAAATTAATTCATGCAATGTCTTCTTCAGTTAGGACTTAGGAGTGCATTTTCTTCGTTATCTTCCATAATCCACTCATGTAATATATCAAAATTAACAAACTGCTATCTTTGTACATGTAGTTGTAATATTTGCTAATTTTCATATGTGAGCAAAACAAAGAGCTCCATTTCTTTGATTATTGAGTCTATGACACCTCAATGATGTGATATTATTACTTGATGATGTCCCCTTTTTCTCTTATTGGAGACTAGCTTTTTAACTAATGCATGAGCTTCATTTCTCACTTCACAGACTGAGTTAAGCCTCACACACATTGATCATGTTCAACTCAATGGAAGTCATGTAACGTGAACCCTAAAATAGTGAAGTTGTGAAATCCCTACTCAATGAACCGAGAGAACTAAATGTTTTTAATTGTTTACGATCTTATGAAATTGGAAACTGTTAGCAAAAATATACCTAAAAGTTGTAACAGATAGGGAAATGATTGTCATAAATTTTTTTTATACATTATTCTTATTAAATAAATGAAATTATAAACCCAAATTATAAGCATATTGGAGGATGCCTTAAAGGGAAGTGAAGAGAGGGGAAAAGAGGGCAGAAACATGCAAAAAAAATTTGAAAAAAAAAATTTGAATTTTTTTTGGCGTATCGTACGATACGGCACGATAACCTGTATCTTACGATACAGGTTACCGTATCGTATCGTGGCTTCCCACGATACGATACGTAACACTGGGTTAGTTAGGGTTGGGTTTGTTCGAGACGTGGTTTCTGATTGGATCTAAAATTCGGATCCAAACTTTGTCAATTTTCAGTTCTGCGTGTGGTTATGGCTATGCCTAATTTTTTTTGAAGTCTCAAATGGGTAAAGACGCTTGTGTATGATTTGGTTTAGGTGCAAACTAATCAGGTTCTCATTAGACCCCATCTTTTAATAAGGTCTTAGATTTGGACTTAGACCTAACTAACGAAAAACTAGTTTAGGGTATATAAGCGTGTTCAGGTTTAAGGCAGATGGGGTATATGTGAGGATGCTTAAGACTTTCAATTGATAGTTGTCTTCATTTTATATTTTCATAACTTATAATTAAGGTGTGAGAAATTGGACAGTGAACATGTTAGAAGGGTAGAGGAAGACCACAAAAGTGTTGGAGAGAAACTATTAAAACATGCTATGGTTTTTTTTGAGTTAACTGCTAATATGGCACAAGATCGATCTCCCCACCTAGTGGTGGGAAAGGCTTGGTTATTGTTGTTTAATTTTTTGTGATTTATGATTTTTTATTTCTGATTAGAAAATAACTAGTACGTTAAATCAATTAAATTTATTTCTTCGGCAGTATTTATTTGCCTTACCCGTGAAGGCAGGAAGGAGATCCATCTGCTGACATGTTCTCTCTCTTTCAGCCTTTCTACAGTATCCTGTTTTGATGTTGCTAATTGCTATAGCATGTTGGTGGTGTAACCTTACACTGACATTTTTTGACATTTCCTCCAGCTTTGGCCTGGCATCCATTCCATGAGGAGTATTTTGTCAGTGGAAGTTTTGACGGCTCCATCTTACATTGGCTTGTTGGGTAATCTCTGTCTCTTGATAAAGAATGTTCTGAAACACAGAGCACAGTTTTTCTTTTCATATTTTCTATTTTATTGAAAATTTCTGAATGAAAAGAACAATAGAAAATGTTGGGGCTTTATTTGCAGTTCAGTTTTTCCCACCTCTAGTCTCATGCTTTTCACTATTGCTGGTCATCTGCACTTTAGCTACACTTGGAATTCTATGAACTATGGTGTTTTTACTGATTATCCATCTGATATATTATCTGCATAGGCATGAAACACCTCAGGTCGAATTGCAAAATGCACATGAAAATAGTGTATGGGACCTTGCTTGGCATCCTGTAGGTTATCTGCTCTGCAGGTAAATATTGCTTTCTGTTGACAATTCTCTTGTTGTACTTCTTTATGCTATGTATTTGAGTTATGTTTTCCCTAACTTGTGGTAAATTGTCTTTTGCCCTTTCTGTTGCAATTTCTCAAAAAACTATTTTTATACGATGGACAATATACAAGGGAGAAGAAGGAAGAAGAGAGGCCCTGGCGTCTACCTTGATTCCGGCACCTTCTCTCTCTCTTTTCACAATCTCGTCTCAGTATTTACTGATTTTATATTAAAAGAACTACAAAGATTATTCCTAATAACTCCTCTTGAATCCAAACTAGAACAGATCCAGATAAGTCTAGATCTATGTTTGTTTCTTCAACATGCCCCCTCAAGTTGGGAGTGGGATACTAGTTACTCTCAACTTGCTAAAAGCTTTCTTCGAGCCTGTTTCAGTCACTGACTTTATCTATATCTGTTGCTTGGTCCTCCAAGTGTACATATACAAGTTTGAAGTTCTCTTGAGTGATCTTCTCTCTAATAAAGTGACAATCTAATTCAATGTGTTTCATCCTCTCATGATATATCGGATTTGAGGTGATCTTTATGGCCTTACTGTCTGTACAAAATTTATTAGGAGTCTTTATTCCAATTCCAATTTCCTTCATGAGAGATGAAATCCAAAGGCCTTCACACATACCAAGTGCAATAGCTCGGTATTCTGCCTCTGCACTTTGATCTTGCCACCACTGATTGTTCTTTCTTTTTCAAGAGACAATATCTCTCCCTACACGTACAAAGTACCCTGATATAGATTTTTATCTTTAATTGACCCTGTTCAATCAACCTTTGAAAAAACTTCAATATCTAGTGATGGGTTAGGTGTATACAGGATTTCGTGAGTAATTGTGGATTTAAGGTATCAGATTACGTGGAACAACATTAATATGTTGTTTCGTTGGAGCATGCATCAACCTGCTAACATAACTCACAACAAAACTAATATTAGGCCTCGTGATGGTGAGGTATATCAACTTATTAACCAATCTCTAATATCTACCAATATCTTCATACAATTCTTCATCCCTTTTATTTGGTTCAATGGGAACAACACACGCCTGTCATTAACATTTTTGTCTCTTCCAACAAGTCAAACATATTTCCTCTGACATGCAAATATTCCTTTATTGCAACGTACCATTTCAATTCCAAGAAAGTAATATAAATTGCCCATATCCTTTTTAGTCAAATAAGCTATATAACCTCTTTTTAAGGGAGTTGATACCCTCTACATCATCTCTTGTGATGATAATATCATCAACATATCATGCTAATAAGATAGTCTTATAAATGCATTTTTTGAAGAAGCATGATCATTGATGCTCCTCTTAAATCCCAGATTGATTACCCCTTCGCTGAATTTTTGAAACCATTCTCTTTGGTGATTGTTTTCGACTATTAGAATTTTTTTAATTCACACCTTCTGTGATCCCACCTTATCATTATAGCCAGGTGGTATGTCGATGTATATGTCTTCTAATAAATCTCCTTAGGAAAGCATTTTTTACGTTTAGTTGCAATAATTCTCACATTTTATTGAATGCTACACTAAAGTACTCAAATAGTATTTATCTTGGTTGGAAGTGCAAATGTCTCTTTATAGTCTATCCCATATGATTGGTTGTACCCTTTGACCACTAAGTGAGCTTTGTATCTCGTAATAGATCCTTCTGCCTTGAATTTAATGATGTAGACCCATTTGCAACCCATTGTTTTTCGGCCTTATGGGAGATCTGCAAGTTCCCAAGTGTGGTTCTTTTCTAGTGCTACAATTTCATCATTCATTACTTCTCTCCATTCTAGGACATACTTGGCTTCATCATTCATTGCTTCTCTCCAATCTTGGACATACTTGGCTTCTTCGAAGTGCTTTGGAACAGAATGAGCTTCTACATTCATTATTCTTTTGAAAGGTTAGAATATGACATATATTAACTAATAGGATATTTAGTTGTCCCACATTTTTCTTTCTTTAGTGCAATAGGCAGATGAGAAATTGCTGGAACTGAATCAAGAGAAGGAATAAGATCAAGAGTAGCATTAGGATCGAGCATGACAACTTGTCGGTTCCCTCTTTAGTACATTTTCAAAACTTTGTCTACATATTGGTTCTTCCGGTACAATATTATGCTCTGTCTTCATCAGATTTATAGCCTTTTGTGGCAAGATAGGCAAAACTACTATAGATGATATGTTTGGCAAATCACTATTCTTTATAATATAAAATGGAATTTTCTCAATGTCACATCTATCATGACATAAGTCATTTTTTTCACTGGGTAATAACATTTATAACCCTCTTGGGTAGGTGAGTAGCCCAGAAAAATACACTTAGCTGTTATGACATCCAATTTATCTCTCAAGTTTGCATATATATGAACAAAATAAGTACTCCCAAACACTGTTAGGGGTATATGAAATTGTTTTTGACTAAGACACGAGGAGTGAAATAGAATGCTCTCCCCTAACACCATACAACATTATATCTTAGTAACAATGTTCTTGCAACTTTTGCAACTTCAAAGTATATGACGATTTTTTCTTTCACTAACAAGAAGTATGATGTAGTATTTCATGCTTTAGAAAAATTGCATGTAAGTAATGTGACATAAATTCTCCTCCATTATAGGTATGAATAATATTGATGGGTACCTGAAATTGTGTGTGAACAAACATATGAAATATGGGCAGAATACCTTTCACTTCATCTTTGGATTTCATAAGATAAATCATAGTAAAGTGGGTACAATTATTGATGAACGATACAAAATATTTATAACCATGTAAAAAGTGGTAAAACATTGATCCTAGACATTAGAATGAATTCAAAAGGTTTTAATGCTCTCGATTCATTGATAGGAAATGGCAAACGGTGGTGTTTACTTTCGCCTTCTCTCTCTTTTCACAATCTCATCTCACGGTAACCCTAGTGGGTGACTGATTTTATATTAAAAGAACTACAGAGACTAAAATACCCATGCACTAAAGATATTCTTCCTAATAACTTCTCTTGGATCCAAATTAGAACATATCCAAGTATGTTTCTTCAACACTTTCAACTAATGATTTTTTATGGCATTAATATGTTGTTTCTACCAAGTTTAAGCTATATCAATATGAATCTAGTATTATATGGGTTAAAAGAAACAAACGGCTGATAAGTATCGATACACATTTGTTGTATTATACGACAACAGTTAAGCCTTTTCCCATACTAGGTGGGGTCGGCTAATTTGTTGTATTATGATTTCAAAAAAAAATGTTAAAATAATAAGCAAACATAAAGAACAGAAAAAGTCTAAAATTCTTAGAATTTATTAAACACTAGGATACATGGGGAAAACATATATATGTACGTAATTCATCAATAAATTAACAAGCCTTAAACAATATAGTAAACTAATAATAATAATCAATCAATCTATCTATTAACAAACTAATAGGTTTAACTAAGTATCATTACAAAACATACTTTCTACAATTCCATTTGACGTAACACCATCAAAGAAAAGCTCTAAGCCCTAATACAATCAAACATGGTTAAGTTTCAAGTAGTACATAACATAACAACAACAACTACTACTACTACTAAGCCTTTTCCCTTACTAGATGGGGTTGGCTACATGGATTCACAGAGTTCTATCATGTGCCATGCCAGCAGTTAACTCAATATAAACTATCATTCTTTATTATTTCTTTCCTCATCCTCTTCTTCTTTTAACATTTTCACAATTTAGTTTTTTCATATTTTCTTATACGAGCATCCTTTTGTCATATTTCTACATGTCCAAACCATCTTAAATGGTTTTTTCTCATTTTATCCTCTATTGGTGGTACTCCCAATTTGTTTCTAATAACCTCATTATGTATTTGGTTTTTCCTTGTGTGACTACTCATCTATCTCAACATCTTTTCTGCTACGGACATCTTTTGTATATGTTGATGATTAACTGCCCAACACTCAGAAGTCATAACCATAAAACATAACAGGTCTAATTTCTGTTCTATAATATTTACCTTTCAACTTTAACACCATTTTCTTAACATAACATAGCAAGTAGTACATAACATAAGCTTAAGTAAAATAAAAAGTTCACCTATCTAGCATAGTTTTCTTGTTTCTAGCCTTTACTTCCAATTCTTCAGTCACATTGGGTAAACGTCTTTATCTTGGACACTATATGACATGGCCCATCTGGACACATCATTGCAGGATGCTGCTTTTTACGGGTGAGTGAAGTAATTGGGAAATTACAAAAGCAAAATAACAAAACAAAACAAAATCTTGCGTTCCTCTTTCCTTGCAAATATTTGGTCGAATTCAATAAGTGATAATAAAATGAGACAAAATCAATAAATGTCATTACCAACAAAATACTTGAAATAAAAATTGTTGTTTGCTCAATGAGAACATTAAGGAAACACCTAAGATTCTTCAAATCATACAATTTTTTCCAGAAGTAAAGAAAATCTCTTCTAAAACTCGTGAAAGGTTATGGAGATCTTGGGAAGAATGTTGAAGATTTCAGGAAAGATTATGAAGATCAAGAAGATTCAAAGAGAAGGCTCCAGAATCAGCACTTGGCATTCCGTTATCGGTGGATATAGACTTGATAAGGATCCATGATGCAGCAAGACATGAATCACTCCTCTCCAAGATCAACAACTAGCATCGCTTGAGGAGATTAAGGGTTTACAATGAAGACTTGGGGCTCAAGCTAAGATGTGTGGTTCATATTTGTTTACCTATGTTTATAAGTACCCATGCATATCACTTGTAATGACATCTTATAGAATGAAGTATTTCTTTTTGGCCTTTCTTCTAGGGTTCTCTCTCGAATTGGGCTAGAGTTCTCCCTAGATGAGGCTAAGGGCTCCTTGCTCTTAGATTTGGGCAGACAAGGGTTTACTTGTGGACTAATTGGGTTAGGCGTAGAGAAACCTTTTCCCTTCCTAATCTCTCTCTCTCTCTCTCTTACCTTGTTCCTTTCTCGCTCTCTTTCTCTCTTACCTTGTTCACTCACATATGCCAATTCTCTCACTCATTTCCTTACATCTACCATAACTCACATTCATCACTCTCATCCTCCTTGTGTAATCCTTCACCTACATTCTCTTACTTCTCTCTGCTCTCATACACTTCCATCCTATAGTGATACCTACACTCCTACTATAGCCCACAGGTGGTCGGATCGAAATGTGGCATAATATGCACCATTCAGGAACGACATTTTCATGGCAAATAAACCATCAACCAGAGGGTTATAACTGTGTGATACGTCCTGTATAATTTGATACATGCTGATTCATGCCTGTTGTATAATACATGAAAGTTTCATATTGAATTGGTCATCGATATGCAAGTATCCCCATTATCGTATGCATGCTTACTTGAGTTTGTGCATGAAATGGGAGGGGCTAGATGATGCATGTGGTGCATCAAATCAGTACTAGTGAGTTGTCGTAAGCAGCATTAGTCATTTCTTTTCTGTTTTTGGGATTGACAATGACAGGCATGTTTAGCATTGCCAAGTTGAACACATGAATTATGAAATTATTAGGTAAAGTCTATGCATAGCATTCAATCATAGTCAAAGGCACTTTCTGCGTACACCTTTTTTGAGATTTTGGCTCTTTGCTTCATATTTTGTCAACCAAGGTACTGTCCTTGTTTGATTGCACCATCAGTATGGTCGTCACTTTGATGCCATACGGATAGAATGAAGGTTCATCACCTGTCATGAAAACATGGTATGTGAGAGAGATTTGAGAAAATTAATTTATGACCATACATCTTTCACAAGCTGTGTATAGGAATCCCTTTTGCATCTTCCATGAAAGGAACATGTCAAAGTCAAGCCTCTTCTTGGAGGCCAATTCTGGGATTAGGATCGCTTGCAGGTGGAAGAGGCTGTTCTGTTCACGGTTGTGATGCTGTCTCTATGTTAGATTTTTTCATCAGAATACTTCATTTTGGAGAATGTTTTGTTTTCATGTTCAAAATTTTTCTGGTACTTCACGCCCTGGTCTTATAAAAGTTGAAAACTTGTCAGCAAGTCCCATTTAGAATGATGTGCTGCAGTTCTCTGAAAAGGAAAAATAAAAAGCTCTTGTACCAGATGCTTAGCAGAGCACACATGAGATACTGTGGGTAGATGAGGACGGATTTCATTTGAATTTCTTGAATTTGACATAAAATTCAATAATGCAGGCTATTGATGAAACGCCATTAAGGTTTTACTGTGGGTTTTTTTGTGGCAAATACTCCTGACCAATTTATGAATTTGCAAGAGTTATGTTTCATTGACTTCTCCAGCTCTGGTGGGCTGAGATCTGCCTAGTTCTTCTTTTCTTCCTCTGAAGTAACAAAACTGATTGTTGGACATGTCATATTCTTTGCTTGCATTGGGCATTTGTAAATCAATATTAACTTAAAGTGTTCACTCCTCAGATTTTGGCCTTTATTTTTCTATGGGGAGCATATTCTTACTGGGCAATGCCATAAGTAAACCTGCATAGAATAGTTTGACATCTTTTATTTGGTTGGCACATTGTTTTAAGATCTATTTTTCTTTTCAATCGAGTGCATGAAACTCACATCTTCTTTTCCCCTCAGTGGTAGCAACGACCACACAACCAAGTTCTGGTGCAGAAACAGACCAGGAGACCCTCATCATGATAAACATAACGTTGGCTATGGTTAGAGAATACTGCTGAAAACCTTATTTGAAATGGATTTCAATCATTCTCACAACTGTTTATTGCTATGTTTCAAATAAACGTTATGTCAGGTTGTTTCTCTTGTATTTTGGATGTAATTGATTATGTGCCCTTCTTCAGGTTCTGGTGAGCTTGGTTCTGCGATTCCTGGTCGTTTGGTTAGTAACTTCCCTATTCCTGATGCCCCGCCTACCCCAGGACCGTTTGCAGCTGGATTAACTCGAACAGATGGAACTATTCCTGGTGTTGGGGTTGCAATGCCCTTCTCAGTTCTACCTGTGGGTGGATCTGATCAAGGAGACCAGCGGCTATCTGTTCCAGTGTCTGGACCCATGTTAGCACCACCTCCTCCGTCTGTACCTTACCCAACTCTTCTACAACCTGCACAACAAGTATATCAGCATATTCCTCAGCAAGTGCCCGGACAACATCATCCCCAACCACTTCAACCACCAATGATGCCCCTACCTGCGTCATCAACACTACAGCAGTTGCAGCCCAGTACGCAGATACCATTGCTCAATCATCCTCACCATTTATCACGTCCTCCACCAATTCCCTTTCCTTCCCTTTCAATACCCACGAGTACTCCTTCATCTAATGCGCTATCAATGCCCATGCCATCAATGCCTTCTGATTCTGCATTTCTGCGGTCAAGTTCTTCTTACCAGCCTTTCCTTGCTATGCCTGGTCAGGGGTTGCAAGGTTCGGCAAGTCAGATTTCCCATCTGCAACAGCCCTCTATTGCTGGTATGAATCCAATGATTGCAAGTCCCATGGCTAGGCCTGGTGTTTCTCCTGGACTCGGAAATTTTCCAAACGGGCTAACAAACACACAAGGGCCATCCAGTGCAGCTGGTGGACAGACATATAGTGTTGGTGGTGTCTTCGGCCGACCACAATCTGGGCAATTGGCACCTGTTCCAGGGTTTAATGTATTCCAGGTGAACTATATTTGCATTAATTTTTTACCATTCGATTTCCCAGGTTGCAGGAGAAAAAAGTGGTTTGGTTGGTTCCGTCCTGGATTTGGTCATCATGGACCATCCCACAAGTTACATTGACTGGTTTTTTGGCACCTTAATTTTATGTATAACTTTTACAAGAAACAAATTAAAGAAGCTATATACATAAACTGTTGAGAATGTTGTAATTAGCGTATCGGTTCCCATATCGTATAGAATACCGATATGCGATAACCGTGCCATATCGTATGATATAACATATTAAAATTGAATTATTTTATAAAATTTGAAAAAAAATTAAAAATTTCAGAAAATATGAAAAATTGCAATTAAAAAACAGAAGATAACAAGTGGTAGAGAACACAATAAGAATGCAACTAAAAATGATATTTTCACGATAAATAAATTAATACCATGAGCCTAGAAGATAAAAAAAGTTAAACTTAAAGTTAACAATATACCAATAAGCTTCTTAATGTTTACAAAGTTAATATTTCAATTTATTACACAACACAAATACAAAGTTATAAACTAAAACAATCCAATTTCATTGTTTCATTCCACAAAACCTGGATCATAATCGACAAATTCATCATAAGCATTATAAGGAGGGTCATCGCCATCATCATCTCTCTCCTCTTCCTTCAAAATTGGGTCATCCAATATTTTGCTTTGGACATTGTCATCTCCAATCTCTACTTATACTTATATTGCTCTTCGGTTTGCATCGTCTAAATAATAGGAGGCTCTTATTCTTCAACTCAATAATCAAGAATATCAATATTTTCATAGCTAAGTGGGTCATATAACACCTTCCTTGCATCTCTTTACCTTTGTCTATAAAGAAAATAAAAGAATCATTACTTATGAGTTACAACTCATGACTCCCTAAATTCAAGACTCCATTCATAAACAATATCAACCCATTTTTGTAGTAATTTACCCCTCAAAGCATGATAAGTAGGGTCCTTATAACTAGATCGTACACTAACAATAGCATTTACAACATTAAACGGGAGACAATTTTCATAAAAAACTTTGCACACTTCAAATCTACTTTCACAATTGCCTCCTTAGAAGCCATAGTTGATCTAATACATGGTTAAGCTCTAGAAGTAGTATGATGAGGAAACAATGAATGTATTTCACTGCCTCTAGCACCTCTTCTACCACTCCTCACAATTATCGAAGGGACCGGGGCTCTTGCAGTGGAACAAGAACCAACCCTGCTGCTACTGTTACCATAACCTAGAATCTTTCTTTTCTCTCGTCTTCTCTTGCTCTCCTTAGTTGGCTCTTACGCCTTTCTAGCTATAACATGCATTTTTTTCTCGAAAAACATCCGGAGACATATCCCAACCGCCTATTTATGTTCTCTTTGTTGTAATCTCTTCCTTTCCTTTATGAGCTCCATAACTTTTGAATTTCATACTTCACACTTTTCGGTACCCGACGACAAGCACTTGCATTCTTTTTAGTTTCCGCAAAATGATGTTTCATGTGAGGAATACCTCCATGCTTCACCTCGTTACAAAACATACACTTATTGACAAGCCTATTGCTTTCATACACCGGGATACAATACTTTTACGCTGGATTGCCTCGTTCTGACACCATAAGGTATAGCAAAGATAAGCCACAATAAGGGCAATGTTTTACAAATGTGAGAAATCTTGGAATCTATTAAAGCCCTAAAATTTTCAAGTGAAAAATCGGGTTACAAAGAAGTGGGGATGAAAAAGAGAGTATGTCACGGATTTGAGAAAAATCTTATAGATTTTCAACGGTTTGAGACCAAAAGCGTGTGATTCTTCAACAAAATTGAGTAAATGAAATGTATTAAAACCGTTAAGGAGCAAGGTAGGGGATAAGAAAGTGTTTAGAAGTTCGCAAAATAATAGAAAAAACTCGAGTTTCTTTGGTTTTATATCTTGTGAGTCAACATTGACCCTATTCGTATTGTGTTGACTTACGATATACGATAAACTCGTTTTGTATAATACAGTACGAGTTTTACAACATTGAATGAAACTGTCATTTTTATCTATAAATTCAACTATGTGCCAAAAGTTGAAAATGTCATTTTTATCTATTTTGTTTAAGTAAGCCGTTTGCTTTATGAACATTTGTTGTAGGTGCCCCAGAGCCTTTTCTTTATCTATCAAAGCGGGCCACAAGCTTTTGAGACTTGGGACGTTCTTCCTCTAGTGGATTTAAACTCCACCCTATCTCAAAGACAAGTCTTGCATTGTGTTATACAACAACAACGCCTTTTTCCATACTAGACGGGGTCGGCTACATGGATTCTTTGTTTCCACATAGCCCTATCATGTACCATGTTAGCAGTTAAGTTAACATAAGCTAGGTCATTCTTTATTGTTTCTTTCCAGCACTTTTTGTGATCGTCCGCTACCTCTTTTAATACTTTCAAAATTTAGTTTTTCATACCTTCTTACATACGCTTCTTTTGATATTCTTTCTATATATTCAAACCATCTTAAACAATATTCTCTCATTTTATCCTCTATTGGTGCCACTCCCAATTTGTTTCTTATAACCTCATTATGTATACGGTCTTTCCTTGTATGACCACTCATCCATCTCAACATCTTCATTTCTGTCACATACATCTTTTGTACATGTTGATGGTTAGGTGCCTAACCCTCATAACCATAAAACATGGCAGGTCTAATTGCTGCTCTATAATATTTACCTTTTAACTTTATTGATATCCTCTTGTCACAAAGAATACCCGATGCTCCTCTCCATTTTAACCAACCTCTATTAATTCTATGCGTAACATCTCTATCAATTCTTAAACTTACATTCCATATATTCTGTCTTTGTTTTACTAAATCAGAAGCCTTTACTTTCTACTGTTTTGTATTATACAATAACTAAGCCAGCAGACATTGCATTGTGTTATGATATTTTATATATATAGGCAGGATTCTGTACAATGTTATTAGTAATTTTCTTTATTTTATTTTTATGAAGTATCCGTATGAATGCACGCCAGCAGACATTGACGTTGTTCTTGGATACGAAGTGATAGTATTTAATTTCTTATTGCTTCTTTTAGTTGATCCACTTTTGTAAATTTTATAGTTATTTCACCAGGTCGGTTCGTTTTTGCAGGCAGGAATGCCCTCCATGATAGACATGCACCCTACTGGCATGCCTTCAGCTCCACTTCCTCCTGGCCCTCCTCCTCATCCACGAGGACCACAAACATAAACAGCCATTGTTGTGTCTGCTCAGCTTTGCTAATTTCATGGAACAAATAGGGAGGAAAGAAGACTACCAGCAAATATTGGTTGTGGTTAAGTTCATGGATTTTGTTTATCAATTATTGTCACTGAGAGTTCTCTGCCTTTCTTCATGTTGTTTTATTTGTAACATAACTGGTTTATGAGGATGGCCATCCTTAATCAAGAGATGCATGATTCCAAGCCTGTGCTGTGACTGGGAACAATTGATGATGCTTTAATTAATCTGCATATTGAGTTACCTTCAACTGGTTGCACATTATAAGGTCTTTGAACTACCTCCACTAGTATAATAAATATATGACGCTATATTGTATTGTTTTTGTGGCCGCATGATTGATCTCCAGCACTTGAGTTTAGAATGATGCTGTCAAAGTTGTCTTTGAGTAGGATCAGAATTCCCGCAACAGCATAATCAGATTTCAACTGTTTCGTGGATAAACTTGTGTTGTTTGAGTGCTGGTGCATGGGGATCGCTTTATGCCCAAGTGTATGAACTGCAATTGGGACATCTAATGACATTGGTCTTTGGAACTTCCCGTTTCGGTGCTTCACTAAGCTTTGTTTGTTGATTTTTTAGCTCCAAAAATTCATGCTTTTGGCGCCGGAGAGCATGCAAAATTTTCTTGTCACGCACCTAAGCAAGGCTTTTCCTGCATCATTCTCCATGGCCGCGGCTTCTTCTATTTATGGAAGATCTGGAAAAGACCTTTCATGCCACAAATTTTTTGTTATGATTGATGAGATGTTTAATCTTCTACCTTTCACAGGGAGGGTAAACAAGCTAAGCATTTGTTTATACCATGAACTTTCGCTTTCTCAGTTTTTTGTCGTTAGAGACCTGTCTATTGGCTTCAACACCACGAAAATCAAACAAGACTTTCTTTTCAGAAGAGAAACTGATGTGGGGAGGGGACGAATGTCATTAGATGTCCCAATTGCAACTGCAACCGTACATTTTCTCAAAATAAGACAACTTATTATATATATAATATATATATACTCAATTAAAATGACGTAAAGTGGTGTGCCTCATTGCATTTATTGCAGCAGGAACCACTATTATTTTGAGTAACAAACTCATGGAGAATGACCTAGTATATATATAAGAGTGGTCCATGCTCAATTTTGCATGCTGCTCATCACCTTTCACTGTTTAAAACTGCTGCTATCAACACAAAAACTATTTGAAGAAATGAGTTTATTACTCATATTGTTCAAGGTAGAGTTGATGTTTTACACAAAAACTACTCAAACAGCGTGGATAGCAGAAAACATCAACTTGTTTGCGACTGATAAAGCATGAACACTATGGAAAAGTAGCATTATCATGAACTTTCTTGGCAATATTTTAAATAGTGTCCAGGATTTATTACTCATATTCAGCAGCCTCTCTTGCTCATCAGATGTGGAACATACTGGCTTCTAATTCTATCAATATTATGACTTATTAGCTTTATGCCAACAACATCCCGGTACCTAATCCAATTATCATGATCTATATGATCGATGCCAGCAACTATACATGGTCGGTTCTGGTTTTCCTACAACCAGGAACCGGAACTGCATCAGGATCAGGCTGGTTCTGGTTTTGGAACCGTTGGTTATGGAACCCGTTTGAGTTCTAAACCGTTTGAACCTGGAAAAACGTTAAGAATTAGAAATTTTGAAGAAGGTTGAAAATATATGAAACCCACGATTTGAAACCACGAGTTAAGGAAGATAAAAGTGTGAATTTAAGAGGATATGCAAAATCTTCAATGTTAAAGTATGCCTCCCCATGGCCTCTTAAGCTCACATGCTTTACCATTGAAAAAGATCAAAATCTCAAGCAATTGAATTCCATGATTCTAATTAAGCATGTCTACCCAAAATCATCTATTTATTATCAAATGGTGTACTGTCATTTCACATGTCTTCTTTCTACTGGTAAAGCAAAGCTGTCATGGAAAGCAAAAGACTGTGGCCTTCTCTTTTCTCAGTTCCTTGCAGAGAAAAGGATGGCCAGATAGAAAGGCTTCACAGTAATTATAAATTCCTCTTAATGGTCTAGATTCCAGTTAACGAGAAAATTCATAACCAGTGAAGGTGCCTATGCCCCCGATGGTAAAACAAAACATGAAACCGTTTATCCAGAAAAGTTGCATAATCTGGGATATCCCAGATTATCCAGTTTTAGTATGGGTCGCAGAGGCACCACGGAGCAGAAAACAAAAAGATCTAACTAATGAAGCAATGGAGAAACAAATCTAAATACCATCCAATATTTCATTATTCAATGAAAACATATACATTCCCCATTTGACAGAGCCCGAATATATTTTGGAGCTGCAAAGAACCTCGGAAGCCACCAGCGATGGATTTAGAAAGTCTTTTGGTGCGGGACAAATAGTCCCTCAAATGATTTTGGGTGGAGTAAACTATGTACTATAGCCCATGGATCTCACCATGGGCTATAGACTTTAAGCTGATTTTGAAATTTTGCCTCGACTCAATGTAGATCCCCCACTGATCACTATGGACACTGATGTACCCAAATGCAAAAACCTCCTAAAACGTTACAAGGAAAACCATGTCTCAAATAATACATGAACTCATTGAAAATAAGACTTAGATATCTTTACAACCAAGTGATTCTAGCGAAATATTCTTAAAACATGAGATAATGAATAATATAAGATTATTTCAAGATTTAGAATAAACTAATGTATATTAAAAAAATATTAAAACAAATCAGCAAAGACGCTCAGTTTCGTTCATGGACCTTTGAAAAGTAAGAAGATCGCAAGGCATAACTCATACGTGGTATGCTATCAGTATGTCCTAACTTATAATGTACGTCACTCATGAGTAACACGCTCCATTTTCAATCACTTAGTGAAGAATTTATGTTTCACCTCTAACAATCATCATCCCTTTTTTGGTAATAATAGGAATGAAGAACAAACTAAAAGCAAAACTGAATTATCCTACTCCAGCTAGGTTCTCAAGCAAAAGCATGGTGATGGAATGGTGCATTTGAATGCAGGGACAAAGTTAAGAATCAGCTCCATCTCATTTTGGAGTGGCCCTACAAGCAAAGCAATGAGAGGCAGATTTTCTTTTCTATACTGTGAAGCGGGAAAACCTGGATCTCGCCCACTTAGCATGCAACAGAAGCAAATAAATCTCTGCGAAGTTAATCAAAGTGTTGCCGAACACCAAAAGAGCTTCTTCTTCTCTATTATCAAGCACTGCAATTCTCTTTCAACACTCAAGTCTCTTCACGCCCGCTTGATCCGACTGGGGTTCGAACAAGAGACGTTCCTCACAAGCAAACTCCTGCACTCCTCTGCTGTCTCTCTTTCCACCAATATGCGCTACGCACATCTTTTCTCAGATTCAGAACCTAATATTTTTCTCTGTAACACCATGATCCACGGATACTCTCAGATTTAGAGCGATTCACCAATGCAAGCCATTGAATTTTACAAGAAGAAGATTCTTGGAGGCGGAATTCAGGCTAATTCATTCACCGCGACGTTCGTCTTGAAGGCATGCCGACGATTCGAGAGGATGGCGGAAGGACGGCAGCTCCACGGGCAAGTTGTAAAGCCCGGTTTGAATTCAGATTTGGCGGTTGCTAATGGAATTTTAAGGTGGTCGATGGTTTGTGGCAATTTGGAAGATGCACCGAAAATGTTTGAGGAAATGCCTGGGAGAGATCCTGCATCTTGGAGCGCGTTGATTGCGGGGTATGTGCAGAGTGGGAAACCCAAGGGGGCTCTAGCTCTGTTTACAGATATGCAACGCAGCTCCCTGGATGTGGATGGCTTCATTTTTGGCTGCATGTGTACGGCTTGACGCTTTGGGTTTGTGCAGGTGGGTGCATGTTTATATTGATAAGCATGACGTGCACATTGATGTTGTTCTTGGTACTTCACTTGTGGATATGTATGCCAAGTGTGTGGTGTTGGAGGGGCCATTGAGGGTGTTAGATGGCATGCCTAATTTAGCATGGTCATCTATGATAGGTGGGCTAGCCATTCATGGGCTGGGAGAGAATGCAATTGAAATCTTTGCCCAGAAGAAAAGATCAAATGTTAGACCCAACTGTGTTGCTTGCTTGCAGTCATTCAGGGTTGTTAGATCAGGGTGAACTCCACTTTAACAGCATGTCAAGAGAGTACGGAATTGTCCCCCAGGTTGAGCACTATGGGTGCATGGTAGACTTGCTTTGCCGTGCAGGCAAACTCAGAGAGCCTATGAATGCATCAAGAGCATGCCAGTGGTGCCTAATGAAGTCCTGTGGCGAGCCCGACTTAATTCATGTAGGATACATGGCAATGAGGAACTTGCCAATTATGCATCAGAAAGACTTCTAGAGATCAGCTTTCGTCATAGTGATAATTATATGCTTCTTTCAAATGTCTATGCTTCTTCTGGTAGATGGTCTGATGTGATGAAAGTGAGGGTAATGATGAAGAATAGGAAAGTTAGAAAAGAGCATGGCTATAGCTTAACGGTACTCAATAATACTTTTCATGAATATGTGATGTGAGATGAATCTCATCTCACACCAGGGAGATCTATGCAATGCTTGATAGAATGAACAAGAAACTGAATAGTGAAGGCTATGTTGCTAAAACAGCTTATATTTTGCATGACATTGATGAGGAAGTGAAAGAAAATGCACTTGGTCTCCACAGTGAGAGGTTAGCCATTGCCTTTGGTATCCTTCAGAGTTCAGACACCTGATAGACACCCTCTTCGTGTCATCAAGAACCTCCATGTCTGTGGCGACTGCCACTCGGTTATTAAGCTCATATTTTGTGCCTACGACAGAGATATAACTGTGAGAGATCGAGTTCGATTTCATTACTTCAAACAAGGGAAATGTTCTTGCAATGATTATTGGTAGAACGATTGGTCTTCTACGTTGTTGGTAAGATTTCCTCTGCATTGTAGATTTGAATCTTTTGATCATATTCAGAAACACATCTAAAACTGAAGTCCACAAGGACAACAAATAGCAAGCAGGGAATGCCTGTGGTTACCAAAATCAGTATCTTGAAATATAAGAGCTGCTTTTGAGGAGTCTAATTAGACATAGAGTTGAGGATTCAAACCTGATGGGGCATGTCAATGTGTCATCTTCTGTCCAAGGTATGTAAAACCACGTAAATTGCAATACAAGAGGAATTTGCTTTTCTCAATTTGTTTTCCTATTGGGGCTTATTTTGCCAGAGATCATGCTCTATTCATTTTGTGTAATTTGTTCTTGGTGCCTGTAGGTCCTCCTAGATTGTGAGTAGAATGCCTGATGACGATTAGTTTTCTTCATATTGAACCTCTTAACCTATCAAAGCCATAATTAGTTGTCTCCATTTGTATTCTTTTAGGTGTTGTGAACTTCTCTAATTATTGTTCTAAGTAACATTCAAGCTTATTTCTCAGTTGTTGTTGGGCGTCTATTTTAGATTCTGTGAAGACATCTTATCAAATTATAATAGGTTATTGAATGGGGTAGTTGCATTCATAGGAAACTTTGGCTGTGCAAGCTTGATAATATCCACTTTATGACACACAAAGGCTATGGTTGCAGTTTGAAGTATCCATAACTGCTCTAGTTATTGAAAGCTGAAGCGTCTGAGAATATGTTAATCTGAACCTTTCTTTTTGTGTTATTCTTTTCCCCTTGTAGGGATACTACATTTGACAATAGTTTCCCTATGAACTTGGAAGCTGAGAGGCAGCATGTAATCCAGTGTCTTGATGCCCCAAACAAAGAGAAGAGCTTCAGAGGTGTGCTTATCTCAAATATTTCAGTGGGTTTCTTTATATTCATGGTAGGTTATTTGAATTGTTGATGTTACAATGCACCAGTGGGGTATGTTAATCTGAACCTTTCTTTTTGTGTTATTATTTTCCCCTTGTAGGGATACTACATTTGACAATAGTTTCCCTATGAACTTGGAAGCTGAGAGGCAGCGTGTAATCCAGGGTCTTGATTCCCCAAACAAAGAGAAGAGCTTCAGAGGTGTGCTTATCTCAAATATTTCAGTGGGTTTCTTTATATTCATGGTAGGTTATTTGAATTGTTGATGTTACAATGCACCAGTGGGGTGAGATTGTCCTTTTCGTCACAAAAGTTGGACTGAAACTTGTGGAAACTGTTGAGGAGATCATGGAGCTATTGCTTAATCATTCGAAGTTCTCGTAAGCGGCATAGCTGTGTAGTTTCTGCAAATTCGCATGTTTGAAATGTGTTTTCAGCTTGAGTGCCCAGGTAAGTAGAGCATGAAGGAAGCCTAGATCCTTGTAGTTACTGCAAACATTTTTAAGATTCTGTCCCATCCTTTTTCAAGTTTAGCTTACTTTGGTCGATCAAAATTTCTTGACTATGTTTTACATTGGTTTAGAATGGCCAGAACTAGGTAGGTCATCATCTATGAACGGCCAGAACTATGTTTCACATTGGTTATATGTTGGCAGCAAAGAGAACGAACTTGAGCCGCTTGAGAAAGCTGGCCTTTGGAAACCATTAAACTGTCCATTTGAAGCTGTAACCAGGCCAAAGTCTTTTAAGTCGAGCTTTCAGTCTTCGTTCCCCTGATCAACCGAATGATATTGATACTTGCCATAGTATTCATCAAGCCAAATTGAAGGAACATACACATAATATTGCTTTGAACTGTTTTTGTCCTTTGGCTTATTGTTGTGAATTTTGATCTTTGGTACAGAAGCTTGGTTCAAATTATTTTAAATTTCAGCTGATGCTATTAATGAAAGTTGAGGCTTTTAGGAAATATCAAGCCTGTTCTGTATGCCAGCGTAAATGTCAACCTTTTGCGTGTGCCATTGTAAACATTAATGAAAGTCGAGGCTTTAGAATATCAAGTCTGTTATGTGTGCCAGCCTAAATATATAAAACCTGTTGTGTGGGCCAGCGGAAATATTAATAAATATTGAAGCTTTTAGGAAATATAATGCCTGACGATATTAATGATATTTTCTTTTTTTATTTTATGAAAAGACATTTTTTTATGAAAAGACAGATCCAGTCCACTAAGGATTGGCGCAGGTACAATGCATAAAAAAAACGGAAACAACTCGGGGAGTTGGAACTCTCTGTGCCAGGGTGTTTGATTATGAGGCGCCTGGAATAGCGGTACTGCAGGCATAGTTCCAGCGGCTTAGGTTCGGGCTGGTGGGCTTCATAATCAATAAAATTAAGGTCATATGACTCCACTTTTTATTACATGCTTATATTCTTTTTCGTAATCAAAATCAATGTAAAAACAAGGTCATATGACTGCTTTTTATTACATGCTGATGCCCTTTTTTGGTTGTACTAAGAACTGGATCTACAGCTTCTGTTGTTTTTGCCCAAAGCTCATAATCAAACAGCCCTAAAGGGCTTACCTCTGTTAGTGTCAAGTGCCATTGATGATATCCCATATCTAAAGTTAAGCATGAGAAGCCAGCCGATCGGCACATTGATCGCCTTCCATCTACTTCCTGATCTCTTTGGAGGAGCTCTCGGATCAACAAGATTAAACACCTTACATCGGGTAAGTATGGTCCCAGTTCTGCACAGATGTGATACTAAGATGAGTGAGTCCATCTGAAGAACAATCTTCCTGTAGCCAAGCTCCCATGCTAGTGAGAGGCCATCCCACGGACCCCGCGCCTCTCCTTGTGGCGCACTGCCGGTACCGATTCTACGAGAAGTGCCACTCGGCCAATAGAACCTAATCCTATGTCTTGGCCTTATTACCTAAATGAACAATTCTTGCAACATTCAACTTTCCTCTTAAAACCAATGGCGGATCCAGAAATTTGTTTCAGGTGGGGTGGCTGCCTCACCCTGCCGCTTAAAACCCATCGTACCACTGCAGGCATCGGTGTTAGGTATCCTCCCTGCAACCTGCAGCTTAGTTTCAAGTATGGACCAGTCCAACCTTAAGCCAAAACATACACTTAAGCCTCATTGCGTCCCGTTGAACCAGTATCGCTTTCCCGTGAATCGAGTTGAATTGGCCAACCCGGAACCATTTTGACAAAATTGGCTGAGACCAATACCAGTCTTTCTATCCAAGGGAGAGATTTACTCCGATAGCCTGCCGACCTACCTTGAACCGGGTTAGTCATGGTTCTTTAAGGCTTCCTGATACCGGCGGTTTAGGCTCCTATCCAAGAGCATTCAGTCAGCTCCAACACGATTCGATCGCGACACCATGAACGATCTGTGGCTCTACTACTTTCCTCTATGAGGTTCATGCATTTCTGAGAACCTGAAATGCCATCCGGTTTCTCATAAGCCAAAGTGACGATGTCCCATGTTTATGAAATCCACATGAAGGGACTCAGTTCCTGATATAGCATTCCTTAGTCACGCGTTTGAATGGTTAGGGCTTGGAATCCAAGATCGTTGTCTGACATGAAATCCACGTACCATCTACCCATTACAAACAAGGATTTGAGAACATGTCTTCAGGAAATTTTGGTCCAATGCCTCCCCAGAACACAAACCAGCATGAACAATTTAATGGTATTATCAGATATAAAAAGAAAGGAAAAAGACTTAATCTATATCATCAACAACCGGCCCTTTTGTTTTTAGTTTTAATTTTTACCGTTATGCCATAGATTTTTTAAATAATATATATAGCGAGAGAGATTACCATCAGCATCAAAGTCAAACCTCCTTGATCAGATTGAATTCTTGATAGAGAGGGATAGAGGGAGCTTAATATGATCTCCCATTGTTCAAGCTTTCATATATATATATATAGCGAGAGAGAGAGATTACCATCAGCATCAAAGTCAAACCTCATTGAATTCTTCATAGAGAGGGATAGAGGGAGCTTACCATGATCTCCCATGGTTCAAGCTTTCTCAAGAGAGAAGAAAACTCCATCATGATCAAAGTCAAACCCTCTGATTGGATTGGATTTCAGAGAGAGAGAGAGAGAGAAATGTAGCGAGAGAAACTGCGTCACCACCAATGGCAGAGAAGAAGACGTGAAGACGCCGCTCCTCACTCTCAATTTAAACCGCTGCAGTCGCCTTTGGTTGCAATCACACCCCAAAGCCTCCTTCCGGATCGACCCTTTATCACTTCCACAATCCTTTTACCACAAGAAGAAGCTTGAGAGAGAGAGATGGGGTCTAACACCTCCAAAGAATCCCACATCGTAGGCACGACGACGACAAGCGAGGATGGTCCCGAGTTCGAATCGAACCATCAAAAGCAACAAGGTCGTCCCATGCCTTCCTTCTCTCGAGTGCATTCCCTCCCTCCCGTAGTCCACCACCCTCAGGCCAAGGGCGATTCTTTCCACGTCGTCGCCAACACGTCGTCCAAGTACGGATCCCTCGTGCTGGACCAGCCGGTGGATTCCGGCGTCAAGTCCCAGCCTGAGAAAACAGATGCTCGGGAGTTCATGCACGATCTCGAGGACCCACCGGATTCGCCTGATTCTCCCGATTGGGCCGATGCCGAGAGTGCGCCCGTCCGCCGTTCTGCCAGTTTTGACCACGGTCGGAGAAGCTTAGTTAGTCACCGCAGCCACGCAGCCAGTTTCGGGGCGAAGCCGCTCTGGATGCACTTTTCCGACGGATCATCCAGCCCCAACACGATCATCTTCTCGAGTCCCCAGCGGGCAGTGGCGAAACCAACCGATTCCGCCCAATTAACGCCACCATCAACCCCGAATTCAAATATCTTGCCCGTCGATAAGGCATTGCTGTTGCCGCCGCCACGGAGCGAAGGGAAGATCGTCCTGTACTTCACAAGCCTTCGCGGGGTCAGGAGAACGTTTCAAGACTGCTGTGGAGTGAGATGGATCCTCACAGGATTGAGGATTCGCGTCGACGAGAGAGACGTTTCAATGGATTCGGAGTACAGAAGAGAATTGCAGATCGTATTCGGGGGGAACGTGTCTCTCCCGCAAGTTTTCATCGGAGGAAAGTATCTCGGCGGTGCAGAAGAAGTCAAGCAATTGCACGAGATGGGTGAATTGCCGAAGACCCTTCAAGGGTTTCCGTTACGGGAGAGTGGCGAGATCTGCCAGATGTGCGGGGACGCACGATTCATTCCCTGTGAGAACTGCCATGGAAGTCGAAAGCTTTATTGGGAAGAAGATATTGGAGGATCGCCGAAACGGTGCTTAGAATGCAACGAAAACGGATTGATCAGATGCCTGCTTTGTTCCTACTGACTCCGAGGCTGAACGGAATAGCGATCGCCTCAATGTCGGCCAGTGTGGTGGTGGTGGAAATGATCGGAAAGATTATGCAAAAGTTTTTCCTTTATGTATAACCGTATACTTCCGTGATTTCTGATTTGAATCCGGAATCCGGAATTCAATTTGAGATTCGGGTTGATCGTGTATAATAGTTTTGATTCTTCCTAGCATAGTTCTTTATGAATGTAGCATGTGACTCTTATTCATGAATTGAGTATATTGAGATATAGGAGGATGTGACCCTTGAATTGGCGTACGGATCATCTATTGTAAAACAATTCTCGAGGAAAGAGCCCTGAACTGAAATAAACATTGTAGTGCGGGTTGTGCAATCTATTTTCGTGTCAGTGAACTATTTTGCCTTACTTCGGTTCAAGGTACATGCATATTTGATCTCTTGTGTTTACATTATTGTCTCATAAGTTATTTGAATGTCAAGGAGCTCCCTCGATCTTATATCAGCGGACTAACTCATAATTTTCTATTGGAGGCAACATAATCAATTATGTAAAAAGATACTTTAAAATCCGCTAAAGTAAAAGATACTTGTAAAATCCGCTAAAGTTTATCCAATTATAAGATCGAGCATCAACCGCGCTTTCTACCCCTATTCATTACTTTATATTGGTATGCTAAGTAAGAGTGATCCAAAAAAAATTTAAGAAGCATTGTGTTGCTCACGGATCGGATCTCAAGGATATGTCATACACAAATAAGAAGAAAAGGCGGAAGGCAAAACCGTTTGATTCATGTAAAACCTTAATGAATTTTGAAGACAAAGTCAATAACTTTATCTAAACAATAGCCGTCATAATAAAGTTGGAAGCGTCACGACATGTCATGCGATACTTAACCCGGCTATTGTTACCATGAAAACATTACTCTCTTTCGAGAAGATAGTATCATGAAGCTTCATGCTTGTTTAGAAGTCAACAACTTGAATGGATTTGTGAATTTTGTGTGGTTGATCGATCAATGCATTAAAGCCATGAAAATTATAGAGTTGGGTCATTGAAGTTTTAGATAAGTTTGCTGCTTCAGTTAGACTTCTTGTACAATGAAGTTGGTGCAACACAGAGAATAACAAGACAAGTGGGACATAATGGGTTTAAAGATTTGAAAAAGCTCATAAATATAGTTCTAGTAAGAAGGTATAAAAAATTAGGGTTTTTTTAAAAAAAAAAATTCATATTAATATGAATTTATTCGAACTAGAACCAAAACCTAAATAGGGTCGTATATTCCCCGTCCCTTTTCAGTCAGCCGTTAACTGTGAGAGATGGACAATCATTTTTCTTTTTGTTAGAAAAGGAGGCCGCAGCCTAACACACACTCCAGGAATCGAGCTCATGCAGTGAGTGAGGGATTCAGAGGCCCTGTCAGTTGAGCTAACGCTCTCTGAGTGAGGTGGACGGTCAATGCACCACGCATACGTCATCATATAATTTCTCCAAAATTTCCCGCTTCTTGATTTGAAACCCCCCCCCCCGGTTCCCCCTCTCTCTGAACGATCCATGGCGCCCTTCGTCTTTCCCAAAAACCTAACCGATCTCGAAGACGAACCAGGCGATGTGGTTCGCCTCTTCGCTCGCAACCCCGTCGACGTCTTCGTCTTCTCCCCATCTGAGCTGGAAGAGATCGTAAAAGGTATCGTTTTGCCTCTGTGTGTGCATTTACATCTGCTTTGCCTCAACCCCACTTCTCTTCTCCTCATGGGTTTTCTGTCGCAATTTTCGCAAAAGGTGTTGCTTTCGATCTCTCGGACAAGGAGCTCTTCTGCGTGGAGGAGTCGGAGTTGTTTGATCAGATCTACTCGTTAGTCAAGGGATTCGCTTATCTCCTCCCTCCATTGAAGGCGACGCTCGTCGAGAGCCTCCGTTCAAACTTCAGCGTTCTGATCCCTAACATCTCTTGCATATCACGGTCTCCTGGAGATGGAGAGGCGCCGGTTGTGGCCGACTGCTTGCCGTCTTACCTCAATGCGCTCAAAATATATACCTACTTTCTGTTGTCCATCGTCCTTATCGAAGAATCCGGTGCTGAGAACCAGTCTTCGCAAGCTGCACTGGTTGGAAATCAAAGGGTCAGCTGCTTTCTGTTCTCATTCTTGCTCCTGTAGTTCATTCTGTCTCGATTTTGACCAAGTCTGTTGTTCTTACTTTTCTCGTATGAAGGGGAGGAAGAAACACACGATGCAGTCATGGAATTGGGAATTGCAGAGGGGGAAAATTATTGGATTGGTAGCTACTTCGCTCGAGACGGATCTTAAATCGTTGTTTGGTGCATCTGATTTGGGTGACGATTACCTATCTTTCGTAGTCAAGTAAGAACGTAGGGTTATTTCTTTTGATTTGCTTGTTTCTTCTATTAACCAGGAGAGTCTCTCCACTATGTAAGTATCTGGGTTGGGGGCTATGCCACATGGGCACTCCTAGCAAGGTGTCAAACTCGTTGTTAGCCACTCCGACACTTTGGCGCTCATACTCCGGGTGACCGATTACCACTGACTATTCTATATGTCGTCACTAAAACTTCTAACGTATAGATAATTTAGTATTGTCACGGGGATACTTCGTAGAGTATGGACTGATTATTACTTTATTAGTGCATAACAACTTAGGAAAACCAAGTTTTTTTCCTATAACTTTTGAGATGCTTTCAATTTTATAAAATAATATGAAGTAAACGTATTTGTTGCCTTATCCCTGTAACCATAATTTTTGAAATCCTCATATCCACACCTATGTCATGAACCCTTACCTGCACCCACGCAACATGGTTGGCGGGTTTATTTTGCTTCGGATTGTTTATAGTTTCTTTGAGCAGCACATGTTTAAATATATGGTTTGTGGAATCATGCAAGTTCCCACAGCGTCAAGTATTAAAAACCAAAGTACAGTATTCGTGCTTTGTTAACCGTATTTAGTCTTAAAATTTAATTTTAGGTTATGTTATTTCTCTCTTCTAAAGGCTCTATTTCATCCTTTGTTTCTTTCTGACTTGGAAATCTAGATCAGCTTTCACATTGTTTGAGAATTCGGCATTATTGAAAGAGGCAGATGTAAAGGATGGACTTTGTAGGATAGTAGGAACTTGTGCTACTGAGTATCGATATACGATGCAGTCAGCTGCTTCAATACTGCACCTGACTCACAAGTTCGATTACCTTCCTGGCCACATGGCTGATTTAGTTGCATGGGCAGAGAAAAAATATTCAGACGCCAGCCTTGCAGTTGCTTTGATAAGGGAGATTAGCCGAATGAATCCAAAGGACTATGCGAAGGATACCTCTGGTGCTGACAATGTTGCGAGATTCCTAATCGAACTTGCTGATAGGTTGCCAAAGCTAGTGGCGACGAACGTTGGTCTGTTGGTGCCTCATTTTGGAGGGGAATCCTACAAGATCAGAAATGGTCTTATTGGTGTTTTTGGGAAGTTGGCCACTAAGGCATTTAAGGATGTTGACGGGGATACTGCTGGGATGGCGCTTCGACTACGCAGCAAGCAGGCAATACTCGATATCATGCTGGAGAGGTGCAAGGATGTTTCGGCATATACTCGAAGCAAAGTTCTTCAAGTATGGGCTGACCTATGTGAAGAGCATGCAGTGTCCATTGGATTGTGGAATGAGGTAGCAGCAGTTGCTGTTGGGAGGCTTGAAGATAAGGCTGCACTTGTAAGAAAGTCTGCTCTGAATCTACTTATCACCATGTTGCAATATAACCCATTTGGGCCACAGCTGCGAACCACTTCATTTGAGAGGACCCTTGAGACTTACAAGAAAAAACTTCATGAACTGTCTCCTGATGTTTCTCCTGAGTGCAGTGCGGTAATTGATCCAGCTGAGGATGATACTCAAGAAGCAGACAGTGCAAAAATTGATGGGGATGGAATTGGTACTCTAGATGGTAAGAGATGTAGTTCTAACATGTTGGATGGCCTTCCGGACAGTTGCATCCCGGACATTGCAGAAGGAGTTCCCAATGAATCTGTACCAGATATTGGAAACTTGGAACAAACTCGTGCTTTGGTTGCTTCACTTGAGGCTGGACTTAGGTTCACAAAGTGTGTATCATCAATCATGCCCACTCTGGTCCAATTGCTGGCTTCACCTTCTGCTTCTGATGTTGAGAACACTATCCTTTTGTTGATGAGATGTAGACAATTTCAGATCGATGGCGCAGAGCCATCTCTACGCAAAATTCTTCCACTGGTAATGTTTCATTTTCAAATGTCTTGAGTTACTAATGAATGTGTTAGAAAGTATCTGTTGTTTTGACGTTTCCTGTTTAAATTCCTTCTTTAAATTTTGAATGATCTCTTCTCAAGGTTGTAATGGCGTCTAACTTCATCAAATTATCTCGTGTCCAGTTTTACTTGAATTATGCATCTGCAATGCGGGTTAGCTGACACTTATTATTATCCTAATTTTGTCTTGAAAAAGGTATTCTCCCAAGATAAAGCCATTTATGAAGCTGTGATCAGTGCATTCATCACAATCTATGTGAGGAAGAGCCCCATGGAAACTGCTAGAAATTTGCTGCTTCTTGCTACAGATTCTAGTATAGGCGACTTTGCAGCTATGGAATGTATTATTAGTGCATTAATGTCAAAGGGGGAGATTTCTGCAAGTACGGTATGGTTCATCGTCTATTTTCAAAGATTACATAATTGATGTTTTAAAGAGATCCTTGAATTTCTTGGATTACTTGATTAAATTAGATAAAATGACTTTTTGACTGTGGGTGCATATATTACCTTTGTGATCTGCTTTCATACAGGTTTCACGCCTGCACCCTTAGTGTTGCAGCAAATCATATTTATTGACTATTGCAAGTACACCTGTTTATGATATGATATTAAATTCAGCCTTACATGTTCACATGGTTTCTATTTTAGAGTATGTAACAGTGCACCAACATGGTCAGGTAGAAGTAGTGGTTTGCATATGACTTCTACGGACGCTAATTTTCCTTCCAAAAGTCCTCACATTGTATCTACATGTTCATCATACTGGTTTGCTATAACAACTGTAGCACTAGACTTGGCCTGACGTTCTATGGAACCAATTTGAAGTTGCAAGATGCAAAACTATGATGCCGTGTCATGGCTGATTATTTTTCCTACTTTTAAGGCAAATATGTTAATAACTCGATTAGTAGGTTTGACTGCTTATTATTCTGAACCAACACAAACATGTCTATGCTTTTACACGGGCAGTTTTACTGTCTTGAATCTTGATAGCTGTGGAATGTTGCAACGTCTCTTACATGAATTCTGCCATTGGGATCTATTTGAAGATGAAGTCATTCATAAAATTCACATGGCATCTGTTATAGCTTATTCTTTTGTTGTTCATGACATTAACTAACGTTTGACCATCTTCTCAACCCCATTGAGATCGTACTTAGACAGTAGCTTTTTGCTGAGGTCCAGCCTTTGAATTGCCTGGTGAACACTACAACGTCAATAGTGCCTTTTTCGTGTTTGAAGCATGCCATTTATGTAACTTGATAGTGGTTTAATGACATTTGAGATGACTACTTCTCTTGCTTCCAGATATCTGCTTTATGGGATTTCTTTAGCTTCAGTGTCAGTGGGGTAACTGCAGAACAATGCCGTGGAGCACTTTCTGTCCTCTGCATGGCTGCAAAGTCATCAACAAAGATCTTTGGATGTCACTTACAGGAGATCATAGATATTGGTTTTGGACGCTGGGCAAAGGAAGACCCTTTGCTTTCCAGGACATCATGCATTGCTTTGCAAAGATTGTCTAAAGAAGATAAACAGAAAATAATATCTAGTGGTGGAAGGATCTTTGGGGTTTTGCAGAATCTAATAATTGGGACCGGACTACCAGAACACATCTGGTATTCAGCTGCTGATGAAGCCATAGCTGCAATATATTCAATTCATCCGAAACCTGAGATTTTTGCAGCTGAAATTGTGAAGAAGGCTCACAATTCTGTTTTTGGCTGCTATGGAGGCGGCAATGGGAATCATGGCGAGCCCATGAAAGAAAATGGCAATAGTTCGACCTCTGCAGTTCAAGTCTCAAAACTTAGCAGATTCTTTTTCATTGTGGGTCATGTGGCATTAAGTCAGTTGGTCTACATTGAAACTTGTGTTAGAAAAGTCCAGAAACAGAAAAAGAAAGACACTTCCACTTCTCAATCATGGAATGATCTTAATGGGCACACAGAATCCTCAGTGAAGGTAGATTATGTCCCACAATTTGCTCATTCTCGACTTACCATGTGTGCAATGAAAAATATGTGAGATACACCTTTTGTATTCACAAAGGTCACTACATGATAATAAATTGAAGTATCTGGTAACCTTATAATGGAATGCTATCTGGATGTCTGTTTCTGTTTTTACAATTATTATTGGTTTGCTTCCTTTTGTTTGTGCACTAGACCTAATTTTAGGCTGGCAAGTAACTATATTTTTACCTGATTTTCTCATTTACAGGAAAAACCTCTTGTTTCAGAATTGGGTCTAGCAGCATCTGCTGATGCTCAACTTGATTCTCTTTCTGAACATTCAGAAAGAGAAATTGTTTCAGGTGGCTCCCTAGAGAAAAACTTGATTGGACTATGTGCACCTGTTGTTGCAAAACTGTGCAGAAATTTTAACTTAATGCAGCAGGTAAACGGTTTGGCTATAGGCATTGTTAAAAGTTCTAGTTGGACGTTAAAGCTTGAATTTTTAACTCTATATGAACTCAAGAAAGTTAATATCCCATCTCATTGTCTAGTTTCCAGAGCTGCAGGCTTCTGGTATGCTGGCTCTTTGCAAGCTCATGCTAACTGACCCCAACTACTGGTAAGGAGTATGTCCATTCTTTCAAGCCAGGAATTTCTGCATTTCTTCGATTTTATTGAAATATATGTCACATGTTATAAGTTCCACCCTTCTAACCAAAAGCATTACCAGTGAAGCAAATCTGCAGCTTCTATTCACTGTTGCTGGGAGTGCACCACTTGAAACTGTTCGTTCGAACTGTACTATTGCTCTTGGGGACCTGTCAGTACGTTTTCCTAATCTCTTAGAGCCTTGGACAGAGAACATGTATGCTCGACTACGTGATCCTGCAACCTCAGTTCGAAAAAATGCTGTTCTAGTCCTTTCTCATCTTATTTTGAACGACATGATGAAGGTTATTTATAGACAACATTATGCTATTTTCTGTCCTTTTGGAGAAATGTCAAGTTACACTCTGATGTTTTTTTATCAGGTGAAAGGTTACATAAATGAGATGGCTCTTCGGCTAGAAGATGAGGATGATAGGATTTCTAACCTAGCAAAATTATTTTTCCATGAGTTATCGAAGAAGGGTACTCAATTCCGAATTTAACCTTGGATCTTAGGATTACGATCCATGCTGACAAGATCTTGCTACTTTTGCAGGAAACAATCCTGTCTATAATTTGCTGCCAGACATCCTTGGTAGACTATCCAATCAGAACCTCAATGAAGAGACGTTTTGCAACATTATGCAGTTTCTAATTGGGTCCATTAAGAAGGTGCATCATCTTTCTAAGTTATTGCCAAAATGATGTAAAATTTGTTTTCCTTTATTGACTGATCAATTGTATTTAGGACAAGCAAATGGAAGGCCTTATTGAGAAGCTCTGCCATAGATTCTGTGGAACAACTGGTACCTTAACTTTGCATTTCTTCCTGAACATATGTTCGTAGGAATTGTTCCTATATATCTTCACTCTTGTTTGTATTTTCATCATTAAGTTTGGGTGTGGCACCAGTGTAAGTGGTAGGGTACGCTTTGGCATAATGTTGTGAGCTTTTATTGCCTTTGTTGTTTCTCTTTTGATAGATATAAAGAGAACTAGGTGATATAAGGAAAAAACGTTAAATAGATGCACACACTTCATAGAAGAAAGTAACATTTTAAAGTCAAAATGATGTTATGATTCAGGTAGTTTCTGGCCATAATTTTGAAGTGAGTTTCTGAAAACAAGTACTTCAACTTCAATATGCTTTGTTAACTCATCCATAACCAAGGTAAGTAGGTATGGATTTAGTGTTAATCCTTGATGCAATCCAATATTAACTTCAAAGAAATTTGTAACCTCATGAGTTCTAAAACATGTTTGTGCACCAATTCATATCCTTTATAAGATTGATATACATTCGGGAGATACCTTTCTTCTCTAAGATTTTCCAAAGAATATCTCTTGGTACATAATCATAAGCCTTCTCTAAATATATGAATACGATATATAGGTTTTTCTTCTTCTTGGTTATGAAGTGTTCCGTTGAACATCTCAACAAGTGAATAGCCTGAGCAGTAGATCTTCCTAGCATGAAGCTCAACTGGTTTTCTCTTGTACTAGATACGTGTCTCAGACTCTCAACCTTCTTTCTATAAATCATTAACTTTGTACCCAATAATTTGCATCAATTGTAGTCTCTTATTTTGTAAATGAGTATCATGGTACTCGTCCTCCACTTTTTTAGCATCTTCTTATCCATCCAAATGATTTATAAATTTAGGAGCCCTTTCATTTCATTCCTCTGAATGCACCGACAGAAATCATGATTAATGCATATTGCTGATTTGGTAAGTGCTCCCACACTGATACTAGTACCCATACTCATTAAAAAAATTATGAACATAACTCTTCCATTTGTTCTTGATATCCTCACTTGCCACAAGAACTTTCTCATCCTCATCTTTGGTACGTCTAACATGAGTTAAGTTCTCCTTTCTTTAGCTTTAGTTATCTTAAAATATGCCTTCAACTGTTTGTTGAGTTAATCTTATCATATAGATCTTCCAAAGCTTTGACCTTTGCTTCACTAAATGCTTTTTTGACTTCTTTCTTTGCCTTCCAATAATCTTCCTAAGTTTCAAGTATTTGTAGTTTGCAGTGCAATTTGTGATATGTTCTTTCGGTCATGGTTTTATCTTGAACAACTTTACTCCACCACCATGCCTCCCTATGTTATGGTACGCCTCCCTTTGATTCACTTAGCACCTCTTGAGCCACTTTTCTAATATTCATGGCCATAGTACTTCACCTCTCACTTACTGTGCCTACAAAATTTCGAGCATCTTCATGAAGAAGGCATTGAGATGTGAAATGGCCATATATAGGAGCTTGGAAAATATTCCATAACAGAAGTTTGTGCTGTCAATTCATATATATGCACACACACACACACACACATATATATATATATATAGAGAGAGAGAGAGAGAGAGAGAGAGAGAGAGAGAGAGAGAGAGAGAGAGAGAGAGAGAGAGAGAGAGAGAGAGAGAGAGAGAGAGAGAGAGAGAGAGAGAGAGAGAGAGAGAGAGAGAGAGAGAGAGAGAGAGAGAGAGAGAGAGAGAGAGAGAGAGAGAGAGAGAGAGAGAGAGAGAGAGAGAGAGAGAGAGAGAGAGAGAGAGAGAGAGAGTTTCTTTTCATGGTTTCCTGTATGAAGCATGATGTTGGGTATAAAGTTTTACACCTAAGGCTATTACTTAAACCATCAAGTTTCATTTTGCTAGCTTGGATTGATGGATGCATTTCTTATGCAGTTGCGAAACAATGGGAAGATATTGCCTACTGCCTTTCACAGTTGACCTTCACTGAGAAGGGGATGAGAAAGCTAATTGAATCATTTAAGAGCTATGAACATGCCTTGTCTTTAGAGTCTGTGATGTGCCACTTTAGGACTGTTATAAACAAGGTGCAGTTGCTCACTGTTCACTACAACTTCTGGCATATGGTTGCATTTCATGTAATTCTTGTTTTATTTGGCTTGCCAGGCAAAAAAGTTCGCAAAGCCAGAGCTCAAATCTTGCATTGAAGAATTTGAGGAGAAGCTTAGCAAGTATCACATAGAGAAGAAGGAGCAAGAGATAACTGCTCGTAATGCTTCCTTACATCAAGAGAAAATGGGAAACATAGAGAACTTTATGGCTGTGAAAAATGAGCGCAATAGGGAGGATGCTGAAGTTGGTTCAACTAATGGTGGGTTTTCTCAGTCTTTGAACATGCTTGTGCTTTCGAGTGATATTTCACTCACATGCTTATTCAGACTTGCAGTGAAGCATAGTAGTAGGCAAGCAAAGGTGGAGGGACGAACACCTCCTCTTAGTCTTGTTTGAAGGGAACTCCAAAATACAATGGTGCTATTGTAGTAAATCAAAGCATAGGAAACTAAAAGACGCTCCTATGCTACAAAAGAGTATAAGGCAAAATACTAAGAACCCATATTTAGGATATCTTTCAAAATAATGCCAATTATATCCCTGAGTATAACCGCCAATTCTTAAATGTCATCTTACGGTAGAGACAGTGCATTTGGAACCATTATGTGTTTTGAGATGGAACTGCAAAATGAGTTTGATGGCTGTGCCTTGGTGAACACCTGGACAACAAATGTAGACAATATATATGGAATAGATGTACCCTTGAAGTCAAGATAGTATTGGCCCATATAGTTACAATCTATCTTGACATGATTAGTTTGCTCATGAAACTTAGGATCTATTGCTATATGTATCACCTTATTTAACACAGCCAAAGCAGTAGGCTTTGTCAAATCAAAACCTATGACCTCAATGAAGCAGCAGAACCAAATAATGTCTAATGTAGCCTGAATCATGGTTTGATACTTTGCCTTTGCAGTTGATGATGGAATTGTTTCATGCTTCAGAAAACAATGCATAAGGATGGTCTCATGAATATAACATAATCCTTAAGGCAGCTGGCAGGAAACCATATGATGCGTGCTTATAAAATTGCTCCTAACCAACAACAACAACAACAACAACTAAGCCTTTTCCCATACTAGACGGGGTCGGCTACATGGATTCTTTGTTTCTACAGATCCCTATCGTGTGCCATGTTAGCAGTTAACTCCCAATAAGCTAGATCATTCTTTATAGTTTCTTTCCAACACTTTTGTGGTCGTCCTCTACCTCTTTTAATACTTTCCAAATTTAGTTTTTCTAACCTTCTTACATGTTCTTCTTTTGATCTTCTTTCTATATGTCCAAACCATCTTAAACGATGTTCTCTCATTTTATCCTCTATTGGTGCCACTCCTAATTTGTTTGTAATAACCTCATTATGTATACGGTCTTTTCTTGTATGACCACTCATCCATCTCAACATCTTCATTTCTGTCACAGACATCTTTTGTACATGTTGATGATTAACTGCCCAACACTCAGAACCATAAAACATGACAGGCCTAATTGCTGCTCTATAATATTTACCTTTTAATTTTAATGATATCTTCTTATCACAAAGAATACCTGATGCTCCTCTCCATTTTAACCAACCAGCATTAATTCTGTGTAACATCTTCATCAATTCTTCCATCACTCTCAAAAATTGATCCTAGGTATTTAAAACTTTCCTTTTGGGGAATGCAATGTGTGCCAATTTTAATTTCTATGTCCTCTGACAAATGATCAAACTTACATTCCATATATTCTGTCTTTGTTCTACTAAGTCGGAGGCCTTTGCTTTCTAATGTTTCTCTCCATAGTTCCAATTTTCTATTAACTTTTTCCTTAGATTCCTCCACTAACACAATGTCATCTGCAAATAACATACACCAAGGTACTTAATCTTGAATATGTTTTGTTAACTCATCCATCACCATTATAAATAAGTATGGACTTAAAGTTGATCCTTGATGTAACCCAATATTAACTTCAAAGAATTTTGTCGTTCCTTCATGAGTCCTCACACATGTTTTTGCACCATCATACATGTCTCTTATATGGTTAATATATGTCAATGAGATATCTCTTTTTTCCAAAGTTCTCCAAAGAACCTCCCTCGGTACCCTATCATAAGTTTTTTCTAGATCAATAAATATCATGTGAAGGTCTTTCTTTTTTGCTCTAAAATGTTCGATAAGACGTCTTAAAAGGTGAATCGCTTCAATAGTAGATCTACCTGGCATAAATCCAAATTGGTTCTTTCTTGTACTTAATACTTGTCTTAACCTACGTTCGATAATTCTTTCCCATAATTTCATAGTATGACTCATTAACTTGATACCTTGATAATTCGCACAATTTTGAATGTCTCCCTTGTTCTTATATACGGGTATAAGTGTACTTGCTCTCCATTCCTCGGGCATCTTTTGGTTTTTCCATATTTCATTAAATAGTCTTGTGAGCCAAGTGATTCCTATTTCTCCTAGTATTTTCCAAACTTCTATAGGAATATTATCTGGTCCTACCAATTTACCACTCTTAATATGTTTAAGAGCCTCTTTGACTTCATTCTTTTGAATACGTCGGTAGAAATTGTGGTTTATATACTTTTCTGACTTGGCTAAATCTCCTAAACTAATACTAACATCTTTATTTTCATTAAAAAGATTATAAAAATAGTTTTTCCATCTATTTCTTATATCATCATTTACCACTAGAATTTTTTCATCCTCGTCTTTTATGCATCTAACATAATTAAGATCTTTAGTTTTCTTATCTCTAGCCCTAGCTATCCTAAAAATATCTCTTTCACCCTCTTTTGAGTTGAGTTTTTTATATAAGTCCTCCCAAATCTTAGCTATTGCTTCACTAACGGCCTTTTTTGCTTCCTTCTTTGCTTTCCTATAAGCTTCTAACGTTTCACTAGTTTTCTTAGCATAATGTAATTTGTAACATGTCCTCTTTGCCTTGATTTTATTTTGTACTACTTCACTCCACCACCAAGCTTCTTTTGGTGCCGGTACACCTCCCTTAGATACCCCTAATATATCTTTTGCCACTTTCCTAATATGTATAGCCATATTGTTCCACATAACAGAGGGTGTGCCAACATAATTCCAAACATCTCCTTGAAGGACTTTCTGTTTAAATATATCTTCTTTCTCGCTTTTGAGGTTCCACCATTTAGTCCGAATAGCTCGATGCACTCTTTTCTTCTTTGTCCATTTTTTAATTTGTAAATCCATAACTAAAAGTCGATGTTGGGTGGTTAAGCTTTCTCCAGGAATTACCTTACAATCTTTACAACACGCTCTATCTTTTTTTCTAAAAATAAAGTAATCAATTTGTGTTTGTGATAAGCCACTCTTATAAGTAATTAAATGTTCTTCTCGTTTTTTGAAGATTGTATTGACTATAAAGAGATCAAATGCCATAGCAAAATTTAAAATCTCCCTACCTTCCTCGTTTATATCCCCAAAACCAAAGTTTTCATGAATCCCTTGATATCCTAATGCCTCTTTACCGACATGTCCATTTAAATCTCCTCCTAAACAAGTCAACTCCCTTTGTGGAATCTTTTGAAACACCTTATCTAACTCTTCCCAAAAAACTGTCTTTATATTATCTTCTAGTCTTACTTAGGGTGCGTAAGCACAAACTATATTCAAAACCTCTGCTGCTAACACTAATTTCAACGTCATGATTCGGTCACCAACTCACCATATCGTTTTATGTCTACTACACTCTCCTTTAAATCTTTATTTATGATAATACCAACTCCGTTTCGAGCCTTTTCTTTACCAGAGTACCATAATTTAAAACGTGTATCTTCTATCTCCTTTGCTTTTTCTCCAATCCATTTTGTCTCTTTTAAACATAGAATATGAATCTTTCTCCGAATCATAGTATCTGCGACCTCCATTAGCTTACCGGATAATGTTTCGATATTCCAAGAACCAATACAAATCTTATTATCTAGGACTAGCTTCCTTACCCCCCCGCATCCGTCCATAATCAAAATGCGGAGACCCTCTTTGAAATTTTTTTACTACATTCGGGCGGCAATGTAGCGGGATTAACTTCTTTACCCACACCCGTCCATGACGTGGGAACCCTCTCTGCAATTGAGTTACTACATTCGGGCAAAAATGTAGTGGACCCTCTCTGCAATTGAGTTACTACATTCGGGCAAAAATGTAGTGGACTAACTTCTTACTGCATTCGGGCTGTGCTGCACGTCACTAGGCGGGGACACCCCAAAGCAATGCTCATAATTTTTGTAATTCATGGTATAAAAATCCGACAAAGTTTTACGCTGGCTGTCGGGAGCCTAACACAACCCTCCTCCTTTATCCAGGCTTGGGACCGGCAATGCAAGGGTGATCCTTACATGGGTGGAGTTAAAATTGTTCCTAACCAATATTATAAATATCCTCAAGTAAATTTTCAGAGGGAACAACACCCGTGGAGCATTGTAATGGTCCAACTTAGATTAGAAACATATCCCTTGGGCAAAGTAGCTCCTGGAAATTGCAAATCCAGCTTCCCAAAGAGTTTCCTTTTGTTAGCTTTCATTATTTCCTACTTTGCCTTGGCTTTTAGAACTAGGAAATCTAGTCAGAGATAAACATGTATGTAAATAGGCAAGCAGAGCGTTAGCTAAAGTGGCAGGGCTTCCTGATTCCAACATTGAGGTGCAAATTCAATTCCACAGGGAGGGTGCATGCATGTGCATGTCTTGGGCTTTGACCTCCTTTTGTTACAAAAAGAAAAGTGTGTAAATGGGAAATTCCTAATATTCTTTGTGTTTATTTATTATAAGCTAACCCTGTACGATATAGGTTGTGGTAGGGCCATTGTATTCCTCATAGCTCTCTAGTAAATTTAAGATTTTCTTCATATGCATGCTTTCTTCCTCTCCCTGCAAGTTATGTCGAGAAACTATTTCAGCTTCTTAGCGCACTCCTATGCTGTCCTAGAAGATGTGAAGACTCAACCGGAGGACTACGACATAGTACCTAGACAACTTGCTCAACTCTAAATCCTGAAAATGCGAGCTATAACCTTACCTCCCTCCCTCTTCCCCTCTATACAACTAGTCGTGGGCTGCGTTTTGTTGCATATATGAGCTAAAAAGTGTATCTGAAACCAGATCAAGTGGAGCCCTTATTTGGTTGAGTTGATTCCTACAATTCACTTCATACATACAGCTAGCATCACTATCGATGGCTACCAATGATTCATAGAGATACATAGGTAGAGATCAGTTGCAATTTATTGAGGTCTGGATTGCTGTTTGTTAAGATTTTTAAGTCAAATTAGAGTTAACACAATAGGCACATGCCAGAAGAGTACAGAAAACGCAAAAGTGCACCTTGTTAAATGATTTTGGGTGGCATGGTATCTTCGAAATTCTGATGGCTGATATAAAGGTATGATGTATTCCTTCATGGCATCTCGTGGGGATGGTCAACTGCAAATATTCTTTACATCCTGTCCCAAACAAGATGGAATCCATAATGCTGCAGCTCGTGTTGATGACAGTTGAAGAAGAGGATGAAGATTACTTTTCAAAAAGGAAGAGGAAGAGGAAGAACCCATAATTGTAACCTGGGCAAAGATCAGAAAGACTGCGGACAGGGGTTGGTGAGCATGTCAGGATTGGGGGCAAAAATGCTCTAAGGCTTGATGCATAGGTAGAAATGCCATCATGTGATGACCTTCTGGATTCATAAAAAATTGACTGGTTGGATCAGTTGGAGCATGATACATGCTCTAGGACAAAGAATAGTATAGTATAAGACAGGCAGCTGGAGGGTCTATCACTCTTAGTGTTTTTATTCATAATTCACGTCATTCGCTGGTTCCTTTTTATTTGGTTACACTAAAACAAATATATGATAAATTACAAAACTACCTTAATGCCACTAGGAGTAGGAAGAAAGAGACTAAAAAACCATATTCAAAACATCCCATACATTAACAAAACCATGCCATGTTTGTCAACCATGTCACAGTGAACAATCTATCGTTTTCACAACACTATTTGCTTGTACTTTTATGGTATCCGGGTGACCTAATTACACGGTGGTATTTTCTGTATTTGGCATGATTTTTACTTTCACATACCTGTGGTTAGTGTTGTATGAAACAAAAATTGAACTTGTAGCAATTCTTGTGAGTTGAAGCATCTTTCTGAACCAGAGGTAATGTGCACATATGACTGCTTTAGTGATCATGTTTTTCTATCTAGTTCGATTTTCTTCCTGAATAAATTATGAGAGTTTTATCACTTACATGATAATCTCTTTGCCTCTGGTTTTGTAAATGCACTGGATTTTATATTTATAAGTTAGCCTTCCTGTTCACTTTCCGTAAGCTCTGGGAAATAAGGAAGTGAAAAGGTTGCATAGAAAGTTATTTCCCTGACTTTGTTTAGATTTCCTGAACATCTGACTGATATTTAGGCCTTTTCTCTCCTCATGACCTGAGAGTCAATAATAACCATTTTACTAAAAAACAATGAACCAGGTTATTAAAAGGCAGCACTTGTTTCTTAATATGGGAAGAAAATTTTGTCCTACATTTCAAGATTGTTCCTATCCTGTTAAGTACTTTCACCTTATTGCTGATGATGCCTCATTTATATAATATTCAGATGGCGTTGATGTTATCAACCCACTCAGAGAAGACAACAATGCTGAAACTCATAGCAATCAACGGAAAGAGGCAGAAGATGAGATCTTGAAAAGCCCTGGTAGTTCTAGTGTAGTGACATCATCCGAGGATGGGAACTCAGAGATTCAGTCACCAATCCTTTCTCAAAGAGGTGTCGTTTTTGTTTCTGGTAGGAGACCATATTTTCTTTCATGGTTACTGACTACTATTTCTTTGCAGGGGCCTTAGAAGCTACCTTCAATGGCAGCACATTCACAAAGACCAGACACAAAAGCAGCATCCTTGCCAAACATGGATCTAACATTAGAACAAAGAGAGTAAACAAAAGGTTGATGCTTTTTACTTGTTTTGTGTACTACATGGAAATAGATGTACCGATTTTTGCGCAACTGGAATTTGTTTAAGGAAAATTAATCTGTACCTGGCGCTAATCCATCTATATGACTTTCAAATCAAAGTTGGAATTTAAATGAATTAGGTTGTTGTATTTGGTTCTTATTTGCACACCTTTGATCATACCTCCTTTCTCAAAAAAGATTAAAAACTTTATTTACACTTAGAGAAGATTCCCGCTATGGAATATTTTTTTTAATAAGCTGGACGTAAGTCTGATTCAGTTTACTTATGACACATCTGACTAATTTGATCTAATCAGGCTTGACTTGATTTAACAGGTACTGAAAAGTTGGATTTCTCACAATTCCCTCATTTCTATCTCCTCGGGTCATAAACTAGAAGTCAAGTGTGCAACCCGAGGCCGATATTCACAGTAGACAACAAAGATCAGCTGTATGATATACTTTCTGCAAAGTTTGTGTACGATGTCCATTGTAATCTCTGATTTTTCATTTCCACGTGCATTTCAATAGCTTTTGGTGTTCTAATATCCCTATGAACAAGATGTATTCATGGAATATCAGAAATTCGCAGCTATCCATCTATGCACAATCACTTTGAGTCTTTGACGATCATTTATTTATTTTCTTGGTGCAACATGTATTGCTTCTTCTCATGCATTAATTTATCCCTGAATGCACAGCTAGAAGATCTAGAAAACTTATTGCCCTCTCCTTGGGCAAGGTTTACTGGCACATTGATATGGTTAGGATGCAAGAATAAACCGCTATGCTAACAAAAGCGGTTGGCATGGAGTTGATGCCATGCTCTAATAAAGTGTTACCGGGATATAACAAATTTGGCAGTTGACCATAATGACAAATCAAAAGTACCAAGATATATGATCATAGAAAATCACACATTATATCCAACAAATTTATAAGTGTTATCCATCTAAGCTACAATATTCATAGTACTTCATCCGTGAATATATTTATAAAACTTAAAATATTATTAGTTTTAAATTCTAAACTTAAATGCATTCATACTTAAGAAAGAAATTTGATATATACACAAAAGAAAAATGACTGAATGGATGAAAAAAAAGAAGAGGCAAAAGAGAAAAGGAAACAAATAAGAAGAGAAGAAGGTGGAGGTGGAACAATCTCTTAAAAGCCAACATTTGAACCTGGATCGTTAGTTTAATGGCAGGGTGCTCTAGTGCGGTTGCTGCTGGTGGGGAGTTCGACTCCCAAAGGGTGTATATGTGGATGTGGGTGTGTTAGGCTTTGGTCTTGTCTTGTAACAACAAAAAAAGAGAACATCTATAAAAAAAAAATCCAAGGAAAAAAGGCTTCGCCCTCTGCTCAAAAATTTCGTCAAGCAAGAGCTATTAACCCCGTGAATGAGATTGCACACTATATGGTCAACTTCCTATCATGTATAAATTAGTATCGTGCATTAAATCTAGTATTCAATATAAGCAAGAACAAGAACTCATTAAATTACTCGGTTTCAACCTAAGTCCATAGTCGAACTTCCCACCACCAGCAGCGGCGTTAGAGTGCCCCCGCCGTTGAGCTAACGCTCTGGGTGCTATATCTTCAAAAGAGTTGAAAAATATATGAATTCTCATTTGTAGAGATGGACCGTTTTAGACTAGGCAAATAAATGTTCTAAAACGGTAGTGTAAAATGTCTTTCGGGTTAAAATTTTTGTCCACGGTTTCTTTAAATAATAACATATCCATCCATTACTTTGGTGGACTAAAATGAATTGATCTAATTGTATTTAATATTGTTTCCTCCGTTTTAATTGGTTTTTGAACAATTAATTGCGTGGTTATGACTGAATTTTACTAAAACGAGTACAGAAATTGTTCAAGACACTAATCACATGACATGCCTCTCTCTCTCTCTCTCGTGCTTATTTGGATCGTTGGTTGGACAGATTTCATCATCTAACAGTTCTCATGTCTTTGAGAATGTTACGAGGAATTTCCGTTGTCTAAATACGAAGCAAGTGATCTTTTGATGAGTTCTGGAGAAAGGAATATATATATATCGTTAAAGGATGAGCTTTCATTCAACGTATATATTATTTTTGATAGCTTCATGCTTGTTCTTTGCTTCTTACATGGTGATACACCAGAGAGAGCAAGGTGTGAGCCAGGTTTTTAATGGTGTGCATGACGATCGATCGCCCTCAAAATTCGATGAGGCCATCGTCGCCAAGATGCTGGATGTCGAGAAGAACTCGAGTGGTTCCGGAGTGTTATTTCATGTTGCACTTTCAGCCAGTGGCAATATCTACAATCAATGGCAGTCTAGGATAATGTATTACTGGTATAAGAAGATGAAGAATCAGCCGGGATCTGATATGGGAGAATTCACTAGAATTCTACATGATGGTAAACCTGATGATCTCATAAACGAGATCCCCACCTTCATAGTTGATCCACTCCCAGAAGGTCAGGTTAGGGTAAGTAGAAATCCTATCTTTTTTAAAATATTTTTACAGCCGTTGGGTTTTAGGGTTTCAGGGATTGCATTATTCCTTTTCAAATGCCGTGAATCTCTCTCTCTCTCTCTCTCTCTCTATATATATATATATATATATATATATATATATATATATATATATATATATATATATATTAGATTCTGCTAATAAACATGTCGTTTATATATTTTTTAAATACCTTTATAGCTTTCTAGATGACAGTCGTACTTCTCGTAAAAGTAAATGGTGAGCGTCAGGGTGTATGGTGAGTAGTGCGCAACATACACAAAAATACAAAAGCATGCACGCGCACACACAAGGACACACACACACATATATACATATATATATACATATACATATACATATATATATATATATATATATGTATATGTATATATATATATATATGTATATGTATATGTATATATATATGTATATGTATATATATATGTATATGTATATGTATATGTATATATATATATGTATATGTATATATATATATATATATATATATATATATATATATATATATATATATATATTGTATCGTTGTCTGTTTACACATAATATATCCGTCGTTCGGGTGGCGATGGTCTTCAATAAAACGCCTTTCTAGCTTTGAACTACGTGACATTTTTACTGATATTGTTTTTTCTAGGACTTCATCGTGTTGAACAGGCCATGGGCGTTTGTGCAGTGGCTGCAGAAGGCGGCGATCAAGGAGGAGTAAGAGTTCGCATGGTGCCCGTCTTCTCTTTTGATTGTTAGCTGACGTTTCCTGTTCTTGCATATGGTTGATGAAAAAATGCAGATACATAATGATGGCAGAGCCTGACCATATGTTCATGAAGCCGTTGCCTAATTTTGCAAAAGGAGATTATCCTGTAGCTTTTCCGTTTTCCTACATGGAAATTAAGAAGTTTGAAAGAATTATTCGGAGATATTACCCAGAGGAGAAGGGATCACTAACTAACGTATATCCTGTTGGCAGTTCTCCTGTAATCATCAAGAAGGTTAGTCTTCCTTTTGGTCAGTATGACTCTTTGTGATCTTGATTCTCGCACGGCCATTATCACTGCTAGAAACTACGGCTGGTAAACGAGCCAAATGAACAGAACACCACTTGTTTGTTGCTCGGCTGGTTTTCTATATGAACGACCTGAGGTACCACTACATTGGCTGCTTCTAAGCCAACCTGAATCCAGTTGAGAGGGAGACTTTCTTTTTTCCCTTTTTTTTTGAAGTAACTGCATACAGCAAGCAATTACAAATTGATCAATCAGTGGGAAATGGCTAACTGCCGTTTCCTGAAATATTATCTCCAGTAACACCACTCCCACCCTGTACGTCATTAGAAATAGAATTACAGATAACAGAGGATGGGGAGTCTCTGCAGAAGCTGTCAAATTGGAAACCCATTTTAGCAAATGCTTGCGCTACTTCACATTAGCTTGTCTCCTCACCCAAGCAAATTTGGTTCCTTCCACTTCTCTACTAATGATCTTGCAATCCTCTACAATATATCCAAACTCTGACCAATTAGGCGTGTTACCTAGGATGCTGAGAATCACGTCTCAACAGTCAAGCTCAACGCCGATGTTGCGCTAAAGACTCTCCTTTAACCAGGAGAGTCCTCAGTGCAACCTGAAATTGTAACTTACACCTAATTTCCTCCATTCTAGGAGCCAAACCAAAGTCTCCATTGGAAACAGTGTCTCAACCTTGTGAGCAACTTCCGGGGTTTTGCATGCCCCGACTATTCCATCCTAAACAATTCATGATTCTCGGCAACTCCCGTTCCCAAGAGTCGCCGATTTAACTATCAGTTGGTCCATCGTGTCTTCTTTCTCTGCAGTTCTTAGTCTCTTCTTATTATCCTCCATAAAAGACATGCTCCTCCCTCATGACTCTACTGCTCCGTTATCCCGCCCCACTGTGTGGACTCTCAGTCTCAGTCTCTGGCCTGTCCTCGGTTAGTTGATTCTTGTGGGGTAGCAGGGCTAAAAAAATTCGATCACAATAGGTGTTACATGGACATTGCGAGTTGGTCATATTTGGTCCTGTTTGCTGTTCGAACTACGTAGGAGTGGCTTGGTTCATCTACCAGCTCCAGTACAAACTGCATGCAGCGAATTTTATCTTGCAGATGGTCTTTTGTGTTTAACCTCAGCGTTTGCACTTCAAACTCAAATTTGTTTTGTGCGTGTGCTAAGCTTATTCGCCTCTTCAGTCTCAGCTGGAGGAAATTTCTCCCACTTGGATGAATGTCTCGTTGAGGATGAAGTCTGATAAAGAGACTGATAGAACTTTTGGCTGGCTACTGGAAATGTAAGGAAACATTAATTCTTCTGTCTTTCTTATGAACCTTCTTAATAGTTGGACACGTTGCAACTAAGTTTCACAAATTAATCATAATGCTTCCTCAATCTGTCTGACTTTTCTTACCAAAAATGTAGGTATGCTTATGCAGTCACATCTAGCTTGCATGGTGTCAAGCATATACTTCGAGAGGATCTTATGATACAGGTTTTTATCCTTATCAAATATTTAATTCAACTTAGATATGTTAATTGTTTACGGATGTGAATCTTTATTTGATGGTAACTTGATTTTTCCAGCCACCATTTGATCACACGATCGGGAAAACCTACATTCTGCATTATACTTATGCTTGTGACTACAATATGAAGGTAATTGTTGCGTTACGTTTCCTAATTGATTGGCTCTATGCCTTCGATGAGTTTTCTTATGCAACACAACTGCTGGGTCTTGCTTATATACTGATGACTAATGAGCTTCTATTTGCTCATGGATGGTGCCAATAATGGAATTGCTAAATATTCTTGGTAACGAGTTTTACAATGAATCGTCAAGCTTGAACTTTTGCTTACTCAGGGGCAGTTGACATATGGGAAAACTGGGGAATGGAGTTTCAACAAAAGAATGTACGGGTTTGTTCCTCCACCAAGAAATTTGCCCTTGCCTCCCCCTGGAGTTCCTGACAGTGTGGTATGTTTACATTCTTTTCCACTCCTTGAGAAGCAATCTAGATTGATGTCATATGGAGGAGATTGGGATAAACAAATGAAGCATTTTCAAAAGGATATTTTTGTCTTAAATCTTGAGAAAGGTATTGACTTTGTTTTAAACAAATGAAGCAATCTAGATTGTTTTAGTCTCTTTAGCTGGTCTAACTGCATGATCCGCCTGTGGCAGTGAGTGAGTGCAGTATCTTCTATGAACTGCAATTACTAATTATACACCTTGACTTGCCCTTTCGCCTCTGCGATCTCATTTTAGAAGAACCTACGGGGTGGAAAGTTTCCAGTTTTTCTTTCTAAACTTTCTTGAAATTGAAGGAGCCTAACCCGATGCTCACTAGGTAGATGAATGGACCTGGATTGACAGTATTAACAACTCTCTCTCTCTCTCTCTGACACAACATAATCATATACACACAATTTGCATTAGGCAAATATGGATCTCATCGATGCTTCCATGAGATCCATGAACAACCTGCTTCAAACATATGCAGATTGAGGCTTTAAAATTGCTTGAATGTTGCTTAAGGGAGATAAGTTCTGATAAAAACAAATTAGAACATTTACGCCTGCACATTTGAAGTAATCGACTTCTGATGGAAGTTCTGTGTTGCACGTGCTTAACTCGCACGATTGAGATTGCAGATTCTGAAACGGAGTTTAACAAACATTTACTTCAGAATAATGATGACCAGATTTGGTCGCAAGTAAATGGATGAACTACATAATTATCCTTTATTCTCTTCTCAAAGGGACCCACATACGCTATATTCATCATCTCTCAAGTAATCATTGTTCTTCTCTTCTTGTGCTATATGTTCATAGGTGAAACTCATAGAGATGGTGAATGAGGCTACATCTAATATCAATTGGTGGACCAAAAATTTAGACTATTGATGAACAGATGGAGGAATATGTTGAAAATTTTGTCATCTTAGTTTGCAGATCTTCGTCCAATTTGAGGCTTCCAAAAGTACAATCCATGTGTCTTGATTTGTTGCAATCATGCAAGTCAAAATGTGACCGAACACTGTTAAGGTTCTCTGTAGGGGTCGACAATCACCTTCAGATGCTTTAAAGGATTGATAAATGTGTAATCCTTCTCATTTCTTTTTGCAATTTATTTCCAGATTATGTTGACATAATTTTGTAAATTGTGAAATGCAACGAAAAAGTTTTTTGTTGTTATGAGGTCATAGAAAATGCAAATATACAAATATGTGGTTCAATCATTTGCAGTGTGAACAAAACTATTATCAAGAATCATCGTCCACAAAAAAGGTTGGATTAGTGACTTTACCTGAAAGCATACTTGATCAACAAAGAGATAACTGGCTAAAGCAAGATGACAGCTTTTTATCTGTGCATAATAGAATAATCAGAAAAATGTTCATGTAGAGAAAGAAAAAGGATCGGTTGAATGCTACCAATTGAAAAATCCTTCAGAGGTACTTATATCTGTTGCACTATATAAGCAATATGGTCTTCTTGAGAGTATAGTGCGGACATCTTGTTTATAATTTTGATTTATATATATATATATATATACAATATCTACATAAGTACATAATATATATACATTATATATACATATATAAAAGCTTTGTAATAATAATGGATGAAGCAAGAACTTACACAGTTAATCTCTAGGCCACGTGAAGATCTCCTAGCTTCTGTTTCTTAGAAAGAAAGGGGACCAAATTCCAAAGCAACAAAGAAAAGGGAAGGGATACAGAGGCGACGTAACACGACCCTAGAGAAATGACCAAGAACAAGCGGTCTAATACTAGCCCTAAGAAGACTGTGGTGCTGATACATTTGCCAATCGTGGATGAAAGTTAGCACGTGTTTTATTTTGTTCATCAAGATCACATTTTAGATTGTCAAGCCGTTCTCCTTAGTACCTTCTTTATCACAAAAGTTTTTTTTCCAATTCAAACCGCTTGATAATGCACGCACTTAAAGGATTTTACTCAGAAGTTTGTTAATCCAGATAAAAGAAACTACTCTAGTTTTGACATAATTATTAATGTTTGGATTAGAACCAGTTGCCTTAGCAAATTACTCCACAAATATCACGGCAGCACACAACAGTTGAACCGCAATCAGCTGTTGTAGAACATGGATGAGATTGCTATTCAGATCTGTAATAAAAGTTATTCATGCTTTCTATTTATAGAGATTATGGGTGCCTACAATCAATCAGTAATTACGGGAGACACTTCTAGTTTTGACTAAGATCATGCCTAATTATAGCTTGGCTTTTGCAATGTTACTGATCAATAAGAGTAATAATGCTAAAGTTAAGGAGGGTTATATGGCCCAGGGTCGACATCGGATCGGCTGCTAGCCACTTGTGCCTGGTTTCTACCATTTCATTCCCCACAACTACCACCTGGGACCAAACCACCATCACTGGTGATCCCTTTGTGAAAATTACTGTTTGACATCAAGCATCACACTTCTTTATTGAAAGATAACGCAGGAACATTGAACACGATTTAAGGCTCTAGGGCTAATAAGAGTTCTTTACTCTTTTCCTAAGATTCTTTTTCATAATGAATCTATGTGGTTGTCAGGTTTTTTTGGGTTGAAACCAGTGTTGTCTGACGCGTATCGTATCGCGTATCGCTGGTCTCCACGATACGGGCGTATCGTATCGTATTGTACTTTAATATTAAAATAATACAAAAACTATTTAAAAAATCAAGAAAATTAGTAAAAATCCAAAAAAAATATGGAAAAATCTGGTAATTGCTTTAAATTCATATAATGCAAAGTTTAGCATAGATTGAACATTCAACATTGAATAATTGCATCCAAAATTACATATTTTGAAGCAAAAAATAAAATACATTTACATTTTACATATTGTAAATTTGTATCAGGATCATTAACTAAATAATCTTCATCTTCTACTTGATAAAGATTCAAAGTTTCTCATCACCTTCTGCTTTAAAATGAAAATCTTCTTCTCCTTCGTGATGTGATGTTGTTGCACTTCAAATTAATTCATGCAATGTCTTCTTCGGTTAGGAGTGCATTTTCTTCGTTATCTTCCATAATCCACTCATCTAATATATCAAAATTAACAAACTGCTATCTTTGTACATTGTAGTTGTCATATTTGCTAATTTTCATATGTGAGCAAAACAATGAACTCAATTTCTTTGATTATTGACTCTATGACACCTCAATGATGTGATATTATTACTTGATGATATCACTTTTTCTCTTACTAGAGACTAGCTTTTTAACTAATGCTTGAGCTTCATTTCTCACTTCACAGATTGAGTTAAGCCTCACACACGTTGATCATGTTCAACTCAATGGCAGTCACGTAAGGTGAACCCTAAAATAGTGAAGTTGTGAAATGCCCACTCAATGAACCGAGACAACCAAATGTTTTTAATTGTTTGCGATCTAATGAAATTAGAAACTTCTAGCAGAAATATACCTAAAAGTTGGCAAGAGAAAGAGAAATGATTTTGTCACAATTTTTATTTGTTCATAAATTATTCTTATTTAATAAATAAAATTATAAACTCAAATTACAAGCACAGGGAAGTGAAGAGAGGCGAAGGAGGCCAGAAACCTAAAAAAAAAATTTGAATTTTTTTTTTGATTTTTTTTGGGCGTATCGCCATTATCGTACGATATGGCACGATAATCTGTATCTTACGATACAGGTTACCGTATTGTATCATGGCTTCCCACGATGCGATACGGATAACACTGGTTGAAACTGATCTGCGCTGTTCTAGAAGGCTTCAAACTCTTGAATCGGCCACACACATGCACTAATCTTCTCAATTAGGTTTTAATATCATGTTGTAATTTGACCCACACACTTAGAAATTGAAATCAATCAACAAAGAAATTTATGGAATCAAGGAGGAGGCCGACGCCATCATGGCTACTACAATCTCTCTCTCTCTCTCTCTCTCTCTTTATTTTCGCTCATCTGATTTGCACGGTTACGCTTAAGACACTTTATACAGTTTTTTAACTTGGAAGGCTAAAATACCCCTAATTAGTGTTCCTGATCTAATTCAGTAAGATCCGAATCGAATAGAATCAAAACAACTAAATTGGAGAAATACATAAACTAACTAAATTGCAGAAATACAGAAACTAAGACGTCTATGACTTCAACAGCTCGCTCATATACGAAAATTCTAAGCATATTTAAGAGCAAAAAAGTTTTAAAAGAGCTGCACCCATTTTCCTCTTAACTTTTCTGACCAACAATACGTGCCTAAAGTTGTTGTGGCGCTCTACTCACTGAAAGATAGGATCACGACTTAAAAAGTGAACTCCTCACACTTCCTAAACATTCACTACCATATATGCAAAAACTGTTTTTGCAACATGCATCTCGTGACCGGAAGAATCATCCTACATTACTTTCCCATTAAATTGTCACTCTTATTACAATAAATCTCAGTTTCCTTTCATTGTTGTAAATGCAAATCTTTAAAATCCTTCTCATTGATGTGGTTTTCCGTCTTGTTAGAGTGTCGATTATATTTCGGCTTTTGACCATGATAATGCGATGGAGGCTTGCTTTTAGAACTCTAAAAAACAGCTCCTGATATGAGAAGAAAAAGAAGTTACTTGTGCTCTCTGATCAATTTACTGCAGGTAGATCAAAGCTGGTGTTGAGAAATCTGGACAACGATAAAGCTCCAATTGGTGTTGGATGCCCTTGCATAACTAGGGAATGCACAACCATGTTTGGAACACACGCTTTGCTAGGAAGAAAGATGTAATGGTTGAAGTTTAGACCATTAGCAATAGTTTTACCTATAGAAAAGATCAATGCTGTAGTGTGTCCCTGCCTAAGTGGGTTTATCATTTCAACCATGCGCCGTTAGTGGTGCGACCTCACCTGAGAGAGATTCACCTCCTGCAACCGTTCCATGTCTGCCTGATGCATCGAGAACACTAACGTACAAGCCCCTGTTTTTGTGCCTTTCAACATTATCATGAGCGAAATGTTCTCAAATTAGACGAGAACGCAAAGTTTGTAAACAAAATCAAGCTCTAAAGACTTTTGTTCATATAATTTCATTTACCATTTTTCTTCATATAATTCTAGTAGTACAGTATGTTGCTTCATAAACAAACTCCACCAAATCACAGTCTAAAATCTGCCATTCGCATATAAGCTTCATGCACAAACTATTAATTATCACCAAGTTATTTGAATGATAAATGAAATTCGATGTAAAGTGTGGTATATCTCCTATCCAAGCAGCTCTGATAACCATCCCAACCTCTTTTTCAAAATTATCGGTAAATTTCAAGCTTTCCAATAAACCTGCTTAACAGAATGCAATTAATGGTATGGCCAGACAGAACTGATCTAATCACCCACAATGAAATTTCCAAAGAATTAATTTTGATATACACGAGGCTGAAGATCAAAAGAACGCAAGTCTCTGTATGAGAAACATATAAGACAATATTGTGACATTCTATCCCCTTCCCCAAAAATAAGAAATCAAAGGAAAAATAATACGGGATCCACATTCCTTCAGGAGATGGTAAAACTTTTATGATTAATGCCTCACTCCCTTCTCTATCTAACTTTTACATCAAAAGCCTAATTAGAATGCGAACAATAAGGATAGGAAAATAGACCAGCAACCGAGGATGAATAGGGTCTCCGTAGCAGTCAGAATGATCACACAAGGTTGAACATCTAGGTAAACAGCAGTGCATAAAAAAGCTGCTTGCTCGTGTTCCACTCATCCATCCCATCTTTCATCTCACATCACAGGTCATCAAAATTGAAAAGGGCAACCATGTTACACAGTTTGCTTATGCCCTTACAGCTGGTGGAGACAGTGGAGGCACTGCTGGAGAAGCGTCAACAGTGGCCAAAGTTCTCCGCGAAGCTACTTGATAGTTCCTCATGTTCATCTGTTTCAGAGGACGAGTCTTATCCCCTACCATTGCATTTGGGACTTCAGAAATGTTGCTGTGATGGTTCGTAGTGGTCAAGAGCTTTTCTTTTGAAATCGGATTTTTTGTAGACTCAAGTAATGAGTTGAAAATGCCGGACTGCTTCAAACCTTGCATTATAACCTGCCATAAAAGATCAGTGAATGAAAGAGGAACATAAATAACTTGATACGGAAAGGCAGTTGGTGGAGGAAGCCATTTCTACAAAAGGCGTCTCTAATTCATCATTTGGGTCCGTATAGTTTCTGGAAGACACATGGATATAGTACATGTGCATAAGACAAGTAAAAAAATACTATTTTATTTATCTGAGAGTTGACAATTGACCAACATATTGGTCAAACCGACCAATCAGATAATAATTAGCAAAGATCACCAAGGGAACCACTCGCTGGAATTATGCATGGCATCATTGTCATAGTTGTCCCATTTACAACCGCAAGTTATCAGTATGCATTCTATCTAATGTTGCACAACAAGGTTATGAATGTATTCAATATTTGCAAATACTTGGGGTATTTGAGCTAAATATCCTATTACATCCTATATTAGTCGAAAAGAGCCTTCTAACTAGATCCAAAATGAAAGGCCACAGCAGCTCAAAGTATTCAATGAGGCATACTCTCTAGCTGATGTTACACCCACCTTTCAAGACCCATTGCTTCCAAAAGTCTAGTAGCTCCCCTAAATCAATAGCAAACAAGTTTTTTTCTGTAAAATAAAGAAATTGTTTAAGATATTATTATTTCAATCTTACCATGGGAGCATGAATTCGTGTCAGAATACCCTTCTTGAAAAGTTTTGATTTTAATGCTTGATCGTTCCACACCACACGTTCGTGATACCTTCACATCAAAAGAAGACATGAATCAGTGCAAAAGTTCATGAAAATTTAAAAATCTCTTAAGAGTCAAGTCTTCCTGTCTCTTTTCCTCAACAAAGATACAAAAGTCTCATACTTTGGTGAGATGGACTTATGCTGATGGTAAGTAGTGTTCATTGAAGAGAACTTCTCAAATGGTTAAGATGGACTACGCCATTTCTCTGTCTCAAATCAAACCCACAAATATATGAACAAAATCACAGACCAAAACACTACTTGCCTGAATCTAGGAAAATATTTCTGTACAAGAAAAATAGTACATTCCTGCGCAACTAAATCAAAGAAAAATGGCAGTTTGGTAAGAATCGATACCATTGCAGCAATTCCTCCTCACTGACAGTGGATGAAATTATGAAAGCCTGTAAATACAAATGGTAGTCAAGAAACATTTGAAGAGAAACAGAATAACAAATGAAGGGCATGCTTGTTTTTCTAATTGGGGGCAACTGTTAAATTTGAAACATCTGTATGTGAAACACGTTTCTAATGACAACAACTTTCTCATGTTTGCAAAACACAAACTGAAAAGCTTGAAACGTACAACCCCAAGTCCAACAATGATTCTTTTTGATTCTCATCGAGAAGCACATAGACCACTTTTATGAATGCCCACCCTTGCAATTTCTAGGTTGCGAAAGTTGTTCACAACATAAGAGCTGTTCCCAACTTTCGCATCTCTTAAAGAATCAGGATTCTCAGAGGAATATGGAAACCACAAAGGGCTCTTTCTCGTGATTGTTTTGCCCTGTGATTCTGAGGTGGTGATAGTCCAAGTCACAGAAAGCTATAAAAAGTTAGAAAAGTACATGGACAAGAAAGCATCCGCTATCTTAAAGAAGAAGAGTTGAAGAGGAATGCGCTATATGCAAAAAACACGGGCTCTGTAAAAGATTAGAACTTTAAAAGAGAGCCCAGAGAGTTCGATCCTTCAAACAATCACTTTCTCATGTTGACTCTATGGTCACATTGATCCTTCAAACTTAAAAAGCTTAAAACAATCACTTTGATCTCTATGGTCATGGAGAGTTCGATCCTTCAAACAAGGAAATGGAATTACTTAAGCCCATATTACATGGTCAGTTTGTATCGGCAAGAAATTTTCTATGTTGTTATAATCAAAGTAAACTAGAAAAGGGACATTTCCTATGATCAAATCTCAGCTGCTGTCTACTTACAACTCTGTCAAACTCCAACATGTAGCATCTCGCTAGATCCTCCTTAGTAGGCTTGCAATGACAACGGTCTCGTCTCGAAGTAATGTCTGAGAATTTTGTGTAAGCGTAGTGTAGAACTGCAGCCTCCTCCAATTTGACCTCACTAGCAATGAAACCCAATTTTCTAGTAAAAAATCTAACATACATCCAGAAAGCACTCAAAATTATATAATTAACCAACCAAACAAAAAAGAAGGTACAGAAATTGCAGAGTCAGCAGAATGGGGTCTTACTTAGGTGTCTTCACATAATTGTGCCATCTATGCGCTCCATTAGGACGGAGATGGTCTTGGACACGAGCAGCTGCTTTTCCATTTCCATAAGCAAGAAAATAATTAGGGTTACCACGTGTTGCTTCCTTATACATGCCAAAGTATGTCTCTTTTGTAAGATGATCATAGTTCTTCTTGAACATGGACACCTGAAGGAAAACATCAAATAGCTTCAGTGGTCTAAAAAATGAAACAGTGAATGGGCGAGATATCATTTGGAGAAGAGTAAAGTTTGAGATGAAATCATGTTATATCCCATGCTTCCTATAGCATGCTTTTAAGATTAAAACATGCACAGATGCACAAACTGGCCAATGGCCTTCCACTGGAGTGTCATAATTCAATATAACAACTCTCTCTCTAAAGTAATCAAATGAATATTTATTGTGTTCTGGGACAAAGTAAAATTATATCAGGATAATATAGGAAAGGTTCCATTACCAACAGAAACATGGAAAATTTGTATTGAATCATATGATCATGTGCATTCTGTCACTCATTAAATGACATTTCAATGAGAATTGCTCTGTGTGTGAGACTATATCCGAAGCCAATATTTTGGAACAGCCAACTACGGAAAATGAATCAAAGTGGGACAACATTAACGTGCATAACAACAGTTTGTACCTCGCTAAATGGTTCCTTTACGTTATCTCTCTCCACACAACTCTCCTATAAAAGGAAAACATAAACCCATCAGTTGTCAAAACATTAAGCATGTAGAATGGAACTTATAGGGACTTTTGAAATTTTGAACTCACATAATTTGGAAAAACAACCATGTCAACATTTTCAGGGATATCTTCCAGTAATTTCCCGAGTGAGTATTCACGTGCACCAGCTGGATGAACAAGTTCATCTGTGTCTAGATGGATGATCCAGTGGGCACCTGCATCCTACATAACCAATACCAGTAGAATATGAGGTGAAGCATTGCATCCTAATTTTACATATTGATGTCCAATCAACAATAGGTGACTGCTGTTGAAAACTAAGCACCCATACCTCAGCATAAGAATTTCAAATGACCATGCAGGAGGGGACTTTTATTTGTGTCAAATACACTAGTGTCTACAAGGTATGAAGCCTTATCTAATGCGAGAACCTCTACTGATTAACCCTAGGCATTTAGTAATTGTTTAAATTTAATTATCCAAAATGCCTTTAGTTCTTCACCATACATCAAGCAACCACAAACAGTTATCAGTGGTATATCCAGACTTCAAATGAGAATGTGTTTTATCTATTGGTATGTGTCGCTTGACCATGTCCTAACTTCAAACTCAGCCAGATGATACGAACGTGCATGTCTTTTTGTCTGTGGCAAAGATGGACAATTTGAAGTCCAGTCCAACGGAGACTACAAATTCAGAAGTATATGAAGCATGTATAGAACAACGCCTAAACAATTTTCAGCTACTAAAACTATCAACAAAAACTTTTGGGAAGTCTACAACAAAACATCAGTACACAAATTCAGTGGACCATTTATATTTCTCAAGCAATAATTATTGGCATTCATAGGTTTACAGAAAAATGAACACCACAACAAGGAAGATAAAAGCGGAATTAGGTTTTGCAAAAAGAATCTGAAATTAAAGAGATGCTTTTAAAAGCTATATTTGGAATTTTCTTGAGGTCTGAATTTATAATCTCATCTTAAAACATCAAAAGGTGACAATGATAGACAAATTTGCTTAGCTTTAACTTATAACAAATCGGATATATGTCCCTCCAATTTATGAAATACTTCCCTAACTACTTAAAATTGTAGATACAAAATAAATAATTTAAAGAGAATTGCTTCGCCTTATCTTCCTTTTGCAGCTTCATGTATAGACAACATATACGACATGCAATTCTGAAAAATCAAGCTAGAGAACTATTTAACTTTGTCTTCCCCTTGTAGCTTCATGTTTGGACAGCACACGCAAAATTCTCTTCTGAAAAATGAAGCTCAAATTTTGTTTTTCATGTGCTTTTTTTTCCTATTTATATGCAAGGAGAACTTTCAAAAATATTATCTTTACAAGCTATAGCAACGAGAATTACCAGAACAGCAATATGACTTGATATTAAGGACACGATGTTGTTGACAAGAAATCAACAATAGGATAATTTTTTGATAATACCACATTTTATTGGGTAAGAAGGACAACTTTATGATTGTAGAATAGCACCCTGAGGCATTTGGTCTCAAGATTAATAATCAGATAGAGAATAGCTAAAAAGAGAAAATAAAGATCATACCTGAGCCATCGCAATAGCCATCTCCATATTAAGTGTCTGCTTGACAAATAATTCGTAGTTGCATGGCTTGTTAAAAAAGGACGACAACCAAGTCTCATTCCAAATACGACTGAACAATAAAAAATCAAAAGTATAAGCATCTGATTTGGTCAGAAATAAACAAGGTTTTCAATAATAGCGAGAAAAATAAATCTCCCCAATGCAATTGAGTTCTACTGTTCCATGCAAGAATCACTGGACAAAATAAGACACGTATTACAGTATAAAAATAATTTAATTGTTTAAAACAGTCATCAGTTAAGGAGATTGAACAAATAATATAAGTAAATTGGTCATTACAACTACAACAACTAAAGCTTATCCCACACTAGGTAGGGTCAGGTACATGGATTCTTTGATGTCAAATGCCATATCATGTTTTATTGTTTTCTTCCAGCACTTTTGCAATGTTCCTCTCTCTTTTAAAGTGTTTGCCATCTAGTTTTTCATACCTTCTCATTGAAGCTTCATTTAACCAACTTTCTACATGTCCAAACCATCTTCAGCATGTCTCTCTTTTCATATTCTATTGGCCAAGAATATGATTTTCTTCATAAATGGAAATAAGCACAATTGTAAGTCAATTAAGTAGTGAAGTATGAAACGAGAGAAACACGCTGAAGATGGTTTAAGTAGTCAATTAAGTGGCTGCTATATGCATTACATTTTCCTGCCTTTTAAACATAAGTCAATGCAACACTTCAAGAATAAACATCCAATACCAAATAAAGTGCCAGTGGGCCACACCTTTTCAAAAATTTAATGCATGAAACCAAAATAAGATATGCTATAAATAAGTTTTTGAAAGACCTGTTGGCTTGTGCTTCCTCCAGTTCTTTAGTTCTAAATATCACCTTGACTCCCTGACATAAGAAGGTCGTAAATTTGTTAGCCGTGAAGAATAAAGCCGCTGGTTTTACCCCCTTTTGCCTCAACATAGCCAAATCTTTTAGAAGATCCATTAAAACAGAAAAGTGTAACACCTACAGGGATGGCTTCCAAAACAGCAGATACATTCGAAGAAGCAGCCTTTCCTTCCACAAACAAAAAGAAGTTGGTAACACCCATGATTTTATGGTAAAATAACCAAGGTAGGATCTGATCTAAACCAGCTGATGTGCTTGTTGTAATGCATATCTGCACGCAATACACCCAAATAAATGCCTAACAGACAACATAGCAGCTATGTCAAAGTAAGCGGCAAGCAAGAAGTAAAATTATAAGCATAGCAAAGTACTGAATCAGTAATTCAGAAGGCAAGGTTAACAGAAGTTACACTATGCAGAAAGATAGCTTTTGCATCGAATAATAAGATGAAAGAGTTGCAAAAGTATCTGAATCATGATATGGACTTATCCTTTCCTTCTTCAGGCGAAATAATACAGAACAAGGACACCAAACGTCTCCACGAAAACCCATACAGAACAAAAAATTATCAAAAGGTAATGATGTGCGTCTAGTATTGAATCCCCTTTCTGCTAAGTGAATGAGAAATGAAAGAACAAATGATGGTAAGACCAAATAGAGACGCCAAATTCCTTGTTGGCTTACTATGGGAACCAGTGTTACCCGTATCGCACCGTATCGTACGTGCCACGATACGATACGGCCCGTATCGTACGATACGGGCGATACGCCCAATTTTTTTTTTCAATTTTTTTTTCAAATTTTTTTTGCATGTTTTTGCCCTCTCTTCCCCTCTCTTCACTTCCCTTAAAGGCATCCTCTAATATGCTTATAATTTGGGTTTATAATTTCATTTATTTAATAAGAATAATGTATAAAAAAAAATTATGACAAAATCATTTCCCTTTCTGTTACAACTTTTAGGTATATTTTTGCTAACAGTTTCTAATTTCATAAGATCGTAAATAATTAAAAACATTTAGTTCTCTCGGTTCATTGAGTAGGGATTTCACAACTTCACTATTTTAGGGTTCACGTTACATGACTTCCATTGAGTTGAACATGATCAATATGTGTGAGGCTTAACTGAGTGTGTGAAGTGAGAAATGAAGCTCAAGCATTAGTTAAAAAGCTAGTCTCCAATAAGAGAAAAAAGGGACATCATCAAGTAATAATATCACATCATTGAGGTGACATAGACTCAATAATCAAAGAAATGGAGCTCTTTGTTTTGCTCACATACGAAAATTAGCAAATATGACAACTACATGTACAAAGATAGCAGTTTGTTAATTTTGATATATTACATGAGTGGATTATGGAAGATAACGAAGAAAATGCACTCCTAAGTCCTAACTGAAGAAGACATTGCATGAATTAATTTGAAGTGCAACAACATCATCAAGGAGAAGATGAAGATTATTTAGTTAATGATCCTGATACAAATTTACAATATGAAAAATATAAATGTATTTCATTTTTTGATTCAAAATATATAATTTTGGATGCAATTGTTCAATATTAAATGTTCAATTTGTGCTAAACTTTGCATTATATAAATTTAAAGAAATTACCAGATTTTTCCAAAATTTTCCTGATTTTTTTTCGGATTTTTACTAATTTTATTGATTTTTTAAATAATTTTTATAGTTTTTTAATATTAAAGTACGATACGATACGATACGCCCGTATCGTGGAGCCCAGTGATACGCGATACGATACGCGTCAGACAACATTGCACGTCCTAGGATCTTACTTGGATTGTTATTAGGTAACCCAGTTTAGACTTTGAGATACAGAATACAAGATTAAGCACATTGAGTGGAAAAAAGATAAAAGACATTCACCAACAAGTTCATCTCATTCCATAGAACAAATTCATGTTGCATTTGCATGATATAATGGAGACATACACATGCAACACATATTTATTCAAAGAAATGAGATACAACTTGTTCATAAGTATCTCTCATATGTATGAATGCAATCTGTCATGCATCAAATTGAAATTGTAAACATGATCAGTGCTCGCACCAATCACTGACTCCTCCCAACTCGATTGCATGGGGAACACAACATAAATGGCGTAATCTTGATTCAACTGCGTGCGAATCTTGGCGTGTGGGACCCCTTTAAGTGGCTGAAGGGGCGTACATGATTGGACTGCAACGAATGACATGGAAGAGATCGTAGCTATTGAAGAAAAAAACTGCCAGATTCTTCTCATTCGTGAAAAAGTACTGGAAGCTAAGAATCTATAACGTGTGATCCTTCACTGCAAAGAACTCAATAATTCGAATCCACTTATAACAAAGGTCCAACTAGAGACAAACTATGCAAGTTTAGTCAAACAAGCCACTAGTATCAGAAAAAAAAGGAACTTCAAAAGGAAAACTGTTCGGAAGAACAAGACGAAATTTAATCGTTTCTGACCTTAGTGCGCTGTTCGGGGGGAAATCCGATTCTCCAATCACTCAAATACGGGAATCGAGGGGACGGACCGTGGCCGTTGTGATCGGAACAATCGCTGCTCGTGTTCAATAGCGTCAAGGAAGGAGACGTGGGCGGTAGGATGTTGACCATACCGGGGAATCCCTTGGATTCATCGGGCCACCGGTCGGATGGATCGGAAGTCCCTCCGCGCCATTGAAGAATGAAGGCGAATGCTGCGAGAGCTAGCGGAAGCAGCGTGAGAAGGAGGATTATCTTCGACGCCTGCGACCACGAAGAGCTTCTCAGAGAACCGTAGCGACCCGCCATCTCTCTCTCTCTCTCTCTCTCTCTCTCTCTCTCTCTCTCTCTCTCTCTCTCTATGTACATCCTCCCTTTTTCTTCTCTGTGGACTCGGCGTTCTCTGTGGACTCCGGCGATGAAGAAAAATGGTTGGCGAACTCCGTTGACAATTTTGAAGAGCAACGGTCGATTCGTTTCCACTACCGGTTCGGACAGATTGGTTTTGGACTTTGGACTTGGCTCTTGGGATGGGCCACCGGAAGTCCACGAACGGCAGGGCGCTCTCGGTTCAACGTGGATTTGGGGGGTACAGTCGGGCTCGGTGAAGTTAATTTCAAAGTTCAACACAAGATCCGCACCCAAAACGTTGGCTCAAGGGCAGGTTGCTCTAGAACCGTTGCTGTTGGTGGGGAGTTTGACTCCCAACGGATGCATGTGTGTTAGGCTTCATCTTCCTCTTATAAAAAAACAATTCAACACAAGATCCGCTTACCAATAATAAAAAATCAATGCAACTGATCCATTTAACATAGTTAAGGATGACAATATTGATCCAACCTGTAACCCATATCCGTTTACCAATAATAAAAAATCCATGCAATTGATCCATTTAACTTAGTTAAGGATGGCAATATTGATTCAACCTGTATAACCCTAACTCAACCTTGAGAAGCAAAGTATTGCCATAATATTTGGGTTCAAGTATGAGAATAAAGTATCTAACTCGTATATGTACAGATATGCACACTTGTATATATACACACATCTACATACCCATCCAATTATCATTCATACACTTAACTTGTGGAGAAAGATTGGTGAAACCAAAAAGGTAAGAATGACAATATTGAGTAACCCTAACTCAACCTTAGAGCATGAAGTACTAGCCCCATAATGTTTGGGTTCAATTACAAGGATGGATAAAGTACCTAACTCATGTATAAGAGACATGTACGATGGTGCAAAAACATGTGTAAGGACTCATGAAGGAATGACATACTTCTTTGAAGTTAATATTAGGTTACATCAAGGATCAACTTTAAGTTCATACTTATTTATAATGGTGATTGATAAGTTAACAAAACATATTGAAGATGAAGTACCATGGTGTATGTTATTTGCAATGATATTGTGTTAGTTGAGGAGTCTAAGGAAAAAGTTAATAGAAAATTGGAACTATGGAGAGAAACATTAGAAAGCAAAGGCCTCCAACTTAGTAGAACAAAGACAAAATATATGGAATGTAAATTTGATCATTTGGTTACTTCACACAACATAGAAATTAAAATTGACACACATTGCATCCCTCAAAAGGAAAGTTTTAAATACCTAGAGTAAATTTTTCAGAGTGATGGAAGAATTGATGGAGATATTATGCATAGAATTAATGTTGGTTGGTTAAAATGGAGAGGAGCTTCAGGTATTCTTTGTCATAAGAAGATACCATTAAAGTTAAAAGATAAATATTATAGAGCAGCAATTAGGCTTGCCATGTTTTATGGTTATGAGTGTTGGGCACTTAATCATCAACATGTACAAAAGTTGTCTAATGAGGATGTTGAGATGGATGAGTGGGTATACAAGAAAAGACCATATACATAATGAGGTTATTAGAAACAAATTAAGAGTGACACCAATAGAAGATATAATGAGAGAATATCGTTTAAGATGGTTTGAACATATAGAAAGAAGATCAAAAGAAGAACTTATAAGAAGGTATCAAAAACTAAATTTGGAAAGTATTAAAAGAGGTAGAGGATGACCACAAAAGTGTTCGAAAGAAACAATAAAGAACGATCTAGCTTATTGTGAGTTAACCGCTAACATGAAACACGATAGGGATATGTGTAAACAAAGAATCCATGTAGCTGACCCTGTCTAGTATGGGGAAAGCCTTAGTTGTTGTTGTTGTTATATGTCGATCTAACAATAGAGATTTTTGAGTGAATTTGAGCAACGCATGGATTATGCTCTTTCTCTCTCTCTCTCTATATATGTATATATATAATGTATATATATATATATATATATGTATGTATATATATATATACATACATATATATATATATATATACATACATACATACATATATATATACATACATACATATATATATATACATACATACATATATATATATACATACATATATATATATATATATATATATATATATATATACATACATATATATATATATATATATACATATATATATATATATATATATATACATACATATATATATATATATACATACATATATATATATATATATATATATATATATATATATACATACATATATATATATATACATACATATATATATATATATATACATACATATATATATATATACATACATATATATATATATATATATATATATATATATATATATATATATATACATACATATATATATATATATATATATATATATATATATATATACATACATATATATATGGCCCATAGAGAGCTCCCCTTACCTCTGCCAATGTGTGTGAGTGTGTCTGTGAGCTTGTGTTTGTACATGTACGTGTAATATGTATAGTATATAATTATGTACATGTATAGATACATTAAGTGGGCTCAGGTTATATATGTATGTATATATATATGTATACATACATATATATATGTATACATACATATATATATGTATACATACATATATATATATGTATACATACATATATATATACATATATATATATATGGCCCATAGAGAGCTCCCCTTACCTCTGCCAATGTGTGTGAGTGTGTCTGTGAGCTTGTGTTTGTACATGTACGTGTAATATGTATAGTATATAATTATGTACATGTATAGATACATTAAGTGGGCTCAGGTCAGGTCCAACCCAACTGTTACAGGGTTTGTTTCAGGGTGACCCGAACCAACCTACATATATATACATATATATATATATATGGCCCATAGAGAGCTCCCCTTACCTCTGCCAATGTGTGTGAGTGTGTCTGTGAGCTTGTGTTTGTACATGTACGTGTAATATGTATAGTATATAATTATGTACATGTATAGATACATTAAGTGGGCTCAGGTCAGGTCCAACCCAACTGTTACAGGGTTTGTTTCAGGGTGACCCGAACCAACCTACATATATATACATATATATATATATATATATATATATATATATGGCCCATAGAGAGCTCCCCTTACCTCTGCCAATGTGTGTGAGTGTGTCTGTGAGCTTGTGTTTGTACATGTACGTGTAATATGTATAGTATATAATTATGTACATGTATAGATACATTAAGTGGGCTCAGGTCAGGTCCAACCCAACTGTTACAGGGTTTGTTTCAGGGTGACCCGAACCAACCCAGGGTGTCTTAACCGCAACAATGGCCCAGTTTTTCCAGGTTGAGTTCAGGTGGGGTTGTTGGGTCGGGCCGAAATTGCCAGTCCCACTTGGCATGCCCATTAGTACATTATCGGTTAGAAATTACCAAAAAAAGTATCTTTTTAAATTAAAATATTGTAAAAAAACATATTGGTATTAATGTGGCGGTATTTATGTTATGAAAGGCTGATGAATGAACTAAGCTGCTCATAGTTTGGCTCGTCTCTTGCTCATTTGTGCTCGGTACGTTAAACCATGTGAGCTGAACCCAAACATGGTATCTTTGGCTCGATTGGGCTCGTGAAATCTCATCAAATGATAATTTTTCTAATTTTCTAATTTTTACAGTCAACGTCAATGTCTTAAGGTAATTTGAAGTGCCATTTTTTCTTTTATCATAAATAAAAGTTTAAGGTAACTAAGGGGCATTCTAATAGAGAACCAAAGTAAATCGGTCTTTCAACTCGGATCGGTTCGGCTCTTAAAAAGATAGTGAACCGGATGTGAACATGTTCGAACAGTGAATAATATTCAGTTACCTATAGAAAATGAACCAAGCAATGAGCAGGAGTTGCTCGGTTTCATCCGGGTCATTTACAAACCCGGCCATTATATGCCTTCACATGTCTGGTTCTGGATAAAGTCAGTTTCTGTTTGAACCCTATAAAGCCAAAAGAAGACATTAAAAGATTTGAAAATTTTAATAGATAAAAATAATTTTGAACCACGTAAATGAAAGATTTTTCGGTCATAAATTGCTAATAAAATGTACATCCCTATCATTGATAATATTGGTCGACAGTCCCTAATATTTGATAAAGAGTTGAAGGTATGTTGAGCAGTGCAGTTCAGGAGGCCGTCATAAACATCCCATGCTTGGAGAATCTATCACATTTGTTAGACGATCCCATTCTTCAATTGTCTTAATCTTTTTTGCATTCCCATCTGAAGTTTTTCATTACCAATAGCATGCCCAAGCAATTCAAACAAAAAACATATGGAACCAACAATTTGAAACTGTGATCCGTCTTCACGAAAGGTGAAACCAGAGTGAACCGGGTATTCTCTGATTCTAGGCTGGTTTGATCGGTTTCGGTTCTGAACAAGCTTAGAACGAAAGACCACCCAGTTTGGTTTTAGTTGGAACCACCTGGCAGGTTCCAAACTGGCCATATCTACTTTGGATCCGTGATAAGGTTTGATGAATATTCAAACTGATTTCGGTTCTGGTCAGAACTCAAACTGGTCAAACCAGCTTAGAACCAGAGACCACCCGGTTTGGTTTCAGTTAGAACCATCAGACCGGTTCCATGTCTACTTTGAAGTCGTGCTAGTGTTTGATGAATATTTGGTATTAAGTAACAAGTTGGTCATTTCAAATTACACTAAGATTTGGGATGATGCAGTAAATCCAAAGCCTGATAAAAATAACTATCGTGCTACTTTCGGTTTGTTAAAGACTGCGAGTGCGTAGGATTTGGCATCCTTTATGTTGTTCATGGTGCAACCCATTGGCGTAGAGGACAGGGAACACACGATCCCTAGCTTACCGTACATGGAAAGGAAAATGAACGCACTGCATCTATGTGAGCAAGATGCGCACTCGGTATCGGATGCTTGACCTTTAACTTGACGGTTCTTTTCAGTCGACCCCTTAGCGAACAGAGTGCGCATCCTATTTGTTCACTTGTGAAAAATAGTTCATAGTTGAAATAAGATTTTTTTTGAAACAAATATTAAATAAATAAAATAAATAAACAAAGGCTTCTACATTAAATAATATTTCAAGTGGCACAAAGAGCAATAACTCATCTGGCTGGAGAGTTGACGTATGATGTCAAGGTCATGAATTCGATACCTGGGGTGTGCATATTGCCTTCGGCCTTCTCATTGTGCCTAAATGAAAAATAATATTTAAAGTGATAAAATTCTGTATGAGAAACCTTGATGAAAAATAATATTTAAACTAATAAATGAACAGCAAATTTAAATGATACCTCTTGCTAGATTGTCTCTGCAAGAAGGTTATTTGCCCTTTTTCCTGGAAAATTTTAGAAAATTATTATGTGGCTTCTCGATTTTACATTTCAAAATTTAAACATTTTCCGAATTTTTAAGAGAGACTTGAAGTTTCATATGTGAATCAATTGGAGGCTTCACGGTCAAAGGTGTTGAGTTTTGCATACTAGTCACCTACATATACTTGTCGATGTGGTACCTAAGGCTGGTCAGCTGCACATCGACCTACTGTAAATAATGTTATAATTAATATTATCTCATTACAACAACATTATAATATTATAATCAATCATTTTATCAAATTAAGCATATTATATATTATTATTATTAAATATTTTATATTCTTACATTGTTACTAATATTTCAATACAATAATTATAATATCATGACCTATCCATATAAATTGTTATAGTCAATATTACTATTATATATTAGCACAATTAGTTCACTACGAATAATCAAAATAATATTATTAATTTAATATTATAAACTCAGTAATAATTAAACTTGTACACAACAATACTAAAACAACAACAACTAAGCCTTTTTCCCATTCTGGACGGGGTCAGCCACATGGATTCTTTGTTTCCACCGAGCCCTATCATGTGTCATGTTAGCAGTTAACTCACAATAAGCTAGATCATTCTTTATTGTTTCTTTCCAACACTTTTGTGGTCATCCTCTACCTCTTTTAATACTTTCAAAATCTAGTTTTTCATACCATCTTACGTGTTCTTCTTTTGATCTTCTTTTTATGTCAAAACTATCTTAAACTATATTTTCTCATTTTATCTTCTATTGGTGCCATACATAATTTATTTCTAATAACCTCATTATGTATATGGTCTTTTCTTATATGATCACTCATCCATTTCAACATCTTCATTTCTGTCACAGACATCTTTTGTATATGTAGATGATTAATTGCCCAACACTCAAAATCATAAAACATGGTAGGTCTAATTGTTGCTTTATAATGTTTACCTTTTAACTTTAATGATATCTTCTTATTACAAAGAATACTTGATGCTCCTCTCCATTTTAACCAATCAGTATTAATTCTATGAGTAACATCTCCATCAATTCTTCCATCACTCTAAAAAATTGACCCTAGGTATTTAAAACTTTCCTTTTGTAGGATGCAATATGTGCCAATTTTAATTTATATATCCTCTAAGGTAACCAAATGATCAAACTTACATTCCATATATTTTTTCTTTGTTCTACTATGTCCAAAGTCTTTACTTTCTAATGTTTCTCTCCATAGTTCCAATATTCTATTAACTTTTTCTTTAGCCTCCTTCACTAACACAATGTCATATGCAAATAACATACACCAAGATACTTCATCTTGAATATGTTTTGTTAACTCATCAATCACCATTATAAAAAAGTATGGACTCAAAGTGATCCTTGATGTAACTCAATATTAACTTCAAAGAAGTTTGTCATTCCTTCATTAGTCCTCACACATGTTTTTGCACCATCGTACATGTCTCTTGTAAGGTTTATATATATCCACGGGATACCTCTTTTTTCTAAGATTCTCTAAAGAACCTCTCTCGGTACCCTATTGTAAGTTTTTTTTAGATCAATAAATATCATGTGAAGGTCTTTCTTTTTTGCTCTAAAATATACACAACAATACTAATAACAAATTTATTATTTAATACTTATTAATGTTTGAATTTAAGATCGGTTAATATTTAAGTATAATATAAATTTATATTTCATAAATTAACATAAATATTTAATATATGATTCACATGGCAACTTAATGCCCAATTCCAAGCTTATCAGCTATCAAACTCGTGACTTTCTCTTGTGAGTGAGACCCTCTACTAGGCTGAAGCCATGTATGTTCATTTTTTTAAAAGTTATATTTTTTTGATAACTCAATATTGTATGGTTTCGATGGGATGCTTCTATTTATGTTAATCACATTATCTCAACTCCCAATCAAAAGAGGGAAGAGATGTAGAAGTTATATTATTTATAGGTGTGTGTTCATATAAAATATATGTGTATCATGTATATATATACGTATGTGTGTATATATATATGTGCATACATAATTAGTCCTACTTTAATAATATGAAATACCATAGAATAAATTTTATATTTTATGTAAATATATGATATTAATTGAATTTTCTTTTAAAACTTTACTGTTTGTAGTTTGAAGTGGGCTTCGGCAATCAGAGGCGGGTTGTACCTAACCGGGTGCAGGGTTTGATCTCCAAGAAAAGATGCCTGGTTTCTGTGAGGAGCCTGATGCCGGTGCAGTGAAGTTGGACGCGTAGAACATGGAATGCCCTTTAAAACTAAACATGTACTTTTTGTAAATATATACTTTTAGTAGAAATTTTAGTTCTTTGATGGAAATTAAGTGGTAAAATTCATTGTTCACATATTTTTCTTGCAAAAGTAGGAAGTTTTGAACATTTAATTGCATTAAACTCACACAATTAGTTGGCTTCACATGATTTTCTGGGCACATATGAAGTTAATGCAAGCCAAGGTAAACCAAACACTCATTATATATATATATATAGAGAGAGAGAGACTCACTAGTATGTGCTATCAAATCAAAACAAATCTCTATTGTCTATCTTTAATGTTGAATTATTGAAATTTAAATTTTAAAAGTGAAATGTACATGTGCACTTTATTCACATGTACAATTTTTGATTTTAAATCAAACTTCAACAATCCATCATTGCTGAATGATTGAGATTTGTTTGAATTTACAAACACTTAAAGTGTGCTACCATACATAGACCCTCTTTATATATATCACAAAGTGTATAAGAGCATGTCCATCATTAGTTGAACCAAGTGAAACCGCAAGTAACTCGTTCATTTATGAGTCATGTTGGAAGGTTTTGGATTGATTGTTACAAGTGCTAGTTGAACGGGTAGAAAGCATATATTTTTATAAGATAAGAAAACAACAACAACTAAGCCTTTTCCCATACTATACGGGGTCGGCTATATGGATTCTTTGTTTCCACATATCCCTATTGTGTGCCATGTTAGCAGTTAAATCACAATAACCTAGATCATTCTTTGTTGTTTCTTTCCAACACTTTTATAGTCGTCCTCTACCTCTTTTAATACTTTCTAAATTTAGTTTTTCATACCTTCTTAGAGGTTCTTCTTTTGATCTTCTTTCTATATGTCCAAACCATCTTAAACGATATTCTCTCATTTTTATCCTCTATTGGTGCTACTCCTAATTTGTTTCTAATAACCTCATTATGTATACGGTCTTTTCTTGTATGACTACTCATCCATCTCAACATCTTAAAAGATAAGAAATGACCTATTTTATATGGTTTATTACACACTTTCCATAAAATACTTAATCACGAAAAGTGCAATGAGGTCATTTACAAATGTTATGAGGGTAAGTGTAATATATGCATGTTGATTATCTTGATCTTGTAAGTCAGGTATCAAGTGGTCATCTAGAAATTACCTGAAAAAACAAAAAGAGTTACGTCGGAGTTTAGTTGCTCTCAACCCGAACCCAGAAAGACCAGTCCAAAAGGCAACCTATCAACCAAAATTGCTTGCCCCTTTGCTTAAACGAGTTGGGCACGTAAGGCGAAGTGTGTCCAGTTGAGTGAAAAGGCTATTTATGAGAAAATAATTTGTTTTGCTTACGCTTGTAAGAGGGTAGAGCATTCTGTTGGAACCTTGAGTTATTATTATATACACCTTATAATAGGCAAAACCGGTTCGAAACTGGCACGGCGGTTAGAACCGGAGTCATGAAACTGTCGGTAATTGGAACCGGTTAAACTGGTCTCGAAACCATAACTGAAATCAGAGACCCCTCGGTTCGATTACTGTTGATGATTTTTGAAAACCCGTCCGAAATCAAGAATTAACAGTTTCAAACTGTCGCTTATTAAGTATATTTTTTATATTAATAATTAGAAGTGTTTTAGTAGCTCAATGGTACAATGATAGAATGCTCCCTACCGAACTCTCATATAGTACGGTTTGTGTCATTTTAAAAAATAATTAGAAGTATTTTTTGTGCTTGAAGCCAAGTGAGTGTGTGGTTCGAGAAGTATGGGATAGTTTTGAATTGTTGGAATCCGTGTCTTATCAAGAGACCCCATATTTCGATATGGAAGCATTAGTGTTATAGTGAGGTGACTCAAGTGCTTGAACTCAAGACTTTCAACTTGCGAGTCTTCTTAATCATGTGAGCTATTTACTCATTATATATGTATATATAATAAAGTTAAAAGTATTTATACTTTTTTGGAAATTTTCTATTGTCCCAGTATTCTTCAATTTTCATAAAGGATATGTGCACTTTCTATTGGTATTTAATTGTTCTCTAATATTTTTTATTTTTCAATCTCAACAATTCATATCTCTCTATCAAATAATTAAGATTGGATCTAGATAGAGTTTGGATAGAAATGATTTCATCCTCTACCTTCTCTCTCACTCCTTTTATATATTATCATATTATTGGGCATTTAGGGGACATTATGTGTCAACATGTACATTAGTGGTATAAATAAGTTTTAAAGTCGACATTCCATAAGCATAAAACAACAACAACAACAAAGCCTTTTTCCATACTATATGGAGATGTCTATAGAGATTCTTTGTTTTCATAGGGCCCTATCATGTGCCATGATAGCAGTTAAATCAATATAAATTACATCATTCTATTGTTTCTTTCCGGCCCTTTTGTGGTAGTCTTCTCCCTATTTTAACATTTTCACAATTTAGTTTTTAATATTTTCTTATGAGACCTTCCTTGGGCCGTTTTTCTATATGTTCAAATCATCTTAAATGATTTTCTCTCATTTTATCCTCTATTGGTGCTACTCTCAATTTGTTTCTATTAACCTCATTATGTATACAATTTTTTCTTTTGTGACTGCCCATCCATCTCAATCTTCATTTATGCTATAGACATCTTTTGGAGATATTGATGATTAATTGCCCAACATTCATAATCATAAAAGATAATATGTATAATTGTTGCTCTATAATATTTACCTTTCAACTTCAATGGTATCCTCTTATCACATAGAATACCTAATACCCCTCTCTATTTTAACCAACCAACATTAATTCTATGCATAACATCTCACTCAATTTTTCCATTGGGTATTTATAACTTTACTTATAAGGGATGCAATGTGTGTGAATCTTAATTTCTATCTTTTCTAAAGTATCTAAATGATTAAACTTTCATTTCATATATTTTGTTTTTGTTCTACTAAGTCAAAAGTCTTTACTTTGTAACGTTTCCCTATATAGTTTCAATTTTCTATTAAGTTTTACTTAAACTCATCTACTAACACAATGTCATCTGCAAATAACATACACCAAGGTACTTCATCTTGAATATATTTTGTTAAATCATTAATGACCAATATAAATAAATATGAACTTAAAGTTTCTATGATGTAACTCAATATTAACTCTAAAGTAGTTTATCATTCCCTCTCGAGTCCTCCTACATGTTTTTATATCTCTTATAAGATTTATGTATGTCAATGAGATATCTCTCTTTTCAAAGGTTCTCCAAGAAACATAACTTAACACTCTATTATAAGCTTTTTTTATATGAATAAATATCATATGAAGGTTTTTCTTGCTCTAAAATATTTCATTAGACTCCTCAATAGGTGAATCACTTTAATAGTAGATGTGTCGGGTATGAATCTAAATTAGTTCTTTGTTGTACTCAATACTTTTCTTAACATACGTTCGATAGTTTTTTTTCCATAATTTCATAGTATTGTTCAGTAACTTGATACCTCGATAATTCACACAATTCTAAAAGTCTCCATTGTTTTTCTATATGGGTATAGTGTATTCACTCTCCATTCCTCAAACATTTTTTGGGTTCTCCATATTTCATTAAATAGTATTGTGAGTCAAGTGAGCCCCACTTCTCTTAAGATTTTCAATATTTTTATAGGAATATTGTCGGGTCATACAAATTTACCAACCTTCATATATTTAAGAGCCTATTTGACTTAATTCTTTTGAATATATAGATAGAAATTACGGTTTATATACTTTTTTGATTTGGTTAACTCTCCTAAGTTAATAGTAATATCTCTATTTTCATTAAAAAATTTATAGAAATAAATTTTTTTGATCTACTTTTGATATCATCATTCGTCACTAGAATCTTTTCATTCTCATTTTTGATGCATCTAACAAAAGTAAGACCCTTAACATTTCTATCTCTAGCCTTAACTATCCTAAAAATATTTTTTTCACCTTTTTTTGAGTAAAACTTTTTATATAAATCTTCTCAATTTTTGACTTTTTGCTTCACTAACAACCTTTTTCGCTTTCTTATAAGACTTTCAAGTTTCCGTGGTCTTCTTGACATAATACAATTTGTAAAATGTTTTCTTTGCGTTGATTTTATCTTGTATCACTTTACTCTACTACCAAGGTTCTTTTTGTGCTCGGATGCTTCCCTTAGATTGACCTAAAACATCTTTTGTCACTTCTCTAATATGTATAACCATATTGTTCTACATTTCAAAAGATATACATACATGATTTCAAACATCCTATACGCATGTTTAAACATATTTTTTTTTATATACCAACAAAGAAATTATATTCGAACATGTTTAGTGGAATTGGAGTCTAAATTTTATTTGTTTGTTAATATGTAAATACTAGCTAGCTCGTACAGGAAACGAGCAAAACACGAACCACCCGAGTTCACTTCGTTCAGCCCGCGTACCAGGCCCATAGAAACCGAACCCGAAGGACACGTAGTTTGAACCCGCATTCACGGTACGCAGGCTGGACCCGAGGCACTTCACTCAAGTAACCTATTCTCTTAGAAAAAGAAAGAACAGAAAGAACGTGAACAAGTTTTCTCCTTCCTTCTCGTCACCATCGTCCCTTTCGTCCCAGTCCATCTGTTGCTTACGTGTCCGCTCTACAATACACGTGACAGAAAATGACGTGTCGCCAGGTAATAAATTACATAAAGCGATTTAAATAGCTTTTTTATAATATTTAAATTGGTCGGTAATACACTAAAACGAAGGCAGGCAAGTTTGACTGTTTAGGTGTTTGACCTATAATTAAAGTCATTATAACAGTTGAACAGGTGAGCAGTTTGGCCCGTGTCAGAAATTCCCGGGTCCAATCTTTGGCCCACAGGGTCCACCAAGATGGGTTTCAGTATTTATTAGAAAGAACGTACTTGGTACGTTTTGGACTTTGAACATTGAGCAGTTTGGATCTTGTCAGAGGTCCACAGATCGGATCGGATCAAATTGAATCGAATCCCACCACTTAGTTCCACCCCGTATTTACTATGGATTTGCCATCGTCGTAAGGAATGCCAAAAATTGGAGATTTGGATCTGGTTCAGTTCATGAACAAACACTCACATTTAAGAATGGACATACGGTACCAGCTCAGGTCCTTATCATGCCCAACCTAGGCTTGGCTCAATCCCAACGTAAGTCGGTCTTCTCTATCTAGATTTAGATGGCTTACCTGTATGACCAGTAAATGAGCTGAACCAAAGGAATAAGGGCCTGTTGAGGGTGGTTCGTCAGCTCGGTCAGTGTTTAGTTTGTTTACAGACCTCTTCTGCACCGAGCCGAATACGAAACAAAAACAAACTAAAGAATGAGTCCACAATTAGGAAGCTCGAGTCGAACCGAGCAGAACCACGAATGGCTCGTTCATTTATCAGGCTAACTTAGCTGAGCCAGACCACTTTCAATGAGCGAGGGGGTCCAAATTTGGGAACCTGGTTCTGATCCAGATCTAGGTTGCTTTTACCCGAACCGAGTCGAGGAGGTTCGGATCCGAACTCCCATAAATAAAAACCCGGAAACCGCTTTCCCATAGTCACAGAGAGTCCACTTTCGGCGGTTTCCAACTTCGCACTCCAACCAAACACGAAAGCAAGGGCGATTTCCACAAATCTCGGTCAGCGTTATGGACAAATTAGTCATTTCCCCTCAACCGTTTAAAAATTTCGTGGGTGGTTCCTCCTGCACTACGACACGCGCTCCATCATCATCATGATCGTTCATGCATATCATAAACTGAGAAACGCCCACCCACCCACCCAGCCACGGCTCTGTCTCTCTCTCTCTCTCTCTCAAAGACGCAACGAATTCCTCCTCTTCAATCCTTCTCTGGTTCCTGTTTCCTTTCTCTCTTCCTGATTCCGATTCTCCTCCTGAAACCATTTCCTTTTCATTGGCATCTCCGGCTGAATTATCGTCTTCGGCCTCGGATTTTCGTTCTTCTGCCCGCAATTCGGAGTCGTTACATTGCAAGAGAGAACGGGGGATCTGGTGAGTTTTTGTTCGTTCTTTGTTGATGATTGTAGGATTTGTGTTTGTGTTTCTGTTTCCATCTACAGATTTTCGCGGCGGTCTTGTTTCTCCCCCTTTCAAATAAAACGCGGCGTTCCTTGTTTTATCATTTTGAGAGGAAGACAAACGTAATTCATTGGAAAATCAGCAAAAAAAAGGATAGTGCATTGGAACACAACTTTTTGGTGGTGTTTATGTTTTCAATTTTTATTTCTCGGCGATCTATCGCTTGTTACCGAGACATTCTTAAGAATTTTTTGGTTAACAGACTTTGCAGATATTGTGCTGCTCTCTCTTTCATGGATATGTTTGCCAATTCGTTATCGTTGGGGTTTTTTGATTGTGAGAATCCTGGTCTTGTTAATGGCTCTTTTCAACTTTTAATTGAGCGAATAATCAAAACCAAAAACCGAACGTAGCCTTGTTCAATGCTACATGGATTATTTGCCAGTGTGTTCCATCTCGATTTATATCGACATCTACTCCGAAAGAGGATGACCATGTTTTGTAATTTCCATCGGACCCTTTTGAGGCCTTTGTCCTCATTCTTTAAAGCGTTAACCGTTTACTTGTTCACACATCTGCCCTGAATCCCCCTGCTGGCCTATCCAAACTCCAATTTTACCACCTAAGCGTGTCTCTCTCGCTTCAACTTTTCCTCTAATTACTTTCTTTCGGGTCGCGTCTTTCTTTGTGATTTTACATACCCAACCGCATATCTCTCACACAGACATCTTCTGCACGTACCAATAGTTGTCAACACTCAAATGCGTAGAGCATTTCTCGTGTTAATGTAGCCTTGCAATCTTTAAATTTCAACGATAGCATTTTCTTCTCTTAGAAAACACCTTGATACCTCTTCTTTTTGGCCAACTTGCATATTCTGCATGCATCATCTCCACCAGTTCTCTCTACTTCCTTTTGAATCAATAAAAGAGAAGTTTTGAGGTCTTATATTGACCTCCTCTTTTTTTCTTATGCAATGTGTACCACCTTTTACCTTTCCTAGCATATATTTTATTGAAGCTAACTTGTATCTCGTACATGCTGCCTTTTAAGCTGTATTATTTCTAGGATCTCATGCTTCATTATTTCGTTAGTTCCTTTCTCATCTCATCCACCAACACACGGTCATTTGTAAATAACATTTATGAAGGTGCTTCAGTTTGTTAGTTCACGTCAAAACCTTGAGTGGTTGGTGATTTTTCTTCTGTCTTGTGAACATGAATATGTTATAAATGTTATCCCGAGGTGAAACTCTAACATGATAAACAAGGATCTGGAACTTTGTGCCATCAGAGTCATTGGTACACACAAAGTATAATATGGAAATCAAATTCATTTAAATGAGCTTCAGGGTTGAGTCAATTTCCGTTCCCCTATCCTGAATGTCATCCCTCCCCTGAGCTTGATCTACAGTGATATTGTCAGAAAAAATGTCCTAAAGTATTATACTAATTGTACCTTTAGGTGTTCTACTTGTTTCCTCCCGCATGCTTCCCTGAAATTCCCCTCCTAACCTTTAAATTGTTTTACATTGCATAGCTGTTCATTCTTAGTTTTGACTCTCAATCCTTCAGATTAATGCATTGCGGACCGTAGGAACTGTGGATGCTTTTTCTCTTTTTGGATTTTCAAGAAAATTTGTGTGACTGTGGCCCATGTTTTCCTTTTCTGATGGCAACTCTTATCAATCTGGAGTTGGTAAGTTTCAGGACTGTTGGTCTTTGGAGAACATTATTATCCAACAGATACCGGGCAGAAAGACATGAACGTTCCTCAAGTTTTGGAGACCGAAATAAGTTCGAGTCATATATATCTGCAGCAAGATCCTTCCATCTTAGTGGGAAATGTTGCTAACCTTTCAAGTCAGGATAGCAGCAGTACTGACTTATTGCCTTCCGGAAACCCTGGTGGTGTAAACTTGGAATGCTTGCCCATTCACTCTGGAAATAGTAATTTCTACCCAAATCATTATAGGCATCATACACTATCTATTCCTCGTGGGGCACCTTCTACTTTCTTTCTACAGAATGCAAGTAATAGACCTCACGTTATCCATACAGCCGCTAACTCTGTATGCTACCCATTGAACTCTGGTGATTTGGCATCTTCTAGCAGTACTGGAGTAGGTGGAGTTGGAGTACATCAGTATGCCAGTTCAAATGACTTTATAGATACTTCTAGAGGGTCATGCAAGAGGAAGAGTGATGAAGCACCAGTTGGGAACAACTATCCTGTTACTGCTTCAACAAGCTCAAGTTCCTTAGGTGAATGCACAAATTTGTATCAGCCACAACCAGAGGATCCATCCAGATCTGTAGAGGGAGTTTGTGATTCGATGTCTTTAGTCCATTCAGAACATAGAGGTAGCAATAACGTCTCTGCCTCAGGAGGTTCCCAAAGAAGCGTGAGGAGCAGGTCTGGTAGCGTGACCATGGGCACTAACCGAGCCATACCTTTTAATAATCAGTTTCTTCAGGGCAGCCGGATAGACCAGTGCCCCCCAACGGCTGGCAGTGATGGAACGTTGACACATTTCAGTAATCATAGTGATGGGAATAGTTCAAACTGGAGCTGCTTCCCTGTTTCTTTTGGCTCGCATAGAACACTTCCTTCCACAGGTGAGTTTTGTATTTGAACAAAATGGAAGTCATTATTGCGCAATTTAGGTGTTTGAGATTTGGTTCTATCAGGCGTTTGTATTCCTTTATGTTGAAAAACAAACAAAGAAGCTGCACTGGAATTTCATCAATAATTGCCTATTCAGTAATTTTGCACTTTTTAAATTGTTTTGAACTTGCGTTTTGTTCTTATGGATTTAAGCAACAAAGTTATTTTGGTTTGAGGAAAACTGAATTTTGGTCGCATGAAGATCTGGGTAGGTTTTCCATGCAAATACTACGGATATTTTGTAAGCTTGGCATCATTGCACTGTGGTTTCTTTGTGCTGGACTTAGCACAAACACAAGGTTTTAGATCATCAAGGAGGGTTTAAGGGCATTGCAGGGTTAAGGGCATTGCAGGGTTTGGTTTCGTTGAACCATAATACTCATAATTTCATACTATGCCCTTGTCTGATTTCGTTTTGACGTATATAGGCAGTTTTAGTAAGGTTAGCTTGGTATTGTTGGCTTCAGCTTGTTCCCTGCTGTCAACAACGATCAGTCTGCCACTGGTAGTATTCTGGTTATTAGTGTTGGTGGCCCAAATTAAGCTCATGCAATTTTTACAGGGTCCAGTGCTAATGGAGGTCCTACTGATGTTGGGAACGTTTTAACTCCAGCATACCCTCCTGTATTTGGTAGAATCCCTGCAGTCATCTTGCAGGCGTCACCCCTGCACCACCTCCATCCTCAGGCAATGCAGCCAATTATATATGGCCCTGTCCCAGCACCTCTCAACAGGGAAGCATTGACTCGTCGTTTCTATCAGAACATCCAAAATCGTCCGCATGATGGTATGCGGTTGGGCCCTGCTAGGTATTTCCAAGTAGTGCCAATGCAACAAGGTGGAGGCAGAAGTTCAAGATCTCAGAGAAGGTTTTCTTATGAGCAAGCACCAAGACTCACTCGTAACAACAATCATATGCACCTAGCGATGCTCTCATCACAAGTAATTATTTTTCGCTTTATGTGGGAGGTGGCCTTTGATTTTTCTCTTTTTGTGAATTTGCAACAATTCATACTTCATATGAAACTTTTGCTTGGTGGCGTTATGTGCAGAATTTTGCAATGCTAGACTTTTCAGGATTTTATGATTCTGGAGCCTATGTGGATGAATACAGGGATATGAGGTTAGATATTGACAACATGTCATATGAGGTAATCTTCCCTTTCTCCTTTACTCGTTTTCCTCCAATAATGACAAGACAAAGCCATTTAGCATTTTGACTCCAAACCCCTTTGGTTAAGTAGCACGGATCCACCTGGTCCATCTGCTATCTATTTCTGGTGTGTGCGCACTTGTGTGTGTGGGTATGCGCGTCTATGCATTTGTGCGTGTATGTGGGTTTGCATTTCCACGTGCATGCTTGCGTGTTTGTGTAAATGTGCCCATTATAAATGATTATCAAGATATTCTTCATTTGCACTGAAACAACTAATCTATTTTTTCATCTCAAAAATTGTTTAATGCATGCTTCTGAAGTCTTAAGTTAATTTTCTTATTAATAAAATGCTGGAGTGGGTTGTCTTTGGTGCTAGAAAATGATTGACTTGTGTACTCACCACGTGACTTGTAAAACGCATGTTTCCCATCACAGAGTTTCATCTTCCAACTGCTGTTATGTCATGAGAAATAATAGAAACTTTGAACAGTACAAGTGCCAACTGACTAACAATGATAATGAAGGCTGCATTTGCTTAAAACCAGGTCATGAGAATATAATCTGGAGCACCTGAGATGATTTGGTTCACTCTGCCTCTTCTCTGAAAATAATAAGAGACCGAACTCTTATATATTGTGCATGGACGATAACTTAGAAATGAAAAATAAAACTGCACCTCTACTTGGTTCTTTAAGCATTTGAAATTCACGTCGCTTTGCTTTGTTGCTGCACTTTGTTGACGAGTATGATCTTGGAACTGCAGGAACTGTTGGCTCTTGGAGAACGGATAGGGGATGTTAAGACTGGGTTGTCTGAGGAGTCGATCTCTAAATGTTTGAAGATCAAAAAGCATATTTCTTCCACATGCTCCTCTACCTGCAACAACTGTGAAAACAACAAAATCGAGACTGAAACCTGCATTATATGTCAGGTATCTGCATAATACGTTCCTTAACACTTCAATTTTGATCTTTCTTTGTTAATTACTCGGATAAAGCCCCATTAGGAGGTTTTTCTGAGGCTAGGATCCCTTGTCCAGAGGGGCCTATATTGGGGCTTCATCTTATGCATGAAGGCGTGATGCCCATGGGTATTGAACCCCAACTATCCATGCGATAACAGTCTTCCAACGACACCAGTGGCTGTGGGGCAAATGGTTTCTCATTTTGTTGCCTACATGCTATGGCAGGAGGAATACAAAGCAGAGGAAGAAGTTGGTTCTTTAGATTGTGGGCATGAATTCCATGCCGACTGCGTGAGGCAATGGCTGCTAATCAAGAACTTATGTCCTATCTGCAAAACTCGTCCACTAACAGGAGATGAGAAATAATAAGCATAGATAGTGATGATAACTCTTAGCAAAGTTACAATTTCTAACACATTTGTTGATTGGAAAGATTCGTCCATTTGTGATTCTGTATAAAGTCATGTTGCAACAGTTAATTCTCCCTCGAAATCAAGAGGGAAAAAGCATGGCATTCTCAAGCTTTGTATAAAGAAGATTATTTTTTTTTTTCCGTTGTAATACATGAAGCTGGGGGACCCCATAAATTGGAAAGACACCTATGCACCACCTTGTGCAGAGTTGATAATCTATGAGCTTTCTTCGCGAGCTTCATGGGCTTGTCTACAGTGCTTAGTTCATCAATGTGAAGGCAAGCAAAAGGCTTGGGCTTCTATGAGCTTTTGTAGGCATAACACTTGCACACCTTCCTCATAAACAGGGCTATAAATGCGCCAAATAAGCCGAACAACACCTCTTCGTGGCTCGGCTTGTCTTCTACATGGGCAAGGAATCTAGCTGAACTCCATTCTTTAGACATTCATGGGCAGCTCGACTTCCATGGCGAACCACACTGAAAAGAAAAGAGCATTTCCTTTATCTTGAAAGCCTTGATACACTTAATTATTTTGGTAGTAAAGTTTAGGTAAGAAAATAGGAAATGCCATCAAAGAGCTTTCACATGCCCAACACAAAGCTAAACATACATGCTAATGATCAGTTCGAATGGTTTTTGCAAATAAGAAACAAGGTTTGAGTATGATGGCTTTTTCGACTTCGAACGTGACTTGAAGTCGAGTGTAGCAAGTGTTCTTGATATTTTAAGATACTTATGAATTTTTAAATGATACTCATGTTCCCCTAAAACAAGGGAAATGCATGAGTATGCATCGTGAGAGGTCGCTGGATCCACTTTTCATGTGTGTATGAAAACTGGGTCTTGCAACCCTGTAAAATACAGTGCATTCCACTTGACGTGGGTCGAACATTTGCACTCTTGTAAAAGGGGGAGTACTATGACTGTAATTGAACCGAAAACAACAATTAAGCCTGTTCTCATACTAGATGGGGTTGGTTATATGAATTCTTTTTATGTGTGATACTAAAAGTTAACTCAGTTTTCATACTGGATGGAATTGACTAAATGAATTCTTTGTTTCTACATAGCCCCATTGTTGGAAGGATCCGTATGAATATATGAAAAAAAAACAAATATGCAACAATAAGAAACATAATCCAATAAAGAACAACCACATATCCATCGAAAGTTATAATAAAATTGTACAGAAAAATAAAAAACATCAATCATAAGCAGATTACTTATCAGTGTGAGTCGTCTTTACGAACTTTCCTTAGGGAAATAAGTGCCCCGCTACTGAGTACGTACGGATATGCATTTTTCTATCAAGATAAAACACATACGCGACACAACACAAGAACATACCTTGCTTGAGTTGTCCTCGATCACGCCTTAATCACCTTGTTTGAAGAGGAAGAGGAGTAGGGAGCAACAATCACACAGACGGAGGAAAATTGCAGAGAGCAGGCATGAGAGGAGAGAGTGTGAAAATGATTAAGTGTGAATTAGAGAGGGTCTAATCCCTTTTTATACAAAACATGATGGATCATGGATCTCGAATCCAATCCAACTGACTTACCTCTTCATACTATAAATATTTTCGCACATGATCCATTTGACCGTTAGATCAAAACTTTTTTGTGCAAAAAGATAGTCTGAAGATAATTTCCAAACCTAAGTTCGGCTCAGTCCGTGCGTGGTCTAGCATGTCTTCCCCAAGCTCTTTAAACTAAGGTTCATGAGCTATCAACTATATAAAAAGATACGTGAGTTCCATCCTATAATATGGGACTAAACTGTATCTTGGTCTTCACATGCAAGTCTCTCACATATGACTTTTACACCTCAGGATTTTCACATATATATTAAATATGCATCAAATAAATATATAAAAATGCTTAACAAGAGCTAAATGTAATTACCACATATGAGTTTAATTAACTTACATTAATTCTAACATTCCCCATAAAGTTCTGATGTGTAAAGTGCTTTACTAAACTAATCATCATACGGTTTGAACCGTTACCTTATCCACTATTACTCTTATAAGAACTATGTAAAAATACGTCTTGAATCTAAACCTTGAGTGTAAAGGTGTTTATTGGTAATAACATAATAAAACATATGGCTTTATCTTTAGGGGTGATGCACCTCATAATACATCATAATGTCGATCACTTAGCTAGAGAACTCCAAGGATATACTGTTTGAAGACTCAATCTCATTCAGAGAATAATCTCTTATTAAACTTGCAGTCGTGACACTTTAGGTTTATAAGAGACAAACACATATATACTAAAAATATTATATAAAAATAAGTGTCATCCTATTCACCTAATAATTTGTTATTACCATATTGAACCTACTTTATGGGATCCCCACTTAGTTAGGTTGGGTTGTCACTATTTGTAAATAAATGATGAGTTTGATGTTACATGAGTACATATCACCAAAATGATCCTTGTTGAATTTTCTATAAAATACAATGAAAATTCAACTCATAAGTTTGGCACAAACACAACCAAGCCCTTACAAAAATCAAGAATTATGCAGTGACACTGTATTTTATCGAGGTGATTGAGAAGTTTGATGAACATACGCGACTGTTCATCAAATTCATAGTACATCAGAAATTAGTTCAGACAATCATGAAAGAAAATGACTTCTCATTCTTTCTCACAACCGTTTGGGTGCCATGGATGGTAATATCAACATCAGGAACACCAGATCGTCATCTGATTATTAGTTTGAATTACTGAACAGTTTTGACCGTTAATACATAATGAACCGTTGATTTAGTCGCACAGGCTCCTCATGATTTGGCTTCGACTGTTTGGGGGGTGTTTGATTACGCTGCTTGGGCTTAATCATATGCATGCTTCAAATGTATACGTTCTCACTTTTTACTCGATTATAAGACCAACCACCGTTCCACTTGTAAGGATGAGATACTATAACTGGGTATGTAGGAACGTTCTATAAACCCAACTTCATAATCAAACACTCTCTTAAGGTCAATCACAGGGAAGTTGAGTCCGTAAACCATTCTTCCCACAAGAACTAAATCTGAATACGAATAACGATTGATTATAATACATAGAAACCATTGTGCAATGCAGCCACTAACCACAAACCCTGTCGAATATGGGTCAACGAATAGGGTTAAGATGTGGTAACTCTAGCTCCAAATCCAAATGGGGTCGACCCATTATCTACCCGGATTTATTCCAGCCAATTTTTGAGACCCAGCTTTGGCCAAAGATGGGTTCGGGTCCAACCAATGTAGGATGCATTATATATCAAGGAGGGTGTACAACCAGACCCTCCTCCCAACTCCCAGTGTGGCGTGAGCCTCGTGCAGTTCAATACAGTGGTGGATCTACATTGAGGCGAGGTGGGGCAGCCATTCCACTTGAAAATTTGAAACACAACAACAACAAAACCTTTTCCCATACTAGATGGGGGGCTACCTGGATTCTTTGTTTCCACATATCCCTATCATGTGCCATGTTAGCAGTTAACTCACAATAAGCTAGATCATTCTTTATTGTTTCTTTCCAACACTTTTGTGGTCGTCTTCTACCTCTTTTAATACTTTCCAAATTTAGTTTTTCATACCTTCTTACATGTTCTTCTTTTGATCTTCTTTCCATATGTTCAAACCATCTTAAACGATATTCTCTTATTTTATCATCTATTGGTGTCACTCCTAATTTGTGTCTAATAACCTCATTTGAATGAAAATTTGAAAAATGAATGAAAAAATTACACGACGCCCTTGAATCCATGGCTACTATAGAGTCCCAAACCTCAGTTTCTTGTGTCGGGTTCGGGTCGGATTTTCGGGTCGGGTATGAAATTGCCACCACCTAGTGAGTAGGCTATATTCACCCTACCCTAAAAAGCCATAGTATCTGAATCGTCCAGTACAGTATCGGAATAGCCCGTGTCGAACGGTGCGTGAGCCCTTAACCGTCGACAGCTCTTCGGCGAAACCGTTAGTTTTCTCGTCGATCCCGAGGACTTTTCTTTTTCTCATTTTTGTTAAATAATTTTTCTGCTGAGAGAGAGAGAGAGAGAGAGAGAGAGAGATGTGGGTTGGATCGATGCTTCTTTGAAAGCGAGAACGCAAAAGCAGATCGTGTTCTTCCTATCTTGTTCCCAATTAAATCTTTGACCACGATTGTTTATTTATTTTTCGTTAATCTCAGGAGAGAAGGAACTGAAAGGAGGAGAAACGATTTTTGCGGAATTTTTGCATGATTCTTAATTTTGGGGAATAAATTTGGGAGGAGAAAGACGACGAGAGATGGCGTACAGAGCGGACGACGACTACGATTATTTATTCAAGGTGGTTTTAATCGGCGATTCTGGCGTCGGGAAGTCGAATTTGCTCTCGAGATTCTCTCGGAACGAGTTCAGCCTTGAAACCAAATCGACGATCGGCGTTGAGTTTGCCACCAAGAGCATTCATGTCGATGATAAGATCGTGAAGGCGCAGATTTGGGATACCGCCGGTCAGGAACGGTAATTTTCTTACATCAAGCCGTTGCTTTTTTTGGATTCAATTTTTGCTTTTCTTCCCGTTTTCAATGGCAGATATTGGAAGGGAAGATTTCTTGCACGTAATTTGGATCATGACGGCATTTCTCAATCTAGTTGTTATTGATTCTTTATCGTATTGTTTTCAATTGATTTGTAATAACTTACTGTTGAGATAAAGCTAACTTTGTGCTTTTCCTTTCAATATCTAAGCGCCACGTCACCTGTCAATGTTGGGAGAAGAACTGGATAAATTTTTTATTTTGATGTATTTACCATGATGAACACGTATTCATTCACATAAGAATGGATCCTTTTTGACACAGAAAGGAGAAAAAGAAAGTTTCCTCGATCCAAAATTCTGGTGGGCGCTTTTTGAGGGACGCATTCCTGATTCCTATAATTTTGCAGTTTAGGCTGAGAAGTATCCTGGTCGTTTTAGGAAGATGACCGCAGCCATTAAGGGCACGAGTCGACAACTTTGAATCCAATATCCTGGATTTGCATCAATGAAATCCCCAAATGAAAAAAGTAGCCACCCATTTCTACGTTTCACATGTTGAGGCTAAAACATGATCAGTTGCATCACTTTTGAAGCATATTTTTTCTTCATAAATTCTGGATCTGTTGATTTTTTTCTCTATCATCAATCTAAGAAAAACAATCTCTATGTATCATATGTGTGTGCGTGTGCAAATGCCTAAATTCAGAAACTAGCCATTGCGGCATCACAAGTTTCACCACTTTTGAAGCATATTTTTAGTCACGAATTAGGATCTCTTTCAGTTTCTACCATCTAGAGCCTAAGATATTATGGCACGGTAAACTTGACAAAGCTTTCTAAAATGCTACATAAACAATTAAAGACATTATTATGGCTTGATATAGCATTTGATTGTTAGGGAACAGTCGATTTCTCCTATATATGTACCCAGCCTAAAGTCATATATTTTACAGAACTCCAATGGAAGCTCAGTTTTTGGGTCATTATTAACAAAGCAATAATTGGTCAAAGCATATATATCCAGTTTGATTCCTCTTTGAGGCGTTATATACTTGTGTTGTATCTTAGGCTGTGGCGGACTTAGGAACTCTTTTGAGGTGTGGTATATTTGCAATTCAGGTAAAACATGCTTGCATTTCATGTCCCCAAAGCACGAGTATTTTTCTAGTGAACTGAGAAATTTTTCAGATTTTAGGTGAGGCATCATGCCTCACCTTAAATGAGTCCATCACTGATCTTAGGTCTTGTCTTTTCAAAAAACAAGAATACCTGGTAATCTTCAAATTCAATAAGAGTGACTAAAACCTTGTACTTTGAACGACTAGAAGGCTGAAATAATTGCCTGAGCGTTCTCATTCAGAGTCTGTTATGTCATGCGGAAGCTCCTATTGGGGCATTGAAAAGCCAAACCCACCCATATTCCACACTTGTACTTTTCCCTTTTGCGACTTGCACTATCTTGAATATCAGGAACTAGGGTTCTCTGGACCCTAGCCGTCTAATAGTTTTTAATGGACGATTGCATGATCATTGATCAAGGGTGTTGATTGGATGATGGCCCTTGAAGAACCCATGATTCCTACAACAACAATAACAACAAGTAAGCTTTTTCTCATAATAAATAGGGTTCAACTACATGGATTTTTTGTTTTTAGAAAGCTTGATCATGTACCATGCTAACAATTAACTCATCATAAGTTAAATTACTCTTTATTATTTTCTTTCAATATTTTTATGATCTTTCTTTTCTTCTTTTAACATTTTTACCATCTAATTCTTCATACCTTTTTATCATTCAGTTATCTTTTTAAGTGTTCAAACTATTTTAAATGATTTTTTATCATCTATTGGTACCACAACTAGTTTGTTTTAAATAACCTCATTATGTATATGATCTTTCCTTTTGTGACCACACATCCATCTCAACATCTTCACTTTTGTCACCGACATCCTTTGAACATGTTAACGATTAATCACCCAGACACTCACAATCATAAACCATTCTAGAGACCCTATGATTCCAATTAAATGTTTTTTTGAATGACAACCTAGAACTAGGTTAATCCATGCTATAGGAACACTTGTTGTGACTTTTTATTCATTATTAGTTAATAGTAACTTTTGAAAGCTAAGATTTCTTTTGTGAGATTCTACCAATTATATCAAATAATTAACTAAATTATACTTATACATATCATGTCTCCTCTCCTCATCCATGACTTTTAATTGCTCTATACGGCTCCTGCACCGTAGGTACCCTACACATGAACCCTATGTTGTCAACAAATACATGCCTATGTGGCCTTAATGCCGCCTAGGTGCATAAGGCCCTTATTTTAGCTGAGGTCCTGCACACACACACACACACACACTTATGTATATATATATATATAATAATAATAATATATTATTTACATATCATTAAGTAAATGTCCATGTTTATGTTTTTGTTATCCTCCATTTACTTAAAGATATTATAAATAAGCAAATACCTCGTATTTGAATTCATTTCAATAATTAAAAAATTAGATACTAAATAGTTGAAAAGTCGACCTTACATGGTCAAATGAAGAATTCAAACTTTTGTAAGCCATTGTCAATTTTGATGGCAAAATCTAATGCATTTATTTTACATAATATTTTTAAAAGTTATAAGACATGCTATTGCTTCATTGAAAAGTTCTTTGTAATTATTTTATAGAAAAAACTTCCTTTTATAGCCCTTTTCATGTTTGGATAAATGTGACCATTGTTGACTAGTATGTTTCCAATGTTATACGAGCTCTAAGCGCAAATGCATAACGCAAAGATGCTATTTTTCATTGTAATTTGTTTGTTTTGGATCTTTCAAACACTTCATAATAGATTGACCAATGTTTTTCAAAGTTATGACATTCTTGTTACATCATTTTATGTTATGATAGGGTATTAAGTTGACCCTAAATGACCGCAATGTTCTTTGCGAGTTAATATTACTATTTATTCTTAAAATTGGTTCATATTCACAAAATGCATTTTGACATTCATTTGCCTTGTTTCGGGAATTAATTATTTAGTTATTTATTCTTTTATTTTAATTTTTAGCGTATCGCAAGTCCTCATATGAGGCACTAACTGTGCCATTTAGGTGCATAGGGGATCGGTTGCATAAGCACCACAAAATGCTATTGACAAAAACATGTGCTTGTGCACTTCTGACATATTACTATGAAGGAGAACGGATGTGAATGCCATTACCGCTGTTGAATGATTGAGTTCTTGATGCTCAAACGTTTTTAATGATCTTTGCACTTGAAACCTAGAGGAAGGAATCTAAGTTGGAATAGGTTAAGATCTTATTCTGTACGGGTGCGCATACATACATACATACATATATATATATATATATATATATATATATATATATATATATATATATATATATATATACATATATGTAGAGAGAGAGAGTTGAAGTTGCTATATGCAATTGATAGTGACCCTCGTTGCATTTAACGCAAAAGGCCACCAAAACTTTTCAAATCATGCGTGTCTGTATATTAATGCTGACACTTTGATTTGATGAGTGAGAGAAGTCTTGATGACAGGTTATATTCATGTCAAAAGTCATAATGTGATTATAAAGTAAAAGCACAACTAGTTTGTCCAAATATATCTGATAAAGTTGAAGATGAAATTTGCCAAAGCAAGAGATTAACAATAATTAATGCCTTTTTTCTTTGACAAGAATGTTGGGGCTAGGAATCAATGGTGATTCTTTCTAATCCTTTTTATAGCAAGGGGTAGAAACATTCAATGAAGTTTTCAATTTTTGTTACGGGTAGCTATTTGCAGCTAGGTCACATTGATATCTTTTATGAGTATTCAACACACGCTTCAAAAACTCAATACTCGTGCTTCTCTCATGTCCGACTCAACACTAACTATTTCAAGACCAATAATCAAAAACTCCAAGTTGGAGACAGCCAAGTGCTATGTCACATTAACATTTCATGAAATATTTGATTGATTATTAGTTTATTCACAAATGCAACCTACAGAAGCTCCGTTTTTATTTTTATTTGTTAATTTTTGTGAGATACTATTAATCATATAAAACTGATGTTATCTGTACTTCTATATTTCGTGTTTCAGCAGTCATGATATTGGAAATTGCTATACCTTGCATCCACACCCACATCTGCACATATCAAAATGGAGATCTTGCAAATATTTAAATTATGTCACAATGTAATGAAGTTGTCTAACTTTTCACTAAGGTTGGAACACTCCAAAAGAAATGTACTTGGATTACCAGATTTCTGAGTTACAATTCTCGTGTAAATCAACTATTATGAAATGTATAAGTTTTAATGATTCACTGTTACCTGGTGTTATTGTATTTTGATTTTCTTTCCTCGCATTGGCTTTCAAAGATATCGTGCTATCACTAGCGCATACTATCGAGGAGCTGTTGGTGCACTGATTGTTTACGATGTATCCCGCCAAATCACTTTTGAGAATGTGGAGAGATGGTTGAAGGAACTCAGAGATCACACAGAGCCCTGCATCGTGATCATGCTTGTTGGAAACAAGGCCGATCTTCGTCACCTGCGGGCGGTGTCGACGGAAGATGCGAAAGCATTTGCAGAGCGAGAGAATACCTTCTTCATGGAGACATCAGCTCTAGAATCGTTGAATGTGGAGAATGCTTTCACTGAAGTTCTCACACAGGTGTACCGTGTTGTTAGCAGAAAAGCTCTTGATATTGGGGAGGACCCTACTGCGTTGCCCAGGGGACAGACAATCAACGTGGGCGGTAAAGATGATGTATCTGCTGTCAAGAAAGTTGGGTGTTGCTCGGCTTAGGCCCTGGCAAGTTTATACGCTGACAAATCTCTCTCTCTCTCTCTCTCTGGTTTTTCTTGTTTGATGTGCTGATTGAATTGTTGATAAAATATAATGGCATTGTCCATGTTTTTTTTTAAGGTATATTGTTGCCATCTTTTTGGGTGTGTTTAATTCATTTATACTGTTGTTCCTTGCTTTTAGAACGTTGAACAAATGATTTAATAACACTTTTGCACTAATTGCATACTAGGGTGCATGGATTCATTTCCTTGTATGTTGTAGTTGCTTTTGTCTCTTGAAATTTTTAGAAAGCCTATAAATGGTAGGTGACCTTGGTGTGAGAAAAGACTTAGTTGGATTAGCGAACGTCACAAATGAAAAAGGTGGTGCTGGTGGATGTTCTTAGTACAAAGTAATGATACAAATGAAAATGGTGGTGCTGGTGGATGCTCTTAGTACACAGTAACGATGATCTCTCTTCATGATATTTCTTTTCTTTTCTTTATTTTATAAGGGCATTCATCTTAATTTAGAACTTTTATTGTGGTGCTAAAGTTAGGGCCGTCAGGCAACCTCTCTCAGATATATAAACCCCACGATATTTGCACTTCTTATTTTCATAATTTTCATTAGTGATTGTGCTCCAATCAAAATCTTAGGGGGGTGTTTGATTGTGAGATTGAGACTTTAAAACTGAAACTGCAGTTTAAATTTTAAATGGACCTTGTAATAGAGTAAAAAGTAAGGTACATTTATGTTATAGAGCTTAAACTTTAGTTTCAATAATCAAGGATATTACTATCTACACATCCCTTTTACAATACGTACCTTAATTTTTATAAATTCTAAAATTACCCTTCATATAAATATTCTTTCTTCTCAAATTTCATCCCAATGTTTTTCTCTCCTCACTCACCCAATCTCTCCTCTCCCACCCAATTCCATCAAATGTCCATCCAGTTGCATCTCTCACAGGTTTTACTTAGTGTTATTGTCTTCTTCGCAACTCAATCTATATTCTTTATCTTGTTGAAAAACAATTAGAAAAAGCATTGTTCCATAATACTAAAACAACAACAACAATAAAAATCAAGAAGAAAAGAAGAAAAAAAAGTAAAAAATATACAAAAAAAAATTGAAAAATCAAGAATTAAGACATCCCCATGGAAGAGATGCGGTTCAGTCGTGTTTCTCCAAGATGTGCCCGAGTCGCATCTCTTCCGTTGGGATACCCTAATTCTTGATTTTCAAGTTCGGTTAAGATATAAGTTAAAAATAAATCAAAACAACTAAAAAAAAGAAAAACCAAATCAACAACATAAATAGATAAATCAACGAATTCTCCTTTGATCGAAAATTTTATCATCTTTTTCTTTGTTTTCTTTCTTTCGATTCTTCTTTTTTCGTTTTTGATAGATTTCAATCCGTTTTTTTGTTGAAAATAATTGTAGATTGAATAATAGGCGGTTAAAATGAGTTGGGTTGGGAAGTGGAGAATGGTCGGAAGAAGGCTCGCATAGGAGTTGGAGAGAACGTCTCATTTTCTTGTCGAGGGGTATTTTATAATTACTGAAAATAGTTAGGAGTATTTTAGAAAAAACAGAAAAATGAGTGTCCACGTATCACTCCTGATAATCAAAACACTAGGAGTCCATCATTGGTGATGGTAATTCTGGACTTTGGCCTGATCATAAAAGATGTTGTGTGTGAGTTGGAGAACGTCTAGGTTGGATCTCACCTTATTGATTCCGTGCAATCCAGTGGCGGTCTGAGGATTCTTTTTTGGATGAGGTGCACTTGTACGAGTTCTAACGACTTATTTACTTATTAATATTGTTATTTTAAAAGTTTTTGATGTACTTGATTAATTGATTTTGTAATGGAATACATTATTTAAAATGTTATGATACTATTGACACTTTTAAAGGTTGATGATAATATCAATAGCTTAAGCCTTTAGAATTAACATGAAATGAAATAATAATAACTTTAACATTAAGTATAAAAATAATGAAGCTTTAACAATACAAGGAAACCTAAAAGATGTATTATTTAATTGCTTTTCAAATTAGTAACACTTGGCAACTTTAACAATTTTCAAATTAATAACTATTAGCAACTTTAAGAAATACCAAAGTAATGGAGGGAAGCTAACAATGCACAAAAACTTTTTATCAGAAATACATATCTTTCTTGAAGTGCATTTCTCTTAATGGGGAAAAAGTTCAAAATATAATATTTAAGAATTTGGATGTTATGAATTAAAAGAAGGTTCAAGCTCCAAACTGAACCAAGTCAATTGGGTCTGGATATATTTTCTTTGTAAGAACTTAATTTCGTTTAGGTTTTTCCCATTTCCTTTCTTGTTTAAATAACAAGTCCCACTCACTACTTTTGGCATGATAGATATGCTATCGTTAGTGCATAATTCATTGCGACTAAGTGTTGAGTCTTTCCTAGCATCACATGATAAAAATCTAAAAGGAAAAGTCAAGATGACAGGATCCCAACAAAAGCAAAAATATGATCCAACAATTAGAAAAATAAGAATTTCACAATGACAGATCTAAAATTTTGTGGGTTTTAATATGCCACGATCCACAAATCACAATGTTTTACCCTTCAATTCTCACATGTTAATTCACCAACAATGAGATTCAAATTGCCAAACAAAGTTAACAAACTAGAGAGACAATAAACTTAGTCGCTAACTACCAAAAGAAAAGAATAGTGGTGGTTTTGGCGGAGCATTACCCATACAACAGGCTCGTCATGCAGATTGCAACTGGAAGTGAGAAGCTCTATTGCATAAATCTCTTCAAAAGTGTTTGTAAACCCTAATTTTTTTAAGGTTTAGATTTTGGATATCTTTATTGGATTAAGGCGGGGGCTTCTCCCTGCGCTATCAAACGCATGTAGTCTTATATCTCATAAAATATTTAAAATTTCACTTTAATAGCTTAAATTCACATATTTGTATGCCGTGAACTTTACTTTTTTTTTTTGAAATTACAATATGCACCTTGGTAAATTTTCATGTTTCCTTAATGTGGGTCCTCCCCTGGTGCAATCCATGATCCATTGAAGTGCACATGAAATTCTTGAGCCACTCTAAGATTCATTGCTTAAAGTTGTGGAGATCAACGATCCATATTAAGTTGCTAATGCAAGGGCCATTAGTGAAGACACCGATCTAAGGGCTCCAATTGTTATTTCTTAGTGATTAAGTTTTGTAAATTCCATCTCTTCATATAATAGATGATGATGTTATGTAAGAAATCATCGTCAAATTCCATCTCTTCATATAAAGATTTGTTGAAGAAAAGCTGGACCAGCTATATAGATATGGCCGGTTCTCGGTAAACTCAAACCAAAACCAGAACCAGAAATTGAAACCGAATCGAGACCAAGCCAGTTCTGATTTGAGGCCTAAGTTATCTGGAACTAAAAAAATAAAAATTTTAACCCAGTTTTGGCCCAATTCCTGATTCATGAAAGGTGAAACCCGAACTGAATCCAGCGGCCCCCAAAGAAAGTGGTATAAGGTCAACAAAAATGCAGTACTTTTGAATCTTTCTTTTTCCTATCTGCTGAGAAGGATCAACCTTGGTGAGAGATACGTCTTGACCGGGTCTCATGATCCTTTGTTTAATCGGTTTAACATCAACCATGTAAAGAATAGGTACCAAGTAGCCTTTTTGTGTCGATGAGATAATAGGTACACAGATGGTTTTTAGAAGCATATCAACCGACCATTTGATGTGACCTGGATGTTCGAACTCCTCGAAGATCCAGATCCACGTCTGAAAATCCAAGATCCAAAATTCAATAAGTTCCGATTTGGCAAGGAGTTTCACATTTGAAGTTTGACCACATTGAAGATTTAGAGCTACAATAGGACTCTTGTAAGGACCCACATTTGAATTTCTAGAGATATCAATAACCAGAATCTTATCTGCAAGGATTCCTATTTTGACTGGAATTACAAAACAGTTGTAAGACTTGTCTGTAAATAGGCAAACATCCTACTATTGATCGATGGCTTTGAACAATGTTGAGCTTTCCTTCCCTTAATGGAGTTTGGTAGTTAGAAATCTCTCTTCTCTCTCTCTCTCTCTCTCTATATATATATATATATATATACATATATATATATATATATATATATACATATATATACATATATATATACATATATATACATATACATATACATATATGTATATGTATATGTATATATATATAGCCATCACTTTAGAGGCACATCTAAAATGTGCCCTGGCCTGGTCCAATCCCACTTTTTCCGAGCTATTTCCTCCGGGCGCATATTGACATCTCTACTTGTAGTCAATCAGATTAAGAGGAAATAAACCCCTATTGGGACGGACTTTGCCATTGCAACGAAGGATCAACCTTTAGGGTGTGAGTTTGATTGAAAAGCAAGAGCTGGTTGGCTTCCGGGAGCCAATCCCAGTTACCAAAAAGAGTGCGGTAACAGACTTATTCAAGCAGTCCCAAAAACCAGGCCTCTGTGTGTGTGTGCAGCCTTCTACTGTTTGTGAATGGAAGATCAGTACTCAATGTCAAGGTTGACTCTGAAGGGGCTCCCAGACCCAAAATGAGTTTCTACAACACAGAAGAAGTACGTTGTTCGTGTATAATTACAATGGATGGTCATTACAGAGTTGTATAATACCAAAAAGAAGGCTATTACAAAAACCCTTCAGGGAATTGCATTTTCCCAAGGTTATCAGGCCGAAATGGACAGATTGAATACGGTAGTTGGTGAGATACAAAATGGATGTGGAAGGAGTGAGAAGTCGAGCTTTAAGAACTTAAAGAAAGCTCTCCATACTGCCATGGCATTAATTTCGTGTTGGCTTCTAATATTAATCGTCTTCAATCTCAATTGATGATGGTTCACATCCTTGACACACTAATTAACACTTTAAGGCTGTCTCTTTCCCTGAATTGATCCTGTAAACCGTTGTTTGATCTGCAAAACCGAAACACTTGTGACAACTTGATCCATTACTTCAATCATAACAAGCATTTCAATAAACGGATTGGATGCCTATATAAATAAGAGAGAGTACTCAATGTGAAAATAGAAATGAAAACCTTCTAATTTGTGCATTGGTTGAGATTTATATTGCATGAAAACCAGAACGGGAATGAAAACTGAAATGAGACAAGGGAAATGACAAATCTTAAGAACTCAGGAACGGAGAAACAATAATATATATAAATACATAATAAATGAAAAATAAAGGCATTTTACATTCAAACTGATAAATAAAAAAAATACATATACACAAACTTATACAACAACAACTAAGCTTTTTCTATTACTAGATCGGGTCAGCTATATGCATTCTTTGTTTCCACAAAACCCTATCATAATTTGTATAATTCATGGTAGATAAGTCCGATAAAGTTTTTTATTATCGGAAGCCTAATAAACCCTCATCTTTTATCCGAGTTTTGGATCGGCCATGCAAGGTGATCCCTTAGGTAGGAGGAGTTACATATACATAAACTTGTAATGATTTATATTTACATGGCTCTGTTAAGTTCCGTTCTCTGGTTTGGTTCCAATAATGTAATCGGGAACCCTAGTAGAAACTTACAAAACAATATTTAGCATCAATGGGCCAATGAAGACAACACGCTTTAACTAATAAAATACCAAAAGTTTCACAAAATTCAAGTATATTGTACAATGCATCGCGACATTATCGTGCAATTCTTTCCACCATTTTTAGGATTTTCTATGATAATAGTGCAATATACGCTGCAAATAGTCGAGAATGATATCAAATGGGTCGTAGTGATCCCAATAGCAGTAGATATTATAAATGCAATTAGATAAATATTTACAATATTGGTTTATTTGTTTTGTGATCGGCATCAAGAAGAACACAACCTGCAAATTAAAGCAACAAATTGCAACGAATATTGAAGAAAGGAACAATTTAAAAAATAACTTACCTGATTGTGAGTAGTTTTGGTGATTAGCGTCACTGGGCATATTTTGATAAACAATCTGATCGCCACAATGTTTCGAGTAGTTCTGCTTATTAACATCGCTGGTACATTTTGATAAAGAATCTGTTCACCACGATGGTTCGAAACATTGCCAAGCATATTTTTATAAACATTTTGATCGTCACAATGGCTCAAGCAGTTCTTCTGATTAACTTCGCCATACATATTTTGATAAATAATCTAATCGCAATGATTGTTTGAGTAGTTCTACTAGTTAGTGTTGTCGGGCATATTTTGATGAACAATCTAATCGCCACGATAGTTTGAGTAGTTCTGTTGATTAGAGTCGCCGGGCATATTTTGATGAACAATGTGATCACCACAACCACAATTGTTTAAGTAGTTCAACTGATTAACATCGCCAAACATATTTTGGCTATCGGTTTGAGTAGTTTTGCTGATTAACGTCGTCGGGCATATTTTGATGAAGAATCTGATCGCGACAATGGTTTTCTTTGCCAAAGCCATATACAAAGCTGTCCTGGTTCATATCTCCGGCATTGATATTGTTGATTCCACTTTTATTCATGTTGTAATTGCTGCTGCAGCCGTTGTCATTATTGTTGCTCAGAATATGAAATCCAACTTCCCCGTTGTAATTGTTGATCACGCTAACGTTCTTGTTAATATTATTGTTACCGTAAACACTTGCATTCATCATCTCAGGAGGGCTCACAATCATTGCACCACCGTAGGTGGACTGAGCAGCGGCAGCGGTGTAAGCTTGTCACTCGATGAAAGCATATTGCTCGATGAAAGCCTGTTTGTACAACTCGAGCTCTGCATAGAACCTTCCGACCCCACTGTAGCAGCCTTCAACTGGATTTTTCAATCTCTAGTGAGCCTCCCAACACATGGTAGCGACGGTTATTTGTTTTTGTTTGTGTCTTCAAGCTTTTGATAAATTTCATAACATTGCTCACACCAAACACTTTCTGCACAGCCCGAAACAAGTAAGTTTTTTCTGCAGAAGAAAAGGGCGTTAGAGGGTCATCTGCTTTACACTTCCTCCTTTGATGCTTGCATGAAGCACATGTTGGATGGAGGTTATCCTTCGAAATCATCTTTATTGACTTAATTCCCACAAAACTCTGACTGTAGGACTTAATCCCCCATTTGCATGATGTCCATTAAAAAATCCGAAGAGCCCTAAGGACAGTGGCCAACCAAACAATCACCTGCGTCCATGCCACTGACTCGTTAGAGAACTGATTCATCTTTCACCAAGTAACTTTAGTTCAGTTATAATTCTCTCTCTATATATATATTGATGGGTTTGTTAACCTATATAGGGGTTAGGTGTTAGCAAACTTAAACAAATCTTAATCATTATCTTGAGGGTTGAAAGTGAAAAAGTAAAAGTATTTACGTGTATACTTTATTGACAAGTATATCTTTTGTTTTTTAATTCAAATTTCAATCTCTACATTACTTGCTTTATGAATGAAAAGTAAAGTTTAGGCTTAAAAAATTAAATATTTTGTTTTGAATCGGTACAATACACGTGGTCGATTGGAATGACAGAAACAGTAATAAGGCCAGGCCTGGTATGGATCTTGGGCACCGAGAGACGACGATGGGCATAGCAATGTGATTATGTGGGCGATGGAGTTAAAAAAGGAAGAGACCATTTAGCCAGCTCAGAACTTAATTAAGACGAATCAGCTTCAATTTTTTATAAAGAACATAGGCCAGATGACCAAATGGGGAGATTAGATCCAACCATGGACGGGATGGGGATATCAGATCCAACCATGATCCTTGCACATAGGGGTGTTCAAGGAACTGTTGGAACCGAATCAAATTGCTTGGACCGAGTCAAATCCATGGTTTGGTTCGATTCTAGATGTTAAACGGATTGGTTTGATTTGGTTTTATTAAAACTAAAACTGGAGATTCGGTACACGATTCCAAAACCGAACTAAGTATACTATGGATGAGTTTAATCTTGTATTGAGCAAGAAACAATGAGTACTATGAAAGCCATAGGAGGAACACCGAACAAGATACTCCTTCTGGGCCTTTCGACTAAAATCAAGTGTAGTATTTATACATGGTAATTGACCACATGATATTAAATTAGCTTTTTTGTGGAGAAGAATGCATCCCACGGTAACTTGTGACATAACCTCATTTGATTCAGTTTTCAAAATACCGACAACTAAATTGAGACTGAACCATGAATGCCCCTGATCGGTCATCCTAGAAAGAAGAGATGAGAGGGAGCTGCTCTTATTGGCAGGATCTCGCTAAAAAATTAAGATTAATACTGGCGTTTATATTGAACTGCCGTCTCTTTCTTCATAATAGGGCGGTTGATTGTGAATTATGGCGGTGTCAACTGCTGCAATCTCCTGCTTGGCAAATTACAGAAGTTTTTGCCTACGATTCTGCCTGGAAGAAGCTAAAATGCCTAGGTCGTGAACCCCTAACAGGAAAAGGACTCGCGCTTAAAGATTTCGTGGAATTTTCGAGCGCACAAGGAGCAAACCGGGCGAAGGAGTGAGAACCTTTCTCTCTCTCTCTCTCTCCTATCTGTGTAATCTCCCCTAAGACATAAGAAAAGAGACACCCGGTGGCATCTTGATTAGGTGTCTGCTATTTTCAAGATTAGGTGTTAGAGTTGGGTTTTGCAACTGCATGTGCAATTACAGCACCAATGTGCAATTACCACTCCATTTCAAGATTTGTAGTCTCAACCACAACGTGGTTCTACCATTCAATATTTGATTTCTCTGGGGTTCTCTCATCTGAGTTTTGTAGTTTAATCCGTACTGCTTTCCTGAATGGGAAGGAAGATGACCATCTTGCGAGTATGATCCAATGATCACTGTGGTGCGTCTGGTGAAGAAAAAAAGCAATGTTTATTGAAGGTTTGGTGAGAAATTCTTTGTTGGTTCTTTCTCATACTCAACGGGAAGAGGAGTGAAAGGCTCGATTCCATGGAGAAATGGATGCGCCCTAATGAAAATTTCTTCTTCTCGTCCAACTCCGCCTATTCTGTGGGTTCTTTCTCATACTCACCACCGTTTGGGTTTCTCTTTTCTTAGTCGCCATAGAATGCTAATTTGCTTTTTAATGGCTAATGGTGTCTCCGAAGCTTCATTCTTCTAGGTTCCTTGGGGATCCTCTTAAGTCTACCAAACCACCACAGGTGGATGTTTTCTCTGTGCAGGGAGAACTGTCCATGATTAAGGTTGCAGAATATAGAATACCAAGTATCTTCTCCTTCTTGTCAATCTTTCTGTAGCTCTTGGTGTCTTCCCTTATATAATGTGTTCAGATGTCCTCATATGTGTCTAGATGATTCCTTCACTGTGTAAAGTGTCAACTTCATACATGGCGGATTCAGAAACTTGTTTCGGGTAGAGCAAGTTTTAAATTTTTTAAAATTCTTTTAAAAAATTTAATGCTTAATTTAAAAAATTAGAATTTCGGGTGGTGCAATCACCCCCACCTCGCCACAATGTGGATCTGCCTTTGACTCAAAAGACGTGTCTTGATACTTGAACTTACACTTAATGCATGTAAGTATTATATCTCTTGGAATCTATATTTAAGAGGTTTCTCATGACCACCAATACTCATCCACTCATCTTAGTAGTTCTAACATGTACGCTAGATCTATGAGATCATTGAAAAGCTCTTGGAATTTAGATGCTCTGCAAATAGATGGTTCGACAAACAATCGCATGAAAACGGTTCACTAGAGAACGCATAAGAAGAGAAAAAGGACCACAAGTATTTATTTGCTTTGATTAAGCTTACTCCATGACCAACATTAGGAAGAAGACTTCCTTTATAATAAAACAACTGCAATCACAATGGTCTTGTTTTCGCAAAAAATGACGATGTAATTCGGATAGCAGAACCCGCTGGAACGCAATGTGATATTTTTTTTTTGGGTGTCAACAGGTTTCATAATCTCCTTGTAACCCTAACCACTGTGTGTATCCCCTATGCCCTCTACCATAATATTAGCAAAAGATACAACAAAAGGAAAATTTCTGAATAACACGAGGTTTCCATACTGAGTGGGCCTTACTAGTTTCATGTCTATTTTGTGTCAAACTGCGGGCTTTTCGGGTCCGGTCTTAGTTCGTGTCCTGCATAAAACTCAAGCCATATCAACAGTGGATCTATAACTTTCTTATATCCAGTGTCTACATTCTTTCGAGTCAAATTTACAAAATTAGCAAAAGATAGATCTTGAAGAAAATTGCTTTAGAAAACGCTGGAGTTAGCTCCAGGGTTCGGATCTTTTCTTTCAAGGCATGAAGACTTCACTAATCGATCTAAACTGGCGGTTTGATTCAGTTCCAAATGTTAAATGGTTTGGTTTAGTCGGCTCTAAGAGGAAGGAAATCTTGCAGTTCGGTTCGATTGTTATATGAGACTTCTTGCAAATGAAGATCACCTTTCCCCTCATCAGGTTTCTCAGTAGCAGAATCCAAATCCATATCCACCTACACAACCCGGACCATCGATTGTCCTATCACTCGACGAGTTAGAACTGCAACTAACAATTGGTTGACCCGCAGCCACCCAGAGGGTGTTGGGGAGTTCTCATTCCATATACATATGTGCATGCAAGACATGGTTAGTTGATCATATAGTTCCAATCCATGCCACATGAAATTGAGCATTTAGCATAATCTTTGTTTTCTTAAGTCTAACTATATGGATGTATCTTGACAATATTTTTCGACCATCCACTCTTCGATCTTTCAATTCTGATGTATATCAAAGACTTGGTGAGTTCTCAAAATGAATTGTGTGAAAGTAAATTTCAAACTTGTGAAATTATGATTATACAAGGAACTTTGTGAGGTTGAAAATAATTTGTCATCAGTAATCCATGCTTGTATCCTGTCTCTGTCTCTCTCTCTCTACTTTTGGTTTTGAAACTCCAAACATGAACAGTTTTACATTGAGAATTAGGTGATCCACTGCATGTTTTGACTAAACAAACCTAAAGACGGGCCTTAGTAGGGGGTCGGTGCACGAGAGAGAGAGAGAGAGAGAGAGAGAGAGAGAGAGAGAGAGAGAGTATCAACCGAATATGTTGCTCTTGACTACATAAATCCATTTGTTCTATGAGAGGCCGGGAAGATGATGGCTGAGAAAAGTGGAAGACGTGTAGACTTTGGCCGCATGTAGACAGTGTGTATTACTCTGCATGCATGTCAGAGTCACCAGAGAAAAGTAAATCAAAAGTTGTGTTCACGTAAGTGTTTTTACAAGCTTTCCATGATTACCATGCAATCCAACTCTTCTAGTTTGGCAGAGTCATGTGAGTTTATTTTAATTGGAAAGGCTGGAGAAGTATGGTGGCACTTTTCTGTTTGTTTTACTCTCTCTTTCTCCCTCAATCTCTCTCATGTTGGGCCTTTACATAAATTGGTGAGCAGTAGGCTACAATTTTCAGCTTCGGAAATTTAAAAGAGTTCTCGGAGAGAGAGAGCATTGATGTGGAGGAAGCACGAGGAGTATTTTTTTCATGAAGTCAATATGAGTACTTATAACTATTCTCAATTAAAGGTTGTTTCACTTGTTTTGCATCTCACTTTTGAAGTAGATCGACCATGGCAATATGCCCTCATCTAAAATGGAGATGATCGTATTCATGTCCTTGGCACGAGTAGTGTCCTCGGTAAGCCTATATTGAACAAATACATCTGTCAGACCATATATATAGTGATTGGATCCTCCCAACGCTCATGTTGATCACTCATACCAAAATAATGTTGTTTCTCGTTTTTTAAAAAATCTTAAATTTTTTAAAATTAGACTAATGTCACTGAACTCCGCCCATGTAAGGGATTACCCTTGCATTGCCGGTCCCAAGCCCAGATAAAGGAGGGTTGTGTTAGGCTTCCGACAACCAGCATAAAACTTTGTCGGATTTTTACAACATGGATTACAAAAATTATGAGCATTGCTTTGAGGCGTTCCCGCCTAGCGACGTGTTGCAGAGCCCGAATGCAGTAAGAAGTAAGCAAGGGCCACTACATTTTCGCCCGAATGTAGTGAATCAATTGCAGAGAGGGTTTTCACGTCATGGACGGGTGTGGGTAAAGAAGTTAGTCCCACTACATTGCCGCCCGAATGTAGTGAAAATTTTTCAGAGAAGGTCTCCGCATTTTGAATATGGACGGATGCGGGGGGTAAGGAAGCTAGTCCTAGATAATAAGATTCGTATTGGTTCTTGGAATATCGGAACATTATCAGGTAAGCTAATAGAGGTGGTAGATACTATGATTCGGAGAAAGATTCATATTCTATGTTTACAAGAGACAAAATAGGTTGGAGAAAAAGCAAAGGAGATAGAGGATACAGGTTTTAAATTATGGTACTCAGGTAAAGAAAAGGCTCGAAACGGAGTTGGTATTATCATAAATAAAGATTTAAAGGAGAGTGTAGTAGACATACAACGATATGGTGACCGAATCATGACGTTGAAATTAGTGTTAGGAGCAGAGGTTTTGAATATAGTTTGTGCTTACGCACCCCAAGTAGGACTAGAAGATAGTATAAAGACAATTTTTTGGGAAGAGTTAGATAAGGTGTTTCAAAAGATTCCACAAAGGGAGATGATTTGTTTAGGAGGAGATTTAAATGGACATGACGGTAAAGAGGCATTAGGATATCAAGGGATTCATGGAAACTTTGCTTTTGGGGATATAAACGAGGAAGGTAGGGAGATCTTAAATTTTGCTATGTCATTTGATCTCTTTATAGTCAATACAATCTTCAAAAAATGAGATGAACATTTAATTACTTATAAGAGTGGCTTATCACAAACACAAATTGATTACTTTATTTGTAGAAAAAAAGATAGAGCATGTTGTAAAGATTGTAAGGTAATTCCAGGAGAAAGCTTAACCACCCAACATCGACTTTTAGTTATGGATTTACAAATAAAAAAATGGATAAAGAAGAAAAGAGTGCATCGAGCTATTCGGACTAAATGGTGGAACCTCAAAAGTGAGAAAAAAGATATATTTAAACAGAAAGTCCTTCAAGGAGATGTTTGGAATTATGTTGGCACACCCTGTGATATGTGGAACAATATGGCTATACATATTAGGCAAGTGGCGAAAGATGTGTTAGGGGTATCTAAGGGAGGTGTACCGGCACAAAAAGAAGCTTGGTGGTGGAGTGAAGTAGTACAAAATAAAATCAAGGCAAAGAGGACATGTTACAAATTACATTATGCTAAGAAAACTAGTGAAACTTTAGAAGCTTATAAGAAAGCAAAGAAGAAAGCGAAAAAGGCCGTTAGTGAAGCAAAAGCTAAGATTTGGGATGACTTATATAAAAAACTCAACTCAAAAGAGGGTGAAAGAGATATTTTTAGGATAACTAGGGCTAGAGATAAGAAAACTAAAGATCTTAATTATGTTAGATGCATAAAAGATGAGGATGAAAAAATTTTAGTGGCAAATGATGATATAAGAAATAGATGGAAAACTATTTTTATAATCTTTTTAATGAAAATAAAGATGTTAGTATTAGTTTAGGAGATTTAGCCAAGTCAGAAAAGTATATAAACCACAATTTCTACCGACGTATTCAAAAGAATGAAGTCAAAGAGGCTCTTAAACATATGAAGAGTGGTAAATCGGTAGGACCAGATAATATTCCTATAGAAGTTTGGAAAATACTAGGAGAAATAAGAATCACTTGGCTCACAAGACTATTTAATGAAATATGAAAAAACCGAAAGATGCTCGAGGAATGGAGAGCAAGTACACTTATACCCATATATAAGAACAAGGGAGACATTCAAAATTGTGCGAATTATCGAGGTATCAAGTTAATGAGTCATACTATGAAATTATGGGAAAGAATTATCGAACGTAGGTTAAGACAAGTATCAAGTACAATAGAGAACCAATTTGGATTTATGCCAGGTAAATCTACTATTGAAGCGATTTACCTTTTGAGACGTCTTATGGAACCTTTTAGAGCAAAAAAGAAAGACCTTCACATGATATTTATTGATCTAGAAAAAGCTTATGATAGGGTACCGAGGGAGGTTCTTTGGAGAACTTTAGAAAAAATAGGTATCCCATTGACATATATTAACCTTATAAGAGACATGTATGATGGTGCAAAAACATGTGTGAGGATTCATGAAGGAACGACAAACTTCTTTGAAGGTAATATTGGGTTACATCAAGGATCAACTTTAAGTCCATACTTATTTATAATGGTGATGGATGAGTTAACAAAACATATTCAAGATGAAGTACCTTGGTGTATGTTATTTGCAGATGACATTGTATTAGTGGAGGAGTCTATGAAAAAAGTTAATAGAAAATTGGAACTATGGAGAGAAACATTAGAAAGCAAAGGCCTCCGACTTAGTAGAACAAAAACAGAATATATGAAATGTAAGTTTAATCATTTGGCTACTTCAGAGGACATAGAAATTAAAATTGGCACACATTGCATTCCCCAAAATGAAAGTTTTAAATACCTAGGGTCAATTTTTCAAAGTGATGGAAGAATTGATGGAGATGTTATACATAGAATTAATGCTGGTTGGTTAAAATGGAGAGGAGCATAAGGTATTCTTTGTGATAAGAAGATGCCATTAAAATTAAAAGGTAAATATTATAGAGCAGCAATTAGGCCTACCATGTTTTATGGTTCTGAGTGTTGGAGTTAATCATCAACATGTACAAAAGATGTCTTTGACAGAAATGAAGATGTTGAGATGGATGAGTGGTCATACAAGAAAAGACCGTATACATAATGAGGTTATTAACAAATTAGGAGTGGCACCAATAGAGGATAAAATGAGAGGACATCATTTAAGATGGTTTGGACATATAGAAAGAAGATCAAAAGAAGAACTTGTAAGAAGGTTAGAAAAACTAAATTTGGAAAGTATTAGAAGAGGTAGAGGACGACCACAAAAGTGTTGGAAAGAAACAATAAAGAATGATCTAGCTTATTGGGAGTTAACTGCTAACATGACACACGATAGGGATCTAAACAAAGAATCTATGTAGCCGACCCCGTCTAGTATGGGAAAAGGCTTAGTTGTTGTTGTTGTAGACTCATGTCACTGAAAAACGTGAACATTAACAGAATCAGATTTTCATATACATATTACTCTCATCTTATACGAGTAACTGTGATGACAACGGATAAACTTAGTTTGGCTCATTTGGCTGGTTTAGTAGCCCTACTGGGCACTAAAGAATTAAGCTTGCTATTTATGAATTCTCATCCTCAAATCAAAGAATTCAAGAACACCACCGACGTACCGAAATGGCGATGAGAACAGCAAACAACCGAACTTCTAATTGGAGTTCGTTAAAGTTCGTGGATGGCGAACTGAGTCCATTCAGTTTAAGGCGCGGCAGGAAAGAGCAAACACACAGATTATGAAAGAAATTATTTATTCGTCTTGAAAAACATTCTTGCGTGCATGCATGCATGAGGTTGTGGACGATGGTAATCTTTGTGGATGTTGATCGGATATGCTTGAGAAGAAAGCGAACTAGGGCTGACCGCTGCTTGTCGGGATCTCGCCGGCAGGACATCTCCATAGACCCCACCATCGATCTCCTTTTTAACTCAGCTTTGGAAATTGGTTCTCTCTCTCTCTCTCTCTCTCTCTCTCTCTCTCTCTCTGAGAGGCGCCTACATTCACTTACAATTTTCTAATGCAGACAATGAGAGACGCAATGGCTTACAGTGACCAGCAACAAGCAATGTGCCCGCAACCCCCATTCCCCTCTCTTGACCAGTTCTTTATATTACCTTTCTGTTCGAGATTATTTCAAATTCTCTTGGATCGGAGGGGCTAAATTTCTAGCTTCAGGTTTCTTTATTCCTTCATCATCTAAATGTGTGGTAAGATGTTATCTTTCACACACAGAACGAAGTTAGCATCGATACACATCGGAAGAAAGGAAGAAAAGTGACGGCTTAATTAAGTACAAGATGGTACATTCTTTTCCCAAGAAAGCTTAAGCATTTCATAAGTTTTGTGCTTGCGTTGACCAACACATCGATGGATGCATACATCCACAGAACCTAAAACCTAGTCAATCAGTGCTGGTTTTAACTCGAGATCCAGCTACTAAATACCCCAATAGCCTTTCATGCTCGTTCAAGTGGAGCATATTGATGTCTCTAGATTCTCAAACTGAAAATTATATATAGAGACCATACTCAATCTCCATTCATACTTAAATCTTTTCAAACATCTCCACAGATTCATCAATATAAAGATTTTAATAAAAAATAACTTTATATTGTTGTACTTTTCGTACTCATAATTAATACACAACAATACAATCATTTTTTTAAATTTAAATCTTCAATCTCATGAATCTAATGGTAGAAATGATTAAGTAGATTTAAGTACGAATTCAATTGATCACATACCACTCTATATATATATTTTCCTCAGCATTGTTCGCTCGTTTGTTCTCATGCTTGTGTTCATTCTGCATCTTGTTCCAAAATAATATCCCAGTCTTGCCTAAATGATTAGGGTCGAGCCACATCTATGGTAATGGGTTGACATAATCCATTCATAACCAAGCTAATTATAAACGTTTTCACGAACTTAAAACAAATAGTTTATGTTTGCGTAGAATTGAGCTTGACATAGTGTTTCATGGGATTATACACGAACAGGCCAAGTTTGGTTCACCTCGATCTCTTTAAGGCACACGAAATATAATATAAACATTACTTTATCGAAGAAAATCCATCTTTAGGGTTCTCATGTTGATTTTACATGTAGATACCATGCATGTATATCGGTTACCAAGAGACTACAGCGACGAAGTTGTGGATTTCAGATGAAATCAAGCATTCATATTTTTACAACTCAACAAATGACCTTGGACCGAGCAGTTTTGTGGCACTTAAGGGGAAAATCAATTGCCTTGTGTAAATCTATTTGCTTTTGCTTTATAACAAAAATAGATTATGTATTAATCTGAACATAATATGATATTACAGTGAAGTTGGACTGAAGTCTTGAAAGTCGCAACCCATTTCTTTTGACTGAAACGGGTCTCTTCGATTGCCCAAAATAGTCCAATTTTGCAATTAATACTCCTCCAATCGCTTAGCTCATTTCTCTTCTTTCTTGACTTTCAAAAACCTCGTATTTATTTCTGCAACAACTCCATCCATTAGAATAATCCCTGCAGTTATAGCTTTCTTTCCATCATTCATTAATAACACACACTTCAGTCTACACAATACACACACAGAGGGAGAGGGAGAGATTTCTTGCTTTCTTGAAAAGAAAATTCAGATGCTGTTCTATTTAAAGCACAATCATGTGGGATTCTCATCAGAAACCCTGTTGACAGCACAATATCAAATTATTGTACTACAGTGGTGGGTAGAAAGGAAGGAGATTTATTGCAGGAAGGAGAAAAGGAAAGAGGTATGGGAAACGCTGACGGTGAACGTCTGTGCTCATGTCTTCACCTTTTGTTTTGTTTCTAGTTTTGTTCATACTTTACGGTGGATTTCTCCTTTGTCGCAAATAAATTAATGGGTAGTTTTCAAAGATGAGAAATTGGGATGTTTTTATTCATTTACTTGAGTAAAACCAATTGTCTCTGTTCACAGGTAGGTGAGATCTGTAAGAGGAGAGTTTGTGGTGCTGGTTTGGAGAAGCAGTAGAGAGAGAAATACAGATTGATATCAAATCGGACTGACGCGTTCTTTCAGATCTTCATCTCGATTTCGGTTTTCATCATCATCAGAATGGCGTCTTCTAACAGGCACTGGCCTAGCATGTTCAAATCCAAGCCCTGCAACGGGCATCGTCATCATAATCATCAAATGTGGCCGCATGACATAATCTCTTCAAGCCAGAAGCAACCCTATTCATCTGGTATTTTCATTATTCCTCTTCTGTCTTTCAATGCTATATGGCACGCCTTTCTCACCTTTCGTCAGACATATCATGGGATGCAGTCACTCATAACCCTCTGGTCTCTTGATTGATTTAGAGAGAGAGAGAGAAGGAGATGGGGTTTCGGGATTTGCTAAATTGAAACCAAAGTTGCTAACCGAATATTATCTTGCCGTATAATATTGTTCCAAAACATTAAGCAAAAGACTTTAGTAGGTATTAAGAGCAACGTTAATGCAAAAGGAGGGAATCATGTAAACAACTTGTGCCGTTAACCATTTCATATCTCTCTCTCTGTGTGAATGTGTGCTTGTTTGTGGGTGTGTTTTGAGAGGGGTGTCTTATTTGGAAGATGGTGATGAAATGTCCAATCTCTGGCCACGGTAAGAGTAAACTGTTTCATTCTTTCTGGTATGCCAATTTTCCCGAAGCTATCTTACGCTGTCAAATCAACCTAGGAACAGGAAAGCCTAACAGTACGGAAAATTTGATCTGGTGTTTCATGCACTTGATCATTATCGTTGTCTTCGGCTACCCTGTGAACACTCACATGACGAACTCAAACTCTCATACAATGTTGTATTAAAATATTTCCTGCAGTGGGTTTTGAAGAGAGAAGCCCGGAGCCAAAGCCACGGTGGAACCCCAAGCCGGAGCAGATCAGGATTTTGGAGGCCATTTTCAACTCTGGAATGGTGAACCCACCAAGAGATGAAATAAGAAAAATCAGAGTCCAGCTGCAAGAATACGGTCAAGTCGGCGACGCCAATGTCTTTTATTGGTTCCAAAACCGCAAGTCGAGAAGCAAACACAAGCAACGCCTTCTTGCTGCAAAATCTCATGCACCAACAATCACAAATTCTACTTCTATTGTTGAAACTACAAGATCGCAAACCACTGCCACCATAACCTCCAACACAAACACCACAAACTCAACTTCTTCATCTGAGAAAACTTCAGCTGGACAGTTTGCTAGTTTGATGGATCAGTCAGTAAATTCTCCAACAAACTCGAGTGCAGCTTCACTTAATCAAATTGGATGTTTTCAGCAAACACTTTACCCGTTTCCGGTTCTGGAATCACGTTCTGTTGCTCTCCCTAACGCTCCACTTTCCTTTACAACCTCTACTGTCTGTGAACTGTCAAGCACTGTGCAATTCCATGAGCAGCTGAAGCAAGTGGAGGAGCTCAATGTGATCGAGGGAAGTCAATACCAGAATTGCACCAATAATCCAATGCTGCAAGGTGTGCGCTTGTGTTTTTGTTTTCTTATATGTGTGAGTGAGTGAGTGAATGAGAGAGAGAGAGTCACATGGTTGATTCTAATGGTATCATGGCGGATTTTGCATGCCATGATATTTGTTGGTCTTGCAGATTTCGGTGAATATGTGACCGGATGCACGAGATTGACGGTCTTCATAAACGATTTGGCGTTCGAGGTGGCTCCTGGTCCTTTGAATGTGAAGGAAGCGTTTGGTGATAATGCGGTGCTTGTCCATTCCTCCGGGCAGCCGGTGATGACCGATGAATTTGGTGTCACTATGCAACCACTCCAAAATGACGGTTTCTACTATCTGGTGTGTGTTTGTGTTATGCGTTTCTCACTGTCTACAAGTATTACGTGTGTGTGAGAGAGAGAAAGAGACTTGAGATCTCTTTGCATACCCGTGGTTGATTTCACAAACTGAAATTTCTTTTGCGTCAAACTGGAAGCAGTTTGTGATTCCTTTTCCTTTGTCATTGCAGGTGTAGTAACATCGGTTGTTAATCAATTGGAAAAGTGTTGGAGATCTACGGGTGAAAGTACTTAATTAATGTTATATTGCTTTTAAGCTTTCCATTTCAGTCCGTACAGTTTAATGTCAGATGAAACTGAATTCTTTCTGTTGTTTGGCAATATTTGAATTCTCAACCTTGATCTTATACTTAAGGAAACAATGTATGAGTTCACATTTGATTGGGGAAATAACTCTATGCTCTAGTTTATCACCAAACTTACTCTTTGCTAAAGTTTATCGAAGTTTGTTTCTTTGAAAAGTTATCATGTAGAGATGGTAGTATTTGCCTTAACTTTCGGTGAATCCATAAAACTAAACGAGACATTCTTCGAATAGCATACAAGAAGACAAATGACTTTTCATTATATCTGGTATACATATCTGAAACTTTCTTCGATAACCTGTCATGCTAGAAAGTGTGGTATATCCGTTTCCATGTGTGCGTTATTTTTGTGTGATATACACCAATTGATGTTAGGTGCATTTGCATGCAGAAACATTGTTCATGGATGTGTTACACTTTGTTATTAGATCTCCGGTTGGAATATGCATGCATGTGTTATTTTTGTCCAAAATAATACGTACATGCCCTCTTTCTCTCTCCACACACACATATGTGTAGGTATTCTCCTTCTCCATATTGTGTTGCTGTAAGAACGGTGGTTATTTAGTAAGTCGCAACTGTATGTTTGCCTCTATTACAAGTTAAGAAAGCTTTGCGGCCTACAAGAAGCATGGTAAGGCTCCAAAGTGAATGTTGCGTTTGATCTTTTAAAAGCTTTTGAACTCATTTGATCTTGTAAAGGAGTCTCACTCTGATTGTTTTCAGGGGTGATCTTATTTGAGCATGTTGACATCATCCCTCAAACTTAAATGGGCAGGGATAAATAATTAGTTTGCCACCAAGTGTAATATATCTCGGTGCATCGCGGACTTGCTTAAGATGAATCATAATGATTTCCAATTGTGGTCTTGCGATTTTTCTCGAATAAAATGTGCATTGAATTAAACATGATAATGTATGTTCTTGAAAGTATCGTAGTATACTCGCTGCTGCTACCCATTGACTTAATGTCAGCTTATGCATGAACTGATTGACACCAAAAGCAATGCCTGAACGAATCAAAGTGGCGTACCATAATGCACCAAATATGCTTTGATAGTGATTAACTTCAGGAAATGAGTTTTCTGAGTAATTGGTTAACACGAGAGTGCTGGACATGGGAGTGAGGGGCACCTATCGTATATATATATATATATATATATATATATATATATATATATATATATATATATATATATATATATATATATATTCTTTTTTTATGAAAGCAAGGACATATATATATATATATGTATGTTCTACACCCAAAGAATATGAGGTAAAGGTCCGAAACGTTTTGGTTAAGAATTGATGTAATCTTGGCCATGCACAATCCCGGACTTACTCTCCCAAGTTTTTGAAAAAATTATTCCCAAGCTATTATTATCTTTTTTTCTTGATTTTGAGTTCTTGGTCCGAATGTTGAATTAGAATTAGTTAGAGATCCCAGAAATATAGGGTGATTTTGGATTCTTGGCTTAGTTAAACATGATGCAACTAATCGGATGTCCTACCATGGCTACTTAATCATGGTTTCATGCGCTTGTTGTATGTCTTACATAATGTTTGAAATCTATCGAACAACCACTAAGCTTTTTCTCAGGCTAGATAGCATGGTTATATGGATTTTTTTTGTTCAGAGCTCAATTATGTGTTATATTAGCAGTTAACTCAACATAACATAAGTTAGATCATTTATTATTATTTTTTTTTAACAAAAATTTTGTGGTCTTTCTCTTCCTCCTTTAACAATTTCATATACCTTTTTAACAGGGTTTTCTTTAGTCATCTTTTTACGTATTCAACCCATCTTAAATAAATTTTTCTCATTTTATTATTTATTGATATCACTTTCTATTTATTTATAATAACCTCATTATTAGAAACAAGATGACAAAAAATTTCTAATTAGCAAAGGTCAAGTCAATATTTGGATTCATGTCGGATGATCGAAGATGAATATATATTATTAAAAGCAAGCACACAGATTCGACATTCTTATAAAAGACACTCATGATCATAGTATCCCTTCTTAGGTCGTCCATGCCCCTCCTTCAACACACGTTGATGATAGTTGGCTTCTAATTGATCCCACTGCATTCTCCTGTTTATATATGGCAAAGTAAAATAGTACCATAAAAAATGAAACTGGATCTACACTATTTTTCATCTCATTATGGCAGACCTACCAGATTTTGGCTTCACATGCTTTCACCACTATAATATAGACTTCAGCAAAGGCAGATGAGCTTAGTTCCAAAGATTAAATAACACCTATATCTCAAATGGGTTTATCGCAGCTTGGATGGGTCCATTTCTCTTTGATTCACACAAAATAACTTTATCTCATAAGCTTGTTTATATCAATGACAGGTAAATTGGTAGAACATTTTTATGTGACTCGCCAAACTCCAACCTAGATCGACCAGCTCGACAACCCGATCCAACTCGCCGTTTCCTGTAGCAAAATCACATTTATATGGACCATATTTGACAAAAAGTACTAAATTGAAACTCAAATATCTGATCTTCACATTGTCGAGTCCACCAATAGATCCACGTAAATATCTATATCCAGCCAAGCTGAGAAGATTTATAAAGCTCCTTATTTAATAGTAAAAGCATAAAACTCAAGCTTGTCCATCACAAACAATTTGCTAAATATACTAGTGTTTCATTTCAACGTTGTTATAGGATTACCATTGGAATGACAGATAATATAAACACTGCAGGTGCTTGAAAGTCATCATCAACATGCTTTTGCTGCTTCTCTTTTACACCCATTGAGGTTTTCATTGGATCTTACTGGATCAATCTTCGGACTTCCTCAAACAATTATCAATATGTAGATCCTTCTTGTATGGTGAAACTGTGACAGCATCATCGTTCTAGTTGATCAATTATTTAGTGCATTTAACTAAAGTAATGCTCAGTAGACAAATTGGAGACAGAGGTTGATCGACTCTTTCCGATCGAGGTGTGTAAGCCTGCAGATGCCTGATTGTAACCAGTAAACTTCCAAACCAAGAAATCAAATGATTCTTCAGTGAAGACTAGAGATGTTCATGGGGAGGGGATCCCCCGCTCCCCGTGGGACCAGCCCAAAACGGGATGGGTTTCGAGAGTGAAAACGGGAACGGGGATGGAGAGAGCAAGAAAATCCCCAACGGGCATGGGGATAGCTTGTCCCCACCTCATGAACCCGGCCCCAATCCTTCCTCTAATTGATTCTAAAAAGTTAGACCCATCTAAAGATAAAACAAATTATAAGAGAAAATAAATAAAAGAAATTGTTACCTCTTTTTGAATTTGTGAACTCGTCAACATTCTCCGTAACAATATGTTCCAATTTAGATGTATTTTACATAAATTAGGTTTTATTTGATATATAAAAATGAGCTCTATCCTATGTTTGAGCATCTCTCTTTTCTCCAACGGGTTCTCGCAGGACTCGTGGAGACATGCGAATCATGGAGACGGTTTTGGTCCCATCGCGAGCATGAGACGGAAATGGAAACAAGGTTATGAAACGGGAATGGAGACCGGGACTTTGATCCCCGGCCCTATGAACTTCCCGAGTGAAGATGTCCACATGGTACAATATATATGGAGAGCTAATATTGGTGATTTTTAGTCTCTAGATGACGTGTGTAAAGTTTGATGCATTAACAACATTATAGCTTACAATTTATAAAAGGCCTACAAGTAATATGTACATTTAGTCTTTAAAAGGCACCTTAATGTCTCCTCACCTCCTTACCTGAATGAATAAAGTTGTATATGAGCATAAAACAACTGTCCTCTGACAGTTCTTTTGATCTTCCCTCACGGTCGACCAACAAAATGGAGATGAGATTTAGTTGGTCTCAAATGTGGAATGTGCTTCCTTGTTTGAATCTAAACACAATACTTATTATCCAATGTAAGGTACATAGACATTAATTATTGATCGAAGAGCAAGAACCTGAATAACATTTTGATCAAGCAAGAGTATTGGTTATCTTAGGTCTTTTGACTGCATGAAATGATATCAAGTTGACTATAGGTGTGAATCAGGGGAGTCACCCCATGCAAAATACTTCACTTTAATTAAACAAACGCTAATTTAAGTTCATGAATCATGTTCTCACTGTAAGAGTGAAAGAGATCATAATGTAATATTGTAACTTTATGGTTTGAATATAGAAATTGCGATGAAGAAGAACGATGTGCCAAAATTGTCGAGGAGATTCATTGTTTGAATATAGAAATTGCGATGAAGAGATCATAATGTAAAAGATATATTTGATTTAGTGATTTAAGTTTTTCATAACAATTTTATTTAAATATGTACCATCTTTAATTGTTTCTTATACACAAAGGGATGCATCGGTCAACCCCTTGTCACTCAACGAAATTCTTAACAAACTAGAACATCTAAAAGTGGTCAGCCACTGGAAAGAATCATAAGAAGAAAACCTTACGAAATCTTTTTTTATGATTTATGGAGTAAGGAATGTTGGTCATGAGTGCTTTACGGATGGCTCAAGTGGTTACATGATTTATTATAGATATTATTTAATATTATGTATAGTTTAAAACTTGAGGGGCAAACATGCATCTTATGGTTTAGTGAAAATTTATATTAATACTTTTTTATAAATGATGGTTTCTGTGATTGCCCAGATGGAACCGACGAGCCTGGTTTGTTTCTCTGACATCCCAAAGTCTGTTTAGATCGTCTTATTGCTGTTTCCTTTTCTGTTTTGTGCATTCGACAAAGGGAATGTTTAAAGAAAAGTGACGGATATTAGTTGGTATCAAATGTCATTGATCTTCGTTTCCCTTCCTTTTCTAATAACATATTCATACTTTGTACGGTTTACGTGGGACAAAGGTTCGTTTTTCTTTTATATAGGCTGATTTTGAAGCCTGTATCTATGTTATGTTAGTATGGATATCGCACATATTACAACATTGCGGTGGCGGATGCTTGATTTCTTATCTTCCTGGGTGATATAGTAGACTTGAATTCCTAGGGCTGCAAGATGCACTCTAGAATGAGATTTTGGTTTGAAAATTTCTATGTTGATCCAAAGCAATAAGTTGCTCGAGATAATAGCATGGTTATGGAAAAGGATGAAGCTGACACTGCCTCAAATCGTGGAAAGCTCGTCACGTAGTTTCCTCCTTCCATAGTGAGGGTTCATCAGTTACATAGCTAGTCCCATTCCCCGATAAAGGAGGAGGTTTAGCTGAAGAGTGAGGACAACCAACATCCTTTTGAGAGGATATTGAGGAACCATCTCTTTAGCACTAATGCATAGGATCCCATCAGAGTGATAACATTAGGCATACTTAGCCTATGTCTGAAAGGTATAGGTGCTGGTGCTGATGTTGACCATGTCGGAGGGTGTGATTGCTGCTAACGGTGTCAGTGGCAATATAGTATAACCTATAGATACCATTTTATATAATTGATAATTTTTCATCAAGAAGGAAAACCATGTTTCATAGGTTATTATTAATTACTAAATCAATAGTGAGTCAGTATCTTATGAAGTGTCCTTATGGCAGTACAAAATTATATTTAATTAGGATTTGCAGTTAAAATATTCAAAATAGTTAGTGCTGGGTTAGACATTGGGAAATGTGGCTGTGGGTGCAGCGTTCAATTTGGACGTGCACCTTCATTGTAAGTGCCATGTGATGTAGGTTATGGTTGTGGTTAAGTTCGTCACACTATCGTGTTCATGCTTAGTGATTTACAGTTTGAGTGAGAACTTTCTGGAATTCCACATAGCCCAGCAGGTTTGAAAATTATGATTGTTTGGTTTTCAAGGATAACCATATTTGTGACGATTTAAGTAATAAGCTGTGCCTTAGCATGGCATAACATATTAAGTAAATTGCGTTTGAATATGAAACACACATTTATAAAATAAGTTTGCTGCAGTTCCATGCTTTTAGAGCAATGCACTGAGAAAGATGAATAAGTAGATAAAAGTGTTGCATATTTATTTATATATCTTAGCTAGGTTAAAGCATTTGATATCAAATGGCACAAAAATTTGCTTGGACAGATTTTATGTCTGGAAAATAGAGTGAAACATATTCATGAAAAAGCAATGCATACCGGAAATGTAAAAACTTTTTTGCAACAAATTCAGCAGACATTGGTAATGCTTGTTAGTTAACTCTGCCCATGTAAGGGATCACCCTTGCATGGCCAGTCTCAAGCCTGGATAAAGGAGGAGGGTTGCGTTAGGCTTCTGACAGACAGCGTAAAACTTTATCGGACTTATTTATCATGGATTCTACAAATTATGATAGGGCTCTGTGGAAACAAAGAATCCATGTATCCAACCCCATCTAGTATGGGAAAAGGCTTAGTTGTTGTTGCTGCTGTATTGGTAATGCTTGTTAGGCATCCTTGCATTGTATTGGATTACAAATCCATTTGCTATCTGGGGATATGAAAAAGATTCCCTAGAATGGTCTGACATCCATATGGTATATGCACATGTTTTGAGTTCAAGACATCAAATTCCAGCTTCAAAAGATTGCTATATGATCTTTATTCATTTCTTTGCAGGAACATCAGCCTGTCCAGAGAGCAAATTTTATTGTAGAAATGCAGGAAGCATGCCTAAGCTTCTATTTTCCTCCAACGTGAATGATCATATTTGTGGTTGGTTGATGATTCTTTTGTTTGGAAAACTAACAATTCAATTTGATATAAGTCTATTGGTATGCATCTATATGTTCATCAATCTGTTTTGTTTTTGGTTGTTCTTAAAGCTTCATATGTAGTAAAAAGTGAGGAATCCACAGATTGCTGTGATGGCAATGACGAGAATGATGGCAACATCATTTGCCCCAATACATGCGTCAAGGATGTAACTGTTAAGGTCAGAGTGCCCCAACAGAAGCTACAAGGAGCAAAGTTGGTGGATTTAGCTACGTTGCATCATAAACATGAAGTAAACAAGGAAGACCTTAATCATAAGTTCAAAGGTGCCTCTATTAAGTGACTGCTTCTTTCGATAATGCTACTGCTTTGTGGTGGTGAATGATTGAGAATGCTCAAATGATTTTACTTTTCTTACAGGTCTGAAGATAATAGTTTTACTGCAAGTGATTTTCCTAGGATGTATTATATTCTTTCGCTGCTTCTACCAACAAATACGGTCTAAGAGAAGGCGTCATCTGTGAAGATCTTTATTTTCGTAGACCTCCCTATGTAATTGTGACTGAATTATTTTTGTTATACTGATCTTTAGTTGCATATTCTCAACCTTTTCTCTCCTGTATTCCTTGCGATATTATTATGCCCTTTGAAGGAGTAATCAATTCTGTGCCTTGCATCCTAGCGTGAGGGCTAATTTCAGCTTATCCATATGTGATTATCAGCTTTCTAGTAAGAGGAATATAAATTATTATGAGACAAATGGTAGGACTGTTAAAAAACTCACATATTTTTCCCTGTTTTTGAACAACCGGTGAAGTTGTGAATCCTTCTTTGGTATTTTCTTGTTCTTTAAGAAACAACTAGTAGCTGTCCGATCTCTAGAATTGTGTTAAGTGGAAGAATGTTATTTGTCCTTGTGAGGTTTCCCATTTACCACACGATCCACTGAATGATTCAGGACTAACTCTATATCCAATTATCCTCTAATTAAACCATCTACTTATGAACATTTGTGACATTTGTACCTGTGTAATTTTATGGCTAAAGCTGTGACCGATCCGGTTTTTCTCCTTATATTCTTAAGAGGTTGTTGATTGCATTAATTCTTAGGATAACTGCAGTTGTCTTTCAAGCAATGCGCTTTTTTTCCATAAAGTCCTCTGTGTTTGGTAGAAATCGCAGTGTTGATTGTTCTTATGGTTTTCTTTTAGGACCTTTGAAGAGCAAAACGTTGCTTGTTGCTGCAGAAATAGATGTAAGGTTTCTTATACATCATAACAATACGAATTTAGTCATGTTATAGGTGCGCTTGATTTTGTCTTATGTCAAACTAGGGTGGGTTCCTCCTTTTTAAACTTCAGATTGTGGGAAAACTTCGCACCATCATTCTTCTAGTTCTGCTAAATCTCCATGTTCTCTGTGAACACTGAACACCATCTTGGAGAGAAATTCGTGGAACTCCTTTGTTTGGTGATAGTGATTGAGCTTATAAGCTTGTGCCTAAATTCAGATGCCTTTTTATTCTCTTAGGTAATCTGCAGTTAAAATGTATAGCTAATAGTAGCAATTGTGTTTTAGGAGTTGTACCATGTATAGATGATGGGGAAGTTTCAGCTTCCTGGCATGCTTTTTATTCATAAATGCAGAAATGAGCCATAGTTATCCGAATTTCCTGATACTACCTTTTCTTTTCGAGGAAGCTACCAAATAATTAAGTTGATTTGAACTCAAACAAGCTAATCAAACAACATTTTCACAATTCATACCTCTTCTTTGCATGACAGCGCACCCACTTCTTTCGGTAGCAAATCAGCCAGAAACTTGCATGCATCACTCTTCTTCATCCAATATCTTTCCTCTCATCTATCCCAATTATTGCGACCCTCATCCTTACCTATGCGCATGCCATGACTACTTGAAGTTCACAAACATTTATGCTATTCCTCCCTTTCATTTCCTCCTTTGTAATTTGTCAACTTATTACACGAGATTCAGTAGTAGCGCAGCTTCTTTGGGTGTGTTTATACCTTTAACCCAGCATGAGGTTGTGAAGCCGGTACTGCCACATAGAGCAGCTCCTATTGGCAGCCCTTGTAAGTTGTTGCCATATTGCACATCTTAAAATGATGAAGTTAGACACGGATCAAGTTGATAACAAGAACTTCTTTCGACTGCTTTTAAGCATGCACTAAAGGGGATTATTCTGTGGCAATGAAGTTGATGACCACCAACCAAAATGCCAAGGATTGGGGGAGACTTCCCAAATTCTCTGATAGACTCGCTCTTGCCATAAAAGGTGATGGGCAAGTGGTACATTTGGTAAGGGATAAGAGCCATCTGGAACAAGGTCAGCACCAACTCAAAGCATCACTCTTGCCATGCCCTCCACCCTATCCCTGTGAAGGTTGATGTAAGAAATGATAGACATGTCGATACGGACCGGCTCACATTTTATATGGGCCTGCAAAATGCTGGCCGGGCCTGGCCCTACAAGAGCCGTGGGCCACACCTGGCCAAATGACATAGCCATGGCAGGAAGCCAGAAGAACCAATGCCCTGTTTTCAGGGCCAGGACAGGTCCATTTTGACATCCCTTAATAAAGATTCAGAACTAAATGTTCATGAGAAGAATGCAACTAATGCATCAAGAATTTCACAACTGTACATTCAAAGCAAACATGAAGCCACAACTGCCTATTGCTTCCATCTTAAGATAAGCACAAAGGCCTATCTTGCGGTAATGAGGGAGAAAAAAACTAAAAGGAAAGAGCAAATGGGTAGATGAGTTATCTTACAGGTGAATCATGATGAAGACAGCACCTAACTTTTATCCTCTACAAAGCAATGTGCTAGAGGCAGGCATTCAACTGCAGATTTCCCTTTATGAACTGGTCTTGGACCTCATAGAGATCTTCTATTTGCATGTATGCAGAATTGGTATACCTGGTAAACACAAAAAAGTTTTCTCTTCATCAAACCTGCGATCCATTGTATGGTCTCACAGTGATAATAGCCCTTCTTTCATCTTTGAATGATGGTGGCATGCAATCAAAGCCATAAAACGGTACTAGACCAAATAGCTTTCTCCCCATGGCGGATTTATATTGCAATAAGTGAGAATTGAAACCCCGCAAATCTGAAAGTCATACGGTCTCTAGCCATCAATCTTGAGGAGGAGTATCACATTGTCAATCTTCGCATTGCACCAGCATTATGTCTTGAGCCTGAGATGGATTTTACTGCCTCATGTCGAGGCCAATACGGAGATCTCTAATTTGATGGTTTTGTGAAGCAAGAAGTAAATGTTCTGATCAATTGCCTTTCAATTTGTATTGGCCCTCTACTGAGCAAGTTACTTACATTCAACTCAAGCTTAAACTCTTTATTGTGGTGGAAAATCTTGTGTTTGTTAGCATGCAAAGATTGCTATTGAATATAAAGAGTTCAAGAAACCATATAGGGTGCACCACTACCTCATTGGTGACCAATGAGGAGCAATGGTGGTAAAAGTGGTAGCAGTATAAAGAGTTCAAATGCCTCCATGAGAAGACCAGCCAACAACTTTCAAATTAATAGTGTACTCGCATCCAACACCATGCCTTTTCAATCAAAATTACAAAAGCAAGTCTCAAAGCGCTTAATGATCCCCACATAAATTTTAAAGATAGCAACCAATATATTGGCCCTGACGAAGATCATTTGAGCCATGAAACTCATCTTCAAGAATGTACCTAAGAACACGAAAGGAAGAACTAAGCTTTACCCAATTGTTGCCAAACTGAAGGTGGATGAATGTGTCTTCAAAAATCTCAGTTAACCATGCCAAGATCTTGAACAAGATATAGTATGAGGCATAAGTTAAGTGCTTATAAACTGAAGTACAATCAATGAGTACATGAACATTGAATATACTATCCGGTATATCCCTTTTCTATGAAATGCACCTTGATTGTGGCAAATAAATCTGGTCAAAGAGGCCTTATGCAATTCAACCAAAACTTACATTATAATATTTACGAGAAAATCGTATATAAAGATAAAGCACCCAGAGTGGTAGCTGAACGGTAGGGCACTCTGACGCCCCCTTGCCAATGTTGGAGTTCGACTTTTGGGGGCTGCATGGCTTCGGCCTTCCATTATAATAAAAAAGAAAAAGATAAAGTGGAAATATGCAAACTCCATTGTCGTCTCCTTCATGTCATTGGCTCGAAAACTTCTTTCACTTCCTTATTTTGTCAGTAGCTAATGGAGAGTTTCATTATCCTTCTCACTAGTGATGCCCAACACACCATTTCCTTCCTCGGAATAGAGTTTATAAACAATTTTACAAAATTATCTCCTAATTTTTTAACTTTACACTTTGAGACTATTTGTTTGTTTTTTGTATTTTGAGAGGAGCAGAGGTTTGCACCTTTAACTTTTTGTCTTTAATATAAGTAGGGGGAGAAGGTTTCTATAGTTTGTACACAAAAGCTAACATCGTTTGACATGGTCTGTTTCGGTTCTAGTTTGGAACGTTCAGTTCTTGTTTGACTCTTAAAGTACTTGAAATTGAAAAAATATAAATACATTTAAAATTTTAAAAAATTAAAATATGAAACTGGCGGCATGAAATTATGGATTTGAGTTAGAAGGTGGACTGAAACTGAACTTCCGGTTTGACTGGTTTCAGTTTCTGTCAGTTCTTGGTGCAGTTTGGTTGTATATTTGAACGGTGTTTGTTGTATATTTCAGATATCGGTTGGATCCATGCAAATTCAGAAAAGAATCCAAATACGAATCCAGTTAGTATTTGGACATAGACTAGGTGCCGAATACCACTAACACAGTTCAAGTTCGATTCGATCGCATTCGGTAATAAATGAGGACGATTTTGCAATTTTTCTTCTTTTCTTTTTCATTTTCACTTCAACCGCCTCAAAAAACAATATATTGGTTTATATTGGTTTAACTTCTTTATGGCTCACGGCTGACCCTAAAATCAAAAGCCCCGACCAAAACCGTTCTGTCTGTCTGTCGGTCTCTCTCCAATCGCATTTCTTGTTCTCTTCTCATCTTGAACTCAGCATCCTCTTCTTGGTTTGGTCATTAGGCGGTAAGAGATCGTCGACGTGTGCTTCTAAATCTCCCCCTTCACTCTTCCAAACATTAAACACCAGCTTAGTTTTGGTTTCTCTCGTAAACAGCACAGTTCCGTTCCTCCATCTGAAACGACGTCATTTCAATGGCGTCGGACGATGCGCAGAGCGAAATCGATAGGCTTTACGAATTGGGTGAGCGTCTCAATGAATCCAAGGACAGAACCCAAGTAAGAACTCTTTGTGGATGAGTGCCGTGCACGCTGTTGCGCTCTTCATTCGATGCCCAATTCTTCTTCTTCTTGTGTTCGAGTTCGGATTAGGGTTTGTGATGGGTGGTGTGGTTTTGTGGTTGATGCAGCAAGTGGGTGATTACATAGGGATAATTGAGGCGGCGAAAGGCAGCCGGAAGGCGAAGCAGCTAGCCGCTCAACTCATCCCGAGGTTCTACAAGCACTTCCCCAGCCTGGCGGAAGAAGCCATGTCCGCCCATTTCGATCTCTGCGAGGAAGAGGATCTTGGGGTGAGTTCTCGTTTGTCTCTTTCTTATTCTCCCTTTCGGTAAAGAGCATCACAGATGGTTTAGACTGGATAGTTGAAGGGTTTTTGTTCTTGTGGAAGATACATGAGCGGAACAATCTAAACAACATGAAGATTTGTTTAACTGGAGGTTACTGCAAGCTGCTCTGAAGGGAGATTCCTTTTTATGCTCTTATTTAATAGGTCAATCGTGATTGATCTGATGGTTGTTTAATTATCGGCATTTTCTTTCTTATGAAGATGAGGTGGGAGGTGATATTGTTTGGTTTTAACTGTTACTACGCTGGCCTTATAAAGGTTGGAGTGGAAGTGTTCGTAATGGACCACGAACTATTTGACCGCCCGACTGGCTCTTCTTGAGTTGTACTGGAAGTGAGGAATGCGTCAAGAGAATTTGGTATCAAAGATCTGATCTGTTCTAAACAGGGCATCGCTTTTCAGCTTCATAGTGAACAGTGTACTTGCTATTAGTTGCTACTGTCGCATAGAATTCTTCAACGGACTCTAAGGTGGAGAAAATTGAGGGTCGCAACTTGATGGCAGATACCCAGAAGCGGAAAGAGATATGCAGAGAGTGGGCACTATAATTGGATAAAGAATCAAACTTATGTAAATGCTTCAAGAAGTCTTACGGGAACTTCTCTATTCCTTTTGGCATCATCGCTATTAGTCTGATTTCATGAGTTTTGCCTTCATGGTGCTTTCACAGGATGGATGGAGATCGTTTGATCTGCATGATAACTTTTTTCATCTCTCCGTGAGAAGTCAATAGGCCTGCCAGTTCTCCAGTTCGATGGAGTTGCATTAATGTCTATTCTCTAGGCTTGGAGGAAGTGGGATTCCTTTTCCTACCTCTCCCATAATATCCGTTTCCAAGTTTTTTGTTGGTCAGATTCTGGTTCTTGCTTGAAGAGGAGACTTGCCCTTTTTTTCTCCTGATTCGTACAAGTCTTGTTTGTATGTTTAATTTGTACAAACTGCTATTGCTCTCTGCTGAATTTAGCAACTAATTGTTTCTTCCGGGTTATTCTGGAATGGCTTCCTTTTAATTTCTTTTCCCTTTTTGTGTCATCTGTTCCTGGAAGGAGGCTCCATACTATTCTCGGGATGAAGGCTACATGACCCAAGTTCTTATACTAAGACCGTGATTGTACAAATATGATTGTATTACCTATCTGACACTCAATAAAGAAACAACCTTACGTTTTTGTGGCTGCAGATAAGAGTGCAGGCAATTCGTGCTCTTCCTCTTTTTGCTAAAGGTTCGCCAGAGTTTGTTCCTAAGATTGTGGATGTCCTTGGTCAACTCCTTCTTGCTGGTAATTCTGTGTTTTATCAACCTATAAACTGAAAAGTTTTGTTTACTTTGTTTGTTTTGTGCATTTATTTGGTTTCTTGATACATGTAGAGGAAAATCTGGAGCGTGATGCTGTGCAAAAGTCCATTTTGTCGTTATTAAGACAGGACACAAAGGGTAAAATTTTTCTAGATTCCATGCATATTCTTGAGCAACATGTTGCACTTGCTATTTTAGACTCTTGCTTGAATGCATTGAAGTCAACGACTAAGGGTGTTGTGTTTCTCCTCTTGTGGTCATCATGAATAAGGTGGTCTTATTTATTCTGTAATTTCTTGTTGAATCTTTGTTGAACCCCGACCATCCTTGTATTTGATGCTTAGTTCTGCTGATGTTTCTTTTCTTATACTACCAGTTGTCTATTATCATAGCTGCTACTTTGTTCCTTCCGTATGTTCTTGTATTATTCTCTTTATCGGAAACCTTTTCAAACATTATACTTCTCATAAAACAAACTTGCTTCTGCTTTTCTCTTCAGTATCATGAAGTTGATAGTGTATCACTGTTATTTGTGTGCCTAGCAAATTGATGCACGTGCACTAATTATGAGAGTCGAGATCCTGTACTTTCATATTCATAGATAGAGTCCATGATTTCCGATATAGTAATAAGTAGTTTCAGTAATTGCTGTCTGAGGTCCCTTATGCAGGGGACGTTTTAACATATGCTGACTGATCATTGTCTTTTATCGTTCATCATTTCCATATACTTATCAATTCTTAGGTAACCATGTTTGTTAACCTTCCCTTTGAAAATTTCTTTACTTAGAATCTATATCTTCTGTTCTTAGTTTTTAGTTGAGCATCATCTTTTTCATCACTTACCTTACAAGCCACATCCAATGATACTGCCTTGGTTTCCACCCATGGAAACCATCTTAAACTTTTATTTTTATCTCTATAGTTGAATAATGAGGTGAATATATCAGCTTTGCAATGGACTAAGAGCTTAAGTTGAAATTGTCAGGATCTTTGACAGCTCTGTTTAAACACATTGAGGGAAGTGACGAGAATATCCGCGAAAAAGTTCTAACTTTTGTAAGAGATAAGGTAGGAGGGGGAACCTTTTTAGTCATATTGTTATGCATTAATCGTAGTGTTCCTTTTCTGATATTAATCGTTTCTTGCTCTCAGGTGTTCCCTCTTAAAGCAGAACTCTTAAAGCCTCAGGAACAAATGGAAAGGCATGTCACTGATTTGGTGAAAAAGGTAACCACTTTAGCTGATTGTATGTATTCGATGTGCTTTTCTTCTTTCCACAAGCATGGAGATGAATTCATCCTATCATTTTCCTCACTTGAATTACTGTGGTTTAAGTTCAAATTTTCTCATTCTTTGTGATTTTATAATTTATTTTGAGTCTAAGAATCTATTTCTTCCTTCGATAAAGAAGTTTTGTATATAACAAGTTGACAAGGAAGTTATATTTTCATTTACACTTGTTTTGTCCATTTTTCGTGAATGCAGTGTCTTGTAGATGTGACCGGTGCTGAGTTCAAAATGTTTATGGACTTCTTGAAGAGTTTGAGTATATTTGGAGAGAAAGCCCCTCCAGAACGTGTCCAAGAACTTACCGAAATTATTGAAGGGCAAGCTGATTTAGATGCACAGTTTAATGTAACTTTTCTTCTATGTATTCCATGTAGCACTTTGATTGAATTATTTAAAGGTTTACAATATATCGTTATTTTTCTTATGATGTTACATATTAATACATGCACTTGTATGAGTTGTGAAAAATGAGAATGTATATTTTGTAAGATGCATCTGAAATGTGCTGATCTTGTGCTATTATTTGTTAGCACCTTTTGTGTTTGTGGGGTCCAATATGAACTCGTTTTTGTATATCTTAATTGGCCATTACTCAGAAAGTAAGGCTTACAAAATTCTGTGACCCTTAATTTAGCTGTGTAATTTGTTCTGCTCATGTCAAAATGTCCAATTACCCTCTCAAATATATGTATGTGCTTTTTGCTTAATAAATTTTTTATGTTTCAACCTTGATATGACAGGATGTTTGTTGATATTGAGTACCATGTTCGATATTACCTCGAATGATTTGGCTTTTCTTTAGTTTATAGAGTTTACTAGGATGGAGTTAGTTTATAAGGTTTACTAGGATGGGTGAAGATACTGATGGTTTAAGAGGTTCAAACTGGAATAGGCTTCAGTCAGTGGAGACCTGGAAAATTTTCTGGGTGGGGTGAAGTTTAGTTGGATGGAGTCGAAGTGAAAATGTCCATACAAATTTTCAATTCAAGTAAGACAGCTGCTCATCTCGTCTGTGAAGAGGTTCCACCAGTGTTATCCATATCTGTCTGTATTGTACAATACAGACCGATATATAGCTTGTTGATTAAAAGATCGACATGGTGCATGCCCCTATCAGGTGAGTCCATAGTATTGGCCTGTATCACACGATACAAGCTGTGCCCTCTGGCTCGTATGGCCAATATGCCCTTCAGGGAACCTAAATAGCCCCATTTTGCGTAAGGCTGGGGCTTTTAAAGACTTTCTTGCTTTTTCTATGTGTAAGGGGGAACTTTTGCTAGTTTTTTTGTGAGATGGTGCTCTTTGGCCTTGTGTGTGTGATTCTTTATGTCTTGAGATATAAATTTCGTTTTCTTTATTTTTTCAGTTACATTTCATGTATGAATCATTTTTTCCCTTTATTTTACATTCTTCTATACCCATGTAGGAGGATGTTTTTCTGGTTTCTTGGTGTGTGAAACTTTTTTGGCCTTGTAGTTGTGATTTCTTCTTATTTCTTGAAACCTCTCATTGCATTTGAGGTATAAAGTATTGCCTTTCTTTATTTCTTTGAACTTTTGTTACATCATCATGTTAAACGTGTAAGTTTATTATGAAGGATAAATTATTCTTAATTGCCACTTAGTTAATGTTTATTTGTTTGCTTATCATGATTATTAATAGTTAATGTAGTTCCTAACATTGTTAACTTATTAAGTTCACGCTATGTATTGTTTTGATACAATGCCAATGTTTGTCCCACTTATTTTAATTCTTTAACAATTATTTACGATTTTTCTGGATTTTTCTGATTTTTATTTTTTAGAAGAATATATACTATACGTTATGCCTCAGTTGTTCTCTAATGATAGAATTACTATCCTTGTATGTTTAGTTTCTTAGTCAGGTCTTTTGACAAATATGAAAACTAGGGTGGAAATAAGTTGGACTTGGAGTAGTCTTGGATGTTACCCTTAACCAGCTTTCCGCTCAAGCCTATGTGAAGATAAATCATCTCCAGATTTCCCTTCATGGATAGAAAGCCATTCAGCTAAATTAAATATGAAAATGCTCTTCATTGGTGTTAAGCCTATTTTCATTTTTTTCATAGCTGTTCCATGTCAGCATGATAAAAGCATTTCACCAGCCTTTATGAGTACGGTCAGATCTATGTTGAGATATTCTTTATATCAGAACTTTGTGATTTTAAACTTGTCATTTAGGGAGTGCAGTTCTGCATATATGCGTTTCGGTTTTCATTGGTTTGCTATCTGATGTTTAGCAGTCGCAGTAGCTCAAGTTCAAGAATTTGTCTTTGGCATTATTCTTGCGTTCTGTTTTTTAAATTTTACGTATACAATAAAATATCTATACAACCGGGTTCAAGCATATGGTACGGTTAACTTGTTTGATGGAAACATGACATTGTTGGGAATACTAACAGGATATAATAGTATAGCATTCACTAATTTGATAAATGAAGAAAAAAATAGTGAAAATATGGAATATAAAGGCAATAACAGTATCATGATGTGTCCTGTAATCTCAAATTTTTGTTCACTTATTTGCAGTGTATTAGGTTAAGGCCTAAATTTGCTCTCATCCAAATACATTTTCATCTTCATGTGTGTCTTTTCTTTACAAGTTTCCTTCAACATAATCATCCGCTTGATTCTTATGTACAGTATTAGTTGCATTCTTTTGATTTTATATTTAACTGTTTCAATATGCAGGTTTCTGATAATGATCATATTGATAGATTAATGTCATGCTTGTATATGGCTCTTCCCTTTTTCATGGTATGCTTTCTTCTCTAGTACCAACGCCTTTTGTGATGAAACTAAAGGTACCTATTCTAAAGCAGGAAAGTTCACTTTTGGTTTATTTTTGTCAGAGGGGTGCATCAAACAGCAAGTTCTTGATTTATCTGAACAAACATATCCTTCCAGTCTTCGACAAGGTAATGACAGTTTGAAAACCAAACCAATTGTTGATTTCATGGCTTTGTATGGGAAGGAATACACTCCTGATTGCAGCCATGAAACATGTAACATGACTTGTTTTGTCTCTTATATAGGTCTTTTCTGTTGTTCGTCTCCTTTCTGTTCATTTTCTTTTACAACTTCTGGCTTTTGAGTGGCACTTGCTTTCTTTAATGTGATATATGTATTTTACTCTAATCTGCTTTGGACAAAAGAGTTTTATTGACCAAGAGATCGTCATGTACTTGACTTCAGTCCCGTGCAACTGTCTTGAATGGTGAGAAATCTTTGAATCTCCAAAATACTTCGTAAGGTGCATGCCACATTTACGGGTGCTGTCTGTGAACATCTAACCAGTTTAATATCTCATGTTGCCAAATATATTTCCCGAGAACCACTATTCTAGGGGTAAGTGGGTATGCCTTCCCCCATCAAGGCTCCTCCTATAAAGGATGCCTGTTAGAGTTCTTCACAAATCGTCGTCATGCAGTAGAGGAGCCTAGCAGCTTGTCATGCTAGAATTGGCTTTCACCAAAGCAGAAATTTCAGTTGCAGGGAGCGTTTGTTGGAAGGCAGTCTTCTTCCAAAAAGGTTTATCCTACCATGCATGCATCCGCTCTTTGTTTAGTTTCTCATTCATTTAGGAGCCAGACGAGAGATATGGCTGGGAGGATCAACTTCTAGCTAGTGTGCCTTCCATTGATAGGAGCAGATTATATCATTCACTGGTCAGAGAGCTGAGAAACAGGTCTTCTTGAAGGTGGGGTTGAAATCCCAAGCACAGTTCTGTATCCATCTCGCCTATCATTGATTGGAGAAAGAAGGCCATGCTTGGTTGCTAGAGCATCAACAAATTTGGACATGATCAAGTTAGCTGGATGAGTCCCTACAAAGTGGACCCTTGGGCTGTGGAATCCAAGGCATTACACTGGTGGCGAGATTGCGAGGGGTTGAGGTCTGTCTGGGAGGCATCTAGTTGAACTTGTGTAAGAGGTCCTACCTACTAAAGTAAGCCACAAGAGCTAGCCTTTTCATCCTTTGACAGAGCAGGTTTGAGAGATTATATGCTTGTGGTAGAGATCAGGTTCAGGGCCTTCAGGCCATGAATCACCAACAGGACCTGTGATTTATCTGCGGCCTCCTAACTTGATGAAGATGAACAGTCTTTGAGATAGTGGCAAAGATTGTGATCAACAACCCACGGAAATTCATCTTTGGCCATGAACCACCAACAGGACCTGTGATTTATCTGCAGCCTCCTAACTTGATGAAGATGAACAGTCTTTGAGATAGTGGCAAAGATTGTGATCAACAACCCACGGAAATTCATCTTTTTCCATACATTGATAATGTCAGAATCCATTAATTTGTGAAATTTGCTTGAGATAGACTAAACATGCATGTATCTGCATACAAAATTTGTATTCCCAACTTCTGTTTCATGAGAAAGGCCTTTCTTTTGAATTGCTTAGACAAACCGAATCCGATATGTCATTTCTGCTCTCAGTTCATAATGCTTTCTTTTGTATTTCTTTATGACCTGTTATTTCATTTCAGCTTCCTGAAGAGAGAAAGCAGGACTTGCTAAAAAATCTGGCTGATGCCTCGCCCTACACAGCACCACAGGATGCGCGCCAACTTCTTCCCTCTGTCTTCCACCTATTAAAGGTACGTGCCATATCCTTCTCTGGTTCTTTTTTTAATTTTGTGGACTTCAAAGTTTTCTTACTTGGACTATTGAACATTCACTTGGCTTATGAGCATGCATCTGCATGGTGATGCTTGCTTGGCTGTCTAATTGAGATTCATTTCTTTCAGAAGTACATGCCTTGCAGAAAGGTTGGCGAAGAGATGAACTTTACATATGTTGAATGTCTACTTTACACATTTCACCACCTTGCACACAAGGTTCGAAACATCCATTCTGCATTGCTTTCAGTGTTCCATTCAATTTCTCTTGTGACCGTACAACTTTTGTAATTTATGATGCAGACTCCTAATTCAACAAATAGTCTTTGTGGTTATAAGATAGTGACTGGCCAGCCATCGGACAGACTTGGGGAGGACTTCTCAGACATTCATAAGGAATTTATGGAGAGGTTAGAATTCTAAAAATAAAGATCACTCATTGCAGAAAACTGTAATGTTAACCCTGCATTATGTCTTACTCTTTAATCATAGTCGTTTTTCCTGGTTATACTTTTTTCATCTGCTTCTGTAATCTGTATGTATAGTCTTCTTGTGGTATAATGGTATTACCTTTCTATATCCAAGAAGAAGGATCCGATCGTTATATAACTACTGCAGGTTAGTGGGCCCTTCTCTTCTAAGATGCTTTAGTTTTTTATGATGTTTCAGATTGACTAGTATTGAGGATATGGCGAGGGCTACTATTAAAAAATTAACGCAGGGGATGGCCGAGCACAATAAGGCTATGGGATCTGCTAAAACGGAGGATGCAAAAGCTGCCATCGTGCGTCTTCCCTTATTCTTTATTATTCATCGTTTGTCTGTGCGTGTGTTCGTGTCTGTGTTTGCCCTAGTAACCGAGCAGAGCTTTCTCTTATACTAATTTTGTCATGTGAAGAAATTGAAGAAACAAAATACAACAGCGGGATTGAGAACATGCAATAACATACTGGAAATGACAAAGGTCAGAAACTTTCTACTTTGGATATTATACATATTTGTCTTAATCCTTATTACCGCTCTCGAGCATCTCATAAATTAACTATTGTTGATATTCTTGATCTTGAATCACTTATATGCTTGCTAATTCTATGTACAGCCATTGCATGCCAAAGCACCAAATTTCATTGGGGATAAGAAAATAAACCTTTCGTGGAAGGAAGCCGTGAAAACTCAGCCAGCCACACGAGCTGGTGCTGGCATTGGAACACCAGGAAGTGCGGGGTATGAAGCAATTCTCTGTGTTTATCCAAAGCATGCATTAGTTTCAGTTCTGTCACTTATTCTGCCTCTGTTTTGTAGGGCTAAGCGAAGTGCCCCTGCTGCTGCCACTAATGGTGCTGGGGCGGGAGGGAAAAAGAGCCGGGTTAATGAAGAGCCACCAAATCAGCTTGTGAATGTTGCACTGGCAGGAATTTCACGTGGCGGCAGAGCTGGCGGAAGAGGAGGGGGAAGATACTGGAGTAACCATGGCAGGGGAAGGGGTTATCGATGAACTATTCCTTCCTAGTAACTTGTCAGCTTAATGTCTTCTTTAACCATGATCACTGTAGTTTGATTTTACAATTTTTGAGGGCCGAGCCAAATGAAAATGGAGGGTGGTTTCATAGTGAACGTGGAGCCTCATTTTCTTAGTGACAGATATTGTAGCGCACTTGTGCGGAATTGAGTTCATGTACCATATCTCACCATTCGGTCATAGATTCATCATTTTGTTTTTCTTGGAAGCTTCTACTGTTGGAACTGAACTGGTCTAGTTAATCCATAGCAAAAAATTAGTTTCCTAGTATATCAAGATGGTCTTGGCTTGTTAAAGCTGGAAATGAGCCTTGATGGGACAATACCTGTGGAGTCGGTAATTTTATGTCCAGTTATGATAGCGAAGACGAGTTTTTTAGATTGATAAGCTAGCTATCTGAGCCGAATACGGACCATGTTATGCTCGTCTCCTGGGGTTAATATTGAGTATATGTGGTATATATGTATTTTTGTTATGGGAAACCTAGCCGACCTTATAAATTTGGTCAGTATGCATATTTTTAAATGAATTAAAGGTTTAAGCATGTTACGGTTATAAGGGTAAGATATTTTCAACAAAAATGAAGGTTATATGAAGGCAATGAAAAATGAAAATTGTATGAGAATTATAGGTTCAATTTAATTGATCAAGTTCATCTTTGGCGTGTATGGGGCTTGTGTATTGTGGTGAAATCATCAAATGGAGATTAGAAGGAGCGAGTAATTGAAGTTGCCCTGTTTGTTTCATTCATTCAGCTCTAAACAGCTCCGCAGACATCACTGCTTTGTTAAGCCGTTGGTTGGTGACCTGCAGATGGTATGTTTGATCGAAGTAAAGCAAAATGATTTTCTTTTGCAAGCAATAGAGCTGATCATTGATGACTAGCTCTCAGAAAGAAATTACCATTCAAGCATTTAGCTTAGCCAGTTCGAAAGTCATCCCTCGTACAAATAGGCCACAAAATGATATTCAGGTCCAGCCAAGGGCCTTCTGCAGTCTTTCTGACCCCAGATAGCCTCTGGATAAAATGATTCCCTTGGCCTATGTTTCTTCTTAACAAAAGGCCAAAACATTTCAAATTCCTTGTGTTATTGTTGGCTTGTATGAACTCCAATTCCACTTGATCTTATCTAACTCATGCCACTAAAAAGTTAAATTCCATTGCAAGTTTGATCAATTATACAGATGAATTTTGTTGCACGGTGGAAATATTTGTGTTGACATAAATAAATAAATGTAGCATTCAGGAGATCGCCCACCTTGCAAGGCTCTTGCCTCCACCAGAAGCAGGGTATAAGTTTGATTCCCTCCCAGGGGTCGGTTCTGGTTCCCATTTTCGGTAGAATTGAAACCACCGGTTTGGAGCCGACAGTCATGGTTTTAACAGGAACTGGACATGTCTAGTCTCAGTGGACCGTATGCATAACAGAAGTGTTCGTATTGAAAGAAAAAACACTGTTGGGTCCCTTCTAACATGGAAAAGAAATCGCTGTTGGGTGGATTGCTTCCTGAATTTCATCACAATCCCTCTCATAAGGAGTCCGGTGAAGTCAATCACAACATGAGTCTTAGCTAAGCCTACCAATTCTCTTGAGGAGTTGATGATATTCACTTCCAGACGATGACCTACCACGTTGACCTTCTACGCTCGAGTCTCTAGTGACGATGTTTATGGGGGGTCAAAAATTGTTACTGATCGTGCTTCGAATTGCAGCAGTTAATGAAGAAATCAAAGCTAGAGATGATCGACGATGGCTTGGTTCGCGCCTGACAACCAATCATCCACTACAACCAGGGCCTCAATCAGAGATCCACTGATGAAAACTTCCTTCTCAGAAGTGGCTCGACACAAGTTGAGATCCAAAACTAAATATCGTGGCTTAGAATTTTGGAGACCTATACTATTAAGCGTGGCTTAAAATTTTGGAGGCCTAAAGCGGTTCTTTACCCACGAGACACCCTTGTTCCTTTTACAACCAGAACAAGATCCGTAAGTGATCGCCCCCTTGGAAGAAAGCCGGCGAAGAGCCGAAGCTCAACTACAAACTGATGCCTAGATTGACTCAACTCTCACACACAAAGAGAAGGGAAGGAACAAGCATTCCCTCAGTCAGGAAATACTGAAGTAATCAGACCAAAGAGTAATATATGCCGTCTCTCCCTTGTTCATAGAGCATAGAGGGGAGGGACCAGGTACATCACAATACAGAGAAACGAAAAAGTAAAAACAGGTAAAACGGGTAGATATCCAGGCCAGGCGCAAATCTTGTGTAGTAGCTGAACATATGGTGACCCGGGAGTGGCGGTGCCTCCGGCTCAACACGCAAAAGCACCCAAGGGCGGTCAGTCAAGAACCCCAATCCAAAACCTCACGTGCGGAGCAAATTTCAGACGGATAAGTTTGATCATCGTATTACTGCACCACAAGGAGGTGTTTTTTTTTGTTACAAAAGGAGGCCGAAGCCTAACACCCACACCCATACATGCACCATCCGGGAGTCGAACTCCCCACGCAGCAACGGTGCTAGAGCAACCTGCCGTTGAGCTAGCGCTCTCGGTGCACCACAAGGAGGTGTTTACCAAAGGGCCACGGTCTTCCACTTAGAACCGTCTTTTCTTCCCCCAAACTCGAAGACCATCACTCAATATCCCCGATTTTTTTAAAACTCAAAACTCTTTAGCGGCCGCCAAATCGAAATCAGGCATATCCATTTCACTGATTGGTCTGAATTTCTCATCTGAGCCTGGCGAGGATCCTTCCACTAAAGCAGATCCCACTATGACAAATTCTTCTTCCATCAACTTCAGATTTTTGCATCTATAGATGATGTCCATCACTTTGTCTCAATGACGTCTCAGCTCTTGGATGGATGATGTTTTCTGCCGATGATACGGAGAAGAGCTACAAAGAAGCACATTTTGAGTAAGACCGCTTTAATCATCCGCTGCAATTACTAATTTAGTGACTTGTGGTATTCTTGACCCACAAGAACTTTTACTCACAAACCCCTCCGAGCAGCACCATCTACTGTAGGAGTAGATGCCCTCCTCACAGTGAGCCGCTAATCCATCCATTAACGTCGCCCAACCACTGGAAACCCTAGCGAGGGCAGACACAGAAGAAAACCATTACAAGAAAACTTGTTCAATTGGTCGTGCCCTTGAGGCTTATTTCTTCTGTCTTGAACTCCTCCAGTGGCATAGCTATTCGTGGCGACGTGAGGCGGCAATATGAAAGAAAATACAGGAAAACCATTACCAGAATCCAGAATTTTTCAAAAGGTTAGATAGACTGCCTCACCTGAATTTCACCCAAATGGAGTTTGATCCCATCGAATTTTCCAAGTACACCGCTGCCTATTCCATCATCCTTTATCAGCGCAAATAGGAAAATTAACATTGTTGCCTCTCTCTCTCTCTCTCTCTCTCTCTCACACACACACACACACACATACAGAGATAGGCTCTTTACTATTACCCCCAAAGCTGTACCATCCATTTTCCTGGTCATGAAAGAGACAAGGATGTCCAGAACTGCAGCAGAGGCTACCAAGAAAATGTTCATGAGAAATTTTCCAGAATAATTCGGTTGCTATTTCACATGATCAAAACCAGATTGAGGACTTGATGGAACTGACAACGTGAATTAGGACATTGTACATGAAGAGATAACATAGTATACATGAAGGGTCATTCTAATTTATATACATGAGCATTTCTGTCACAATTCGGACAAGTCTGTCACACAGACTTCCTGCAACCCTTGCATTTCTGTCTTCACCACACCAAATATGAGAAAAGAAACCCTCAGCTACAGGTCATGAAGAAACACTTCCCACCTGCTTAGAGGGAAAAAATGAAGAGGTCTACCCAGTATCTAACATGATGCAGAAAGATATCCCAACTTAAGAAGAAAAGAAATCCCTTGACATCATGTGTTTCAATTCATCAGAGTGATCTGCGTTGCTTATTCCCAAAGCATCTCGGAGTTCAGACAACAAAATCTCATGCTTCAAATTGCGATCACCTTGAAGATAAAGTGCTTGTAGAACAAAATGATATGTCATCCTGTTAAGTTCTATACGTGAACCATATCCAGTCAGTTCACCTGGACCACAGTCTCCGGCACCATTCTTTAAACTTCTTAAATAAGGGATTTTAATGAACAGCAGCTCATCAGGGAAGCTCTTCTCAGCAACTTCAGTTCGGTTAGTAGTGCTTTTTGATGATTTTTCAACCTTCTCTACCTTTATAGGATTATGGGATTCCATTGCCAGAACCTCTGACATCATCCTCTGCAGTTAAAGTATGCAGTTTAAAGCTAAAACATATATCCATTCTCAATGAACAAAACTCACAATTTCCACCCACAAAAAGGAAAAATAAATAAAAAACACAAAGGCATCATCAAGAATCCAAAGTGATGAAAATCATTATTGAGATGCCACAAATATTCATCATAGTAAGCCATGACAATGCACAAGCAACAAGTATCGTCAGCTTGTTCATGCTCCAACAACCATAACATGAAAGGAACAAAAATAAATTAACCGTGTGCCACAGGGATGATTTTGAAAGGTTTTTCCATTACAAGGAATGACTGAAATCATATTTATTAACTAGTTCCAGAATATCAATCAACGTGTAGACTGAGTTGGTGATCTGATTCCAAGATGTAAGCTTCCCGTTATGCATCCACTTGGGCAGAAATTACCATCATTAAAGAGTAAGAAACAGATATTGCTTGACAGGGAATTAAAGCAGAAATTCATGCATCAGCTGCAATCAGAGTGTTTTGCATTATTTGCAAAATATTCAAGAAAGCAGAAGCAAGAAGCAGCAGAGACAGACACCAGTTGAAAAAAGATAATTTGCACCAATAAATGCATAGGAAAATCTTGCTATGAATATAAGCTCAGGAAATATATGAAATCCTAAAAACAATGACTGGAAAGCCAAAAACATCTCAATCTTCAATAAGTGCTCACCAAGAACATTGAACCCAGCAAAAGCTCCTAGCAATTTACCTTAAACAAGCTAATTGACAAGCTCCACCCAACTGATAAGATATCGATGACCAAAACCATGGATTCCAAAATATTAGCCATTATTGAGAAATCGTTGAGACGTGCAATGAAAACCCAAACCTTCAAAATTTGATAAAACTTAAGCAGATGGATAGCCGTCATCACCACAGCAAAAAATTGGCCCAATTAAGCACATGGTAGCTGTACTCACTGCAATAAAATCTAGAACCAGGAAAAAGTCATTTGCAGTCTCATGATTTGTCTCTGTAATCTCCAATTTCAGCAACCCAACCTATGCTCTATCTTCAATTTGGCCTCAAGACAAAACCGTCGCTACATGTATTCCGAAGGTTTTGAAATTTTAAGGACAACTAGCAGGATTGTTCCTGAAGATATACGAGATTAGTTGTCCTGATTCTCATTAAGAGTAATAGGTATAAGAACGTTAGGATGTTATTCAGGATAAAAGTGACCATTATTAATAGCTGTTAGATCAGGTTTTACGTACATGAGGATTTGAGCATCCCAAACCTTATTTCTGTTGTAGTGCTTCGGTAATGTCAACGTAAATGTTGTAATGTACCACTAGAACAAGGACATCAGAACCTTTATTGAGATTATTTCCTTCTCAAACAAGGGATTATTGTTCATTTCTTTATCAGCCCCAAGAACGCACACGTCATTGATACAAGATACTCTTTACTGGATAAGTCACTAGTGAATGTAAAGGGAGGAGCCAAGAAAATATGAAGCCCTGAACATTGCATTAATCAGATGCTCCTTATTTGATCAGCCATCAAACAACAACAACTACAACAACAACTAAGCCTTTTCTCATACTAGATAGGGTCGGCTACATGTATTCTAAGTTTCCACAGAGCCATATTATAATTTGTAGAATCCATGGTAAATAAGTCTGACAAAGTTTTATGCTGGCTGTCGGAAGCCTAACGCAACCCTCCTCCTTTATCCGGGCTTGGGACCGGCCATGCAAGGGTGATCCCTTACATGGGCGGAGTTTGATCAGCCACCAAAACTGGAAAAAAATTAATTACTATATGCTGTTCAAAAATAGTGTTGCTACACAAGCACAAGAAAACAGGTTGGATCTCAATACCCCTCAATGACAATGCAAGGAAACAAAAATGATGGAGTAGCTCTTTTCTGAGACCATCTCGACCTCAGCCTTTAGACATGTCCAAGTTTGCCCTTCACTATTGACTAATTTCAAAAACATCCCTACCCATCGCTTCAATATCAGTAGTTTTCGTCATTTTGTTCACTTAAAGAGTTTTACACTTAAAGGGAAGAATATAGAAAGCACCTAACTTTATCCATTCAAATGAAAGAAAGATCCAAGTGAACAAATTCAAAAGCCTTAATGAATTAATTGCTCCATATTGAATAGCATCATTTGTTTACTAGGAATTGGTCTTCAACTACTAGAATCCAATGTATAACAGCCATTTGAAGTTTGAAGTATGCAACTTTTAATTATTGATTCAGGTCTTATAAAGTTCCTGATACAATCAGTATTAGATGAAGAAAGGTTCATTCGTTTGAAATCAAAGATGTAGGTTCCATTTGTATAGCTAAAATGTAAAAGTTATTTAAAAGTGGACCAGAAAGTGTGCATTTCCACATCTCTTTGCTTTGGTTATCAATGGAGAACGCTATGGTGGCAGATCACATGCAGAGGGTGATGGATGATGTGGAACACTTCTTTCACTAGAAACCCACGGGACTGGGAGGTGGAGTCATTTCTTGAGGTCTCGTATGCTTTTAAATCTGAATGGGGTGGGGAAGGGCAATATACAATGAAAAGGAGCAGCCAATAAGTAGTTTCTTATAGGTAGTGCAACAATCTAGTGGACTGTAGAAGGAGATGCTGTGGAAGTTCATCTGAAAATCAGGAAATTTCTTCTCAATTCTCCTTTTCCACGTGGGAAGTGGCCAGGCACTGGATTCTTTACGTTGATAATCTTCAAAGAAGAGGTGTGACCTTGGTAAACCAATGTCCCTAGTGCAAAAAGGAGTCAGAGCAGTAGTAAATCATTTGCTTTTGTTTTATGGTGGATGAGATGTCCTTGGGTTGTGGCCTAGGTGTGTTGGGTTACATGGGTGATAGGAATGTATAAGAGGAAATATGGGCATGGAGTTACTTCTCTGTTTACTGCAAGAGTGCATAGTTTTTCTGGAGCCTTTAGCAGTTTTTTTGTTTTGTTTGGAAAGAAAGGAACTGATGGATGTTTAATAGAATGGAAAGGTCCTTGACCGAGATCCTGGAAAATTGGTATGGTCTTTTTCTTTGCACAAAGCTAGTTATTTGGGGTCTGTCAAGGATTTTGTGGGAGCTTACAGAGTCCTGTATTATTCCATGTTGATGTATAGGATGCAACTCCGCCCATGTATGCGTTAGACTACGGACAGCTAGCGTAAAACTTTGTCGAACTTATCTACCAAAGATTCTACAAATTATGATAGGGCTCTGTGGAAACAAAGAATCCATGTAGCCGACCCATCTAGTACGGGAAAAGGCTTAGTTGTTGTTGTTGATGTATAGGATGCAACCCTTGGTGCTTTTAAACGAAACTTATCTTCCAAAAACATGTGCATTGTCATGTGTACAGGACCTTCATACTGCCAAAGGTTGATCGTGGTTCTCAAAGTGGATCCAGTTCAAATCTAAATGCACATTGAATTAAAATCCAACTTAAGCAAGCCAATGGGCTAAGGCAAATGGTTCTTCAATTAAAGTTGGGTTCGGTTTAACTAGTCTCGAGGGTCAAATCTAAAGAACGAGTTTGAACTTGATCTTACTTGTTCCCTTCTTAAACATCCTCAGGGCTGAGTTTATCAGCAGGTGAACCTGATCGAGAACAAGAGGTGCAGTAGTGGTCAGTGAGGAAAGAAGTCATCTGAAAATGAGAAACTTGAGCAGGAACCCCATTCACTTGGTTTGTGTCATGCTACATCTTCCTCAGGGTTAGTTTTCTCTATGTTTAGTTTCTGATTCAGCTGTTATGGATAATATGTTGATACTCACAGCTGTAGATTGCTATATCTCCCTCTCTACTGGTTTCTTTTCCTTCCTCCTGCTTTATTCAATTCTACTGAGTTTCATTCTTCTTCTAATCCTTTCCTTTTCTTGTTGTTTTTAGGATGAATATTGTTCAGCTTTCTATGAGCGTAAACATGAACAAGCACGAGCTCAGCTTGTTGAGGACATATGAGCTACCCATAAATGTGTTCTCAAGAACTAGGTACACAAGCCGAAGACATTGCCACAAAATTCTAGCCAGGCCAACAGGCCCAACATAGATTTGACTGCAATACCCCAATCTGCATTCTTCTGAACACAAAGTAACCACCAATTATTATCAATGAAATGTTAAAATATAGATAGTTTAATGTTTGACTTTGATCCATCACCTACATATCATAGATAAGGGAAACAGTTTGAGTATATTTTGGATAAATGCCTTTGTTTGGTTCTTTTGAATTGTATCACTTTTATAATGTTTATTCCAATCATTCTTTCAGAGAGAACAATATAACAAAAACATTTTCTGGTGCCCTCCATATTAAATTTAGAACTTACCAAGGGGGTAACTACACAAGGAAATTGAATTTTCTGTTGGCTTTTTCCTTTTCCTTTTTCTTTCCTCTCTGAGCAACTTTTCCAATGTCTTCTTAAGGAGCTAGTCCCATTTGAACTGGCAGCTTTAAGCTTCTTAGAACATATGTTGCAAACAGCTAATCGAACCCCACCTTCATAAACTTCTTTAAAACCTTCCCATGCACGTGAAAGTCTTTTCCGTTTCACTGAACTTTCATCACTCGTTTCAATCTCCTTAGAATGAGATTCATCAACTAACCTGCATTAAAGAGGGAAAGAAAAGGAAAATTCTTAATCATGGATCAGAAAGACATGCCATACGCCAATCTTTTTAAGAAATTCAGCTTACTCGTTAGCTTCTTCGCAGGATAGCACTGGCATTTTTTCTGCCACAAAATTACACTGGAAATCTGAAGAAAGCATAAGAAGCAAATTATTAGTTAAGCAGTAAGAGTAGTTTGATTAGCAAGAAGCAAATCATATAGCCACAGTATACAAAAGGAATTGCGCTTCTTGTGAAGGACTATGTTACATAAATGTGTGTGAGAGAGAGAAAACTCAGTGTGAGTCAGTGTTATATGTATCGATTTGTATCGTATTGAAGGTATCGGGCATCGGGTTGTATTGTGCAATAAAGGTTGTATCACACAATATAGGTTGTGTCGCACGATACAGCCCGTATCGCCCATGTCATACGATACGGGTCCAATACGTGAATTAAACCCCACTTTTGTGAACTTTGTCATTTTAAGGCATTTTTTCGTTTTCCCTCCATCCATGCTCATGTGAGAGAGATTTTGCCGCTTGACTTGTGAAACTACGCTTTTTCGACCACGTGTCTAAGTGTGATTTATTCAAGTTTTGAAATATAAACTTTTGTTTTCCTTTATTTTTCATAATTTTTGTTACATTTCTTATATGAATTAGTGTTTTCCCTTATCTCAAACTCAGCTACATATATATAAACCTTTATTTTTCTTTGCTTTGATTCGATAATAGACTATACAAATTGGTTGATTATTTTTCAGTTACCTTATTTATTTGTTTATATTATGAATATTATTAGTTAATGACAACTTAATGTAGCTTATGTACCTGCTTATTATCTTATTAAATAATTTAAATAAGTCATATACTATTGCTTTGATATAATGCTAATATTTGCTCTATTTGTTTTGATTCATAACAATTGTTTAGAATTTTCTTAATTTTCTTGATCTTTTAAAATACTTTTAGAATCGACATATTAAAAACAATACGCATTAAAATACGCTACAACAACACTGGTGTGAGTATCGCAACCTGCAGTATTAGGTCAGGAGGGGGAGTGAGAGTGAGAGAAGGTGTGCTTGAAGGAGTTGTGAGTGCCCGAAAGGGTTTTTCATGGTAGTTTCTCATCATCGAAAAGGAAGACGACAAATCATGCAATAAAGTAATCAGCACAAGATTGAAGCCAGGATCAAAGGATTGAGAGGCAGAGATGACGAGTTCTCCAAATCAAAGCAAGGAAGGAAAGAGGAAGATCTGGTGATTTTTAAGGAAATAGATATCAAATAAGAGATAAGAAATTATTCATGCAATCTTTTGGGTCAATTGTTGTCAGCTAAATTTATTCACTAGTTTTCTTAGCATAATGTAATTTGTAACATGCCCTCTTTGTCTTGATTTTATTTTGCACTACTTCACTCCACCACTAAGCTTCTTTTTGTGTCGGTACACCTCCCTTAGATTCACCTAACACATCTTCGCCACTTTCCTAATATGTATAGCTATATTGTTTCACATATCACAAGGTGTACCAACATAATTCCAAGCATCTCCTTCAAGGACTTTCTTTTTAAATATTAAATATACCTTCTTTCTCGCTTTTGAGGTTTCACCATTTAGTCAGAATAGCTCGATGCACTCTTTTCTTCTTTGTCCATTTTTTTATTTGTAAATCCATAACTAAAAGTCGATGTTGGGTGGTTAAGCTTTTTCCTGGAATTACCTTGCAATCTTTACAACACACTCTATCTTTTTTTCTACAAATAAAATAAATAAATAAATCCAAAGGATCTCTTTATGAAATGCCAACCAAAGGATAATGAGATTATGAATCAAAGACTGACCACATTGAATCAAGAGAGCCAGATTAGGAAGGCGGTTCAATCAAGCCAGAAGGAGCACCAAGCCATGATGGAATTTTGGGAAGGCAGTGTCATTAGTCAATTGGTGGTAGAAATAGAACAATGCTAAAGGTATAAAAGACAAAATTGGTGGGAAAGATCAATTAGCTTTGAAAGCCTTCACAATATGGAGAATCTGGAATGCACGAAATGAGAAAGTATTTGAAGGAAAAGTTACCAATGTGGAGATGATTGTGGATATGACCACCGAAATAGTTGAGGATCACTATTGCCAGATACAGTTTTATAGAAAGTGAGTCAGTAATCTAATTGTATCTGCAATTTGGGATATCCCATATCTATAAATGCTTGCTGGCTCGTTGAAACTCATACACTTTCATTCTTTACAGTAATGAAACTTCTGCATGTATTTCAAGAAGGGAGAGACAGAGAGAGAAAGAGGCTTGCATTAGCCACATGGAGCTCCAGTGAGAAGAGATGAGAAGTTGTGTGGAGAACGTTGAAGTTGGATGGCGAACACTTTAAGAGAGTGAATTAAGAGAGTGAAAGGAAGACCTGTGGAGTCTTGGAAGAATGAAGCATGATCTTCTTTTCTTGGAGTTAAATGCTAACATGGTAAGAAGAGCTGACGCCACTTAACATGGGAAAAGACTTGATTTTGGTGTTTGGTAGGTGAGATGGGCGACGAGACTTCCTACGAGGTCACGCGTCCTAGTATTGGTCTTGCTGAAACATGCTTAACTTGGAAATTCTGATGAGATCTAGTGCGTTAGTGCTAAAACCGTCGCACCCTCGGGTAAAAAGATATGATAAATGGTCTATGGAAGGGTAAACAACATCATATGCGAGCTATGAATATAAGCTTCCTCACGACAAAACAAAATCAACTGCAGTGAGAGGAAGTGGTCACAAACAATGGAAATTTCGTAGAATAAGAGAATAAGAAAGAAAAAGTGCATGACAAATATGTCCTACAACTACAAGAAATAGATTTGTATTTCGTTCACTCCCCTGAAGAAAGAAACAGAACGACAGAGATTCATTTCCATCACAAATCTTGGGTTTCATACACACATTCCGTCCTCTAAGAATTGAATCCCTCTCTCCCTCTCTCTCTCCCTCTCACTCGAATTATGGTACAAGATTAAGAAGGGAGATCACCTGTACGGTCGTTTCCATCGACCAAAATATCTTCGCCTGTGTTCTTCTGGCTCGATGGGTCGCGATCGCCGGAATCTTCCATATCGACGGGAATGCGATGGCGAGTTCCTCTGGAGATCTGGAAACCCTAGCCTAAGATCAAACGGGTGCGTCTTACGGGTCGGCCCGGCCCGGCCACCTAACCTGATCCCTTGGGCAGCTGGGCCGACCCGGGATAAAAAAAACCGTGTCATGACGGACCCGCCCGCCCGCCCAATATAGAATCCCTGCAAGTTGGTTATAGTAGGGTCGTTCGTAGTAGAGTTAAGTGGCTAACAAATAAGCTTAGAAAATTGTAGGATGAGTTGTTCGCATGCAAAGCAGGAGGAGCACCGAGCGGATTGGGCATAAAAGATACTTACGCAAGTCAAGTTACGTAAACCACAAAATAGAAAATCCAAACCAAACCACCGATTTGGGTGAGCAGTTGGTTTAGTAGATGTGGTTCAATAGTTCGAACACCCAGGCTATACTAGGATAAGCATTGGTCTGTTATAACCAAATAATCGAACTGAACCGAACCAAAATTTCTGGTTCGGTTCAATTCGGATGAAAATTGATTTGGTTTCAGTTTAAAATTTCATGAAAAATCACTTATCACTTGGGTTCAATTCTCAAAACCGAAAAACTGGATTTATAATATGAATAAGTGTCATGGTTACATAGCCTCTTAAACATGTTGCCTTGTCATCCATAGTTGCAATTCAAGGTTGTTGTCCATCTCCCACGTGATATACTCGTATTTAGTGATTTCAAGATGAATGAACGGGGCGATGAACCGTTACAAAAAAAAGTCCACTTTATGCTGTGAACTTTATCACTGGACGTGCTTCAATGATTTTATGGTGCAGAAAATACACATGTATATGTGCGTATATATATATATATATATATATATATATATATATATATATATATATATATATATATATATATATATATATATATATATATATGTATGTATATGTGTGTATTTATGCATGCATATGTATATATATGGAGAGAGATAGAGAGAGAGAAATATAATCTTAAGATTCAGCTATGAACCGAAACTTTTATGAAAATTTTTAAAACCCGCCCCTCCCAAACCTGAAGTTCGCCCAACCTAAAACAAATTTCTGGATCCACTATTGCACTACCTATACAATTCAGTTTGGTTTCAGTTTTCAAATTTAAAGATAATTGGATCGACAACTCGGATTGGTTTGACTATTTTAGGGTGGGGCAAATAACCTCTCGAATGGTTTAGGGTGGGACAAACTATGTATTATGGCTCATAGATTCCACCAGGGATATAGGCTTTAAATTGATTTTTGAAATTTTGGGTAGGCTGTATGCCCCATCTCGATCTGCCACCGGTTGCCACTGCCAGGGATTCAAGGTTCACCATCAATAGAAATGTCATGCCGAAATGTCATGCCCACGTAACACTTGAAAATTTTGTGAATCATTATTGTTGTCTCACTGAATTCAGGCCCCGCAGGGCGTCGTGGAGAGGGAATATGCCCCAGTTGGTTTTATGCCGATCATCTGGTACTTTAAACTCTTCTCCATTTGAGCTTGAAGTATTGGATCCAACACTAAACCCACGTAATCCTTTATAAAATTCCCATTACAGCTCAATCTTTAAAAGCTTGTTCATTTCAAAACTCTGAAATTACTATTAAATTCAGATTTTTCTTTCGTGAAACAATGGGCCCTACGCCCAATAAAATTGAACTCTAATTTAAAATGGCTTTAGGTGGGAGAGTGGGAGTTGCTACACTTTTGTTCATGCTAGAACATTGTTACTAATATGGAGAATTAGGTTTCATAGATAGGTGTTCTAGATCAGAAAAGGCAACTTTAGGTGGGAGAAGTACATGGTGTACATTGTAACTTTTGCTTGTTTCAAGATGCAGTTCTCATCTTTAGCTTTTTTATTTATATCATCCATCCCCTTAATACGATGGTCCAAATACCTGTCCAGCAGCAACTCTCCTTAACGCTCAGCCATCTAAGATCACGTGTTGGCGGTGTGACTGCATGCTGAAAGATGCAGTATTTATGCCTTAGAGTCCATATTGAGGATCACTTCCTTAACTTTCCATGTTTCGCGCGAAGGTCAAGCCATCGTAGGCCCCCCACGCTTCATCTGTCAATGAAGATCCTGCTCCAACGTTCTAGGTGATGCATTGCCTCCTACCCAACCACCCAATGAATTCCTGATAATGTTAGCTAGCACAACCCATCGCATGGTGATCTTTACGATAGCTGAAATCTGAATCAAGTGTAACCCATCCGTCTAGGGGTGGCGTCCAAGAAATGATTGATCTTGTACCTGCACTCTTCTTGTTTACTCACTTGCATCCCTGCATCGGCCACTCCTTTTTTTTCTCTTCAACAAAAGATTGGGAGGCCGAAGCCTAACACACACATGCACCCACCCGGGAAGAAGGTTTGGCTTCAAGATGGTTTGGACTTATAAAAAGATGACCAAAGGAAGTTCCAGTGGTAAAAAGGTATGAGAAACTAGATTGTTAAAATGTTAAAAGCAAAAGAAAAAGACCACAAAAGGGTAAATGATCTAGCTTATATTGAGTTAACTGTTAACATGGCACATAATCGAGCTCTATAGAATAAAGAATCTATGTAACCAATCACATCTAGTACTGGAAAAGGCTTAGCTGTTGTTGTAACTGTGTTAAGGTAAGGTAAGTAAAGGGTCGCAAAGGAAGAATTTATGTAAATGAAGGGCCACTTTGTTTAGGGTATTTAAGAAAATCTATCCTGTAACTGGATTCAGCTTGACTCATACAAGGATGGTGACTGGGTATATACACACAGAACACACAATAGATCACTCGTCCTAAAGTAGTTGGTCTCCTACTCTGGAATCACTGGCCATGGGCTTCTTTCTTCCAAACTCATCTGTACAAAGCATTACAGAGTGCAGCAGATCCACAACTAGCAACCACTTAATGATTGAAGGGCTAAATCCTCATTCCGTGGCCAAGTTCCTGCATTCATATCTCTACGAATGGCATCCAAACTTCATGATCAACAGAAAACCTTGATCAGATAAAACAAATAATTCTGTACAAATTTGGGTTATCTGATAATTGCATTTGCCATGAGCTGATAACAGTGGAGGAAATTCAACTGTCCTGTAACATCTTCATCATCAGGTCGTTCAATGAGTCTATAGGTCCAGGCATTCACCAATGCAGGCAGTCATTCTGAACCTTGGCATTCTTGTCCTTCACAGAAGGATGGAACATCCGGTATGGACCAGGGTGGCCATCAGGTCGCAATAACAAGAGCTTGGTGGTGTCAAAAAGTTTGAGCCTCGCCATACTTGAGGAGCTCTGTTGTTCAACTTCCCAGTGAAACTGTTCTAGCTCAATGTTGGGAAGGATGTTATCAACATCAACGATGTTGATCTCATTTTCTTTGAATGGCTTGCTTCTGTTGCATGTGCAACCATTAAACCACTCCCCACTTTCAAAGTGAGATGGTGTAGTGGTTTTAAAAAATGAAACTACGTTGTTATTGGATGTTGTGATGTAGCTGAACGCTGAGGGACTTTTCTGTATGAGTACTCAAAACCAAGTTCCTTCAGATTCCTTCCTTGGCAGTAATTGCAATCAGCGATCTTGCCTTCCTCGTAGAAAATGTTGCCCTTCAGGAACCACTTGCAGCCCGAAATAACAACATAGTCAAATTTCTCAAATTGGTCAGTCCATTTCTTTTCAAGAACATCAAGATGCAATTCAACTTCAGAGCTTGACACACCATTTATGTCCCCATAGATATTTGCTTTTGTGAGAAATTGTGACCATATAAGGAAAATAGTAAGGTCGAATGAAGGAAACTGCCAGGTTTGAGATTTACATTCTTCGTCATGGTACACATCAACAGCTTCATCCACCTAGCCACAAGAAGAGTTACAGGGATCAAGTGCATGGATCATATGTACACATAGATACACGCACACGCACACATAGACACATACATATGTGCCTGTATGAATGCAAAATAACAGAGATAGATCGTTTAACATAACTTTTCTCCCTGAGAATAAAAAAGAAAATGCTTAACACCAAAAATGCAAAAAGTACTTCCATGACTTTGAAGTTCAAATTGTAAACCAAGTTTCATCAAGATTTTCAAAGCTAACCAGAGCACTAGTCATAAAGTAAACGGAGTTTCTGTTCTAAATGGAAGTACGCACCCTTTATTACGTTGTGCAACAGATGACAGATCTTTTTATTATCCGAGAAGCGAGATGGGTTAAGCAAACCCCTAATAAGCACAATCCAAGTATGACCTTCAACTTGAAGGTTCTTTTCAGTTGAGCCCCTCCCAGGAGAGCTGCAGCTCCTTGTGCACAGATAAGCGGTCCCAAATATCCTCTAAGACTCATGATGGATGAGTACTTTTCGGAGGATTGGACGAAGTGGCAAATCCCCGTAGAGTTGAATGCACTGGCTTTGATGATGCCCGGTAACAATGGACAAAACAATACCATTGAAGGTGGTAGAACTATAAGCTTAGCCTCAGCCATACTTGAATAAAAATATGTCACCATTATCTGCCTCCAAATGTACATGAAGTTTAATGGTTCAGATTTGGGTAAGGTCAAGACCCAATCAATTGACAAAAAAATCAAAAGGAAAAAAAAGGTTCAATCCATGGTGGGTGGCGATGACATGAAGCTACTCTACAGAATCAGTTGGCAATGTTATTTATGATCTTGTTGATTAAACAAGAAATAGGTGAGATGCAGAAAAAAAGATCCATATGAAAATGAAATAAACAACAAATCAGTCAGAGCTATTAATAGAAACAGAGAACCGAGAGAAGGGAAGTGCAAAATGCAATGCCTTAAGATTTTCTTTCCTTCAATTATACTGATAGCAGAAAGTCTTGGGGAAGTATCAATTATTAACTCTCCCATCGTTACTCTTGCCTGATCCGCTGATAGTGCCTTAATACTTCCCCTTAACATGAATTTCACCGAACTGAGAATGGTACAGTGTATGAGCTAGTCCGTGGTGAGCAAAATGCTAGGGCAAAAGATTCTGTAGCATGAATTAGCGACTGAAAATGCTCTCTATTCTAATAAACAAATCAAGAAAGCCACAAAAATAACACAATATAACTGACACGCGTCTGTTTAATTTGATTCTGATTTACACATACAACCTTCATTTTTCATACAATTCTAAGGTAACGAAACTACGAGATTTGAATCCAAGACCAGTATGATTCAAACTTGTTATTCAGTAAAAGCTAAATCCCTTTCCTAAGTTTGATTAGAAGGCATGCTTTGACATGATTTGGATAACCGTAAGGAGTGGAAGAACATGAGAACTAATACAATAAAACATCAGAAGGGCAGATTTGAAATGCCAAGGATGGTAAGGCCCTTGATCATTTATCTGGTATGTGTCGCATATCTTTGCCCCGGTGAAGTTCCCAGATAAAATTGGTAGGGAAAGGAACATGGTTTTGGCCATGGTAAGAAAATAGAGAGAATGATATGATCATCAATCGTCAAGCACTGGCACATCACAGTCGCGAGGTTTCCACCTCCAGTAAAGATAATCTGAATCTGGTCTGCCATTCTTCATGCAATTCTGATGATCTTCGACTCTTCCACAAGTTTCGTTCGTGTATCTCGGCCCCTCTGGAGAGTAGACCCAATCTCCAACAAAAATATCACATTTGCCTGGAAAAATTACCGAACTCTATATTCAGGTTGAGCAGAAAAAGAAACCACTAGACATGTATTCCACAAACGATGTAATCTGGAAAAAAGGAACCATAAAAGGGATACGATCCAGAAATGAGAATCAGGTAAAAAATCCACAAGCTGCAATAGCTATAGAAAGAATGTGTAGGGCATAAAATTAATTGAAGATAACACAAAAAGAAAACTAGACGAAAATTTTTAAGAAGCCACAGCGGAATTTGCAGCTTAATTTATGCCTACAGAAAGGAAAACACAATAGTATCAGATCATTCAAGGCCTAGTAAACAACATTATCGCAAAAGATTGTCTCGTAATCAGACAATCAACGAGAAAATTTATCGTTTTCTATCCCCACTTTATAACGAAAAAAGATGAGAGCGAACCCAGTTTTTCTATCGATGAATGATCCGTGTAGCTGACCTCGGAAACTCTGGCGAATTCGGTGGAATTGGAGGAGAAGAGACGGAATACGAGACCAAGCACCAAAATGGAGATACTGAGCCTCACAAGGACGCGTTTGTGAAAACCCATTTTCTCGACTATTCCCTCTCTCTCTCTCTGCATCTTCAACAGTTCAACTGAACTACAGTCTAGAGTGGCTCCCCACTTTTAACCGAGACCAACGGCGAACAACGGAAAAAAAGAGAATACAGAAATCGCACTCGCAGGAAACTAATAATATATAAATTCAAACCTTGTTTTGATAGATAAGTAGGAATTCTTATTTATTACATGGGGTAGATGTCGATATTCCATAAGAATCTAAAAATCATATGATATATATACATATATATAGGTTTTAGAAAATTTATTTTGTAGATTGGACCCGTTTTGTGTGAAGGCCATGAGAAGTGACAAGTTTTTAAAGATACTAAATAGATTGAGTTGATTGGATCATTATCATCTCCAACATCTCTCATCTCTCTAGCAAGAGTATCAAACCGATCTCAAAATCAAGTTCTCTTTTCCTATAGAAGCAGTGACAGACTAATAAATTGAGTCTACAAAAATTCATGGTTGAAGCATTGATGGGTACGTAAGGGATGTTGAGGTTTTGCATATGGATTCATCCAAATCCTATCAATTGTTATAAACTTCGGCATAAATGATTGATTTGATAAAACATTTAATCAAATTGACAGTTTTAAGTTTATATTTTACAAAATTATGGTTAATGCTTTTGCATATTGTTTTACGGTCTCACTGACCAACGGTTTACTGTTTTTTTGGGGGGTAGCCGCCTAAGTGAGATCGCTGGATTCTCTCCTGCTGTATTTGGACAAGCAAATCCAGCAGAACTCTAGGCTCCCTCGTTTTTCAGTAGATTACACCGGAGCCCGTCTGCGCGAAGGAAGAGCTGGAATCGCTCAACTGCGTTGCTTCCGTATCCTATGAATCGGATCGATGCTCCGCTCTTCTTGAGGCATTGCGAAAATGTGTTCTCCAAAAGGCACGATTCTTATTCAACATCATTCTTGTTATTAGTCCGTAGGATGCTATTCTTCATGAAAGCGTGCTTGTTTAAGGCATATTCATCCTCTTGGTGATTGCCTTGTATTGCTTTGCAGAAGGTCTTGTTCGTTAGTTGTTCAGATCGGTTCCCTGATTTACTAAAGTGGGTTCTCTGAGAAATGACCCTTGAACTCGTTTAGCTTCACCAAGAACGTTTCAATGAGAAACCATTTGCAAATTCGATCTGCGCGTAGCCAGGAAATGCATTTCCTATTTTGATGCCTAGTGATGGGGTATAAGAAACCAATTATTCATTTTTAATGATTCGCTTGCCGTTTGTTGATCATGACAGCAGAAATTAATTCACATCTCATGCTGTAATTTGCCATCGTCAACATTTTCAAGGTTATGCTTGAGATCGGGTCTCTATTTTGCAAATTTGTTCTTCTCAGCCATCTGTGTCCATTTACTTTTATGATCCTTATGCTTGATTTTGTCTACTTTTCCTCATTTAAATGTAGTAAGGGCCTGAGGGAGGATGTAGGATCGATGAACTTTTTTCCCTTCCACAGTTACGCTCTTATACTATATGCTTTGTTGGTCTGGCTGCTGGAATTTAAAGCTACCTTCTTAAGTAGACGATTAATCTAACAAAACCACTAGCTCTGTCTACAAATTGATCCAAGTGCACCACCAACTCCTGAAACTACAGATGGGGAGCCTCACATGAATCTCCCTGCTCCAGAACAAGATCCTTTTGATGGAATGTATATACTCAGTGCCATGAATAAACAAGAAACCCAAAAGCTTACTGCAAAATTGACCATGATAAAACGTTCTCGAGTACTTTCTCTACCTGTTTAAACCTCTTTTCCATGGTGTGAAACCAAACCAACAGAGTGTTGTCTTCTGGATTACCGCTTGCTTTGGAAATCCTCCATTGTTGATGTGTCTCCTGTGCTGCCACCCCTTTCCCTATCACTGTGTTCCTTGCTGAAGTGAAGGTGTCCATTTTCTCATTGTCAAAGGTTACAAAAAGTTACTGAAATATGCACTTCTCAAACCAATTTTGAATCTTTCTTCCAGTAAGCAAGTTATGGTCTTTTATGAATCATTTGCCAGTTATTTTATAAAGCTTGTAGGCACCTTTTCTAAGCAAGCATGTTGAAGAGTCGCACCAGTGATACCGCTGCTTGCCCAGGAGCTTGTCTGTGATCTCTAACACATCACCAATATCAACTCAATCAATATCAAGTTTAAATAAACTTTAATTAAGAAGAGTTTGGTCATGGTTGTCTAATAGTATCCTCATTTCTAAAAGAGATGAGATAGTACACTGCATGAAAAAGATCTTAGCTCTCAATCTCTATGTGAGTCTGGTTGCAGATTTATGGCTGAAAATCTGAAACTAAATTGGATTAATACATATAAATCATCCATGATGGTCTAAGGCCTTGCACAGTTTCGTTTCAATTGGTTTGCTTTTCAATTGATCAATTTGCTTGTCGCTCATTTTCTGCAGAATGTGAAGAAGTTTTCACTCTCTGGCCCCAATCCACCATCCTCAAGCCCGGCAGAAGAGAGTGCTCACCATTGAGAGTTCTGTTGTTGGATGTCCTGTTGAAAGGAGAACTCCATTTTCTTCATATATCGAATTTACATAAGGGTAGTGTTTCAATGTTGTGTAACGAAATCATACTTTCTTCTGTTTCACCAAGGCTTCTCCGAGTATCTAATATATGAGCCAGAGAATCCTAGAACCATGTCAGAAATTGGATTTGATGATCCAACTTTCCCTGCTACATGGAACAGGATTTTAATTCGGTTTCCATTATCACTAGAAATCTGTATATACATATTAAGATCAGATTTCTTTCGGATAACAATGCTGGGTAAGACCATGAAGTTATGGTGCTCTTCTGGCTCTATTTTCCTTTCTTTTTGTGTAATTCATATCTAATTTATACTCAAGTTCTCTATTCTGAGTTTCTTCTTCTAAATTTTGCTTTCTCTCTAGTGAAGGGCTGGTAACAGAGAAACCACCTCTGCCAAGAGGGGAGTGAAAATTTGACGTCATACTGGTGGCATCCCAAGAACAGTTGCTTGTCTAGCTCTGCACAGTTGCCAACGGGAGATCATTACCAGGAATCCAACCTTCTTCATGGCGGTTAACAGGGACTTGGCCACCAAAACAACAGATAGCCGAGGAGTCAAGTGGGATCGTCCATCTATATGAGCCCCAAGATCGAGGGTAAGGATTAACACTAATAGAACGTTGTGTGTTCCTTAAATTATCTTTTCTCTGTATAAGGGGAAGCTTATGTTTAAAGGATTCCTGCAATCACAATGAAAGAAAGCTTTTTTACCTCCAATGTACTTACTTTGAATGGCTTATGGAAGCATAATCTCACAATACAACACCGTGCAAGTCTTAAATAAGTGAAATATCTTCCTATAAAGTTTAATTCCCTTATACATTAATTTAAATATGATACGAAGGAGATCAGCTCCCATTGTTCATTCGATATGGAATTAAATATTAAAAATTAAATATATTATTCAGTAATATTAACTAGAAATCGGCCTATTTATATGTATTAAACAATTATTAGTTTACATTAATGAAAATTCAATATGTAGCAATTATTAATAAGTAATTCAATATGTATTCAATAATTATTACCTTATACTTCCAATGTACTCATTTAATGACATTAACTAGAGGTGGTCCTTACTCCTTTCTAATTAATAATAGTCATTATTTGTACATTGAATTTAATAACTCATTAGCATTAATTAACTATTAAACTTGATTTTTTATTAATAAGTTGGTGTTACAATATAATAAGATGCGGTACCCACTGTTACGTGTGTGAAATATTTTCTGATAAGGAGAAAATACGGTAATGATCTTTTCTTTTTTTAATATAAAAAAATTAGTTGGATATTACTTCACCCAACAAAAAAAGTTGGATATTAGTCGGGTCTATGCTTTGCCGAGCTGGCAGGATGGGTCCCACCAGGAGGCCTCGCAACGGTGTGTACGTAAGAAAGCGGCATGGGCTCCGGGCCTGTTGGGCCCCACATCGTACCGTGACGTGGCGGTCCATCCGCCACGTAGTTCTACCACAATCACCAACAGGTGGCCTAACTCTCTCCAATGCCCTGGACCTCCCAAACATCTTAACACCCTCCGGATCCCAGATATTTACGAAGCTACCACGGGTCGGCCACCCTGATTCAGCCAGAGTCAATTGTTTCAATTCAGTGCGCGGGACCTGGTCAGGTACGTCTGCGACACTAGACTGCTCGTTGTCACCTCAGGTTCATCTTGGTTTGTTTAGGTTTAGCAAGACCAGCCACGGCTAGGGCTGGAATGAACCCAATAAGGAAGCTATTTCGAAAATGAACTTTTTGTGTACGCACGAATTAAAAAAAAAATAGCATACAAATTAAACTAAGCATATAGGTGTGTGCACCTTCGAATATATATATATATATATATATATATATATATATATATATATAGAGAGAGAGAGAGAGAGAGAGAGAGAGAGAGAGAGAGAGGGGAAAACCGGTCCATGCCCACTTTTAACATGTTCACTTATATCTACTTATTACTTTTTAAGGAGAATGAATGTCATTTTTTACTGTTTTAAAGGTATTTAAAATAAAAATATTATTATATTCATGTCCCAAAAAGCAAAGAATGATCACAAGTCAACCCCATGAGACACTCAAATGCACAAGCTCAAGAAACAAACAACAAACATTGTCACAAGCCAAAACCTTGTCTCATTTTGCATCCCTAGCTATGAACATGTTGGACCCATCTCACATTGAGCCGTGGAGGCTCAAGTACCTCTCGGATATGAGAGCTGATTGAACATGGTTTTCATGCTTTACTGATCGTCGTCATGTTAGATTGGAAAGCAGCATGGACCTACGAAGTATTATCAAATCTTCAGCTGATCTCCGGCTCGGTTGGATATCAGTATAGGGGCTTTACCTGGTTGATAAAATGCTGTTAATTGGATCCCAAACCATGATTACTTACTAAATGGATTTAGTGCTTTTGTTTTTCAATATCTAGAGATATCCAAACTTTGTGTGGACACAAACATTGATTTTTCAGTCATGTTCATGTTGGGTTTGGTATCTTGTTTTACATTGCCAGAGCTAATGGTTGTAATGCCAACCATTTTATTATGCTGATTTTACCAAGAACTTGATTATCTTTATGTAAAGAGAGTTAGGGGCTTCTCATTAGACTCTGTTCACAATCGTCGAGGCTCTTTGTATCTGGAAAGTAGAATTTCAAGATGAAAATGCTTGAAATGGTTTCGAGAGATGAATCTTTGAAACGGTTTCTCTCAGATTTTTTATTGCGATTTCCAAGGTTATCGTCTGAGAGTTCCAAATAAGGGAAGGGAAGGAAAGGAAGGAGAAATATTAGCCATACATCTGGTGGTTAGAGTACAATAACTTTTGTCTATTTATTTATTTTGGTGTAGTTTTTGGGGTTTCTCTGCTCTCTCAGAGCTGGATTTCGTACCTTGGGGTGGAAAACGAGAGGTGAGGGTTGCATCCGTGATATTTCCCGTTTAAAGGCAATCATTTAGCGTTCTTTGTTTTCGTCAGGTCGCGTTTAGGGTTCTGTTTAGTTAATTCATCTTTCCTTTTGGCATTTGGGTTCCCTGTATGCTCTTATTATCGGGTTGTTTTTCTTGTTCTGGGCTTCTTCCGTTTCGGTTATGATTTTGGTTGCACTTCGGAAACTGCAGCACCTCATTTTTCTTTGTTTTCGGTGTGTTTGATTTGGCGTTTCGATTTTCAGTTGAATCTGAGCTCGGAGGAAAGCAGATTGAATTAATGGAGTGAGTGAAAACAGTTGAATTTGAGTTCTGAATTCACTTGTTCTGGTGTAGTTGGCCCAAGATTTTGCATGATCAGAGCTAGGGCTTTTCGTCGTCTCTGGGAGAATGGATTGGTTACAGATTTTATGGCATTTGGTTAGTTCGCTTTGTGATATGAAACACGGTGGATTGTACAAGTGGTCTGAATTTATTTGAGGTACCATGGAAGGAATGGATGATGGTGCTGAGAGTGAGACAGTGAAACAGAAGAGAGAGGGTCCACGTCCACCCTCTAAAGTAACAGAGATCGATCATGGGCTACCCACTAAAGTAACAGAGATTGATCATGGGCTACCGATCGATAGGTGTGATGTGTTAGAGTTACAAGCCAAACTTGCATCTTTAGAGTCCGAGTGGCCAGAGGAACTGTCATCTTTGAGGTCGTTTTTTGGGACGAACAAAATGGGGCTTCTCCCAGGTTTCCCAGTGGTGTTTGGGGGAATTTTAGAAGCCAAGAAACAGATCCTTGATAGGTCCAAGGATGGAACCCGGTCCCATTCTTGGTCTACTTCAGGGCAGGATTGCTCTATGAGTAATACAGAGATGATGGTTGAAGAGTTGACTCTCAAAAACTACAACAGTACTAATGTTTCTTCCTCTGATGGGGGTTTCAATACTAAGCCTGTTGGAGCTTGTCACATTGGGCAGGCACAGAGCAGAAGAATTCACTGGGAGCACCTTTATCAAAAGGTGGGTCAGGGGAATACTTCGCATGGTCAGTTGATCTGTAAGCAGCAACCTGCGATTGATCTGAATGTAAATCTGTCCTCTAAACAAGGTGATGATGTCAGTGACAAGGAGAAGTTGAGGAATGTCAGCTTCAGTGAATTTCGGGAACAAACCACAGTTTCAGCACAGCATCCTGTTGAAAAATGTGACATGGCTGCTGGGAACATAGTTCATAGTGATAGATATCATAATTTAAGGAGTCCATCACCCATGCCAAAGCTAGGTGGCGGATTACGAACCAGGATTCCATCACCATCTTCAGGATTTTCTGAGTTCTTTGCGAACAGCACCTTTAAGGGAAAGGGGATTGCATTTAGGGATGCAGCTCCCGTTAAGGGTTCTAGTGCTGCTGTAAAACATGCCATTGCAAGAAATGCTGTTCTTTATGCTAATATTAAGCCGGATTTGATGCAAACTTCTTTTGCCTTTGCCGGTGGTTCATTTGAGGATGGTGTTAACTTAAGAGAGTTGCTTCGCCCTGGGAGCCAAAAACTGAATAAATCAGAAAGATTTCTTATATTGAGGCAAATCTTGGAGTTAGTTGATCTTGCTCATTCTCTAGGGGTTTTCATAAAAGACTTACGGCCATCAAGTTTCATTATCTCAAATAATCAAGTACGGTATGTTGGCTCTTCGGCATTTCATATCCCATCAGATTATTCAGGTAGTAACAATGATTACATGAACTCTTCTTCTGGTGGTTCTCTGAAAAGGAAATGGCATCAGCATGGATTCTCTTCCTTTCATGGCACGGGCTTGAAACATGCAAGTCAGTCAGTGGATGTTTTACACAGCGATGGTACACCACCCATGATGCATCAAAAATTCGGGGATGCTTTAGGGTTATCTGATCAGCATAGCATGTCTTCACCATGTGGGTTCAAACCTGAATCAATGACAGATAGGGCCACAACTAGTAGTTTAGCATCACATTCTCAATGTGGAACGAGAATACATGAGAATGAATTTGAAGTCCATGAGGCTTTGAGAAGATGTACTCACTTGGGCTTGTCTAGTCGATCTCAACAACAGTTTAGTCTTAATGATAAGCAGTTGGAGGAGAGGTGGTATGTTAGTCCAGAGGAGATCAATGGCAAGGCATGTTCCTTGTCATCAAACATATACAATCTTGGTGTTCTCCTCTTTGAGGTTCGTGCATATTTGAGATATAATACCTGATACCATCTTCTGTGTCTTGTCTGAGTTTGATCTTAACATATATAGAAAATAAAATTTTTGTTGTGTGTTTGTCTGAGATGAACTACTTCTGATGTCTTTAGCACTATCGTTGTCCACTTTGGCATCACCAGTTTAATTGATGATTTATCATACTATCCAGTAATCATCTCTTTCTATTTACATTTTATTCATTTTTTCCTCTTGTTATAAAGGTGCTTCTTATAACCTCTATGTGGATGATCATGATGCTTCAGAATAGATATTTTGAAGACTTTTGGAAGAATACTGCTAACTAGAAGTTTCTCATGCTTATTATTTTTGAAATAATATATTAATATTCATAAGATACTTAGTGTTTTGACAATCAAAGGGATAAAAAAGGCACTTTAGGTGTATCATGTATGTTGTGAAGTTACATGCTTTTCAAGTTACCTTTATGGTAAGGTTTTCTCCTTGAAAAATTACGTTGTTTCTCTTAAACTAATGTCAGATATTTCTGTATCAGCTGTTTTGCTGTTCTGAGTCATGGGAAGCGCATGCATCATCAATGTCAGATCTAAGTCATCGTATCCTCCCTCCAAATTTCTTGGCTGAGAATCCAAAGGAGGCTGGGTTTTGCCTTTGGTTGGTCCACCCTGAGCCTTCATCTCGACCTAAAGCACGGTAGAATTTTCAATGAATTTCTTCATTCTTGTTGGAGAACCTTGATCATATTTATCCTAGAAATTTGTTAAGTCAAAATTTACTAACATTGCCACTTCCTTTTCAAGGCAGCATCCTTGTTCATAGAACTATTCTACTGTCTAAATTGTGCCTTTGTTTTTCTTTTACCATGTGACTTAGTCTGTTGCTAGAAGAAATGACCATATTTTAGGCATTGTATCATGTGAATGTGACATTTGAAAGAGAAACATTTTGTCTATGAAATAAGCTTCAACAAGTTCTGGCTTCAGTTAATACTTGTGGCCTGTCATAAAAAGAAACACATGAAAAAAGGAAGAGGTAAAATGATATAGGTGAAACTTTCAAAGCATCAGAAAATGTGCAATCTTGATAATATACCTATTAAGCATCAAACCAAACTGTTTTCGTCATATAAGAGATATATCTCAACTTCTTTTCTATCATTCTTCCATGAAGTTTTATTGGATGGATCATCATCTTACTATATTATTCTTGTATATATAATCACTGCATTTTTCCATTTCCACCTTCCTCTCCCTTTATTAGTCAAGTGATGCCTTCCGAAAAAGTTTTCAGACTGTTACTCAAATGTCCTCTGTTCCTGTGGGTACTTCCTTTAATCCTCTCCAAAACAAATTGGTTAGTCCTCCATATTTCTATACTTTAGCTAGCCATTGTTGGAAGTGAGGAAAATGCAGGTTTAACTGCTTTTATTTGCACCTGTTTTTTGGGGAAAAGGTAAATCAACACTAATATTTTAATTTTCCTTTCTACTGAATCTTTAAAAATTGCATTGTAATTCCATTTTAAACATTGAGGGTTCTATTGCATTTAAATCACGATTTTTTAATAACCCTGATTTTCTCACTATGCTGGACATAGATCTTCTCCTTTTCATTGATATACCTTATCTGCAAAGATCCTTTGTTATTCTCCCCGTAGCTTTGGTTACTTTGTGTGCATATATACTGTATTGAGGTCTTACAGAATCCTGCCGAAGTTTTGCATTTGCTTTGCTAATCGTGTAGTTATTTGAATTGCAGACTACTGGAATATATATGGGTTGCAGGCCAGAATGATAGATTATTCTAGATACCAACTGACCTACTTATAGAAAGTACATTTTGTAAATTAGCATGCTTGTATAATTAATTCTTTGAAAAGCGTGCTGTATCCAGTATGTTGCTATGACTAATTGTTATAATTGACCAAGTGTAAACTGACAACAACAACAACTAAGCCTTTTCCCATACTAGACGGGGTCGGCTACAAGTGTAAACTGAGAGTTTAAGAAATATTACTTGCTAATTAGCATGCTTGTAAAAGCACACATAAATAGATATGTTGCTATAACTTTAATTACTACAAATGGTCAATTGAGAAATTGAGAGCTGTAAGAACTAAGAAGTATTATGGTGGTTGAGGATGCCCAAAGTTATTAAAAATTTAAAATCGTAACGATATGATACAATTTTATCACATATACCTACTTGAATTGATATACTTAAGTTATTTGAATTGCTATGTACCATTTATTGCACTGTATCGTATGATATGGTGTAGATTTTACAGAGGTCATGTTTTCAATTTTTGAGGCCCGAGGTTGTTTTAAATCCCCTAAGGCTAGCTTTCTTGGTATTCCTGCCTCTTTCTCTTTCGAAGAGGACCCCTACTCTCTCCTTAAAAGCTCAAAGTCTCAAACGTCTTACATCGGTCAATGACTGAAAATCATGGTTCCTGTTTGATTGAGAACTACTACAGCAAGAAAGATTGGGAACAATGCAGAGAAACAATGGTAGTGTGATGCATTTTTTGTGGACATATGATGCATAATGAGTTAGCCATATAAGACATCATCTAACTGGAACCAGATGAACATATGTCCTTACTCTATTGTGCCTCAACAAGTCAAGGTACAAATGCTAAAAGGAATAGAAGATATACAGGCGAGAAGAGAATAACATAAAGCACCATGAGCAGCAGGAGGAACACAAGGAGATAGCTTTTCTATGTTTTATTTATTTTTAAGTTTAAAACTTTGAGAATCCATGACTCCCTATCTGTAGTAGCTTAATACTTTAATGTAGTTTTTTTTTAAAATTTTTTATGTTAAGATAGTGTTAGCTTTTATGCATGCATGTGATGCATGACATTATGCATGTTACAAAATGGTTTGATATTTTTTTCTGATATTTTTTTAATTTTTTAATAGGTTTTCTAAAAAATTATAAAAAATCATATATATCATATTATACTGTATCATCAAATACAGTATGACACACGTGTATCGCTGCCATGTGTGATACAGGCACCGAGACACTATTGGCAGCATTGATTCAAACACCACAACTTCCGGCCCAACCTATTGAAGTACTTGGAATCACTTCTAAGCTAATTTGAGCTTTTGTACTGTCATCTTAAAACACTTGCGAAAGCAAATCTTTCATCTTGTTTTGATATCCTCACTTGACACAATAACATTCTTCCCCTCATTTTTGATATATTTTATTTGGGTAAGGTCCTTTATTTTTATCTAGCCTTAGCTATCTTAGAAATATTTTTTTACCTTTTGTACTAAGCTTTTTATTCCCGTTTTCTTTACCAAACTCCCTGCTAACATGGAGCTGGTGATGGTGCTGAGGCAAGCGAATGCTTGCCCTTTCTCTTCGGGTTGATGATTCAGTTATGGTTCCTTCCTCATGCCCCCGTGCCCCTTTGCTGCTGGCTTGCCTGCAGGCTCCCTCTTTGCAGGAGGAGAGGACTGCTCTGCAACCATGCCCGGCCTGTCTTTCCATCTGATATGCTCCCTCTTCACAGGAAGTTGACACCTGATCTATATAGTCTGAGCATATTTACAGAGATCGTGAGTGCCAGCATAGGATTATAACAAGTTCGCAATGTTGTTGATGAGTAAAACTGCAAAAGATCATTCATGTTCTTGTGCTATACAGTTTTGTGACCTTCTTGCATTCTATACAATGATTTCATCATGCTAATGACTACAGTGGATTATTCCTCTTGTTGGATCTTAACTCTATAGGTCCCTGTCGACCTATCTGCCACTTAATGGAAGTGCGAGTTTGACATATACCTTAAATCAGTGTTATCCGTATCGCAGGTAACCTGTGTTATCGTGCCGTATCGTACGATACGGGCGATATGCCTAAATTTTTTTTTTTCAAAATTATTTTTTTCAATTTTTTTTCAATTTTTTTTGCATGTTTCTGCCCTCTCTTCCCCTCTCTTCACTTCCCTTAAAGGCATCCTTCAATATGTTTATAATTTGGGTTTATAATTTCATTTATTTAATAAGAATAATGTATAAATTTTTTTTTATGACAAAATCATTTCCCTTTCTGTTACAACTTTTAGGTATATTTTTGCTAACAGTTTCTAATTTCATAAGATCGTAAACAATTAAAAACATTTAGTTCTCTCGGTTCATTGAGTAGGGATTTCACAACTTCACTATTTTAGGGTTCACGTTACATGACTTCCATTGAGTTGAACATGATCAATGTGTGTGAGGCTTAACTCAGTCTGTGAAGTGAGAAATGAAGCTCAAGCATTAGTTAAAAAGCTAGTCTCCAATAAGAGAAAAAAGGGACATCATCAAGTAATAATATCACATCATTGAGGTGTCATAGACTCAATAATCAAAGAAATGGAGCTCTTTGTTTTGCTCACATATGAAAATTAGCAAATATGACAACTACATGTACAAAGATAACAGTTTGTTAATTTTGATATATTACATGAGTGGATTATGGAAGATAACGAAGAAAATGCACTCCTAAGTCCTAACTGAAGAAGACATTGCATGAATTAATTTAAAGTGCAACAATATCATCAAGGAGAAGATGAAGATTATTTAGTTAACGATCATGATACAAATTTACAATATGTAAAATATAAATGTATTTCATTTTTTGATTCAAAATATATAATTTTGGATGCAATTGTTCAATATTAAATGTTCAATTTGTGCTAAACTTTGCATTATATGAATTTAAAGCAATTACCAGATTTTTCCAAAATTTTCCAGAATTTTCTTGATTTTTTTTTCTCGGATTTTTACTAATTTTATTGATTTTTTAAATAATTTTTATAGTTTTTTAATATTAAAGTACGATACGATATGATACGATACGCCTGTATCGTGGAGCCCAGCGATACGTGATACGATACGCATCAGACAACACTGCCTTAAATAGTATACTGGAGTTCTCGGTCAAAATTATCTACTATTTCTTGAAGACAACTGACATGACTTTTTTCTTTACTAGCTTTTGGGTTTGTGTTGTTTGTTTTTTTGGTCCTGGAAATATATCAGCTCATGGAAGAGCTGTTTTTACATGTATCTTGATTAGATTAACATGTTTCCATATCACTAGCTTTGTAAATAAAATGCGTATGGTGTGTGCTCAACTGTTATAGTTCTTCAATTGGCACATTAAGATTCTTTAAAATTGGTGGTACAGCTCCGTGTAAACTATCATACAGGATAAGCTATAATGGAACTTTGAGATTTCTTAGTAACTATCCTTGTGGTAGTTATGATGAGTGGTCTCTGGTGCTGATAGTTTATTAGTTAAGGTTGTTGTTTGTCTCGCTATAATGAAATACTTAAAGAATTTATCATCATTTTTTTCTGTTGGTAAAATGGTAGAGATGTTCTACAATCAGACTTGATTCTCGAGTCACTGGAGTTGTCCACAGAAAGGCATTTAGCTCCATCTCTTGATGAAGATGATGCTGATTCAGAGTTGCTACTGCACTTCCTTGCAACCTTGAAAGAACAGAAGCACATGCATGCCTCTAAGCTGGTCGACAATATTGGTTGTCTAGAAGCAGACATTAAGGAAGTTGAAAGAAGGCAGTCACTATTGAGAAGCAATCATGGTTTCCAGAAAGCGTACAATGAAGTTAATGCATGCAACAAGTTGAAAATTCAAGGTAATGATGTCACTGAAAGAATAGTGCTGGCAGGAAAAAACAAGGTTTCTTTGGCAACAAATTCAGAGGGTCCCTCTTGGTCACCTGTACCATGTTCTACTGAAGCCAGGTTATCAAAGCATATGAAGCAGCTGGAAGATGCATACTTTTCCATGCGTTCAAAACTCAAGCTTTCTGAAAGTGAGGATGTAGCAAGGGAAGACAGAGGAGTTCTGAGGAACCAAGAAAGATGCTTTCCAGCGTCAAGTGCCGAAGACTCTACAAATTCTGCCAAGGATGATGGGCGTGAAGCCTTTTTTGATGGTTTTTGCAAATATGCTCGGTATAGTAGGTTTGAAGTATGTGGTGTTCTAAGAAATGGTGATCTACCAAACTCCACAAATGTCATTTGTTCTTTGAGTTTTGATCACGATGAAGAGTATTTCGCTGCTGCTGGTGTGTCAAAAAAGATCAAGATCTTTGAGTTTCAAGCTTTATTGAATGACATGGTTGATATTCACTATCCTGCCCTTGAGATGTCAAGCAGATCTAAGCTTAGTTGTGTATGCTGGAACAACTATATTAAAAACTACTTGGCTTCAACTGACTACGATGGTGTAGTTCAGGTCTGTCTTCAGCTGTTATTTGCCAATATGGTTTGTGCTTGTTCTGGCTATTCTGAGCAACTTGGGTACCCTTGTTTACTGCTTCCTTAAATCTGCTCAAACAAACGGCATTTGTTTTGAAGTCCCCTGACATGCTTCCGTCAACTTTTAAAGGCTCCTTTCTGTATGATTATTTGCAGGAATTTATCAATGAAAATAAGTATTCTCATGAATGCTCTGACAAGCTTATAGTAGTTGGCTGTTCAGAATATGTCATGGAAATGGTATACAGCTGCTTATATGAAAATGGCTGCATATATTGAAAACGGAGAAGAGAGGAAAGGAGGAAGTCATAAAGAAAGTTCTTTCAGTAAGAACTTCGGAAAAACTTAACTTGTTAAAGCACTTCAAAACTTTGTTCTTTCACAGCTATTGACCAGGAATCCATTTTAAATAAAATGATGTAGTGCTTTTAGGATCACCCAGCTGCCCAAGGGTTCAACATTATACTGGTTTTGCAGAAGAAGCACCATTTAGTAATAGAGATTTATTAGCTATTGACCTGCTATGTTTTATGGTTCTAAGTGTTGGGCAGTTAATAATTAACATGTACAAAAGATATCTGTGGCAGAAATGAAGATGTTGAGATGGATGAGTGGTCACACAAGGAAAGACTGTATACATAATGAGGTTATTAGAAACAAATTGGAGTGACACCAATGAAGAAGAGAGTAAATCATTTAAGATGGTTTGGATATGTAGAAAGACAACCAAAGGAAGCTCCAGTAAGAAGATATGAAAAACTATATTGTGAAAATGTTAAAAGAGGAAGATGAAGACCACAAAAGTGTTGGAAAGAAACAATAAAGAGTGCACAGGCATGCTAGACACATGCACAAACCTGCTTGTATATCTCTGGCAAAGCTGTTATGTATAACATTGTAAGGTTCATCTTGAACAGGGCCTTGCTTATGGAGCAATGTTCTACATATGCCTTTAGGTGCACATGTACTTTGCTAGGTGTCAATGTCTATATGCATTTTGTATTGTGGGCATTGTTCACACCTTTTCTATGTGCTGTCTTGTGGTGTGATTGTTGAGGTAGGCTGACTGGATGTGTTTTCATTTACTTGTGATGTTTTTTGGTCTAACTCTTCTGTTCTTCTTTATTAATAATTAAATTATACCTTTTTGATTTATTGATGGGTTGCCATCATCTATTTCCGAGTTGGTCCAGTGTCTTTATTTTGTTCCATGTGCCTTGAGAGGACATCATGAGTTATATATTTCATGCTGCCCTACCACAGATAACAATGCAATGAAGATCAGAGGATGTTTATTCACTGTGTTTGCTTAGATGATGGAGGCATGCTTCAATATGTATAAGCATTGAATCTGTTAGTTTGACTGAAGAATGAGTTGGGTTTTAGGCTTTTAACATAATTATCAAAGATACTGCCTGGGGATGTAGAATGGTCTGCTTAGTTTAAGTTTTCAATGAAAAGGGAGAATAAGAGTTATAGGTTTTGAAATAAGATGCCTAGGGCAAAAAAACATTGATCAACCTTAATCTTCAACATAAAAGTGGTTTCGATGCAGTTGCCTTTGATATTAATGCAGATATCTATGAAGAAAATGCAGAACTTTTGTTTTCTTAGTAAAACAAGGGTAAAGAAATGTCTGATTGGGTGCCTACGAATAAGTCAGATGCCCTTAATCTTTCAGGAATCTAAGTAGAATGTGCTGTTCGAGCCAGAAAAGGTGGAAACCTGAGTTTCTTGGCTAGCATGTGATCTTTTGTTTTTTGGAAGCACCTTCAGTTTTGGTTTTCAGAATTCTGCGTTCTTTATTAATGATGAAACTAACTTTGTTGTACCTTTCTCCCTGTTTTTATTGATCGTTAGTTGTGGGATGCAACCACTGGTCAGGGATTTACACAATATGCAGAGCACCAAAAGCGAGCATGGTCCGTTGATTTTTCACTTGTTGATCCCACGAAATTGTCCAGTGGCAGTGATGATTGTTCTGTGAAACTTTGGAGCATAAATGAGGCAAGTGCTTTGGGATAATTCTGCACAGTTTTTCCTAGTGCTTCATATAAAAGTAAAATAAATTAGGTGGCATATGAAAGTGCATTAATTTTTCTCTAAGAGGTTTAAACAAGTTAACTTTTATTCAGTTTATGAATTGTTCTTTCCTGAGTTCCTAGTCCTCTCAAGTTTTGTCTGTAGGCTGACTTTTAAAGGAGTAAGGAGAGCAGGCGTCACTTGAGTCATTCCAGGAAGAGTGGCATCTGTATTGTTCTTCTGTTAGCTGGAAAGTTGGTTTTCCTCGGGGAGTTTACCTTCTAGATTCTTGGAGAAGGATCTGTTTTTGGAAATTGGTCATTGAGAATTTATAGGGACACTTCTGAACATAACTCGTTTTTGGTTGACAAATATGTTGGTGTCGTCATATTGTCTTCTGTTGAGTAATCTGTTCTTCAATCTTGATCATCATCTATTTTATCACTTGAACTTTGCAATTCACTTTGGTTCTTTTGTTTGGTCTTACAGAAAAACTCTGTTGGGACAATCAGAAACCATGCCAATGTCTGTTGTGTCCAATTCTCACCACATTCGACACATTTTTTGGCATTTGGATCTGCCGATTACAAGGTCTTCTGCTATGATCTTCGAAATATAAGGGTGCCATGGTGTACATTGGCGGGACATGGAAAATCTGTTAGTTACGTGAAATTCTTGGATGGGAGTACTGTTATTTCAGCATCCACTGATAATACACTCAAGCTCTGGGATCTCAATAAAATCAATTATTGCAGTCTCTCTACCAGTGCTTGCAGTTTGACGATGAGGGGTCATACCAATGAAAAGGTTTGCCTTCAGTTTGGTAGATTAAATTTCAAACTTGAAGCAGTTAACATTTTATGCTTATAAAGACATCCAATGTCTATTATTTCAGAACTTTGTGGGGTTGTCAGTTTCTGATGGATACATTGCATGTGGCTCTGAAACTAATGAGGTACTTCTTGGAAACTTGGCTTCCTTTGCTCTACTGGCTTTTTTAGTCATTTTATTTTTCTTCTTCCAGGGAATTTAGAATATTTTTTTGTTAATTGCTCTTGCCCTGCTACATTGATGACAGGTCTGCAATACAAACTTTTAATTCAATGGATCTCTAGACAAATTAGAAAATTTAATTTTCACATTTCTTCAATCAGGCCTGAGAATCCATTAAGTTTTTGAAAACAGTTGGAACTTAACGCTTATGCATACTGCTACTCGTCACCAGGTTTACGCTTACTATAGGTCTCTTCCCATGCCGATAACTTCTTACAAGTATGGTTCCATTGATCCCGTGTCTGGACAAGACACGGATGACGACAGTGGGCTGTTCATTTCTAGTGTTTGTTGGAGGGGGAAGTCAAACATGGTTGTTGGTGCAAACTCCAATGGAGATATTAAGCTATTGCAGTTGGTGTAATATGGACATAGAAATCTGACATAGGAAGCAATGAAGTTCATGGTCCTTCTCTACCAGGGTTTTAAGTGTGGGATCTGCGATAACTTCTTACATTTGGAAGCTCCTGAACATGGTTTACTTCATGGTCCTTCTCTACTAGCTGCACCTGAAGCTTGGAATTCCTCTAAGAGATGAGAACTCGGGTATCAAGGTGCCAACAGTGGAAGGATTTGTTTCCATTACACGGACTCTTTGCCACGTTGCATTGGTGGATCTTTTTTCCAGCAGAACTAATTGAGAATGTTCTCTGGCTTACCATCGTTGGATGTGTTTTTGGCGATCTCCAATGTGATGATTCAGGTCCTACATTTGGATGATGTATATGAGTTTTTAATGTACATATTTCATCGATGATTTTTTTGTGTGGAAATGTATGCTGGGGGTACTGGACAGAGGACATGATACTATCATATGGAACAGCAAGAGGATGGACTTCGCTATGCTGTGAGATGCACAAAGATCCATACTGGCCACTGGATCTTTGAACTTGGGATAATCCCGAACTTGGTCGTCTTATTAGCTTGATATATGAAGTGTAGTCACTGTTTTCAAGAGCCAGCATCACTATCTGCTTGAATTTCAAGGTCCTCATCTAATGCAAGAATTTCAAGGTTCTCTGAATGACATTGCATGGTATTGATGCTTAGTATGCGGCTGGAAGCTACTGAATTTGTTCTTCTGTGGCCCTTGATCAATCTCAGCTGTCCACACAAGTTAAGAAGAGGTTTTGTAATTTTGCCCGTATAATTGTTGTCCTTCCGAAAATTTTGTAACTTGTCAGAATATTTAACATCAATAATCTATTCCTCTGGAAGGCCACCTCTTCTGGTTGTCATGTGTTTATGTGTGGAGAGAGAGTGTGTGTGTTATAAACGTGTCCTCCTTGGCTGCACTTTCTTAAAAGGAAGATTCCTCAACACAAATGTAGCTGAGATGTATTCGACTGACAAAATAACCTGCACTGAAAGTTGATACAAGTACACTACATGGATTTGAGGTTGGGGCACTTACAAAAAGTGGGAGGGGAACTTTGTCTACATGACTTGTTTGACATGGGAATTTGTCTACAAACTTGTGTTCATTGCTAAGCGATCTCTGAATCAGAGACATGTCCAGATCCTCGCCGCCTGTTTGGACTCATGACCATTGGCGGCAACTGGCTTTCCGAGTTCATCCTCAAACTTCGGCCGCATGTAAGCTGAGGCGGCCTTGGTGTTCTTCCTTTGTTTTGCAGTCCTATGTTGTTAAAGTGGGACAGAGAAAATTAGTTAAGGCGAGCCATCAGCTTTTTGACACCGCTAATTCCAAAATGATATAAATATATTAACATGTATGTAAAGAAATTGCCAACTAGTTGATCAACGACTAAATATAGCAACTTAATCAAGCAAAACCTTGATGTAATTGAAAAGAAAGAAAGGGTTGGTGTGACATCGATAGAATATAAAATAGGAGAGTCCGTTTAAGGTGGCTCGGACATTTGGAAAGGTGGCGATAGGGCGTGAGACATTGGATGATGAACATCTTAGGAGAGGAATGTCTATTGATGTAAGGGAGGAGAGGAAAGGATTTAAGCTGTTTGGAAGGATACAATTAAAATATCACCTTGTTCTTTCGAGTTAAATGCCAATATGACAGAAGATCGATCTCAAAAGTGGCTTAGAACCCATATAGCCAACCCACTTAGCATGGAAAAGGCTTGATTTTTTATGATACACATGAGAGAGTGTATAAACGGAATTTACCTGAAGATTTGCATGCTTTTATATCTCCTATTTTCTTGGTTGTTTGCTTCCTACGGTTGTCTGAAATTGAAGACAAGTTAGACAAAGTAACGGCCGTGGAAAATAAGTCTTCTGCGGTAACATTATTGTCTTCCCCGCAGGTTGATAATGTCTCCTCACTTCCTGACTCTGAAGTTTTGTCTCTCAAGTTCAGAGTAACTCTTTCTCTCTCTACAACCCTGTAAGCAAACATTTGAAAGGGTACGTCTGATACTGGTGTTCTATCCGAATTTCCCCAACCAATTACACTTCTCGAAAGGATTGCTTCGAGATCACAAAAATCAATTGCAGGTGAAACTGGTTCAGGTTGGTTATGATCTGGATTCATTACAAGAAAACGCATGATGAAGCGCAGGGTTCTGCAGATGTATGAGAAACTCGGGCGCTGGCTCGGTTCAGCTTGCCAACATTTCTTAGTCAAGCTTGTCAAGTATTTTGGAGTTTGAAATGGAAACAAAGGCCTCTCACCAGCTCTTATGTTCCTACTCATCTTGTCACCTTGAAGATGCGCATCTTCGAAAGGAACTTTACCAGTTAATAGCTCAAAACAGATCATGGCGAAACTATAAACATCTGCCTTCTCTGTGAACTTTGAACTTGTAGCATTTCCGGCTTCTTGGTCCGCAAGAACCTCAGGTGCATTCCAGATATATTGATTGGAGGCTGCTTGAGCCGTCGGACTTCTCGAATTGAATTTCTTGACTGATGGAAGGCCGAAGCCGGAAATTTTTACATGTAGATACCCGTCTGGAGAGGAACTTCTCATCTTCACAAGTATGTTAGATGGGTTTAGATCACCATGATAAATCTTCTTAGAATGGAGATACTCCATACCCCTTGCTATTTGAAGCATGATATCAACAGCTACAGGAAGACAGAATGGTAATCGTAATTTTCTCGGAGCACAGACTTCTTTGATATGACTGCCGAGATCTTTGTTCATGAGTTCCATCACCAGAAAGCCTTCCTTCTTGTCTTCATCTGCAAATGTACAGAGGAAATTCATGATGTTTGGATGCATGAGTGCTGATAACTGAGTGATCTCTGGAGTTAGTGGTTCAATCTCGCCATAGAAATGTTGGAGCACAAGGCTTTCCCCCATCCACTGAATTTCCTTATACTGGCTGCCATTTCCCAGTCTTCGTCTGACGACGTAATCCTTGGAACTCACCAAGATGTTTGATGGGAAAATCTTTCCCTTGGATGGTTGTAATCCATCGAAGTTCTTCGACAACATCTCCAGGGTTCTGTTTTCTTGCTTCATCCCATTATATACCAAGTTTCTCTTTTCATTGATAGTATCCAACAACATCATTCTGTCTGCTTTCCAAACTGTTTCTATCTTCCTGCGTGTTCTATCAGATACCAAGTACTGCTTACCAAATTTCCACAGGAAAAGCTTCTTGTCCAACCAATCCCTCTCATACCTTTTAGAAATCAGAAATTTCTTCTTTTGAATCTCATACTGGTCGCACCCGGCGATCTCACCTGCGACTTCAATCGCTTCCATAACAACCGAGAAATACAGGAAGAAATTATGGATGTGGAATTCGATGCAATCGTTGTTCTGTGCGAGGCAAATCGCCTTGATCCACCATTCCTTTGGTTCTAAGCATTGCCTTATATATGCTTCCCCTTCTTTGACAGTTCTGTAGAGATCCTTCAGAGGCTGTTCCGAAACCTTCCATTTTGTTAACCTCTCTTCGAATCTCAGATTCTGAGACATCTCATCCGCGATCATGTCGAATCCGAGATTGTAAATTTCGATTAACAGCTCACATTGATTCCTATTGATCTTAATATCCTCTTTAAAAACCATCAGAGCCTTCAAGCCACCCAGAACTTCTCCAACCTGCCGCAGTTGCTCCATTGCACCAGCCTTCAAAAAGGTTGGCGCTAATAAAGGATCACCAAATGACTCCAGGCCTGTACGATACACGAACAGATGAGACTGAATAACAATTATTATAAAAAATCAAATTAAACAAAAGAGAATGTTGCTTGAAATGCAGGAGGAAATTAAACGGACATATCTCACCAAGTCTCGTGGAAATCCTTCAAAAACTCGAGCAGCAATAAGAGTAATGGTGTTCGACAAAATTCAGAAATTCTTCGCGAAGAAAAAATCAACCAAGAAAGCCAAGCTTTTTCATATACTTGAATCAGATGAAAACTAATACGATATATTTGACCTGCACACCCGAGAGAGAGACAGAAAGAGAGTTCCTGCAAACGAATTCTAATCTTGGGAGGTGATGGTCACCCAACACTTGTCAACACGTTCGGAATGGTTAACAGGGTACGGTTGAAGGGATTCACTGCTCTCTCTCTCTCTCTCTCTCTTAACGTGAACGTTGTGGTGGTAGTGCCGTCGAACATTGAGTAATTTTCAAACTGCCATGGGAAGTAACGGTCTGTAACCGTCCCAACAGAGACTTTCATGAGGGCACGGAACGAAAAAGCCCCATAGTACGGTACCAGTATCCGGTACGGGTACGAATACGGGATATTCATTTTCTAAAAAACTAAGGTACGAATACGCCACTATTAAAAAATTATATATATATATATATATATATGTATACATATATATATATATGTATACATGTATATATATATATATATATATATATGTATACATGTATACATATATATGTATATGCATATATATATATATATATATATATATATATATATATATGTATACATATATATATATACACACACACAATTATATAGATCATTCTATATTTTAAAGAGCATTCTAGTGTTTGTGAATAATTTTATTTTAAGTCTAAGAATGACATTTATATTCTTCTTCAAAGTAAGAACAATCAAACAACAAACACATACGAGAAGTCGTCAATTGAATTTGTAAGGAAAGATCTCAAATCACCATAAAAGGTGATCCCCATCATTGGGGTTGCAATGCTTATCATAAGAGAATCAAGAGTTCCTGAATTCAAGAATATCATAAATAAGAATAATGAAGTCAACAACATATAAGCAAGACCAACATATGCAAAAAGAATTAATGAAGAGACAGATAGACCTTTATCAATCACAGTAGCCTAATGATCTCCACCTCAATCTCCATGAAAGCAAAGTTTTGCACAGATATGTTTCTCACTGCATAACATGAACCCGAATAACTCATTAATCACAGTAAAGATACCTTGCAAAAGCTAATAGTGCTTGTAAACCAAATAACTTACAAACGTCCAAGTCAACTAGTCTTAGATAGGTATTACAAATGTCCAAGTCAACTAGTCTTAGATAGGTGAACTAGTAAGGACAAACATAAACAGCAGCAACCACTACCAAGGACAAACATAAAAACCACGAAATCGAAATGTAACCATAAGAGGTGAAAGCGCATATACTCCTGGAACTTTCCTGCTCCCTCTCTCAAATAGGATTACTGCACATTGTCTAAAAGGACATAATATCACGCAGCTAATTGCAGTACATATAACACAAATCAACGTTGTAACTTGTAAGTTGTAACTTGTAAGTGTATATATCCATTGACAACTATTTCACATAAACCACATAACGTTGTAACTTGTAAGTGTACATAAACCACATAATGTCACAAACATGAAACATGTCGGCATGCCTTCAATGTTTCAATATGAAATGAGCCCCGTTAACCTCTAGCATGCCTTCAATGTTTCAATATGAAATGAGCCCCGTTAACCTCTAGCATGCCTTCAATGTTTCAATATGAAATGAGCCCCATTTCCACCTTAATGCACGCATAAAAAGAAAATTTCATGTTTCAATATGTAGGAGGTGAGTGAGACGAAGGACGGAAGGAGAGAGCCCAAATGCAACAACTTAGACGAAGGAGGTGAGTGAGACGAAGGACGGAAGGAGAGAGCTCAAATGCCCCATCTCCACGATAGCTCGGCATGCCTTCAATACGAAATAAGCCCCGTTAACCTGTAGCAGAACAACCAACAAGGCAACAACTGTACCAGGATGTGAGTCAGACGAAGGACGGTAGTTGCCGGTCGTCGGTCGGTGATCGGCGGTCGGCCTGAGACGAAGGAGAAACGCAGGAGGTGAGTGAGACGAAGGACGGAAGGAGAGAGAGAGTCAGTCTGCCAGACGGAAGAATCGAGAGAGAGTTAGGGTTTTAAATTTTTTTTGGATCGGATTGGGTCGGGTACGCGTACCCGAATACGTATTCACATACCGATATGCTGCAGGCCGTATGGGTACGTACCCGACGTACGCGTACCCATACCCGGTACGTACTGGATACGGGTATGACGCCCAAAAGGGCGTACCCGTGCAACATAGCCCATCGCTGATCTTTCACTTGGGGGTTGTCACCATTGCCCCCTCAATCCAGTCCACCTATATTGGAGGAATAGGTCTGCTATGTTGCATACGGAAACGGGAACTGGACAGGGAAAACGATAAATCTTCAAACGACACCATGTAAAAAATGTATTACTATTTTTTAAAAATATATAACTATATATAATAAAGATATGGTGGAAAATACACATAAATATATTTTTTATATAATACATAATAAATAAGTATATATATACTATAAGTACAAATATATATTGATAAAAAAATAAATAGATACCGAAAAGCAAAATGAAAACTAAGTTTCGAACTAGGCACTAGCAAATGCTAAGCAACACTTTCAGGCATTCACACTAATAGCATTTTATGTCATACTAAGTGGGGCGATACTTGAAAGTAGCTCGGTGGGCATGGCCAGCAATTTAGGTCCTAATGAAAAAACTGAAATCTATGATATAATTTCTTGAGTTTTTAAAAGAGAACTAATGTGGGGATCCATTTAGGCTTCACTAGCATTTTTCTAACTTCAACAAATTAGGATCAACAACCACGTGCTATGATATATCCTTAGATGGGTCTAATAAAATTGTGCATGGCATAAGATCGGGTTGTATGAAAACAAAGAATCTATGTAGTCGGTTCGATCCAGTATTGAAAAAGCTTTTTAGTTGTGTACCGTAGGATGAACGTTCTTGTCAAGATGTGACTTGCTGAGTGCGGGTATGGTTGAATTCTGGTTAGGTTGAAGTCTTGATTTAGAGATATCGGTCAATTAGGTTGGATTTGAATATGATCGTGGATAATGGGTACATGTTACAAGCTTCGGGTCCAGTAACATGTAGAATGGGTTTAGATGGTGTAATGACATCGATTTTGGGCTTTGAGATTTAAGTGAGAAGTTAGATGAAAGGGAAAGGGAGATTGTTTGACTAATGGTGTGAGTAATTGGGATGGCAATATGACAACACATCAATACAGAAATTGGTTGCAGCAATGTATGTAGCAAGATGAAGTTTAATGAAATGGCGTTCATGCAGACTTCTCACCTTCAGGAAGATAGGTAGTCTAAAGCAGCAGCAACAAAGAGAGAGATATGGTTGGAGAAATTCGTGGACTTCTATTTCAATGGATTTCTCAATCAAGAATATAAGAGAGAAACTTCTCTCCAAGGCCATAATGAAGAAATTCTTTAGGAGATGGAGAAATTCTTCAGGACATTGATCTCTTAAGAACATACAGGAACTGGTAGTAGGGAGAGAATGGTAGCTTGATAAAACCGACAAAGGTGACAAGGATAGGAGCATTCGATGATGCCCTCAGGCGCATGATGAGCAACTCTATTTATAGGTGATTCCTGGGTGATGCCCCTCAAGGAATGATAGACAGCTCTATTTATAGGTGATTCCTGACTGGGTGGGCAAAAAGAAAGAATCCAGCAAATCTTCCGAGAGCCCTCAAGAATTTTCATCAAAGAACAAGGAAACAAGACTTGAGGAAATTTCTGTTAGTATGGGCTGCTCTTTTCTTTCATAAATTCCTTTGAAATGGAAAAAAAAAACTGAACTATAATGTTTCTGGTTTCCTAGATCTTATTTCCTCTCTAATCTTGAAACACGAAAAGACAGCATTGTATTCAACAATCAATCAACAAATCCAAGAAAAGCTCACCCAGCAGGACCAAACAAAGATGTTCCAACAGAGTAATGCAGCTCAAATACAAAATCAAGAGAGGAGATTCCTTGGAAGATTAGCAAATTTGTACTCCGCTAACTTCAGTGCCAGAGCTCAATGTCCTTTGCTGCTCGATGGACACCTTGAAGTATGTACTCATTCCGGGCAAATTAGATAGGCTAACAGCAGCTGATGAGGGACGATGAAGAGAAGGCCAAATCTCCTCCCCATTCGCTTGTGAACAGAGGAATAAGCAATGACTCACATTTTCAAGATCTGGTACGTATTGACAGCCCATGATAGTGGAGTTTTCATATGAAAATACACATTTTGGTAGGAACTCCCGATTTCCAAATACTAGACCGGAGTTCCTTATTATGGAGAAATGTTGCCTGCTGAAGTGAGACAGGATGCAACTTCTTAAGGGTGTCTATGATACAAGGTCTAAGATGACGTTGACCTTTGGTGCTCTTAGTTAAAGTTTTGTTGCACATCAAACGTGAAACTCGTTGCCAGCATGTAACTATGGCTCCGTAAGTTTAATTTGAATTTAAAACTTGACATGAAAGAAAAAGTGGACTGGATCATAGGAACTGGACTCAGGAGCTTCACATGAAAACCCAAATGCCTCTTTCTCTCGAGTTGGTACTCCAACTCACATGAAAACCCAAGCTTTAGTATCAATAGCGAATCAAATATGAAACCATAGTTAAAAGCTCATGTGGGCTTAAGCCCACAATTCTAGTGCTAAGGTCCTGGCACCACAAATCAAACGCACCTATCTATCATATCTAATAACTGCAGCACATGTACCCAACGACGAAGGCATTCACACCATGTGAACTAGCCACCAAATAAGAACTAGCCATCTAATAACCCAATTCATCCATTGTGCAAAGAAGCCCACTTTTTTTATGGTAAACAATAGTAACGGCCACTCAATTCTGTCATGGGATTGATTCATGTCTAATTTCAGTGTATTAATTTCATAAGCTTTACCATATCTTTTGTTCTTAAGATGATGCATAAACTCATGGACAACAAGGATACCATCAAATATTAGTCTACCCTTAACAAAAGCACATTGATTGGAGCTAATGAGCCTATTCATGCAACCCTGAGGTCGATGCGGTTGGATCTTTTAAATAATTTTGTAAATTACATTACATAAACTAATTGGAAGGAGTTGGGGCATTGATCTCATTGTTGAATAAACCGGGTTGCAGCAGATCCGAGTCACTTCAGTCCAGTTTCTTGTTCTGTTGGTCGGGCTCGAGGCCAGGCTTCTTCTTCTCATGCTGCAGGGTGATCGCTCAGATTGATCGAAACTCTGTGACTGCCATGATGCAGCTCACGCAGAACTTCACGCTGCTGAGCCAGAGTCAAGTTGAAAGAGGGAAGGCAACAAACTCGTTGGTCGGATCTAGCAGGTTGCTTGTGGTAAAAAGAGAGTTAGTATGTAGCTTCTACTTGCCCTATATTGTGGTTACCAGCACATCACGAACCATGCTTGTTCTCAAGACCCCAGATCATATTCCTCTTGCACTTTTCACGAACTGAGAGTAGAAAAATTTAGAGTTCTTATCACCCCATTTGATCTAGTGAGCTCTCGTTTTTCACACCAACAACGCTCCTTCTGAGTATAATAAGCTGAAGCTAGATCATGTTCAACATCTTAATCTGTTTTCAGATACCAATGCCACCGTTATTCTTCAGATCTTGCAACTACCAATCAGGAGTTGCAATAGTCTTGTCGACACCACCAAAATAAAGCATGTCGGCACACTTTGAACTTCGATACCAAGCGGAACATATATGGGTAGACAGATTACATCCATGACTGTTGAATCACTTCAGCAACTGAATTTTAAGTATTTCCAGTGCTCTTGATACTTAAATCGTCGCTTGGTGTAGATTGGCGTCAAGGAAGACCGTCGGTGGTCGAAAACCAAACCATCCAAATGCATAAGTATAATTTGAGGATAGACATCTCACCAGCTCAACGACGGCAATGCACCATTAAGACTGTTCATGAATGAGCGGTCATCGAAGCTCTGATTCAACCAGGTAAAACGTGGTCCAACAAAATCCAGACCTTGCAGATCACAAGTGTTAATGAACTCCACAAAGCAATTCATCAACCAACTTGTCTATCCGGGCGTCCCCCTCCTCCCCCCCAAGTTCTCAGTTGGACTTGTGATGGTGTTAATATCTCTGATGAAAACATATTGTGATCCAATGAAAAACAAAGGTTTTGGAGGAGCTGAAATTGAGACTCTTCAATTTGTTGTCGGCTGTGCAAGTGTCTTGAAACCATCATCCGTCAAGCTGTAAACATACAAGTGTTTGGAGGAGCTATTCTTTGAAATTGTTATTCATTGAAAATTAGGTCTTGAAATTTTTGTAAACTTTTCAAGAGAAGTTCTTTGGGTTTCTTGACCTTTTCCTTCGAAGAGCAAATCCTATTAAAATGATGAAGATACATGAGAAGCTGCCTTGAGACATCTTTAAAATCTTGGAGCTCAACGATTACCAATAAAACAAAGAAAACTTTGTCCACCTAATGAGGTATCAAGAAGATTAAACATAGAAGATAAAGCCCACAAGCAGTCACGAACAGCATTTACCCCACAACAACAGCATGCCCGAGTAAGATGAAATGTTATGCATGAGCAATAAAAAAAGATGCTTGGGTTTTCAAACCTCATTGATTTAGAGCTGAGATGCACAACACCTCGGACACCATCAGGATAATGAATGCCAATTCAGTAAAGGTCAAAATATGAACAGTACATTGATTCTGAACATTATGCAATGACATCCTAATAGTGAATTCAATAATTATGGCTCAAACATTGGCGTGCACACCTGTTCATTCTTAACGTTTTGTAATCTGATCTCTTGTTCAATACTCTTTCAAATAAACATAATATATGCCAACACTACACTCTCTCCTCTCTTTCTAAAGACATGAGAAAACAAAAATAAACAACAGTTTTGTTATTTTAGCAAAACTCATAGATTATTACTCTTAAATCTCAAACTATGGTGGCGGACTTTAAGGAGAGCATCAAGCCATTTCCAAACAGATGGACTTTTACCTCACGACTCACCTTCTCATGACTCCGAATATCTCACATTTCACTACCCTCCCACACTCATTTGCGAGAGTCCAGAGCCCGAGAAGAGTAGACTTACATCTCTCAAGGATGATCCCAACTGTCATTATCTCTACTAACCACGATTCAACTCCAGCATGTTGGAGCCTTCGAACTGCACACAACTATAGTTTCTCAATGTCCAAACTAATTTCTTTAAAAACATCGATGAATTGACACTTTCTCCTTTTTTTTCTTTCTTCTCTTTTCCTTTTTCTCTTTTCTCTGAGTTTTTACAACTTGTTCCTCTCTCTTTCTTCTTTCCTCTTTTATTTTGCCCCTTATTTTTTAAACTCTCTTTAACCAACTTATATATTAGTGTTAAGGATAGAATTAATGTAGTTTGGCTAAAATAGCAAGGTTTTTAGGTATTTTATGTGATAAGAATATATAATTAAATCTAAAAAGTAAATATTATAAAGCATCAATTAGTTCCATTATGTTTTAAGGTTCCGAGTGTTGAATAGTTTATCATCATATATAAAAGATGTTTATGATAGCAATGAAGATACTGAGATAGATGAGTGCTAACACAAAGAAAGACCAAATCTCCTTAAAAATAAATTAGGAGTGGGACTAAGATAAGATGAGAGAAAATTATTTAAGATGGTTTGGGTGTATAAAAGGATTACCAAACGAAGTTCCAATATAAAAGTACAAGAATTTTAAAAGAAGAAGAGAAAGACCAAAAATAATAAAGAATTATACAGCTTATTTTGAGTTAATTGTTAGCATGACACGTGATCGAGTTCTATGAAAACAAAAAATCTATATAGGCCTCCTAAATGCTCATGCTTTCAATGAAAAGGAAAATCTCACTACAAAGCACCTACTACTTTACCATACTCTCCCAAGGAGAAAAGTCTACAACATAAATGCAGCCTTACTGTTCCCCTGCAACGCCTAAAATGCACTCCAAGTCCATATCGTAGAAACACAATCAATACTTTCTTCCAAAAGAAGAAGATTAATCAAATCCTACCAGAATACTTTGGGAGCTCAGTGAATAAGTTCTCTCCGCTGGTAACTTTAATATCAAACCCTGTTCCTAATACTCATAGAGAAAAGAAGAGAAGCGAGACATGTTGCGTGAAAGATTTTATTTAAAACAAATATTACAAAAAGAGGTTAATCCTTTCAAACTTCTTTCGAAAATTAACACTTCCTAACTCAGATATCTTGAACACGCGCTCTTTCACTTGAACGGTGATGTTCTCAACCTTTGTTTCTTTGCATCTCTTAAGCCTATGTTTGGTTTTTGGGTGTGGTTGGTTCGTCACTCGACGTAAACTTTAAATTTTAGTGTTCATAATTTCAAGTTTCATTGTGCATCAAACACAATCCACATCAAACTATAGTTTCCTAAGACCAAATTAAGTAAAAAATATCATCACCAAGAAAGAACTGGACTTGTACTCAAAACACCTCCTTTTCTCTTATGTTTGTCACCCTACGTTGCATGAAAACTTAAGCATCGGTTCCACTGGAGGATCAAGCTTAGAGTTGTGCTCTCATGGGTGACTTATAAACTAGATACACATCATTTCCTTAATTTTGCACTTCTTGTGCTTGCTCGGTTTCTACATCCATTTCCTGCAACACCGTGAAGGCGTTTGTCAAGCAGTGACTAAAACACCGTTAGAGGGGGGTACAACGGGCAATTTGAAAAGCAACGGTCGGATGTCTCTAATAATTCATTTTCAGTTTATAGAAAAGTGACTAAAACACCCCAACCATTTTCATTAATCACCACAGTTGCCCATGGCAATTTACACTGCAATGACTATAATAGCCCTGTTATATGATGGAAAGATCAAGCATCAGCGGTTCGGGCCGAACGGGTTTGGGGCTGTGAGCGGGTTGAACCCTGCATCTTGGATCCAGCTTGATGTGATTCATCATTGACATACTTCATGAATATAATCAATTATTACTTTACATCGACCGGATACTACTTTATTAAAAATTTAAGTCATGCAAATAGTTATTTTTAGTTTTATGAGATACTATTAATTATATATAATAATACATATGAGTCATATATATATATATATATATATATATATATATATATATATATATATATATATATATATATATATAAATCATCTACTATAACATAAGCTAACATACGCAAAAACGAGTTTGATTGAGCTCAAATGCAAGTTCGGGTGAGAACGAACGAATTCAAACAAGTTTCCACCTAACTCATCATGTTTGAACTCAGCTGATTGTTAAACAATGAACAACTCGTGAACATATATAAACTTTTCATAAATGAGAAAATAGTTTAAGATGGTTTTGAAAATATAGAAAGACAACCAAAATAAGTTCCAATCAAAGGGCGTGAAAACTTGATTTTAAAAATATTAAAAAAAATATTAGATAAAAAAAATATTTATCTTATGTTCAGTTAACTATTAGCATGATACATGATCGGGCACTAGCTGCTCGTCTTCTAGAGAGTGTCACAGTAACAGGAAATCTTTCATAAGCAAAAGAAAAAGTATGATTAGTTAGGAACAAATTAAGATAATCCAGCATTATCTCGAAAAGTTGGAAAACACCTACACAAGAATAGGAAAGCCATTAATGAGTAATAAACAGCTGGAAGGTTCTTAAAAGATGAAAGACCACTTGAGTCTTAGTTGGACGCAACATCATAAAGAGGAAGCTTTCAACTGCTTAACAAATTCGAGTATTAACCTCAATTATTTAAATAAAAGAAAAGCAAATATACTGATGCCAAACACCAACCATTCAGTTTTAGGTATTCCTTTTTAAGAGTTTAGAGAGAGAGAGAGAGAGAGAGAGAGAGAGAGAGAGACAGGCTGGTTCGGATCCAAGTGGGGGGCAACATGTTGGTGTTGGATCTTATGAGTTGGATGTGGACCCAATTTCTCTGACCGCTTTTACTATTATTATTGTTGTGGTGGTTGTGGTAGTGGTGGTGGTGGTCGTTAACCTTATTGTTATAAGGTTTTCTTTTGGATGGTGTTATTGTTGATATAGCACCCATCTTTTTCTTTATTTTTCCTAATTTTAATATTTTTTATCTCCAATTTATTGATTCAAGCCAAGTGTGTTAATTTGACTGTGAATTTCGTGAATATTTCTGAAAGGTGATTAAAGCACTAAACCCAATTAAACCAAACCTAAATAGTGGTCCAGTCCATTAAATTGGACGGGAGTCCATACCAAAACGCAAATTCAAGCTTTGCAAAAACAACAAATGGATCTGACCTGATTACCTAATAAACCGAACACAAACTTTTGAATGATTAGTATCAGAGGACCTTTTCGTATGACAATGAAGGGGAAGGGAATTAAATTTTAAATGTGTCACTTTGTATGAATTCTTTGTGTGTGTTAGGGTATGTTTAATTCATGGTGGTAAGGTTTTTAGTACGACATGTAGAAAGATGACCAAAAGACGCTCCCAACGAAGATATGAAAAATTAGATTGTGAAAATATTAAAAGAGAAAAAAGACGATCACAAAAGTGTTAGAAAGAAACTATAAAAAATTATCTAATTTATTTTGAGTTAACTACTAGCATGACACGTGATAAGATTATATGAAAACAAAGAACCCATACAGCCGACCCGACGAGAATTGTAGGATAAGACCTATATCAGCTTATAAGAGATACTTGGGTTTTTGTTGAAAGCTCATGGGTTCAGCTCATGTGACCTACCCCGCCAATGTTTTGACTCAAATTAGGTTTGTCATGGCCACCATAAACAGCACCAGCTTGGCTTGTTTTACTTGTGTTTGCAACTGAAGAGCATGTCACCTTGACTCATCCTTGTATCGTGTCCTCTTGTGTGACACTGGTTAAATCACAGGAGTATGACTGGCACCCTGTCCAATAGGGATGGCAATGAGGGAAAATTAATATTTTTAAAGGAACAATCAGTTAGTATTATATATTTTATATAACATAAAATCCATTCTATAATATTTTTATATTATTAATTAGAAATAAATATATATATGCATATAAATTTTAATAAAAAATATGTACAAAAGAGAGTAATAGTTGTATAATGCTTAAATTGTATGATGTTACTAAAATATTTTTACCATTTGATCTTTGATATTAGCATTAGAGATTTGAAGGACTTTCCACTCTCAATACAACAACAACAACAACTAAGCCTTTTCCCATACTAGACAGGGTCGGCTACATAGATTCTTTGTTTCCACATATCCCTATCGTGTTAGCAGTTAACTCCCAATAAGCTAGATCATTCTTTATTGTTTCTTTCCAACACTTTTGTGGTCGTCCTCTACCTTTTTTAATACTTTCCAAATTTAGTTTTTCTAACCTTCTTACAGGTTCTTCTTTTGATCTTCTTTCTATATGTCCAAACCATCTTAAACGATGTTCTCTCATTTTATCCTCTATTGGTGTCACTCCTAATTTGTTTCTAATAACCTCATTATGTATACGATCGTTTCTTGTATGACCATTCATCCATCTCAACATCTTTATTTCTGTCACAGACATCTTTTGTACATGTTGATGATTAACTGCTCAACACTCATAACCATAAAACATGGCAGGCCTAATTGCTGCTCTATAATATTTACCTTTTAATTTTAATGGTATCTTCTTATCACAAAGAATACCTGATGCTCCTCTCCATTTTAACCAACCAGCATTAATTCTATGTGTAACATCTCCATCAATTCTTTTATCACTATGAAAAATTGACCCTAGGTATTTAAAACTTTCCTTTTGGGGAATGCAATGTGTGCCAATTTTAATTTCTATGTCCTCTAAAGTAACCAAATGATCAAACTTACATTCCATATATTCTGTCTTTATTTTACTAAGTCGGAGGCCTTTGCTTTCTAATGTTTCTCTCCATAGTTCTAATTTTCTATTAACTTTTTCCTTAGACTCCTCTACTAATACAATGTCATATGCAGATAACATACACCAAGGCACTTCATCTTGAATATGTTTTGTTAACTCATCCATCACCATTATAAATAAGTATGGACTTAAAGTTGATCCTTGATGTAACCCAATATTAACTTCAAAGAAGTCTGTCGTTCCTTCATGAGTCCTCACACATGTTTTTGCACAATCATACGTGTCTCTTATAAGGTTAATATTTGTCAATGGGATACCTCTTTTTTCCAAAGTTCTCCAAAGAACCTCCCTCGATACCCTATCATAAGCTTTTTCTAGATCAATAAATATCATATGAAGGTCTTTCTTTTTTGCTCTAAAATGTTCCATAAGACGTCTCAAAAGGTGAATCACTTTAATAGTAGATCTGCTTGGCATGAATCAAAATTGGTTCTCTGTTGTACTTGATATTTGTCTTAACCTACGTTCGATAATTCTTTCCCACAATTTCATAGTATGACTCATTAACTTGATACTTCGATAATTCGCACAATTTTGAATGTCTCCCTTGTTCTTATATATGGGTATAGGACTTTCCACTCAATGTACGATAACTTCGATAATGTTTCTCTCCATAGTTCCAATTTTCTATTAACTTTTTCCTTAGACTCCTCTACTAATACAATGTCTCAAAAGGTGAATCACTTTAATAGTAGATCTGCTTGGCATGAATCAAAATTGGTTCTCTGTTGTACTTGATATTTGTCTTAACCTACGTTCGATAATTCTTTCCCACAATTTCATAGTATGACTCATTAACTTGATACTTCGATAATTCGCACAATTTTGAATGTCTCCCTTGTTCTTATATATGGGTATAGGACTTTCCACTCAATGTACGATAACTTCGATAATGTTTCTCTCCATAGTTCCAATTTTCTATTAACTTTTTCCTTAGACTCCTCTACTAATACAATGTCATATGCAGATAACATACACCAAGGCACTTCATCTTGAATATGTTTTGTTAACTCATCCATCACCATTATAAATAAGTATGGACTTAAAGTTGATCCTTGATGTAACCCAATATTAACTTCAAAGAAGTCTGTCGTTCCTTCATGAGTCCTCACACATGTTTTTGCACAATCATACGTGTCTCTTATAAGGTTAATATTTGTCAATGGGATACCTCTTTTTTCCAAAGTTCTCCAAAGAACCTCCCTCGATACCCTATCATAAGCTTTCTAGATCAATAAATATCATATGAAGGTCTTTCTTTTTTGCTCTAAAATGTTCCATAAGACGTCTCAAAAGGTGAATCACTTTAATAGTAGATCTGCTTGGCATGAATCAAAATTGGTTCTCTGTTGTACTTGATATTTGTCTTAACCTACGTTCGATAATTCTTTCCCACAATTTCATAGTATGACTCATTAACTTGATACTTCGATAATTCGCACAATTTTGAATGTCTCCCTTGTTCTTATATATGGGTATAGGACTTTCCACTCAATGTACGATAACTTCGATAATGTTTCTCTCCATAGTTCCAATTTTCTATTAACTTTTTCCTTAGACTCCTCTACTAATACAATGTCATATGCAGATAACATACACCAAGGCACTTCATCTTGAATATGTTTTGTTAACTCATCCATCACCATTATAAATAAGTATGGACTTAAAGTTGATCCTTGATGTAACCCAATATTAACTTCAAAGAAGTCTGTCGTTCCTTCATGAGTCCTTACACATGTTTTTGCACAATCATACGTGTCTCTTATAAGGTTAATATTTGTCAATGGGATACCTCTTTTTTCCAAAGTTCTCCAAAGAACCTCCCTCGATACCCTATCATAAGCTTTTTCTAGATCAATAAATATCATATGAAGGTCTTTCTTTTTTGCTCTAAAATGTTCCATAAGACGTCTCAAAAGGTGAATCACTTTAATAGTAGATCTGCTTGGCATGAATCAAAATTGGTTCTCTGTTGTACTTGATATTTGTCTTAACCTACGTTCGATAATTCTTTCCCACAATTTCATAGTATGACTCATTAACTTGATACTTCGATAATTCGCACAATTTTGAATGTCTCCCTTGTTCTTATATATGGGTATAGGACTTTCCACTCAATGTACGATAACTTCGATAATGTTTCTCTCCATAGTTCCAATTTTCTATTAACTTTTTCCTTAGACTCCTCTACTAATACAATGTCATATGCAGATAACATACACCAAGGCACTTCATCTTGAAAATGTTTTGTTAACTCATCCATCACCATTATAAATAAGTATGGACTTAAAGTTGATCCTTGATGTAACCCAATATTAACTTCAAAGAAGTCTGTCGTTCCTTCATGAGTCCTCACACATGTTTTTGCACAATCATACGTGTCTCTTATAAGGTTAATATTTGTCAATGGGATACCTCTTTTTTCCAAAGTTCTCCAAAGAACCTCCCTCGATACCCTATCATAAGCTTTTTCTAGATCAATAAATATCATATGAAGGTCTTTCTTTTTTGCTCTAAAATGTTCCATAAGACGTCTCAAAAGGTGAATCACTTTAATAGTAGATCTGCTTGGCATGAATCAAAATTGGTTCTCTGTTGTACTTGATATTTGTCTTAACCTACGTTCGATAATTCTTTCCCACAATTTCATAGTATGACTCATTAACTTGATACTTCGATAATTCGCACAATTTTGAATGTCTCCCTTGTTCTTATATATGGGTATAGGACTTTCCACTCAATGTACGATAACTTCGATAATGTTTCTCTCCATAGTTCCAATTTTCTATTAACTTTTTCCTTAGACTCCTCTACTAATACAATGTCATATGCAGATAACATACACCAAGGCACTTCATCTTGAATATGTTTTGTTAACTCATCCATCACCATTATAAATAAGTATGGACTTAAAGTTGATCCTTGATGTAACCCAATATTAACTTCAAAGAAGTCTGTCGTTCCTTCATGAGTCCTCACACATGTTTTTGCACAATCATACGTGTCTCTTATAAGGTTAATATTTGTCAATGGGATACCTCTTTTTTCCAAAGTTCTCCAAAGAACCTCCCTCGATACCCTATCATAAGCTTTTTCTAGATCAATAAATATCATATGAAGGTCTTTCTTTTTTGCTCTAAAATGTTCCATAAGACGTCTCAAAAGGTGAATCACTTTAATAGTAGATCTGCTTGGCATGAATCAAAATTGGTTATCTGTTGTACTTGATATTTGTCTTAACCTACGTTCGATAATTCTTTCCCACAATTTCATAGTATGACTCATTAACTTGATACTTCGATAATTCGCACAATTTTGAATGTCTCCCTTGTTCTTATATATGGGTATAGGACTTTCCACTCAATGTACGATAAAAATACACATAGTACATTTTATGAAAAATATAATAGTTCTTTAATTTAAGTCTGTGATCTCAAAAATAATATAGGCTTTTATGCAAGATTATGTATTAAAAAAACATTATGCATTTAAGACTCTCTCATATATGTATATATATATATATATAAGTGTATATCGGACAGGTTTACCTTAACTATATCCTGCCAGCTTGCAAGTATTCTTTTCCCACCCCTCTCCTCTCTCTCTCTTTCTCTCTCTCTCTCTGGGATACTCAGGCCATACTTTTGTTAATGATACGAGTCCTAGTATTACGTTTTGATTCAGATCCAAATCCGCTGCAATCCATTCCAACGACTCCTTTTTGTTATTTTATTGGATTTCGATATTTCTTGTTATTATAGTGTGATGTTCTGTTTTAATAAAGCTATATTTATTTATTCCTTAAAAAGGACTAGATTTATTTTTGCATACTTTTTAATAACGTGCGTATTTATTTATACTATTCAAATAGAATTTATATGCATCCTGAATTTTCGACAAATGCTGAAGGGTATAACGGTAAACATATTAAAAATATTTTTGAATAGGCGATTCCAGGGCCATGAGAGAGAGTGCGTCACATGGAACAGCAAGGAAGGGCCCCCCCCACCCCTCATTTGTCGCCGAAGGGGACGGTACCCTATAAAAGAAGGGCTCCCTGTGGCGTCCATTTCCCTCCTCTAGGCCTAGGGCACCCTGTGTTTCTTTCCCTCAGAGAGAGACAGAGAGCTACTGCCTTGCCCTTGTTTTCTGAGGCCTTTCGAGAGAGAGCGTTGCATTTCTTCAGGGCTCTCAGAGAGAGAAAGAGAGTTCGTTCTCTCGCTTTGTCTTGTTGTTAACAGAGAAGTGAGAGATGGCATCGATGGGTAAAGCTTGTTTGGTGTTGATGGTGGTAGTCATGGCTGTGGTGGCCCCTCCTGTCGTCCAAGGGAAGACCCACCGAACCAAGGCCCCCGCCAGTGCCCCCGCGGTCTCTCCGGTCACCGCTCCACCCTCCACCTCCCCCGTCTCCACTCCTGCCACTGGCCCCGCTAGTGATGGTTAGTTTTTTCCTCCTCCATGTAGTTATAGTCTTCTGCCTCCCCTTTTATTATCTTTTGGGCTTTCGATTCTTCTGTAAATGGAGGTTCTTCATTTGCAGATCTACGGTTTCTCAAACTCCATGAATATCTTTGGTTTTTGTTTTAAAATAAAGCGAAGCCTACCAAGATACACAATGGTTGTTCGTATCATACTTAGTTTCGTTTATATGCATTTCTTTTCGGGAACTACCTTCCCGGTTAAGTTGGACGGACTGTTTCTGATTATAGATCCTTTCATCTCTTCTAAACTCGTAAAAGTGACGAGTCGTTTTGCGAAAATTGATGATAAAATGGTTGATTCTTCGTAAAATATTGAGATCATTCGCCGGAAATGATGCTAAAATGGCAGATTGTCTAAAAAATTACGAGTCTTTTTACCGGAAATGATGCTAAGATGGCAGATGGTTAGTGACAACCAGACCTACCATCTCTTGATCCTCTAAAATTCATTTCTGTTTTAGGGAAGTGATGATAAGATGTGGGGGTTTGTTGGCGTTTGTTGCAGGGACGTCGATCGACCAAGGAATCGCGTACGTGTTGATGCTGGTCGCTCTGGTGCTCACATACCTCATCCATCCTCTGGACGCCTCGTCTCCCTACACGCTCTTCTAAAGAAACAACACCAACAAAGCGGATTCTCTCGTTCCTCGCGTTTGGTGCCTCATTTTTATGGTGTTTGGTAGTGAAGAGGGGGGGAATTTGTTTTCCTATGTACGACTCTTCCTTGTCTTCATGGTTTAGGGATGGTGGGACTTCTTTTCTCTTCTTCTTGGTGTTTGTTCTTCACTGGGGATTTGTATTCACTTTGTATTTACTATGGGTAGATTACCACCGTTCTTTTTCCCGTCATTTTAGCCGCAGAGCGAGTCTCCTTCTCTGCTTTTGCATGTGCTTTGGTCAGTGAGGGAGGATCTGGATCTACGTCCCAAAATTTAAAAGTGGGAATCCTCATGAATACATGCCCTTCCCCCAACACCAATGCCTTTTACTGCACGCCGAGACCCGCGGTTCCAGTTTTGTAAATTCTAAGCCTCGAAATCAAATATCTGTGGCAGAGGGGCCTTCTTCTAAAGCATGAACATAAAAAAGACACCACTCGAACCCTAAAGATGGACTGCCAACCACGCTACGAATTTAAACACGGGAAAAGGTTAATATATATAATAATAATAAACAGAATCATTTTACTCATTTTAATAATGAATTTAATATCTAATTTTATTAAATTGATAAATATAAAATGTATCTACTTTTAAATGACATCCTTAAGAATCATTTAAAAGAAATGGCCCTCCCAGGAATAGAAATGGCCAATTGAGCGAAGCCTATAGCAAAAGTGATCAGCTAATGCATAGTTTAGCTATGAATTAAAACGGGAGAAAGTTAATACATATAATAAAAAACAGAATCATTTTACATGTTTTATTTAATGCATAGTTTAGCTATGAATTTAAACGGGAAAAAGTTAACATATATAATAAAAAACAGAATCATTTTACATGTTTTAGCTAATGCATAGTTTAGCTATGAATTTAAACGGGAAAAAGTTAACATATATAATAAAAAACAGAATCATTTTACATGTTTTATACAACAACTAACTAAGCCTTTTCTCGAACCAGATCAGTTACATGGATTCTTTGTTGTAAGAGGGCCATGTGTCATATTAGCATTTAATTCTACATAAGTTATATCATTCTTTATTGTTTTTTAAATACTTTTGTGGTCATCCTTTACCTCTTTTAATACTTTCAAAATCTAGTTTTTCGTACCTTTTTACACGAACTTCTTTGTATATGTCCAAACCATCTTAAATGATATTTTATCATTTTATCCTCTATTGACGTTACTCTCAATTTATTTTTAATAACCTCATTATGTATACGGTCGTTGCTTGTATGACAACTCATCCATCTTAACATCTTCATTTCTGTTACATACATCTTTTGTACATGTTGATAATTAATTACCCAACACTCGTAACCATATTAAAATGTTTTACATGTATTGTTTCTTTTCAATACTTTTGTGGTCATCCTCTACCTCTTTTAATACTTTCAAAATCTAGTTTTTATACTTTCTTACGGGGGCTTCTTTTGATATTCCTTATATACGTCCAAACCATCTTAAATGATATTCTATCATTTTATCCTCTATTGATGTCATTCCCAATTTATTTCTAATAACCTCATTCTGTATACGGTCTTTTCTTGTATGATCACTCATATCTCAACATCTTCATTTCTGTTACAGACATCTTTTGTACATGATAATTAATTATCAACACTCATAACCATATTAAAATATTTTATATATTTTAATAATGAATTTAACATCTAATTTTATTAAATTGATAAATATGAAATAATGATCCTCCAATTGAGCAAAGAATATAACAAAAGTGGTGAGCTAATGCATAGTTTAGTTTCTCACACTTTTTTTCTTTTAAATGAGAAGCCCGAGGCTCAAAACACACATATATGTCTCCCCCCTTCTAGAATTGAACTCGCCACCCACAAGTAGGTGTCACATCACCCTGCCATTGATGAGCTAATGCTTTTTTCCCAAACCTTTTAACTTAAGCTCTTGCTAGCCACCTTTCCAAGTTCTTAAAAATGTAAATCACACTAGTCATGTCCTTCTAGTTATCATCCCTTTTGGTACAATGAGGAGGCTGAAGCCACGAACACATCATCCCGCTTTGAAATACTCATGAGTTTGACTCCTTATCTTTTGTTTTTGTCTTCTATTGGTGTCACACAACCTCCTTTTTATCAATTTCATCATTCTCATTATTCAATGTAAATATTAATGTAAATATTGTCTTTCATTGGTCATATTATTTTTTTATTATGGGAGGAGACCAAACCTAATACATACACCCACACACATGTATCCCTTGAGAGTCGAACTCCCTACAACTGCAATGGCGCTAAAGTGTCCTTCCATTGAGCTAATGCTCTTCGTCGCACCAATTTGTTCCCCCAACATCTTCGCACAAGTTGAAGGATGCCTATAGTTGAGGCTCATTAATGGCCTTCATTGTTTATTAAAAAAAAAAGGGTTGAAACTCATCATCTTCTTGGTTTGTTTGTTCACCTTCTCTTCTGTCTTCTTAATCAACTGCAGGCAGAGACTCCTTTTCGGAGCTTGGTCTTATGGGGTTTTGAAACTTGAACACGATATACAAAACAAACATAAAAGAATTAAAAACTTATAAGTAATTAAAGGTACATTGATCTAGCTTAGAGTTAACTACTAATATGATACATGATAGAGCTCTCTGAAAACAAAGAATCCATGTAGCTGACCCCGTCTAGTATGGGAAAAGGGTTAGTTGTTGTTGTAATCAAAGGTACCTATGAAACAGTACTAAAGCCTAGGGGTCAATGAAAGGAGCTAAATCAAAAAAATAATTGATCAAGTCCAACACTAAACTCATAATGAATGAAGGTATCACCTCAAACCCAAACTTCCTTGGCTCGTCTCATGAGCACTGCTAATGAGTTTCTACTTCTTTCATGTATAGCCTAACTACTATATATATATATATATATATATATATATATATATATATATATATATATATATATATATATATATATATATATGAGTGGTTGGATTGTGCTACCTCTCCCACACATGCATACTTGTGCCTATCCATTAATTTTGAGGACATGAATGTAATAAGGGTATTATTTACATTTTTTAAATATTTTTTTACTTTATAAATTATGCTAGTGCCTAGGGTATCTTTTGTGCGCACATGTATATATATATATATATATATAAAGAGAGAGAGATTGGATAGTGCAACCTGTGACATATGTATGTCATGCTCACTCCTTAGTTTTGTAAGGAATGAGTGCATCAAGGGTGTTCACTATATTTTTATAAACACCTTTAAAACTTTCTAATATATATATATATATATATATGTGTGTGTGTGTGTACACAAAAACTAATCCCACAACGTCCTATATGTGTATACCTGTGCTCATTTTTTACTTTTAGGGTGCATCATAGTAAAAGTGTTCTCTATATATTTTTAAATATCTTTCAAACTTTATAAATAATACTCATATCTCTAAAAGTAAAAGGTAGGAATGATTACATGTATCTCAAAGTTTACATGATCCAATTTTGATGTATAATATATATATATTTATTTATTTATTTATTTCAGTAAATCTAGAAGCTTTGGTATAACATTTAAAAAAAAGAAACTAACTTAAATGAGCAAGAATTTCTTTTTAGCAAAAACTTTATGATTTCAATTTTCAAGTTGGTCTTGTCTCACTCATGTTTCGGATGGGTTTGGCCTGCCTTGATCAGGCGACATGCCATGAATTGTAGGGGCCAGCCTTGTCTGTCCTGGGCCCGTGTATTTAAACGTGGTCCCTACAAAGCTTAAATTTTGGACCCCAAATTGGGTGCAGATATTTAAATTTCGAATCCAATGTAGACCTGGGTTTGGATAATTATATGTTAGTGGTTTAAAAAAAGGCAAAATTTACAATCTTTGATGACATAATTCCTCAAATGCCCCTTATATCCAAACTTTTTTCCTATTACACTGGGAGGCCGAAGCCTTACACGCATGCACCCCTTCCGATTCGAACTTCCCACCTGCAGGTGGAAGTTAGGGAGCCCTACCAGTGAGCTAATGCTTTGGGTCCTTACCTCGAGAAACTTCGCCTGTATGAAATTCATCATGTGAACGAATGACTGCTAGCCAAATAGCCATTGTTTGAACATGTACAAAAACGTTTATTATCTTTTTACGAGTCGAATCACTCTTTATTTACCTATATTTTCATTTATGATAAAACAAAATTCATTCAAATTACCTTAAAAACCTTAATACAATTATATTAAGGGAATGATTTGCATAAGAAATAGAAAATTCTTCATTTGACAACTTTCGGCAAGCCAAGAGCCGAGCACACTATGTTCATGTTTAGCTCATATGGTTTAATAAACGGAGCCTAAACAAGCAAGGGATGAACAGAATCGAGCCAAACTGCGAGCAGCTTGAATCATTTACCAGCCCTAGTTGCACTTGCTAGATCGCTTCCAAACTTATATTCTCCCTCTCTCTCTCTCCCTCTCTCTCTCTCTCTCTCTCTCTCTCTCTCTCTCTCTCTCTCTCTCTCTCTCTCTCGTACACACACGCATGCACGCACATGCATCCACACATATGAAATGAAATCATTCAATGTCTTCCAAGCACACGAACTTTGCAAACGTATGAAATATCTTAAATATTCTTGGACCATCTGTGTGTGTGTGTGTGCAAGCTCATTAGCCAGCTCATATATAAAACGAACCAAACACGAGAAACCTAAGTTTGATTCTATTTAGCTCGTTTGCCATTCTAGACATGGGACGGTTCTGAATGGACCAACGGTTCAGGCCTGGAACTGTTGAAACCGGACCCAGAACCTAAGACAACCCAGTTAGGTTCTGATTCCACCTCTCGTGGAACTGGAACCAGCAACTAAAACTGAAACTGACGGTTTCAAACCACTGGTTCTTTATATCTTTTAATTTCAAAAATTCGTTACATTATTTTTCCGACTCTGAACGGTTTGAGCCTCAAACCAAAACCGGCTCAGTCCTACTCTCGGGTCCCGGGCAAACAGAACCAGCCATGTCTATGCCAGTCTAGTATTGTGATTTTTGTATCAAGCACATGGGTCCAAGACAGGTCTGGACCCACGTGCTTGTCCGTAAGTGGGTCTAGAACCAGGCTGGACCTGCATACTTGTTCACGACCCATTATTAGGTCCGTTTTAATAGGGTTTGGAAACAAGCCAGGCAGGGAAGCATTGATTAAATGGTTCCAAGTTGATGGAGTTTTCTCGTTTAAGGCAAGCAAATCTCATGCCGAGATCATCTACAAGTTAGACGAGCTCAACCCACTTGAAAAACTTATTTTTTATTATTTTTGTATTAAAAACTAAACTCTTGTATATTTTGGATAAATATTATTTTTAATGAAAAAGCCCCAAGACCCATAGAGTGGAGGACAATATAAAGGCGATGCAAGACATGACACTATCTTATATAAGTAGCCGAGGGGTTATTGATTACGAGGCATGGGCCTATGAAACTAAAAGTGTTATAGACTCAGGCTTTTTAATCTAGCATGAGCCTCGACGCACAGTAAAAAGCGAACTTATACCACGGCATTTTTTTGTTCATTTGTGAGCTACCGGTGGTGGCCCACCCACTGTTGGAGCTAGACATGAATGGTTCTAAGCCGGTCGAGCAGTTCTAATCGGAATTGAACCGGGTCATTAACTGACTGGAACAGGAACCACCGGAACTGGTCTTGAAACCGGATCCAGAACTAGAGAGGATCCGGTTCGGTTCTGATTCCAGCTTCTATGAAACCAAAACAGTGCTGGAGACAGGTTTGGAACAGCCGGTTTCATCACTTTTTTATAATTTTTTGTTCCGAATGATTTAGGACTGAAAACCAGAACCAGAACCCATGGTTTCACACTGGAACCGGCCCAATCCCGGTTCAGTTCTGAATCCTAGTTCCAGTTTACCTAAAACCGACCAGGTGTCGTTGGGGCTCTGAGTCTGCAGTTATCAATGTTCGTGTTCAACTCAGTAGTTTACCTGCCCCATAATGTACACTAGTCAGATCATTGCCATATGACTGTAAAACTTTTTGAGTTCTTCTCTTGCTGAACTAAATTCATGGCGAGGAGGTGACAAACCACCACAGATAATGGACCGAAGAAGGATTCTTCTTCGTCACAATAACTCATAACAAGTGAATGACGTGCTCTTTCTACCATTTTCCCAAACAAATTCTTCTTATAGGTACCACTCTCCACGACGAATCAAGCGAGAAATTGGAGTTGCCCAAATCAACCCGAGCACAAACCTCCATCAGATGCGAGCCTTTTTACTGCGAGAACATGCCATAAGAGGGGAGACGAGGAAAAAGGATCCTATCAAATACTCAGATGGTAACGAAGAAGACTTCTTTATCCACCGTCTTTAATGGCTTGGCACCTACTCACCATGGTAGGCATGAGAGAGAGAGAAGAGAGATAAATAACTTTTGCTGGTGGTAGCCACTTGTTGGAGAGAGACAAAGAAAAAATGACGGTCTTATGTTACTTATAATGTTAATGTTTAATGTTTATAAATACATAATATTGCTCTTGTTGATCTTTAAGATTAACCGTAGAGATTTGAATTACTTTTTATTTGATGGTGTATTGAATGTAAAATATAAAAGTGTAAATGATATTTTTAATTCAAATTTCCATGGTTGATTCTTAAGATTGAATGATAAAAATATTTAAATAAAATCATGCACTTCAAGACCTTATACATTTAACTCTCTCTCTCTCTCTCTCTCTCTCTCTATATATATATATATATATAGAGAGAGAGAGAGAGAGAGAGAGAGACCAAGAAAATACATAGCTTATATATTGGTGGCTAATAACCTGCCACACTTCAGTTTGCTTGCAGGATTTGCACTGATCGAGGTTTACCTTGCTGTGCTCACAGTTTTTCTCAAGTTCTTACGGATTCTTCGATAGCTTTTGATTTTCAGTCAAGGCTTTTTGGGTTAAGTGTATCGTGTCCATTTTAACCGTCATGATAAGGTCTCGCTCGCATTTCATAAAATAGCATAATTCCAAAGACGGGTCGTGTTCGTATCTATCTGTTTTTGAGTTATTTGTATATTATCTCATAATATCTGTTTTTGACTGTGTTATCGCACGACGAGTCTCTCCATTAAATCATAAAGGTGATCGCCGTGATTCTTCCACTGCAATGGCCAAGATTAAGAGTGTCCATGACTTTTATCTATCGCAGGTGCCAACTTCGCCGAAGATGGAAGTCGGCATTTCTCGAACACTTGCATCCAGCGTTTCAACACAGCCAATCTCTCTCAAGCTTTTGCCACAGCTCCAACACTTACGTCGAACCCTTCAACACAGCAATAACCAGAAGAAAAGGAAAGGAGCAATCATACCAGAACACGACTGAACTCTCAGCAAATTATTCAGAATTTTCAAACACTATTTTCTTCTGATTCTGTTCACAAAAAGAAGAGCCATTCCCGGCATTGATATTCTTCTCTCTAAACAGCTAAAAACGCCTATTGCCCCAACTCCACACCATCCCAGGTATAGTGTGGAGCAAAAATAGATGACTAACCAGTAAATGAATCATGACAAATCTATCGTTAACAAACATCCATTACCCCACCAGAAAACGTCAATCTTTGCAAAGAAGGCGATAATATATATATATATATATATATATATATATATATATATATATATATATATCACAAACTTGCTTCTGAGAATGTCTATGCAAAGATCAGGATGTACAAACAGGGCGGCCCCCAAATATTGGTGACTGAACACCAAGATTATTGCTTCTGCCGCTGCTAGATTTTATTTTGGGAAGGAGTGACTAACAGGCAATTTCCTCATCTCTTGATGGAAATGCATCGCGTGGGATGTTCTCGGTGTTAGCTTCACTGTAACCAGTGCTGCAGCACCATGCCAGTGGTTGGCAGAGGGAAAGCAACAAAAAATGGCAATCCTGCATTTGCTTATGATGTCTCGCGACTTTGATGCAACACGAACTTGACAACTTCATAGAAGGAGACCACAATCCCGACCGACGGCCCAGCACGACCAACACGTGGACCGACACCTGTGAACAGTCCCTTGAATCCTCCATCCCTGTTACAGAAGCGCAGCAACAAAATGCAAAATAGGCATATTTAATATGTAAGCAATGGCATATGATACAATCCACTAGATACATGAAAATACAGAAGAACCTCCATTTAAAAAGTTATCTCCGACCACAGGAATGTTTGTCGAAATATAGGAAGACATGTGAACAAAATAAATTAGGCAGATTTAGATCATTAATACACTATCTCAACATGGAATTCATCCTAAATCTACAGTAAAACTCCAAAATACATAAGAAGAACCAACTACCGATGAATCAAAGTCTGCTTACAGTTTCAATTACGACTATTTATCCCTTCCGTGCATGTTCCAATGAGATACAATGCCTTAAAATTTACTTTCCATACCGCCATTTGATCAAATAAAATGTGTTTAGGCAACAAGTATGGAAGAAGATTGACTTATTTTGAGAACAAACAACCAAGAACTGATCTTATGCGTTTGGCATAATAAAGCTATAAAGCAGTGTTTATTAAGCAGCTGATAATTTCAAACTCTTCCATAATTTCTCATTTTCTCTTCTTAAATAGAATAATTTGCTTCTAGGATGTTAAATAGCATAGTTTTCGCATTTCCTGTTCTAACAAAAACTATTTTTCATTGGAAATCACTGGAATACAACACAACACAACGTGCATGCACAAACACACAGACAAGGAGCGTATGGTTCAACACTGAAATTTTTCGATTGAACGTAATAAAATGTTTCCGAATTGCCAGCTTATGTTAAAACATAATAATATCACTAAATGGTTCACTCGGAGATATGGAAGCAGCCAACTGTCCGCGAAACTGAGAAACAGTGACAATAGTCGATCAACTACATATCTAAATCAACAAGATTGAACTGAATGCCGTAAAGGAGGCACTTTCCACCAGCTATTCCAAAAATTTGTACACAAAAACGTAAAAGCAATATGAATTATGAATATCTCGAAGCACAATCTACACAACAAAGTTACAGAAAGAGAAGGAAGTGGTCCATATAAAGTGATCAAGGAACGCAGATGTTGACGATACCAAAGATATATACCTCCAAATGTCAATGAGGGTTTGCCTGGTGTTCATCCTCAGTGCCCTTGCAGGGTCTTTCTGGAAAAAAAATCCTAGTGTGAGAAAGAAAGACAATATAACAAGTTGATTTTGAATGGAATGTGTTCCAATAGCATTCCACTATGTGCAAAATGAAAGATAAACCTAATCAATCAACAAAAATGTCAACAATAAAAATGAAAGCAGACACAAATGGAAACAAATAACACAATGGATCGGATACATAAAGATAAAAATAGACAAAATGACTGCGCCATGCTCTCAATGGTCTAGGCTCTTGTCTGCCGTATCAGATTCAATTACAAGGCAGTGAATAAAGTCAAGAACCTAAACAATAGAAATTATGAGGCAGTAAAAAAAGATCAAGGACATTATGGGTATTCGGTCACAAATGTAGATGAACAGAAACCTCATATAATGGTACAATGGTGGCCACCTGCTCACTCTTCTTATGGTTTGTTTGGGAACAGGAAAATATGGAAAGTGGAAACAGTGTTTCCAGCATACATTGCTGTATCGAGGAGCAGCTTAAGTTGCTTAAGAAAAGCAATTCACAGAAGAGCCATCTGCCGTGCAACCAAGTGCAGTTCCCGTGCCCAAATCCTAGTTTTGGCAACCACCTCTATGTGAAGGCGTGAAAATTGCACTACTTGTTTCTATTGTCAAAACCATCCCTGATGCATTTTTTCTGTGAATTATTGTTCTCAAAAATGGAAAGTTCTCCAAATTACAGCTGGGAACACCGTTTTCATGTTAATTAGTTGTTTCCATATGCAAGTTTAATGACAAGGAGCTGTCTGATTATCATAATTCTCAGCAAAGTAAGTGCAGGAAACTAAGTTTGTTTCGCATGTTTCATGTGTAATTTAAAGAGTAATTGAATGGACGATCATACTACAGGTTGACCGAGGTTCACAATCTTTTTCTAGATTAAATGGATTCAGGGCATCGAAATTGACTTCGTAGATTCAAATGAGTAAGGGGACACAAACCTCCAAAAATGTTTCCTTTGCATGTACTAAATAGGATTTGGTGAAAAAGGAGGGGTTTTAAGAAAACATACTGCATTGAAAAGATTTCATGAATCTATAGATAAAGTACAAGTTAGAAGTACCTCTATCTGCCTTCTAGTTTTTGCAACATCAAGAGGGCATGTTGCAGCCGCTGCAAGGCTGCCAGCCACAAAACCAGCTGAGAAGTTTGCCCCGATGACATTCATGGCATTGGCTTCTTCACCAATTAGCCCAAGCAGTCTTCTCCTAATCTACACAAGGATAGATCTGTAAGTCCATTCATAGTAAATTGATTTCACATGGAAATGAATCATGTAAATTACTAGTCAACATCACGAATCAGGATACACACAAAAGTTCTGAGGTGAGTAAACATCATAGACTTGTCAACATGCAGTACAAGGAATAATTTTTGGGAGAAAATATAACCGTAAACTATGAAGAAAAGCAAGAACAAAGAAGCGCCAATCAATAGACAATCTTAAGTCATCCACCAAAAACTACCTCATAAATAGGAACATATTTGTGATAAAGAGCAGATTTTCATGATTTATGTAACAGCCTAACAGGAGACTTCCATTATATATAAACAAGAAAAAGTTTTCTTCCATATGAAAAAGCATAGAAGAATCCAAGTTTGGCCAAAAAAAATGCATACTGACTTCACATAAGTGTAATCCATATCATCATGAAGTTGAAAAATAGACCTCATAATTGACACCTGACCAAACTATTATTGTGAGAAAAGGGGCAGCATATCATACAATACATCACTAAAAATGCACAAATTTATACTTATCTGATAGTAATCTGACTGTACGAGTGTTGCATTACGCATATTGCACAAATTAATCCTTTTATGGGGTTATGGTAGTGATATTGCAGTATAGGAAACATAAATTTGCGGCATTTTCTTTTGAGCGTTTTAAAGGTGGATCCAATTTTGTTAAAAAAGGTCATGCAGACTATGTTGTTAACAAAGCACCTAAACATCCACCATAAGCACACTTACAACCTTTCTTTTTAAGAAATAAGAATATATTTATTGAACAACAACAAGGAGGGTCTTCTATATACATCAAGAGGAAAAACACAGATATCTTACAAACTCAACTAGCTCTACAAGATCCCAGAAGAATGGCCCTATGCCAAAGACAAAAAGAGAAAACCGATTCCCCAAGAGTGTAGCAAAACGTTTCTCCACCTACTCAGACCTTTATGTTCCTTTCTTCCAAACTAACCAAAAATTACCATATGTATCAAAAGCACGATAAAATACCTTAACATGTACCAAAGAACCACCAAGCCCACAGTTTTTTTGCACATTCCCGCTCAAATCTCTATACTTATTTATAATGGCGATTGATGAGTTAACAAAACATATTCAAGATGAAGTACCTTGGCATATGTTATTTGCACATGACATTGTGTTAGTGGAGGAGTCTAAGGAAAAAGTTAATAGAAAATTGGAACTATGGAGAGAAACATTAGAAACTAAAGGCTTCCGACTTAGTTGAACAAAGACAATATATGGATTGTAAGTTTGATCATTTGGTTACTTCAGAGGACATAGAAATTAAAATTGTCACACGTTGCATCCCCAAAAGAAAAATTTTAAATACCTAGGGTCAATTTTTCAAAGTGAAGGAAGAATGGTTAAAGATGTTATGCATAGAATTAATGAAGGTTTGTTAAAATGAAGAGGAGCATCAAGAAGATATCATTAAAGTAAAAAGGTAAATATCATAGACCATCAATTAGACATGCAATGTTTTATGGTTATGAGTCTTGGACAGTTAATCATCAACTTGTACAAAAGATGTCTGTGACAGAAATGAAAATGTTGAGATGAATGAGTGGTCATACAAGGAAAGACCATATACATAATGAGGTTATTAGAAACAAATTGGGAGTGACACAAATAGAGAATAAAATGAGAGAATACGTTTAAGATGGTTTGGACATATAGAAAGAAGATCAAAAGAAGCGCATGTAAGAAGGTATGAAAAACTAGATTTTCAAAGTATTAAAAGATGTAGAGGATAACCACAAAAGTATTGGAAACTGGAAAGAAACAATAAAGAATGATCTAGCTTATGTTGAGTTAAATGCTAACATGGCACATGATAAGGCTCTGTGGAAACAAAGAATCCATGTAGTTGATCCTTTCTAGTATGGGAAAAGGCTTAGTTGTTGTATCCATGTAATTGATCATTTCTAGTATGGGAAAAGGCTTAGTTGTTGTTGTAGAAAAAACTTACGATTCAATCCCAAGACATATTCTTTAGAGAACTTTGACAAAGAGAGGTATCTCATTGACATACATCAATCTTATAAGAGACATATATCATCGTGCACAAATATGTGTGATGATCCATGAATGTAGGTTGAGATAAGTATTGTGTATATTGTATAATATAAAGTCAATTTAGATTCATCCCAATAAGATCTACTGTTGAAGTTATTCATTTATTTAGACGTTTTATGAAACATGAAAAAAAAAGAACATTCACATTATATTTATTGGTATATCTTATGAAAGAATGGCGTATTTCTTTGAATTTAATATTAGATTACATCAAAAATCAACTTTAAGTTCATATATATTTATATTAGTCATTAACGAGTTCACAAAACATATTCAAGAAGAAATACCTTGGTGTATGTTATTAGTCTATAACATTGTGTTATTTGATAAGTTTAAGGAAAAAGTTAAAAGAAATTGGAACTATTGATAGAAACATTATAATGTAAAGGCTTTTGACTTAGTAAAACAAAGACATAATATATGTAATGAATAAGTTTGATAATTTGGTTATTTCATATGACATGAAAATTAAGATTGGTACACATTGCATCCCTCCTCTAAAAAATTTTAAGTACCTAAGACAAGATTTTCAGAGCGATAAAAAAATTGATAGCAATATTGCGCATATAACCAATGCATGTTGCTTAAAATGGAGAGGTGGATATGGTATTCTATTTGACAAGAAGATATCATTAAAATTGAAAGGTAAATAGTATAAAGCAACAATTAGACACACTATATTTTATGGTTATGAGTATTGGGTAATTAATCATTGTGTACAAAAGATGTTTGTGACAGAAATGAAGATTTTATGGTTATGAGTGTTGGGTATTTAATCGTCAACATGTACAAAAGATATCCGTGGCTGAAACGAAGATAGTGAGATGAATGAATGGTCACACAAGGAAAGACCTTATACATGATTAGGTTATTAGCTTGAGGAAGAAGGTATGAACAACTAAATTGTGAAAATGTTAAAAGAGGTAGAGAAAGACCAATGATCTAGCTTATGTTTAGCTTATGTTGAGTTAACTTCTAGCATGGCACGGGATCGGGCTCTATGGAAACAAAGAATCCATGTAGCCGACCCCATCCAGTACGGGAAAAGGCTTAGCTGTTGTTGTTTTGTTGTATTCCTGCTCAAATCTCAAAATCCAACCTGAATTCAATTCTTACAATCCACCATTCTTCCTGCTCAAATCTCATTCCAACCTGAATTCAGTTCTTACAATCCACCATTAATGTTGGATATATTCCTGTTCTTTTTCCTGAAGACATCATAGTTGAAATAACTCTTTGTATATTGGTTGCCCCCCCAATCCACCCCGGTATAATGCAAGGTTCAAGCAGGTGCCTAGCTGTTTACGCCTAACCACCCATTTCAGGCAGTAAATTGACCCACTTAAGTGAGCTAAGATTACATTTTCTAATTCATTTCTTGTTTTGTTTTTTGTCAATTTGTCCCCATTTGCTTCTTTTCCTTTCCTCCTTTCTTTTCTGGCCTTGCTGACCTTCTTCTATATAACATTACGTACAGTGTTCAGAAACTTCCATGCATGTTGTGTCATACATATTTGCTAGTTCTTGATTTCTATGCATGCTACTGTTATTCCATATATTCTTGATTTGTATATTCCCTCTTCCTATGCCGTCACATATGCTACTCATTTAGTTGTTCAGCAGATTATCAAGTTTACCTTTGTGCATGTCATTGTTTTTATTTTTTTTGCTGTTTGAGGATTATGTCTGTCTTGCTATTTGTAGTTTGAGCCATAAAATGCATTGGAGAACTATTCATCTCAGAATTTTTATAATCAGGTTATATTTTTAATAAATTTTTTAGCTTTAGTACACTGCTTCATCCACTAAACTGGCACTTAATCAACATTCAAATGCTTAGGACATAGCCGCATAAGAACCACAAATTGATCTTCACAATATACAACATACATGGATTACTTCATGATGAATTAGGCCGTTGTGGACCTTGTGGTTTTTATTCTCCACTCTCTTAAATCTGAATATATGGTGGAAAATATTTGCTGGAGAGACATTTGGAATCCAGGCTTGAATAAACGTAAATTGTAATGGTAAGGAAGAAAACTCACAGGTTCCAGGGTAGACCAGCAGATTGCAGAGAATGGAACATCACGTGCCAGCTGTGCACCAACCCCAGTCCACAAAACATGGAAACCTTGAACTGTCCAACAAAAACTGCATTATAGTCTAATATAAAACAAGAAAACTCCATTGGTACCAAAAGCTAAAGACATAAAAAGCCTTTTCCACCTTAAGTGGGGTCGGTGAACTTGGAGCAAACAAAAATTAAATAGTCACGCATTCCCGGTTATGATTCTGGAAAAACTATGTGCATGTGTAATCCGTGTGCCTGGACATGCATGTATTCATGCAGGGGAGCATGTGTATCCATGTGCGTGTGTATGTCTGTCAGAGAGAGGGAGAGACTTCATAACCCCATTGAAGAATCATGAATTACATAAAAGCGTAATTTGAAAATTTGAAAACGTGCCATACCATTTTGTTTGCTTGTTGAATTTTTCACTGGCGATAGAACTCCAAGTAAGGTTTTCCACATTCCAGGAGGCTTTGTTCCAGCTTGGATTTCTTTAAAAGCCTATTGAGCAGAAAGCATGCATGCTTAATTTGTGCCACATTATTATTCTTAGCATCATATCCAATATCCAGAAATATCTATAGAAAGCTTGTAGGTAATGACCTGCATGCGGGTTCTTGCTAGTTCAATGGGGGAGCAAGAAATGCAAGCCAATGAACGGGCCATCGATCCAGCAAATAACGGAGCATATGGACTCAACCTCGGAGAATTCTTCTCTGTGAATCCCTCAATCCAGTTCCGAAAAATATCGTAACAAGGCAAGTAAATCCCAACCTGAAAAATAAAAGTCAGACAAAGTCAATTGCGACATAGATAGAAGTTCAACACTTCATTTCTGAAAGAATAAAGTGAAATACATTGGCAATTCAAGCAACTCACAACTTGCAGAGGTAAATGGCCATACAACCTTTTACGGAAATGTATCTACTTTAACCAACCTAACTAGAACTTCCCTTCCTCGAGTTGTGATATTCAATGAAGTAAAGCCACAGCCATTATGTAGTGGTTGCCTAAAACTATTTATAACAGAAAAATGCAGGTAATGTCAGGGTCCATTCCTTTATCACGCATCTCTTTCACATTGTTTTCATTTATTGTCGGTGCTGTTGATGGTTGCAGGATGGCCTGGAGAGACATTCGTTATCCCATAAATGCCACATATAGGAGCCATTCGTGACGTAGAGGCAGCCTGTGGCTGACCCTTTTGAACTGATATGGCTTTTGATGAAACCAAATAATCACCCACCTCTTTTGAATAACCGCATCTGCTAATAAGACTGCCACAATTCCACCATTTACAGTAAGTGGGCTCACTAGATGTCTTGGGGTACCGTTTCTAGCTTATTTATGATCATTTACAGTTAACATGATTGGCATACAGTGCTAAGGGCTATCGTGATGATGACCAGTGAAAGTAGGGATGGAAATAGCCCAAGTTAGCTCAAGCAGGAGCAATGTGCTTTCATGTGTTCATTAGATTTCATTTTCTGGATATGTCTTCCGTTCTTATTGCAGAACTGATTCATCTTAGTTATGCAAACGTAACATGCACAAACTAGTTGTATTGCACTATTATTTGACTTCTACACACTGTATAGTGTATACTGTATACCACATTCAGGCTTGCAGGAGAAGGTATTAGCGGAGAAGTATCACCAGCTACTATAATACATTCAAATTGTGCTCTCAGAAAGTTTTTTTTTTTGTTTCATCAGTTTAAGGCATTATTGCAATATAAAACAATAGATACGAAGACTAAGAGTACCATGACTTTGGACCCATTAATAACCCAAATACATGAATCCAATCAAACGTTGTAGTTTCACCTTCTGCTGTGAACCTGAATCTGCTATGCACTTCCCTTGGTTCATCTTTTTGTAAAATAATGCAGATACCTTCAAGTTGACAGGATTCCTAGATCTAGCTTTCTCTCTATTATGATCAAAGACCAGCATATACAATAAGACAGTTATAATGGAAACTTACAGTAGGTATAGCTAAAGCCAAGCCTGCGTTTGTCCCTCTCCACAATCTAGCGAATCCTTCCTGAATATAGTAGTCAGTCAGTTAGAAAAAATATTGGGGGACCTGGAAGTCAAAAAATATCTCTTTCTCACTCTATACAATCTATATATGCAGAAACTTAATTTATAAAATGAGAGACAGCAAGGAGGATCAGATTTCCAAATCAGAAACAAAATGACATAAAAGTCCATACAAGTAAAATACATGGCCTTCAATTAACTAGAATAGCTTTCAATCCCAATGTTGTTTTTGTAACTGTCCAATGATTACATATACATATGTTGTATATTGTAGAGACTGTTTTAAAACAAATTGGAGAACCACAAAATTATTCATGTATTTCACCTGTCTAGCGATTTTATACAACACATCTACTGTTCCTTTGTACTGAAAACAGTCAGGTGGACAATATGCTTCAGCACCGAGAATCCCAGCACGAGCGCATGAAGGAGAACACCTTATATCTGAAAACATCTGCAAAATAAACAGCAGGATAAATCAAGTTGCTGCATACCCAAAAAAAAAAAATCAAGCCCTTATGAGCACAAATATACATCAAAGGATGACGGATGTTTGGGTCAAAATTGGGCTAAAATTTAAACAAACTGGACTCAAGTATCACAGCCAAAGAGTCCATGGTCAGGCTCTATGTTTGATACTTTTAACCTAGCAAACACAGCCTTTTACACGGACAGAACACTCAACAAATCTATGACAGGATTTTCAAGGCCTAGCCATATCCCGTTACAAGTTATTAAGTTATTCAATTTACTTGTTGCTAAAAGGAAACTCTTTAGTAGGTTTCGAGGTCAAATAGAGAATAGATTTATTCATATGCACAGAGTGCCTAGTGTCCACTTTTTCAAAAAATGCATCTTCATGATACGATCTTGTAAAGGCTTGTCATGAGTACGCAAGAACTCATTCTCTATGTTAACTTTCATAATGCTAAATTAACGTTTGCAGATGTATCTTGTTTAGCGTTCCGAATTAGTGATACAATTGTTATGTTCTGAACCAAGATTAGTAGTATCACAAGGTAACAACTTCCCAACGCATTCTCTAGGAATACAAGGAAAGCTCTCTAGGCTTTTCACAAGAAATCGAATCTCAGAAAGTTTCAGCTTCTGCATGATCCACTCGTTTTTCATCCTCCCCTTCTCCTTCTAACGGTTATCAGATTTCTCTCTAATTTATGGTCAACTTCTTATATCACTGACTTGCAGAACAGTCTAAGTGTCGCCGTGTAGCTTTTTCTCCAAACCTCCAGTGATTATGAATCTGTGACCGAAAACATTAACGAAAATTTTTACTTTCTCCCCTTTAAATCCCCAACAAGCAAGTTAGTCCCTGGTTGGACACCTTAGGCATCACTAGAAAGAAGTGGCGAGGGAAGGCAAAAAAACAAAGAAGATATAGCCTCGGCTTCACGAAGCACCAGTAGAAAAGAGCATCTATCTTGTAACACGCAATTCTAATCACAGGAACCGTATCTCGGTATCTGAGCACCCATCCAGCCCAAACAGAAACGCCAAGAAAGCACATTATAGTGGCAATCATTTCCACTACCTTCTCTGCAACTGATTCTTTCGAACTTAACCAAAGCTTCGTTCGTTCGAGAAAAAAAATAGAAATAAAGGAGATGCAAACAGAATTACGCGCACCAAGTTCGGTCCAATCGACGCCATTCTCTCACCCACGTGTTGCCGCGAATGCCAGTAAACGACCCCGGCCGCCTGCGCCTGCAATCTCGTCTGCAACCGATCAAACAAACACCCAAAAGCTCTAAATGATCAGAACCATCAGGAACTCACAAAACCACGACGAAAATCCTTCACAAAGAGATTCTCGACCTTGGCAACGTCGAGGGGGTTGACGAGGACGGCGGAGAGCACAGCGGCACCGGCGGCGGAGAACGCCCTTTCGGCGAAACCCATCTGCGAGTCGGGGGAGGTAGAGCGAGAAGGAGAAGGAGGGGATGTGTCAGCGCCCTCTGAAGAATACATAGACTCCATGGTGCCTTCGAAGTCGACCCTCGACGCAGCACCCACCAAAGACGCGAGATTCTGACGGGAGCAAACCATCTGGCTCTCCTCTCTTCCACAAGAAAATCAACTCCAAAAACGAATGGCAGAAAGAAGGGATTCTTTCCTTCACTTTTTGCCTTGTAGGCTCGGCGGGCCTTGCGGAGGGAAAGAGAGGGGGATTACTGGTTGAAAAACAGAACGGTATAAGGATGAACGCGGTAGAGGGAATCAATAGGTCGCCGCTTCCTGTTCCTTCGATCACGGTGGAAAGCGCGAGCCAGGTGGATGGTTCCCGCTCCGCCTTCGCGGTCTTGCTTCAACCTGTGTCCGCGCCTATGGTACGGTTTCTTCTAGCCCTAGACGTCCCGTCAACTAGGATACGCAATGTTACGTGTCCGTGTAGCATGATCGGACACGAGCTCGATACGTTCTCCTTTCTTGCAACTACCCATTTTTGCAAAAACATATTTTTAGATATTAAATATGAAAAGCTTGTCATACTTACTAATAACACATCTTTTGTTTGTTTTATCTTTTTTACTCTTACTTCCTCTTTTTTTTCTCTTCTCTTTCTCTTATACCATATCTCCCGTTATACTTGTCAACTCCGTCTCCCGTCTTACCCACCGTGGTAGACTTCTTTCTCTTCTTCTTATCCTACACCATTTTTTTTCTTTTCGAGTTTAAGATGCACAAGTCATTTCTTTTTCTTTCTTTTTAAAGATAAACAAAACATACATAAAAACATTTCATTTAAAGGATTCAAAGAACACACTCTTTATATTTAAAGGATTCAAAGAAAACACTCTTTATGCTAACTTTGATTCAAAATAGGTTGTAAAGAGATTTGGGACAGTAGCATTTTCACTTTAGGGCAAGATGAAATATGCACCACATTCAAAATCTAAATTTTTCCTATATCTGTTACTGTATATACAAAAAATATAAGTGTGTCTCATCTAAAATACAAGTATGTCTTACCTCAAAAAAGATTAGTGTCATCGTGTACCTCTGTGATTGACCTATCTTTGACCATCAAGCCACGATGGATGTGTGTATGTGGGTGCTTGCATCATCACGTTTATGCATTTTATTCCAATATCCTGTTAATTGTTTTTCTAGGTTATGACCGACTCGTGTCATCGTGTCAAGGTGATCTGTATGTCCTTGACCATCTAGTCACCGTCGATGTGTACGTAGGTGCTTGCGTCGTGTATATGCATCTTTTTTTTCTTCCCAATTTTACAACGTGGCATTTTTAGACCCCCGTGACAAGGCGAGGAGTTTTCTGGCCATGCTAAATTCCGCTACGAGTGGGGCCCAGAGGCTTTCGTCCACGCACTTTTTTAAGGTCGTCAATAATGCGGGCTGGGTCGGGACATCCTGTAAACCCGAAACCGTTTAGCTTCGTTTGGGAACTAAAATAGGGTCGGGTCAGTATTTGGGTTCAGACGAACCAACATTTGCATCTGAACCCAAACCCGAAGAGCATCCGGTTTCACTAACAACAACACGAAAACACGATTGTGCAGAGTCTGATATCAATTCAGCTTTGTTAGGATCCAACACGACTGTGCAGAATTTGCTGGTTTTGATAGTACTTGCAGTCTACGATGGGACGGAAACGGGTTTTAAGTAGTGATGGATATACATGACAAGAAAAAAGTGAATCCATTTCTCGTGTTTGGTTCAGTTGACTCACTGTTAGAGTTTGATTTGGATTCACAAGAGTTGAAATCCAAATTCACAAGAGTTGAAATCTAAATCAAATTCATGGAAGTCTGCAAGACCAGGACGTATTGTTAAAAGCAGGCACTTAGAGGAGTAGCTCAATGCAGTGGAGGATCTAGAAAACAGTTTTCGAGGGGGTGAAGTACACATTTCATGGTGTTAAGGGGACGAAGCATGAATCTCAACCATATATTCACTATAAAACGTAGGTTTTATTGTACAATTTCAAGATTTCAGAGGACACGGCAGTCGCCCCACCCCTCCATGTAGGTCTGCCATTGGCTCAATGGCAGGGCACCCGAACGCACCAGGCGAGAGTTCGACTCCTGGAGGGTGCACACCTTCGGCATCTCCGAGAAAAGCAGGCTTGTGAAAAAGATTCCTCGAAGACTTTATCACAACGAAGATTACGTGCAAGCGAAGTGTGAAATGGATTTCAGTGTTTGTGAAAATGCAAGAATCTGTGTTGCTTTTGTGCCGTGTGGGAAGGTTTGTCTTGAGAATTCGAATCCACTCACTCAAAATCAAGGGAACAAGCAAACGTGCCCCAAAGGAAAGCTTGGTTCCCTAGTAGACGAAGGAAACACTTGCTTTGCCTCTTGGTGATACCAAAAGGGCAAGATTTCCTCGAGAAACAGAATCCTCGATTTCATTGCAATATATATATATGTGTGTGTGTGTGTGTGTGTGTGTGTGTGTGAATGTTTGTATGTATAATGAAAATAGTATTTGATACACCATGCATCATCAATATACTAATGCAACAAATCTATATCATTCAATCAAACAAATAGGATCATTGAGATTTATATTAAAAAAATAAAGAGTACAAAAGTTTTTTTTTCTCAATTTGAAAAGACAAAAATAAAAATTGTGTGTGTATATATACACACATATATAGCTACCAAGTACAAAAGTACATTAATGGTGCATGGTGCACCAAATTTAGCTTCGTGTGTGTATATATACACACATATATAGCTACCAAATCCTTATGACATACCGTCATCATCGTGATTAAGGTCAGGAGATTCGATGCACAAGTTCATTGATGACGAATGGTGCACCAAATCCAGCTTTGTTACATGTACACACACACACACACATATATATATATATATATATAGTGGCTCGTCTCTCTAAAGCAGCGAACCATCTCGGATTTGGTTTCCTTGGGTAGATATCTCTGGCTTCCTCATTCCTTGAAACTCAGATTATGGGATACTTATGTTGGACCTTATCATTCTTATACATACGTATATACATAGAGACTTGCTCTCCACATTTTGACAATGAGTAATTATCTCCCTTTTACCTTTTGAAAGTATATGTGTAATTTAGAAACCTAAAATGGTGATACAATAAAGAAGACATTGTATTACTCATACCACGAAAAACAAAGAGGAGGCATGCTTTGGACTCAATCTTCCTATACACTTATGCGCATGCACATACACACATGAGTGTATTTATTATACCTATAAAAAGTACCACGATATTATTTTATTTTTGAATTTCAGTCACTTATTTGGCTGATTGAACGATTGAGATTCTTGAGAATGTTTAAGCATTGATTGATGTGTGCATAGACTATGCTCCCTATATGATTATATATATATATATATATATATATATATATATATAAAACTGGATCTGGTTTGATTGAGCCGACAATCTTTACCGGGTTTATTTGGGTCAAACCCGACCAAAGGGTGCTCGCTCAATCCCTACCTGACCCGGACTTTTAGGTTCGGGTTCGGTTGGAGCCCAAAATCACCACCCTTAGTGAGAGAACTCAGAGAAGGCCGAGTTATTGGTTATGGGGTTGGCTTTGGTTAGATAAACGTGAAAAGATGAATCCCTGACTGCCATTTCTGATTTCTAGTTGCTTTTATTTTGACGTTAAAGGAAGCTCGTTTGCTGTTCACCCATTTATATTCAGGGTTTCTAATGCATGTGGGTTGAACTTCTTTTAAACAAAAATGCTGCCTAAATATGAGAAAGCAAAATGCTCCCCCTTAATGGCATTGAATTCAAAGAAGAAACTGGGAAACTCAAAAATTTTATTCCAGCCCATACGTATGGTGACTGAAAAATCCTTTGCAAATCTCTGACCATGGTCAAATAACTTCAAAATCAGTGAGGGAATGCAGCTGTAAGGTCTGGTTCTTGATAATATTGGAGAAAAGGAGAAAAAGGCTTAGAGATGGGAAATTTATGAGAACGGTGAACTTTAGGTAGTTATTTATCTTAATTTACATCATGTACTTCACGCCTGCATCGACATTTGGAGTAACCTTCATTCTAACGAGAAACAGAATCTGGCCTTCTAGACTTGCTCATGAATGGACTTCCCGTTTGTCCATTGTGTTGTCCTTTAAGCTGAGCGCTGTAGACCGCACCTGCCACTCAACTGTTCTTATCAAAACAAGAAAAAGCCTTCAACCTTCTTCCTGTTTTGAAGCTCCTTTATTGGTATTCTATTCTAAATGGTTGTAAGGGCGAAATCATTTTAAACTATATTAATACAGTTATCTTTCTGTGCAAGATATAATGAAGGCAATATCTTGCATCTTGAATGCCGTTTCATGTACTTTTATATTTGTATGACATGTAGTAGGATTTTGTTCTCTTGACAACTCTCGCTTTCATGCTTCATTTCTATTTTTGGTTGGAAGAACTGTCTTTCTAGAAAATGAAAAGATGGCTGGATAAAATGGCAGTTGTTTAGTCTTGTTTTAGTTAGCAAAATAGTTTTTTTTATCATGACAATGCTTCACATTCCTGATTAATTTGTTTTCTTTTCAAACGAAATAATTTAAGATCATGGAAATGCTTTGCACTCATGGCTATTTTTTTTCTTTTCGCGAAGGTTCCTTACGTAGGACTGAACTTTGCTGTATACGAGTCTCTGAAGGAATTTCAAGTCAGAACAAAGTCGTTTGGACTTGTTGAGGACAATGAACTAGGTGTAACAACAACGCTTGCTTGTGGAGCTGCTGCTGGGACGGTTGGCCAGACTGTTGCTTACCCCCTTGATGTCATACGCAGAAGGATGCAGATGGTAGGCTGGACGCATGCTGCGTCCATTGTAACTGGGGATGGAAGAAGCAAGGCTCCACTGGAGTACACTGTCATGGTCGATGCATTCAGAAAAACAGTTCGATACGAAGGTTTTGGGGCTTTATACAAGGGTTTAATTCCTAATTCGGTGAAGGTTAGTGCATTAACCCTTGTTTGTTACATAATGCAGCAACTTGATGTTCCACTTCGAGTTAGATGGCTGAAATCGAACAACTTGGTCCAATATTCTAAAGTATGATTCTACTACAAACCTATAAAAGTTGGTGAAAACAGTTAAAATGGTCACTCCTTGTACGTGGTAGGTTGCACTTATGATCAAATCCAGATCTTAGACAATGGGAAGGAAACCTATAAAGTTCCTAGATGCGAGTATTGGAATGTGTTGTAGAACAGTTAACCCTCTCTCTCTCACACTCATGCACACTGAGGCCTGAGTAGTGTCGTTTAATTCTTCGTTGATTCCCATTCGAGTATATCCTGATTCACAGCTGGTACAAGGCACTGGTATGACTTAGAAAACCATCTCATTCATCGCATGATCTTTGTATTTGGTAGTCGTTCATTGAGTTTACGTTTTCATTTTGCAGGTCGTTCCGTCCATTGCCATTGCATTTGTGACGTAGTTAAAGATGTTTTAGGTGTTGAGATGGGAATCTCTGAGTGACGGTTGTCATAATCTGGAGCGCAGTCTGAAGGCTCAAATGGGATTTTTGTAGGCATGAAAGGACGAGGAGACGATTGAATCCCATAGCACGTCTTGGTACTAAAGCAGATTCTGCCTGAAATGATAAAAACTTTGTAGGACTAAAGCTAGTCTCGTTTCTCCATTTTTGTGCAACCAAATAAAGCATCGTGAAGGAGGTAACGAAGCAAGTTTCTTCACCGTTCAAGCCGTTACTCTGTCATCTGTTGTAGCGTTTTGTTTTCTTTTCCCTAAGGAAGGTTCCTGCTCTAGTTTTTCCACCATGACCGTTTGAATGTTCTGGTGCATGTGATATATCTAATATGGCCCCTTCTCGCATGAGTTTGTGAATGTTGCAGACCTTTTCCTCTTTAATTTCGGGTTGACGATTGCCATAATATGAAAGAACGCATTCTCAATCGTTAATGGTAAAGAATTGGAAGAGATGGTTCACAAGTAGTCCCCAAGTGTTCCCATATGCATGGGCCTAACCATCAAGTTCTGGGAAATTTGTTATAGCTGCCAAATATCATCATTCAGCAGTCCTGTCACAGGTGTTGTGGGTAGCAGTGTTCATGGAACCGCCAGAACTGAACCAAACCGGTGGTTCGGTTCAGTTCTATTTGGATTTTGTTTTTGGCAGCTCGATTCATGGTTCCAACCGAATCATTATATATTCACATTTTATACCTATATAACGTTATAACCTTATACATATAATCGTTGTAAGTTTATAAGTTTATGTATATGATTCTGATACCCTTATATACATATGAAATGTGAATATATATGGATTTAAATCTTGACAAGCTTATGAGTTTATATGTATATATATATATGAGTTTGATAATCTCATACATATAAAATGTGGAACTTAGATCTAAGATGTCAAAATCTTTAAATTAGTAGAACTGTGATTCATAACCGAACCAAGCCTTAATCGGCGGTTCGGTTTTGGTTATATCACGGTTCCGTTCTTTAAAAGGTGAGAACCAAAACTAATTGTTTGGTTTGAGGTTGAGGGTAGACACGAACCAAACCAAACCAAACCGAAACAGGAATATCCCTAGTTGTGGGCATCAAACTTGTAGTTTCATATCACAACCTGTCCTAAGAGTGGTGGACTTCAGCAAAGCAAGATAAGATGTCCACCAAAACACGACCACGATCTAGTCTTGGTAGTGTTTCTTTTCAATACTTTTGTTGTTTTTCTTTATTATTATTTTAATAGTTCAGCTAGTGTTTTAAATGCTTCAGCCAGCGGGTACTGGTTGCTACACAGACATATAGAAACACAAACACAAAACCCAAATTCACAAGGATTTTAGATTTCAAACGTCAATCCAATCCATTTAGTTTATTGGATCATGTTACCCAACCTCATCACATGATCAAATCCAGGTTCCAATCTAAATCCACCCATTGATATCGTTTCTTGAGGAAACCCCCAGCTTCTTTAGTTTTGTCTTCTTGCTCTTACTATGCAAATGTCACTAAAATCAAAGCATTTATGCATCTGAAAATCTTGGATCCAGAACTTAACCTAGTCGTGGATGTCTCCTTTTTCTTTTTTCTTTACAATAGGAGGCCCAAGCCTAACACACACACACACACACATGTCCAGGGAATCGAACTCCCCACCTGCAAAGTGGGGGTCAGAGATCCCTGCTAGAGATGAACACTCGGCGTGCCTAGTTGTGGACAATTTTTTTTCTGGTCACAAGAGGAGGCCAAAGCCAAGCACTGACACCCACACATGCACCCTCTGGGAGTTGAACTCCCCACCAGTAGCAATGGTACTAGATCGCCCTGCAGTTGAGATAACGCTCTGGGTGCTAGTTGTGGACAATTTTAATCCAACCGTTTTGAGCATATAAAAGTGAAATGATCCACATTGTTATCCCAAAAAAGAAAATCAAAGAGATCCAAGGCCCACTATCAGATGATTTCTCTCCTTCGCAGTCCAAAAACACTGAAACTCATCAAACTTCCGGAATAATAAAGTACTATATGAATCCACTGCAAGTGAAATTGGCTGAGCAGATAGCCGCTTGTGCCACCACCGCTGCCCAAGATGACTCTACTAGTGATGCAGTTTCTTCTTGTTCATTACAGAGCTCACATAAGCCTCCTGTGCCTATTCCCAATCGATGAAGCCGATCAAAAGTGAGCAGCCTGTTACTAATAGCAAGACGTAGATTTGAGGCTGCACCAAACCAAAGATGCTGGGTGAAATTGATTACCTGTGCTGCGAAACACCTCTCAAGCCATGGAGGAACTAAATGCACTTTTACCACTCCATGGAAGTTCACCCTCCTCCTCACACTCTAGCTGGCTCCGGGCATGAATAACTTCAAGAGGCACAGGGTTCATTAGGGATGTTCACGGTTCTGTTCAGTTTTAGTCTCAACCTCAAGCCAAACCGCTATTCGAGGTTCCGGTTTGGTCCGGTTCTGAACCATGGTTCTACTTATTTAAGGTTTAGCTAAATATTGAGTATTATGTCATCTTATTATTTGGATCTACTGTCCAAATTTAATATGTATATGAGGTTATGAAGCCCATATATACAAACTTACAAACTTATCAGGAATATATATATGTAAGCATATCAACTTTACATATAAAAAATACATGTATGTATGTATGTATGTAATGGTTCGGTTTTGTTCTAACACTGAAACTGTGAACTGAACTGCCAATTATTTTTCCTCTTAGAACCGAGATGAACTAAACTGCTTGACAACTAAAACCAAACCAAACCAAACTACCAGTTTCGTTCGTGTTCCAGCGATTCTCTGAACACCCCCTAGGATTCATACATCTCGAACTAATCTAAAACAAATCTTAGATAGAACTAAACAGAATTACACCAAACCAAACCTTTTGATGCATTCAATGAGTTGACTGCATAAAACACACGTTTAAAATCAATTGAATTTGGACAACCATCACAAATTAGAAAGAGTAGCTTTCTAATAGTTGGTGTAGTAAAAGATGAAGCGTCATGAGATAAGTTAAGAAAAAATGGCACTTGTCGAATTATTTGATTGGGTGATGAAGTGAAAAATGGGCCCCTACCTTGTTCTTAAAGGCCTTATATCAACATGGTGTCATGATCATCGTAAAATAATGAAGTCGCCTCATTATTCAACATTTAAACATGTCCATACTCATGCACTGTTCATTTGAAGACTATAAGCGTAGGCACACAATAATGCAACGGTAGTTGGCCCCAAATTAACTGATCACAGCATTAATTATGTAACGTTTCAATTCAGAAACCCTTGCCAATATTGATGGATCTGAAAAACTTTGTTACTTGTTTACATGTATTATATACGCAAAAATAATGTATGTATGTATTTGTGTACTTATATCTTGGTAATTCCTCCATTATATACTTTACGTCCATAAATAATTATATACAAAGCTATGAACTAATCAAACAAATAGACCAATTGGTATTTATGCATGATTGCTGCTTGACCTTCACCAAATATTATATATATGTGTTTGTGCATGAAAATATGGATCTAGGGCACTATAGTTGAGTGGTATATAGTGCATCTAAGTTAATTTTTTTATTTTAAAAAAATATAAATATATAACTACTTTAATTTTTGAATTTAAATATAAGTCATTTGATCTTTTGATTTGATGATCCATATATTGTACATTCATGTACAACTCATGCATGCTGCATCAAATCTGGTCGCCCACATATGTAACGTAGGAAAACTGGATGCTACTGATATTGCATGCCTATCGATGCTACCGATATTGCATACCCATGCCTGTTAATTTCATTTTGGGAGTATGAGTGTCACTTAGAAAGGTGTAATGGTGTTTGGTAAAATCTCTCTCTCCCTCTCTCTCTCTTTATTATATATATATATATATATATATATGAAATTGGGATTTAGTGCACAATAGATGAATAGTGCACCAGTGCACCTTTTGAGTTTGGGAAGTAACTTTTGAATTTCAAAAGTAAAAAATACATTTGTTTTTCACATTTAAATGTAAGCCATCTGATTTGTTGATCGGATTTGGTATATTGGTGCATTACTCATGTCCGGTGCACCAAATCCGGTCTTCCTATATATATATATACCCACTTAATTTGATATTGAAAGAGAAACTTTTGTAGGCGGAAATGTCAACGAGAATAAACGTTACATAATGGTTTTCTGCAGTGAGCTTTACAGCTTTTGGATATGTCGGCACCTGCGAACTCAGCTGAGCACATACATGATGAACACAGAAGATGAAATTTGGCATCAATTATAATCTTTTAAAGAGAATGTTATGAAAGCAAGCACTAGATTGTCGATCTTGATGATCTTTTTTTTCTATAGACTGCTCAAATCTTTAATCAGTGACGCAAAATGTATTAAATACTAATATGCGCTTTTTCTTCCTAATACTCATCTGTTAAAGAGTCGTTTTCCTGATAGAAAGTAGTTAGACGTTATTCCCACGTCATTAGATTAACAAGAATTACTCGATTGCTCCTGAAATTGCAATGGCAAATAAGAATCCAAGTTGACCATTTAGTGACAGATGATTCCTGAGTTTCCAATTAGAAACATGAATTAAGAAAAATAAGAAATCTTAAATGGTGCCAATCATAGGTTAGTTATAATTTAATTGAAGGACCTTAAGGGGTGTTTGGGAGCGCCGTGTGGGGGACTGACCCTGAAAATGGGCCTCCGGGTGGAAGGCAGGGGCAATGGCCCGCACGGCCGTGCACGCAAACACAGGCTACATGATCATGGAGACCATGAAAGAGGTGCCCACCCTTACTGCCTTCCTTGGTCGTGATTTTTTCTATACAAATACCCACCTGGTTCATGACGTGTTAGGTGACCCCTATCACATGGAATCCATAGCTCGGTTGGGTAGTGGTATACGTTCAAATTCATGTAGCTTAAAAAGTCAAATCTACTGAACTTCTTCACTATTGAATTGACATGATAAATGCTAATATTTGAATTTAAAAAAATTAAAGATACCACTATATTTTTCATACTTTGAATTTAATGTTGAATAATATATATATATATATATATATTATATTTAACTCAAATCTCTATCTTAACCGTACTAATGAAAATAGGAACCTTAGTGGATTTAACCTTCAACATGGACAATGAACCACTATATATATATATATATATACTCCAACTCATCAAGTCGAACTTGAAAGTTCTTTTAAACCGACCCTTAACCAGTAGAGGCGTGGCTCTTCGTTCTTGGCTCATGATTCTTAGACTGCATAAAGCCCACTGAGTGTTTAAACAACAGCAGCCCACGAGAAAGAAAAACAAATAATAAATATATGCCCATCTATACGTAACCAAGCATTTTAATTTTTTTTTTGAAGTATGACCTGTGAATTGAACTCACCACCCTTCCGTCTTTATAAAACCAAGAGAAAGGTGAGGCCCCCTCTCTGATTTCTGGATGGTTATTGGCGACGCAAATTCCACCAACCCCCCTTTGTTTGGCATATAAATCCTTCCAATTCCCTGAGAGTTCACCCTCTCTGAATTTTCTCTCGTAATCGAAACCCCATTCACCAAAGATATGAGGTAGTTGGTCATTGAGCTACAGAGATGCTGATTTTCGAGCGTTAGGCACTTCCCTCTCCTCCGTTTCTCTCTTTAGAGTCCTCACGATGGACGGGAAGAAGACGGCGAGTGGAGACGTGGAAGGGAACAAACTCCGGTGCGGGAAATTCCTTCGCTGGACGTCTCCTACGACTCGTCCGCCGGGTGCCGATCGCGGAAAACAATAAACGCGCTTGATCTTAGAGACGGTGGTTGACGAGATGCTTAGTGAAGAGATGGCTGGTTTTGGCGTAGAGGGAGACGTGGTAGGGAAGGTATTCTCGGGGGGGCTTTCACATGGTGGTGGTGGTAATGGTGGCGGTGGCGGTGGTGGAAAAATGAAGTCCTGTTCGTTGTCGGCGTCGTTCCTGTGGGATAGTGGGAGGAGGGGGGAGTCGGTGAAGGCGAGCGAGGTAGTGGGGAAGGAAGTTGTGGAGGCAAAGGCGACCATGGCGCAGAAGAGCCATAGCGAGGCGGAGAGGAGGCGGAGGGAGAGGATCAACCGTCATCTGGCAACCTTGAGCGGCCTTGTACCCTGCACCTCCAAGGTCTCTCTCTCTCTCTCTCTCTCTCTCTCTCTCTCTCTCTCTGTTTGATGATCAATAAGAGAACCACTAAGCCTTTTCTCATAGGAGATGAGGTTGGCTACATGGTAAAGCTGTCAGAAGCCTAACACAAATATACCATTGTACATTCGCATTTGAATAAGAAGCACATACACTTCACTTTTTAAATTAACATTTATATCACTAATAATACTGATTAAAGGTAAAAATACTTAAGTAAATTTAAGCATAATGAGTTTAAGTATGGACCATCATCTCTTTATATGTCTAATTAAATAAAATATATGTATGTGTACATGCTTATTATAATTAATTTATGCTGTGTACCTTCCTTTGAAGCTTGAAGGTTGTCATCAGTACACAAAGGTAGCAACACGTTAGGCCCCTTTTCACGGTGGGATTATAAAATCAAACTGAACACCTATATAAATGTTGATATTAATAACGTATACCTATGTAGATCCTAAAGTGAAACCAGCATTTACATTTTTCTCCATGTACGATCAAGGATGACTTTGAAATAATTTTTAAGCAATTCATAAAGACGTTCCTAAGGATTTCCCAGACCAAGTAATTTTACTATTGAAATAGATTTTGGGAAGCTCTTTAAGCTAACAAAGCACTTACAAATAAGTGGTATAAATACTGTAAATGTTTCCGTTCATTTAAATGGAATACGTTAAGTAGATGGAGGATGAAAAGTATATCAAATAAGATTGTTGAGTATGGCGAGAGCATGGATAAGGCTGTAGACGAAGAAAGTGAGTTTTCAAGAATTCGACAGGAAGGAAAAATGATAAAATAAGACATGCAAGGAATAGCACTATCAATTTGAAGAAATATCTATAAACTAAGTTACGTCTACTCTTATAGAAAGCAAGAAAAGAGCTTCATCATTGCTAGGAATAAAAAGAATTGCAGTGTTATTGATTTTTATTATTTTCTTAAACATTACAATTGCTATTTATAAATAGATTTCTTTCGAGGCTGCAACAGTTGAACTCGTCCTCCGTGCATATGATTTTTAGCTTCTCATTGGCTTTATTGATGTTGCCTTTGTGCCACAATATTAGGTATGATTTGTTACCTGTCACTCCTATTACGTCGTATCTTGAGACTTATCTTCATCACGAGCTTAAACCAATGTCTTTTTTAGACCTTCAACAGCTTGTCACGTTACTCCTTTCAAATTTTCGACGTCAACAAAGATAAATAATATATGTGCATACCCCATGCACATAAATAGTTTAAATGGAGAATAAAAAATAATAATTGAATGCAGGTGTTAGTAACTTTCTCATACGATAGCTCAGATATAAATACAAATTATATCAAGTTTCCTAGTGGCAGATAAGGGACTTTGATCAGATATCTAGCTGTCAGTAGGAGATGTTTGTGAAAGAAATTCTAAAGACTTTGAAACTTCCTCTCTTCTCTTGGATGCTGGCAGCATGGAGTCGCTGCTATTGGTTGCATCGTTATACATATCAGAAGCGGACCTATTCATATGCGAGGTGAAGATATCTACCCGAAAATACAAAAAATATTCAAGAGTTCAATACAAGAGTGATTTTTTTTCCGACAAATTATACAGAAATTTAAACTTTATCTTGATTTCTCACAATGGCATTTTGCCTCATCTCAAAAAATGATCCGGCGCTGCTTCGGTTCCTGGGTAGGATTTAAAATTGCTATTCCTACCGAGTGGTGGATTTTTTTAGTGAAACGCACTTGTAATTCCCTATATATAGTGGCAAACTCATAAATTTTTCGAATTTCATATGAGACACATGTTTCACTCGCCCTAAAGTGGGTCCTTGAATCCTACTACTTTACCCACATCTCTTTTAACATATTTTGTTCTAGATTCTATCTCATCTTTGATTTCCAACTGATAATTTCTTCGTATTAGTGCAACTAATGATCCTTTACTTGCACATATATCTTGAACTGTTCGTGGTTTCATTATGTATTTTAAGACCTTTTGCCAGTACTCCGAGCAGTCTCGCGATAAGTACACTCATAGACCAATTGCTCGTGATCCTCTCTTAGATTTATTATCCTCCTCTTAGTGGATAAAATGATTCTCTAGCTTTATGTATACCGTTTCGTCCTGTGTGGGATATCTTGAGACATGATGTTGTTGATGTTTTAGTTGGAAGCTTGTTTTTTTTCCCCAATCTCACATTAATCACCTCTATTCTTATGGTGAGAGTTTTCTGTCTATTGAGAATTAAAAGGGTTGCTGTGTGGTTGTGCCTTGAAACCCTAGGTAGAAACACCTTTTTGAACTGCACACTCTTGGTATGGTATCCTCGAAACACCGCTATCTCGAGGACTCGAAAAGTTATATTTGAAACTCGAAAAACTTTATTTACTTAAGTCATTTTAAGTTGGAAATTAGGACTTTGTCTAAAATACAATTGCTCCAATTCTCTTACTTGTAATTTTTTTCGTCCAATTCTCTTACTAGTAAATTTTTTCGTTTGTGTACGTATAACACACATATATGTTTATGTTTATGTTTTTGAATATAGATAACAAGGAGCTTTAAAAATACAACGTACAGTTCTTATTCTTAAACATGCAGGTGCCTCGTTATATGGCTTTTTCATTTTTTCTTCTTTCTCTAACTGGATGTAAGTCTTGCTCTTAGGTAGGACTTAAGTAAGAGAGAGAGAGAGAGAGAGAGAGAGAGAGAGAGAGTAAAATGGGCAGTACGCATGCTCAAATGTAATGGGTGAAACTACAAGTATTGTGTTAGTAATATTACAAATTACTTAGGTTTAACTATAATTTTCTGTATTTTGCATGAGTTGATGTTTTTGTACGTACTGCATCCTGATATAGCAAGGAAAGTATATTGTGAGCTCGTGTGCACTTTCGTTATTGCAGCCTGCTTCATTTTATTGAAGATCAATGGCTTATATCTTGTGAAGCCTTCTTGCAAGGATCTACGTTCAAAAATTCGGACTCTTTCGGTCCACGGAAATTAGCAAAAGACCGTCAGGAACTATGATCTTGTAGTGTTCCGATGGCTTTAACGACTCACCGGACCGTCAGAAATAGAATCTGGTAGATTCCAGCGGTCTCAATAGCCAGAAACTTTCCGCCAATAGTCGGAAAATTTCGAATTCCCATTTTTCTTCATTGCCTCATGCATGAATCACTCCTTAATCATCAACGTCATTCCATTTCCTGAGTCCCGTATCTTGTTTTATGTAGGCCTTGTTATAACAAAACCAGCTGGTCAACTTCCTACATTTTAGATATCAAACAACATAATTCTACATTCATATTTGTGAGATTCCTTTCAAAATTTGTTAAAGGGATTCCGCATTTCATTTGATACAAATTATGAGAAAAGATAGAACAGTATTGAAATCAGGAAGTATTGAAAGGACTTAAGAAAAGCTTGATGAAACGGGAAGAAATGGAATCTGGTGGAGGATCTCACATAACAGAATCCTGGTTTTAGCTAATTGACCAAGCATGAACAGCAATCTCCAAGACAATTTCTTGGTGGTTGCGTGATGATTCTTCGGTGATTAAAGTTTATTCTTGGACTACTGGTGTCTTGGAGAACGACTTGCATGAACTGATGAATCACATTCGAAGATTTGCTGCACTTCATTCATGTGAGGTACTTCTGAATTGTGCTTTTCGGATTATGAGAAAGGACATAGTAGTTTGGGATCATCTGAAACTTTGGAGAGAAACGTGATAAAGCAGGCATGCTATCACAATGGTGCGGATGCTGACATGGGTGCGCACCAACCACAATTTTATGTGGGTAATAGCTAGATATAAGCATAATATATATTATTATTATGACTGATAATATTTATAGAACTTGAAGAAAAAGTTATATTTTGTATGAGTAGAATCTTCTTTAACTTGATGAAAAAGGTTATTTTTAGTGCGAACAGAAGGAGTGCGCACTCATGCCTTTTCTTGTTTTTCACATGAATGTAGTTTAGAAATTTAAAAGGGTGTTGGACATAAAGAAAACTCTCATGCTCACAAAAAGTAAAGAGAAAGCATTAGTGCACATTGTCTGAGTGTTCAGGGAGCAGGTTCCCTTCTTTATAGAACATCTGATAATCATTTTACATCTTTCCTTGTTCCGCACACACATTCTTTTCTTTCCATATTTTCGTTTGATATCCAGAAAGGGGGAATTCGTACAACTGAATGCTGATTCTTTAATGCAGAGGGACAAGGCTTCGCTGCTTGCTGAAGTTATCAATACTGTAAAGGAATTAAAGAGGAAAACTGAGGTACTGACCGAAGGCTGTGTTGTTCCAACAGATTTCGATGAAGTTCTTGTTGAGTATGATGATAGCAACAACGACAAGGAAGCTTTGTACATAAAAGCTTCTATATGTTGTGATGATCGTCCAGATCTTTGGAAAGAATTACAGCAGATGCTGAAGACACTTCAGTTGAAAATAGTGAGTGCAGAGACTACTTCTTTGGGATCAAGGGTCAAAAATGTGTTTGTGATGACACCAGAAGAAACTATTGATGACGCAAAGCGAAGATCCTGCGCAGAGTCAGTTCAGCAGGCCTTGAAGTCAATTTTAGAAAGAGTTGCATCAGTAGATTTCTCGCCGAGGAGCACGACTCCAAGTAAAAGACACAGGAATTCAGCATTTGATTCTTCAAGTTCCTCATCATAGACGAGATTTTAAGCCTGAACAAGAGGGAAGAATCCATCAAATGCCTCTTCAGATAAACTGAAACTCATGGTTTTGAAGTTGTGTGGAGTTCTACCAATTTTTCTCAGTTATCTTCCTCTTGTTCTATTTACTAGAATCTTTCCCTGCTTCACCGGCCTTCAAATGCCTCCAAGTAAAAGCTTCTATACGACGGTCTACAGTTTAAACTCATGGTTCTATGTAAACATGTCCAGTTCTTGCTTACCCAAAACTTAAAACAATAACCGATGATTCTGAAACCGGCGTTATGGTTTGAGTTCTAAACCGATACTTTTACTAAAACATTTGAAATTTAAAAGATTTGTTTTAAATACCAAAACCGGCAGCTTTAAAACATCAGTTCGAGTTCCAGTTTTATAAGAAGGAAATCCGGAACCAAACCAGGTGAGTTCCAGTTTCAGTTGAAATCATCGGAGCAGTTTGAAACCGGCCATGCCTAGTTCCATCAGATGCCTACTAAGTAACAAGAATTGTGATCACAAGCTCTAGGATTTGAAATGGACTGAGCCAAACCGGCCCCCCTCCGGATACAGGTCCAGCATGAGGCCAATTAGTTCCCGGTTTGGCTCAGTTTCATTTGAAAATGTCATTGAAAGAAAGATGAGAAGTTTTAAAACGACAAAAAAAAATTTGGAACCACCAGATTTGGCACCACAGGTTCTAGTTCCGGTTGCACTTAGGTTCTTCAACAGGTGAAATCGAAACCGAGCAGTAGAGGTCCCCAGTTCCAGTTCCATTCTGGTCCTGGGGGCCGTTCGGACCTGATTCACCAACACGAATCTTGTTCGTGCTCGGCTTTTGTCTTGACAGCATATGGCTCTTTATGTATAAAAATACGTATTGATTGAACGTGTTACCGTATTTAAGGAAATCTCTTCGTCAACTCGATTAAGCTTCTGTGGGCAATGATGGAAAACTGTTTGAGAATGTCTTTGAGCACAGGATGCTTGACTCATTGCTAAGGGTTCACTTCATTACTAAGGATGGAATATTGATCCGACGTGATCAGGTTAAGGTCGGGACAGTATGCCCGACCCATACACTACCTACATGTGCACGTGCACACACACACATATATATTAGAGTGAGGATGAATATGCATTGGAAGATATTCAATTACCAGGTGTGCGTGTGTGCGTGCACACGAGGATTTTTGAAGATTTTCTTTTGGAAAGAAGTTTGCTGTAATACTAATATGTACCATTTTATCATATCATTAAGCCATTGAAATACGGGTTGCTCAAAATCACAGTCCGTTTCTACCCTCCTCGGTTGACTTCACTGACGAATGGCTGCAACACTTTTCCATAGTGATAAAATAAAGTGAACGACTGAGCTTTGGAAGTGCATTCAGGAATGTGATATGATGCATCATTTTGGACTGTTCCCACCGTATCGGTATAGACGTTTTACAGACACTGAAAGCAGGTGGGATTTGCTAGAGAATGGAGGCGAACTAATTGAAGACATGGTCGTCGAAGAAGCGTTCAGGAAAGCCATGCAGACGTGGGCGCAATGGATCGACAGCAACGTAAATCCTTCTCAAACCACCGTGTTTTTCCAAAGCATCTCGCCGGAGCACAAGGGTACGTACGACCTCTCTCTCTCTCCAAATGATATGCTCAATGAGAGGCTTACCAGCAACTAATCACAATATGCTAACTGCAGTGGGAAGCAATGGTGCTACAATCGAACCATGGATCGCTTTCACTTGGCGCAATTCACACCAACAACAACAGTTCTGATCGAGAAAACCATTCGAGAAATGAAGACTCCAATGGTAAACCTGAACGTCACCAGATTGTCGCAGTACAGAGTAGATGCCCACACTTCTGTGCACACGGAGAGGCGAGGGAAGCTGTTAACGGTGGACAACGTCGACAACCCAGTGTTTTTGCTGATTGCAGACATTGGTGCCTACCTGGTCTTCCTGATACTTGGAATGAGCTATTATTCCAATCTTTGATACTCCAAGATGTTGGCCAATCTTTGCAATGACATCTAATCACTTCCCACTAATTACCAAACCAAGAATCACTGCGCGGTACAGTACATATCTATTAACAAATGACAGGGTACATACAGTTAGACCTAATAACAATCTTTGCAATGACATCAATCCCATTTCAGTACTATTCTTTTCTACGCATGCTTAACTTTGGAGTTCATAAGAGATCCAGTGCCTTGATGCTGAAAAGGTCACACTCTTGGACCTAATAAAATTTTAAGCCGCTGATGTAACCCTTTTTTATCTCGACTTAGAACCAACCATGCCAGGATAATCCCTTGCGTGAACGGAGTTTACTAAGCTGCACTCCTAGTGAATCAAGTCCATGTACAAAGCATCAAACTTGGTCACACTGGTTTGCAACTTTAAACAAACGCCAGGTCCTACAACGTATATTTAGTCCCCAACATGTGAAAGGATTCTCCAAGAATTTGTTCTCGTTTTGAATCTTTAAATAGTTTCAGACCTTACACACTAAAGTTGCTCAACTGACATTCTAAACACTTCGAAACCATCACACTTTCACAATTGTCAATGTCAGCTGCTAATTCCATCATCTTGATAATTAAATCTTATGGGCACAACAGATGATGAAAACCAACATAGTAAATAAGGCGGCAATGAGCCTCTTGCTAAATCCAAAAACTATAACATAAAAGCCAAGAATTTAGATGCACATCAAAGACAGTACCACAAAGAACTTGCTGTGGACTTTCAATATCTTCCGTGTTCATTGAGTAATCATAGCTTATCAGGTTCTCATTACTCATATAACTGTATTATAAACAAAGCAGCAATGTCAACATCACTGCACGTGCATGTTCATAATGAAAGCAGAATGACCATATTCTTAGCTGCACCGGCATCAGCTGCCTATATTTATAGCATTGGCTCTTTCCTGAACTTCAGAGCAACTCCCATTCAGATTCACAGCTATCAATATTCACAAATGTATCCATATATGAATCATGGATCTGGTTGAGAGGTGAAACTTCTTTGCTGTGCTTCATCTCTGAATCAATGTCCCTGTACCAGTACGCTACCTGCTCACGATCATCATCTTCAATCTGCCATGCCAATTGCATAAAGTGCTGAGTTTCCAGTTCCACACACACACACACACACACACACAAACACAAACACACACACACAGAGAGAGAGAGAGAAAACTGCAGGCCGTGAAGTAGGATGAATAACCTTGGGACTCCTTCCTGTTTGTCTCTTTACATTTTGTGAAGCTTCAAGGTTCGCTACAGGAAACAGAACAGAACGAATAATCTTTGCACTCCTTCCTGTTTGTCGCCTCTTCCCATTTTGTGAAGCTTCAAGGCTCGAGAAATTTTGAGCCCCTGTTCTGTCTTCACATTTAGTGGAGTCATCAGTCTTTATGTTCTTTGAATCTACAGTAAAACCTGCATGTATTATCATGAACAAAATTAAAACAATTTTCACATACTAGAAAAGATACATAAAGCCAAAACCTTGTTATGAAAGTAAACACTACCAAGATCATCTTCAATATTCTTATCTAAAAAATGTTGAAGTAAAAGCAAATGAGGGGATAAGAGCCACTCTGACGGCCAAACAACCTTTCAAAATGTTTACGGTTAGAATGAGACTTGTAATGGAACTGAACAATGACAGATCCTATATATGCTATTCATGTCAAGATGTTAGATATTCACTAGTAAAACCATCAAGATCCTTTCTTTTTCACAAGAGAATCGGAATGATCCATTGTGGGGTAGTACAATAATGGAACTCATAACTATAGTCCCATATACATGTCCATGTGCGCATGTACTTCTAGAATTTCATCAAAGAACCCCATTGATGCCTTCATGCTTTCACTTAGCAACAGAATTGGAAGTTGGCTGTTGGCATCAGATGACATGGCTGGTGTCAACTAATGCATGCGATGACACTGCAGGTAATAGAATGTCTACTACACCATACCGTTCACATTTTTTCATGCCCCTAAAATGAGAGGAGAGGGATCTCATCTTGATTTGCAATCCAAGATTCTAAGAATCAAGAGACTGGATATAGAAAAGAAGCAGCTTCTTTAGATCAGACGATAAAGTTAGACATGCCTCTGCTGGCATTAGGCTCCCACACGAGCTTCACATGGTAACATACAAAATTCTACTTCTTAAACATGAGAACCATACAATAGAACCTCAGGTCGCTGTCTGAAGCGCAGAGTAATGGAAAAGGCCATAATATCAATAAAAAGAAATCTCAGAAATAGGAAAGATTCATTTCCAGGGTGTAACAGCTAGTTTACAGGATTGTGCAGGAAAATAAGTAGACAATAGGATCCATAGGCAGCAAGAAAGGGGCATGCTGATGGAAAGCAAAGCGTGAGAAGACCCTCTCCAAATGCAGAAAGCAGGTTTCCCATATAAAAATTCATAGAAAGGTGGAAAGAAGAAGAGTAATCATCTACACGTATAAGGGGCATGCCTACCACAATAGGAAGAATAATTTCCAGTTTTTCTTGGGATAAAGCACAATTATCGGATCGACGGTTCCAGTTTTTTTAACAAAGATGTGTTGTTTGCAACTAAAGACAGCACATCAGGGGTCAGAACTTGGAAAAGTTTCAGAGCAACTTTAAATCTAAACAAGCCACTTGGGTGCAAAAAAATCTATTAACAAGAGAATCCGCATCTACATATATTAATAAGCATAACATATCATGGAACTCATAATGATTACAAATCCGAGGGTACCAATAGAGAATGAAGAACGACTCTCCACATTAGGGAACAGAAACATTACATCATCAGATGGAAGTTACAAGATTGTCAAAAGATGCAGTACATAAGAACTTGCATGTCTTACATGGCCAGATAGGTACTCTAGGATAGAGTCAATAACCAATCAACAAGACAAGCTCACAAACACGCAATATCACTATTGGGAGAATTACGTACCAGAACTAGCAGAGGGGAAAGCATCTTGCGGCAGGACAGGTTTCTCCTGCTCCTCAACAATATGATAAACAATATTGACGGGATATGCAATAATGGCAGATGTCCTTATTTCTATACAAAGTAACAAAGGTATGGAGGCAGAATTACACAACGGTATAAATAAAGCATACATCAAAGAATCATTTTCAACAGCAAAAGAAATGTAATTAAAAGTAATGATGTTTCCACAATTACCAGCTTCTGCAGGCAAAGAAGTGGCCGTTACATCTGAAGCATGATCTTGTGAAGTAGAAGCTTTCTCAGCTAACTTGTTCAATATAATTGATGAAGATGAAGGAGATGTATCTGGGCAGCATTTGGAGCATGCATTTGTATCACTAGGATTTTTCTTTATTGTGCACTGACATTGAAGAACTTTAGGTTGAGAGGGAGAATCCATTGTATCATATGTTCCACTTTCATTAATTTCTGTAAGCTCAGGCATGTCTTCAACCAAGGGGGAGAACTCTTCAAGACCTTCCTTCACTTTCCCATGACTAGCAATATCTTTACTACAGTTCAAGGATGAATCAGTAGGGGGATCTATGGCAGGATCCTCTAGAGGTGGAGCAAGAAATTCATGCACAATTTCAGCACAAAATTTCTGAAGATTTTCTCCCACTGTCTGGACCTGGCACTCAACAAATTTGCTTGTTTCCTATTAAATAAATCAAAGGCATGGTCAAAGTGTTGTCACAGGACCAGTACAACAATTAAAGGTAATCAGCTCAATTGTTGCATAAGAAAGATATCGATGTGATAGTGATAACCGTCAATATACACAAATTCAATCTGAGGAACTACCTGAAAAAACTTGTTCTCATCAACCCCTTTGTAAATAACACCGATTTTCTGGAACATGTCAACCCATGAAATTCCTTTGCTCGACTTCGGTTCCATGTGAAACATGGTTAATCCTTCTTGAAAAAGATTCTCCAGTTTCTTCTCAATAATTTATACTCAATACAGGTTATGCACTATTTACTTATCAAATATCTGCATGCACGAGAAATTAGCTCATATAAGTCCCAAACAGACGTAAACTCAAAGCCATAAACTGATGTACACGTATCTCATAACAAGCTAGCGAAAGGTTACACGAAGACTACAGGAAGATGAAGTTATTCTCGAAAAAACAAAAAGCTGCAGCACGATTATTCTAGAAAGCATATTTAAGCCCCAAGGAAAAACGAACGATACACCATAATATCACTTCCAAAAGCAGCAATCGGCAAAAATTTGACGATATCAACAACAACAAAAACATCATCAAAGGGATAAATGAAGCAGGAAATGAATGAACCATTACAGAAGACACATTTCGTCGTCAAAGATGGTCAGAAAAGGAAGAAAGCAAAGGACCAGAGAGCTAATGATCGTACTCATAATCGTCGAAATATTATTAATTTTAGCAGGAAGAAACGACTATGTACACACACACACACACACACACACACACACACACACACACAGAGAGCAATTCCAAAGCACAGAACAAACCCAGCGATCGTCAAAATCCTCGAACCATCAACAGAACTCCAAAGCACCAAAGCTCGGAAAGAGCAATTCCAACGAAGAAAGGACTACAAATAACTTACAACCCCATGAATTGAATTAACTAAACGGGAGCAAGCGACCACAGTAAAAGCAAAAGATACAAAATCAATAGAGAAGAATAACGAATATACCACACGATCCACAATGAGGGCCTTCAAATCAATCACTCCGAAGCGCTATCCAAGAGAGAGAGATTCTCAACATCCACACGTGGCACGTGAGAATTTGAGTTGGAGATATTTATTATTTATTTAATTAAGATGATTAGAGTTGATTATGATGTAATGTACAATGAACCACTTTCTGAAAAATCATAAGCTCCAAAAAAAAACTTTTCAAGCATCCGAAAATAATTATCAAAAGTTACGAGTCAGATGTCTTTGAGTGAACCGAATCCAAATCGAACTTTGTAGCTACTCGAACCAAACCGAACCAAATTATTCGGTTTGGTTTCCATATCCACAATAAGAATGCTTCAAATATTCTTTTTATTGCAAAAACAAAAATGTACAGTTACTGAAACACTTTTCTCTCATAGAACAGTCATAACAAGAAACACTTTTCAGAAACCAACAAATCTATCAAAAGTATTTGCGTTACTGAAAAGATGATTGCAAACATATGTTGCTGCAGACACAGGGAAAAGTGGCAGTCAACAGAGATAGGAACAGAAAAAAAGACACAAAATGCACAGCAGCCCTAAACTACCAAGACATCTATATAATCCGGACCTATGCAGCCTCAACAACAAGTCTAAACTCTAGGATAGGTAGCACAGTCATTTGAGCCCAGTTTCACTTAACTGTCTAGTGTCCTACGCTATATAATTTTATATAATGAAGGGAACTTTTCCTTCCTTTTCTCTCTTCCTGTTTGTCTCCTCTTCTATACACCTTCCTCTTTCTTTTTTCCCATATTTTTCATCCTCCCCTTCTTCCCATTCTTCTGAAACAATTTTACTATCATTTCCAGGGTGTACTCAAAATTCTCTGATCGGACATCCATAAATCATTAGGTCAATCCATTTTCGCTAGCACTTTTTGGGATTATTGTGACAATTTTCCATCTCTGCAGTTTCTCCCATAAACAGCATCACTGGTTCAGAAAGTTTGCTTATAAAATCTCTAATAGAGAGTACCATGAAACCTTGTATCAACTCCACTCTTGGATCTTTTTCCTGGAGCCGATTTGACCTTCTCAACCATGCATCTATTACACTCTTCAGGTATATCACTTCCAAGTCCAGACCATCCAGCTGGTGCTGAGTAGAATTCCCTCAGCAGTTTAGGCCCTTTTATATCAGTGCTAGCAATTGGTGTTTTTGTATGTGATAACAATCACCTAAAGGAATGACAAACAAACAATCGATGGGAGTGGATGGTACCAAAAATCTTCAGCTTTCATATCTTCGGAGAACTTCAAGCTATCAATGAGACAAAAAACTACTGAAGCAATGTGAAGTAGAAGAAAGGTTACGCTATTCCATGGAATTTCACAGCAAAGTATTTTGATATCAGACCCATGCAGGCACCCACACAAACACACATGATTGTCTCTCTACATGTGTTTTGCTGTATTCTCAAAGGTCTGCACTAGCTTGAGTTCCTCACTAACCCCACTGGGTTAGTTACTTAGGTAAGACTAAAGAAGAAAGAGAATATACGATGAACTGCATGCTTAGAATGGACCTATAATGAATAAAGTGGCATGCTCTTCTCAAATGGCAGAGACTGTACAAATATAATAGATTATAGATCACAGTAAGCAACAAATTCCCTTAAAAACAGTTCCAAACAACCGAATTTAAGAATAACACCGACCACATAGGTCAACAACTATAAGGCAGCCTGCAAAAATATTGCCAAATTGCACAACAGCTTTAATAAAGCTATGAACACCTCCAAACAACCAATGTACACTTTAAGTTTAATCATTTCAATCCATAAAAAAAGAAGAAAGGCATCATCGACCGAGGAGAGATTGAAGAATCCAAAATAAACAAATGCAATACTGAACCTTAAGATGACAAACACAAACACTCAATACCCAACATGAATGTGAATACCATATCGACCAGGTTAGCCCCAAGTCAGACGCAAAAGATTGATTTAAATTTTAAACACCAGTATCATCCAAATAAAGCCAGTAAAAACACAAGCAAACAGCAACAGTTGTATGTAACAAAAAACAACATATTGCAAGAGATAACACAGAAATAAGGCAAAATACAAGCACCAAGCATTGTCAGGTTTGGTGGTGTTCAACCATATCCGGCATATACAGACATCTCACATGGCTGCAGATGCAAGGGGTATGATACAGATTTCAAAAAGTATGGTGAGTATACAAGATACATACATGCAAAGCCACATGCTACAAGCAAAGTTCAGTTTTCACTCCAACAACAACATCTAAGCCTTTTCCCATACTAGATGGGATCGGCTACATGGATTCTTTGTTTCCATCTGGCCCTATCATGTGCCATGTTGGCAGTTAACTCAACATGAGCTAGATCATTCTGTACCACCTTCCTGAAGTTCACAAAAGAGGAAATGGGCACTATTTTGTCCGGCTGAAAGCAAAATGAATATACTTCCACGGAATGGCCTCCATTAGCCAGGAAAGGACACGCAACTTTAGGAAAGATTAGGAAGAGGACAGAGTAAAGACATTGCGAAGAACGATTTACAGCAATTTATAACTTAGAACCTACTTAGGCCGAATAGAAATATTGTAACGACTGACTTAGAGCAAACTGTCACTTGGAACCCACTCGTTTGCACAAAAGTAAAATGTAAAGAAGAAAACATAAACAGAATGAACCTCAAAGACCGGGACAGCGAAGAGGTTACTCATCTTTTGAGTCTACCACAAAAGAATGGGGAGTGGGGGTTTGAAGTTCACAATAAAGCAGAATATAAGCTGAAAAAGCCTAGGCAAACAAGCGACATCTCAAGAAAAGATGAACAAGTTCCGTAATACAAGGACAAAAGATTAATCACGCATATAACTGCAAGAATACCAACCAATCTCGAACAAAGAGCAACAGAATAACATTACCCCTACTTGAGAGTCGATCATGCGAAGAGGAAACCAAGATAAATTAACCGCATCACAAAAATGTTACGTAGATTTTGCACCACAATAAACTAGATAGAAGAAAAAATGAGTTTTTCCTCCTCATTAGCTACCTAAAGATCCAACTTCCTAAGATTAAACAGACACGAGTAGAGAGTAAAAGAAAAGCTTCAAATGCAAATAACTACGACCGAAATGGGAATGCATGCAAATTGATGAACTTTGTCACGGAAAAACTGTGAAAGAAGAACCACAACCAAGCGACAATTCGCAAGCGAGGAACGCTCACCTAGAAATATGGGGGTGCGCCACTGCTCTGGTACACCCCTCCAGAGGGAACCCGCGGCACAGGCGAAGTACCAGAAGGTTGGTGAAGCTGGCTCTGATACAACGAACCTGAGGACAATCCATAGTGTCCAGAATCCGTGTATCCACCAGATGCCGGTACACCAACACCATCACTGACTGAAGAAGGCGGCATTCTATACATTGACGTCCCACCTCCCATTGCTCCATAGCCACCGGTTCCCAGTCCGCCGCTGGTTCCTCGCCCTCCGTATTGCGAACCGCCGTAAACACCGGCGACCAGCCCAGCACCATATCCGCTACGAAGAGATGACGGAGCCTGTCCAGGGACCGCGGTAATGCCAGGGTTTACAGACGATGGCAATGTCGAATTAAGAGGAAGGTGCTCACCCTGATGTGGGTGGCCCGTAGGGGCGCCCATCCCACCGTAGCCCGCTACCCCGCCGTATGGGACCCCACCAGGATTGCCATGAACGGCCATGCTCGCACCGAGTCCGCTGGGTGGCATTTCAGGCATGCCATCGGGCACGCCTCCAGCGCCGGGCTTGCCCTTCTTCCCGTCGATGGCGAGCTTGCAGAGGAGTTGGTGCCCGTCGATCATCTCGCTAGGCTCCTTTAGGGCATTGATGGCGCCGTCGATATGCTTGAACGTGATGAATCCATAGCCTTTGGATTTTCCGGTGGCCTTATCAAGGATGACAACGGCCTCCTCGATCTGGCCGTATGCGGAGAAGATGGTGCGGAGGCCGTCGGTGGTGGTGTCCCATCCGAGCCCGCGAATGAAGAGCTTCCGCTGCGTAACGTCGCGATCCCGGACGCACGTCGGCGTGGTTGACGGTGGCCTCCAGCAGGATTTCTAGGAGTTGATCGCGAGTGAAGGGCTCGAGGATCTTGCGCGCGTCCTCCACCGTCAGATCCACCACCCCATTCTCCCCTACCTTCCTCTTCTTCGTCGCATCCATCGTCCGATCTCTGCTCTTCTGATGGATCGGCGGATTGAGGAAACCAGATGAAAAATGGCTAGCGTTTAGCAACAAAAAGAAGAAGTAGAAGAAGGGTTAAGGTTTTGGTTTATAGGGTCGAGAGCAAATGAGAAACGCAAGATTTTGCCTCTAGGGTTTGCCTATCTACAAACTCGATTTCCTTTTTTTCTTCAGTGAATATTTAATAACTCGATTCTTTTCTCTTTTGCGGGTGTTTGATTGCGAAGCCGGGAGATCAAATTGGAAACTCAGTTCCAACCCCAGCGACCCGTCCGTACGGTTGAACGCTGATACGTTAAGATCCGGATTTAAATACAACAGTTATTTTTTACTGCACAACAACGTTCACAAGGCATGATGGTTTCAAATCGTTGGTTTTCGATTTGTTCGGAAACTAGAATCATAATCGAATCAGCTCGGATTCGATTTCGATTATGCTTCTCGAAACAGCGGTTTCAGTTTGAATCTAAAATCAATAATTTATTAAAAAAATAAAATTATATAAAAAAAATAAAATATACCAGATCCGATAGTTCTAACATGGTTTCGGTTCCAGATTTATAAAAGGTGAAATCATAACCAAACGGGACGATCTCCGGTTTTGGGCCCAATTACAATTTCATAAGTTTGGGGTTTAACTGATTCTTAACCCGGTTCGATTCCGAATGAAATCACTTATAATACTTTGCGAAACCGAACTGGGCCCTCCCCAGTTTTGGATCAGGATCCAATTCCGGTTCCAGAGGTTTTAAGGATGCATGTGTTGGTCTCCTCTTGTAACCAAAAACATGGTAAATGTAAGGTGCGGATATACAAGCATGTAACTAAAATAGAACATCCCGTATATTAAAATACAGACATTTCATTATTTAGTTTTGATAATTATAACCTACTGACAACATTAACATATGGTTATTAAAATACATGCATTTCATCATTTAGTTTTGATAATTATAACATACAACATTAACATAAGGTTGCTAGAGTTGTCCGACCCTCATCGTGTTCACACGGCAAGCACCAACAACCACAATAGAGTGCACGCGGCCTGCATAGTGTAATTATATTGCAAATTTCAATCTTAGCATAAAATACTTACTTGTGGTTGGAGAGTTGTTGGAAGTTCAATGTTTACTACTTACGATTAGTTGTTTATATTTAATTCACGCCAAAATTGGAGCAAAAACAACTATGACTTTCCCAAAATGTCCGGATTAGATCGTATTAAAGACTCCGACATCCGCTCTGAGAGTGTTAGCTCAACTACATGGTGCTCTAGCACCTGGTGGGGAGTTCGACTCCTAAAGGATGCATGTGTGGGTGAAGTGGCAGATTTACATTGAGGTGACCACTGTCTGACCTTAAATTCACGAAACCATTGAAAAAAAAATTAGAAGGAATGATTGAGTTCATGATTATTATGCATAGTTTGGCCCATCTAAAATGGTGGAATAAATACTTTTCCCATCCCATTATGAAAAGTTCTAAATCCGCCATTGTGTGGGTGTGTTAGGCTTCGGCTTCCTCTTGCAACAAAGAAAATGCGTCCTATATTCAATTTTACCTACCAAACACTTTTTAACCTAATTACAGAACAATAAAGTTCATAATTACATTAAAGAACATTATGGTAGGAATCTAATGGTTCAAACTGCTCCACATCGGATATTGGATGGCCTCAATAAAATGGCATAAAGGAGCCTTAGTTGGATTTAATGTTAATTAAGTTACGTTAATTAAACTCATGTGCATTAATAACATTTAATTAATGTTTGTATTCCTCAATATTCAATTGATACATCATTATTATATGTGAAAGTCATAAAGTGTAAAAAAGTCACATGTGAGGGACTAATGCATGTGATGATCAAAAGGAGATAAAATTTAGTCTCACATTCAAGATTGCGATAAACCCACATGTCTTTTTACATAGTAGGTAACTTATAAACCTTAGTTTAAAGAGCTTTGGGAGGACATGCTATGCCACACACGCATGCATACACGTGTCGAGCCAAGCTTGAGCTTGGGAATTGTCTTCAATCTATTTTTTTTGCACAATTTTTTTTATTTATCGATCAAGAGTGTATACATAAGAACAATTATAAGACGGAGAGGTGAGTCATTTAAATTGTATCCATGAGCCGTGATCCATCATGACATCTATAAATAAGAGATTATGACTCTCTAATCGGTGACTTTTATGTAAAGCATTTTCTCTCCTTTTATATTTGCTCTTTGCACTCCCTCTCCTCATGGTGTTCCACGTAGTTGTATGACTGCTTTTTACCGTCCTTTTCCTTTAGCCATAGGTAATTGAGACATGATTGAAATCGACTCAAAGTTAGGTACATAGCTTTGAGTTGTATGTGGATTTTGTCCCATGATCAGCTAATGAGAATAGTGTTGTTATATCAAGTGCACCCAACGGTCCCCCAAGAATGCAACCAAAGAAGTAGCAAGCAAAGCAAAGAAGAATGCATGTTTTTAAATTGACAAAAAACTGCGCGATCAATACCGCAAAACAATCGAAGATGAGAAAACTGCATGTTTCGGATGAAGCAAACTGCCGAGCAAATAACATGACAACTTGGAGAGGCATTCTTCATGCAAAATTGGGGTTGTGGGACATTGAAGGAAATGGTCTGTATTTGTAGACCTGCTGGGCCGTCCAAGGTCAACTATTTAAAACCTTGGTGGCTTGAAGGGCGTTTCTTGCAACAACGAGAAGGTCAAGTGGAAAGCCAAGGCAAAGGTCATTGGCCTGCCTCGTTGGCATCAGCATTGGCAGGAAGAAACTACGGAAAACAAGGAATCGAGAAAAGACCAAAAAACGAAACAGAATCGTCGGATAAAGGAGAAGATATTCAAGAGGGATTTGGCTCAAGCCATTGTGGCCGACTGCATGTTGCTGTTTTGCGTCTCTCTTTCCCTCTCTCTGTGATTAACAACATATATAGTCCGCGCTCCATCCATCACTGCTCAAACTTTCCTTGCACGACTGCCGGCTTGATGCTTCGGTTCAAGATTTCGTGTCCCGTATCGTTTCATACGTATCCTTGCGAACTTTAGTTGTCATCATTTAAATAGCGCGGGATTGGCTCCGCGCGAAATGAAAATGAACAAGGGAAAACCTTTTGCATGTTGGCTCTGACCAACTGAGAACTCGAGCGTTTCGTTTTGCCCGATCAGCGAAGAGAAACCCAAAGGGAGGAACGACCCTATGTTGGATCAATCAATAGATCGATTGGATTGAATTGTGTGTGTGATAGAGGAAGAATTGATGGCAGATCGATCCGTTGGAGGAAGATAATGAAGAAGAAATTAAGGATTGCTCATTGACAATCTCGTTCAAGAGACTGAATTTTATCAGCTTCAATCTCCTCAGCAGATCCCCCTTGTAAGCATCTCTCTCTCTCCTCAAGAATTCTGGAGGGTTGTGATGGATCCTTGAGGTGAAGGACACAATGATTTGAGCTTCTAGGGTTTCGTTTGAACTATAAAATTGAGATGCATTTGTGTGTGTGTGAAACAGAGATAGCATCCCTTTATGAACATTTTGTGCAACAGACGCCTTCATATGGGTTTGTGGTTAGACTTTGCTAAAGAGCCGGGGTGACACAGTTACGTGAGTGGATTTTGTCATTCTTTTCCATAAGGTTACAGGTTGGGAATGACAGTTATCTTTAAACACCTCTAAAGAAGCCCCAAAAATATGATCTCATAGTTGCAGTTAACTGGAACAACTTGGATACGTACTTTTGGGGGAGATCCTTCCCCGTAGATATTACCCTTTTCTTCATGAACTTGATTTCATCTTCCTCTTGAGCTAAACATTATCGTGATCATTTTTCATGGGATAATTCTTACAACCTGTCATCTACGTTGTATAGATATGGCTACGGTACCAATACTTGATACGGGTATGCATATTTTAAAAAAGTTGAGGAATGGGTATGCCACTATTAAAAAACTTGATACTGGTACGTTGTAAAGATAAATTTATACAAATAAATATAAACAAAATACCAACTAAAAAGTATATCATACTAAAACAAAGAAGTTTCATTCAATAATATTTTCAATTGTATACATATCACTTTTACATCAAAATTAATATTCTAAACACAATATCTTTAAACCAAAACACATTAAGCTGGAAACTCCAATAGTCTCGATCTCGGTATTTCCTTTACTATTAAAGATAACATCCCACCAAAGATCAATCAAATCAAATGATCTTTGGTAGTAACGATGAAAGACTATACTTTTAAAATGAGATATCAAGATCAACTAATGTAAAATTGAGAAAAGGAATTTATGTGCCGAAGGTAAAATTGAGATATCAAGATCAACTATGGTAACGATAGAAAGATAAGCAATTTAAGAAGTGGACGAAGATATTGAAGACAAAAAGGAAAAGAATGAAAATTAGATGCAAATCAAGCACCCCCTCAAGGGCCGGACAGGACCAGCTATTTCCTTGCACAGATAAAATGTGGGCCAGCCTGACCCACCCCACGTTTTCCTCAGTCCACAAGGGTTGGGTCTGGGCCGCCCATACTGACAGCTCTACCCATACCTGTGGCGTGTAGAATCGGGTGGGTATGGAGTCCAAAATCAAGGTTCATGTATAAGGCTGGGTATAACCATACCTATCCACGACCTGCCTCGGCCAGGGTTCATCCTATATAGGGGTGTGTCTCACATTTGGGTAAGTGGATTGGACCGGGCTGGACCAATGGGTCCTGACAAAATGCCGTTTGCACTTGCGTTGAATGTGAAACTGATTGTGCCAGTCTTCTGGAACCATGGGTTTCACGTTCACCATGGATACAGGACTTTTCTGATCATTCTTTTATTTTTTTTCCTTTTCCTTTTTAGACATGATCAATTCGGAACCGGTTTGAAACATAACAAAACCGACCAAAAAACTGTCGGTAACCAGGACCTACGGTTTAAATGTCATAGATAGATGGTTAGCTCAATGACAAACATTCTCTACCATTCCTACTTGATGGTGGGTTCGATTCTCAGAAAACACTTTTATCACCAATGGTGGTTCAAATGACATGAGTATAATTTAAAAATTTTAAGAAATTCTAAAAAAAACTTTGTTATAACACTCATCCCACCCAAAAAGCAACAAGTGAGTAAGAGCTTTCTGATAAAAATACTTTTCCACACATGCACAAACTGTATTTAAATCCTCCATTATACAATAGCCAGATCACGTTTTGACTGATACTCATAATATGCTCATCCTCATGCACCACCAGATTATTATGATATCATCAATTTCACGTAATACCAAACTTTCAAGATTCGTATTTGCACTTTCTCCAAAATAATGAGAAAGAATCAACCAAAACACAACTCATGATGATGCTCTTCCTGCAGAGAGTAACTTCAAGATTTGATGTAAGAAAACCAATGACCATATGGGTATTCTCGTCGAAGTGTATGGCCTGACAAAGAAGTCTACATGGACTCTGGAGCTATATCTTGAAGGAACACACAATGAGAGCAGTATTTGCTGTAAACATTTCATGTCGAGGAGAAAACTCAGCCCTGATTTCAAAGCATAAACAACTTTCCTAAGAGCACCAGACTTAAATGATCTAAAGTGCATCAACATTTGATACAACAATTAAGCCTTTTCCCATATTAGATGGGGTCCACTACATGGATCCTTTATTTTCACATAGCTCTATCACGTGTCATGCTGGAGAATCGATGGTAGATAAGTTCGATAAAATTTTACACGGTCTATTGGAAGCCTAAGGCAACCCGCATTTCTATCTAGGCTTGGGACCTGTCATGCAAGGGTGATCTCTTACATGGTTGAGAAAAATATTGATTTTCATAAAAAACGACGAATCCAAAATCTATTTCCGGATAACTAACCATTCTAATTCATCTTAAGTGTTGGTTCTAAAGTAGTGATTGCGAGAGAAGAAACTACGGAAGACAAAGAATCGAGAAAGAGCAAAAAAATGAAACAAAATCATCGGACGAAGGAGAAGGTCTTGAAGAGCGTTCCACTCACCCCATTGTGCCCGAGAGCATGCTGCTGTTTTCCACCATAGTTTGGACGCGAGGCCCGCCCTCTCTCTCTTTTTGTTATGCGGTTACGTATAGTCTGTGCTCTGTCACGCCTTAAAACTTTCCTTGCATGACTTCCGGCTTGATGTTTCGGTTCAACATTTCGTGTCTCGTGTCGTTTCCTACATATCTTTGTGATGACGTTCGTCAAAGTTTAAATACCGCGGGAGTGGCTCGCGTGAACTGAAATGTAGAAAACGAAAACCTTTTTCAGGTTGATTCTGACCGATTGTGAGATCTCGATCATTTCGTTTTGCCTGATGAGCAAAGAGAAATCGAAGGGAGGAAAGACCCTGTGAGATCAATCGATCTATTCGGTTGGAGAGAGAGGGAAAGAATTGACGGCATATCGATCAGTTGGGGAGAGAGAGAAATAGAGATGAGGGATTGCGCGGCGACAGTCTCCTTCCTGAAACTCCGAACTGTCGGTTACGGAGATGTCTTTCTTCTGTGAGAATTTTGTGCAACAAAAGGCTTCATATGGCTTTGTGGTAAGGCTTTGCTAAAGAGATGGGTAGTTCAGTTGTGCTGGTGGCTTTTCGCATTCTTTTCCACAAGATTGTTCGTTGGGAATGACAGTTATGTTTGAACATCTAAAGAATCCCAAAACTGATAAGATAATATGCTCTCTTAGTTGCGGTTCACCAGAACAACTTGGATATGTACTTCGGAGGAAGATCCTTCCTCGTTGATATGACCTTTTTCTTTATGAATTCCTTTCTTCCTCTTCTTCTTGACCCAAACATTATCTTGTTCATTTTTCATGTAATAATTCTAAAAACCTAACCTCTCAGCAAAAGCCTGAAGAACCCTGTGAATCTTTTGTGTCTGGCAATCTGAATAGCAATATAACAACAACAAAATCTTTTCCAAGGAATCTAACTGATCGAGAACTGACGAAACTATGAATTGGGGAAAAGATACATAGTTTCCTACCAATTCAATCCGGATGAGCCCATCTCAGTTTGATTGTGATAGCATCTTGTTGGACACCACTGAGGCAAGCTAGATAGAGAAAACTGCTAAAGCATACCCATGTACAAATGCTACTTATCTAAAGTTACCTCTCCAATGTCATCATTGACAGATACGCCGTATCGGAATGCTTGGCTTAAGTTATTTGCTGGAGCTGCACCGTAGAAACTCTATTTCAGAAGTCGTCACCATTGCTGTCCATTGTTCCTTCTTGAAGTACACCTGGGCGGCTGCACAAGTTGTTTATAACAAAGAAATGATGCACTTATTATATAAATGAGATGTTTGTACATGCTTGGCACTTGTATATTCTCTCTCTCCACGGTCTCTAGGCAACAAATTTTCCATTCTGAAAACTCAGCCCTCAATTACTTGATTTCAAAGTATAAACAGTTTTCTGAAGAGCCTCTGATTTAAATGATCTAAAATGCATCAACATATGATGGTTGAGAAAAGCTTATTTTCCATTAAAAACAACGAACCCAAAATCTACTTCCTCATACCTAACCACTGTAATTCGTCTTGAAGTGTTGGTTTTAAACTAGTGATCGCCAGACCGAAGAAATTATGGAAAACAAAGAATAGAGAAAGAGCAAAAAAACGGAAGTAAATCGTCGGATGAAGCAGTAGATCTTCAAGAGGGCCTGACTCACGCAACTGGGGCCGAGGCCGAGCACGTGCCGCTGTTTTGCGCCATAGTTTGGACTCTCTGTGGTTAACAACTTATATATAGTCCGCGCTCTGTCACTATTCAAACTTTTCTTGCATGACATCCGGCTTGACGCTTCGGTTCAACATTACGTATCGCGTGTCGTTTCATACGTATCACTGCGACAAGAGTTCTCAAAGCTTAAATAGCGCGCGAGTGGCTCGCGCGAAATGAAAGTGAAGTTGGTTCGCAGATTGATCATCGACTGAGAACTCGAGCGCGTTTCTTGGCCGATCAGCGAAGATAAACCCAAAGGAGGTACAATTCTGTGCGAGATCAATCGATCGATTGGGTTGGAGAGAGAGAGAGAGAGAGAGAGAGAGAGAAGAATTGACGGCAGATGGATCCTGAGGTGGAGGATAAGATGATTTGTGCTTTTAGGGATTTCGTGTGAATTATGACATTGAGATGCATTTGTGTGTGAAACAGAGATATCGTCCTTCTATGAGAATTTGTGCAACAAAAGGCTTCATATGGCTTTGTGGTAAGGCTTTGCTAAAGAGATGGGTAGTTCAGTTGTGCTGGTGGCTTTTCGCATTCTTTTCCACAAGGTTGCTGGTTGAGAATGACAGTTATGGTTAAAGATCTCTAAAGAAGCCCCAAACTGATGAGATAATGTGATCTCTTAGTTGCAGCACCACAACAACATAGACACGTACTTCCAGGAGAGACCCTTCCTCGTTGACGGTACCTTTTTCCTTTTTGAATTCCTCCTCTTCATTTTCTTCTTGACCTAACCTAAACATTATCTTGATCAGATAATATTTAGTTTTTTCAGTAATATTTCAAATTTGACACTGTAGGGGCAATGCCGCTAATCCTATTTTCTTGAGTTAATATTTTTGCATTTGCGAAGTACTTAGCATGCAAAAGATCGGTGAACTAATTCAAAGAGATGAAAGCTTTGGAGAAAGGTAGGACTCATTACATCACAACACCAGAGCCTCACGAGAACTTCATCAGAGAGTCGAGGAGTTCCGTTGGAAACTCACAGAAACTTCTTTGTCAGAGTCTTCTTGTGGTCTCGCTAGAGCTTCAAACCACCCGACTCAATCCAAAATGAAAATGAACTATCCACCCAACAGAAGAGATCGGGATACAATTCTCCCACTGAGGGACAACATCGAAGAATGGGTTATCACTCACCCGGGAGAACGTTAAGGTAGTTTGAATTTTGGGTTGGGTCGGGTGATTTGAGGTTTGGGGAGTTGTGAGGTGTGCGCGTGTTGGGTTCTCGGGTTATTGTATTTGTGGGGCGTGGGGGTTTCGGTTTGGGTTAAAGGTGAGATAGCTGTAGGAGTGTTTGGGTTTTTGGGTTGTCATGTCGGGTGTTATTTTTGGGGTCCCTTGTTTTTGGGGTGTGGGTTGTGGGGTTTAGGCCGGCATGGGTGAGGTGGTTTTGCTTTTTTAAGTTCATGTTTTAGGAATTCTCAATAGTTTTCCAATGAAACCTTGGCATGTTTCAGTTTTTCAAAACATTAGGAGTCTACCATGGGAAACGCAAGTGAATCATGTGAGGAGCTAGATCACATATGCTAACAAGAAAAGTGATGCAGCAAGCATAACAGTCCCGGTGGAATCATAAGCCAAGAGTGATTAGAATATACAAAAACTTGCAGGAAAGTATGAGGGCTGAAAGGACAGAAGACGAACAAATACAGTCGAGGAGAATCTCAACATTTGCAGCTAATGGTAATGCAGTAATTCTGAGCGTTGATGTTACAGTACAAAAGAGTTAAACGATGTAAATTACGTCAATTTTCTGCGTCGCTATCAGATTCACCATCCCAATCCAGTCCAAAGGAGCTTGCTGACTTTATCAACTCTGTTATTCCTGTGAGATCCTCCAGATATGTCGGGTGGTTAATGGCTTGCAGAATAAAGTCGAATCCCCTTGTCCTGAATTCTGTTATGACCTGCATTAATATTGACAAGTTTTAACCAGAGAAACACAATACTCTGATGAATTTGAGAACTTACAATTCAGCACAAAATAATCATCACAAGCTACTCCATCAAGCAGCGGCAGATCTAGAAAAGTTGTTGGCCTGTGAAGTTTAATTGGATGAAATTCAAGTGTCCATATAATTTTTCAAAAAAATCAAGTCTGTAAAATTCCAGGACCACTGTTGTAAGCACCGAAACCCAGCATATCATAAAATTCCAATGACTCAATATGCTATGATGCATATCATAATTCTTGAAAATAAAATTTTAAGAAGATGAAGAAAATATGATATGGGTACAATGCGGTAAAGAATGAATGCCTTTTGTTTGTATCTTTTGGTAAGCCCTCATTTTCGGATACAGAGGTCAATTGTCATACTGTCTGTGCGTATTGTGTCCCAAATGGTCTTCAATACAATATGTATCGTGTCACACAACCATATGTACCACACTGAGCAAACCAGTCAAAGATATATCCAGGATGGCCGTTACAACAGAACCTCATGAGCTGACTGTTTAAAAGTGAAACAATTTACATAGTCAAAGGACTAGTTTGTGTAGCATACAAGTAACTTTAATTCCAAAACCTTAGGTCAAGCCCATGCATAAATAAAACTTTTTTTGTCATCTGAGACAAAAGAAAAACTAAGACTGCAAAATATTACTCACAGTGTCAGAGCAGGAAGTACGGCTGCTAGACGCATGTCCAATCAGGGTAAACTGAGAAAATTGAGAAACTGAACCTCGAATCTGATGAGGCAAAACGCCAAGATGCTCCTCATTGTTTCCAGGAGACAAGTTAGCAGGCGCAGCTGGAGCATATATGCTGTTCAATTACCAATCGAACATGTCAAACCTAGCAAAAAGGAGTTGCGCCAAGGAGAGAGCAATGATTTTGGTTTAACAATCGAGGTCTTACTACAGAACATTGCTGGGATCTAGATAAGACGGCTCTAAAAGCAAACCAGGAGTTATCATAGCCAGCTTATGCATGTTGTGCTACGGAGAGTTAGCAGCCCCAGATTTCACGACAGAGATGTGTGCCTTATATTGCTCAATAGCCAATCAAGAAACTTTTACAGGGCAAGGTGAGGTTTGGTTGAGGGAAACCTAGGTGAGGCGGTTAAGGTGGACTGTGTGTATTGATTTTTTTGAATTTTTCTGATTTCCAGTGAGGTGGCCGGCTTGTCTCACCTCTCCTGTCCTCTATATTGGTCCTCCACCGGGTAAGAGTGGAGTTCTCCAGAGTTGACCCTCAATCCTGGTACGACTGTATGATGGTGCAGCGATGCATAGTATCGAGTACCCAAAAAACATACCCATCTGGGAGTAGCAGAATTTCCACCAGTAGTTCCACAGCAAGAGAGGAAGCAATTGGTGCAAGTCCAGGACGACTTACTGTGCACTGCTGGTCCAGTGTCCGGTTAGTAGTAGACTGCATACAGCACATAGCAAGTCAAATGCTAAAATATATTAAATTCTAGAATGACATGTGAACGTGGTGGAGCATCATAGATGAAAGTAACGATCTTTAAAGTTTTGAGTAACTACATCAGTGGGAGCAACCACATCATTGCAGAAATAACAACCAAGACGGGGCTGTTGTTCTGAGCCTAAACCAGAGTGCACTTGGGCTCCACATTGGACAGGAGTTGGAGGTGGTGCAGCACCATGACGCATAACAAGGAAATTGTCAAATCCCAAAGCAGCAGTTATTGCGATCTGCAAACAAAATGCACAAATCGGCCATGGGAAGCAATCTCAATCTTTCTAACAAAAGAAGCACAGCAATAATATCTTTAACCAATTTATACATACCTACCTACATACATACATATATATATATATATATACTCCACGATAAAACAAAAAGTTTGTCATTGTGGTTTCAACATCGGTGGCAAGTGTCAACACAGAACCTTGAAGCTAGTCCAATATATTCTTGCATCGTGTGCATAGAACTTCAGCTCAAGGTTCATCCATATGTGTCATTTGATGTTTCATAGAAAAAGCATCTCTGAACATGTACCAACACATGTTTAAGAATGAAATTCTATGTTTTTCTTTCCCAATCAAGACAAAGATCACCTTGTTAGAAACTGCACAAAGAAGTGTTGGAAGCCAACGGCTTTCTCTTGTATCGGTTAGCAAGAAAATGATGTCATGTGAATCAACCAATCTTTGCAGGTGCAGGCAATCATCCTCTATAACGTTAGGCATCTCTTTGTCAGTGACAGGATGCCCTGGCATTGGAATTGCCATGACAACTCCTTCAGCTACCTGAGCAATCAGCATGTAGATCAATAGGTGATAAATATCCATCAACCAAAAGCATAAGAGGCCTGACCATTACCACACCAGGAAATATCCGTTTCAAGCTCTTCACCGCTGCAGCAGCTTTTAATTCACCACCACTCAAACAATCATCAAATGTATATAAGGACTGACGTAGTGGGTTGGACATAGCAACTCAACCACTATCTAATAGTGTGATGTTCCGGATTCCCCATGCCTTCACACACACAAAAAAAATTGAATCATCATTAATGGGAAGTTAGATTGACACTTCCAACGGTGAAATTACACTCTTACCATAAGCATGCGTGCAACCTGGCACCCAAGGGTACCAGCTCCCAAGAGAAGGCACTTGGTGTTAGACAAAATATGCAAGTCAAGTGATGGCCAAGCACGCCATCGCATAAGTTTCAAGTTCAAATCTGCTGCAGATACTACTAAACTATAAAAAACTCACGAAAATTTAGACACGAAGAAAGAAAGCTTTACTAAGTTTCGCTGTTAAAACATATACATGTATACCTTGTTGGATCTAAAGAGGAAGAAAGATCTACGCATCTAGACATAGCCTAGCCCTTGTACAGTTCCCATCCCACTTTAGGAACAAATTGTGGAGCCTTCCATTCTGAAAAGAGGTTCTAGTTAAGGATTTGGAGTATTTCTAAATGCAGAAAATATCCAAGAGCAGATAAAATCAGGAGCTTATAGGCAATAAAGCAAAAATAAGAAAGTAGACTTTACCCATTCCCTGTCTCGCTACCTTGTGGAATTGAAACCAACGCTTCACCAACAATGGAATGATTGAAATCAGCTAAACCATGTTTTTCTCGGTAGCATAGAAACTGAACCTTCTCTAGTTTCCACCTTGAACAAATAAAGGCTAGAAAATTACGTAGGGGCCAACCAGGGTTGCTTGGGAGATGACAAGGATCATAAAAACCAAATAGCAGCTGCAGAACAACCAAGCCAAAAAACAGAAAGGTTAGCATATTCTCATATCCAAAATCCAAATAGCATACTTTGCATGTAAACCCATATAATGCTTTGCAAAAACCTCTAGCTTTTAGAGTTAAATTCAAATGGGACAATCAAAAGATGATTAAGAAACATAAAAACTAACCTTTTGACAATCATGCTGGCATAGTGCCCAATCCCTCAAAGGCCTCAGTGTTACACGAGAATCTGAGGGTATGACAATCACAAAGAATGGAATAGCTGCAGCATGATCAAAATTATATTTAGAATCAAGCACTTAACTTTGCTAAACAAAGGAAGAAGATAGGTGAATATGTGATGTCCAAAACCTGCAGTCAAGCTTGAACTGCGCCATTCATTGCAAGCTGCTGATAGAGACTCTCTCTAGAGATGAAAAGTTAGCACATACCAATAATAATGAACAAGGTAACATCAGACAAAAATGCCTAGTCTCAGAACCATGAACAGCTTAACAAGCTAGCTACTCTTGGAACAAATGTTAAATTACAGCACCTCCTCAAGAGTAAACCAATCTGAAGCAGGTCGCCAGTCAGTGAGTGTTGCCGGAGGATCAAGTACTAGACCAGGAAATGCAAACCAGTGGCGGAGGGTCCACTTTTTAAAATCAGCATATAAGATCAAAAGGAAACGGCAAAGGACAGAACAATTCTCTTCCGCTCTTCCAGAAATAATATCGTCCCATATCTGATGGAATCAAACATTTGAAGTTTGAACGCTCATGGAATCAAATATTCAGTATGATGCAAGAAATTGGTTCAGCGATTATCATGTATTTGGCAAGAAACTTCTAGACCATTATAGCAAATCCTCGAAACAGGGGATAGAATAGAAGAAAATCAAGCTACAGAAAGAATGCAGAAAAATCAAGTCATACATAGATTAAGAAAGTTAAATGCAATCTATGAATACCTTTTCTGCTTCAATTTTCAGAAGACTCTGTCTGTTAAGTGCATGAAAGCTTTCAAGGGTATTCGTATTGTAGAGAACACCTGGAACAGGGCACCGGTTCCTATTACCTAAGGCAACATCATTTGATGACAACTGTCCATTTGGTTCAGGTGGTAATGATTCAGCAAGAAGTTTCAAGTGATTTGAAACTTGATCATGAGAGCACGGAGCATAAAAACCTGCAAAAATCATTATATAAGGTACATGGACGTACTTCTCAGACGAATTGATTCATAGGACATAGCTAATGTAAGGCATGAGCAGTATTGGCAATATTTTGCAAAAAATGCAAAGCAACTTTATGTCAGCCAAAATTCATGAGAATACTTCCAAGATATGACCTACAATGAAAATCTTAGCACTAAGATGATGTTTTCAGACTGTCAACAAAAATATGATGATCTTTTCAGATGTTTTTTTTACTGTAAGCTTGGAAGCACAAACCTTCTTTCTTCATTGTCTTGAGCTTATTTATGAGAAAAATGGCATTAATGTTTAACCATCGGTTTTGAAGAAAACTTCCCCTGACCCAGCCCCCCCTTCACCCAAGAGAAAAAGAACTTTGTCAATAACTAGATCAGTGACTCTGCAAGACTAACAGCTTTTCAACCAACATTAACTGTCACTAACGTCATCTTGAAGTTCAGAATCCAGTACACGGTAAGTAACAATAAAATAGGGAAAAGAGAAGACTCGAGAGAAATCCTGGATAGAGAATAACCTGGCATCCGACAAGAAACAATGGAGATACCTTGGCACCTTATCAGCCACTTGGAACCTACTTCTTCCTCCGTGCATGATTATTACCTCAATGATCTGTGTGTTCATATTGAGGTAAATGCACGTACAGATGTGATAAGGTAGTACTTTTTAGACTTCCTGATAGGGTGGTATTTTTTCACTGTGATGCTGTATTTTCCATGCAAACAATCATCAAGCTGAACTAGGTAACACAAGGTCCACCTTTTACAAACTAAAACTTAAACCAAGCCCTTTCACACACTAGGAGGGCTTGATTGCACGAGTTCTTAGTGTTCTTTGAATTTTTTTTTATCATACCAACATGTAAAACCTACAGGACCAACATCATTTACAGCGTTTTGTTTCCAACACTTTTTAACATGACCAAGAACTGATTCGGGATCCATAACCTATCATGATTTTGAATAAGGATAAAACCATGGGAATGATCCGAGAGATCCATAATTTATTACGATCAACCTAAGCATGATTTTCAGAAAGAACTGTATCGTTGTCATACAGTTGGTCAGAAGGAAGGGCATTTAATGTTGAATCCATTTATTGCTCAATAGGCTGCCAACTATCTTCCAAAAGAGCAAATGAAGAACCACCTACAATAAATATCGCATAGTCTAAGCTCATCGCTCCCTCCTCTCCCTCGACAATCGAGCCCACTAGCTCTCTGCCTCTTCTCCCGGTTTAGCCTTCTATCTCACTCGAACCACACCATCCACATCCTCGCCTATCCTGGCCTCTTCACCCGAAGCCCAACCTTTCTCCACACCACCTCTGTCCACAAAGTATAGGCAATTGATCGTGGATGTTTGAAACCCTGGTGGCTAACAAATTTGTAGTTCACACCCTTTTGTCTTCGACACTTTTGATCCACACGTGTCTTACTTTTTGCAAAACTGCTCAATCAGTGCATGCTGGACGGCTTCTCAAATGTGTGTATGCATGGTCAAGTTCAGGTCAACACACCCGAAGCATAAAATAACCTAAATGTAGAGAAGAGGATGAGTTAGGGTCGACCTGTTTTTGACCAAAAAGGACTCAACATGAACCTGAACTATTGACCCGATTTGCAAGTCTTAGTTGCATCTCCTTTAGGTTGTCTCGTTTTGGTATTTAATCTTTCCCCTGTGACAACAACTCACCGCTAACAACTTGATTTCTATTTGAAGATGCTTGACTGCCAGACACTACCACATAACATTTAGGTCCTTCCATTGATTTACATTGTTTAGCTTTCCATTTCAGTGGTATATTTTCTTATAGGAAAACGAAACAGTTTGATCCAACACGCATATATGATGACCCTAACTATAAAAACAGAAGAACTTATTCACTATCATACATGCACGATCATGGTGAAGTTAAGCTGAAAAAGAATATCTAAATATATAGCATTCACTCTAACTCAGTATAAGTGAGTACGATTTACATGCTTTCCTCTAACTGCCTAATGGTGGGTGTACCACTTATCTCATCAAATTGGATATATGAAAGAAGGAACAGTAACAACCATTTAACAAAACACTAATTCAAGAGCGCTGCTGGCAGACCTTCAGCCACTGACAAATTTTAGCTAGCGTCGGTGAGATTGCAATAATGATCTTCTAAAGTGAGGACTAAATAAAACATAAAAGGAAACAGTTAACAAGAAAATCAAGTCCCGCTAGTCAGTTCAGCTTGATTTAAACAAGAAACGAAGCACAAAGACAACAAGAAACTTATTCCCTCAGGCGATAAATTTACTACAAACATTTTCCATCCAAAGAAAAAAAAGCGTGCACACGATCTGACGTATCTCACTACAGCAAGAGCTGGACAATAGCGATCCGTTGATCATTAATCAAGATCCAGCAAGATTAAATTAAACCAAAAAAAGAAAAATTGAAAAGGTGAAATTAGGGTTTTCTATGCCTGTGATATTGATAGGGGCCTGATCAAGGCCTAAGGTATCGAGTTTGAGCGAAGAGAGACGCCTCCAGAACCCTTCGTCGATTGAACTCTGGAATGGCGCGAACTGGATGATCGGATTCGATCTGCTCGCCGAAGAAGGGGATGGTGATGATGTCTCCGCCATGGTGGAAGAAGTCGATTCTCCCTCTCTCTCTCTCTTCTCTCTCTCCGTGACGACGATGAACTTCCGGATAATCAATGCCAATCATCATCTGAACCATTTCGTAAATGGAACGCATCCCAAATTGGGAACTCGGATAGCTCCAACTGGACGGGTCGGATCAGCTGAAGCAAAAGCGAATCCTACAGGATCACATTCATCATTACTTACTAAGCCCTTACTGAAGTTTGCCTCCATTCATTTGCCGTCCATCACAGGAATCGACGGATCAGATCACAAGACAAAGGAAGAGATCAGGGACGTCCGCCTATCAAGATGGACGGTTAATGATGGGAGGTTTGTTGCTTGTTATATACGCATCCCTCCAGTGCATTCACTCGCCGTCCACCGCGACGCTCTCTTTTGGCGGGAAGGCATCTAACACTTCCCGCCCGCTCTCTCTCTCTCTCTCTCTCTCTCTCTCTGTGTCTCAGCCATGGCATCCGACTCTTCCCCTCTTCCCAACCGAAACCGCAACCGAAATGGTACAATCTCTCTCTCTCTCTCTCGGTTGCAGAAATCGGAGATCACGGTTTGTGTGAAACCACGGCTTTCGGACTTTTGCAGGGTCTTCTTCTCCACCGGAATCATCAAGAAGAACGCCTTCCGTATCATCACCTACCACCGGCGGACTGCCATCCTCGACTTCCCGACGACAGAATCGGCGCAACTCCTCTGCCAGCAACTCCTCCGCCGGCTACAACACTCCTCTGTCCATATCCGCCACGCCATTGACTCCTTCCTCCGTGCCGCCCACGTACCTTTGCGCCTCCTCCCTTGAGCTATTTATGTACGGAGAAGGTTGATCCTGATTCTTTTTTTATTTCTTTCAGAGGTTCGAATTTTCGCGACGGAGGGTTCCGAACGCCAACGAGTAGAAGCAGGAGGGCGAGGAGTAGCACTCCTACCAATTTCTCAACGGATGACGACGCTCCTTTTTCGCCGGAGGCTGGAGAAGCGGCGGATATGAACCCTCCGACGCTTGTCTGGGGTACGAATATCAGTGTCGAAGAGGTTAATGCCGCCATTCGTAGGTTCCTTAGCTCTCACGACGGTGGGAAGTATGAGAAATACATCGAACAGGTCCTTTATTTCTTTTACTTTCGAACCAAGCGATCCTTTCATTGGGTTTTCTTCTTCTAAAATTCGATTTGTTTATGAGATTAGGTGATGGAATTAGAAGGGCATTCTCTGAATGTTGACGCTCAGGACATATACACGTACGATCCAGATTTGTACAACAAAATGGTGAAGTATCCGCTGGAAGTTTTGGCTATTTTTGATATAGTGGTGATGGATTTGGTGATCAAACTCAACCCAATGTTTGAAAAACACATCCAAGCAAGAATATATAATCTTCGATCCGCCACAAATATGAGAGACCTCAATCCGTCTGGTATGAACATTGGAATTAAGAATGTTTTAAATGTCGGTTAAGTAGTGATTTAACCAGTAAATGGCTTTCGATATTTGTGTGAGTTATGCCGAGGGCTTGAGTCTTAATCTTTTTGAAAATGTCATCAATAGATATCGAAAAATTGGTGATGGTGAGAGGAATGGTCATACGTTCCAGCTCCATAATACCCGAAATCAAGGAGGCCAGTTTCAGATGCCTAGTTTGTGGTCACTTTTCGGATCCAATTCTTGTGGTTAGAGGTAAGTTCCTAATGGTGACAGTTGAAGTTCTATTACTAATAAAAAAACTCAGATTTATGCTACCTTTTTATTGTTGTGGGTGTTAGGTCGAATAAATGAGCCCACCAGATGTGTTCGGCAGGAATGCCTTGCAATGAACTCAATGACACTTGTTCATAACAGATGCAGGTAAACTACATTGCCGTGATTTAATATCATGCCTTTTTTCTCTTCTTTTGGGCTATGTATGGCCCCATGTAGTATGGGAAAAGGCTTAGTTGTTGTTGTTGTTGTTTGGGCTATGTATGGCATTCCTGTTATGGTCACATCTGGTGTGTTAAATTGCATTCTACTTTCTGAGTTTTGTTCAATGGCTGTGATGGTCTACTGAAAAATGGATTGGATGGTCGTTCTCAACCATTTATTTATAAAAAAAATTATAATATGTAGAGCATACTTGTGGTACCATGGACAGAGCTATCAGTTCACTAACCAAACATGCTTGCAATGTGCTATGCTGTTTACTGTTTAGCTTTTCAAGTTACATTGATTTTCTTCAGCAGGCAAACTTTATGGCTTGCCTCCCAAAGTTGGGGTGGCACCGACCAACTAAACTGACTGGAAGCTTAATTTTTTCTGGAAAGATTTAATTTGATTGGTTGATAGTTCCCAATGCACACTTTTGATCTGTTTCGTCTTCTGTCAAGGAACATCATTTGATCTATTAAATGGAACTATTTCCTGCATTTTTTGTATTTTATGTTTCTTATTTTTGTTCTATTCTAATCATTTGGTAATTATAAGGTTTTGCCCTCGGTAAATTATGCTATATTGAGATTTATTAGCTTTTAAGTCTGTGAATCAATGCCCCTCTCTATAGATATCTATGTGCACTGAATGAGAGGCTTTCTAATTTTTAGTGCCAACAGGGAGGTTAGTATGTGTTTGTCGGACAACAACACGCTGATAGAAGTCATTTTGAAGCTCCCTTCTCACATTTATGCTGTTTTCACGATGTTCTCTGTCGCTGCTATTCCATAGGTTTGCAGATAAGCAGATCGTGAGACTACAGGAAACACCAGATGCTATTCCACAAGGGGAAACACCCCAGACTGTCAGCTTGTTGATGCACGACAAACTCGCAGATGCAGCGAAACCTGGTGATAGAGTTGAAGTGAGGAAAAAGTTTTGGCTTCTTTCTTCCAAATTTCTGAACACGTGAATTGCTTTTCAACTCAATATCTTCACAGCCAGCTTTTAAAACATCCAAGTAGAATGTTGGAAGAACTTGATGGTTGATTTCAGTGGGAAGTACCCTTATCAATTATGTTTTGGTTCTTTAGATAACAGGAGTATACAGAGCTATGACTGTTCGAGTAGGACCAACACAGCGAGTTGTAAAGTCTCTTTTCAAGGTTGAGGACGTTCCTGAAAAGTTGTTTTTTGCAATAAATGATATACCCTTTTTATGCGTGTATATTGTTCTGCCTTTATAGACATACATCGACTGCCTCCACTTGAAGAAAACAGATAAATCAAGGATGAAAACTGTAGATGACATCAGTGTTGAGGGCAATAATACTGCTACTTCATCAAACGATGAAGAGGATGAACATGTAGACTATGAAGAAAAGGTTTGCTTCATTTATACTTCATTGGCGTTTTACAAGAGACAATAATTTCTTGTCCTTTCTTTCCTTCACAATATGCCTTGATTTTTCTGCTTCTAACTATTGCTGTATCAACTATCAAGTATTCTGCTTGGCGTTTGACTATGAAAGCACTTATTGGTGAAGATATCAAAGCTGTGTGGTGGGCAGAAAGGAACCTCCAAATATGGTGTTCATTGATTTTGAGAAAGCCTGACATATGACATCAAGAGATATTCCTATGTAATGGAAGACTCATTGTTGGCCCTGGAAGATGAGTTAACTCGACTCACACCTGTTGACACTAAATGTACAGATATACCATGTTTTTATGTTATGTGATTCTACTGAATTACAGTTTAATATTGACAAGTTAGAAGAGGCCTTGTTCATGTTTATGAGACAATAGTGCTGTGGCTAACTAGACTATCATCATATGTACCCATCTTTGGAGTCAGTTCTATTTAGCACCATAATTCGTAATCAAGGTTTGGATCCAGAAGATAGGACCAGAAATCGTCTGAAGATTTCCCATCAGGAAACTTCATGGCCTGTCATGGACAGTTTCTACACATATATGTCCAGTTTCAGCTTCTGTGATGCAAACGTACAATCTGAATGCAAGCACATACATATGAAACCTCCAATGCAGACTAACAAAATGCTGATGAGATCCAAACTCAGAGTGCATAGTTCGTTCATTTCTTATTAGATCACACTAAAAGAGGTGGCTTGATGTTTTAGGTTTTTATGATCTCGACAAATGAGTCTCCTGAAATGCATATTAAAGGAAACTATGATGTTCATGATGCTTTTCATGTGCATTGTGGCATGGAAAAAACTTTAAAACCAAGCTTGATTATTCAGTAACTTCTGAAGCACCAATGCTCTGAATGCGACAGGTGAAAGAACTGAAGGAGCTGGCAAAACAGCCTGATATTTATGACCGACTAACGCGTTCACTAGCTCCAAACATATGGGAGTTGGATGATGTGAAGAAGGGTCTCCTTTGTCAGGTCTTCTATTCATACGATCTTGTTTTTGCCACTTAATTTTGTGACCTTGCAACTTCTCTCTTAGAATGGTCAGCATTTATTTCAGTTGTTTGGTGGAAGTGCTGTGAAGTTAACTTCAGGGGCTAGTTTCCGAGGGGACATCAATATCCTGCTTGTTGGTGATCCTGGAACCAGCAAATCTCAGCTTCTACAGTACATACACAAATTGTCACCACGTGGTATCTACACCAGTGGACGCGGTAGCTCTGCTGTTGGCTTGACTGCCTATGTTTCCAAGGATCCCGAGACTGGCGAAACAGTATAATCTACTTCTGTTTCTTTTATTAATTTTACTTTTGAGTAATGCTTGATATCAGTAATCAAATATACAGGTTTTAGAAAGTGGAGCTCTTGTTTTAAGTGACAAGGGTATTTGCTGCATCGATGAATTCGACAAAATGTCTGACAATGCGCGCAGCATGTTACATGAGGTTGTCTCTCATTTTCTTCTTCCAACTTCCAACTTCTATTTTCTTATTTCTTTTCTTCCATTGTTATTGCTTCTCATACCCTGCAGGTGATGGAGCAGCAAACCGTTTCAATTGCAAAGGCTGGTATCATTGCTTCACTTAATGCCAGGACATCTGTTTTAGCGTGTGCTAATCCTACCGAATCACGTTATAACCCACGTCTATCAGTGATTGACAATATTCACTTGCCTCCTACGTTGCTTTCAAGGTCAAATGTCATTCTTGATTCTGTCAACTTGTTTTGGCAAGTGGGTTCGTTTCTTGGTTTTGACTCATCGAGTGTCTTCACATGTTGTACTCAGGTTTGATCTTATCTACCTAATTCTGGACAAGGCTGATGAGAATACAGACAGACGATTGGCTAGACATATCATTTCTTTGTTTCACACAAATCCTGAGGTGAATGTGCCTTATCTCTTCCTAATTATTATGTGCGTTTGTCCTTACATGCTTGCTTGTTTTATAATGTTCTATCCACAGAGTGATATAAAAGATTTCCTAGATCTGCCAACATTGACTGCATATATTAGTTATGCGAGAAAGCATATACACCCCCAGATATCAGATGAAGCTGCCCAAGCGCTAGTAACAGGCTATGTTGAAATGAGGAAGAGGGGGAACTTCCCCGGTAGCAGCAAAAAGGTGACGTAGTTCCTTTTCAGATATCTTAATTACAGCCTTTTGTTCTCCTTCCAATGGTGATTTTATTAGGGTCGATGCTTGTGTTTGCTAAATGCCTCTGTTTTCCTTCAATAGGTGATCACAGCAACACCTAGGCAAATTGAGAGCGTAATACGTCTAAGTGAAGCACTAGCTCGAATGCGTTTCTCTGAGTTGGTAGGTGGTCATCTTGGTTCCGTTCCCTAGAATGCAGTCTTCTGTGTCTATACATGCATAAATCTTAATCTCTCGTTTAGGTTGAGGTCATGGATGTAGAGGAAGCATTCAGACTACTAAAAGTAGCTTTGCAGCAGTCAGCAATGGATCCTGCTACTGGTATGTAAAAACTCTTCCGACCTATGGTTACCTGCCACGGCAGAGTAGAAATCTTTAAGGTGGGCGAATAGCCCATGAAACCGTTTAGGGTGGGGCACACTATGTATTACAGCCCACATATACAACCTTGTGCTATACCAATTTTGTTGATTTTTCAATCTTCAAGTAGCTGTGACCCCCCACCTCAGCTCAATGTAGATCCCCCCATTACCTCTATGGGAATCCCACATTCAAAATTTGTATAATGCTAACAGGGACAATTGACATGGATCTCATAACAACGGGGGTATCTGCAAGCGAAAGAATGCGGAAGCAGAACCTAGTTGAGGCCCTAAGAAGCCTAATAGCTGATAAAATGCAACTAGGGGGCCCTTCCATGAGGATTACACAGGTAATTGATTGTTCGTCTTCTTTTGTTGTTGTGGAGATTGGATTATATTGTTTTTGCAACTGAAGCTGTAAAATTGTAGCTATTGGAGGAGATGAAAAAACAGAGCTCAGCTGAGATCCACCTAAATGATGTAAGTACCATTCAATGAATGAGGATGAATTTTATTGTAAATATGATCAGTTTGAGGTTTCAAGTTTTGACTAACAATGTTCTGTTATTTGCTTGCGCTCAGCTCCGAGGCGGCTTATCAACTCTCATGAGTGAGAACTTTGTAACTGTGCATGGGGACAACATAAAAAGAATATGAGACGTTCGTCCTGCGTCCACCAGCAGAAATAATCCGTTTGTTTTTTGCCATGTTCTTAGCCATTCATTTTTTGTTGTCAAATGCCAATTGTTCACCACTGCTCACAAATGCCATTTGTTGGTTCTCATCCTAAAAGTTTGCTATTTTCTTATCTGTATGCTAGTTCGGAAATGATTTCCTTATAGATGAGCGTTTGATGTGGAGCCTGATTAGCTCTACTCGATCCAGACGGTGTATCATTGTAAATTTTCTTAGTTCTTTGAGGGATTATATATATATTTATATATATATATATATATATATATATATATATATATATATAAGTTTCCTAACCTTAGAGATAGTTTACTGCTGTTTTGCATGGACAATTCATGGAAAATTGACCCGTTAGTTTGCAGTACATGAAATTATATTCGGATCTCAAGGACCGGTTTTGGAAAATGATGTGACAAATTATGTTGAAGCACAATCGGTGAAGATATATATATATATGCGGAGTTTATTGTAATAAATGCAATGGGGCCCATCAGTTTACACTATTTTATAACTATCGAGTATGATACTCATTGAGTTTAACATAGTTTCTCTCTCATTATATATATATATATATATATATATATATATATATATATATATATATATATATATATATATATATATATATATATATATATATATATAGAGAGAGAGAGAGAGAGAGAGAGAGAGAGAGAGAGAGAGAGAGAGAAACTATGTTATACTCACGAGTTTGATACTCAATGGTGAACCCCACTGCGATAAATGCAATGAGGCCCACCTCTTTGCACCATTTTATAACAATTGAGTGTTTTTCATCGAGTATATATAGAATTAGAGAGAAGCTATGTTATACTCACGAGTTTGATACTCAATGGTGAACCCCACTGCGATAAATGCAATGAGGCCCACCTCTTTGCACCATTTTATAACAATTGAGTGTTTTTCATCGAGTATAACCATTTTCTTACATGATGCATGAATCAATAGACTGCATGGAAGAGTTTGATGCGATATTAGCTATATATATGTGTGTGTGATGGAGAATGTATAAAATAGACAAGGCATGGTGGAGTTCAAATTTAACTGGCCAATCTCCTTCATACACTGCCATTCTGAAATGGAACTACTCGGTTTGGTGCACTTTGAAACGGAAGTGACACCTACTGCCTAGCGGCTAGCTGGAGATTGGACGAGGATCCTCACCTACACCCATTTGCTGATGGAGTTGGCTGTTACCTTAAATCCGTCTCCTTGAATGTCATTAACTATGTAATGACCTGAATATGACCGTATGTCGTTGAACTTTTGATCCACTTTTTGAGATGGGGGAGACGATTTCAAACCCAGCCCCGCAGCTCGGCTAGGACCTTACAAGGGTTCTAACCTGACCCAAACAGGACCCCAAAACGTGTATGCAGAATTTCACAAGTTCTCTTTTATTACTATTTGTTTCATATTACTTTATATTTTACTACCGTATGTGCATATGGATCATTCAGTGAATTGCAAAGAGATTAATAGTTGAGATGTAAGTATACTTTTTACCTTTCCTTTCTAATCTCAACCACTGATCCCTTTTATTTATCGATTGAGACTTGTATACGTGACAGTCATGTAATTTTACAAGCATATTACTCTCTCTCTCTCTCTCTCTATATATATATATATTTATTTATATACGACTTCAAAGGACACATGATGATAAGTTTGCGTCGCAAACTAATTCATACGAATCTTCTACTTTAAGAAAATATGTCCTTGAAGAGGATACACCGTCCACTTCCATCGTAGGCATCACTATAATGTTCATCATAATCAAACCTGAGCACTGTAACTTTGATCATAAGCAAATTCGTTGGTGGTTTATTTGGGTAGGCTCGGTCCCCATAGGCTCACTTGCATACATATGGCTAGTTTGGAGCCGGCACAGCGGTTCCAACTGTAGGCCACAAGGCTCAGTTTTTGTTCCTTCCACCTTTCATGGAACCGAAACCGGAAAACCACCCATGTTGAAAAGTTTTTTTTTTTGTTGGTTCCAAACGATTTTGGACTCAAACAGCAAAAGCCCGGAACCGACTACGTCCAAGGGCATGGCAAGTACACTTTGATAACAAGACTTTTGCAACCCTCATGTCAAATGCAAGGAATACTTTTACGTTTTCCTTATTGGATTAGCCCTTTCCTGGTTAGCCCAAGAGTTTTTAGTAAGAGTTGGGGTTCAATCTCCACGGCTGTTTGCTGCTTCGTATACAAGCTAGAAACAGAAATTTAGCGGGGCTTTGGTCTCGCAGGTCCACGCAGGCCGGACCTTGGAAATGGTGCCGTGATGCAAACGAAGGCTCATACGTTAGAGAATGGCCCGACATTGCATGGGTCGCGTGCGTTGCGTTCCACACGCTCAAAACCAAGTTCTAGGCGTGGGCAAAGAGAGCTGAATTGGGTCCATAGGGCAATTGGAGCCAGATGTCGAAACGGGATCCCGGCCGCTTCTAAATAAAGACGATGAACCTGTCTTTCTGGGTTCTATGGAGGGGTATGTCCTTGGTGAACTATAAACAGGCCAAGTCATCCAGCAGAATGAACTGAGATTAAATAATTCTTTAAATAATGGCATTAGGATAATCTTCGAAGTTGAACCATGTTATTCTGATACGTACAAGTAAGTACAGCTAGCACACAAGAAATCCGAATGAAGTTAAAGAACCAGTAAACCTTTCCATTCACCAAATTAAGAGTATAAATGCCATCCAAACTGACATCTTTATTGTGTAAAACTCTCTTCCTCGTCTTGTTGTGAACTACCTGTTTCTTCTTCAACCCTCCTTAGATCACTTTGTTTAATCTTAGTCATTTTTTCATTGTTCAGTGACAAGGTACACTTCCTGCATCGTCTTCACAATCTTATATATTTCAACGATTGCATCTCTTCTCCTTTCTCTTCAGATTTGGTAAAATTTTAAGAGAGTTTTGTAGGGAGATTAAGTCCATAAAGGTGATTTCGAATGGCAATTCGGACTCTCTACATCCAGCATGTGCTTCATGCAAGCATCAAAGGAGGAAGTGTAAACCAGATTGCCCCTCAGCACCCTTTTTTCCGGCAGAAAAAACCCACTTGTTTCAGGCTGTGCAGAAAGTGTTTGGTGTGAGTAATGTTATGAAATTAATCGAGACACGAACAAAAAAAATAGCCCTATCATGTGTTGGGAGGCTCACTGGAGATTGAAGAATCCAGTTGAAGGCTGCTACAGTGAGGTCAGAAGGCTCTCCGCAGAGCTCGACTTGTACAAACAGGCTTTCATCGAGCGACAAGCTTACACCGCTGCTGCTGCTAAGGCCGGCTACGGTAGTGCAATGATTGTCAGCCCTCCTGAGATGATGAATGCAAGTGTTTACGGTAACAATAATATCAACAAGAACGTAAACGTGATCAACAACTACAACCGGGGGGTTGGAGTTCATATGGTGAGCAACAATAGTAACAACGGCTGCAACAGCAGCATCAACATGCATAACAGTGGAATCAGCAATATCAATGTTGGAGATATGAACCAGGGTTGTATATGGCTTTGGCAAAGAAAACCATCATGGTGATCAGATTCTTCATCAAAATATGCCCGACGATGATAAACAGCAGAATTACTCAAACCATCGTGGCGATCATATTCTTTATCAAAACATGCCTAACGACGTTAATCAGCAAAACTATTCAAACCATTGTGACAATAGATTGTTTATCAAAATGTGTCCGATGACCTTATTCAGCAAAACTGCTCGAACCATCGTTATGATCAGATTATCAAAATAAGCTAATCAACGAAACACTCAAACCATTGCAGTTATCTTTATCAGAATATGCCTGGCGATGCTGATAAGCAAAACTACTCACAATCAGGAAGTTCTTTTCTGAACATTTCCTTTCTTCAATATTCGTTGCAATTTGTTGCTTTTATTTGCAAGCCGTGTTGTTCTTGATGCCGATGACAAACAGATTAATCAATATTGTAAATATTGGCCTAATTGCATTTACAGTATATAATGCTATTGAGATCGCTGCGACCCATTTGATATCATTCTCGACTATTTGCAGCATATATTGCACGCTTATCATAGAAAATTCTAAAAATGGTGGAAAAATCATACCATAATATGGCGATGGACCATACATACAATATGCTTGATTTTTGTGAAACTTTTGGTATTTTATTAGTTAAAGTGTGTTGTCTTCCATCGGATCGGAATTTGATGATCGTTTACGGAAGAAGAAGTCGGGTGAGGGCAGCAAAACTTGTTCTGCTAAGCCAACTCCTCAATGAACAGTAGCAACATGCGATGATTCTCGCCCATCCCTAAACCTCTCTCGAAGCGGTTTACAGAACCAACACCTGCTAGAGCTCTCTCAAGGCGGGGCTAAGGAAGAAGAGAAGGTTTCCAAGGAGCTACATCACTACACAAGAAAACTAGAACTGACGAAGGCTGAAGTTCGGCTGAAGATGATCCCGCCCCATGCACTTGACGTGCATTTATAGAGGTTTTACTAGAACCATAGAACCACTACTAAGTCGTGTAGGTCCCGCCCGACTCTCTAAAGTGTTTCTAGAACCATCTAGAAGTGAAGAGGTTTTATGTACAAGTGGATACGAATGCACACCATAATGGCGGGTGTGCGTACAAGACGTATATCAAAGGGGGTCACGATGGTGCGCGTGCTCACAAATCATATATGTGACAAGTCTCCTGTAGCTAAGGCATTATGGTGGCCTCATGGTATGCCGAGAGAATTGAGAGCTCGGAACTCAAGCATCGTCATCATCATGTACCCTACCTATCTATCGAACGAAGTAGTCACAGCCCTACACCATCAACTCGTGATCTATAATCCTCTCAAATGCCACAATGTCCTTTAGTCACCAATGGGGCATAATTCCTCTATGCCACACGGAAGTGGCGCCCGATTGGAAGAATCGCTTGAATCACTGCTCCTGAGACAACACTCCTCTACACCGCACCAAGAGACAGTGCAGAAGGGTGGTCATGACTCAAAGATGGAATAAAGTGGACTTAGGCAACGTAAGACCACAATAAGGCTAAGGCACAAAATGGGGTCTCACGGGTAGGAGCATTAGGGAGTGTGCTAGGTAGGTAGTATGGACCGCAGGGCACCTTGACAGCCGCACCACCCTGACACTGACAGGGTGCGGCTGGGCCAAATGATGAAGGCGGCGCTAACAACACCCTGCCGCAAGATAGCAGGGTGCCCTAACAGTCGCACCACCCTGACACTGACAGGGTGTGGTTAGGCCAAATGATGAAGGCAATGCTCACAACACCCAGTTGCAAGGTAGCAGGGCGCAGACTCGGTGACAGTGACGTATCTAGGCCAGCCGACTGGCCAAGAGTGGAGTCAGAGGCACATCTCCTGACCAGCGTCAGTCTGCAGGTCAAGGCGACTCTGTTGGAGGCATGCCTTGGCCAACAGAAGGGCGGCTGGCCAGGCTAGGTCATGACTAGACTGAAGTGTATTGTTAAGCCCCTTAGTCTATAAAAAGGGATGAACGACATGAGTGAAGGGGTTAAAACCAATAGGTCCAAGCAAAGGGTGGAAGCAAAGGGGGTTGAACTTAGGAGGTCTGAACAAGTGAAGGTCGAATTGAGAGTGAGAGTCGAGTGTTTGTAGGTTGCACTAAAGCTGCGAAGGAGTCAAGTAGCTGGATGTAGAGCATCCAAGCGAGAGAGCTCCAAGACACCGTCAAGTGGTTGGACGTGGAGCCTCCAAGGAAGAGAGCTCAAGGATGCCGTTAAGTGGCTAAGGCAAGTAACAAACGGGGTAAAGTCAAACCAAACTTAGGCAAGACTTCAAGCTGGTGGATGTAGACTAAAGGGACTAAGGCATTGACGCTGTAAAAGACTCGAAGAACTCAAGGGAAAGACAAAGATATGCGTAGGGTGTACTCCTTGGGCCAGCCCCATTACCGTCAAGCCACTTTGGGTAGAGTCAGACTGCCAAAGGGACAGATCGCAGGATGGAGCCTTTGGCAGTCGTGTGGACTCCCCTTGGTGGGCTATTAGGCAGGTCGAGCTTGGTTTCACAAGTAGAGTTCTTTGTCCATTTTAGAAACTGTAAGGGCGGAGTCGGCCTATGCGAGACAAGGTCGTATAGAGTCATTGTATGTCTTAGTAAACTTGTAAAGGGGCAAGCCGAGAGTTATGTTCTTAGTTTGAGTTTGACGTTAGTTAGACGTTGCAGATCTTATATTCCCCTAGTGCTATCTTAAGTTCTCTTTTTATTTAAATGTTAAGGCTGGTTTGTGCTAGGCATCAATGCCGGTTACCGGTACGACTCCGATGATATAAGTGGTATTAGAGCCTAGCAGTGCTAGGACTCTGTCACCCCGTATGCCCTGCTTGCACCACAGCGCAGGTTTTGTTGAAGAGTAGTTTCCGAGAAGACTCACTCAGGGACTCCAAGATGCCCCAAATGGTGCAGACACGCGTCGATTCGACGATGTTAGATGGTGAAGATGGAGTGAGTTCTCCCAGCCCGATGGATATGGTTGTGGTGCTAGAAGACGAACTACAACGACTTCAAGATGAGCTGACGGCAAAAAGGGATACGTCCTAGCCCTCTACCTTATGTTTGACCCCACCCCAAATCATCCTAATAGCGGAGGTACTAAAAGTGCTCTTAAGGTCGATAGATGAAGGCACTTTCACCCATAGAGGCACCAAGGCACAAAGACCCTAAAGTGTCAAAACCTAAGAGGTTGAACAACCTAAGTAATGCCAAGGCGCTTGAAGACTTTGTATGATATGGAAACGTTCTTTAAAACGACATAGACCCCTGAGGAAGATAAGCTCCAAGGCGCTTGAAGACTTTGTATGATATGAAAACGTTCTTTAAAGCGACACAGACCCCTGAGGAAGATAAGCTCCTAATGACAGGGTGATGTCAGCGCCACCTTCATCATTTGGCCTAACTGCACCCTATCAGTGTTAGGGTGGTGCGACTGTCAAGGCACCCTGCTACCTTGTTGTAGGGTACTGTTAGCTTCACCTTCATCATTTGGCCCAACCGCACCTTGTCAGTGTCAGGGTAGTGCTACTATTAGGGTGCCCTGCGATCCATACTACCTACCTAACACACTCCCTAATGCTTCTACCCGTAAGACCCTATTTTGTGCCTTAGCCTTATTCCGGTTTCACTTTGCCTAAGTCCACTTTATTCCATCCTAGAGTTGGGACCACCTTATTGCGTCATCTCTTGGTAAGGTACAAAAGGGTGTTGTCTCGGGGCAGTGCTCTAGGCGGGTCTTCCAGTCGGATGCTACTTTTGTGCGCCTGGGTAGGGGGTCCGTTAGAGGGCTGCAACAATTCTCTTCCACTTGCTTTCGGGCTCATCCTTGAGGTCGTGTGGTATTGGTGGATCAAGTCTTCATACTCTCATAGATCCGTTACAAGTAGTTATGCGTCAAATTCCTGCATTTTACCCGTCCAGTGAACCAGATACCACGTTAGGCGCCTAAGACCTTTGCACGTACTTTATTCTTCAACATTTTGTCCACCATGTCTACGTCCTTTAGAACTAGGGGTGGTGGTCGTCTTCCGACCAAGGTCCTCATACACCGGTTTTAATTGACTCACATAAAAATTCGGGTGAACCTTTTAACGTTTCGGTAGCTCCAACCGATAGTCTACACGTCCAATTTTCTGAGTTATCTCGAACGGTTCGTCGAACCTTGGCTTTAGCACCAAGTGTACCCCCTTGTAAACGTGCTTCGAAATGTATTCTGAAATACGTAGCCACTCCTTGTTTCTAACGTCAAACACCCATTCAAGTCGGTGTCTATTTGCAAAGGTTATCATGCAAGCGCGTGCTCTTTCCAATGAAGCACGCACCTCCTCTAAAGTTGTGTAGTGCTCTTTCCACTCCCTAAGCTCCGCAAGACAATGCCGGTCTGCCCCCCTTGGGCCACTGTAACGTTAGAAGTGGCTGACAACAAAGTATCACTTTGAAAGGGCTCTTGCCTATGACAAAGCTCCTATACGAGTTGTAGGAAAACTGTGTCGTTTCCAAGAGACTTACCCAATTCTGTTAGCTCCCTATAATGTAGTGTCTTAGGTACGCTTCCATTAGGGTGTTTGGGCACTCCGTCTGACCATCCGTCTGCGAGTGGTTGGACGTTGAAAAGTGCAACATAGAGTCATCCTCCTAAATAGCTCTCTCCAAAAGTTTAAAGTGAACCGTGCATCCCTATCTGACACCATGTCCTCCGGCACACCAAAGTACTTCACAACCTCTTGTAAGAACAATCTTTTCGCCTCCTTAGTCAAACAGTCTCGTGTCGTAGGTATAAAGATCATATACTTTGAGAACTGGTTGAACACAATGAAGATCAACTTCTTTCCATCAACACATGGAAAGCCCTCAACAAAATTCATTCTTACCGAACTCCAAGGCCTTGTAGGTATGGACAATGGCTGTAGCAACCCTGTAAGCCTTGCCTTTTCCGTCTTGTCCTGTTGGCACACAAGGCATGCGCGTATGTAATCTTTCACGTCCTTACCCTAGGCCAATAAAATGAGCGCCGCAACATAGATAAAGTCTGGTCCACTCCAAGGTGTTTTGAGTATGAGGCATCATGAAGTTTACTTAGCAAAATTTGAATAAATCCTCCAACATTGAGGACATACAATTGCCCGTGCTACGTCCAAAATAACCCATCCTTTAACGTATACTTCACCGTTAGGTTGGTCTTAACCTGTTTTAGGATCTAGACATAAGACTCGTACTCTTCAGCATGTTGGCTTACACGGTTCAACATGTCTCCTTTAATGTGGTACAGAGTTGCTACCACCTCCTACACCCGTTTTCGGCTAAGAGCGTCCGCAATCATGTTCTCCCTTTCTGGTCTATAGTGTCATTCAAAATCATACTCCAGCAACTCCAACCAATGGGCCTACCAGGTGGTAAGCTTCTTCTGCATTTTTAGGAACGTGTTAGTCACGTTGTCCGTCACCACTGTAAAGGATACCCCCAACAGATAGACCCTCTACACCTGGAGGCAATGCACTATCGCCAATAGCTCTTTCTCATGTGCCGGTTAGCGGTGCTCTGCGTCCTTAAGCTTTCTACTTTCATAAGCCACCGAGTGACTCTCTTGCACTAAGACTCTCATAATGACCACGTCGCTAGCGACTATGTGTACCTCAAAAAGCATTGAGAAGTTAGGGAGCCTCAACACTCACTAGACATGGTTGCCTTCAATGATTCAAAGACATGTTAGTGTCGACCTGTTCACTCCCAGGTCGTTTCTTCAACAAGTCGGTTAAGGGGACAGTTTGCTTGGAGAACCTCTTAATGAAGCGCTTGTAGTAGTTGGCCAGCCCTAGGAAGCTTCTTAGCTCCGTTAAACCTCGGGGTGGTTCCCACTCTTGGATGGCCTTCACCTTGTTCCCATCCATCCTTACCTTGCCATGACCTATGACGTGCCCTAGCAATGAAATTTTCTTCCTTGCAAACTCGCACTTTTCCTCCGTGATGTAGAGGGAGTGCTCCCTTAGTCGGATAAAGATTTTGCGTAGGTGCTCCACATGGTCTTCCAATGTCCTACTAAACACGAACTATGTCATATAAGTAGACTACAACACACTCATCTAAAAGGTCATGTAAGACCTCGTTCATCAACCTACTAAACATGGCTGGGGCATTAGTTAGGCTAAACAAAATTACAAGGAACTCAAACGCGCCATACCGCGTCACCATTGCCATTTTGGGTGTATCACCGGGGGCAATCCTTACCTGCCACTACCCTGACCTCAGTTTCATTTTTTAGAATGAGCGTATCTCGGTCAACCGGTCAAAAAGATCTGCCACAAGGGGCAACGGGTAATGATCACACACTGTTACCTTGTTGAGTGTCCTGTAGTCTGCGCAAATCCTTAGGGTGTCGTCTTTCTTCCGTTAGAATAGGACAAGGGAGTCATACGGGCTCTTAGCGTCAAGAAGTTCTTCCAATTGTCACCTCAACTCGACGAGCTCTACAGGACCCATCCGGTAGGTACCTCTATACAGGGGTCGGGCATCCGGCATCAATACAATGCTATAATCCGTTGCTCTGCATGGGGTAGTCATTTAGGTAACACTGAGGGCAACATGTCTCCGAACTCTTTCAACACCATTTGAACCGCTAGGGGGATTGGGGTTGAGTCCATCATGGGTTCAACCTCCAAGTTCACTACCAATAACATCGATAACCCTTTCTTTAAGCCGTCTTTCACTTGAATGGCCGAAAGAAAGGCCAATTCTTCAACTAACTTTGGACCCTTAGCCAAATCTGTCGTCTTCATCAAGTTGGCGCCATTAGAGGGACTAGTGCTAGTGCCTTGGCTAGTGTTGGTCCCCTGCGCCAAGTTGTTCATCGTTGCCTTTGTGCGTGATGCCGTCACGATGAAGTCCATGTGTCCGCTTCAACACCCCACGACTATCTTCATCACCTTAGTCACTCCGTCAATGTCATCGCAGGCGCATTCACTGTCTTCAACCTCTTATCAGACGACATCAATGTTACTCCGGTTTCCTTTTACCTTAGATGAATTCAAGATTGAGTGCAAAGTAACCGTGTTTATATGACTCGTATTGCACAAGGGTCGATTTGCACCCTTATATAGAGCAACTTCATCCTAACGAGGAGCTATATGGTCACTGTGTTCAACACCTAGAAGGGGGTAGCCATTACCTCATTGTTTTGGTCCCCTTCTGATTTCTTTACCATCGCGTTGGCCACCACACGATTGAGGTACTCTCTGGAAAAGTGCGGCCCTCCGCGCTCAAAGCACCTTGGTCGCACCCCCCTTGCCTTTGTGGTTGACCTCTACCACGCCCAAACCCTATTGGTGGTCTCAGGCCTCCAAGAGCCTGGCCACCCCGTTGGGGTGTGCAAGGAGGGGCCTGGCCTCTGACAACTCCCCCACCTGTACCCTTGCCTCCACGTACGTGTTGGTGTCTTGACCCTTCACGTCCAGGGCCTTTTCCATGGCCTCTTTGGCCAGACCAACCTTCCTTCGAGCGTCCATCCTCTTTCCAGTCCCTCTTACTCTCGTGTAGGTCTATCAAGCCCTCCGCAATTGTGATGACATGGTAGACATCTGACAGGTGGTGCCTCCTCATTTCAATCTGCGCCTAGGGCTGGAGCCCATGTACAAACAAAAATAGCTTGTCCTTCACATTCATATCTTCAACGATAGGTAACGCAGATGAGAACCATCTTACGTATTCCCTTAGGGTCCCGGTGTGCCTCACCTATAGGATGGCCTCCCTTGCTTGCCAATCCGTGTAGGTGGGCATGAACTGGGCTTGGAGTTCATCCTTTAGCCTCCCACACGAGCTGATGGATGGCAGGCCATCGGGACCTGTCACCCGTTGCTTGGTCTGCCACCACAACTTGGCATCATCGAAGTCGCACCGATAACCGGCATTGGTGCCTAGTACCAACCAACCTTTACGCGTTAATGAAAGGGAACTTGAGATGGTGTTAAGGGAACGTAAGATGCGCAGTGTCTAACTAACGTCAAACTCAAATAAAGAACATAACCCTCGGGTTGCCCTTTTTACAAGTTTTGCTAAGACATACAACGACCCTGCACGTCCCTATCCCGCACAGGCCGACGCAACCCTTACAGTTTCCAAAATGGATAGAAAGACTCTACCTGTGAAACTAGGCTCGGCCTGCCCGATAGCCAATCGAGGAGAGCCCATGCGACTGCCAAAGGCACCGTCCTGCGGTCTGCCCCTTTGGCAGTCCAGCTCTATCTAAAGTGGCTTGACGATAATGGGGTCGATCCAAGGAGTTCACCCAATACATCTCCTAGTCTTTCGGGTCTTTTCCAGCGTCAATGCCTTCGTCCCTTCGATCTGCCTCTGCCAGCTTGAAGCTTTGCCTAAGTCAGGTTTGCCTTAGCCCTGTTTGTTGCTTGCCTTAGCTACTTGACGGCATCTTGGAGCTCTCTTCCTTGGAGGCTCCATGTCCAGCCTTCACTCCTTGCAACTTCAATTCAACTTGCAAACACTTTACTCTCACTCTTAGTTCGACCTTGTAAGTTCGACCCCTTTGCTTGGACCTCTTGGTTTCGACCCCCTTCACTCTTGTTGTCCAGCCCCTTTTATAGACTAAGGGGCTAGACAGTACACTTCAGTCCAGTCCTGACCCAGCCGCCCTTCTACTGACCAGGGCATGCCTCCAACAGAGTCGTCTTGACCTGCAAACTGCCACAAGGTAACAGGGCACCTTGACAATTGCACTACCCTGACACTGACGGGGTGCGGTTGGGCCAAATGATGAAGGTAGTGTTGACAACACCCTGCCGCAAGGTAGCAGGGCGCAAACTGGATAACAATGACGTCTCCAGGCCAACCGACTAGCTAGGAGTTGAGTCATAGGCATGCCCCCTGACTAGCGTTAGGCGGCTAGCATAGGGGGGGACCTTTGACAAGACAGGGTACCCTGGCCCACCTTGGTGGATCCTCGTGATAAAGCTTAAGTTGAGAAATGTGGAATACGGGATGCAACTTTAACCTATTTGGCAAATCCAACCTGTAAGCGACTTTCGCCACTCTCTTTGTCACCTCAAATGGTCTATTGTATCTCTGTTTGAGTCACACATTACTGTTCTTGTAAACTTGTTTCTAAATGTATTAAGGTATCAGAAACCACACACGGTCTCCTACACTGAACTCAAAGGATCATCAATGTCGGTGAGCATATGGAACCATCTGTACTTGTGCCTGCACAAGGGAGTCTCGGGCCTCCTCGTATAGTACATGCCTCTCTTGTACTTTGCAAAGTGGCTAGGCAACTATTACTCATCTCACACTACATAAGTCCAAGAGGCTGAGTGGTTGCCACCCCAATGTAAGCTCAAATGGACTCATGCGGGTAGAACTCTAGTGCATGTTGTAGCTAACCTGAGTGGTCTCCAACAACATTTACCCAATTTTTCTAACTCATAGTGACATAATGACACATGTACTCTTTTAGCATGGAGTTGAGGCGCTCGATTTAACCATCTATATAGGGTGATGGGTTGAAGAAAACAACAACCATGTGCCCAACATCCGAAAGAGTTCAATCCAAAAGTGGTTAGTGAAGCATGCATCACGATCACTCACAATCTCCTTTGAAACACCAAAAGACTACCATATGTCTAAGGAACAAGTGGGCAATCTCTACACTCATGTAGCGCACGAGGTACTTAGGTAAGCGGTCAACTACTACCAAGATCATCTCAAAGCTGTCAACTGGGGAAGTCTTGAGGTGAAGTCCATAGACAACACCCTCCAAGGTCGATCTTAGACCTCTCTAGACTCGGTTAGATGGTGAATCGGGAGAAAGTTTGCTTGTAGGACTGGAAAACAAACCGAACCATCATGTTTGTGCTGTGACCCAATGTCATAGCGACCTCTTTTTGCAGTCTTTTTTCTCAGGGAGTTGAGTCCTTTTAAGTAGAGATATGTTCGGTTCGAACCGAAATCGAACCATTCGTGGAACTGTAACTGGAACCGGCCGAACCATCACGTTCGTGTGTTCTCTCTAAGGATTCTCTGGGGATGACCGAATGTCACTTCATACTGGTGGACTCCCTTTCATACATAAAAGGGTACGACACAAGACACTTCCTATGACACCACACCTAGACTAATGAACAGGACACCCCAGTCCCTTATTCCCACTCTACCGTATCCAACTGGATCCGGTACAAGACCCACATTAGTTCCCCTTCACCGAGCGACTCACCCACACAACTCCGTGGTTGTAGAACGCTTCTGATTTTTTAATGGACTTCATGTAAATCTGAGGATTAAGTGCTTAGCTCCTTTTGATGGAATTCATCTCTTCTTTCTTCCTCTTTGAGTGTGATTAATGTAGATTCAACGGGCCCATTTGGGCTGCCTTTAATCTGCATACGTCCTGAATCCAGTTTGCTTTACTTCTGTCATGTTTCTGGCAGGAGGTCCCGTGTCAAATCCAACTCCATCAGTAGAGTCCTATTTTTCACATGGATTTAGAGATTGCAATGGGGCGGGTATACCTATATCAGGTTCAAACTTGAATCTCAACGGAGTAGATATAGGTTTGGTTCTTTTTTCTTCGATGAGCTAAGATCAAAAACAGAGAAAACTGAGAGTTACTAGACATCTTCTCATGCTAGATTTTATGCCACGCAGACGCAAGATGAGTACCTTGATCACCAATGTCAATGGTGATAATCAAATAATGTCATGAGAGGTTGTGTAGCAGCTCTCTCTCTCTCTCTCTCTCTCTCTCTCTCTCTCTCTCTCTCTCTCTCTCTCTCTCTCTCTCTCTCTCTTGTATGTATCTTTTTATTATTTATATATAAGAAAATTAGATTGAGTCCACATATGACATGCCTACTTATCTTCATGCATTCCTTTTTAGCGGCATGAGCATGAGTGCAATTTTAAAAAGCTGAAGAATTTTATAAAAACATGACAAAAGACAATATTATTATCAATAATAGAGTATGAGTAGCAACACTAGTAGTGAATAATGAACATGATCCAATCACTCCATATATGTCTGTATATATATAAGTATTTGTGTATATATAATATAAGTCGGATATGGGTCAAGGTAAGTATGAGGTTTGGTACAAAAGAGAGCATCTTACCTCATAGTGAACCAGATCAGTTTCGGGTTTGGGTATTCACCACCCTGAGGTTGGGGTTGAAAAGGTTGGATTAATGTTCCCATCAGTGCAGGGATTACCATTATTCGGCCTCTCTGTAAATTTCTTGCATGCTTTTTGTTTCTCAAATAGGTCAGGAGACTCCCTTCCAGTTATGCACACCCTGAGTATCGATCTTCAGACCAAACTGTATTTTACTTTTTGTTGCAAAATTAAATAAGTATGGAAGTTTATAATTTTGTAAATTTACATCGTGCTATTGCCTACCCTCAAGGTGGGCAAATGTAAAGTTGTTCACTTAAACAAATGAATTAAGTTACTAAAAGTAGGAGCATTCATGGTTCGGTTCTAGTTTTAATTAAACCGCTAGTTTCAGTTCTCAACTTTTAGAGAATTGAACCGAACTGTGTTATGGCCAAAACTGAATCGTCAGTTCTGGTTTGGTTTGGTTCTAAACCACAATTTTACTTATTTAAGGGTTTTGTTAAATACAATTTATTATGCCATCAGATTATTTGGATCTACAGTGTACATTATATATATATGAGGTTATAAAACTCACGTGTATAAATTATAAACTTGTGAAGATTGAGCTATTGTATAAACTTTATATATTCACATTTTATATGTATATAAGGTCATAAATATCATATATATACATATAGAGAGAGAGAGATGTAAACTTATGAAAGTTTAAATCTATATGTATGTATAAACTAGCCGGACTAATCAAAATGGAGCTCAAGGGGTGGTCTAAAGAGGTTGATGGGGTCATACTCTGATCTTCTTGATCTATATATATATGACTTTTCGATTGTGAACGTGTTAACCTCTTTTTGTAAAACGCTCTTCAAGAGAAGTGATCCGAAATAAACATTATAGCATGTTCATTCTACATACCCTTTATGTAATAAAATATATAATATGTCTATATAATATATGTCTACATACATATGTATAGCTTTATATATTTATATATATATATATATATATATATATATATATATATATATATAGCCCAGTGCAGCCCTCGTCGCCCCTACTGCTAGATGGGCCTGGCCCTGCTCCCTAAATGGGCTTGAAATGTTGGGCCCGGCCACGGGGCTCGGCCCATTTTGACATCTCTAACTATACGAATGTCAGTTCCAGGGTGGGGCTAACACGGCTCACCTCTCCTCTCTTCCCCACGGTTAATGGGTGCCAACTTTGAGCTTGTTCAAACCTTGTCTGCGTCCTCTTATGATGAAAGAATAGTTTCACACTTTGCTGAAAGTTTCCTTCTTGTTGACGACGTCCCATATGAGAGTGGGGATCCCTCTCTTCTTTGTTTTAGCACAGCAGGCGGTTCACTGTCATGCTTCTGAACCTTATAAAGGCCAAGCATTGAACTCCCTTCCTTTCTAATGTGATTTCCTTCTTCTTCACTTCACTTTAGCTAATATTAGGCAATAAATAACTTGAAATAGATGGTTGAGTTCAAAAGAAAACAAAATCGTGCGTAAATCAAATACACCTACAAAATTACCTTTAAACGTGTTGCTTCTTCTAAACTCAACCATTTATCTCTTCATTCAGATTTTAAAGCTTATGACAAATATATAATATAACAAGCATATTAGACATTTCATATGCCTGAGTATGTATATATATATATAGAGAGAGAAAGATTATTATATATGCACACCCATACATGCTTGAAATCACTTAAGATCTTCATTATTCCACCACGATGATCAATCGTAGATATTTAAATTTAAAAAGTTAAAAGTATTATTGAAATACTTTTGTAAATTCAAATCCCTACCCTCGATCATTGTAATTTAACGGTCAAGATTTTTAAGTGATTTCATTGTGAAACCAAACTTGGAGAGCTGTATATATTAGCCAAACCATCAAAACAATGAGTGGATTCAATTGCTTCTTAACACTAGCCATGCACCTCAGAACAACAGCAGATTCATTTTCCAATAAATGTCACATGAAGACTAAGAGTTTCACGTGCAAGTTCAAATCTTCAGCTTGTTTGAAAAATTACGATGATCAGCCATGGTTGAATCCCCCAACATTCTTTTACCTTTATGATCGAATCCTTGATAGCAAATGAGGGAAAGTAACCATTGTCGTCTCATTTACCACTCCTGAACACACACACACACAGAGCGAACGCGTCGTCATTTCGCGTGGGAACCACAAGCTCATGAAAATTCATTCTTTGACTTCTTCGATCCATTTCCTTAACCATCCGTGACTCCTTACATTCTGTTGACGCCGAAAATTGGAGGACAACACATTCAGAACAAAACATGGGAAAATCAAATCCGGAGAGGCACCCTTCTCCAATATAAAAAGCCTGTGAAGATTCCCTATTTCACAAAACCAAGCTTCGTTACAGTCAAGGACAAAAGCTGCAGTATGGAGAACAACTCACAAGCGTCTGCCAGTTACTTCCCAAGGTTCTTCAGCTGCAAGGGCGTCTCCTTCGAGATATCTCCGGCGAGACCTAGCGCCTTCTCCACTAACATTTCGGCCACCGGCAACTCCTCCGGCCGTGTTTTTCCCTTGGAAGACGGCATTATAACACGTATCATCAGCAGGCCTAGCAGCCACTTCTGCTATTTAGAAGCTGCCACCAACGACGAGGAAGATGGTGACAATGTGGAAGACATTCCGGCGACAGTTCACATTGCCAAAGAAGAACCACAACCAAGTGGAAAGGCTGCAAAGAAAATCTCATCGTCTTCCTCAAGGCTCTCAATTATACTTCTAGACCAAGGATTATTCACCGTTTATAAGCGTCTCTTCATCATCTCCTTGACGATAAATCTGATCCTCTTAACTCTTTCGGCGACCGGAAACTTCTATTACCGGAGAAACCATGCGACTGCCTTCTCGGTGACCAATATCTTTGCTTTGACGCTTTGTCGAAGCGAGGCATTTCTGAGAATCGTTTTCTGGTTGGCTGTGAAGGTTTTCGGAAGGCCATGGATTCCTTTGAGACTCAAAACGGCTTCCACTTCTCTTCTTCAGTCTCTTGGCGGTCTTCACAGCAGCCGTGGCGTTTCTTCTACAATCTGGCTCGTTTATTCCATCTTTTTGACTATCAAATATCGAAGCAACACTTCCCCAGGGATTCTTGGTCTAGCGATTGCTGTACTCTCCCTCTTATTTCTCTCTGCTTTAGCTGCCTTCCCTCTCATTCGCCACCTTCATCTTCGAACGAATCCACCGGTTTGATGGGTGGTCCTCACTAGCACTTTTATGGGCCTTCATCTTTCTTATCGTATTCTATGACCCATCTTCAAATTCATACTTTTTTGATTCTTCTAAGCTCATCAAGACTCAAGAATTCTGGTTCACAATTGCCATCACCGTGCTCATTGTCCTCCCATGGCTGACTATTAAAAGAGTGGCAGTTGAAGTCCACGCCCCGACCAACCATGCAAGTATAGTCAAGTTTCCTGGTGGAATTAAGCCCGGAATCCTCTGCTGGATTGCTCGGTCGCCATTGTCGGAGTGGCATGCATTTGGAATAATATCAGATGGGAAGAAGGAACACATGATGCTTGCTGGTGCAGTTGGGGACTTCACCAGAGGTCTTGTCTCAGACTCACCGAGCCAACTCTGGGTTCGAGGGGTACACTTTGCGGGTTTGCCTTACCTTGTAAATATGTACAACAAGGTGCTCCTTGTTGCGTGTTTCTCTCGTTTTTGCTGCAACCAAGTAAGGCTGATGTATACTTGGTATGGGTTGCCAAAGAGATGGAAAAGAACTTTGGAGGGGAGATAATGTCAATGGTGAATAGTTACCCCAGTGATAAGATGATCATACACGATACGGCAGTTCTCGGCCGGCCAAACGTCGCCGCCCTCGTCGTCGAGGCAGCTGAGAAATGGAACCCAGAGGTGGTGGTGGCCACCAGCAATCCAGAAGGGAGCAGGGACGTGGTGAATGCGTGCAAGAAGGTTGGTATCGCAGCGTTTGGGCCGATTTGGGACTCTTAAGGTAACGTTTGGCTTATGTGTGAGTATGGACAAGGGAGTGGGGACGTCGTGAATGCATGCAAGATGTGTGGTGTCTATGTGTCTGCAATATGTATGTGTGTGAAAAATATTCTAAGATTGTTAGGTTTCTCTAGTTATCTCTTCAATGTGAAAAAGCTCATTTAACCTAAAACAACAAGAATTTCTTTTTCACAACCAAAATCATATTTTCCTTTCCAAGTTTAAACGAGTGAGGTTCATTTTTGAGCTTGCTTTGTAAGTCTCCCGGTGGTCACCTTCAGTGAAGGTAAAGTGTACTTGCAAAGGAAAGAAGAGTTCTTTTTCTTGATTTTTTGAGATGTCTTTTCATAAAGCGAAATGGTTTACGTTGAAATGAAAAACTCAGAACGAAAATACAAACAACTAGTTTGCTCGTAAGAGATTATATTTAAAATAAGAAAAGTCTACTTTCTTTGGAGCATCCTTTTGAACAGGAACCATGCCTGAAAATCCAAGGTCTCGCGACACTTCTTCTCGAGATCTTATTGTTTTCTACATTTCAAAGGTTCCAGTTTCATCATACTTTTCTTAAACGAGCGAACGAGACAAAGCCACGAAGAACGGACAATTTGGCTTGTTCAGCTCAATTTAGAGCCCTGTTAGTGAGAGCTAAGGCTGTGTATAATTATAGAGCATGCAGAAATCCAAAATTAACTGAGAATATATGGGGTCTCAGTGCTGTTATGAAACCAACTTAACTAGTCCTCGACCAACGCCCCATTAGGAAGACATTTTTACTATTCTTAAATGTGAAGTTACCACAGCTACTTGGTTTCATGGTTTGATATTTCTTCCCTCTCTCTCTTCAGCAGATTGGGATTTTAGTTTCATGACTCTCCAAGTTGATGACTTTTTAAAGATGAGCCTGCTGGTGTTAGATTGGCCGGAATCATGGTTTGCCACAGATATCGGATAGGAATCCAAGTTTCGAAAATTGAGAGAGAGAAGAGACAGAGAGAGAACATCTGCTACATGTTCAATCCTTCTTAATTGTTACCTTCTCTTTCCACAGCAATTTGGGGTTTCTTAATGATTCAAAAAGATCGTGACCTTTTAAAGATGCGCCTTCTGGTGTTGGGTTGACCTGAATCATGGTTTGGTAGGGGTATTGGATAGGAACCCAAGTTTCATATTATATATATATAGACACACACACACAGAGAGAGAGAGAGAGAGAGAGAGAGAGAGAGAGAGTTTCATGATGTGCCTGTCTAAGGTGAAAGAGGGGAAAGTAGTGAGAAAATTGGGTTGCACCCATATTTCGAGGTATGCTTGTTTTATTGCTAGTTTGACATTGTTGATGAAGAATTGCCTCCTTAACAGACCGCCATTGATGGAGGAGGAGGGCAAAGAAACTGCGGCCTCTCATGAAGTCTGGGCATGGTTCTCCTAGTCATGCACCAACTTGGTGGACAGTTTGAAATTTTTGCAATTATGCATCATTCTTTAGAATAACGATAACTAGTGCAAAATGATTTCCTTGTCTGTCAAACAACCTTTCATAAAAGTAGTTTCCTTTCTTTCACTCACCGATACCTTTTTCTCTTTCTTTTTCTTCCATCTTTTAGGCATCCAATCTCATCGCATGCTGAACAAAATCATATAAGTGGTACCAAGATAAGTTACGGAAACCCTCGGAACCTGAGGTCCTTTTATATATATATATAAGAAAACAAAATCTTCTATCGCTCGCATGTTTATCATATCCATCTGTTGCTTCTTAATGACATGATTATAATTTAAAATTTTATAAAAAATTTAAATAAGTATACAAATATTATTATAATACTCATATCACCCTAATGCTATAGGTAGTAAGCAAGAGTAAAGGTAAGCAAGATCCAATCAATCAATATATATATATATATATATATATATATATATATGCTCATGTATTGAGTTGACCTTATATTATAATTATATATACATATGATAGAAACACATGCTAACTTAATTAGTTGGATAGTATGCATGTCTTGAATGTTCTGTTTCAATAATGAAGACTGCATTAAAAAAACTATTTTGTGCTTGTTTGGCTTGTTCAGCAGTTCTATAATAGTGAAGTCTCCAGGTGATACAAGTCATACAATGATCATTCAATCAGAGCACATGGTATGTGAACGACTACAACAACACATACAATTGTTAAATGAGAACAAATCGAGAACTTATGAAATCCCAAACACAAACTTCCCGAAACCCGAAAAAAAAGAAATTTGTTGTAGAACATCTGATTCAATATCAATAATTTCTCCCATTTTCTTGAATTTTTTGAAATCAAGTTAATCGAACAAGCTAGCGTAGAGAAGCAGATTCCAGGTGTCCGGCACGCCGGCCAGGCACCAGTGACTGCAGTCAAGGCTTCCTTTGCCACCAGCAACGTTGTAAACGGAGGGATGGCCATCTTTCCTTAGCTGTGATAGCCTGGTTATGTCAAGAAGCGTCACAGGATGAGCGATTTTGCTGAGGACGTATGCCAACTGAGCACGGAAGGGCGGGTTATCCCCTGGGTAGGCGAACCCACTTACGGGCCTTGTCTCACCCATGCAGCTTCCTGAGCTTCGACCACTCCAGTCCCTCGCACTGCAATATGCATGAAAACATCGAATCCTATCAAGTCCCTCTATGAAAACTCTTTCCCATTGGCAAGAGAAGCAAGTGATGGAGATTTTTAAAACATACTTTGTTATATATATATATAGAGAGAGAGAGAGGAGAGCCTCTCTAGTACTAAACATTATTTTATCGTTACCACCGTTCATTTGATCAATAAGACGATAGTGATTAAAACACTCATCGTGCATCACATTTACAAATCCTCATGTCGATATCGACATACGGCTTAATTTTTATCATCCATATCAACAACTTTAAGTCTTCATATATATATACACTAAAAAATAAGTCATAGTAAATAATATAATATCTAAAATTTAGAAAATAAAAAAGGACCTTGTACATGCGTTGACACCGAAAATCTATTACATAGATATATTTCATTATGTAAATATATAATTTATAAGTATATATAAAATATCGAATCTTGGTTAATTTTTGGATAGCATAAATATATAATTTTAAAAGTTGTAGGAGGTATTTGGAAAGTGATCGAAGGATGGTCATTGTAAACTAGTATTACTGAAAAGCAATAGCTGAGTGAAGAAAGCATGATCGAGTCACTTTATATATATATTAAAAGAAAATAAAAAAACAAGTATCTCTCTATATATATAAAGACACAGAAAGAAAAAGCTTAAGACCCAGAATCTTACAGGTCATCTATTTAGCACGTGACACCGTGGACTCTATGCGTATATAATATTTAAACTCACTCAAATATTTTGACGGTTCATGGTATTTTGAGAAGATTTGAATTTAAAAATATTTAATATATCATATATATTAAATGTTTATGTATAACGACACTTTTTTTAAATTCAAATCTTTAAGATTGTTTTTGTGAATTGAATACTAGAACAATTTCTCTCTATACATATATATAGAGAGAAAGTAGTCTATATTTAATAGTCCGATCGGCCGTTGTCTGTCCTCTTTGGGTACACTTAAAGGATTTATTTTGCATGATTATACCATTTTAACATGATTGTTATCTTCTGTTACTTTCAACTACTCGTTTACTATTCAAAAGCGTCTTTTATCAGTTAAAACTATCACTATCATCATCACCTAAAATAACTTATAGAGATATAAGTGGTTTTATTTAGGTTTTTTTAGGTGGTTTGACGGTAGATGGTTTTGACGGATAGAAAATGGTTTTGAATAGTAAAAGAGTAGTTGAAAGTGATGAAAACCGACAACCAGTGGTTGAAATGGTACATTCATACAAAATAAATAATTGCTATTGTTGGGTATGGAGTAGTCGAAAGTGGTGAAAGATGGCAACCAATGATTGAAATAGTGAAACGATGCAAAATAAGTCATTGAGTATGATTGGGTATTGAGTATGTACTACTTCCTCTCTCTTTCTCCCCCCCTATATGTATAAAGCTTCGTTTAGTTTAGACTGTGAGGAGATTGGGATGCAAATCTTACTTGTAATGTGTAGGTGACATCCCTTGAAAGAAGACTCTGGTTCTTGTGGGATCTGTATTTGAATCAACCCAGTTGGCCCATGTCTTCATTGCATGAGTGAAAGCCACCGCCCTATCCATATCTTTCAGTGTATGGTCGGCTAGTCTTATGAACTCCCATCTGCATGGTAAACAATAATATAATACGTATATCTCGTGGGGATGTACTTCACAAAGTCGAGGAGAAACATGAAGTACGTATTTGATGAAGTGATCATTTTCGTACCAAAAGCAGTAGCGAATCCACATTGAGCCCAGGGCATCGGGAAGACCTTCATTCGGAAAGTTAAAAGAAAATGTACTTGGCACGGTATATATATATACCAATTTTATGCTTAGATTGAACATTATGAAGGTCTAAAAATAAATGGTATTAGCTTCTCAACTTCCAAACTCTGAACACACTGAAAAAAGATGTGTAGATAACCAAATTCATAGTTTTTTTCAGTGTTCCAAGCACATATTCATGGTTAATTCTTTTAGAAAACCATGGAACTAGAAGGCTTAACTGCGATGCGTCCTCAAAATGCAGAAAACGTTCCCATATAAGGTACAGATCACAACCAAAACAGGGTGCCGTCGAGTCAGGACTTCTTTTATTATTGAAACAAGCCAGTAAAGATACATCAAGCAGTGTGTGTGTGTGTCTGTTCATAGGTAACTTTATTTCTGCATAAACCATAGAAAACATTATATTCTAACATATATCAAGGACCAGATGCTGTTTCAACATCTACGAATCTAAGTGGTTTTTACGTCCACGAAATCATTATCATGGATCGAAGTTCCGTGATACAAAAGTTTATTTAAGCTTTTGAATATTTTTAAGGCAGCACAATCATTTTACCCAAGAAATGGCCACACACACACAGACAGACAGACAGACAGAGAGAGAGAGAGAGAGAGAGAGAGAGAGAGAGAGAGAGAGAGAGAGAGAGTACCCCCGAAGTTTTCCCTGGTGCACCCACCAGTGTCCTGAATTGAACACCAAGACGTCAACTCCTTTCCATGAATCACCATTTTGAATGGAGTCTAGATTGAGCACTCTTCCTATCCTTTCCGGCACTATGTCTACCAGATACGGTGCTCTATAAAACATTAGAGAAAAATCGTATTCCTGCAATGTCAAACACACATTCATCAACACCCAAGAAACTAACTAATCCTTTCTTGTCTCCCCGGACCAAATTATCTCTTTCTTTAGTTTGCAGGTAGTCAGCAATAACATAATAGTTGGTGAATGAATGATAATGATGGTGATGAGTTGATACGCTTTGAAAATTACCAAGAAAGTGAGAGAGGAAAGTGGGTCTCCTTGCAAATAATTGGTTCTTGAACTTGGGAGAGCTGATGTAAGCATACACATAAGTGAGAGCCATTGATTGTTCCCAAGAGAGTCTCCAATAAACATCAGCTTTTTCCCTCTTAACCTTGTTAGAAAATTAACAGCATCGAACCTGCAAAATCGGATGAATAAATGTTTGACTTATCAGAGAGAAACAAGAAGACAACGAGTCACCAAAAACTGCCACATAGCCAAAGTAAAAGAAATTAAAGAGAGAACTACCGATCCAACTGATTCTAATTGGAAGGACACCAAATATAGAAAACAAATGAGAGTTAAGAGAGAGAGAGAGAGAGAGAGAGTCACTGTGGGATATTGCAGCCAAAGGGTTGCCATCTGTACTTAAGGTACTGAGTATCAGGTCTGCCGTGACAGTCAAACTCAGCGTCTATAAAAGAGGAGCAACGTGAAGAGTCATAGAGAGGGTACGAGTTGTCCCAAACCCAAGTGCCCGAGAATAGATTACAGAATGTGCCTTGTTCTTTGTCCATAGACTCTGTCAAATTATGAGCAGAGGACTTTAGTGCCTCACTGCTTATGAAAACGACGAAGAGGAAGACAACGGCGCCATAGAAGGAAGAAGAGATGCAGAATACAAAACCCATCTGTGAAATTTGACGAGAGGGAGAGAGAGAGGTGGTGAGACTGAGAAGAAGAGAAGCTAACACAGAGAAGTTATAAAAGGGGAGAGGGTGAGCTCTTTGTGTGTGTGTGTGAGAGAGAGAGGAGGATCCGTCACCTGGGAGATTAGATATCTGCAAGTTTAACGCATGTAAGAATGGTGTTGTGAATTTAAACAAATTTCACCATAGTTAATTTGGACATGTTATTTAACCAGAAAATGGGGATCTGCCACTGGCGGATCCACATTGTCGCCCCATCCTAAATTTTTTTTTTTAATTTTCAAAAAACTTTAAAATTTTTAAAGCTCGCCACACTCGAACATGAAGTCCGCCCTACACAAAACAAGTTTCTGGATCCACCATTGGAAGCTGCTCCGGTTTCTAACCTGATGACATTTTAGCAACGTGCTTGAGCGCAAAAACTGTTGGAATTAAGTTACGGTTGAATTCAAAGTGACCCAATCTTATCTAACATGCATTGTTTTTAACGTTACCCAAACTTTATGCTTGGGAATTTCACTTTGGGATTTCACTTTTCGATTTTGGCTTCTCTCCATATTCTTTTCGATGAAGACATGATAGAAAAGTAGTTTTGAAGCTTGGTCCGCCTCTAGAGAAATAGATTGGTGCTTAGAAAAGAGCATTTTGACAGTGTTGGTGTCTAGAAAAGAGGCTTTTGGCTTCCACTATTTAGAGAGAGAGAGAGAGAGAGACCACAGCAGACTTAGGGATATGATCACCTGGGCCTGACATGTCCATCTGGGAATTATATCTCCCGTGACTATTGAGGGCATGGGTTTCGTTGGAGCTTTCCGGCTAAAACCAATCGCCGGATGGCTTTGGATGTGTTTTCATGTAATTGTGTCACTACAATAATTGGTTCCTCACACTTTTCAATCTGCGAATACTTTTTATACTGCTTGGACCAAAAACATATTTGGTTCCTACCAATCACAAAAGTTGTTCCAGCTAGCACTTCCATAAGAGCGGCAGTCCACAAATCTTGATAATGAAAGGAAAGCAACTGCCAGCAGACCTACCCAAACCAGCAAATCCAAATGCTCTCTCTCTTGGTTTTCAAAGTGGTTTTAGCCGTGGGAGTGATAATTTTGATCAGTATTTGAAGCTGACTGCCACCTTTCATTCCACTATTCCACCTTTCAAAATCATCTTTTACTTATCAAAATTGTCGCCACCACCGCTAAAACCACTTTGAAAACCTATGTAGATGATCTTGTGGTTTTCTAGGTGGTTTTTGGTAGTTTTGATGGCGATGACGAGGGTTTTGACTATTGGAAGGTTGTGGACGGCGGTGGTTGATGTGGTGAAACCATGTCAAATGGTGGTGGATGTCGTAGAACCATGTTAAATGGGGATGTTGTAAGATTCAGCAGGTACATAAAAGACTATATAGGTATAGTGCATTAGAAGACTATATATAGTGGTAAATGCTTAACTCTACTTTATCATCTCAATTGTTTGATCTTTACTATGAATCTCAATTGTTCGATCTTTACGATGAATGATTGAAGTAATAAAGTAAAAAGTGTTAAATGCAAAGGTAATTTAACTTAAATCTCAAGCTATTGGTCATACTAATTAAACGGTAAAATGTTTGAGTATATGTGAACATAAAATGGGATTTGAGTATATATATATATGTGTGTGTGTGTGTGTGTGTGTGTATAGAGAGAGAGAGGTAGAGAGAGATGGCTCTACGTGAGAAACGGGGTTTATTTATGGAAACCACATGCCAGAACTTAGTCGTGACAACGTTAGAGAATGGGTTCAATTTTGGAAAATCATATGTAACGGGTGGGGAGGCGACTACTTTTTGACCCCTCATATTATGGCTCTCCTTGCATCCCTATGCTTGAAATGAACAGGAATGCTAATAGCTTGCAGTGCTGTCAGATATGTCATTAACGTAAATCATTTTCAGAAGAGAAGAAAATTGCTGAACTTAATCCAATGTTGAGACAATTTTTAATTCAAAAAAGAGAAGGAATAGGTCCAATGAACAGGCCCAATCGGATAAAAAAGCTACTAACTTGACTCGATTCTGGATTTGATCCCCACAACCCAATAAGTTATTATAGTTTGGGTTTTCGGATAAGGTTAAACATGTATTGGGTCCAATCATGATGTGAATATGTAGGTTCAGCCTTGCATTTTGCATACTAATTTCAATCCAACTGTAAATCCAAATAATCTTTGAGTAGGATCATAGTCGAGCATTAAATCTTTACAAATTTTAAAAATATGATATATCCATGTGACAGCTTGTGTAGGCTGTAGCAACTAAAATGCAGCAGGCTGCATGTGAAGGATATATATATATATATATATATATATATATATATATATATATATAGAGAGAGAGAGAGAGAGAGAGAGAGAGAGAGAGCAGCAGCAGCATATGATGAACTGCTTCACATGTTTATGAAGCATGTGAACTGCTTCACATATTTTATGAAGCAATAAAAAATTTAGCAGGTTTTAGCAACTCATAAAATAAGATGTAGGATTTAAATGTGTCAAAACTGCCCGGCTTGACTGAAACTAGGGGTGTTCAAGGAACCGCTGGAACCAAAGTGGTTCGGTTCGGTTCTAGATGTTGAACAGTTCGGTTTTATTAGGAACTGGAATTTGTGGTTCGGTTCACGGTTCCAGTGTTGTAACCGAACTGTGAGAACCAAACCGAACTAAATATATGATGGATGACTTTAGTTATGAAAACATGGTGAAAGATGCATTGAACACTATAAAAGCTATTGAAGGGACACTGAACAAGACACCCTTTCTCGGCCCTTTAGCTAAGATCAAGTGTGGTATTTATATGTGGTCACTGATCACATGATACTAAATTAATGTTTTTGTGAGGGAGGGTGCCACCCACGATAATTTGTAACTTGGTCGCTCGACTGTCGCTCCTATGTTGCACTACAGCAAGAACTGTTTAGTTAGTTAAAATGGATCGAACAGGTTTGAGAGATATACTGTGAAATATATATTGTACATGTATTCAACCTGTATAATGTATTATACCATGGAGTCTATATTATACTACAGTACAATCTATATTATACATGTATTCGACCTGTATAAAGAAGCATCCCTTTTACATCATTTCCTAAATAAAATAAAGATTTTACAGAAGTAGATCTCAATTAACAAAAGTTACATCTCCCATTGTGAAGGGTTCTGTAAATTTCAAATCCTAAACATGCACCATCTCATACTCATGCGAAATAGGGATGTCCAAATAACTGATGCAGACCAATAAACTGATCCAAACAGAGGCTTGGTTTGTCTTTCTTTCTTTTTTGCCTTTTGGTTTAGTTTGGTTCAGCTTGTGAAAGAAAATTTTGTGGTTTGATTTACAGTTTGAAAATTGAAACCAAACCAATTCACAGATGCAGAGGAGAGCATGCACAAACCACATGATAAGGTCTTGCAAATTGTTCAGGCCTCAACTTTCCACCTCAAGAGAATCAACGAAATCGCTTAGAAAAATTTAGCTTGAGAATAAATGGGAAAATGGGAAAACCCGGACATTATTTTATAAAAATATCAAAAGCATTCAACTGGATCATAGACAACTAAATATATCCAAGTTCTTGGAAAGCGCACAAACCACATGATATCAAAAGCATTCAACTGGATCATAGACAACTAAAAATCTTATGAGCCAGAACGATTGAGAAAGTGTAGCACATGGTCATGTTTGAGCCACAATTCAGGTCCGGGAATAAGAATCACTCTGCTAGTGTCCACTCAAATTATTCAAGTCCAACTAAACATGTGAATATTTGGTTGGTGGCATTCTTAGATTTCAAGCATGAGACCTTTGTTGATACTGCACTCTTGAATGTCTTGAGGAATAACACTGCTCGGTTTCCTTAAGTGACAAATAAAAGAACTTCGATGTATCATTGATTTGCTTGCATTTGCACATTGCAGATTGTGAAAATCCACCTTACTTTACAATGTGATCAAAGAGAAGGCAGCACAAACAGATATCTGCAAATCGTGATAAAATTGTTGTCAAAAAATCAGACAGCTTTGAAAATCCTGTACTTCAGAAGTGAACAGCCAGAATGGCAGTATAATTCAATTTCCATGCTGTTTGATATCAGGAACTCAAGTGTCATTCTTGTGATTTGCGCATTCACGAATTAGATCAGAGAGTGTTGGGTCGAAAAGCATTCCTACTTTTGCATCGTATGTCGAATGAACTGTCACCTACGAGACATAGAGCCATGTTTATACAAAACATTAATGCAACATAGTGTTGGGGAAAGAAATGGATACAACCAGAAAAGAAGCCACCTGAAAAATGTTACTGGTAGAATAAGAAATATGAAAACATTTCAGCATCTATGAATGGCTATACAATAATCAGGTGGATAGGAAAATTGAAAATTCAACAAGCTACAAAATTATAGATGGTTTCCCCTGAAGATGGAGAAAAATAACTGTAAAAGCAGTGGCGCTTTTTAACAAGAGTGTTCTGAGGATCTAAAGCAAGAAGCCGTACTATGAAGATCTGGCATATGAGGTGACAATTGACTTGTCATTGCCTTGGTAAGATCAAACTACATCTACGCAAAAACTGTTTGAAAGTAACCGTGCAAAAAGACCACCCATATTCATACATAGCGTACATATATGTACAATAACATACATACATATGTGTATGTGCCTGTGTTTATGTATATTTTATATCTATATATCTATATGTATGCAGGTAGAGAGAGAGCTTTCTTTTTAATAAAACCTGCATAAACAATTGAAGCCAGATAATGACATATTTTATAACCAGGACCTAAAAGAAAATTAGATGTTGAACTCCTGTCATTCGGTACATTATGAAATCTATGAATAAAAGAACACTACATCATCAACAACAAAGAACCCATGGTTGAGCACTATGGAGACAAAGAATCCATGTAGCCGACCCCATCTAGCATGGCAAAAGGCTTAGTTGTTGTTGTAACTCCTGCCATTCGGTACATTATGAAATCTATGCAAAAAAAAAGACAGACTACATCATAAGGTACCAAAAGGAAAAGATGGCCAACATATGGTTTTCAAGATCTGTATATCCCACAATTTCCAATTATGTCTTGCAATATCTCTAGCATGTTACTCTTGATCTTTTTCAGCTCTTTATTTGCATATGTCAGACCTAATAGTTATACAAGAAGTTCTTACTTTTGGTGGTCTTGGCAGAAAATTCAGTTGGTAGAATGGTCTTGGGTGCTTCTTTGGACAGTCATATGTTTGTTCAAGCTTAATCAAATAAAGCATGTGACATCTAGTTGGAAAGAACTTGTAGCAAACCTCCCAACATGACCACAAACACAGATTTTGAATCATGCTGCTAACACTTGCGAGTATCTAAAGTTCATGCCTAGACCATATCTCAAACTACAAAAGAATAATATTTTTCGGCCATGAAGTTTAACTTTTTCCAGAATATTTCATGATTAAACACAAAAGAAGACATGATTTGATATCAATAAAAGATAGCATTACCTTCATCAAATAAATACATTTCTTACCTCGAAATATGCTGAACTCAACTCCTAATGATGCTTTATGTTTGAGAAATGATTACTCAAACCAAATCCTATGATTCCAGAACTTAAGTACCATTTTGCATGGTGAAAAGTTCCTTTTTTAGTCTTTCTTAGTCAAGAATAAGCTTAAACTCTCACTTTTCCAGCCCTAATATCTCATAACTATCTCATATATGCAGGTACTACACCATAGGTAGTCGAAACTACCCATGCAAATGATGAAAATAGGGGCAGCGGCAGTTTCCCTACCCAGTGTGGATGCCCCTTTTCAATAAATTACCTCTTACTTTTATGAAAGTTTTATGATGCAACGTCATATTAGAGTTGGTATTGCCCTTCAACTAAAATACATACTAAAATGGCAACTACCTCGGCCTTATATTTTCCCACTATTCCATTACAATAGCAACATGGTGCTAGAAAATTGTCATGTAACCCATCAGCCATTAGTAATATCATGTAATCGACAAGGTTGTGACATTGATTAATAAAAAAGCCTGTCATAAGAGTATGAAGAAGGAACTATTTTTACCACATCAAAGATTCCTTGTACATCAAGGTGGTGAGTATCAATAGGAATCTGGCCATTCCTTGGCATCAAGGTGGTGGGCACGCACAAGTTTCTTCTTGCATGCGTGTCAAAGACTTATCAAGCTCAGTTGAGCCTTTGCTTCAACCAGCTTGTGTCCAAACTTAAGATTCCTTTATAAGCTTGATGATTAGTGATCAAGCCCTCTGTTAGATGGGTGTATGTTGCTTGATATCAAATTAAGTTATAGTTCTGTGGATTCGACAGCAGCTGGTTTCAACTTTTATTCCTTTGCATAATCAACTATAGCAAACAAATGCTAGATTCTGGTAGCACATGATGGATTGTTGTTGTGTCCTCATGTTGAGTTTTCCTCATAGAGGCAGGCATGTTAAGTTAGTTACCCGTGGAAATGGTTCTCCATTATAAAGAGAAAAGGTGGGAGACTGAAGTGAATGCACCATCGACCACCAATGACTGTACAGTGTACTTGATTGTAGTAGTGAAAATAGTATATTTGTGGATATATAACGTCACTTTGGAGAGCATGCAGGAAGATGCTGGCTGTTCTGCAGTCAGTACTGCAACAGTCTTACTGGCTGGCTATTTTGATCAATCTTAGATTTTATATTTCTAACAAGATGAAGCACTTCAATTGACTAATTGGCCTCTTGAAGCCATTACCAGAAGATGTGGTTAACTTTACTGTCATTCTCAAAGAGAGTTGGTCCTTTAGTAAGGAAACAAATGAGTTTGTTTGAATATTAGATCTATTTGTGATGATATGAGCAGAGTTATTGTAATGTTACAGTTCTGATGTGCAACTTGAGACTATATGAATCTTCCTTGTAGGGCACTGTTAAATTTGATGTATTTAAAAGGTCACTAGATGTACATATGGTCGGGCACTACAGAAAGTTCAGCACAAAACCCTGAAATGTTCAGATCAGGAAGTTTCTGGGTCGGATAGCAAGAGGATAGTAAGCACATTATCTCGAGCCACTGTGTCATGGCATGCCACTCTGGAGGAAATACCATTAGGATGTACGGGAATGGAATGATCTCTTCCTCGTTCTCTGTTCTGCGTGAAGCAATCTGTAAGATGCATTTTTGCATAATCTGATATTTGACATTATTATGGTTTTAAGCATCAACGTCTCACAGTAATACTAAAACAAGTTTCAGTTAGAATGTCTTGTGTGTTTCACTGGAGCTTTTAAGATCTTTGAGTTACAATTGATTTTCGCCTTCGAATCTTGTGAGTTTTCTTTTAAATAAATATCCTTCTAAAATGCTTGCTTCTTAAGTACATGGGGGACAAGCACAATAGTAGATGAGAACGAAGGGCCAAGGGCCTCAACAGTTTTTGCTGAGTGTGTGTATATATATGGTGGTTGATGCTAATGCTATTGGGGGCTTTCCTTATGTGAAGAGAAAAACATGATAAATAATAACAAAACGCTCTAATTTTTTGCAAGGAATAGAACAGGTTACTAAGTACATGTAACCTGCGCAGTTTATAAACACTGCTAAATGTGTTCCTAGGGTTGCCTCATGATTATAATACTATCGATATGTATTTCCCCAAATAAAATTGGCACCGTTGATGAGCTAAATTGGGTGTAAGTCAAAAGAAAAAGGCTGCTGCTTGTAGACGGCGATTGGTCTTTTTTATCATCTTAACACCACATTCTTGATAATACTTTTGTATCATTTTGATGTCATATTTCGTGTTTAGCATTGCTCTTACAGATTGATAGCGGCTTGAAATTACTGTGATATTCTCTTCTTAAGAAAACTCCGCCCATGTAAGGGATCACCCTTGCATTGCCGGTCCCAAGCCCGGATAAAGGAGGAGGGTTGTGTTAAGCTTCCGACAGCCTGCATAAAACTTCGTCGTATTTTTATAACATGGATTACAAAAATTATGAGCATTGCTTTGGGGCGTCCCCGCCTAGCGACGTGTTGGAGAGCCCGAATGCAGTAAGAAGTAAGCAAGGGCCACTACATTTTCGCCCGAATGTAGTGAATCAATTGCAGAGAGGGTTCCCACATCATGGACGGGTGTGGGTAAAGAAGTTAGTCCCGCTATATTGTCGCCCAAATGTAGTGAAAATTTTTCAGAGAGGGTCTCTGCATGTTGATTATGGATGGATGCGGAGGGTAAGGAAGCTAGTCCTAGATAATAAGATTCATATTGGTTCTTGGAATATCAGAACATTATCGGGCAAGCTAATGGAGGTGGTAGATACTATGATTCGGAGAAAGATTAATATTCTATGTTTATAAGAGACAAAATGGGTTGAAGAAAAAGTAAAGGAGATAGAGGATACAGGTTTTAAATTATGGTACTCAATTAAAGAAAAGGCTCAAAAAGGAGTTGGTATTATCATAAATAAAGATTTAAAGGAGAGTGTAGTAGACATACAATGATATGTTGACTGAATCATGACATTGAAATTAGTGTTAGGAGCATAGGTTTTGAATATAGTTTCCCCAAGTAGGACTAGAAGATAGTATAAAGACAGTTTTTTGGGAAGAGTTAGATAAGGTATTTCAAAAGATTCCACAAAGAGAGATGATTTGTTTAGGAGAAGATTTAAATGGACATGTCGGTAAAAAGGCATTAGGATATCAAGGGATTCATGGAAACTTTGGTTTTGGGGATATAAACGAAGAAGGTAGGGAGATTTTAAATTTTGCTATGGCATTTGATCTCTTTATAGTCAATACAATCTTCAAAAAATGAGATGAACATTTAATTACTTATAAGAGTCGCTTATCACAAACACAAATTGATTACTTTATTTGTAGAAAAAAAGATAGAGCGTGTTGTAAAGATTGTAAGGCAATTCTAGGAGAAAGCTTAACCACCCAACATCGACTTTTAGTTATAGATTTAAAAATAAAAAAAATGGACAAAGAAGAAAAGAGTGCATCGAGCTATTCGGACTAAATTACATTTAAACATATATAGCTATTACACCCTGTGATATGTGGAATAAATAGAAAAGAGTGTCTCAAAAGCGAGAAAGAAGATATATTTAAACATAAAGTCCTTCAAGGAGATGTTTGGAATTATATTGGCACACCCTGTGATATGTGGAACAATATAGCTATACATATTAGGAAAGTGGCGAAAGATGTGTTAGGGGTATCTAAGGGAGGTGTACCGGCACAAAAAGAAGGTTGGTGGTGGAGTGAAATAGTGCAAAATAAAATCAAGGCAAAGAGGGCATGTTACAAATTACATTATGCTAAGAAAACTAGTGAAACTTTAGAAGCTTATAAGAAAGCAAAGAAGGAAGCTAAAAAGGCCGTTAGTGAAGCAAAAGCTAAGATTTGGGAGGACTTATATAAAAAAACTCAACTCAAAAGAGGGTGAAAGAGATATTTTTAAGATAGCTAGGGCTAGAGATAAGAAAACTAAAGATCTTAATTCTGTGAGATGCATAAAAGACGAGGATGAAAAAATTCTAGTGGCAAATGATGATATAAGAAATAGATGAAAAAACTATTTTTATAATTTTTTTAATAAAAATAAAGATGTTAGTATTAGTTTAGGAGATTTAGCCAAGTCAGAAAAATATATAAACCACAATTTCTACCGACGTATTCAAGAGAATGAAGTCAAAGAGGCTCTTAAACATATGAATGGTGGTAAATTAGTAGGACCTCACAATATTCCTATAGAAGTTTAGAAAATACTAGGAGAAATAGGAATCACTTGGCTCACAATACTATTTAATGAAATATGGAAAAACCAAAAGATGTCTGAGGAATGGAGAGCAAGTACACTTATACCCATATATAAGAACAAGGGAGACATTCAAATTTGTGCGAATTATCGAGGTATCAAGTTAATGAGTCATACTATGAAATTATGGGAAAGAATTATCGAGCGTAGGTTAAGACAAGTATCAAGTACAACAGAGAACCAATTTGGATTCATGCCAGGCAGATCTACTATTGAAGTGATTCACCTTTTGAGATGTCTTATGAAACATTTTAGAGCAAAAAAGAAAGACCTTCACATCATATTTATTGATCTAGAAAAAGCTAATGATAGGGTACCAAGGGAGGTTCTTTGGACAACTTTGGAAAAAAGAGGTATCCTATTAACATATATTAACCTTATAAGAGACATGTATGATGGTGCAAAAACATGTGTGAGGACTCATAAAGGAATGACAGACTTCTTTGAAGTTAATATTGGGTTACATCAAGGATCAACTTTAAGTCCATACTTATTTATAATGGTGATGGATGAGTTAACAAAACATATTCAAGATGAAGTACCTTGGTGTATGTTATTTGCAGATGACATTGTATTAGTGGAGGAGTCTAAGGAAAAAGTTAATAGAAAATTGGAACTATGGATAGAAACATTAGAAAGCAAAAGCCTCCGACTTAGTAGAATAAAGACAGAATATATGAAATGTAAGTTTGATCATTTGGTTACTTCAGAGGACATGGAAATTAAAATTGGTACACATTGCATTCCCCAAAAGGAAATTTTTAAATATCTAGGGTCAATTTTTCAGAGTGATATTGATGGAGATGTTACACATAGAATTATTGCTGGTTGGTTAAAATGGAGAGGAGTATCAGGTATTCTTTGTGATAAGAAGATACCATTAAAGTTAAAACGTAAATATTATAGAGCAACAATTAGGCCTGCCATGTTTTATGGTTCTGAGTGTTGGGCAGATAATCATCAACATGTACAAAAGATGTCTGTGACAGAAATGAAGATGTTGAGATGGATGAGTGGTCATACAAAAAAGGCCTATATACATATTAGAAACAAATTAGGAGTGGCACCAATAGAGGATAAAATAAGAGAACATCGTTTAAGATGGTTTAGACATATAGAAAGAAGATCAAAAGAAGAACTTGTAAGAAGGTTAGAAAAACTAAATTTGGAAAGTATTAAAAGAGGTAGAGGACGACCACAAAAGTGTTGGAAAGAAACAATAAAGAATGATCTAGCTTATTGGGAGTTAACTGCTAACATGACACATGATAGGGATCTGTGGAAACAAACATGTAGCCGACCCCGTCTAGTATGAGAAAAGGCTTAGTTGTTGTTGTTGTTGTATTCTCTTCTCAAGAAAGTATATCCATTTTAGATGTTGCATTGCCGGATTTTTCTTGGTGAAATTCTTCTAGAATTGCTGAACATTTGAATGTCCTAAAAAGGCAAATTTTTGGGATGATGAAACTGGTAATGGATAAAATCAAAATCTTTGTTGAAACAGTTTAGCAATATCTTTGTTTTCTTTTTCTTGCTGATGATCATGGTTGTACATTATTAGGTGCATTTCTTATAAAATTTGTTTGTCTTTGTCTTGTTCATAAAGTCAGTCGCATATGCTTGTCTTTTGCAATCTCTTCCTGATAGCACAACCAATTTTTTGGTTTGCAAGATATTCTTCCTAGCACAAATATTTTCCAAGTAAGCTAATCTCCAAGTAGTTAGCTTTACCTTGGATTATGATGATCTTTTTCTTTTTACAGTGCCAACAATCATTGTTGCTCATGAGTTGTATGATGCTCTTCCAGTGCATCAATTTCAGGATTCTCTCTCCTTCACACACACACACACATACATACACTCTTCTGGGGTTAAAAACATAAAATTTAAAACCATAGATATGTGGCAAACTGTTTTGGATTGCCTCTCTAGCATCTAGAGGGCTTTTGTTTCTAAATAAAAACAAGAAAGGTCATTTGAAGTGGTCACGAGACATGCTGTTATAGATCCCTAGTCTGCTATCAGGTAATTGCCCTCTTTCATCACCGATGTGGCTATTGACTGCCTCCTCTTCAGCCTATTCTTCCTCATATTTGGCCAATGGAACAATTATCCCTTTGGTACGAAAGGAGGTAGAGGGAGAAAGAGGGACGCAGTCACAAAAACCAGTTCAGTCAATAGGGTTCTAGTTGAAAATCTAACCATAGCGGCTTTATTCCTACACTGCTACTTCCACGAAATATTTGTAGAAAGACATTATAGATGTATGTTTGCATCAAAGCCTGTATTCATTCTACCGTAAGTTTTTGCTGGCAAACCTTGTCAAGTGTTTGGGTGACATAGTTCATATGATATACATGCATGGAAGTTGATTGGGACCTAAAGATTGAGGCTTATGATTCTGCAAAATCTCTGGTGCATGTTGATAATCATGTCAGTTATATGTATCATATCTAAAGGAATTCCGAAAGGACACATAATGTGAATCTCGTACGACGAGGCAAGTTTTCAAACAACTCAGAACCATAATGCAATATGGCTTGCATGCTTACTCTTTGTTATCGTGAAGGCTTTAGACAATAATAAGATTCTAAAATGAAAATGCATGCTCCAGAACAATAACCAGGACTGATTTTGTTATAAGGGTCTAGACTAAATCATGACCTTGATAGAGCATGAATGAACTATGAAGACCCTTGTTCTCCCTTAGCACAAGAATTTTTTTCTAGAAAAATCTTCAATAACTTTTCAGGGATCACTTGAAAGTGTGGTAAAAGCCCACTCTACAGAAAATTTAATCCAAAATTAAATATGGCCACATGTTTGTTCTGTCGATCAAAATACACAGAGTACCACTTTCTGGAGTAAAATTATTGAATCTAAGCACATCTGATTCTGACAAGACTCCCTTGAGGAAAGAGAACTCCTTGGGTGAAATGAGGTTCCCATCATCAAACTCCCTTCGTGAACACCTCCTTCACCACTCGCATGCTTCATCATTCACATTCACATATCCCGCCTCCTCCAGCATCACCTACTTCATCATCATCACACACTACCTCCCTCCTTCATTGTCACCAAAGATAAGAAACGGTCCTCCTCCATGACCACCCTCCTGCACTATTTCTCTCCAACACTGCTGGCATCCTTCACGCCCATCACTGCTCAGGCTGTCCTCCTCCCTCAGCTTCTTCATGAATCATCACTATCACCAACCTCTTCATGTGCTGCTGCCTTTCTTTTGGTATAGTAATTGGGTGTTGCCTTCCCTTTCATTGTCTTGGTTGTGATTGATTTGGCAAGACTCACACTATTAATGTTATTTCTGAAAGGATTTTGGGTTCTCTTGATTCAACTTGTTCATGTTTTTCTATTACTAAGGACTGTAACCATATTTTCTTCTTTTGTTAAAGTATTTGTATCAAACAGTTTGAAGTTTTACTCCCTGCAAAGGTTCACACGTTGGACTTAGAGTTTATCTCCCTCAATTTTACTGCAAACGAGGTGCTCTAAATTAAAAGAATCTAGCATATACAATTCTTTCTGAAAAGAAAAAAATCCAATGTTTGAAACAATAAGATCCAAAACTTGTAACAGAGAATAACATAATAAGTGAAACATAATTAAACTAGTCATAACATACACAGGAAACACAGACACCTCCTATAACCTGAACCCAAACTATGTGAAAAGAAATAAGCAAAATGTTTACATGATCATACCTCTCTGAACACCTGACTAACTTCAGGAGAAGTAATAAAGTCCTCTCCAGCACCAAACACATCACGATTTATATAGAATCCACAAGTAGGATTAGTCAAGACCTCTTCCATGTATTCTGCAATCGAGATTGGCCCACCACAGAACTAACATACATCAAGATCAATTAGCTACACTGAAAATATATAAGTCGTCTAAACATGAAAGGAGAAAAGACACTTTCACTTAAAAAGGAAACTTCAAAATGCAACCACTTAAACAATGTAGTCATCTATCAAGAGTCCTGTGAAACTTACGCAATTGAGCAAAACAATACAAGAACCCATGGTAACTTTAAAAACTGGAAGGTCAAAGCATATCGCGTGCATTGATCTTGGTCATTTGCTCTAGTCGCACACACACAGCCAGTTACTTGTTTTTTCGCCTGCAATCATTTAACCGTGTATTGAAAATTGTCCATCCGGCACCGATAAGTCCTAAGGTAGGAATGTGGGATTTATTTTCAGAGCAGGAATACCAGGACAGAAATACAAAAGGGGGTCTTGGTTCCTATTATCTTTTTGCCTTCCTTTTCATGGACTTTAGTAGTCTTTTACCAAATTTGCATGTTTATGGACAAACGTTTTTCTCTATATGTCTAATCTGCTGATGTGATCTCTGGACTCTGAGCTATGTACCTCCACATTAGGCTTGTGCTTGATCATCATCCTGCTGCTTCAAGTTTGAACTTTTTATGCTTGTATAAAAACATGCATTTTCTTTTCCTTAACAAGGTCCCTTATTTTTTCTTGTTATAATATCTGTTTTGCAGAAAGCTCCTCATGGCTGGTGTGAAAAAATGATTGATGCGGCAGAAGCCAATTCATCTAGGGAGTACGACTTTCACTATAGGGTTCTTGCTGGTAGATTCTCACTGATTAAGGAATAAAAGGGCAACGTGGATGTTGAATTTTCATGTTTGATGGCTAGGTTTCGTTTCGTCTTATCATCGCATCCTACAACTGCAAGCATGCTTTACTTGATGAAGCGTTTCAAGTGGGCTTCTACAGATGAAATAAAAAAGTTGAAACATGTTGAAGTTTGTGCAAAAGCAATGGAACTGAGTCATACAATTGCAAAGAGGATAGGATCTGATGGTGGTGGAGCACTAATAATTGATTATGGTCTTAATGAGCTTGTCTCTGATAGTTTGCAGGTATATGGTTTAACTGGTCTTCTCATATACCGTTGCAAGCCTTCATCTTTCGACGAGTCTTTGGACTGTCAGTTGCACATATGCCTGCACTGCACATCTCATGCACATACACACACACACACACTATATATATATATATATATATATATATATATATATATGGACTGTCAGTCTTTACGAATCGAGTGATGTGTGTTTATTGTTATCTGTGTAGGCCATACGAAAGCATAAATTTGTGGATGTGCTGGAAGAACCTGGATCTGCTGATCTCAGTGCTTATGTGGACTTCCCATCTATCAAACATTCAGCAGAGGAAGCTTCAGGTCCTAACTTTTTCTTAGTTTTATATTTAGTGATGGTTAAAAGTGATTTTAGAGATGCAATGTTTAAGATGGTGGGTCCTTCTCTTTATTAGTTTTGTGAGTCTATTAAATTATATGCAAATTGCGAACCGATGGAGTTAAGTGAGTTTCCTTGAAGTTTCCCTAAAGCTTAATTTAAGTTGCAAATTGTTCAATTTGCGAGATATGAAGTTCAAGTGGTTTTACTTGGTGCCTCAAGGAGTAGGCTGAATTAACCAATGACTACCAATATAGCCAAGTCCATTAAAACGATTCTAGTTGTCTTAACAAGAGTTTTTGGTAACTTTGAAACTCAACCTGGTTCACATTCAATGTTGCAGAAAATGTCTGTTAACGGCCCAGTGTCTCAATCACAGTTCTTGGGCTCTCTTGGCATTAATTTCCGGGTTGAAGCTCTCTTACAGAACTGCACAGAAGAGCAAGCTGATGCACTGAGGACAGGTTACTGGCGGCTGGTTGATGATGGGGAAGCCCCATTCTGGGAAGGTCCTGATGAACAAGTACCCATCGGCATGGGAAACCGATACCAGGTTATGGCCATTGTAAACAAGCGGCAAGGAGTACCACCTCCATTCCAATAAAACATGTACGGTGATTTTGATATGTATTGCAACACTTTTGCCTTTTGAGATAATTTTTCTTTTGGAAGATAGCCTTTGTAGAACCCTAGCATATCTGAGAATATGAACATGTGATGATCTCAGAAAATGCGTATAGTGTGCTTATTTGTGGAATCAGAAGCTTATTGGTTTGGAAAACCCACATGTTTCTGATCTGAGTTCTATGGTTGGATTGCAGGTGGGCTGGGATCTCTGAGTTCCATAATGCGATCGGATTCTCTTTAATTTAATTGCACCCTTGGGTTTTCTTAATCTCAAAGAGGGGTGTTGACAGATTGAGCTGCCATCCGAGTAAATAGGTTTTGAACTCTGGTCGGTTAAAGATGCGATTAAACAAAAAGAGTTAAAATAGATAGACAAAGAAAGTTGTTTCGCCACCAGTGGTATCTCCATCTTTAAATTGTGGATCTAATTGATGGACAAGGATGCCAGACGACACCAAACAACCATCCCACCAAGGACGACGTCCTTCTCACACATTGGCAACGAAGGAACTGGTGAGTGCTGGTTTCTTCCACCTTGAGACAGCCACAAACTCCTCTTGGGCCTAACAACGAGGACTTTATAATCTGTTGAAGGTCATCAGCCTCTATTCGACTTCGAATCTTAATGTCAGCACTTTTAGAGGGCTATGTGTTGTGCACCATATTAGCTTTGCAAGGGGAAATCCATGGTCATGCTCCAAAACATGATTTCATGAATCTTAGCAATAAACTCCATTTTATACCATGCCAAGCAAGCTCATCCTGTCCATTTTTTTAATGAATTCAATGTTTGCTGCAAGTAATTATTGATATCCACCTACCCATGTCTGAGTTTACTGATATAGTATGGCTTTGCAGCCCCAAATATTGGGTTTTGGTCAAGTTCCGCTCTATGAACATAGCCAACAGAAACTCCCCAATTGAAACCAAAAAATTGATCTTGGTGCACTCTCCCACCTCCCAACGACAGAGCTGCTCACATTTCTATTACATTCCTGCAGTAGCCTAATGAACAGAGTTGCTCACATTTGTTGGTTACCGAGTGGTCATTTTCGGCATCTGGTAATAAGCACTCGCAAAATCAAGAAAGATAGGCTTTCTTTTCCGATTTCACAAGATGTTCTTTAATTATTTTATTAAAAAGCATGGAGAAAATCTCAAAGCCATTTTCTCGTAAGCTAAACCGAAAAACCCAGATGGAAATACAAAAGAAAAAATGTAAATGCTTAATATAAGTGTGAGAATATATTCTCTCGAGTTACTGAAAAGACTTCTCCTTTTGATAAATCTCCTGGATGGAAACCGGTATCCTCTTCAAGCTACGATCTTTCGAGCCTCCTTCCAAGCTTCTGCTCGTCTCTCTTTGGCTCCAAGGTTCAACGGTAACTACCATCGCCAGGTTCCTGGAGTATCACTTTTGGGAAACCATAATTCGTCTATATCAGGTACTTCAACTTGATCAAGTGCACCACTGACTATCTCTATGTCAGGTTCACCTTCCAAGCAAGTTTGGTTAGCAACGCATGATTCACATATGCAATCTTTCGCAAATTGAACTCGCCTTCCACCCTTTGTTTGCACAATGTGTCCCATTTTAACAAATGAATGGTTTTCCTTTGGCTTGCCCTCTCGATGAATTAGTTTATCGTATGTTCTAGCCCTTTTATCACCTCTTTAATAAGTTTGAATGACATCATTCAATAGATGAAAAAAAGGCATAATTGCTATTCATACACTCATTTCATTAAACAAATATTCTTTTTTACAAAAAATCTCACATTATCCTTAGTGCATATCCTTTCTCCTCTCTTCCTTCTCACAGGTTTTTCCTTTCTTACTCACCAGTTTTTTCTTCTTACCGTCGGCTTCTCCTTTTTTTCCAACAACCTTTTTCTTCTAATTTGTAGCTAAAGATATGCATTAATGGTTGCAAGTTGCTTTAACAAACTTTCCATGAAAGACGCATAGCCCCAAATATTAAAAAAAAAAGAGATCCTTCCACCCACCCACAGAAGCTTTTCATGTATCTCAACCTCTCCCTTGACGTAGAAAATGTGATCAAAGTTGACTTTTGAGGGCTTACGTGCATTCATCAAACTTGTTCAAACCGATGCTTAGGAAGCAAGAAATGGTAAGATCCTTATCTTGTAAGAGAAAGAGAGAATCGTCTGCATAAAAACTGTGGCACCAACGGAAATACGATGCACAGATTGGGTGTATAATACCCATGTCATTTAAGATGCTCAACATCCTTGACAATCTCTCCAAAACAATGAGCAACATATACAAGAATAAGGGGCTCCATTCTTTGTTCTTGTTAAAGAGAAAAAGGAAGACCATAAGTATTGAAAGGAAATAATAAAGAATGATTTAGTTTTTCTTGACTTTTAGTATGATACAAGATTTCTATGAAAACAAAGAATCGATGTAGCCGACTCCCTTAGTATAAGAATGGATGTAGCCGACTCCCTCTAGTATAAGAATCGATGTAGCCGACACCCTCTAGTATAAGAAAAGGCTTAATTGTTGTTATAATCTTATAAAGAAAGTTGCAAAAGCTAATAAGCAAAAGTCTCTCAACTTCACCACTCCTGCGTTTTCAGGAATGAGTAAATAATATTTGTGGAGTTCATTTCTTTAAGAAGATGACCACTTTTAAACACCTTTATCTCCTTCCACTGTACGTACGCCAGTAGGATTCAAAAGAAGCACGCAAGTGAATCACTTGCCAACTTCTTGACAAAGTTTGGAAAGTTGAAGAGCCGCTATTAAATTCATTTCCTTGGATGACAACATGCAACTGTGGCTATCGGTAATATGCATCCTTCACTTCAATAATTATTAAAGGTACTAGTATGACTCAAATAGATAATAAAATAAGAGAAAAAAGTTTAAGATAGTTTGACCATATAGAAAGATGATGAAAGAAAACTTCAGCAAGAAAGTATGAGAAAGTGTGAAAATATTAAAAGACGAAGAAGAAGACCACAAAAATATTGAAAAGAAACAATAACAAATGATCTAGTTTATATTGAGTTGATGGTTTGTGCGACACCCGATCAAATTAGCTATTAACTGTGGTTAGTTGTTAGCATGGCAGGTGATCAAGCTCTATGTAAACAAAAAATCCGTGTAGTCGACTCATGAGAAAGGCTTAATTGTTGTTGTAGTATAAGAACGTATTAGTCTTATCTGATAAGGTCAATAGGTCAACCTCGACTCGTAGTTTTAATGAGCTCTATGTTCTTGTCTTCATGATCGGCCTCCAATATGGATCGTGTTTACAGAATCTCGTCGACAAAATATACATTTATTAATTGGTTGACTTATTGGACTTCCAATAGGGCCCAAGAACCCAATCGCGAATTAAATGGGTCAGGCCGATTCAACCAAATGATCTAGAAGAGTTGAACGATGACATCTTACATGGTTATGGTTGAATTCATCTCAGCCATATCTTTTTAATAGAATATGTCAAATGGCTATTACTTAGTTATATATACAATTAATTTGATAAACTATATGTGATCTATTTGAACATAAAACAAAATATTAATTTTTTTTACAAATGTATAGTTTTGAATAACTACATGGGTTTTCATGGGGTGGGGTGGATTCCGCTGTGTTTGTTGAAAGGCAGGCATGGTTTGTAAATTGTGAACCAAGGACACGAATTATGGCAAAGATAGGAGATTTCCTCTTTGGATGACCATGAACGAACAACGAAGAATACTGGCTAGTTGATGTTCTACCTCATCATGCCTTGCTTCGTTAGAGGCGTCTACAACTTCATCGACATTTACGTCCTAGAAGGGGTCGAAAGAATTGATGGGTGTCGTCTTCCTCCATTCTTTCCTCAGTTTGATGAACTGCCATCCACCTTTCTTACTGTCTAATGGGGCTTTTTACAGTTTCCGGATAGTTCACTCTCCACTCGGTTGATAATTCGATTTGCAATCGTCACAAGATGTCACCTTAGCCTCTTGAATAATGAGAATGGTGATCGTCTGTGATTGATCAACACACACCTGCCCAAAGCCAAGTCTTTGTTTCTTGGAACCTTGATGCAGATTCTAGCAAATGACAGTAGAACTAAGTTCTTCATGACTTCATCCATAGAAAAAGTGTTCCATCAAGGTAATTAGCCACCCCTTGGAAGAACTCTTCTCTCCAGAACCTAGGATTCAAGTCTGGAATGTGGATCAGAAAAATACTTTTTATAGAAGAATGATTGACACTTTCAAGATGCATGTGGTATGGGTGGTTGAAATAAGTGTTATTGTGCTGAAGTTCATACCATGAGGTCTTTTGCACTACCCTTTTACTATTTTTTATATTTTTACCATTTATTTTACTAACTTTTTAAAGGGTAAATGACAGCAAATGTTAAACTCATTTTCAACATTCATTCTTTTTTCATGGGTGTTTGATGACAAAACATCTTCAAGTTCAGTTTCCGTCGCAATCAAACATGACTCCGCCTTTTACCGATCACCAGTCTCGGAATCAAACACCCCTTTGTGGTGGCCTGCAAGCTGATTTGTTCTACAAAAGAAGCATTATTGCGCTCCACTTTAGGGGCGGGAATGCACCGTCCGCGGTGCGCATGGCGGCATGCAGTGTATTCTGCGTGTTGCATGCTGTCAAACACCCTTAATAGGCTTCCATTGATCAAGTCAAGCCTTGCAGGCAACAATCCCTTGACCTTTCATCGTTGCATTCTCTAATAGGCTTCATGGATCAAGTCAAGCCTTGCAGGCAACATTCCCTTGACCTTTCATCGTTGCATTCTCTAATAAGCTTCATGGATCAAGTCAAGCCTTGCAGGCAACAATCCCTTGACCTTTCATCGTTGCATTCTCTAATAGGCTTCATGGATCAAGCCAAATATTGGAGCCCAGCTTTGATTTATATGGCACATTAATTAATAGCTTGATTGAGCTTTGGCTCTACAATTCTTGTTTTTTTCTTCATTATAATGGGAGATGGAAGCCTCTCTCATACACACATGCACCACCCATGAAATCAAACTCGCAACCTGTGAGTGAGCATTAGAGAACATCACTAAGTGAATGACCCATTTTAGGGTGACAGGCAGTATGAGACTTTCCTTAAATCTAATTTTTCTTTAGGTTTTCTCTCTCTCTCTCTCTCTCTCTATATATATATATATATATATATATATATATATATATATACATATATATATATACAAGTACTTTGTAGACACGAAATACAAATATATTTCACCCAAAAAAATTCTAGGTATGTTGGTTTTTATTAAATATATAAATTGATAGGCTTGGTTGACATTCGAGCCTACCCGTAACTTGTTCAAGAATTAATCTTTCTTGGAGGCATTTCTTTCTCTACATTGAAGGACCACAGAGTTCACTTTTCTCCGTACTTCCCACCGACACTTTAGCCAATTTCCACATATTAAGTTTGCATTGACAAATTGTCTCTAGATTTGGTTACATTTAGATCATATTAAGTTTGTATTGAGGCCCCAAATAAAAATAATTAAAAAAAAAGGTGCACACGGGAGTCAGCCCACCTGGCATGGCTCTGAACTTGGGTGTTGTAGACCACAAGTTCGACTCTCTGGGCGTCCATACCCGGCTTCAGCCTCTCATTGTACAAAATAAAAAAGAAAAAGAAAAGTGGGGATTGATGATAATTTTCCATAAGCTTGGATGGCAATGGCACGGAGCCAGTTGGGTAAGATGTGCACCTGACCCAACCTGTGGTTCTTTGAGTTCCGGGTTGACCCAGATAGGTAACTAAAAGTATCTTTCCAAAAACAGAAGTTTTGCATTGTGTGATCACATGAATAATAAATTGATATATACCCCAGGCAAAAGTTTGGGACGGGTTTACCCTAAACCCAACCCGGCACCCGTGCCCCTATGAGGTGTGTGTTAGGAACCTCCGGGCAGCTTGAGATTATACGCCCGGTAACCTGTTAACTAAATCAGTTGCGGATCTATAAAATAGTTTTGGAGGGGGAGATGTACATATTTTATCATGTTAGGGGGGTAAAGCATGAATCTCAACCATATATTCACTGTAAAATGTAAGTTTTAGTGTAAAATTTCAAATTTTCAGAGGGACGGTCGCTCCCCACCCCTCCATGTAGATCCCCCATTGAACTAAACCACAAATTACATTTGTTTCGAATACTCATTCGTGCTCAATTGACTAAACCATATGAGCTGAACATGAACATGATATGTTTAGTTCCCTTGATCTCATGAGAAGTTATTGAATTACATTTTCCGAATAACTAAACACGCCCCGATAATCGTATTAGAATTTGTAAGGTAAAATGAAGGGTCATTTTCTTAAACTTCTTTAAAAGAAAGACTTATGGTAATGATCGGCAGGATATTTAATGAAATCTCTCACTCAGCTCGGCTCACGAAAGAACCATGAGCCCTCGGTGGAGTGGTGTGAGGTTTGTCTGGCTCGATAGCAGTCCTCGAGAAAGATGATGAAATTTACATGAATGAAGAAAGGGTGACGATGAGATCAATGGAGAGTTAGGTTTTATAAAACAGGTCAACAAGTAAGCCGAATCATTAAATGTTAGGGACGTAGAAAGTAGGTTGCGTGAAAATTAGGTACAGTTTATTATCTTCTTAAAATACTCGTCTCATGCAATTTGGAAAATTCAGGTCAATCTTTTGTCCTTTATGTCATGTTAGGCCTCGTTTAGCTTTGAAATTAACTAACCATGGTTCGTCTTTCTTTATTCGAGTGGCCATGCCATAATAAATACAATATGAAATTTATATAATAAGATAATACTGTATATTGGTGCCTAGGTCGTCATCTTACGCCATTCATGTAGACATGGCCGGCTTCTAACTGGCCCAGAGGTTTCAGAAATGAACCTCAACCAGTTTCACCGGAATTGAGGACCACTGGTTCTGTTCCGATCTCATCTTCTGTTAAAGCGGAACTAGAACCAAACCGGAATTGGTGATTTTAAACCCCCGATTCTGTTTTTATAATTTTATTTTTTATAAAATTACCAATTTCAGAATCAAATTGTAACCACCCAAAACTGACTGTTCTGAAACCGAAACCAGGCCATATATATATATATATATATATATATATATATATATATATATATATATATATATATATATATATACATTCATGGGTGCATGTTTCACCATGTTATGTATCATATGATAAAGTGGATAACATGAATCATAATAGTATATTATTAAAAATTATAGTGATTTTTCTTAACTTTTGTTCTTTTAAATTATCTTTTCTTTGTTGGATATAATATATGTGCAATTGACTTCCTATATGATTTAGGATATTGATAAGGATCTAGCTTATGGTAAGTTAACCTTATGAAAATAAAGAATCCATATAGTTAACCCCAACTATTACGAGAAAAGGCTTAGTTGTTGTTTATAACGAAGGCCGATGCACGTATGTGAATATGAGGTATTGAAGTCATGACGCTCAACTTGTGGGTTGAGTCCTCTAACCGGGCGACTTCACGTTATGAGAGGAGGTCCCATAGGACATTCAGTGAACGCAGACCAACAAAGTCGTAGTCAATATCCTCATGCGTGAAGTAAAGTCGATAAAAATCAAGAAATAGCCCAAAAGAAAATTATGAAATAGAAAAAAACTATTCACGTGGTCGGCAGAAACTTTATTTTAAAAAAATTCGTACGAATCTGCCAACTTTAACGGCCACAGAAACGTAGAATGAACATTTTAAATATTACAGTTAACTGCTTAGTATGCTAACTGTTTAGCAGAAAGCTTCATTTGTGTTTGCAGTTCGCGGAATTGATATTATAAATGTTACATCATATTGCACAAAAGGTCATATATCAATAGCAAGGTCTCGAGTTCGAGTCTTGTGAAAGGAGAAAACCAGCATTGAGAGAGCTTTACCACCATAGTGTACCAACCTGGCTCGAACTGCAGTCGTTTTGATTATTTCGTAATTTGAAAATGGAACCGTCTGTTTTAGGTCAGTTCGGGTTTGAGTCCTAAATCGCTTGTAATCAGAAAAAAATATTAAAAAGTTTAAAATTTTAAGAAAAAAATCCTAAACCAACAGGTTCACCGTTTATGGTTTTGGTCCGATTTCACCGGCTGTTTATGCCATTCACCATTAATGTTTTCGTCACACATTCTCAAAAGTTGACTCTTTCTCTCTCCTCTCTCTCTCTCTCTCTCTCTCTCTCTCTCTCTCTCTCTCTCTCTCTCTCTCTCTCTCTCTCTCTCTCCTTATCAGACATTTGCTTATGAAACAAAAGATTACCTTATTTGTTATCTTAAAAAAATACTCATTCGGTGCCTTTACATGACTCCCTCTTTGCTTAACTCAAGAAAATACCTTAAGAAAAATTGAAAGTTTTGTGAGTTTATGTGGATTAAACACCATGTGTGGCTTGTTTTTTAATATGATGTGCATGTCACCCATCTCTCTGTAGAAGTCCTGTTCCCTGGCACCTTCTAATAAAACAACAAGAAGATAATATTAGTAATATTAATACTATTACTAATAAGTCGTTCATGGAACCAGTGAAGAGCTTTAGTGTATCGAGCATTGAAAAGGGTCAGTGAAAAGAATAGTTCTTGAGGTATTGGCCTATATCAGAATTATTTAGAGCTGAAAACATGTATTTTACGAAATATTCGTCATTTAAACAATCGCTATTTTAAGATTTCCTAAATAAGCTTAAAGTCATCACTCCCTTCATAGTCGAGATCATTCTGTAAAAGATAGGCCAAAGGAGCGACCTTTTGTTCGAAAAGTATGACAGGTTTGGGACTCTCTCAATAGGCTTATTCCTTGAAGTAGACATGGCCCGTTATGGAGAAACAGGAACTGACGGTACCGTTGGAACCTGGAATCGCTCAATGCAGAATCGTTTCCGTTTACAACAACTAAGCCTTTTCTCATACTAGACGGTGTCGGCTACATAGATTCTTTGTTTCCACATAGCTCTATCATGTGTCATGTTAGCAGTTAATCTAGCTGCTTATAACCAGTAAAATTTATTAAAAAGATTTAAATATAAAATTTATTTTTCTAAAAAAGATTAAAACCGGTGGTTCAACTAGTTTTGGTTCCTGACTCTTTTTTTATTTCATTTGAAACCACCAAGCTGATTCACAATCCGATCGTGTCTACCTTAAATACTATTTTGGAGATAACGAGTGAAACTAGTCATTTCTCTCTCTCTCTCTCTCTCTCTCTCTATATATATATATATATATATATATATATATATATATATATATTGAAAGAGATTGTGTAGGGAGATTAAATCGTTGATATATGCACGCTTATGTTCATACTTTACTTTTGAAACATGAATAAAATATATTATTTTAAAAACATTTTCATAACAACGAAAAACATTCGTGCTAAAAAAATAAAGGATGGATCAAAACCAAAGTTAAGCACCTTTAACTTTGGGAGCATTTACATATAATGAGAGTGTCTTTCATATATATATATATATATATATATATATATATATAAAATATTTTTATAAATTTTAAATAGCATTCCTGTCCTTTAAAAAGTAAAAGAATGAACATAAACACAATCATTTTCTTATATATGTAATAGAAATATCAATAGATAGGTCTTTTGCATCGTAGGTACAAAGTAGGTCGAAGCCGAACTCCCCACTGTCCACAAGGGCAAGGGCGTCAAAGTGGCAGAGTGTTGAGCAAACGCTCAGGATTTGAGAGAGAGAGAGAGAGAGAGAGAGATGAGAGTTTGGCTTCAAATGTTCAGGCCAGTTCACACTTCGGAACGATACAAATCGTCGTTATTTATTTTGCAAAAAGAGGGGGTTCACCTACTCGATGAGGGTGGCGAAAGGCCGGCCGTCGACGATCATGCTGGAGATGTTTAAGGAAATCCTCATGGTTGTCTGCCTCTTGTTCATTCTCTCTTCATCACAAACGCCTACTTTGCCGCCTTCTGAAGGTGTGTAACCTCTCTGTTTCTCTCTTCTCGGATTTGTTCATACATGATTATTTTTCACTACTAAATCCATTAAAGCACCAATTAACAAACGAGATCTCTCTCTCTCTCTCTCTCTCTCTCTCTCTCTCTCTCTTTCTTGTGGGTCTTCCTCTTAATGGAAATCAAATCTGCAATTCTTTTAATCAACCCTAGGCCTGAACTGGACGAGCATTCCTGCAGATAGAAGTAACAATCTTGAACATAGATCTTGTGATTCTCCTTTTAAATTTGAAGCAAGTTATGTCACTGAGTTCAGCTTATGTTAATGGCTCTCTATTCGATTGCCTTGAGCTTGATTGAGATGTTTTGGCCTACTGTTACTATCTTAGTTCACCCATCATTACTCAGGGTAGCGACCTCTAGCTCAGCAGATTAATTGTTAGAGGTCTATCTTTTAAGCGTTTTAAGTGATGATTAAGGTTACTGAGGGTTTATTTTGGGTTTTTTTTAGCGCTTTATGAGTTAGCAACATATCGACACTGTCGAGCTAAGACAATTAGCTTTATCTTCCTAACATGCTTGCCGCCTCTTATTGCAAACGTATATCATACGTTCAGTAGATAAAAGCTAGAGTATGTTCCTTGCCCCTTCCTGACAAGATATCTGTGTAAAAGAAAAGGAAATATCCACTGTACTTTGATTACTTTGAACACTTGCAAGTAGGTGTAATCTCCTCTCTCTCTCTCTATGTCTCTCCCTGTCTCTCATCTCTCTTCCTAGTGTGGAAGAGTTGTACTTGGACAACTTAGCATATCAAAGCCTGGAATGTAGTGTCCAGACCTATAGTTGGATTCTGATGCTTAGACATGGCTCAATAGCAATCACCTGAATGACAGCCGAGGCCTCTCTCTCTCTCTCATATTTTGATTTCCCAAGGACAGGGTCTCAAGATTAAGCTGGATTATTTTTGGGAGATCAGGAAATATCTTCAGGATCAAGACAGACACAGGCATTTATCACTGAATGTCAAGTTTAGACATTGCGTTGGCTAGCTTTAGCTTTCACAACATGCCTAGCGTCACCGATTGAGCTGGTACCGTAGTAGTCCAAATACATGTTGAACTTGTGTTGTGTGTGTTCATTGGTTGTATTTTTCCATATTCAGAACTTTTACTTTTTCTCCATTTGCAATGCTGTGTAAGAGTGATGTTAATCTTCGTGTATTCTTCTGATTTTGTTGGATACCGCTTACAAACCCTATCATAGATTTTAATTGCATGTTTTGTTTGTTGAATGCAAATGGAAACAGTGACTGCTCTGAAGCGAATTGCAGAAATCCTGGGGAAGACAGACTGGAATTTCAGTGTTAGCCCATGTGACGGGGAATTGAGTTGGAAAAATCTTAATCCTCAGAAAGGGTTTGAGAACGATGTTACTTGTGATTGCAGTGCATCTGTGTGCCATGTAACAAGCATGTACACTCTCCTCCCTCTCTCTCTCTCTATTTATCTATATGTGTGCATGTGCTTTTCCGTTTGCGCGAGTATGTGCGTGTGTGTATGCATGTGACCATATAAAGGACAAAGGCATGAAGGGCACCCATCTATTTCAGCAACTAAAACATCTCTCTAATTTTGTGACTAGATAAAAGACAGATGGCCATAAAAAGGTTCACCAATCTGTTGCGTTTTTTTTGGGGGGGAGGGGCGGGGGCTTGTGCGTGTGTGTAACCAGATACAGGACATCAGAAAAGGCACCTATCTGTTTCATAATGAAAACATCTCTCCAATTTTGTGACTAGATAAAAGACAGAGAGCATAAAAAGGTTTACCAATTTGTTTTGGCAAGAAAGGCATGGGAGGTGATGCAGTACAACCCCCATACTCCTCTATTCCCCAAAACAAAATGGTGGCTGAAAAATGCAGGGACCCATTTCTTATGCCATGTTTTTGGTTTTGTGACTATAGACGGAGGTTTTGCTCTTCTTTCTTGTTCTCATGTAAAATTTGTGACAATACAGAGTATTAAAAAGTCAAGGCTTGTCAGGGATGCTGCCAAGGGATCTCTCGGGCTTGCCGTTTCTAAGACAACTGTAATATCTTCTATCATATTATGCATAAGGGTCTTCCTTCTATCTGTTATATGATGTTAAGTAATGCATTGCTTTTATTTTAACAGTGACCTCACTCGCAATTACCTAATTGGAACAATTCCAAAAGAATGGGGCAAGCTGCAGCTAGTTAATTTGTAAGTGATAGATTGGCCATGCTTGAAATAATTCTTTTCGTCATGCTTTTCATCTCCTCATCATTGTGTTCCTTTTTCCTTTCAATTATATCCCAGAAAAATGAACTGTTATGAGGTCTGTAGTTGACCACCAACTATCCAATTCAGAGGCTAAGACCTTCACCCAGGGTGGCTTCGGTTTATAAATTGTGTATCCAGTTCAGAAACAGTTTGCCATCCTCTTTGTAACAGCTGTAGGTTTTGAAACATCTTAACAGGATACATTTTATTCCTTAATACAGGGCAGAAGAATTTGAAATAAAAAATTTACAACAATCTAAAAGCAACATTAAAAAGTCAAACTAAAACTTACTTCTTAGAAGCCCACATCCATGTCAAAACATGCAGTAGAATTAATCTAATTGCGTTGAACTTTATCCATGCTGCTGGTATTAACAATATGGTTAGGCTACTAAAATAACCCATGGAAGTGCCAACAGGCAGTGTTGTCCGACGCGTATCGTATCGCGTATCGCTGGGCTCCACGATACGGGCGTATCGTATCGTATCGTATCGTACTTTAATATTAAAAAACTATAAAAATTATTTAAAAAATCAATAAAATTAGTAAAAATCCGAAAAAAATCAAGAAAATTCTGGAAAATTTTGAAAAAATCTGGTAATTGCTTTAAATTCATATAATGCAAAGTTTAGCACAAATTGAACATTTAATATTGAACAATTGCATCCAAAATTATATATTTTGAATCAAAAAATGAAATACATTTATATTTTACATATTGTAAATTTGTATCAGGATCATTAACTAAATAATCTTCATCTTCTCCTTGATGATGTTGTTGTACTTCAAATTAATTTATGCAATGTCTTCTTCAGTTAGGACTTAGGAGTGCATTTTCTTCGTTATCTTCCATAATTCACTCATGTAATATATCAAAATTAACAAACTGCTATCTTTGTACATGTAGTTGTCATATTTGCTAATTTTCATATGTGAGCAAAACAAAGAGCTCCATTTCTTTGATTATTGAGTCTATGACACCTTAATGATGTTATTATTATTACTTGATAATGTCCCCTTTTTCTCTTATTGGAGACTAGCTTTTTAACTAATGCATGAGCTTCATTTCTCACTTCACAGACTGAGTTAAGCCTCACACACATTGATCATGTTCAACTCAATGGAAGTCATGTAACGTGAACCTTAAAATAGTGAAGTTGTGAAATCCCTACTCAATGAACCGAGAGAACTAAATGTTTTTAATTGTTTACGATCTTATGAAATTAGAAACTGTTAGCAAAAATATACCTAAAAGTTGTAACAGAAAGAGAAATGATTTTGTCATAAATTTTTTTTTATACATTATTTTTATTAAATAAATGAAATTATAAACCCAAATTATAAGCATATTGGAGGATGCCTTTAAGGGAAGTGAAGAGAGGGAAAGAGAGGGCAGAAACATGCAAAAAAAATTTGAAAAAAAAACTTTTTTTGAAAAAAAAAATTTTGAAAAAAAAAAAATTTTCATACGATACGGCACGATAACCTGTATCTTACGATACAGGTTACCGTATCGTATCGTGGATACGTATCGCACCGTATCGTACGATACGGTGCGATACGGATAACACTGCCAACAGGTGGAGATCTGACATAGCAAAAGGCTGAGTTTTGCTGCTGCTTTAGATTTGAAAAGGAAAAGGTCTGGGTTATTTCTACTTAGATTGGAACATGTAACGATTATAACAAACAAAGTATTACTGTCTCACAGCAAGCGTCATTAATCAGACAACACTTATATGATACAAAGTGCTCAAGAAATTTATGGTATGTAGGGAACCCACTGTTTGCATATGCACCTTTTACTTGTACTCAAAAACCAAAGTGATTTTTGTTGTCACCCTGCCACTTCAAAGTTACTCTGTTGCAGCAAACACCTCTGCTTAGATAGGAACAGCTTTATCGATGGCACAAAGCAGTCTGCTCCAACTGTGATAAAGGTAAAAGTTAAAAAAGCCAACTGTAAGCAGACGCACACACCATAACATACTAAAAACAATGCTCAAAAGCACTGGAGCAGCAAATCAATTTATGACATCATTAAATCCTCATCAGTTTATTGATAATTGCATCCTTACTTGTCATGGTGGACTAAAGGCTGCTGCTCAGTGATTGACATACTATTGCAAAATGTGCATATTTTATGTCATAAAGCAAATGTAAAAAGTAACCTGGCAAAAGAGTTAGGTTTGGGTTCTAATCTGGAAGGAGTTTTCAACAATACAATCTACCTCCTCAATGTGTGCTTGACATTTTCATGTCCAAGCAATGTTCCTAAATCATTCATGTTTTTGGAAGTTGGGAGTATGTTACAAAGATTTCAGCTCCATTTCATTATTAATTTCTAGGATTTCTGGTTTCTTGAGTGATGCTTCGTTGCTGAAATTCTTGTTGATGGATCATTTTCCTGCTTCTCAAAATTTTAAACCTTCCAAAGGATTTCTCACCAGGAAATTAACTATTGTTTAAATGTAACTAGCTAATTATAGTTAGGTATCTACATATAAGAATAGCAAGTTTTTAAGTTATGCACATAATGTTCTCAAGAAGTTCACATATAACCACCTGTATTGCTTTTCAATCACCTATTAACGAATGACAAATTCAGTGAAGTGCATTATATCTTTTCATGTATCTAGTTAGCTAGTCATTTTAGGTTAGTTGTAGGTGTTAAGGAAAGTCGTGTAAATGAATATCGGGTCGTGTAAATGAATATTCCTGTCTCATGTTATTTTGAGTCTTATGTCATCTTTGAGATAATTAATACTTATTAGGGGTAGATTAGGAAATTAAGTTAGATAGGGGGTATTAATAGTTGATTAGGGTTTAGATAGAAAGAAGAGAAGATAGGGGACGGCTGCACAGGAGAGCAGTCCTTTGGGCTTGATGCAGATTGGAGGAATGCCTCCAATCTGCTGCATATTGTAAGTTCTTTCTATGTTGATTAATAAAGGTTTTATTATTAAGATGGTATCAGATGTCAGGTTCTGTTTTTGGACAATAAAAAATCGTGAGAGGCGTTCTATTGATAGCCCATACGTGATCTTCCACTCGCATCCTCTTGTTTGCACAATTTCCACCTTGGCGATCTCATTTCCTTCTCCAGGAGGACACGATACTTGATCATTGATCGTGCCACCAGCGCCCCATTTACGACAAACTGTACACGGTGCAGTGAAAGGCGTTCTCCTGCGCCACCAGCCTTAGTTGAGTCTTCAGCCGTTGCTCCAATACAGAGGGGCACCCGTTAATTTTTCACATCTGTGGATGTGCACCAGCAGGTTCCTCCTCATTCTCTGACTGGGCGGCCACATGTCAGGTTCATTTTTTTTTGAAAATCAGATCGTGCACCCTAGAAATCGCCTCTAGTCATTGGCATTTCGATTCTTACTGCTTTGTTTCTTGATGTTAAAGAGTATCTTGCTCTCTTCCATTGGTTGATCACGTTGGTTGATCACGATTCAGCCACCCTATTTCTGTCTTACTACAGTACACGATTCAGCCTGCCTTCACTTTTTAGCTTCACCTTCCTTCTCCATGGATGACAAAGGTAAGAAACTTGACAATTCATATCATACAGGCGAACATTCAGGTTTGTTTTACAAAGCAAAAACTCTTTAGATTACCATCACTAAATTAGATGGTCGCAATTACATGGAATGGGCAAGATCTGTGGAACTTGCAATTGTAGCAAGGGGGAGATGGGCTCATTTGATGGGTCAATCTTCCATTCCCGAGCCTCAAGACAGTCGTTATGCCTCCTGGAAAAGAGAAGATTCATTAATCTCATCGTGGTTACTCCAGTGCATGATTCCATCCATTGCTAAAACTTTTCTGTTTTTGGGATCTGCCCATGAGATCTGGTGTGCAGTAGCAAAGGCTTATTCCCGAAAGAAGAATGTTGCCAAAGAATATGAAATTCTGGAGAGAATCAGGAAGTGCAAACAGGCCAATCGGTCTATCAGTGAATATTATGCCGATCTCCGCGGTCTTTGGGATAAACTACTCTACTACACGAATATCAAGTGCTCTACTTGTTACAATGAACGCCACGCTGAGCTTGAAAAAAAGAAAGTATTTGATTTATTGTGGGGTGTGAATCCAGAATTTGAATCAGTCAAACTGAATATCTTAGGCAGAGAAGAACTTCCGTCGTTGGGCACTGTTTACTCCTTATTAATCTGAAAAGAAGATCGCAGGAATCTTGAGAAGGATCATGTTATTCATACAGATCAGCATGCCCTTCAGGTAAGAGGCGATAGTTCTCATTTTCATGGCAGAGGGGGACACCACAGTCGTGGCCGCGGCCGTGGTCGCTTTACTTTCGAAGACAGAGAAAAAATGGTTTGCTCCCATTGTGGCAAATTGCGTCATACCAGAGATCATTGTTGGGAATTACATGGTAAACCAGATTACTATAGAAATTGCAATCCCTCAGGACATTCTGCAGACAGAGCATCGATGGCTTTCAAGAGATTATAAAAAGAATAGAAGGTCTTGAACAGAGATTCTTTGAAAAATCCTCTGCTTCCTCCTGGATAATTGATTCAAGTGCTTCCGATCGTGTAGTTGGTAATCGATCCCTTTTTACTTCTCTCTCTAAACCTAATTTTCCACACTTTGTCACCTTGGCAAATGGCTCAAAGGTCCAGCGCTAAAGGTATTGATTGTGTTTCACCTATTGAATACGTGTCTTTAAAATCTGTCTTGTTCATGCCCGGATGTCCTTTTAATTTAATTTCTCTTAGTCAACTTACTCACGTTTTCCTAGCATTGTTCGTTAACCTTTGATTCTAATTCCTTTGTTATTTAGGGACCGTGGTACATGGGATAGAGACGATTGGCGTAGGGCATGAAGCACATGGACTTTTTTGTCTCGAGTCATCTCCATCAATGGTTTAACGCTTAACCGAGTCTCCAAGTCTTCTCCACCAACGCCTGACCTATCCCAATCATCAAAACTATAGAAGAAGGATGGATGGTTCCTAATCTTACACAGTTAAAGTCTCTAAATTGTGAGTCATGTCAATTTGGGAAGCATGTTAGCGCTTCTTTTCCAAGTCAAGTCAAAAGTCAAACTAAGTCTATTTTTTCTCTTATTCATTCTAATGTGTGGGGTCCAAGTCGTGTGTCTACCTCTTCAAGTTTTAGGTATTTTGTTACTTTCATTGATGATTTCTCTCATTGTACTTGGTTGTTTTTAATGAAAGATCGTTACACGAGTTATTTTCTATACTTAAATCATACATTACTAAAATTCAAACTCAATTTGGCGAAACGATTAAGATACTCAGAAGTGACAATGCAAAAGAATACTTTTCAATTTGCTTTTTCATCTTTTATGTCATCTCATGGTATCTTACATCAATCAACATGTCCACATACACCCCAACAAAATGGAGTAACGAAGAAAAAAATTGTCATCTTATTGAAGCTTGTTCGAACTTTGTTATTATATGCCAATATGCCTTTATAATTTTGGGATGATCTTTGTTTTACCGCATGTTATTTGATTAATCGTATGCCATCATCATCTCTGAGAACCCGGATTCCTTATTCCATCCTATTTCCCAAGGGCCCCTTATATCATGTTCCTCTCGTGTCTTTGGATGTACTTGTTTTGTTCATGATCTTTCCCACTGGTCAAGATAAGCTATCTGCTCGTGCTATTAAATGTGTCTTTCTTGGGTATTCTAGGTTACAAAAAGGATATCGTTGTTATTCTCCACATCAACTCATCGTTAGTACATGTCTGCTGATGTTACTTTCTTTGAAGAAACACTATATTTTACCTCTTTTGTTGAACCAAATGTGGTCTACGAGGCTTTACATGTTCTCTATTTTGGTCCACCTTTGTCTCCTTCTGGGAACCATCAACGGATACTCAAGAGTCTCCAACGGCTTTGTCTAAGGTGCCTTGCCCACCCACCTCGGCGTCCCTTCATTACCTATCGGCGTCGACCACGGGATACCATTCCTACGCACTCGAGATAGTCGTGCATCCTAGTGAGTCATGTCTACTCCAACGCCTCCAACGCCTGTCTACCCCACGGACCTCTCGAGGTGACAGTCATCCCGATCTTCCTATTGCTCTTCGAAAAGGTACTCGATCTATTAGAAATCCTCACCCAATCTATAATTTCTTGAGTTGTCATCGTTTATCTCCGTCATATTATGCTTTTGTGTCTTCTTTGTTCTCGGATTTCAATTCCTAAAAATACAGTGAGGCACTTTCGGTCATCTAGGTTGGAGGCAAGCCATGATTGATGAGATGCTTGCCCTTGAGCACGGTGGTACGTGGGACTTAGTCCCTCTCCTCCGGGAAAACTATTGTTGGTACGTTGATGGGTGTATGTTGTTAAAGTTGGGGCAAATGGTAACATTAATTGTCTTAAAAGCCTGGAACTTGTTGCCAAGGGCTATACTCGAATATATCGTCTTGATTACGGTGATACCTTCTCTCCGGTTGCTAAAATTGCCTCTGTTCGCCTATTTCTAGCCATGGCGACCATCGATTGGTTGGCCATTATACATTTAGTTGGACATTAAAAATGCCTTTCTTCATTGTGACCTTGAAGAAGAAATCTATATGGAGCAACCACTTGGTTTTGTTGCTCGAGGGAGTCGAGGATTAGTGTGCAAGTTACGACGATCTCTCTATGGGCTAAAACAATCCCCGCTGAGCATGGTTCGGAAGTTCGATCGTTATTGAAGTTTGGTATGACCCAAGTGAAGCGATCATTTGGTCTTTTATCAAGTATATTACGAACATTGCCGATGTATTTATTTGGTAGTTTATGTGGATGATATAGTTATTACGGCAATGATAATGAGAAGATATCTCGTTGAAAGAACATCTGTGTAGTCACTTTCGGACTAAGGACTTGGGTAAACTCAAATACTTCTTGGGCATTGAGGTGGCTCGGTCTAGGGAGTTGGTATTTGCTATCTCACAAAGGAAGTACGCTTTAGATATATTGGAAGAAAGCCCGGTATATCTTTGAATTGTAAGCCTATTGGCAGGTCCTATGAACCCTATGAACCTAGCAAACTACTACCGGATCCAAGGAGAACCTTATCCAGGACCCTGGAAGATACTAGAAGGCTTGTAGGGAAGCTAAACTATCTCACTATTACCGTACACGATATTTCTTTTCGGTTAGTGTGGTAAGTCAATTTATGCGGTCTCCACATAATGGTCATTGGGATGTCTTGTTGTGCAAATTTTGAGGTATATTAAGAAGGCTCCAGGACAAGGGTTGTTGTATGAAGATAAAGGGAACACTCAAATTGTAGGATACTCGATGGAGGCTGGGCTCGTTCACCTATAGATCGGCGGTCTACTTGTGGGTATTGTGTTTTGTTGGTGGCATTTTAATGTCTTGGAATAGTAAGTAGCATAATGTTTTTGCTCGATCTAGTGCAAAGGTGAATATCGATCTATGGCAAGAAGCGGCTACTTGTGAGCTAATTTGGGTGAAACAATTGCTTCAAGAATTGAAGTTTGGAAGTATTGAACGGATGAAGTTATACTATGATAATCAAGTTGCCTTACATATAGCATCAAATCCAGTCTTTCATGAGAGAACAAAGCATATAGAAATTTATTCTTAAGAGTAGGCTATGTTATCAATAGTGGTTAGTGGTTGACCCTAATATAGTGGTAGCGAGGATATAACGGATTTAGCGGTACACCTTCATTTATGATTAAAAATTATATATATTATATAATGGATTCTCTAGTAGTTTGTAAGGCATATAAAAAAAACACAATCAAACTAAATAAGCAAATTCTAAGACAAATAATAAATTTCATGTAACATATGCATATAATTTGAAATATATATTATACTTATCTCTTAAAGTATAATATTAGGGTAGATAAATAAATGCTCTTAAAACATAAAAAAAAACTTAAAGATCCACAAGGAAATATAACACTCACCAAAAAATCATAGGTTTAATAATCAAAATAACATCTATCAAATGACAAGAATAATCATACAACAACAACAACAACTAAGCCTTTTCCCATACTAGACGGGGTCGGCTACATGGATTCTTTGTTTCCACAGATCCCTATCGTGTGCCATGTTAGCAGTTAACTCCCAATAAGCTAGATCATTCTTTATTGTTTCTTTCCAACACTTTTGTGGTCATCCTTTACCTCTTTTAATACTTTCCAAATTTAGTTTTTCTAACCTTCTTACAGGTTCTTCTTTTGATCTTCTTTCTATATGTCCAAACCATCTTAAACGATGTTCTCTCATTTTATCCTCTATTAGTGCCACTCCTAATTTGTTTCTAATAACCTCATTATGTATACGGTCTTTTCTTGTATGACCACTCATCCATCTCAACATCTTCATTTCTGTCACAGACATCTTTTGTACATGTTGATGATTAACTGCCCAACACTCAGGACCATAAAACATGGCAGGCCTAATTGCTGCTCTATAATATTTACCTTTTAATTTTAATGGTATCTTCTTATCACAAAGAATACCTGATGCTCCTCTCCATTTTAACCAACCAGCATTAATTCTATGTGTAACATCTCCATCAATTCTTTCACTTTGAAAAATTGACCCTAGGTATTTAAAACTTTCCTTTTGGGGAATGCAATGTGTGCCAATTTTAATTTCTATGTCCTCTGAAGTAGCCAAATGATCAAACTTACATTCCATATATTCTGTCTTTGTTCTACTAAGTTGGAGGCCTTTGTTTTCTAATGTTTCTCTCCATAGTTCCAATTTTCTATTAACTTTTTCCTTAGACTCCTCCACTAATACAATGTCATCTGCAAATAACATACACCAAGGTACTTCATTTTGAATATGTTTTGTTAACTCATCCATCACCATTATAAATAAGTATGGACTTAAAGTTGATCCTTGATGTAACCCAATATTAACTTCAAAGAAGTCTGTCGTTCCTTCATGAGTCCTCACACATGTTTTTGCACCATCATACATGTCTCTTACAAGGTTAATATATGTCAATGGGATATCTCTTTTTTCCAAAGTTCTCCAAAGAACCTCCCTCGGTACCCTATCATAAGCTTTTTCTAGATCAATAAATATCATGTGAAGGTCTTTCTTTTTTGCTCTAAAATGTTCCATAAGACGTCTCAAAAGGTGAATCGCTTCAATAGTAGATCTACCTGACATAAATCCAAATTGGTTCTCTGTTGTACTTGATACTTGTCTTAACCTACGTTCGATAATTCTTTCCCATAATTTCATAGTATGACTCATTAACTTGATACCTCGATAATTCACACAATTTTGAATGTCTCCCCTGTTCTTATATACGGGTATAAGTGTACTTGCTCTCCATTCCTCGGGCATCTTTTGGTTTTTCCATATTTTATTAAATAGTCTTGTGAGCCAAGTGATTTCTATTTCTCCTAGTATTTTCCAAACTTCTATAGGAATATTATCTGGTCCTACCGATTTACCACTCTTCATATGTTTAAGAGCCTCTTTGACTTCATTCTTTTGAATACGTCGGTAGAAATTGTGGTTTATATACTTTTCTGACTTGGTTAAATCTCCTAAACTAATACTAACATCTTTATTTTCATTAAAAATAATACTCTTAAAAATAAATTATAAAGAGCATAATAAATAAATGGTTACCGGGCACAAGGAGACGAGAGAGAGAGAAAGAAATGGTTTCCAAATGATGGCAGAGGTGATGGTCATCAATGGTGGAGGGCGCATGTGGGTGGTGGTCGTCGGAGAGTAGGCATAAGAGAGAGGGAGGGCACAACAGATGGTGGTCGTTAGAGAACAAATAGAAGAGAGAGGGAGAGCACAACGGGTGGTGGTAGATAGAGAGCAGGTGAAAGAGAGAGGGAGAGAGCAAGTGAGGGAATGAACATAAGGTTAGGTTTTTATTTTATTTGGGTTGGGTCTAGATCGACCCGACTCAAATAATCTTGTACGTTAATATAACTATAGCGGTGTTAACGTCGCATTTAGTACTCAGCATGGTCGCCTGTTAGTATCTGGGCACTATATCAGTCTATAACTTGCTAAAACACGCACTATTAATAACATAGGTTGTAGGTTAGTATTCTTTTACTTTTTTATTGTATTTTTTATTTTTCCTTTTGTTTTTTTTATCTGGACTGCTTCCAACGTCTAGGAAACTAAATGTTGGAGTTTCCCAACAGCTAGTTTCCTAGCTGTTGGAACCTACTGGTCCATTTCTTCTCTCTTGTATCTCTTGCCTATACGAGGAAGCATCTCTCCTTTCTAATAAAGTGACCCTTAGCTGTATATGATTGAGAATCTGAGATTTGTTCAGGCATTTTCTTGGCCGTTGTAAGTTGTGAGAATATTTTCATATTCTTTAAGCTCTAGTTGAGCTTGTAGGCAATCAATATTTTCTCTCAAAGTGTGTGATCAACATCGAAAACTTGGGGCATTTTTTCCATATCTTGAATGTTTTCTTACTTGAAAATTTGATGTTGAACATCAATTTCATATCCTTCTGGTTCTGTAAGCATAAAACAGACTTGTGGCCACTTTTTTTCTTTATTTTCGAAAGCAAGTCGACATATTTCTTATAAAATTTATCACTACAAGAATAGATAATGTAATCGAAGACATGTTTCAAAATTAAGTTTTTCCTAATGACAAAAGTTGGTACTTAATCTGTTTGGAGAAGAGTTGAGAGCATTTAATAACTTTTACATGTTTCCATTTATGCGATTCACTTATCCAAAGAACTTGACGTCAAACAAGTTAGATTTCCTTTGTCTAATCCAGACATGTGATTTTCTCCAACGGGTCACTGGATGCCCTTGTAGATTGTACAGCTAATAGTACAACCTCTTAGCTCCCGTTTTATTCTATTTATGAATTGTTATCAACATGTTCCTTGGTCACATCAGGTCGCTCATGTCAAACCGCTTGTCAGGTCCCCTCCCGGAGGAACTTGGGAACATGATCACTCTCAAGAATATGTAAGTTCAGGGTTTCTGTTTTTCATCTCAATTTGTTTCACTTTCACTAGTTCGAGATTTCGATTACAACAACCAAGCCTGTTCCCACACTAGGTAGGATTGGCTAATGGGTTCTTTGATGCTATAGAGCTTGATCTTGCAATAGTTCGACATTTCTATTATGAAGACAAAATTAGGTGACTTATGTTCATTGTCATTTTTAACCAAGTCTCATGCAATGGAAACTGCAGAACACTGGATAATAATCAGTTCTCAGGAGTGCTTCCTCCACATATTGGAAACTTAACAAATTTGGAGAGACTGTAAGATTACTCATTCCATGTTCGCTTGTTCGTTCATCCTTTCTCACTCTTCTTGATTCTAATAAGGGTCATTTAATTTGAATGCAGAATCCTGTCTTCAAACAACTTTACGGGTGAATTACCAACAACAATGGCAAGACTCACAGACATGAGTGATTTGTAAGGAACTCTTCCTTTTTCTATGGCATCTAACAGCAACTGGTTTGATATGAATACCACATTTGCATACAATCACATTTTTGTTTTCTGCTTTCATTTAAGATATTGATGCATAAGACATGGGTTTATAAATTAATAACATATTGTAGTTATTGTTCATTTCTTCATACTACGAGACTACCTTTTCCTCAACTTGGTAAATGGAAGACGTTGAGTTGTTTATTGGGGATCTATTTCTAATGCATCAGGATTGAGTTTTGAGGTGTCCTTGCATAAGGGAATTAGATTAGGATTGACCCCATGCTTCCCAACACTTCAGAGTGTAGACTGCATTAGACTTCCTTTTTCATATCCTCTGTAAATCTAACGTTTGCTCAAATATCTTGTACTACTTTAATTCGATTAAAGATTTGAATAGCAGCATGGTTAGGATCCTTTCCGTCTGTAGACTGGATTCTGGAACTTACATATTCAATTTATTAGTCCCCCAACCCCCAACCAAGTAGCTAGGGATGCAATATAACCATCATGCCCTATTCCTGCTTCCTGCTTGTATGTTTTGGTGAGAAGCAGCATTTTTATTCTTTTTTTGCAATGTAGGGAAATGTTTCAATTTTTAAGAGACTAATAACTAAAGTTATAAGTAATAAAAAAGGACTCGTAGAGGTTTCTGATAGGTAAAGCATTGAGGATCCGTTAAAGCTTATGCTTGGTAAAAAAGGTGTTTAAGTTGTTTTATCAGCTGCCACTCGTGTAAGAAGCTAGCATGGAGGTGCGTTTGAGTAGGTCTTGGTGTTGAATGAGGTACTTGTCAAGATCCTTTCTCTTTGTTTCTGATGAGCAAACATTTCAAAATACCAACTATCAAGTGCTAAAGTTTGGGGGATTGGATGCATCGTACAAGTGAAATAGGCAGACATGGACTATGACTTCTTCCTCATGTATCATGATTCATAATAAAAGAAGTTCATGGTTTCAGAAGCTATTGTTTATTTCTTTTCCAGGAATTATTATTGTATTTTTTTATATAACTACACATTTATGTATCTATATATGCATCTGTGTGTATGTGTGAAACTAATCATTTCATTTTTCCAGCAGTAGGATAAGCGACACCAGAATTTCTGGAAGATTACCAGATTTCATTGGGAATTGGATTCAATTAACTATGTTGTAAGTTCTCAATAATATCTGACAATAGACGAGAATGACGTAAATCTCTTGTATCATCTTGACATTATGATGTTGTCACAGGTCAATCCAAGGGACAGATTTGCAAGGGCCTCTTCCTTCAAGCATCGGTGGACTGACAAACCTGAGACGGCTGTATGCCACTTTTTCCCTTTGCCAGACTACTACTAGCTTTAGAAAACAGCATAAGTATGACCATGGTACTTCTTTTGACAACAGGATGGTCAGCGACATTAAAGGTCCGGGTTCCATGATCCCTCAGATAAGTCAAATGAACAAACTTGAGATTCTGTGAGTTGATACCATGGTTTTATGTTTTGTGTCTTAGACTTCTAAAGAAAAATGATTTCAAAATTCAATGCAGTAGAAAATAAACGATTGACCGTGATTTCATGCTTTAGGATTCTAAGGAATTGTAATCTCTCTGGTGAAATCCCAGAAGAAATTGGCCGTCTCCCAAGACTACAACATTTGTAAGTCTTCATGGTGGACTAATATTCAAAGAAACGTTGCTAGTATTTCTTTAAGATTAACAAGCTTCCGTCTTATACACACTTTGTTCCTCTTTCCTTCTCTCAGGGATTTGAGCTTCAATAATCTTTCTGGTAATATTCCGAACTTCATAAACAGACTGCCATTACAGCATCTGTGAGTAAATATTTCTGATATTTCATATGCATAATTGCGTAACAAAATCTGGACCATGCCAGGAAAAAAAATAAAATGGAAGTATTGACATTCTTTATATTTTTCAGGTTCCTAACAAGCAATAATCTATCCGGCCTCATCCCAGAATGGGTCTTGACATCAAACATCAATGTGTATGTTTCTCTTCAATAATTTTTAATAGATCATTTATGAGCTAAACAATTTCACAGTCGATTTACATGTTCGTCGAGAGAATGAAGCCAAGACTCTCCAAAGAAGGGTTTAATCAAGTTCGTACACCCGCAATTCACCAGAAAAGCAGGAATGCATCACTATACTAGATGCCTTACAATAATTTTACAGGTAGTCAATTCTAGAGTTCCATGCTAGGTTGTCAAGAAAATAAATATGCCTAACCTACTGTGTCAGCTTATCAATAATCTTATCTACACATTATGGTAATTGTTCATGTTGCGTGTGTTCGGATGGGAATGGATGTAATGTGGCTAATGGGACGGAAAGTCTGGTTCAGTACAAGAGAAAATGGACATGTCCAACTTGGAGTAGGCATAACATTGGCTACAATATCAGGACTTGATGATTTGAGTACCATTGAAAAGCTTATGTCAACCCTAGAAATGGAAAATGATGGGAATCATCCACTAGTAGGTCAGCCAACATAGCCAAGTTTAGCTTCCAAATGGAAAAAGACACAAATATAACCAAATAAGTGGCACGGTTATCCTTTTACGAAAAAGGAGTTGAAAGATCATTCAAAACTCAAAAATAGTGTGCTCAACACGCTAAGTACAAATGTGGACCATTTCTTTGTATATAACTTGTCTGATTAAGAAACTATCCACTTTTAGATAGTAGCAAGGTCCTCACTTAATTAACAAAGAAAAGAGTTCAACCTAAGCAAACAAACAGGGTATCCAATAGTGAGTTCTCTGTGTCAGATGAGGAGAATTTAAAGTTTGAAAAAACAATGGAGCGTTAAAGACGCCACTTTCTACTTTCCTTGAGAATTGTATCCAACTTTAGCTATGAGTTAGTTGTGGAAGTGCACTTAGTTCCCTAGTGTCAAACATTTCGATAGTACTTCCATGATACTCAATTACTACTCTATATCAAACCTAATGTCCTTACAATCACATGACCAGCATCCAGATTGTTGACTAAGCATAACAAATCCTATTTGGCTATTCATTCTTGGTAGAGTTCTTTCTTCCATTTTATTACATAGATATGATTATAAAATAATGCATAACATACACAGGCGTGAATACATGCATATCTTTTCTTGCATATGACTAGTCACAAATCTATATGATATTTTGCCACCATCAATGATTTCTTCATTGATAGTTCCAGTTTTCAGGTCATATGCTCAAAAAGAAGACAATTCTATAGCAAGCGAACATACAATGTTGTCCATTATGGCATTTCCTTTATTCCTCGAGTATAACCTTTCAGTTCTTTTAAAACATAGCCGGTCCTGTTTTGCAGTGATTTGTCACTCAATAACTTCGTGGGAACAACTAATGGTTGGACACCGCAGTGTGAACAGAAAAATGTGTAAGAGTTTCCTTTCCTCATTTTCCTTTTGATATTTAGAATGACCGTAATCAGTTACATTTCTATGGTCATTTTTCTGTTTTGATTTTCAGCAACTTGGTTGAGGGCTATTCTGTAGCACTTGGAAATCAGTAAGCATTTTCTTCTGATATCACATATTAAGTTTTTTTATAATGCTCTGTAGCTTAATGAACTAACCAGTTATCAGTTTTTTCAAGGTTATGTCTTTACACAACGTTATTTACATATTTAACATTTACTGTGGTACCAATGTAGACGCAATATCCCCACTTGCTTGAAGAAGAACTACCCTTGTTCTGAAAAAAATAGATGTAATTATCCTCCTTTTATCTCTTTCTATATTTTCAACACAACTGTGTTCCTTTCTCTTACCCAATTATAAGTTGTTCAGCGTTTATTTCAACATATGAAAATGTGGTGCCTTGCAGATTCATCTTTATTTATAGATTGTGGTAGCAAAGAGCCAACAACCTTTGAAGGAAAAATATTTGCAGAAGATGGAGAAACAAGTGGTGCTGCAACACTTATTGAGGGCCCCAACCATAGGTGGGCAATGAGCAACACGGGAACATATGTAGATAATGAAGACCCAACTGATAAGTACGTTGCTGTCAACAGCTCTGTTCTCTCTATCGCCAATCCGGAGCTGTACGTGACAGCACGCCTTTCTCCACTCTCGCTCAAGTACTATGGACTATGTCTTTATGATGGACCTTACATGGTAAAGCTCCATTTTGCCGAAATAGTTATGACAGATGATAAAAACTTTAGCAGCCTTGGAAAGCGTATATTTGATGTATACATACAGGTCAGTGTTCATTCAAAGGAACTTCCCAATATCCTTGTGTTTGTGCATTAAAACCAGCTGAATGCAGGGGGATCTAGTACTGAAGGATTTTAACATAAAAGAGCAGGCAAATGGATCTGGAAAGGCTGTAGTTGTGTCTCTGCCTGCCAATGTGACAAAAGGCACCCTAGAGATCCATTTCTTTTGGGCTGGAAAAGGCACCACTGTAGTTCCTTACAGAGGAGTCTATGGTCCTCTCATATCTGCCATAGAAGTGACTGCTGGTAAGAACCTCTTCTTTCATCAAGTTTTTGAGTTTCCACTTTGGGAAATGATGGATGATACCATGGTATTTGTCTTGTTGTCCTTAGGTAACAGTGTTGTTAAACCTTTCATTGACTAATTATCCTTTTCGGACACTTCTCACTGTGAAGATTTCAGGACACCAGTCATAATTGGAATCAAAGAGATTGTTGCTATGGTGATCACTGCTTTATTTGTTAGCTTGTTCTTCATCCTTCTGGGCATCTTTTATATTCGTCATGTTAAAAAAGGTAAGAGACGATATAACTGAAACATGCTGAACAAGTTGACCTTTGAACTTGATAAACTTTTATCTAGAAATTTGGTCAACTAACTCAGACAATGTGTATTTTAATGGGTTTGCTAAGCATGTATCCACGTTGATTCCTAGATAGGGGTTCCATATTATCCTTTCTTCCCAATATCTTTATGAAGAACTACAACAGCACCCTAACCCAAGTAGTCACTGATTGATATCCACTTTGACGTCATTTAAGGCAGTTTGGACTTTATATACAGAAACCTGGAAATGTGAACTTTTTAGTATGAAAACCTATGTTCCTAAGTTAAATCAGCCTTCATAGCTTTATTTCTTTGTCTTATTGAAGTAGCAAGGAGATGATTGCAGTGTAACTTTCAAAAATCTTCCTCTTTATCTTTAGAAATTTCCAATTTTTTTGCTGAACCTGAGGTAAAATTTGGTCTTCTGAAATCACTTAAAAAGAGCAAGAATAATATTTTCAAATTCATTGTTCTTCACCTGATGTTAATAATCTGTATTTTCGTGTAGTACAAAACAGAGGTGGCACATTCACTCTCCAACAAATAAAAGCTGCCACAAGGAATTTTCATCCTTCGAACAAGATAGGAGAAGGAGGTTTTGGACCAGTTTACAAGGTATGCTCTAAAATGATGTCCTTATATAGGGCACTTAAGATGATTCATACCCTATTCTCATATCAATAATTTCTTAGTTTGCCTCTCTTGTTAGTCCATAGACTCCATACAACATGATAGACCACTTTATTGAACTTGGAAGCCTTCTCCATCAGCAGCTTGAGTTTTATTCACAAAACTATTATTGTTAAAAACTTAAAATCATTAAACCAAATTGATGTCAAAGTTTGGTTGCAGTCAATGCAAATACTTGTTAATTAGACAATGAAACTTCTTATCTGGGTCAATGCAGGGTCGCTTATCTGATGGAACCATCGTTGCAGTTAAGCAGCTTGCATCCAAGTCACAGCAAGGAAACCGGGAATTTATTACTGAAATGGGCATCATTTCTGCATCGCAACATCCAAACCTTGTGAAGCTTCATGGTTGTTGCATTGAAGAGGACCAACTTTTACTTGTTTACGAGTACATGGAAAATAATTCCCTTGCCCATGCCCTGTTTGGTAAGCTTAAAGTTCACAACTCTTCATCCTTTGTCTGATCAATTTCCTTTTAAAAATTTTTGTTTCTATTTCTTTACAACTTTGGCTTCATTTTGCGCAGCAAAAACACCAAATAGGATAACATTGGACTGGCCCACGCGTCGCAAGGTATGTCTTGGAATAGCCAAGGGCTTGACATATCTCCATGAAGAATCTAGACTGAAGATAGTTCACAGAGACATAAAAGCTTCAAATATTCTGCTCGACAAGGATTTGAATGCTAAAATATCAGACTTTGGTCTGGCAAAGCTTGAAGATGACAGAAATGCCCGTAACAACACCAGAGTTGTTGGAACTCAGTAAGATAATTACTAATCTATCTCTTATAAAACGTTTTCTCCTTTGTACTGTCAGACCCATGTATAAGTTAAAACCTTGAAACTTTATTGATTTATGACCTCTAGCTAAAAATTTAAACCGTTTTACATTTTCCCTCAACACATAAGTGAAATCTCTTTATGACACATATTTTGCTCCTTAAAATTCATCTAAGCAGTCAAAAGTACTAATTTGTTATAACAGAGGAAGATTACGCTGTTTTTGCATTAAGAGGATCTATTCACTCTTTCAGCTCATGGAGAAGTGGATGAACGAGCTTATCTTGCTTTTCCAAAACTATGCACACACCATGTGCTTAATAGATTCTTGAAAAGATTAGTGTTTGTCAGATGCAGCAAGCTTTTCTTGCACATTCATACTGCTCCAAATATTGCATCTTTGCAGCGGTTACATTGCACCTGAATATGCCATGCATGGTCAACTAACATGCAAAGCAGATGTTTATGGCTTCGGAATTGTCACCCTCGAAATAGTCAGTGGACACAGCAGTGGCAATAAGCACTGTGAAGAATGCATTTACCTGCTTGAATGGGTACTCTATATTCTCCTGAGTCTCTGATCTGTTTTCATACTTCGCTTTCCAATAATAGACAGTTTTTCTTCCACAGGCATATCATCTCCAAGAAAGTGGAGAGCTTTTAAAGCTTGTGGATCCAGAGATGGGAGCAAACTTCTCTAAGGAAGAAGCCATGCTAATTCTCAATGTGGCACTGCTTTGCACTAATGAATCGCCTTCACAACGGCCTGATATGTCTATGGTTGTGAGCATGATCGAGGGGAAGACCTACAGCCAGCCTCAACTAGGGGCCTCAAGTTCAAAGAAAAAGAACACCAGACACAGATTTACATCTCATGACAGCTGGACTCGAGAAGAGAGTCGGGATGGGTCATGGAGTACATCATCGGTGTCTCATCCCAGCAGGGATGATGTAGAAGGTAGACATCATATAACAGGAACCTCAGAGACCCTTTCTTCTATGGAAATAGTATCAATACATTCAGCCAATGAAATTTATAGCCCACCAAACAGACCGCCAGAGAGATTACTTCCATGGACCTCATGATTTGCTAGCTCTAAGGCCTGAAGATTCTTGAACCAACATGTATGCACTACAAATCTTAGTCTCCATCTTCCCGGGAGTCAGATAATTTGGACTCGGTCTTGTATGTGTGCTCCTTTATTCTTTATCAGGTTTTTAGGCTCGAGTTACATGAGAAGTGATTTATCCCATCATTCATTTATGTAAGTCAGAAAGTTCATAAATTTTGTACATTGACGTCGACTTTTCTTATGAAAGAAAATGAAAATAAACATCTCCAGTGTGTGTATGTGCATTTTGATGTATATCCGTGTTGGAAACATATTTTACGACTTCACTCACGGATTATTAGCAGAATCATTCTTATATAACCCTTTGAGTCTTAGTGCAAAAATTCTATCGTCACTTCTTTCTTACTTCAAGTTCTTTCATTAATTGTAACTCATGTTTTATTCTTTCTCCACTACTAAATAAGAGCATGAATCCCTTCACATTGAAGGGGAACTTTTGCCACTGCTGCTGTCTCGTTTTTTGCAAGGGTAGACTAGGTTAGGCAGATCCTGACCAATTAGGACTACAAAGAATCTATGGGCGTTGAACCTCGGACCTGCTTTGAGAGGGTAAACGCCATCACCCGATCACTCCAACAGGATAGATGGAAATACAAGAGTTCTAGTGATCGAGACAGTTGATCCATAGATTCCAATATCGCTTCCTTTATGCGGTTTTATAAGTTGGTTTCAATGTAACAAACACTTGGTTTGCGCTAATGTATCCAATTGTCATTGAGTTACTGCCACATTCTGAAAACATCAATCTACTTGCGTAAGGGATGGACGGTTCCAAGTCCGACATTCTGAAAACATCAATCTACTTACGTAAGGGATGGACGGTTCCAAGTCCGGAAAAAAGAGAAGGATTGCATTAGGTTTTCGAAAAACTTTGTCGGACTTAAGATGATTCTACAAAAAAATAAAAAATCCATTTAGGACCCCGTTTGTTGTGCTGTCGTATATTGAACCTAAGAGTCTTAACAGACATTGCATTGAAACTGCAAATTGCATCAAAAAAGTAACTAAACAATAATTCTGCTCACCTTCACACGGTTTTCAAACCCGAGTTGAAACCAGCTCCCCACATCTGCTCTGTTTAACAACCGCATTGGCAACGACCAAGTTCCTTCACTATCAGAACTACCCAAGAAACTTTTACTGGGTCTGAGTGCAAAACCTTATTTCAGTCTTAACCAAGTCTTTTCCAAAACTGTGGGGTCTGCTGAGTCTGTATAGGGGCCACCAGTTTCACTTCACAACCACCAAGCATGGTTGAGAGCCACTTGTGATGGACCCCCTGCCTTCCTACATCCCTAGGTTGTAGGCTCCATCTTCACCATGGTTGTGCATTAAGTTACTATCATGCCTGCCTATTTCTTTTGTTTGTACTTCTTAATTGGTAGTGGGTATGTGAGTTAAGGGTGTGTAAAGGGTCTGGACAGTGGGTTAGGGGTGTGTAAAGCGTCTGGACTTGGGTTGGAAATACTCTTAAATACCAGATCGCATTTATCAGGCACAGCAATACCGCATTTTTCAATCATATTTAACCTCAAACATAGCGATCAAATTCAAATCTTGCATGTCCTTTTTTTTTTATTAGCGCCAAAACAAACACTTGAAAGTAACAAACATGAATGCTAATTATATTATGTAAAAAACTCCATAGTTGTATTGATCATTTAGTTAAAAGGTTTTTCGGTATGCTAATACAAAAATAGAAATATATTCACTTAAATAAATGGTATCAGCTAGCCGTTGGATTGATCTTAAAATCTTATAACTGTATCCGTATCTGATTAATAAGTGGATATGAATTGGATCAGCATATCCAATTAATTTGAAATGGATTCAATCGTTGAAGATATCGAACACATAACGACATTGCTTACGGTGAGATCCCTTCCTCCACTGTACATTACCTCATACATATGCGAAGTTATTTACAAAATAAATGGGTGAATAGTTATGTCCACTCAAGTCAACACTATCATATGAATAGTTCAGACACATGAACGACATACTGTTTGAATGGCTAAGCATATGAGCTAAAGATCACGACCCTTTACTTGAGGAGAGCCTTTTGGTTCTGAACATGAGTACGTATCATGTGAATGGCCATGATATGTATGACATAATGAATGCTCTCTCTCTCTCTCTCACACACACACACGAGCATGCTCTTTTCTCACTTTAGTTTTTCAAAAACTTATACTACATATTTTCTATTTTGCAAGTAGGTGTATTGTGCCACTACCAGCCATTTTGGTATGCCAATATTGTAAAGACTTGCAAGAGACTCATCGTGAAAATTGAATTCGAGGGTGACAAAAAAACCTAATAGGTTAATATTCGATCGCGACTTGAAGAAAATTAGACACTAACCTTTTCGTTTTGACACATTTATTAAAGAGTTAATCTTAGTCATGTAGCACTAACTTGGCATCCAATTTCTCAAAATAATAACAGGTCAATAGGTCAGGCTTCTTTTGTTTCGATCATGACTCGAACAGTAACCAGACCCGTACAAGATGTACACCATAAGTTTGAAACTTGTGACCACTTCTAACTTGAAGATTTGGAAGTAATGACTCCAATCAGCTACTTTGTGTTGCAGGGAAATCTCTTGTTTTTTAGCAATTTTTAAATGTGACTTGCTATCTTGACTATTTGAAAAAAAAAATCATTTCAAACATTAGTTTTTCCTTCCCTTGTCCTCTTGTATAAAAGATTAATTATACCAATGATCATCCTTTCAAATAGAAAACATACTCAAATGAATAATCCCAATATTTGATATCATCTCATCAAACAAGCTTCATCTTCATGCTTGGTATGACTGCCTAATTGAAAAATTAGTCCGTAAATCACTAAAATATCATGCACGATACTGCCCGTGGCAACATCCTGATTCTACGTCCTTTTGAGATTTAAATGCAGTTCTTTGACCATCGATTTCAAATCTTATAAAATTATTGATATGTATTTTAATCTGATGGTTCAAAAGTCGATCGATTACTTCGAAATTCAGGACATACATTTTATCCATCCAGTTGATATATAAAAATCATTAAATAGATAACATAGACCAAGTGTTTAATGTCAAATTCAAGACCATATAGGCACAACTTGTACATTTACCTATGAACCTCGACTTAGCTGAATGGACTCTTTTAAAAGGCCTTGGGAAATATGAATTTTTTTAGGATGGATTAAAAGGAGAGATGAATTTGAAAATGATTGCAAAGTGAGCGACCCAACTTGATAAAACTATATTTGTGCCCTAATTTTGTTTTTGAGAAGCTTAAGCCCTTAAAAGAAAAGCCTATGACTCACTTGGAAAGTTTAGCCTCTATAAGCCTGATTCAACCAATTATGAGCAAATAGGTTCAAGACATTTTTTGATGAATTACATCTACATGTTCCTTCTTTGACCTTTACTTTTTAATTGATTTTCATTAAAAGAATTATTTTAACAACGTGTAATTCAAGACTATTAGATTTGACTAACTCTCTCAATCATTCTACTTTTAAAAAGATTTCAAGTGCTGGTTCCTACATTATTTCTCCGGGAATTAAGGTTGGGTTTGTTACTTGGATATCTTGCCCGCTTGGATGCTAAGTAAACGCGTACATAAATGTGTGTATTTAGACATGGCCGGTTCGAAATCGGCCTGACGATTCAAACAGGAACAGAATCGGTTATTGAACTGCCGGTAACCGGAACTAGAACTAGGATCCCCCACTTCGGTTACAGTTCGTGATTTTTGAAAATCAGTCCAGAACCAAAACCAATGGTTTCAAACTGCATCTTATTAGAGTTTATATTTTTTTATATGTATAAAATCATAAGTGACTCGGTGGCTCAATGTTAAGACTCTTCCTACACTTGAGATAAGTGGGGAGTTCGACTCCGACGCGGTTCCAGATATATTACCAGAATCATCCCCTGATCGGTTCTTCGGTACGTCTATCGATGCTTACTGTATCCGGAGATGGATAGTTAAGTTATTGGGGAATTTTGTGAGCTTTTGACTAAACGGTGGATAAATAAGAAAATGAGTGTGGGCTATTTTGATTTTTTTATAAACAAAAAGGTTGAATTTACATGAGTAAATTTCTCAATGTTTTATACTAATATCATAAGCCTAACGGTCGCACATGCTTGAGACATGACAGGATCGAACCTTAGAAGCTTACCCATCTAGTATTTAAAAAGTCTTAGTTGTTGTTGATTAACACATAGTTGATAAAGAAAACTTTTTTTCTTTTCTTAATCACGGATTGATGCAAGCTTTGAGAGTTCGCCTGGACCACTGTGTTACAAGTCAATGAAGATCAAAAACTACGAACAACAACAACTAAGCCTTTTCCCATACGAGACGGTGTCGGCTACATGGATTCTTTGTTTCCATATAGCTCTATCATATGTCATGTTAGCAGTTAACTCACAATAAGCTAGATCATTCTTTATTGTTTCTTTTCAACACTTTTGTGGTCGTCCTCTACCTCTTTTAATACTTTTCAAATTTAATTTTTCATACTTTCTTAGAGGTTTTTCTTCTGATCTTCTTTCTATATGTCCAAACCATATTAAACGATATTCTCTCATTTTACCTTCTATTGGTGCCACTCCTAATTTGTTTCTAATAACCTCATTATATATACGGTCTTTTCTTGTATGACCACTCATCCATCTCAACATCTTCATTTCTGTCATAAACATCTTTTGTACATGATTAACTGCTAACACTCATAACCATAAAACATGATAGGTCTAATTGCTGATCTATAATATTTATCTTTTAACTTTAATGGGATCTTCTTATCACAAAGAATACCTGATGCTCCTCTCCATTTTAACCAACCAGCATTAATTCTATGCATAACATCTCCATCAATTCCTCTATCACTCTCAAAAGACCCTAGGTATTTAAAACTTTTCTTTTGGGGATGCAATGTGTACCAATTTTAATTTCTATGTCCTCTCAAGTAACCAAATGATCAAACTTACATTTCATATATTCTGTCTTTGTTCTACTAAGTCGAAGGCCTTTGCTTTCTAATGCTTCTCTTCATAGTTCTAATTTTCTATTAACTTTTTCTTAGACCCCTCCACTAACACAATGCCATCTTCAAATAATATACACCAAGGCACTTCATCTTCAATATGTTTTGTTAACTCATCAATCACCATTATAAATAAGTATGGACTTAAAGTTGATCATTGATATAACCCAATATTAACTTCAAAGAAGTTTGTCATTCCTTATGAGTCCTCACACATATTTTTGCACCATCGTGCATGTCTCTTATAAGGTTAATGTATGTCAATGTGATACATCTTTTTTTCAAGGTTCTTCAAAGAACCTCCCTCGGTACCCTATCGTAAGTTTTTTCTAAATCAATAAATATCATGTGAAGGTCTTTCTTTTTTCCTTTAAAATGTTTCATAAGACGTCTCAAAAGGTGAATCGCTTCAACAGTATATCTGTTTGGCATAATACAAATTGGTTCTGTGTTGTACTTGATAATTGTCTTAACCTATGTTTGATAATTCTTTCCCACAATTTCATAGTATGGCTCATTAACTTGATACCTCGATAATTCACACAATTCTGAATGTTTTCCTTGTTTTTACATACGGGTATAAGTGTACTTGCTCTCCATTCCTCAGGCATCTTTTGGTTTTTCACTATTTCATTAAATAGTCTTGTGAGCCAAGTGATTCCTATTTCTCTTAGTATTTTCCAAATTTCTATTGGAATATTATCTGGTCCTACCGATTTACCACCCTTCATATGTTTAAGAGCCTCTTTGACTTCTTTCTTTTGAATACGTCGGTAGAAATTGTGGTTTATATACTTTTCTGATTTGGCTAACTCTCCTAAGCTAATACTAACATCTTTATTTTCATTAAAAAGCTTATAAAAATAGTTTTTTCATCTATTTCTTATATCATCATTTGCCACTAGAATTTTTTCATCCTCGTCATTGATGTATCTAACATAATTAAGATTTTTAGTTTTCTTATCTCTAGCCCTAGCTATCCTAAAAATATCTCTTTCACCTTCTTTTGAGTTGAGTTTTTTATGTAAATCCTCCCAAATTTTAGCTTTTGCTTCACTGACAGCCTTTTTCGCTTCCTTCTTTGCTTTCTTATAAGCCTCTAAAGTTTCACTAGTTTTCTTAGCATAATATAATTCGTAACATGCCATCTTTCCCTTGATTTTATTTTGCACTACTTAACTACACCACCAAGCTTCTTTTTGTGTCGGTACACCTCCCTTTGATACACCTAACACATCTTTTGTCACTTTTCTAATATGTATAGCCATATTGTTCCACATATCACTAGGTGTACCAACATAATTCCAAGCATGTACTTGAAGGACTTTCTGTTTAAATATATCTTCTTTCTCGCTTTTGAGGTTTCACTATTTAGTTCGAATAGCTCGATGCACTCTTTTCTTCTTTGTCTATTTTTTATTTATAAATCCATAACTAAAAGTCAATGTTGAGTGGTTAAACTTTCTCTTGGAATTACCTTGCAATCTTTACAACACGCTCTATCTTTTTTTTTTACAAATAAAGTAATCAATTTGTGTTTGTGATAAGCCACTCTTATAAGTAATTAAATGTTCATCTCATTTTTTGAAGATTGTATTAACTATAAAAAGATCAAATGTCATATCAAAATTTAAAATCTTCCTACCTTCCTCATTTATATCCCCAAAACCAAAGTTTTCATGAATACCTTATATTCTAATGCCTCTTTCGTGACATGCCCATTTAAGTCTCCTCTTAAACAAATCATCTCCCTTTGTGGAATCCTTTGAATCACCTTATCTAACTCTTCCCAAAAAGTTGTCTTTATACTATCTTCTAGGCTTACTTGGGATATGTAAGTACAAATTATATTCAAAACCTCTGTTCCTAACACTAATTTCAACGTCATGACTCAGTCACCGTATCATTGTAAGTCTACTACACTATCCTTTAAATCTTTATTTATAATAATACCAACTTCGTTTCGAGACTTTTTCTTACCTGAGTATCATAATTTAAAACCTATATCCTCTATTTCTTTTGCTTTTTCTTCAATCCACTTTATCTCTTATAAACATAGAATATGAATCTTTCTCTGAATCATAGTATCTACCACCTCCATTAGTTTATCGGATAATGTTATGATATTTCAAGAACCAATATGAATCTTATTATCTAGGACTAGCTTCCTTACTCTCGTATCCGTCCATATTGAAAATGCGGAGACCATCTCTGTAAATTATTCCTTACATTCGGACGGCAATGTAACGGAACTAACTTCTTTATCAACATCTGTCCATGACGTAGGAACCCTCTTTGCAATTGATTCACTACATTCGAGCAAAAATGTAGTGGCCCTTGCTTACTTCTGCATTCGGGCTCTGCAGCACGTCACTAGGCGGGGACGCCCCAAAGCAATGCTCATAATTTTTGTAATCCATGTTGTAAAAATCCGATGAATTTTTACGCTAGCTGTCGGAAGCCTAACACAACTCTCCTCCTTTATCCAGGCTTGGGTCCGACAATGCAAGGGTGATCCCTTATATGGGCGTAGTTGATGGTAAAAAACTACGTCCTCGAGAAAGAAAGAAAAAAAAGAGGAAAAGAGTTTGAGCTTGTATTTTTCTCCCTTATAACATTTGCACTCGGCTTCCGTTAATGGCCGTTATACGGAAAGCATAGGTTGAAGAGTTTGTGGGGGTGTAATGCCGATGATGCTGGTGATGATTATGAGGGAGACGACGATGGCACATGCTTCGATCTTCTTCCTTTCACTCTTCTTCCTTCTCTGCCATCCTTGTTCTGCTAAAACTCCCACCAACTTAACAGATAACGAGGGTAGGTGCCTTCTGATTTCTGATAATTCGCCATCCTCTTCTTTTTCCCTTTTCTAGGGATGGAAAATTTATCAATGAATAAGGTACTTGTACCTTTGCATGTAGCTTTGAAGCAAAGGGTAACCTTCGCTCAGTTTCCTAAATAAAAAAACAGAAAAGCAATGGCTACAGATATCTTTTCGTGTTCACGTCCTGATCTCCTTCTCTCTCTCTGTCGTTAGTTAGAATCCGACGCATTACTGTAGTTAAATAGATCGCACCACCTAATAAAAGATATGATAAACTTTTTTGTTTGCTATCAGCTACCCAATGTACCCTTCTTTTTTGGCCTTTGGACAATTTTGCATGGGTAAACCCATATAATATATTGTTTAAAATCATATTTATGCATTGTACAAGAACGTGCATGATGGTTTTGTTATCAGTTTTTCCTTTGATTGGAGGGAAGTATGATATGCTCATAAGGGTGCACCAAAACTCTCTCTCTCTCTCTCTTACACACAACGAACTCTGCTTGTTTTTTATCGTTGCTGGTCTCTAATTACGCTAATTTGACTGCTTATGGGATTATCTTTTTGAATTACAACTTGAAAAAACTGCCTTCCAAGGAGCTGGACGAACCTGGTATGAACTCTACCCTTGACCTTACCTGAGACTGGAACGTCGGCTTGCATAAGTTGTAGCGCTCGATATCGCATGACTATCGTAAACGCCCTCCAAAATAAGACTGGGAAAAACACATCGTTTCCTTCGCTTGAAAATCAAAAGAAAGGCTAAAGAGATATTTGAAATAAAAAAAAACGGATAAATGCTCATTAAACAACCCAATCCTCAGTTAAAGATCATTTCGAGTTTTTATCTTTGTTCGTAAAATAAACTTTCCAAAGAACACTAATGACTTGTAGAAATTTTTTTATCTAAACAGAAGCAGCCTTTGATGATTAATTACATCCAAACTGTGGTCCTCCCAAGCAGGTTGAATATGCTCCTGAATAGACACATCTCGCAAGATTCTGAAGAAAGTTTGAACGTTGAATATCTACAAGCTATCGTACATTCGCATACTGAACTGATACATCAAGATATATAACTAAATGATTCAGATACGTCAAGTCATTCCGGCTGGTGTCATTGATTGACAATTTCTCCGATTTAATCGTTTTGAAATGTGAGATTTTGGCTCGATTAAAATGCATGGAAACAGTGAAAGCACTGAAGGAGATAGAGCAAAGCCTAGGTAAGGTCTGGGACTTCAGCGTTGACCCATGCAGCGGGGAGTCGGGTTGGAGAACCCTCAATCCTCAGAAGGGATCTGAGAATGATGTTACTTGCGTCTGCAACAAAACGAAAAGCAACAGAACGAAACGAAGGAAAACGGTCTGCCATGTAACAAGCATGTAACTCTCTCTCTTTCTCACTTACACACACGCGTGCGACAAGGTTGTGGTCCTCTTTGTTGTTCTCATATAAAATTTTGTGCAACAATGCAGAGTTCTAAAAAATCAAGTACTAGATGGGATGCTACCAGGGAATCTTTCTGGGTTGCCGCTTCTTGAGCAACTGTAATACCTTCTTCCATATTCATCGTCAAAATATTTGTTTTTCCGATTGGTGGTTTTGTGCATTAATGGCTAACCAATAGATTTACTTAGTGTCTATTGATTCAATATCAGTGATCTTACTCGCAATAATCTGAGAGGATCAATACCTCCAGAGTGGGGCAAACTGAAGCTAGTCAATGTGTAAGCCAGTAATCTGTTTTCTGTCTCTTCATCACGCTGTACATGGAAACCACTATTCTCGTTCATGTTTTAGAACAGTCAGCACTTGGATTTTCATGATCCTGAATTTTTTTAGACTCAATTCAAGGACGCTCATTTACCTACTAAATTCGTTAAAAATATGTGCTGAATGTGCTTGTATTGGGGCAAATGCAGCTATGGCTTGTGTCATATAAATTGAAAGCATTTACTTCCGTGATGCTTTTAAGCTGAACAGGAAACCAGTTCTAATGTCAGAATCTGGTACATTAATTGTCGGTTCCTGCTAAGAACAATACAGAGATCACACCCATTAAGGTAGATATAAGAAGAACAGGTGAATACATAAAGAACTCAATGCCAGATGAATTGATTGACGAGGATTGATATATATGTATATACATATATATATGTATATATATACATATATATATATATATACATATATATATATACATACATATGCATGTATATATATATATATATGTATGTATGTATATATATACATATATGCACATATATACATATAAATGTATATATATTTATATGTATGCATATATATATGCACATATATACATATACATACGCATACCTATAGAGAAAGAGAGAGAATTCAATCATACAAGGTAAACCAAACCGAAATAATTCAGGTTCGGTTTTCAAATTTAAAGGAAATTCGTGTTTTGGTTATTTCAGTTCGGTTCTGTAATTGATCCAAACAGACCAATGCACACCCCTATGTCCATGTGCATTTAATTTATAGTGATAAACTTTATTCAAAATGCTGATAAGAATGTCAGATATTAAAATCTTTCAAAATGCAGACAATAATTGTCCACATTAATATCGTTCGAAGATAAGGACAAGGGAAACCTGGCACAGTGCTATATTTGATTGTGTTCGAAAGGAATTAACTGGAGACTGTATCCTACATCTCTCTGTAAAAATTGACAACTCCAAAGATATAAACATGTGCAATTCAATGTCAGGCAACTCTTTAACGCTATAACAGAAAATGGCTAAAACATAAGTTGATTTACTAATTTAACATTGGTATGCAAATCTGAAGGCAAATATCCATTTCAATTTATGTTTATATGGGAATTATCTGAATCTTCACTCCTCGCAGTAGGATAAGTGACAATGGAATTTCTGGAAGACTGCCTGATTTCATTGGGACATGGACTAACCTGACTAGATTGTAAGTTTGAAAAAGAGAACAACTTTAGAGTGAAATAACATAAGTTCTCTTCAGTAAATTCTGATTTTTTTATTATTATTACAGGACAATCCAAGGGACAGATTTAGAGGAGCCGATTCCTTTGAGCATTGGCAAACTGATCAACCTCCAACAATTGTACGTTTCTTTTGCCCAATGAAAGGCTTTGGTTTAGCACCCTCCTGTTGACTGTGGAATAACTGTATTCCTTTTGAATGTAGAATAATCAGTGACATAAAAGGAACGGATAACATAATTCCTTCAATAACTCAAATGAATCTCAAGATACTGTGAGTAAAACAATCATGTTTTTTCATACATATATCAGTCTTTTCTCAATATAAAATTTATGAACCATCGGTAAACCATGATACATCATGTACAGGATACTGAGCAAGTGTAACCTCTCTGGACAAATCCCATATGATACTGACCTTCTGACAAATCTACAGCAGATAACCTTCTGACAAATCCCATATGATACTGACCTTAAAGAAGAACTACCCATGCTCGGATAAACCCAAATGCAAGTTTTCTCCATCCATTCCTTCTAATGATTTAAGCTTCTCTCTCTTAGGTTAAGCAATTTGTTACAGTGTACTTAAATGTTTGACATGGGTGTGGTGTGTTTCAGTTTCATCTTTCTCCATAGACTGTGGAAGCAAATCCCCATCTATCAACAATGGCACAACATTCGAAATAGACAGTGAACCAAGAGGCGCAGCGACGGTATTTCTGAGTCGAAGTGAGAATTGGGCAATGAGCAGCACAGGGACATACATAGACAATGACGACGAAAGTGATGATTATATTGGACTCAATAGTTCAGTTCTCTATATGGCTCAGCCTGAAGTCTACATGACAGGATGCCTTTCTCCACTTTCCCTCAAATACTATGGACTTTGTCTTCGGAATGGACCTTACACAGTAAAACTGTATTTTGCGGAGATAGAAATGACAGATCATAAAAATTTCAGCAGCCTTGGCAGACGTATATTTGATGTATATATACAGGCAAGTGTTTCACGTAAAGGAATCTGCTAAAACTATATCAAATTTGCTCTGAAATCATTTACAAACACAGGGAAAGCTGGCACTCAAGAATTTCAATATAAAAGATGCAGCTAATGGGACTGAAAAGGCTGCAGTTATTATGCTACCTGCCAATGTGACAAGTAACACTCTAACTATTCATTTTCTCTGGGCTGGAAAAGGCACTACCGTAGTTCCAGTTAGAGGAACCTATGGTCCCCTTGTATCTGCCATTTCAGTGAAAGCTGGTAAGGTTCTTCCATTTGATTTGTTTATGCACTAGTCATATTTTAGAGATGTTTTTACATGCATATAGCTCACACTAAATGCTATAAGTTGTTCCATCACTACGTTGAGAGCACAAAGGATGTAGAGAATGAACTTTGGGTGCCATGGAACCAAAACCAGACACCTTCGGCGTCATAAAATGTGAGTCTATTTATTATGACTCGTGTCTATCACACACAATTTCATGAGGCCGAAGAAAGGACTGATCTGAATCCAACTCCAACCCCTGACTTGTAAATTAGATTCTCAACAATTATGAAAATCTATTTCGGGCCTGAGGCACAACTCATGAGATTCCACTCTCTGATCTTTGTACGGGGAATGACAATCAATGTAGTCAGGATTGGCTTATCTTTCCAAAAGAATTTCAGAAATCCATTTTTTTTTTGTTGAAAAAAATTCCAAGTTGTCGAAATTGCCCTATTTAGGACCAAATAGATCGAATTGGTTGATCCCCCAAATTTCAAAAAGTAGGCTTGTTGTATCCATCCACTAAACTGGCTGACATTCAATCAAATACTCGGCATTTCAATTTAATGCTGACAACACTGGTGATAATACTGAAAATTGTTTCCTGTTCTTGCAATATAATGTCCTTTCGTGCTGGGTGAAGCAAAGGTGCCTTGAACTCTATATCATTGTGGGAGAGAGACCTAATAAGGTATTCCCATCAGAGTTATGTTAAACTAAGTAGACTGGGTTCTTGTTAACCTTTGGTTAGACTACTCGCTCTTCACGTAATAAGATCAGTATGCATGTGAATCTTTGCCACCTTATAAACTAGTGTCCATGATGACAATGACTTGAATTATGGTCCTATACCATCTCCAAACTTACAATGGGACTGATAATGAATGTAGGAGTGCTCTTTGTATGCTTAATAAGCTTCACAAAACATGTACTTCCTAAATGCAGATTGCGTTTATTTGTACAGCTTGAAGTTGTCTGTCGTTAGACAAGAGAACTGTTCATTGTTTCCACAGAATAATAACTTTTCACCTTCATGGTTGAGTGTTTCTTGTGAAGACTTCCAGCCCCCAGAAGAGAAGGAAAAGCACAACAAGAAGAATACTTTAATTGTGGTTGAAGTTGTGGTTGTTGTCTTGGCGATATTGCTTGTTGGCGTGATCATTTTCACCATTTGGTTCAGAAACGGTAAGAGCAGATGGGGTAAACAAAATACCATCTATGTGTTGAATTTTATCTTTGATTTATTGTTTGTTGAAATGTTTGTCCATGTGTCTGAATTGAAGACAAAATATTGCATGCTTTTGCTCATTATTCCTTCCTTAGTAACACTACTGAATGAAGGCCTAATGAATCCACGGACTAGGGAACTTGAATATGAGTGACCAGGTGTTACCATTCTTTTCCCAAATAGAGTTTTTCATATTCATCCTACATCCGAGGACAGTTATGACAGTGTAGGAGTTGGCCATGGAGGATGTTTGCAGGTTAAAGTGTCCTTGTGAGTATTCCTGTCCAAAACCTATCTTGGTATGATGCTCCTTTCGAGTGACAAGGAAATCATGCAGGTTTGATTCCTTCCTCCTTTCCTCCTTTCCTTTATATCCCTGCCTATAATCTGCGAATGAAATTTTGACTAATTCAGATATTGCAACGAAATCAATGAAGATGGTGAGTTTTAAGCTTCTGAATCAAGCATATTTCTAAAGGGAACACATTACCATGACTTATCTGTCATTGGTCACAAATGAAATGAACCATCATACTTGGGGTCAGGAACAATAATTTATTTGTTCATGAGGTCAGGCCTAGTGGCCCTCTCTTTAGTTTGAAGGACTGAATCTTCATAAAATGGGAATCCTCTATCACACAGTGTACTGATGCACGCATATCGCACACTATCACGTGGTACAACAATATTTGTTTCATTCATTAAATAGAAACTACTTACTAAAAAGAAAAAAAAGAACGAAAAGTATTAAAAGGTAGGACTAGCCCAGTTGTCTTCTGTGTTGTATAGTTGGAATCATTCAACACGAGGTCCCATAGATGCAATTTTTTCTAGTATGTGCCAAGTCACTTGTGACTGTATAACTAAGACTTGTGAGCATAGGCTTTCAACGTCTTCAGTAGCCAGTACGGGCCTCCTGTAGACCTGTACTGATATGATTGATATTAGTGTATCCATTGATCTTTTGGTGTATGATACATTTTAGGTGGAAAAATATCATACGACAGTATTGTATGATATGGTCTGGCAAACATCGATACAGTTCGATATGATCTGTTATGCATTGATAAATGGGTGAAACCATTCAGATACCGAGGTCACACAATATCAACATCGTTCTTTAGAACTCTACTTTATCAAGGGTTGCAAACATATTAAAATCTGAGAAAGCTTACTCTCTAATGTACATAAAATTATTAATAGAATTTGTTTACTAGCCCTTTCAACAGGAAAGCGCAGATGACATTGTGTTAGTGGAGGAGTCTAAGGAAAAAGTTAATAGAAAATTAGAACTATGGAGAGAAATATTAGAAAGTAAAGGCTTTCGACTTAGTAGAACAAAGACAAAATATATAGAATGTAAGTTTGATCATTTGGTTACTGCAGAGAACATAGAAATTAAAATTGGCACTAATTGCATCCCCAAAAGGAAAGTTTTAAATACCTAGGGTCAATTTTTCAAAGTGATGGAAGAATTGATGGAGTTGTTATACATAATGGAGAGGAGCATATCGTATTTTTTGTGATAAGAAGATACCATTAAAGTTAAAAGGTAAATATTATAGAGCAACAACTAGACCTGCCATGTTTTATGATTGTGAGTGTTGGACAGTTAATCATAAACATGTACAAAAGATATTTGTAACAGAAATAAAGATATTAAGATGGATGAATGATCACACAAGAAAAGACCGTATACATAATGAGGTTATTAAAAATAAATTATGTGGCACCAATAGAGGATAAAATGAGAGAATGTCATTTAAGGTTGTTTGGACATATAGAAAGAAGATCAAAAGAAGAACCTTTAAGAAGGTATGAAAAACTAGATTTTTAAAGTATTACAAGAGGTAGAGGACGACCACAAAAGTGTTGGAAAGAAACAATGAAGAATGATCTAGCTTATTGTGAGTTAACCGCTAACATAGCACATGCTAGGGCTCTATGGAAACAAAGAATCCATGTAGCCGACCCCGTCTAGTATGGGAAAAGGCTTAGTTGTTGTTGTTGTTGTGTAGTCTTTCAACGCAAGCCCACCTTATTAGAAATCTCAAACTGATGGTTTAAACACATTACCAGGTGATCATTTTCTTAATGTTTATACAATTATTGCTTCGTATAGGGCGTTCTGTTGGTGGCAATTTTTAAGCGTGCAACCAAAAATTTTGATTCTTCCAACAAGATAGGAGGAGGATTTGGATCAGTTTTCAAGGTACAACTCAAACTATTGAAGTTTAGCCACTGTTGTTTTAAAATTTCGTATGTGTTCCAATGCAGGGTCAACTACCTGATGGGAGGATTGTAGCAATTAAAAAACTGTCATCTAAATCACAGCAAGGAGGCCGTGAATTTATTAATGAGATAGGCATGATCTATACATTGCAACATGAAAATCTTGTGAAGCTTCACGGTTCTTGCATTGACGGTGACCAGCTCTTACTTGTTTACGAGTTCATGGAAAATAACTCCCTTGCCCGTAAACTGTATGGTAAGCTTAAAGTAGTAAACTTGATCAGTTTTCATGCTCATATCCTTTTTCTTCTTCCTAGTTATGGTGATAGTCTTTCCTTTCTGAACAAAACAGGAGAGGAAAATGTGATACAATTGGACTGGCTTGCACGTCGTAAGATTATAATTGGAGTAGCCAAGGGTTTCGCTTATCTTCATGAGGAATCTGCACTAAAGATAGTTCACAGAGACATAAAAGCTTCAAATATTCTGCTTGACAGGGATCTAAATGCTAAAATATCTGATGTTGGTCTTGCAAAACCTGACGGAGGGAATGAAAAAGACAGGACGCAAATAGTTGGAACTCAGTAAGTTCTGAGTTCAGCAACTTGGCAGTACACAAGCTTATTCGACTTATATCAGATCCTGAAATATGAGTGGAATCTCTGTACTACTTCTCTCAATCCATACAGGAGCTAAATCCCTTTATCATGAAATATTACACCCTCCACAATTTTGTCTGACATAGGGGCTTACTCGATAGATTACAAGAATGACTATTGCTTCAGCAACACTTCTTGCATTGAAACTGCAGTGCATCAATAGATTTTCATGTGCTGTTGCAACTGCATACATGCATAAGATCAATGAATCGTACACCATGTCCTGCAATAAATTACCAACTGCATGCATACACTTTTAATCACAATTGAGGTCAATCTTGTGCCACATTAGAATTTAACTCGAAGAGAGATCATGTTTTATTGTTTCCTTCCAACATCTACGTCCTACCTCTCCCTCTTTGAAGATGCACTACTTTAAGGTGATATTATTTCTCATATGGAACAAGTTCTCCCCTTGCATATATGCAGTTTTCTAATTATCATACTTTTGCAGGGGTTACATGGCACCTGAGTATGCCATGCATGGTGAACTGACATACAAGGTCGATATTTACAGCTTTGGAGTTCTTGTCCTTGAAATAATTAGTGGACAAAGTAATACAAGCATGCACACAGAAGATTGCCTTTACCTGCTTGACTGGGTATTCTATAATCCCTATAGCCAGGAATGCTTGTATTGGATAACACGTTTCCCTATGTGATTCGCTGCTGTTTTGCAGGCACGTCTTCTTCAAAAGACGGATTATCTTCTAAAACTTGTGGATCCAAGGCTGGGTGAGGACTTCCCCAATAAGGAAGTGAAGCTCATCCTTGATGTGGTTTTGGCTTGCACCAATGAATCACCATCACTCCGACCCGACATGTCCAATGTGTTGAGGACAATTGAAGGGAAGAGCCACACCCAGCATGAACCTGTGGACTCAAGTACAGCAGCAAAGGGAACGGCCCTCGAAAGGGTTCCATCTCAGAACAGTTTGACTCGAGACGAGAATATGCATGCACCATGGTCTGCATCTTCTTCATCATCAGTTCACGGCAAGGATGAAGCTCGTGGTGGTTCTCATATAACAAAAACTTCTGAGGATCCGAATCCCGAGAAAACCTCTTTAAGTGATCCTGGAGTCATTCGCCAAAGGAAGCAGCCTCATGAGAGATTATCTGTATGCTCCCCATGTTTATTCAGTTCGAGCATCCGGCCATCTCCTTAAACCAAGAGAGAACAAGGACTCATGCGTGTTCATGCTCTGGATGCACAAATCGGTGACAACCTAACGTTAAGACCTTTTGCCAAGGATTCTGCAATCTAGTTTGATATTGTTGATTGGGGTTTGCATTTGGGGCATAGTAGAGTCGTCACTGACATGTCTTACCAACCACCATCTTTCTTGAATTTTACCTGCAGCTGTCAAACTATTGGAGATGTCCTCGATGTCATTGGTTGCACCTTTCACTAAAACAGTCTTATTTTTTCAATCTCAGTTTGTTTTCAGGTTTCCAGGCTTGTACCGGGCCTCATGTGCGACTCTTGTATAAGGTTTTCGGGCTTTAACTTGTATGAGAATGGACCTTTTACGCAGTGGGCCTGCTTTGGCCTTGAGATATTCTTGAAATTATTTGTAAATTCAAGTTCATGGCTTTATTTAAAGATTTGCGAATGAAGATCTTCTCAAAGGTTGAAGGATTTAAATTCTTGGTAAATATTCATCTCTACTCAACAGGTGCTGGTGGTACTGGTGTGTCATATGACAGATCCTTCCTTCTCTCGCATCCAAGCATACAAGTTTAATGGAAGTATTCTGGTGGATAATAGGATGGATCGAATAGAGAAAGGATGTGATGAACGATGAAAATGGAGTAAAGAAAAGGAAGCTCAGACATGATTATCATAGGCCAGTGAAGTGTACTCTTTAGTAATTGTTGGGAATTATCTCGTTAACACCTTTAATTAATTAAAGTATTGTAAACTTCTTTAGAAGTCGAATTAATTGGAAAGTTGATACGTAATTGATGGAAGCAGCAGAATGTGAGAAGAGTTATTGTCAAACGGTGCAATATTGATAATAATGGGATCTTCCACAATAACTATTGTGAAATGACAAATCACAATCATAAGAATGGAAAGGGTTTAATGTGAGCCCATTAAAATAGAGGCGGGTCAGCCCAGAGGTGAGATTAATAATTAGGGGTGTGTTCTTAGCGATTTAAAAGTATTTAAACGGCTCTAACTATTCAAAGTTACGTAATATTGTATTTTAGGTGAAAGGAATCCCATATGATGGTCGGCCTGCTACGTGATCCTGACCATCCAAATTCAATCACTTGAACGGTTCTGATTGTCCAGTATCCTGACCGTTCATACATTCCAATCTGAACAGCTAGGTTTTGCACAACAGTCCCCTGTCGGAAAATCCAACAACCGTCTTTAAAAGGGAAGCCAGCGGCCTGCCTCTTGAAGTAGCCGCGGTGAGAGTGTGGTGAGTGTGCACAAGCGAATGCCCTTCGTTGTTGAGGTAGAAGCGAGATGAAGGGTGCGATGATCCGAGCCGTCGCTTCCTCTCTGAGGAGGCCGTCGTCTTCCTCTGCCCGCCGATGCTTCTCTTCGGGGGCTGCCCCCGAGAGGAAGGTGGCGGTTTTGGGCGCTGCCGGCGGCATCGGCCAGCCTCTCGCCCTCCTTATGAAGCTCAACCCTCTCGTCTCCTCCCTCGCTCTCTACGATATAGCCGGAACCCCTGGTGTCGCTGCTGACGTTAGCCACATCAATTCTAGGGCTCAGGTAGCCCCTCTTTGTCTCCTTCTTTGAATCCCTTTCTTCCCATTGATTCGTGATATTGTGGATCTAGGGTTTTTGTGTTGATGGGTTTGTGGATTTTCAGGTTGCGGGATACATGGGCGAGGACCAGCTAGGTAAAGCATTGGAGGGTTCTGATGTGGTCATCATCCCCGCCGGCGTTCCTCGAAAACCTGGCATGACCCGTGACGATCTGTTTAACATCAACGCCGGAATTGTCAAGGGTCTGTGTACGGCCATTGCCAAGTACTGCCCTAACGTAAGCTCTTTCTATGATCTCTTCGTCACCACGCAGGTCGTTCTGATTTTTCTTCATACTTGTCTATGCACAACTGGATAGTCGCCAAAGCGAATTGATCCTCGTTAATAATGGAAACAGAATTGTCTACGGATTGATCGAGAGATTTTCCGCTTGACTAGAATCTGCGAGAAAAGATCTTGCGGAACCATATCGATTATTTGACGGTGCATTCCATTTCTTGCTAAAACAAACTCTTGCACGGCCGTTTTTTCTTTCATTTTAAGATGTTTGCTTCGTGGAGCTGATGTTCTTGATGCGGGTTTCGTGTTGGAATGGTGTTTAGGCGATCGTTAATATGATAAGCAACCCGGTGAACTCCACCGTTCCTATTGCATCTGAAGTCTTCAAGAAGGCCGGAACTTACGATGAAAAGAAGCTGTTCGGTGTGACCACGCTTGATGTGGTTAGGGCGAAGACATTCTATGCTGGCCAAGCTAAGGTCCCCGTAGAGGGTAGGCATTGTTTCATTCGGTTGTTCAATCAGTCACATTTTGTGACGGTTTTCTTGTTTCAGTTATCTTTAAAGATGGAAATTGATTCGGTTGTGTTGACTCCGATGGTTTTCTGCTTATGATCTTTTGGTACTTGAGCATGCAGAAGTTGATATCCCGGTTGTTGGGGGGCATGCGGGCATTACCATCTTGCCTCTCTTCTCGCAGGTGGGTTTAACAGTTTCACCAATTTGTGATTGCTGATTGTGATATAGTTTTTGCAAAAGGGATCGTAGTTTATTAGAATTTTGATTCTAAATTGCTTCCATCGCAGGCAACACCCAAATCAAACGCTTCTCTGTCAGATGAGGATATCAAGGCTCTTACAAAGCGAACACAAGATGGAGGGACGGAAGTTGTGGAGGCAAAGGCGGGGAAAGGATCGGCAACATTATCTATGGCGTGAGTTTTTAAGAAAAGTTTCCTTCTTTTCTCCATTTCTGTCATTGGCATGGCCGCTGATGTTTTTCATTTCTTTCTTGCTACTAAAGCTCATCCTTCTTTTTATTCATTTTCATCTTTTGAGTGGAACTTTGAGGGTCTACGTTCTATCCATGCTAAGATCGGGTGGAGTTGGGACCTGATGAATAGTGCTGAGATTGACGAAGTCACATAGTTCCCGGCCTAAATTTTCTGCTATTTCAACACATTGCCATACCACGTCTCATTTTTCAACTGTTCTTTTTTTGAATAATCATTTTTTCTTTCTGTTTATGTATGGTTTTCAAGGTCTTCATGCTCACACTCTTGACTCAAGACCTTACCATTTTGCCCTGAATCAAATGGTTATCTGTTTACGCTTATTGATCATCTAAGCGTATTTGTCTATGCATGTAGTTTGAGGTGAAATTTTGTGTTTTTCACAGTTCATCATCTATAGGATATTATCAGACCTTCACGAGGACTTTCTAGTTGAATCCTCTTTCAAGTATTTATGTGTAAAGTAAGAAATTGTGCATGATAAGCATGATTCCATGTTACTTTTCTTTCCCTAATGTTATGTTCCCTGTGCGCATCAGCTGCAGAAACATTTATCATGTATCATAATTATGAACTAATTTGCGCTGGATTCATTAGCAGATTACTTTATTCTTTAGCACTAGCTGTTGCTCATGAGTGTTTCGAATTTGCAAGTATTAGACATATTTTACATAATCTCCTTGGCCAAAATGGTATTTGATTATCTTTGACATGTCACTTTTTAGTTATGCTGGAGCCGTCTTTGCGGATGCATGCCTTAAAGGTCTTAATGGAGTTCCAGATGTTGTGGAATGTTCGTTTGTGCAGTCGAGTGTCACTGAGCTCCCATTCTTTGCCTCTAAGGTAATCATGAACTTTAATTGGTAGTTTACAGGATGTATACGCTATTGCCACTTGCTGAGGGTTATAGCGAGGAATGGTTTTCTCTTTCGTTTCAAATATTTGTCCAGATATTAGAAGTGCGTGTGCACACGTAATACTAGTATACCTCTTAGCTCAAGCACCTAGGAACTTGGTCGTGTAAGTTCCGCAGCAGGCTTTTGATAACATTGCCTTTGCGTCTACGGTTCCATGTGGTTGTTTCATGATTAATCTGAAATTCTTTGTTTCGTCTTGCAAGACTTTGTACAATGTGCTGTAATCTGATGTTATGTTTTATGGCACACAGGTGAGGCTTGGTAAAAATGGGGTTGACGAAGTCCTTGGGCTGGGATCGTTGTCTGATTACGAGAAAGAAGGACTCGAAGCTCTGAAGCCCGAGCTGAAAGCTTCCATTGAGAAGGGGTTCAAGTTTGCCCACGACAGTTGAACTTAGTTTTCAGTTTTAAATTGCTGCCCATTTTTGCACATTCGATCAGGTGGCTGCATTTTCCTATCTTCCCTTTTTAACTGTTGTTATTCTAGCATGTTGTTTGCGGCACTGCATTAGTTGTTCCATTTTGTGGACAAAAGGCTTCGACTTGAAAATCCGAATAAGAGGAACTTTGTTGACCTGATATACAAGTGGTGCACCAATAAATGTTGATTCTTGGGGCTCAATATACCCGATATTAGGTTGTTTATTTTGGAGATAATTGATGCCATTGATCTTGCTGGAGCGCAAGGACGTACGTTTCTATCTCTATCCCGAATGGAATGGACTTCTCTTTGTGCAGTGCCTGGTGAGCAACGGAAGGACTTTAGATTGATGAGCTAATGTTCTCTAATTTACCATTTAAAGCTTCTTCTAGCGTATTGCATGATAACATATTTGTTCTTTTCGTTGTCTCTGTGCATAGAAGCTATAGGCGACTGATTGGAGCAACCATGCTACAAAATATTGCTCCCTTAATTGACTGATCGTGGTTGCCTATTAGAATGCTGGTGGTGTGGGAGAATATTAGGCAGATCAAGGCATATTCAATATAAGCTCCATTAAAGCTGCCTTTGCCTTTGAGAGTTGAAGCCATAATAGATGGATTCAAGAGTCTGTTTAGTCTTTCATGGTATGACTTTGCAGGTTTGTAATTAGAAACGTATATACAAATCTAATTTTGTAGTTATATATAAAAACAACTAAGTCTTTTTACATTGGGTCGGTTATATGGATTCTTTGTTTTCATAAAACTCAATCATATGTCATGTTTTCTTTGTTGTTTTCTTTCAACACTTTTATAAGCTAAATTATTCTTTATCAATTTCTTCCAACACTCTTTTTTTTCTCTTTTAACATTTTTACAATGTAGTTTTTCGTATCTTTTAATTTTGGGTTATCTTTGTGTTCAAACCATTTTAAATGATTTTTCTTCTTTTTGTGATATTTTGATGTCACTCTCAATTTATTTTTAATAATCTTGTTATGTATGTACTTTTCTTTTATTTTGATGTCACTCTCAATTTTTGTGATATTTTGATGTCACTCTCAATTCATTCATCTATTTTAATATTTTTATTTCTGTCGTAAACATCTTTTTACATATTGAAAGTTAACTGCCCAAACACTCTCGGTACCATATGGCAGCTTTTGTAGTTGTATGTACATGGCAAAATAATTAGCCTAAGTTGCGAGTGTGAGAGTCTTGAAAGAATCATCCTCCAACCGGCTCCCAACGCCTGTATGATCTTTACATAATGCTATCATGAATGGATTTGGTCGCCGTTTGCCTAACCACGTCTGCCTTTAAAGAAAATGTAAAACGTGTTCGTTTACTTAAGACTTTCTCTCACAATTCCCAAGTTACTGAATGCTTTGAAGTTAGGCACGTGATGGAATCTAACGTAATCTACTTTAGATTATGTATAATATGCCCTGATCGTTTGTCTTCAAGGAGGGTGTTGTTTGAGGGATTAGAACAGCCAATTGGGATCGTTGCTGGTTGTCTTCGAGGGGGGTGTAGTTACATATGCTGGTGCTCTGATCATTTGTCACACATGTAGCCACCAGTGGGAATTGGACCCTGACACCCCATTGGAGAACAGCACTTCTAAGATTACAAACAACAACTAAGCCTTTTTTCATATTAGATGGGGTCGGCTACATGGATTCGTTTTCACATATCTCTATCGTGTCTCATGTTAGCAGTTAACTCACAATAAGCTATAGATCATTTTTTATTGTTTCTTTCCAACACTTTTGTAGTCGTTCTCTACCTTTTTTAATACTTTACAATTTTAGTTTTTCATACCTTCTTATAGGTTCTTTTGATCTTCTTTCTATATGTTCAAACCATCTTAACCGATATTCTATCATTTTATCTTCTATTGGTGTCACTCTTAATTTGTTTCTAATAACCTCATTATGTATATTTCTTGTATGACCACTCATCCATCTCAACATCTTCATATCTTTTGTATGTTGATGATTAACTGACAACACTCATAACCATAAAACATGGCAGGCTTAATTGTTGCTTTATAATATTTACCTTTTAACTTTAATGGTATCTTCTTATCACAAAAAATTCCTTACGCTCCTCTCCATTTTAATCTTCTATGCGTAACATCTCCATCAATTCTTCTATCACTGAAAAATTGACCCTAGGTATTTAAAACTTTCTTTTTGAGGGATGCAATGTGTGCCAATTTTATGATTACTTTTAGAAAAAACACACCTTTCAGAAAATTCCAAATCTTTTTTAGTTTTTGTCCACCGAGGGAGAACAAGACTTGTTTGTCTCAGTTTTCTTACTAAGATGAACCCGTTCATTCTTTTCCATCAAATTGTGAACAAAAAAATCAAATGTTTCCATCATGCCTAGTCCTTGTTGACAATCTCTCTCTTCTATGATTACTTTTATATAAAACACAGCTTCCAGAGAATTCCGTATCTTTTTTAGTCTTTTGTCCACCCCTTCCAACATTGTTGACAGGGCGAACAAGACTTATTTGTCTCAGTTTTCTTACTAAGATGAACCCGTTCATTCTTTTCCATCAAATTGTGAACAGAAAAATCAAATTTTTCCATCATGCCTAGTCCTTCTCTCTCTCTCTCTCTCTCTCTCTCTCTCTCTCTCTCTCTCTCTCTCTCTCTCTCTCTCTCTATATATATATATATATATATATATATATATATATATATATATATATACACGCACACACGTTGGTTTCTTTGGAGACATTTCGCTTGTTGCAAACCTCAACTGTCTTCTAATGCTCTATATGGTGGGGTTTGAGTGTTTGGGCGACGAGTAGCAGCATGGGGTGGGTAGGTTTATTAAACATGCAGGTAATTGCCCTACGCCTGATCGGTTTGGAGTTTGGACAACTATAACCAAGTTGTTAAGAGCACGTAAAATTTCTTGATGGCCAGCGGGGCCTCAATGAAGCAGCTCAACGTACTCCAATTATATTGCACGATATAAAATTTTGCTTTGGCTCCATTGCAGATGATGAGATTTGGAAAATTTCAAATCTCATAAGGCCCGGCGCCATGAGTCCCAATCACGAGCAGCGTACACGAAATCGCCCGTTGAATTATGAACACACTCAGAAAACGAAGATTGAAAAGAATAAAAGAGGACAACAGAATGGGAGAAGAAGCCATAACTAGGTTGCTACTGTACAGTAACTACACTGTCAATGAAAATCCAGAGAAGAATAAACTCTACAAATAATTAGCCTCTCTCTCTCTCTCTCTCTCTCTCTCTCTCTCTCTCTCTCTCTTAACAGGGGATTTTGGAAGTGAACCACTCCATGACATGAATAGGAGCTTTGATGAGTTCCAAGGCAAGCTCCACAATAACCGTGACGCAGAGGCAGCAAGGGCAGATACATGATAACAACAGCCTGCACACCAAGCAGCGCATCAATTCTGTTATATTTGTCACAACCCTTATGAAGTTAACAAACACAATTCACTACCCATTACATAATGGTTGATGATCACAAACACAGAGAGAGAAGGAGAGAGGAACACCACCAACAATATTTAACAAAGATTTAAAAGGAAGAAGCAACCACCATCAAAACTTTGTGTACGTGGAGGAGGGGAGATTGAGAACATCACCCACAATTTTCTTAAGACAGAGGATGCCAATTTCACGTGCAGAGAGAGAGAGAGAGAGAGAGAGAGAGAGAGAGAGAGAGAGAGAGAGAGAGAGAGGAACACCACCAACAATATTTAACAAAGATTTAGAAGGAAGAAACAACCACCATCAAAACTGTGTGTATGTAGAGGACGGGGGGATATTGAAAATTTCACCCACAATTTTCTTAAGAGAAAGGATGCCAATTTCACGTGCAAGAGAGAGAGGGAGAGGCTACCCGACGATCCAGATGATGACGCCGACGATGGAGAGGAGGAGGCAGAGGAAAGCGAAGGGCAATCCCAACAGGAAACCCAAAGGCCGGCACTCGCAATCACCCTCGCAGCACATCTTCTTCTTCTCGTTTCCTTCCTTCCAACTCGCTCAACTAAACCCGGAGAGAGATTTCGGAGGGGATTTCAGGATCGGTTCTTCTGACTTAATCTTCTGCTCTCAATTCACACGCGTGCATTTATTACCTCTCTCGTCAGAATTTGGAGCAGGATTTGAACTGACTATTGTACCCTTGAAAACCGACGCGGCTTGTGGAGACTGCAGATGCTTCCGTTTTCTTCCTCCCAAGGGAAGCTTCGGTTGCCTTGTGCCTTTCTTTACTTCTTCCCTACGGAATCCTTCTTCTCTTGACAGGTGAGCAGGACGAATCTCCTCGTTAACCTAACCTGTTGCAGCACTTGGGGATGGCGATATTGGCCCGTACTTATTTAGCTCCACCGAATCCATCTCCAATGCGTCCGATATCACTCGGTTTGACAGGGTTTTTATTCGATCGCAGAGAATAACTCAAATTTTTCATATGGGGATAAGTAGTTAACTTATAACTAACACCACGTGTATATATATAGAGAGAGAGCATAATTCATGTGGATATCAATTTATGCTTAAACATTCTTTTAAATTTCAACCATTCGATTGATGATTGAAATTAAAATCTTAAAAACAAAAATCTTAAAAACAAAAGAGGTATGTTGATACTCTTATATACTTGATATAAATTATTTTTTAACTTAAAGATCTTGACCATATGAGATCCTTGAAAATGTATAAACATATATTTATGTCACACTTTATATATATAACAAATTTGCTAGCATAAAGGGTTTGGATATTCTCATAATTGACAATGGGTGGTACAACTGTACAAGTGTGATTTTAAAAAATGTTAAAAAGTTTTAAAAAAATATGGAAGACATTATTAGTACACTTATGTGATCCAAAAATAATTAATAGACATGAGTGTACAAGATGAACAGAACTAATCGATTCATAAATAATATTTAAAAGATCTTAATCATTCAATTTATAATATCTCCCAATTCTTTATGTTAAGAGAAGGCTGCAACCTCACATACACACTCCATGCACCCCCCAGGATTTCGAACTCCCCACGATAGCGTCAATACGCCCTACCGGTTGAGTTTTAAGAATTTTGCTGGAAGAACGCTATTTGAGCTGGAGCTGGCGTTGCCATGCCCTTCGAGGGTGGGTATGAGGCACAAAAACAGGTCCGGATACAGTTGTCAATATGGTCTAACACGGCCCGATCCCAACGCTTGTGGACTGATCGAAATATGCGCCAGGTTTGTCGGAACCACTTTTTCCGGTGGCCTCTAAAATTGTGGCCGGGCTCGGTCCTTATCAAGGAAAACTGAAGAAATAAGAATATATATATATATATATATAGAGAGAGAGAGAGAGAGGAGGAGGGGGGACCAAATTCAAGTACGAGATCAAAAGGCATTGATGGTGTAATTTGAAAACAAAACTAAAAGCGTTCATAGGATAATATCCTTAAAATGTATATTTTTTTGCTTTAATTTTCAATCTCAATTATTTATATATTTATGATTAATTTAAAAAAAGTTTGCATATAAGTGATTTGTATTCAATAACTTACATATATACATAATAAAATTAAATCTTGTCATCTATCATTGTTGTTTACTCATACTCGATCATTATTTTGGGGTCTTAAATATAATTTTAAAGGTTTTATGCCATCAAAAAATAATGATAGGGCATGAGTGAGCAATGTTGATAAAAAATACCTGTATATATATATAAAGAGAAAGATTAGAACCTACAATTTAATCTTGTAAGCATGAGCATAATAAGAATACCTTTTATTATTTTCTCATATATCATTAAAATCTTTTACTCATATCCTTGAAAAGTAAAGCATGAGCCTGAGTAATATATTAAGAGTTCCTCTTATATATATATGGGATAGCACATAGGCTATATTTGGTGGGCCTACAAGAACGGTTTGTGTATATTTCTTTTTATTTATATATATATAAAGAGAGAGATTGGATCTTAACTGCTACTTTACTCATTTATGTTCGACTATTATTTTTCTGTGGTGGTATGAGTGTAATAAGGTTGTTTATGATTTTATAATACTCTTATAACCTTCAAAATTACACTCCTCCTCCGGAAAAATCAGACATGAACGAATAATATCAGTGATTGGCATGAGAGTCTTATAACGACAATGAAGGTTATGGTAAAAAGTTTATATTTAACTGAAACCAACGAGAATATCAAAACAATAGAAGCCCCGAAAGTGTTGTCCTGATTAAAAGGACTCTAGCGGTGAGGGTCCTAGCGTCGACTTGGTTTCAACCCTTCAAAATGTGCACCCAAAACGTTAGCTCAACAGCAGCGTGCTCTAATTCTGGTGAGGAATTCGACTCCGAAAGGATGTATGTGTTTTACGCTTCGGCCTTTTCTTGTAAAAAAAAAAAACTTCAAACTATTGTTTTCTTTAATTATTATTAAAATTTTATGTAAAAGAAAAAAATGTTTAAAAAGTGTGATAATTCAACTCGTAGCCAAGGAAGAGCAGCGCTCATACGTAACGAAGAGAACGAGCCACAAAGAGGCCCAACTCGACTCGTTTCCCTGACCTAAACCCAGAGGAGAGTAATTTAACGTCATCTTGAACCAGGAAAGCATCGGTAATTCCTAGCCGTAGATTATCCAAAAACAATTATTGTTTGGAGAGGATAGATTTTTAAAAATACTTCATTAAATGAGGCTGGCTGGAAAATATCTAGAAACATTTTTTTTATCCTCAAACAAAAGAAAGATAAATGCTTGTTGAATACGTGTGTTAGGTATGAGCGAAGACGAAAACTTGGTCTCAAAGTTGTATGGCGACGCGTGGGTGTTGAATTGCACTCTTCCATTCGTCAGCAAAGACGGCACCAACACAGCGTCGTTCCACCACAATCATGCATTTGACCAATCTTTTATATATATATATATATAGAGAGAGAGAGAGAGGGGGGGGGGGGGGAAGAGGGTTAAATGCTAAACCCCGTCCGATCCTTAAAAATCCAGAACCGATAACCGAACTTAACATATCAAAATAGAATTTTTTTGGAATAGTTTCGAGGTAAAATCTTTGCGACTCTTCTATGGAAGTAATTACAAAGTGGGATCCTGTATTGATTCTTTATACTCTAAATTCATTCTATTTTCTTTATCGGATGTCGACTTGCATGAGATGACGTTCAAGTTAGATTAACGGGATCATGTACTGATTTTTTATATGTTGACATGCACATTACTGCATTATCGAGTTATTGTATTTTAGCATGATGTTTAGGTGAGATTTTGATAAGATTCAAGTTGTAGATTTAGTATGTTGAACGATCAAACGAGCACCTTTATTTTTTTTCCCGAGTTGCATTGATTTGGGAGGAGAGGATTGAGCATGTGTATTTGAGATGCTAATGCCATTGGTTCACCAATTTACTTTTGCATGGAAACATAAAAAAGAATCCAACCAAGAAAAGAAAATTGTATGCCTGTACGAAGAAATGAGTACCATATTTATAAACTGAATGTCATGTATCTTATAACAGTTTCACCTTGAGATGTTGCACAATTATCACTGTTTTCTTTTGGATTATGCTTGTATTATGTTTAAGTACAATATCTTGGATTTGCTTCAAGTTTTGAAGTAGTTTGTTGGCCCCCAGTTTTGGAAATTGTAACATGTTGATTGTCTCTTCTCATTTCATGGAGTATTTAATTCTGTCCAATTGATCTTATCAAATAGGAAAACATGAGACTTGAAAAATATTAAATTCTGTCCAATTGATCTTATCAAATAGGATAACATGAGACTTGAAGAATATTAAATTCTGTCCAATTGGGCTTATCAATTGGGATAGCATAAGACTTGAATATCAGTACATGACTTAAAGAGGGTTCACCATGTCTGACATTTTTTTATTGTAAGCATTGTATATAGTTTTTATTTTTTGGAGATATGTGATGTCAATGAGCTTTACATGAGATTTGATTAAAAGGGTTAACCATATCCACAAAGCATCGGAGAGACCAATAGAAGATCATGTTATAATTAATTTTATGTTGTCAGTATTATTTTGCTTGTCTTTTGTCCTTGAAAACCCAACCGAATAACCAAGCCGAACTAATTCGGTTCGGGTCAGTTACCTATTGAGTTCGGTTCGGTTTTGGCACCAATAATTCTGTACAATTCGGTATTTGGTTATTTAGATTCGGTTTGGTTATTGAACCAAATCGACCAATGCTCAACCCTAAATGTAATGCACATCCATATCAAATACTTTATTTTGTTACTTCAACCATTTATATTTAAGCATGTATGAGATTTGAGCATTTATCACTTCTGTTATTTTGTATATATAATCGCACATCCATCCACATGCATATTGACTTAAGTTGGGATGAATAACAGTGGAGATTTGAACTAAAAAAAGTACAATTGTAGTTTATGTGTGTCACACTAAATGCGCTTTTTGTTTTATTACCTCGTTCATCATAAAGATCGACCTAAAGTAGATTTGAGCATGAACATATCTGTATATATATATATATATATATATATATATATATATATATATATATATATATATATATAAAGTATGTGATTTTATCATAAGGAATCTTTCAATTTTACCCTAAGGTTTTAACATGAGAGTTACTTTGCCTAAACCTTAAATTCGACCTCAAAGAACCATCATGGGGGTGTTTGGTAAAGAGGTCGGGCCTGGAGAACTATCAAAAATGCCCGCCTTGTGAGTTGTCCACTAATCGACATCGTAATCAAGTAAGAAAAAGCACAGTTTTGTTGTGCACCAAGGCCCACATTTGATTATGAGGCAAACTAGGTCTAACGTTCTAGTTCCTTAGGAACAGGCATCCTAATCAAACACCTCCCAAGTTCCTCAGTGAGTTATTCTTCGTGTTGTTAATAATCCTAATTCCAATCAAGGAGATGAGTGATTTGATCTTTCCATTGACCACTAAAAAGGATGAGCCCAATGCCTTTGACATCTCTAATCGGAGAAAGCACCCACAAAAAATCAAATCCAATTTTCCTCTTTGAAAAATGAAATTACAGTATTTCAATTCAATAAATTTGATGTGATCAAGGCGGCCAAAAGCTCTTTTGATGGAGGTAAGCCTGTTAGGAGTTTTAACAATGCTTTGATTTGCTTTATTCCTAAACTTCCTAGAATTGAAGGCATCAAATTCAACACACACACACACGGGCGCGCACACAAACTTAATCCAATTCATCTACAGGCACACACACACACAAGCACGGATTCAATCAAATTCATCACACATACACGGGCATAGGTACGTCAGGGACCTATTATTAAATAGCATTTGTCCCAAACTTGCACCCAAAGCATTAGCTCAACATGGTGGCTACTCTTAAAATATGGTACCCCAAGCTGATTGCTTGAGCTCTTTCAGTTATTGTACGTTTGTGTGTGTGTGTGAGAGAGAGAGAGTGAGAGAGAGAGAGAGAGAGAGAGAGAGAGAGAGAGAGAGAGAGAGAGAGAGAGAGAGAGAGCATCTCTTCAGTAACATAAGATGAGCTACTGCTTGGGTTGTATAAACTAGCAAAACATGCTCGAACAGATCAAGCTTAGATGGGCTTCACTCTTAGAGGTGCATATTTCTCTTCGAACTTGATTCACCCAAGATGAAAGTAGAACTTGATTCATCCAAAATGAAGCCAAAAGAGGCTTTATAGAATAGCATACAATCACAGAACAATACAAACGATGAACAAGGATTTCCCAAAGAAAGAAATATAAAATTTAAAATATGTGATGACAAAAGAACAAACGGCCTGTAGAAACCAATCACTTTCAAAAGGCACTATCAAGAGATGTAGCAGCTTATCCCAAAAGGAATGATTCAAGATTCTTTTTCGACACACACTTTTCCAAAACATAAGTACAAAAGAATACTCGAGCACAAAATCACTTCAATCATCTTTTTCTCCTCTCACCTTTACTCAAGAAGATATATATATATATAAAGAGAGAGAAAGAGAATGGAAAAAAAGAGGTTTAAAGGGTCCAATCAGTATCGCTTCATCATGTAACCCTTAAAAAAAAGCTCATCTTTACGCCTCAGGCTCTCCAAAACAGAGAAACTCGGAGAAAGAAAAAGAGGAGAAAGAGAGATCGCAAGGGTCAATGGACGAAAAGCTAGTCGCCTAACGCATATATAACATTTACATGTATATATGCCTCAAAGAAACAAACCCAATAAGTTAAAATGACACAAGTACACTCAATCGGTCTAGCATTTTGATTTTACAATAAAATTTGCATTAACCAATATTTTTCGACTTGAACAAAGAAAAAGATTCATTTTCAAAATAAAAAGAATTATAGTTTCTACTCATCAGGAGCAAGCTCTTGGGCAGCTCATCTCGGTTACAGCTCGTCTTGGTATGAACTACCTTCAAATCAGCAACTTTTGCTTGTTCACTAGTTTGAAATTAACAAATTAAAAGCAGAAGACACGACGGATGCCATCTTTACTGGATCTATATGCTGTTCTCAATTGTCACAAAACTTCTAAATCTTTGATACCAAGATTTAAATTTCGAGCTAACATGTGACACAGGCCTAACAAGAGCAATAAATTGTACAAAAGCCTAGCAACTAGGGTTTTCCATTTCCTAGATGCATTAAAAATTCATATGAAGATATCCTGATTTTAAACTAGTCTAGGGTCTAGGTCAATAATATGGGTTCTGTCATTTCAAAGGACATTCTGATTCCTTGAAATTTAGTATGATCAAACCGTTTATCCATCATGGTGCTTTTGGAAACTCCAATCTGGATAATGTATCCTACAAGCTTATGAAATAACTCCAAATCCCTGAGATAATTAAATATTGTGTGAACTGTCTTATATAAATCACACAAGAAGATATTTAGCTTCTCTGTTCTTATAAAACTCTTCAGCAGCTAGTTACCCTACTGCGCTGTTCAGAAAATTATAAAACTCATGCCCCATCTATGCAACAAAGAAAGCAAAATGCTTTCTGATTTTCTCGAATTGAATTACGGAAGACAACATCCTGAGTAACGTTTCTACCTGAACTAATGGAATAACTGCTAAACGTGCTGCAGCATTCCCAGATGTCTTTGAACACTCCCTCCAAAGAAGATTATGAGCAAGCATATCTCCATAGCTATAAAGTCAGAAAGAAGGATCACAGTTTCATTAGCAGAGGGGTAAATGTGTTCTCTTGGCCACTTAGCTTCTTTTGTGTCTTATACTCAACTTAAAAGAGAGCAAAAAAACACCAACGTGTTCATTTTAGCAGCTAATGTCAAACTTAACAAGTGCAGCATGTGATGGTCCAGCCTTTTACATTCTCGAAATGGTATAAAGGTATCATCATCTAAAAGCAACAGATGCATATCTAACGATGAAAACAGTTCTCTACTTCATCAGAGAGTGTTTTGATCTCCTTACAGGAAACAGCAAAAACTAAGAAAAAGAATAAATGGAAAGCAAAGAACTGAGATTTGAAAACTACAATTAAATTCTCCTCTGAGGTGATTGAAGCTTGATAGGTTAAGCAGCATGCGGTAAAAAGAGAATCAGTTTCTATCATTTGATCTTTTATGTTCCTCGCTATGATTAACTGTCTTAGGGATTAAAAATGATTCTCACCTGAAGCCAAGTTCCTCAAGACTTTGGGAGCACCAAGAAAAATGACGACTCATCATCAGCAACATGTGCAAAATCTGAAAAGAAGTCGGCACCCAGAACATCTGACAATGAAGAGAATCTAACAAGAACAAGCGAGGAATGAGCCAAACCACAAGTAGCTTGGTTCATCTAACAGCCCTAAACCTTGTTAATCAAACAAATGGATTTACATAATATTTTTTTTGTACCAACAAGATCCAATCAATATACAATCTCAAGCTTAGTTTGTGAGAAGTTGAACGAAATTCGGGACTCACACATGCTCTAACAAATAATTACAATACTTCAATCTAAAAGTATAAATAATCTTTAATTTAAAGGTATGTTATGTGCATGAGTAAAGGTCCGTTTGATATGAAGTTGTGGGGGAATTGGACCTTGATTTGTTTTGATTGCTATTCTAACTTTAAGTTCTGTTGTACATCAAATATGTAATCTATCATTCATATGAAACTATGGTTACACCAGTATAATTTAAGTAAAAAAAAAAAACTTCATCATCTTGAGTACTGGGCACATAACTGAACTTATAAGCTTCGCATAAAAATTCAAGTGTTTTCTTCTCTTATATGTAATTATATCTCTTGAAAAAACCCAAACATAAGTACCACTAGTAAATGAAATATGAAACCACCATTATAAGCCCCATGTGGGTATAAGTCTGCAGTTCTTGTACAAGGCACCATATGTCAAACACAATATTAAGAACATTGGGCCCAACACGTCTATTTGGATTTAGAAACACAAAAGCAAGTGTGGAAAGTTCAGATTGGTTTAGGGTTAAAGTACCATGGGTTGTCCCTTAGCAATATGAAGCTGGGTTTGGGTCCTCACAAACGTGACCCCAACCTCAAAATGTATATATACTATATATCGATATACATTTATAAGTAACTATGAATGTTATATATATATATAGATGCTATGGGGTTATAGTGTGTCGACCCGAACACTGGTGTAGGTTAACTTACTTTTGACGAACCTCACCTGATGACCCGATTTACCAGCCCTAAGAAAAGGTTAAAACAAAAAGTTGGCCTTCTTTCTATAGATGATGGAATATTATCACCGTCTTCCTGTAAATAAACCCTAAGGAGGAGGAAAATGAAAAGCAAAAGAACTCGGTGGGTGGAAACGGAAAGGGCGAAGGGGGGAAAGGTCTCTCGACGCGAGCGAAGCGACTTCTCTCAGAGAGAGAAAGAGGAAAAGAGCGAGCATTTGAAAACCCTAACCCTAGTTTTCCCTTTCCCCTTTTTCCCCTTCGATTGCTCGATTCCGTCATCGATCGACCGGTGTTTTACATTCATCTTCTTTGTCGTTTTGACTCTCGCGCGTTGTTTTACCTTCCTTCTCTTCCGACGTCGTTGATGAGTCCCAGCGCGGGCGACCGCGTCGCGGATCTGAGCGTGAACCGATGGCTTCCGGTGCTTTGATCGGCAGTGGAGGGAACAACAACAACAATAACGGTAGCAACAACGGCAATAGCGGGAGCAACCGGCACCGATGGGGAGAGAGCAAGGTGTATATGAGGAAAGGAAACATCAAGTCTCTCAAGCCCGCACCTTCACAAACCATAACGGAAGAGGCGAACTCTTCTCTCCACGTCGGCAGTAGATTCGAGGCTGCCTCCGACGATTCCTCTAGCCTCAGCCGCAAAACCGCCCCTATGAGTGGTGATCCCGCCCTCAACGGCGTCCGTCATAGGGTTACGTTCAACTTGGCGACGAGCTCAAAGCAGGAGATGCGTGAGCTTCGTAGGAAGCTAACGGGCGAGCTAGAGCAGGTGCGCAGCTTGTTCAATCGGCTCGAAGCTCGGGAGATGCAGCTCCGGGGTTACTCAGGTGGAGTCTCCGTCTATAATTCCGGTTACAGCCCCCCTCAGATGTCCGGAAATGGCGTCAAAAGGTCGAATTCAGAGGCGGCTTCCGCTGCGCCGCTGCGCCAATTGACTATCCCAAGTTTGGAGCATAGCCAGGCTGGTGGCGACCTCGTAGAGAAGGAGAAGCGCACGCCGAAGGCGAACCAGTTCTACCGGAACTCCGATTTTGTCTTAGGCAAAGACAAGTTGCCCCCTCCTGAGAGCAGCAAGAAGGCAAAATCAAACGGGAATGCGAATTCCAGGCAGCCGGAGTTTGTTCCCGTGGACAAGGCTACTAGCCAGGCGTCCAAGCAGTGCACCGGGGTTCTCACGAAGCTGATGAAGCACAAGCATGGCTGGGTATTTAACACCCCCGTCGACGTGAAGGGTCTCGGTCTCCACGACTACCACGTCATCATCAAACACCCCATGGATTTGGGTACAGTTAAGTCGAGGCTCAACAGCAATTGGTACTCTTCCCCTGCAGATTTTGCAGCAGACGTGAGATTGACGTTCCGGAACGCCATGACGTACAATCCGAAGGGGCATGATGTTCATATCATGGCTGAGCAGCTACTGAATATATTCGAGGATCGTTGGCAGGTTATCGAGGCAGAATTCGTGGACGACAGGTTGAATTCCAGGTTCGCCGAAGTGCAGGAGGATGGTGGTTACACCCATAAGACAAAAAAGGTTCATCCTCCTGCTGTTCCTCCTCCAGACCCAAGGAAAGTACTGGACCGATCCGAGTCGACCACAGTTCCGGCGGAGCCCAAAACGAAGTCTGCGAGTGTTCCGACCGTTAGGACTCCTGCGCCGAAGAAGCCCAAGGCGAAGGATCCGCACAAGCGTGATATGACGTACGAAGAGAAGCAAAAACTGAGCATGAACCTTCAGAACTTGCCTTCGGAGAAGTTGGACAATATTGTGCAGATTATCAAGAGGAGGAACTCTTCTCTGTGCCAACATGATGATGAAATTGAGGTCGACATTGACAGCGTCGACACAGAGACACTGTGGGAGCTTGATAGGTTTGTCACCAACTACAAGAAGAGTTTGAGTAAGAACAGGAAGAAGGCTGAACTTGCTAACCAAGGCAGAGATGGATCTGAGCATATTTCAGTGGAGAAGGTGAGTCTTTCATAGTAGGTCTGGCGATTGTTTATTTGCAGTCAAGCTTCTTGTAACGACATTGTAGGGGACCAGCAATTTAAATTCAACGTTTTTGTGATAGGTGCAAGCTCCTCCCTTTCAAGAGGCACAACCGATAAGCAGTAGTCGAGGTAATCCAGTGTTGTTGAACGTATGAGTTTATTAAAGCGGACACTTTTTTCTGACTTGTTTGAATCGGCGCTGGAGGGGTTGTTGCAGAGGACAAAACAGTTCCGTCCACGGCCGTTGTTGACGCCAAGAAACAAGGTGGTGATGCTACTAGATCAAGTAGCTCAAGCAGCTCCAGTAGTGACTCTGGATCTTCCTCCAGCGGTAAGGCATCATAGTTCCATCATAAAGCATTGGTTCCGTGAAAGCATGTTCTTTGCACTTACAAACATTTTGAAAGCCTCACCTGTGTACCCGAAGACAGTTCTTCAATGCCTCCTTAACAGACCGTTTTTACTTGCTCTTAGTGTAGCTGGGAAAAAAGTTTTACGTGCGATTATAAACTCCATGAATTATGATGATTAGATCATCTTGTTAAGACTTTCATCAGGTTATGAAATTGATGCTATCACATTGCTTACCGGAAATGGTTCCAGGTTAAGATGTCAACATAAGTATCCTTTAGTTTGAATGATGAAGTGATCAAAGTTTGTCTCTTACCTTCTTGGTGATTTGTTCTTCATCAGTAGGTGAATAATGAATTCTTTAATGGTAGCTAACTTGGCTACACATTTATAGCTGTAGATGGTAACACCCAGCCTCTATTGGCCTGTATTGTATGATATAGATGATGTTTAGTGTTACAATTGAGTTGTACTATAACTTCAGCATGTCGTACAAGATGAGGATGTATCTAATATGTATCAGTGTCTGTGGAACTGTAAAAGTTGTTATTTTACTGAGTTGCTAAGCTTGCTTCACTTTGCTTCAACACGCTTCTATCATTATGTAGAGAGAAATCCTTCATCATTTTGTTTATTTGGAGCTACTTTCAAGTTATTTTGTGAGTCTATGTCCTAGATTTCACACTTCTCTGTTGAAGGAACACATTTTCACTCCTTAATATAAGATGCCCATTACTATCATTTGGGAGGGAGATTAGTAGACCAGAGTGTCGAAGAAACAAAAGAATTCTGTGATGAATTGACGCAACCTTTGAAAGGAAAAAGGTTTAGTGTTATGATTGATGAATGAATAAGTAAAAAGTGGATATTAGTAAACTTTCTTGTTATTATTTAAATAGCATGCTTAAGGTCTTTGACTTGTGCAGAAAATTCTATCTATCCCATGCTTGAAGTCATCTGTGAGTTGTATGCAACTATTCAGTGCTCCTGAAATACTACAAAACTTGTTACAATCATGCATGGGTCTTGAGTTTAATGAAGACATGTGCTCATGATGTAGACCTTATTTGTAGTTCAGTCACCGGGTTTGCTACATGTTTCTTGCCTTGCAAAGTATAATGAAGCAAGAGAGTGCTACAATTAGTTATTTTCTGATTAATGGGAATCTTTTTCATATGCTAATGACAGCAATTTAAAGAGATTGTCGTTGTGGACTTGACAATACCCTAAGCTGGTTGGAATCTGGCATTGAATGTTACAAAAACTACGATATGTTACGGACAACACCATACTTATATGGGTTTCATATCAACTGGTGGAATACATGTCTTAGTTTTTATATCAACGTGGGGCATAGATTTTGTGTATGCGCATGTAAAAAGCGTGCATGCATGCATGTGCAAATGTCTTTCAACTTGTACTGATGTTTATCTTGGCAACCCGTCTTATTGAAAAGGTTTGTTTCATAAGAATTCATGGTTCCTTTTCTTGGCCATGGACAGATTCAGATAGTGAAAGCTCCTCTGCAGATGGTTCAGATGCTGCACATTCACCTAAGACATGATATAAAATGATGTACCCATGGGCAACAGAGAAGTGAGTTTTTTTTGTATATTTAAGAAACCTGTGTTTCAATATGGTCTTAAACCCTTCCCGCTGTTTAAGATGGAGCATGTGTCTTGACACTTAAGGGCCGAGAATTATATATAAACACACACAGACCACATACACACATTTTGTGTTATTTTTTTGCAGATGCATTACTCGATTTTCAGGTTTTGTTATTTTAATTGATTAACATTTATGTGTTGGATTTGATATGTGATTTAATACTCTTAGTACATTGTTTTTTTTTCTGTTGACTAGATCAATGATGGTACACGGTTTTCTCATTTGTAGAGTTGTTATCAGCTAGCTCAACATAGACTACAACTAGGCCTTTTAAGGTGTGTTTGAATCGGTGTGTTTGAATCAAGGTTCCATGGGAACTGGACCTTGATTTTTTATTCTCGTAGCTCCAAGTTCCATTGTGCATCAAATGCGGAACCTGTTGCTGGCATGGAATTGTGGTTCCATAGGCCCAATCTGAGTAAAAAACTTAAGCACTAGGGAGAAGGTGGACCATAGGAACTGGACCCAAAGACTTCACACCAAAACACTCTCCGTGTTGCTACCCCGCCTTGCAAGAAAACCCAAGTGTCAATACTAGCCGCGAATCAAACACAGCACCATAGTTCCTTAGAACTATGGTTACAAGCCCATGTGAGTCAATGCCTGCCGTTCTAGTATCAGGGTCCTGTCTCCATGAATCAAACACACTCTTAGTGCCAGCTGACTAGTGCTTTTGTCTACATAGGTAACTCTTGGGCACTAAACCTTTTATGTCATCTATGCTGTTGACATTCATGAGTATTACATGGTTTGTTGCTTGATGAGCCATGAAGTCATCATCATGTAAGAGCACTTGGTTGTCGGTGTATTGGCAAAAGGGTCATATCTATATCTATCTATCTATCTATCTATATTTATATATGTGAAGGTAGATATTTATGTATGTATATATATATATATATATATATATATATATATATATATATATATATATATATGTATATACTATTCATTCTGACAAGGAACTTCAGTTCCACTTGGTTTCCCTAAATTGGACTCCATTAGTGAATGAAAATCGCTTCCTTCAGTTGTTCCAGTCTGCACCCCATCAAAGAGATTAGTTCTTATTGCCTTTCTGGGTTCAATTACAGTACATCTCTATGGAATCTAATTGCTTGGTTTGCCCCTTTTGGTTAAAAATCTAGTGTTTTCTAATTCTATGGGCTAACATACATGCCCTTCTTGTGTAAGATTTGTGGTATCCTTTTACTTCTTGTGGTGGTCCTTAAACTTCCTTTATAAATAGGAGATGATTTTTTATTAGTCGTGATATTCTCATTTGCAAGATTCCGGGTCTTGTTTTATTACTCTGACTTGTTTACTTTTATCCTATAGACTAGAGAGCTTCACAGTGAGTTGCCAAACTTGCTTCCCTTTGCATACCGTTGTCATGCATTCCTCTTGCTAAATCGCCAAATGTTCAAAATTGTGTTTATCTAAAGTTGCTAGTCTTTGATGTTGTATATTGTGAAAGTTATTACAGTTCCATGGATCTGATGGCAGAAAGAAACAACGGTTTTGTTTTTGAGATTCCTGAATATTGTGAGAAGTTGGATTGGTCTCTTTGTCTTTGCTACTAGTGCGGTGTCTTTAGGTTGATGTCTGTTTGTTATTTCACTTTGAGTGTTACAGGAATCACCTAGTTGGTAACATTATCCTTAGTAGATTAAAATGGAACATCCTGGTAGACAACAAGAACAACAACAACCAGTGGCAGAGCCAGGATTCTTGGGGGGCACTTTATTAAAATATTAAATATTAAACAAAATATGCTTGATGGAATTTTGAATTGGTTACAAAATATACTTGTTAGGTTACAAAATTCAGCACTTTGCGGTCCTGGCCCAACAATGGAGGACATGAGGGAGAGAGAGAGAGGTGTGGGGAAATAGCTGCAGCATGATAGCACGCCTGAGTTAGATTTGCTGATGGGAGACTGGAAAGGGAACGTGGCAGTGGGGCGAAAACACGAGGAGTGGGGTGGTTGAAGATTTGAGGGTTTCTCCAGGGGGTCGTGGTCCCAATGGTCCATATGTGGCTCCACCACTGACAACAACCAAGCCTTTTGTCACACTAGGTGGGGTTATCTGATCTTTTGATGCCATAGCATTTGATCTTGTGTTATATCAGTAGTTATCTAAAAAAAGCATATTATGTGTAATAGTTTCTTTCCAACATTTCTTCTTCTACCTTTTTAAAAATGTTCACTGTCTAGTTCCTCACGCCTTGTTATTTGAATTTCCTTTGGTCTCTTCTCTATGTGTCAAAACTATTTTTAACTGTCTCTCTCATCTTATCTTCTATCAGTGCTACTGCTACCCCAACCTTTTCTCTAATAACTTCATTACTTATATGGTCACACACCCACCTCAATAGTTTCATCTGTCACAACTATCTTTTGCACTTGTTGATGCACCATGTAACTTTGTTGATCTAATTGCTATTCTATAATATTTGCCTTTAAAATTCAGTGGTATCTTCTTATCACATAAAATGTCTCGTTTTAGCCCAAGTATGCTGATTGGATTTAAAACATTTCCATCAATTTTTTCATCACATCGAAAGACTATACTTAACATTGTTCTTTTGAGTGATGAAATGTTTACCAATTATAACTTTCATATAATCTATTTCAACAAGATTACTCAACTTTCATTCCATATATTATGTCAACATTCTACTAATTTTAAAACCTTTTGTTACCAATGTTTCTCTCAAAAATCTTTCTTTTTTGAACTCCTTCCACCATCTCATCTACCACTATAATATTATATGATCTGCAAATAACATACACCAGCATACTTCGTCTTTAATATCCTTCATAACAAATCTATAACTAAATTCAATAGGTAAGGAAATCAACAATTCGCTCATGACTGCTGCCACTTGTTTTTGCACCATCGTATATGCCCTTTATAAGTTTGATGTACAACAAAGGATACATGCTAGATGAAAGTATCATTACGCAATTGAACTGCTTCGGAAATAAAGCGCAAAAGTGCCAAAGGCAGACCAAGTCACAAGGGAGAGAGAGAGAGAGAGAGGCAGGCATGGTGCCACATCGGCCCTTAGTAATTCTTGGCAAGATGATGATGAGCCTCCAGCAAGTGATTCTATCATATAGTGGAACTCTAAAAGTTTTAGGGCGTGAATGTCAGAATGACCTTTTATGCTAGATTCGTGCAGTGAGAATAGTGAGGTCAACTCTAAAAATTTTAAGTCTTGAATCTTAGAGTATCTTATACATAGACCTTTTTTCTTTTACCCATTAGTTTGAAGACTAACATGGTTATCTAAAGGGCCTGACAACACCTGATGCAATGCCCCACCTTGACAGGGTAGAGAATTAGGCTGGTTTGTTTCTGATCTTCATTAAGAGGTATCCCATTGACATACATTAACCTTATAAGAGGCATGTATGATGGTGCAAAAACATGTGTGAGGACTTATGAAGGAATGACAGACTTCTTTGAAGTTAATATTGGGTTACATCAAGGATCAACTTTAAGTTCATACTTATTTATAATGGTGATTGATGAGTTAACAAAACATATTCAAGATGAAATACCTTGGTGTATGTTATTTGCAGATGACATTGTATTAGTAGAGGAGTCTAAGGAAAAGTTAATAGAAAATTGAAACTATGGAGAGAAACATTAGAAAGCAAAGGCCTCTGACTTAGTAGAACAAAGACATAATATATGGAATGTAAGTTTGATCATTTGGTTACCTCAGAGGACATAGAAATTAAAATCGGCACACATTGCATCCCCCAAAAGGAAAGTTTTAAATACCTAGGGTCAATTTTTCAGAGTGATGGAAGAATTGATGGAGATGTTACGCATAGAATTAATGCTGGTTGGTTAAAATGGAGAGGAGCATCAGGTATTCTTTGTGATAAGAAGATACCATTAAAGTTAAAAGGTAAATGTTATAAAGCAGCAATTAGGCCTGCCATGTTTTATGGTTCAGAGTGTTGGGCAGTTAATCATCAGCATGTACAAAAGATGTCTGTGACAGAAATGAAGATGTTGAGATGGATGAGTGGTCATACTAGAAAAGACCGTATACATAATGAGGTTATTAGAAACAAATTAGGAGTGACACCGATGGAGGATAAAATGAGAGAATATCGTTTAAGATGGTTTGGACATATAAAAAGAAGATCAAAAGAAGAACCTGTATGAAAAACTAAATTTGGAAAGTATTAAAAGAGGTAGAGGACGACCACAAAAGTGTTGGAAAGAAACAATGAAGAATGATCTAGCTTATTGTGAGTTAACTGCTAACATGGCACACGATAGGGATCTGGAAACAAAGAATCCATGTAGCCGACCCCGTCTAGTATGGGAAAAGGCTTAGTTGTTGTTGTTGTCATTGTTGTTGTGTCTGATATTCATTAGGCTGTTTCGAAGACTATCTCACTGGGTGACTCTCCCATGGGGAACAATGTGTCAAGTATACATAATATTTTTTCATGTTAAATTGGTATTTACAGTTTTGAACTGTCGTATGATTGGTGTGGTGGACTTGGTAGACCCATCATCTCAGTCTCACCGTTGCATTCTAAGGTCAAGATGCAATTGTGAAGTTTCAAGTCACGTCTAGGTTCCTATTCCTAAAACAAATGGTGTGTGCTGGGAAGGCCTGCTGCACCTTATTCTACAGTTAAAATAAAAACAGAACCTCCTGCTGTAAGAGGTTGGTATTTTCTATAATTCTTTAAATTGTTGAAATGGAGGATTTAGACTGTCAAATACGCATGCAACTTCAAGTTATCTGGTGTATAAGGGATCTTCAGGGTACAATTTTACATGCTTGCATTAACTGCTCTGTGGGGATGACTTCCTTCCAAATGTACCACTTTGATGAAGCCTTAAATTAGTTCATTCAAACAATAGTTCTGATCCAAAACATGCTTGACATACGGATAATGGTAAGCCATGTGGCATTTGGACCATTGCTAAGGTGGTTGCAATATTGTAAATGCTATTTACAAATAACTCGTCAATTTTGGTATCATGTCAATATTTTGAGTCCTTGGCATTGGTAGATCTTTCACGTTTTGTGGTTTCTGCAGAATAATTTCTTTGACCAGAGCATTGTAGTCGCTGTGAATGCAGATATTCACAAATTTAATGGTTTCTGATTCTTCCAAATAATGATGTGGTTAGTAATGGACTTACTTCGGTTTCTATAGGGCTGTGAGGAGCTTTGGATTTGGCAGAATCACGGGTTTGTGGGGATGATCTTGTTGACCCAGCAGATTCTTCTTTTGTGTAACATTATCATAAGACAAATTTCTGTCAAGTTATCATGGTGGGCTCATTCGTCATTAGTCTCACACTCTTACTGAACAAGACAATAGAGGCATTAGGAGACGGATGCTGTGTGCCTTTGCTGTTGTGTATATAAATGGTAGGGTGTAGCTGAATCCAGCAACATGGTCACCTCTCCTGTCGTTTAGTTCCAGTCTTCTAACATCTTAGTGTTTCTCTGCTTTAAAGTCTTATTGCAGATTCCAAGATTTATACCTCTCTCTCTCTCTCTCTCTTTCTCTCTCTCTCTCTCTCTCTCTCTCTCTCTCTCTCTCTCTCTCCTGTGTGTGCTGCTCTAAGTTGTGACCTACTGTGTTGCGAAACACAGGTAAATATCTCGTGTTTAGTGAAAGGATCTAATTTTGAAGCAGTTGATTGACGGTTTTTGGAGGGTGACAGGAAATCTAGAAAGCAATTTGCCATGCAAAATACAAAACGAATTGGGGTTGCTTTCCATGAAGGTTGGGCCCAAGTCTGACGGAAATTTGTCCACATGAATTCAAGTCTGGCTGAGTTGCAGCTTGAAATTTGATGCAACTGATCCACGTGAAAACTTGAGGGCCAACAAACCCTGGTCGTAGTGAAGCTTGGTGCTCGGAAACTTCTATAAGCACTGGCACACTGGTCGGACTCTGCCATCAACAAGCTTTCTTATTTTCTAAGATTTCAAGCTATCCCAATTTCTATTCAAAGAGTTCTCTTGCGTTTTCGTGGCATTCTGCTTTCTAATACCAAGGCCTCTCGAACTTCAGAGCCACTGTGGGGCCTTTGAGGATTCTTAGCCCTTCACTTCCAACTGCAAGGTTTTCTCTGCCCATGAGTGATTTCATTAACGAGCACATAAATTCTGAGAAGGTTGTGAACTTCACCATATCTGACTAATAGCAAATCTTGTTTAAGACGTGGGCAACTTTGTTTCCTACCCTTATCAAATGTGGTGAAGAACAAGTTTTGAGGTTCCGGGCAGCTTCTGTCAATGGAGTTTTGCTTAGGTGTTCTACAACGAACTCCACAAGCATATCAAAGAGGAAAAGATTAATTGCATTTATATCCTTTCTATCAATTTGGTATCTTAATGAGTAAACTTTTAATGGTCTTCCAAGAAATGTCTAGTTAATTTTGATTATTTTGTTCAAGTGTACTGCTTAATTGAAACCCTTCCTCCTTTTCATTTAGAACTTCCTTTTTGCTTCATCCTTTTTCCCCCTTCGCTATGACATTAAGGAATACTGATGATATTTGCACTGACATCACGCAGAAAGCAAATGTACAGTCTCCTACGTAGAGTACATGGAGTATGGCATAATGCTGACTTACGAGAACAAGTAATTTTCAATGCATTAAACCTTGGCTGCAGTCAAAGAAGAAAAAGAAAGAAAAGAAATGACCAACGGCGGATCTAGAAACACTTTTGGGGTGGGGCAAAGAGCCCCTTGAATAATGTTTTTTGGTGGAGGGAACTATCTATTATGGCCCATGTATACCACCATGGGCTATAGATTTTAAGTTGATTGAGTGAATGTCCCACCTCGGCTTAATGTAGATCCGCCATTGGGAACGATGGTTTTCAATCACCAGGCTATAACTTTTCTATGAGGTTCTCTTGTAGTTCATCCCAGCAGCACCTTCTTGGCCCAGTGGACAAGGGTTAGGGTCCAATACATTGGTATTTGTTGTTAGGTTGGTTAAGATTTGGGGTCATCCTCAAACCAAACCAGTATGATAAGTTCTAGAGTGGAATATCTCATGATATTTGGCTTGTGCCTGGAGCTGTATTACTAATTTAGTAATTATTTTTGAAAGAATTCAACAATATTACTTTTCTCCTTATTTTTGGTATAATTCACCATCAGCTCTAGCAGCTGTAGACTCTCACCGTACTTGATACACAAGAAAATCATAGATGACTTATAAAAACATTTAATATCAGAATTAACAATATATAAAAATGGATATTGTTTTCTTTTGCATCTCAGCATATTTTGCTGTATTTTTGTTTGTAACGTTGTTTATTTGATTTACTAGGATTTGCTTAATTTCTAATTCGTTATGGACTTATTAAAGTTCGTCATGTATGACTTTCTCATAATTTGATCGTTTAGAAACTTTATTTTCAATTATGTTACTGCCGAACTTTCTATTGATGTAGGAAACCGTTCAATTTAAAGCATCATTTAATTTCTATAGCATATTAAAATATGACTAACCATAGTTATGAAAATGAATCAAACAGGGAATGATGGTTCGGTTCGCATATTAAAGTACGATTGGTAGCTTAAGTTCAAATTTCAAAATCCAAAAAGTACCATCGTGCGATTGGTAGAGAACGCATGACATCCACCTACACTCAAAGTATCTACTCTCAACTGGGTTCGTACAAAACTTTATTATTTTCCCATGCTGCATAGAAATTTAAGGTTGAGACTGATAAGGTGTCAGGGCATGATGTTGTGGATCAGGTCCTCCAGGACTGAGCCTCTTCGACTCAGACGTCGACTCCGCCATCCTCTTACTCCTAGCCCTTGCCTTGATCATGACCCCATTGCCACGGTGCACTCTCTGAATAGGTTTCCGGCGTTCCTCAGCCATCTTCCTGCCAGGAACAACACGATCTGCTGATATGACTGCTTGAGTTAGAACAAGTATCATCAAAACCGTTGTCACAACCACCGGATTTCTTAACCACGCCATGGCAGGAGATGATACGAACTGACTTAGAGCTTGGCTTTTATAACAATAGCAAGCCATGGACGTACCATTAGTTAATGTCTAGTTGAGTGTAGTGTGCTTATAAAAATGCATGAGTGGGTGAATTTGATGGCGATGATGAAGCCTAATAGGTTATGTTCTCTCTCTCTCTCTCTCTCTCTCTCTCTCTCTCTCTCTCTCTCTCTCTCTCTCTCTCTCGGGCAGCTACGACTTTAACTGCCATGCTAGGTAGATTATAAAGTATATAACCACCAACTCAAGGTCGATTATGTGCTCCAATATCTTCCTCAGCCATAGAAACTTGGGACTTTCGCTGCGTCCTCTCTCACTAATCTTTTTGTTTGATATGGATGGTAGCATCCAATCCGTTTAGATCTTTCGTCTTCGGTATTGATCATCTAGTCATGCACATTTTCGTGCTCCCGTCTCATGCATTCATGGCAATCCACATGTTGCAATTCTGTTGGATTCTGGTTAATGTGGAATCCTAGAGGGCCGCCATTAGAGAATGCTACGCTCATGCACATGGTAGTACTCTCCTGCCATTGGTCAACTCACATTTGTTACATCTCTCTCTCTCTCTTTATATATATATATATATAGGGAGAGAGAACCATTAGAGAATGCCACACGCTCATACACATAGAACTTACCTGTCGTTGGTCCATGCCACACCTCGCATATATCACAAACCTGGCCATCTCTCTCTCTCAATACTCACTCACACACAATATATATAAGAGAGAGAAACCAGTATATGCTAGCACACTTTGGAGCTAGCAAATCTAAACAAATCTCAATTGTCCATCTTTGATGATTTATAGTTGAAATTTAAATTTAAAAAGTAAAAGTATTCATGTAAAAAAATACACCTAAAAAAAGGTACATATACTTTATGTTCTTAAATTTAAATTTCAACTATCTATAATGATTGAGATTATTTGAATTTACTAGAATCTAAATACGCTAATTTATACCAGTTCATATATATAAGTTGGAGGATAAAAACTAATTATATGTAAATTTGTTTAAAATTAATCTTAACGTTTAATATTGAAAACCAAAAAGTAAAGTACATGTACTTTTCTTTAAGATACTTGATTCCCTCATATTTGTTCTTCACTTTTTTCCCCAATCCCACCTCTGAATCATATGGTTGACATAAGTTTCGATGGAATTTGTATATGGTTTGCATTATCCACCCTCTCATATATATATATATATATATATATATATATATATATATATATATATATAGAGAGAGAGAGAGAGAGAGAGAGAGAGAGAGAACTTTAGGTTAGAGTATATTCAAACAAATTTCAATCATCAATCTTATGGTGATTGATGGTTGAAATGTAAATTCAAAAAATAAAAAGTATGCATGTGAATAAAGCGCACTCATAAAAGGTACACAAACTTTTTACTTTCTTACTTTTTAAATTCAAATTTCAACTATCCATAAAATGATTTAGATTTATTTGAATATGATAATACATAATAATGCTTGGCATATACCAGGTTCTCTCTCTCTCTCTCTCTCTCTCTCTCTCTCTCTCTATATATATATATATATATATATATATATATATATATGTGTGTGTGTGTGTGTGTGTGTGAAAGGTCTTCAACCACCATCTATGTGCATCCTTGCAAAGGTCTACAAGGGGATCGACATAATCAACTAGATTGACTCAAATCTGACTAACTATCGCTTTCATTTAAATGACAATGAAGACTGCCAGTGTTTGATGTATGTACGTAATTCGGATAATGAAAGCTTCAAATCCTCCTTATCCGACGTGTTTTGCATAAAGTACTGAATTGTCATGCAATGGCTTATAAGGAAGAGACGTAATTAAGTGTCCATGTCATGCTTATCTCTAAATATTGTTGCTTTACTTAGTCTACTCACGGAGGAGGAGCTTCTAGGATAAGGACGTTTGTGGGACACAAAGAAAGTGATACTAATTAAATTTAAAATTCATGCTAGAAAAATAAGGAGAGTGATTGCTGGTTTCTAAATCTTGTTTATTTATTGGTCTTTTAAGAGTCAGTGCACTATTTATTAATTCAAGTGTGCGTTCGGACGCAGTGCCTCGGGAAATAACAGTGGAAGTATGAGTTCAGCGCCATATCCTATCCATATGATCGTCAAAGGGCATCTGTTAGTTAACATGATGAGGGTACAACGCATGCTTGAGAAGTCAGTTTACCCACTGACGTTATCTCTCTCTCTCTCTCTCTCTCTCTCTCTCTCTCTCTCTATATATATATATATATATATATACAACAACAACTAAACCTTTTCCTTAGGGGTCAGCTCTCAATCTATATATATATATTGAAATAAAATAATAAAAATTTGAATTAAAAGTATCGTTATACTTTTATACTTTATATTTAGTATAAAATCATTCAAACTCCGACCTCAAAAATTAAATCTTATTTTTGTAAGATTATGTACCTAAAAAAATTAAGATACTCGACCAACTGGGTTCCATGAATGAAAAAAAAATTAAATCGTTTTTGTAAGATCATGCACCTAAAAAAATTAAGATACTCTCTCTCTAGTTGATAAGATCAAGAGAGTTTGACCAAGTGGGTTCCATGAATGAAAAGTAGGGACCACGTGGGTGCCACAGCTAGAAGACGACTTCAACTAATGGACCCACAAACACATCTTGTTTAATTTGTCATTATGTTTTATTCAAGAGTCCTAGTCAAGTAGGAGATGGGGTCCATATTGGAGTGCCAAAGAATCTCATCTCAAATAGAACCCAGTCAAGCTAACCAGAGCAAGGACTAATCTTCCCCTTTAGACACACCCACCACACTCGTGGGGCAAGGTGTCTTCAAGTTTAGACCTGGTGTGTCCAGCCCATTTCTCTCTCTCACACACACACGATATATTCCATTCTTCGTACCTTTCTTTGTACATATATATACACAAAGTATATGACATCAATCAGGCAAGATGGGCAATCTATCTGGACTGCCATTCGTGTCATCGTAGCTGCACAAAGCGACTTCATTTTGAAATTCATGTGTCTCGCTGAGACCAACTCTTTCCTTCCTGTTATATGGAAAAATTCTTAATCGCATCTTGGTCTCCTTGCCGACTTTCTCTGAATGAAGCTGGTACGTCTTGACAAGATCCATTTGCATAGAGATGATGCTTGCTGACCTAGGAAGTAGCTCGACCTGCTGTCCTTTCAGAATTACAGTCTCTTCAATGGCTAGTCTAGCCTCCTGTCGATGAAAGATCAATTGTATAATTCAGATAATTCTCGGGCTTGCCACAAAATAGAAGAGCTTCTGAATATTAACATAAGTTTGCATATTACAGCTTCCGTTCTGTGATGAGTACGACGGTATAAGGCTACTGATCTCACCTCTAGTGCATCATTTTTTTCCGATGAAGTGTGACCAAAAACTCCGCCCAAGAAACTTCACTCATATAAGGGATCACCCTTTCATTGCCGATCCCAAGCCTAGATAAAAGAGAAGGGTTGTGTTAGGCTTACGACAGCCAACGTAAAACTTCGTCAGATTTTTATAACATGGATTACAAAAATTATGAGCATTTCTTTGGGACGTCTCTGCCTAACAACGCGTTGCAGAACTCAAACACAGTGATAAGTAAGCAAGGAAAACTACATTTTCACTCGAATGTAGTAATTGCAGAGAGGGTTCCCATATCATCGACGAGTGTGGGTAAAGAAGTTAGTCACACCACATTGCCGCTCGAATGTAGTGAATAATTTTCAAAAAGGACCTCCGCATTTTGAATATGAACGAATGCGGGGTTAAAGAAGCTAGTTTTGGATAATAAAATTTGTATTGGTTCTTTGAATATCGTAACATTATCCAGTAAACTAATGGAGGTGGTAGATACTATAATTCGCAGAAAGATTTATATTTTGCGTTTACAAGAGACAAAATTGGTTGAAAAAAAAAAAGCAAAGGAGATAAAAGATATAAGTTTTAAATTATAGTACTCAGTAAAAAAAAGGCTCAAAATGGAGTTGGTATTATCATAAATAAAGATTTAAAGGATAGTGTATTACACATACAACGATATGGTGACCGAATCATGATATTCAAATTAGTGTTAGGAGCACAAGTTTTGAATATAGTTTGTGCTTACGCACTCCAAGTAGGATTAGAAGATAGTATAAAGATAGTTTTTGGGGAAGAGTTAGATAAGGTGATTCAAAAGATTCCACAAAGGGAGATGATTTGTTTAGGAGGAGACTTAAATCGACATGTCAGTAAAGAGGCATTAGGATATCAAGGTATTCATGGAAACTTTGGTTTTGGAGATATAAATGAGGAAGGTAGGGAGATTTTAAATTTTGCTATGACATTTGATCTCTTTATAGTCAATACAATCTTCAAAAAATGAGATGAACATTTAATTACTTATAAGAGTGGCTTATCACAAAGACAAATTGATTACTTTATTTGTAGAAAAAAAGATAAGTGTGCTATAAAGATTGGAAGGTAATTCTAGGAGAAAGCTTAACCACCCAACATCGACTTTTAGTTATGGATTTACAAATAAAAAAATGAACAAAGAAGAAAAAAGTGTATCGAGCTATTCGGACTAGAACCTTAAAAGCAAGAAAGAATATATATTTAACTAGAAAATCCTTCAAGGAGATGTTTAAAATTATATTGGTACACCCTGTGATATGTGAAACAATATGGCTATACATATTAGGAAAGTGGTGTTAGGTGTATCTAAGGGAGGTGTACCGGCACAAAAAGAAGCTTGATAGTGGAGTGAAGTAGTGCATAATAAAATCAAAGCAAAGAGGGCACGTTAAAAATTTCATTATGCTAAGAAAACTAATCAAACTTTAGAGGTTTATAAGAAAGCAAAGAATGAAACGAAAAAGGCCGTCAGTGAAGCCAAAGTTATAATTTAAGAGGATTTATATAAAAAAAACTCAACTCAAAAGAGGATAAAAGAGATATTTTTAGGATAGCTAGGGCTAGAGATAAGAAAACTAAAGATCTTAATTATGTTAGATGCATCAAGGATGAGGATGAAAAAATTCTAGTGGCAAATGATTATATAAGAAATAGATGAAAATTTTATTTTTATAAGCTTTCTAATGAAATAAAGATGTTAGAGTTAGCCAAATGAGAAAAGTATATAAACCATAATTTATACCGTATTCAAAAGAATGAAGTCAAATAGACTCTTAAACATATGAAGGGTGGTAAATCGATAGGGCCGGACAATATTCCTATAGAAGTTTGGAAAATACTAGGAGAAATAGGAATCACTTGGCTCACAAGACTATTTAATAAAATATAAAGAAACCAAAAGATGCCCGAGAAATAGAGAGCGAGTACACTTATACTCATATATAAGAACAAGACAGACATTCAGAATTGTGTAAATTATCGAGGTATCAAGTTAATAAGCCATAAAGAATTATCAAACATAGGTTAAGACAAGTATCAAGTACAACAGAGAACCAATTTGGATTCATGTCAGGCAGATCTATTGTTGAAGCAATTCATCTTTTGAGACATCTTATGGAACATTTTAGAGCAAAAAAGAAAGACCTTAACATGATATTTATTGATTTAGAAAAAGCTTATGATAGGGTATCGAGGGAGATTCTTTGGAAAAAAGAGGTATCCCATTGACATACATTAACCTTATAAGAGATATGTACGATGGTGCAAAAACATGTGTGAGGACTCATGAAGGAATGAGAGACTTCTTTGAAGTCAATATTGGGCTACATCAAGGATCAACTTTAAGTCCATACTTATTTATAATGGTGATTGATGAGTTAACAAAACATATTCAAGAAGAAGTACCTTGGTGTATGTTATTTGCATATGACATTGTGTTAGTGGAGGAGTTTAAAGAAAAAGTTAATAGAAAATTGGAACTATGGAGAGAAACATTAGAAAGCAAAGGCCTCTGACTTAGTAGAATAAAGACAGAATATATGGAATGTAAGTTTGATCATTTGGTTACTTCAGAGGATATAGAAATTAAAATTGGCACACATTGCATCCCCCAAAAGGAAAATTTTAAATACCTAGGGTCAATTTTTCAAAGTGATGGAAGAATTGATGGAGATGGTATACATAGAATTAATGTTGATTGGTTAAAATAGAAAGAAGCATCAAGTATTCTTTATGATAAGAAGATACCATTAAAGTTAAAAGGTAAATATTATAGAGCAACAATTAGGCCTGTCATGTTTTATGGTTCTAACTATTGGGCAGTTAATCATCACCATGTACAAAAGATGCCTATGACAGAAATGAAGATGTTGAGATAGATGAGTGGTCATACAAGAAAAGACCGTATACATAATGAGGTTATTAGAAACAAATTAGGAGTGGCACCAATAGAGGATAAAATGAGAGAATATCGTTTAAGATGTTTGCACATATAGAAAGAAGATCAAAAGAAGAACCTATAAGAAATATGAAAAACTAAATTTAGAAAGTATTAAAAGAGGCAGAGGACGACCACAAAAGTGTTAGAAAGAAACAATAAAGAATGATCTAACTTATTGTGAGTTAACTGCTACCATGTTATACGATAGGGATATGTGGAAACAAAGGAAACAAAGAATCCATTAGTATGGGAAAAGGCTTAGTTGTTCTTGTTGTTGTTGTTGAAGTGTGACCAGACACATTGATCTGCCCCAAGGATTCATTGATGTGCTGCTCATTGTGGAAGTCAACACCATAGGCATGTTTGTTGATGATTCGGTTCAACACCCTTGATATATGCACTGTAGATGATGTCTAAAAGTGCAGTAAAATTACCTCTCTGCAGAAATAAGCATGAGATTATTTTCCATTCTAAGCATATCAAAAAGTTACCTTCATCAAGTAAATGGGAATGTCAAGGGATCTGGAAATTCCTTGAATGCGTGAATTCCTAAGTTTGGACAGTGAGGCAAGCAATGCCGTTGCCTTGCTTATGTCATCAGTTACATCTATAGCATCCTCCAGTTGCAGAAGTTCAATGGCTTGATGAAAGTTGGACTCAATAATCTAAAATACAAAATACATGACCATCATTAGGAAACAAAGTTTCAGTTTTCTAAGCTTGTTTTCGTCCCACCAGAACTACAGCAAGAATATATATACATCTATGCATAAATGAATGTTTTAGGTCATGCATAAATGAATATTTCATAGAATGCTTTAGGTCATGCATAAATTTCAGAAATAGCTAAAGCTCAAAAAGTTTCATATGCCCATATGTGTAGAGACATGCGTTTTTTTTCTGCAGAAGAATCCCGTGACATGTTTGTTGCAAGTTCAGAAATGGACACGCTGTTGTTGTTGTCCATTATGCATTCATTATCCTCAGTGATGCCATTCGAACTTTTGTTATTCGAAGTATCAGGTCTTTCATGTACCAAAGTTTTTGCATTCAGAAAACGCACTTCATATCTGGGAAGACGACCTGTAAGGGAAATAACTAAAAGTTATAAGACACTCAATGAAAGATTTAATACATAACTGATGAACTGACCGTGCTTCAAAGCATAAAACAAATATTAATAAATAACCGACAAGAAGACTGTCAACAGCTCACAGCACAGTCTTTGAGATTATTTCCACACCACGGTTATTTAAATAATTGTCGATGATCAAAGGTTGATGCGGCACAAATTAATATCACCAAGTCGCCAAGAGTCAAATGACATTCACTCACGAATGTCTATCTTCAAGAATGATTAACAAGAGCGGAAGCACATACAAAACAAGTCAAGAAGCAGTGCAAGACTGCATGAATTTATTCATGAGTGAGTGAGGTATATATAGAGATTACATAGATTCATAAATGTTAAGAAAGAAAATAAAGAAAACAAGATGAAGGCTGGCTGCTGTGCACAGGACTGCACAGCAGTCCAACGGCTTTTCAACTAGCCATTGGAGGCCAGCTGCCTCCAACGGCTAGTTGACTGGCCCCCCAGGCCCTGGTGGCCTGGGCCAGTCCAGCTTCAAACACGGGCCCTAGTGGCCCGGACCTATTACACTTAACAGGTTAAATGTTGCTGGCCCTTTTCTCTAAGTATGGACTTTTGTACACCTCTTCAGGTAGCCTCTTCATCACCAAGTGTGACACTCTTCAACACATGCATCAAATAACTGATCAGAAAATTGATAGTAAGTCTCCTGTTCTTTCTGTGTAATGTGCTTATATTATTATTTAATTTTTTGGCGACTAAAAGTGGCAAGAAAGAAAAAGGGTGCACATTGACGTGAATATTAATTTGGATGGTGTGAAATTATTAAAGAGTATACGAATAGAATCAAATTTATCACATGAAATTCATAGTTCTATCAATAAAAGAACATTCGAAATGGTTGCTTGAAACATGTGGACTTGACAATCCACCCAAGGCGCCTGCAACTGTAGCTTCTATTAGCAACTGATTTTTCTCTTTAAGTCATTGTTCGATGAATAACAACCACCTAATTGCTAATGTTTAAGTGATAAGATTTGGAAACTTCAAGTCGTTCAGAAGTCTGAGTTCATAACACGCACACTCCAGAAACAAATAAGAAAGTCATTCTTCAGAGCTTGAGTTTGCAGAATATGTACAAGTGAAACGAAATTAGGAAAAAGCAACAATTAACTAGAAAATGTAAACAGGACGGGCAGGTTTATCTATAAGCAAAGTTGGCAACAAGAAGGAATAAAAGTCGAGCCAGAATTTTACTTGTATCCCTCCAACAAGAATGTCGAGCAAAGGGTTCACGATCAGATTCTCAAAAGTCACTCCATGAGCTGTTGCAACAAGTTGGATTCCGCCCTGGGCAATTGTACTTGCAGCCAATGCCTCAAGCTTAGTACCTATTTCATCTATCACAATCATCTGCGGCATGTGGTTTTCCACTGCTTTAATCAAAACATGGGAGCCATGCATATCAAAATCAACAAATGGAAAACTAGCCTTCAGAGGATATTATCATGCAGCAGTTACATGATCAAATATAACTTAAGGAATAAAGATAATATATAAATTCACCAGACATATGCACAACTTTGACCAAAAGAAACTATTCCGTAAATACATAAGTAGCTTGGCTCATTAAATAAGTCAACCTTGAAATTAGAGTCGCCTCAGTGTGTGATCCATGATAGTTTCCAGTACCAAAAGAGAGTGACAGATTCTAGAAGAAGAGAAAACCTAGTGGTTCTAAAGTACATTCTCAACAGCTGATTCAACTCACACTTGATTATTTTGATTTCTTTATTTATTTCTTAGTAGCATCAAATGTCAAACTGAACCGGGGCTCCCATGTGAGAGACCTGGTCCATTTTCATATAGACTGTTCTTTATATATAAACTGTTTATATAGGGAACATCAAGCTTAAACATCTATAATTTCTTGTTTTTCTTGTATTTTACACTTTCAATTAATGCCAAATTGCCAACAGAGAATAACGCCATATGACAACAAATTCCTTCTTGTTTGAAACATAAGTGCTCCATATTATATCAAACACAAAAAAAATCACCAGGATTGCAGCACAACTAGAAAAGAAAAAAACAGGGGTAAGTGAAAATACAGAACATCAAATCTGGATGTTAGATAAGATCATGTAACGGACAGAAAAATTTAACATGGTTCAAGTTTAGCTGACCTTCTGTTGCATATCAGCATATGGAACTTGCATCCTGCGAGCACCACCAATACCTGCATGAGGAATATCTCCATCACCACCAATCTCATTTGAAGTATCAACAATCACGACCCTTTTTTTATAATCATCAGCGAGCATCCTAGCAATTTCCCTGCATTCGTCATTGATTCAAGCATAAGCTTTAAACTTGTATTCCTATGTTTCATAGGAGGAACTCAACACTATCAAAAGAGCCTGGTCAATATCTACTCCAGTTGAAATTCAGGAATTGCTGTGTAAAACAAAGCTTTATTCACAGATACGCTAGCCAAGGTTATCACTCACATTCTGAAATTGTAAACACCTAAAATTTTCCAACACGAAAATATGCTTTTGGAGTCCTTTTAGGTACATGTCATTTGTGGCCTTTAAAGGAATTCTTTGAGACGCCAAGTCAAAAGCTCCTTAAGTCTTTTTAGGGAGAAAAGTAATTTTTTCTCATAGTGTATGTATTTTGAAATGCCTTGATTGTGTGATAACACACAAGAATGACACTTTGTAAGGTTGCACCTTGAATTTATGCCTTTAGGTAAGTTTCTTAACTTCTCAATTCCTTTCTTTATATTATGAGAGCCATGGCATGTTATAAGACTTATTAGATATCTCTCTGTTCTCTTTTCAAATGTAAAACTCTGTCAATGTGCAATGCCTAACTACTGCTTAATGCAGTCCCTATGCACTATGTGCTATGAACTGCAATGCAGTGCACTGTGACTGAGCACAACAATGGCTGCACCGCAGTGCAAACATCATTGTATAGTGCGGTGCACAATTGACACTCAATGGGGTTACAACCCCAAAGCACATATATTTCAACTTAGAATTTTCCTTTTATAAGTTTCAAATGATGGTCCATGTTCATAGGGACATCATCATGATACGATGGGATGAATATGTTTGCACCGGATCTAGTTTGTGTGGTTCATGGTAGCTTGATAATGGTAATAAGTAATAACTACTCCTGCATTGTGTACTTACGTAGAAGTTTGAGTTCCAGATATTGTAGTTCCCGTGGACATATACATGGATAACCAAACAGGAGAAAACAAATGACAGCTCATCTTGAACAACTTAAAGTTGTCAGAACATTAAAGACTGTCACAGAATGTCATCAGCTTTTCTCTATATTTTAAGGTTACAATTGCCAGTACATTTAAAGTAGGTGCCTCAGGCTCCTGAGTCCCAGTTATTTATATGACTTGTAGTTTTGTAAATCCGGACTTCTGTTTGGGTCGCTTATGGACCAAAACGAACACAACAGGTCCTCTATCCGCAGTCACACCCTAGATAAGAACACAAATTTTTCAGTCCTTGTGTCAGATTTTAAATTGCCACCTCTAGTTGATCGCATGAATAAAGATATATATCAATGGTTAGTTTTGATAATTTGAACTTGTATTTGCCCCAATATAGAGATTATAACAAGGGAAGTCCCTCCCTCTTGTAGGGACGTGTTCTGCTAGTGGAATGAAATTCCCTCTCTAATCATCCTTTCTAAGATATGTAAATCTTCAGACTCAAAGTCAACAGTTGCCACTCCACTTAACTCTGACAAGCAAAGATAGTGCATTTGAGAATATAACAAGAAACAAAGTATTACTGATTGTGTACTCCAACATATGAGAACATACAAGCCCTTTCCTGATTAGCATAATTTTGAACAGAACTTAAACAAAAACAAACATTATATATAAGAAAAAAGAAATAGCACCCAACATATAGAGCTGAAATAAAGGTAAAATAAAAGTGGCAGGAATTCGCCAAAGCAATCATACAACTGGAGGAAAACTACGACAAACATAGAGTTAGTTATGGAAAAAAGAAACTTTGAGACAACATCCAAACAAAGAAGACTAAAAAATGATTGATGCATGATTTGACATTTTCAAAGCATAAAATAAGGGAAAGGAAGCAAGCACAACACACCCAAACAAAGATGTTTATTGGCCACCATAGAATGTCGTACCTTATAAGCGTGGTTTTCCCAACACCAGGAGGCCCAATAAGCAACAAAGAACCCCCATCTTGTACCAAATCACGCACCATATCTGCACTTCCAGATACTGCTCTACCAACTCGACAAGTCAAACCTACTATGACACCCTTTCGATTTCTAATAGCGCTAACACGATGTAAAGTACGACTAATTCCAGCACGATTGTCATCTGCAAAGTCACCAACCGTAGTAGTAGTAGTAGTAGTAGTAGTAGTAGTAGTAGTAGTACTTCAGAGATGAGCATTACAATCTCGAAGAAATCAACTAGAGATCTTAAAATTTTCAGCATCTTCACAACTCTCAGGGAGTAGAGATTTGCACGTTTTTAAGGCATAAGAAATCTGTATCTCGAAGATGATAACAATAAGATTTTGTCACCAACTTCAAGATGCTTGTTCAGCCCTGTACCTAATTAAAAAATAACGCCATCCAGTAACTCCGTAAGCACGATTCAGAATTTCAGACTTATGCTTTCAAGTAACCTGAAAACCACTATTTCGTGTCACTGTAAGTGTCGCAGTGACAGGCGAAGAGAGAGATCCTGCGCTTACCAAAGACATGGCATGGTGCAAGTCTGAGAAGGAGACGGGGTCGTCGGATAGGAAGAAGTCACCAGAGGGGAATCGGGCGAGCGGGAGGCGGCCCAAATCCATCACCACCCCGACCAGCTCGATAAACTCCGGGTGCTCCGGCAGCCTCCGCCGCATCGGCCCGGGCAGAAGTGCCAAAAGACCCGCCAGCTCCACCTCGAAACCGCTAGCGGCTCCCGAGTACGCATGGCTCACGGAGATTGAGCAAGCGACAATCCGGGGGCCGAATGACCACGGCCTCGAAGATTTCGAGAAGCCGGAGCAGGGAGTGCGACGAGAAAGAAGAGAGAGGTTTGGGCGGCAGTGGAGGCTACGGAAAGATGGGCGGGTGGGAACGAGAAGCAACCCTACATGGGCGGGTGGCTCGCTTTGTGACACGAAACACCAAGTGTTCGGGTGACGCACAAACTAGTCGATTAGTACCAAAAAGCATGCTTGGACCTTCGTTCTTTACAATTTATCGTGCCTGTCGTGCCTGCGAAGGGAGATAGTTGAAGTGCAATTTATCATCCAATTTATCCAACGGTGATCGTAGAAGCCCTTAACGGTATCTCCGTAAGCTCTATCTAAATCAATCTTAACTATTGATTGTAGATTATGAATAATTTAAATTTGTAAAACCAAATAAATAAATAAATACATATGCAAGTAATCAAGTACAACAAAAAGTATTTTTCGATTTAACGGTTGATGACTATTTTGATTGAATGGTTAAAATTGGTTCAAATAGTGATTTCCTATTGTATTTCCTAAAATTTGAGAGGATTTATATAAAAAACTCAACTCAAAAAAGGGTGAAAGAGATATTTTTACGACAGCTAGGGTTAGAGATAAGAAAACTAAAGATGTTCATCATGTTAGATGCATCAAAGACGAGGATGAAAAAATTCTAGTGGCAAATGATGATATAAGAAATATATGAAAAAACTATTTTTATAAGCTTTTTAATGAAAATAAAGATGTTAGTATTAATTTAGTAGAGTTAGCCAAATCAGAAAAGTATATAAACCACAATTTTTACCGACGTATTCAAAAGAATGAAGTCAAAGAGGCTCTTAAACATATGAAGGGTGGTAAATCGATAGGACCAGGTAATATTCTAGAGAAGTTTGGAAACTACTAAGAGAAATAGGAATCACTTAGCTCACAAGACTATTTAATGAAATATGGAAAAACCAAAAGATGCCCGAGCAATGGAGAGTAAGTACAATTATACTCATATATAAGAATAAGAGAGACATTTAAAATTGTGCGAATTATCAAGGTATCAAGTTAATGAACCATACTATGAAATTGTGGGAAAGAATTATCGAACGTAGGTTAAGACAAATATCAAGTACAACAGAAAACCAATTTGGATTCATGCTAGGCAAATCTACTATTGAAGCGATTCACCTTTTGAAACGTCTTATGAAACATTTTAGAGCAAAAAAGAAAGACCTTGACATGATATTTATTGATTTAGAAAAAACTTATGATAGGGTACTAAGGGAGGTTCTTTGGAGAACTTTGGACAAAAGAGGTATCTCATTTACATATATTAACCTTATAAAAGACATGTAGCAAAAACATGTGTGAGGACTCATGAAGGAATTACAGATATTGGGTTACATCAAGGATCAACTTTAAGTCCATACTTATTTATAATGGTGATTGATGAGCTAACAAAACATATTCAAGATAAAATACCTTGGTGTTTGTTATTTGCATATGACATTGTATTAGTGGAGGAGTCTAAGGAAAAAGTTAATAGAAAATTGGAATTATGGAGAGAAACATTAGAAAGCAAAGGCCTCTGACTTAGTAGAACAAAGACAGAATATATGGAATGTAAGTTTGATCATTTGGTTACTTCAGAGGACATAGAAATTAAAATTGGCACACATTATATCTCCAAAGGAAAGTTTTAAATACCTAGGGTCAATTTTTCAGAGTAATGTAAGAATTGATGGAGATGTTATACATAGAATTAATGCTGGTTGGTTAAAATGTAGAGAAGCATCAAATATTCTTTGTGATAAGAATATACCATTAAAGTTAAAAGGTAAATACTATAGAGCAACAATTAGGCTTGCCATATTTTATGGTTATGAGTGTTGGGCAGTTAATCATCAATATGTACAAAAGATGTCTATAACAAAAATGAAGATGTTGAGATGGATGAGTGGTCATACAAGAAAAGACCGTATACATAATGAGGTTATTAAAAACAAATTAGGAGTGGCACCAATAGAGGATAAAATGAGAGAATATTGTTTAAGATGGTTTGAACATATAGAAAGAAGATTAAAAGAAGAACCTATAAGAAGGTATGAAAAACTAAATTTGGAAATTATTAAAAGAGCTAGAGGACAACCACAAAAGTGTTGGAAAGAAACAATAAAGAACGATCTAGCTTATTGTGAGTTAACTGCTAACATGACACACGATAGGGATATGTGGAAACAAAGAATCCATGTAGCCAACCCCGTCTAGTATGGGAAAAGGCTTAGTTGTTGTTGTGGTGATTTCCTATTGTATCTTCAAAATATTGAGGTGCTTATCATATGGGTGCCATATTTTATGATAGCACTGTATCCTTTGCTCTCTCCATGATCAAACTCGTTTCTATCAAAAAGAAATCTCAACTATTTTACATTTACATATGATCGTTTCAAAACGAGGCTCGATAGTCATGTCTTATTAAGCTTGTTTTGATGTTCAGTCCATCATCTCTTAGTGTTGTACATGTCATAAAATTTTCCATAGTTTTTATATTTTTGATGAGCTTTTAAAGAAAATAATTTAAAAGATCATTAGTATTATACTATATCATACGATAAGACACCATATAGGTAAATCAGTGCCAAATGCGATATGGAATCTGGTACAATATTTACATGGTCAATTCTATTGGACACAACAATACATGGAAGGTCCCATGGACCATGTCATGGTTTCATAAGCACTTGATCCGATAAGACAAAGCCCATCTCTCATTGTTGCATGAGAGGGGATGATGAACAATAGGCTATTGTGAAAGTCTCTCTAGCCTAAGTCAAGCTTGTGCATGTGGTAATTGAGCATTGTCTCTAATAAATTATATGATTTATTTCATGATTATCTAGACAATTAATTAAAATGAAGTATAAATTTCATAAGTGGCTTAAATAGGGTCGTCCGATGGGCGAAAGTGTTACAAACTTGATTTAGTGAGTAATATGCAATAGTGATGAGATTAACTATTATTGGAAGATGAAAGATGAATAATAATTAGATTATATATAATAATTATGGCGGGACATGGGCAACCATGAGCTCTTATTTTTTGACTCATCTCAGCTTCACGGCTCGAGATATGGTTCCACTCGTAGAGTTTGGTGAGACAAGCTCAAACAGGTCGAGTTTAGATCGGCCCGACCTCAAAATGCACATACATTTATATTGTCATACCTTTACATTTTATACATTCACATGGTTCTTGTTGGGTATGGATTGGGTACTTCTTATCCCGTACACAGCCCGTTACCCTACCCGATCAAATGACCCGAAACCCGGTTAAACGGGTATCCCCACCCCATCCTATGATCTGATGTGAGCTCACCCAAATGCTACAATATGATCTTACTTATCAACCTGCAATTTTAATTAAAAAAAATCGTCTCGTAGTCAGGATTTAGGTCAAAATTTTGTTATTATGATCTAGTAAAATTGAAAGTCTTGATCATTTAATTCATGATGCCATCCAATTGGTTTGTCTAACATAGATTTCTAGCACATATGTGTCAAGAATTTACATACATAATTAAACAAGCTTATATGAGCCAAGAGGAACCAAACACACCGCACATCTCGTGTTTGACTCACTTAGATTTCACACAAGAACAAGCACATCACGAGCTTAACCATATCAAACCACGAGCCGCTGGGTACACATACCATCTCCACGAGTTGGGCGTTTCCTGGACCAGGTTTAGATTCGAACCCAGTGACATTGAATGGCAATAATGACACAATCTGTGCAACCCTGACCCAATTTGACCTGGGTGGGGCTGAGAATGCCCGACCCGATCAGGTTTGGGTTTGAGTATGGAGATAAGATGTCCCAATCCGATGGTTTAGACTCGGAATGAGGTGCCATTTGACCTAGAGATGGCAATATTGACCAGGATCATGCAACCCCAACTCAACCTGATCCGAATGGGGTTGAGGGTACTCGATCCGATCAGTTTTGGGTTTGGATAAGGAAATAAGATGTCTGATACCTGATCTTTATATATATATATATATATATATATAAGCAATGGTGCATGCTCAATCCCATCTATATTCATATCTACTCAAACATCTTCACATCATATGAGCGTGATCAACATTAGAGATTTTAATTTAAACAATGAAATGTAACATTACACTTTTCATACTTTGCATTTAATGAGTAATAATGCATCTCACTTTTTAAATTGAAATCTCTACCGTTGATTACACCGATTGAACGATGGAAATGTTGGAATGGATTTAAACATGAATGGGTTGAGCGTCACTAACAAATACACACACACACACACACACACATATATATATATATATATTATATAATTTGGTAAATACACACACCCTATTAATGCTCAAACATCCTTTATGATCCCAAGTACTTGGTATTTAGATAAATGGTTGAAATTTAAATTAAATTTTTTTTACCATAATATTTTTTGTTGGTGCTATTTTATTTTTTGCTTTAAAGATCTCAACCATTGATCTGAACAATTAAGATCTTTAAGGAGATTTAGCATAGATGAGTGTGCACGTGGATTATGCTCTCTCCACACACACACACACACATATATATATATATATATACATATATATATATATACATATATGTATATATGGAGAGAGAGAGAGAGACCATACACTGATTCATGTTTAAATCAATATGATTAACCATAGAGATTTGAACACACACACACACACACATATATATATATATATACATACATATATATACATACATATATACATACATACATACATACATATATACATACATATATATACATACATATATATATATATATATATATATATATATATATATATATATATATATATATATATAGAGAGAGAGAGAGAGAGACCATACAGATCCATGTTTAAATCAATATGATTAACCATACAGATTTGAATCTATATATATATATATATATATATATATATATATATATATATATATATATATATATATATATATATATATATATATATATATATATATATATATATATATATATATATATATATATATGGAGAGAGAGAGCATACACTGATCCATGTTTAAATCAATATGATTAACCATAGAGATTTGAATTCAAAAGCATGTGAATTAAATGTCAAGGATGAGAATACAATGATACTTTTTTATTTTTTAAATTCAAATATATATATGCCCCTTGTTACTCGTTGTCGAAAAGAGAACCTCAACTAATACCCGCGCGGTTAGGGTTAGGGAGTCCCAGTATTTCAAGTTGAAACGCAAAACTAAAAAGGATTTGCTAGGCGGGTCGACCCTCCCCCTTGCCATTCCTGACTGGACCCGGGACGCGAACCACCGCATCCAGAGTGGTAGAGGGTCCGGGATTTCAAATTTTGGGGTTTGGCGCAGGTGGGAAGTCAAACTGCAAAAGACAGACCCGCGAAGCAAATCTCTTTTAATTCTATGTTTCAACTCCAAACCAATCACACCCAAATTTGAAATTGGCGGAAAAAAAGCGCCCCCCTTCTCTCTCTCTCTCTCTCTGTGGCGCTGCTGCACACATCGAAACCAAAACGAAACGGATACTTCAAATTTCAAAATCTTCCATTGCCCTCTCTCTCTTTTGAATTTGCGAAGAAGCAGAAACTACAACCCTCTCTCCCTCCCCTCGTCTCTTATAAGTAGAACCATTGCTTTCTTTCTCCTCTCTCTCTCTCTCTCTCTCTCTCTCTCTCTCTCTCTCTCTCTCTCGTATGGCGATGCATTCCCTGTCGCGATCGGTTTCTTCCTCGATGGATTGCGAGAGCAACAAGGAGAACATCCCTCCCTTTTCTTCCTCACCATCTGTGAAAAAGTATAATCTGCGATATCCGATTCCGTTGTCCAAGGAACAGAAGATGATGGCGAGAAGAAGGCCGCTCGAAGACATCACCCACCTATTCGTTCCTCGCCTTCAATCTGATTCCACACGACCCGTCTATCTTCTCTCGATCGATCGCGATCTGGTTTCGAGTGTTGGAGACGTTCTCTTCTGCTTCAGATCTGATGGCGTTCGGCGACGAGTGACTCAGGCAAAAGCCAAGGTTCCCTTGATGCAGCGGCCGTGCCGAGTGTCGCTCCGGAAGAGCTTCAGATAGCGTCTCTCTTCTTCCTCCTTCCCCTTCTTGTTTTTCATTTCTGTGAAAATTTAGGTGATAGAAATTGTGTGTGGTATTGGACATGTGGTTATACATAGAGCAAACGAAGGGCAACAATTTGTTGTACCTTCAAATAATCGAAACTAATGCAAAGCATCTTTCTTCTGTGAATCCGTTGAATCGTTCATGCCTTCAACCCCCTTCGGATTTTCCTGGATGGTTATATTGAGAGTTGAAATCAATTAAATGGAAGAACCTTAACCTTCTATTTTAAGAGGCTTCTCAACCTTTCACGTGTAAAGCCTTGACATTCCCGCCTAAAAGATAGAAGCCTCTGCTTCCCTTGTTCACAACGACGCCTCCACTTGCATCGTTTTGTGTCCCATTGGGTTATGCATGTTGATATAAACAGAAAATTGCACAAAAGAAGTGAAGCATTTCGATCCACTTATTATGTGTTAGCATGACTTGGCTACCTAAAAATCGTGGCAAGCATTTCCAAAGTTTATGAAATTCAACACACTTTGATGGAAGGATATGAATCGAAAATATAAAGAAGGCTGTACAGAGCCAAAGTTATGAGCACAAACATAGTAACTTGCCATTAACAAGTGACAACTAAGAATGTAGGGGTTACATAAATTCAGTACTTGCGTTTACTTCTGGGAGGTGGGTGAAAGCTTGTATTATGTTGCGTACGAGGTCCTCCATTCTCTTAAATTGAAGCATTAATTAGTCGACAGTTAACTATACAAAACAGTGTATATATTAGCAAAAAGAGTTATATTATATAGTTTATAATAAAATGAAATACTCGAAAATGATTGCAAACTAACCATGTTCAGGGATTCTTGTTCACTGTTCTGCATGGTCCTTGACAATATTTTTTTTTGCGTGCTCCATTTTCCTTCTTAAGTTGTATTAACAGAAATGATATATGAAAGCTAGCATTGTACTTGGAACTTTATATGTAGTGGAATGAGGTTGATTTTGTGGTTTGCTTCTTAAATTACTAAAAAAATAATGATTAAAAGCTTTGTTTTTGTTCATATATATATATATATATATATATATATATATATATAGAGAGAGAGAGAGAGAGAGAGAGAGAGGTATATATTATTAAGTGTGAGCAAATTTAAACAAATTTCAACTATTTATCCTTGGTAAAGAATGAAATGATTAGATTTTAAATATGAAAAGTAAAAGTATTTATGTGAATAAAATGTACCTTGTACCTTATCCTCTATGATATCGGACAACTCTCAACATCCTCGGTTCTATGATATCAAACAACTCTCAACATCCTCGGTTCTCATTGGAACCTCTATCTTGGGTTCACTCACTAAGAAGAGAGAAAAGAAAAATGGGATAAAAAAAGAACGATACTCTTTTGGGCAAGACTACCTATTTACAAGCCAACATTTCCTATTATAGAGGCAGCTGATGGCCATCACTCTCTACTAGAAGCTTCAATTAAACACGGATCAGACCTCAAGGATCCAAATCTACTTAAGACCCAACTCCCTACTTAATCTAATCCCATAATGCCCCAACCTAAATAGACCTAGACTCAATATGTTCAATGACTGCAAATACGCACAAACAAGATGTTTACTCAGTATGACAGCTCGTGGCGCGCCTCATCGCATAAGACTCTCACCACAGTACACGCGATGCATGCGATGTGTGCACATGCATGTGAGTGGTGCACATGCTCCTTCATGTGCACTAAAGATACCCGAGGTAAGATGATAGACAGTTAACCTCTTCTCTTCGAACACCCGAAAGTCTTGTGACAATTCTCTCCGACTAAGTCAAACCTTGCCCTCGAGGTTTGAAGCACATCTGGCAACTACGACTTTAAATTCGACACTGGTCCGCAGCAACCTTGCAAGTGGGGCTCGTACAGCGCATACCGCCCACTTTTTCACATGGAGAGCCTCTTGTTGAGGGACAGTGCCCTCCATCCACTGATGCAATCTTCAAATCACTTGACGATCCAATTGCAGCTCTAGTTACCCCACAGTACACTTTTAGTATTCGAGGCATTTCGTGTCTAACGTGGTTCATTTAGGTGCTGCTGCTATGAGATCATAAGTGTTGAGTAAATTAGAAACATATATATCATCTATAAGAAAAAGAAAAGATAAATGTGGAAGTCATAACCCAGGCACGGGCGGTGAGAAAAAGATTACGACTTTAACCGGCAGTGATCAGGGATGGATCACAAGTTGAGGCCTAAAGTGAAATATATGATTTATAAAAGTTTTGGGCCCTACAAATTGGATATTGCACTTAAAATTATTGGGGCCTAAAGTAATGAAAAACATTATATGTTATAAGTGTAAAAAGGTTTTGAGACCTAGAAAAAATTGATACTATACATATAGAGAGAGAGTGAGAAAGAGAATGATTGGATCCTACTCACATTGACATTATTGATTCATATAATAGAAACATCTTTTGTACTTTTTAAAAAACTTCTTAAATTTTTTTAAAATTATATGTTATTCAAAAGCAATAGGTGAGCATTAACGTGAACATGATCCAGTTTTACTCTCTCTCTATATAAATATAAAAATTCTTGACTAGACGAAGTTGTGTGAACCTAACACACATAAATGATTCTCTAGTATCGGATGTCAAAATCCAAAGTGGGCTCGCGCTCACTTCACCCCTTTGGCCCTCACTATCGTCTACCAAAAGCAACCAAGTATGATGTCCATCTATTGCTTTCTCGTCCCTTCTCTCTCACTCTCTCTCTCTCTCTCTCCCTGTCCAGAATGAACCAAACCAACTGTAAAGCCAGGAGACACAAGCTAGCATAGCAGAGAGAGTCAAATAATGGAAACTGATGCTTCATACAAAGTTCACAGTAAATCTCTTTATGTCATAAGTCTAGAACTACCCATCAAACAGGAGCAAGTAATCGTCTCTCTCTCTCTCTCTCTCTCTCTCTCTCTCTCTCTCTCTCTCTCTCTCTCTCTCTCTCTCTCTCTCTCTTTGGGCTCCTTAACATGACTAAAGAACCTTGATCAAAGCTCTAATGAACCTTGATCAAAGCTATGTGTGTGGGGTTCCTGCTTCTTGGCAAGAATAAATGAAGGCTTTTATATTATGTCAAGAGCACAGAAGCAACACCACCATTGGTGGCAGTCTGGCATATTTAAAAAATATTTTAAGGTTAAGTGGATCCTATTTAAATATGGTAGTTGGTTTAATAGATTTGAAACTAAATATGTTCCTAAGCATGGCAACAGAGATATAGACGCCATTGCTGTCTCTCTCCCTGTCCAGAATGAACCAAACCAACTGTAAAACCAGGAGACACAAGCTAGCATAGCAGAGAGAGTCAAATAATGGAAACTGATGCTTCATACAAAATTCACAGTAAATCTCTTTATGTCATAAGTCTAGAACTACCCATCAAACAGGAGCTAGTAATCGTCTCTCTCTCTCTCTCTCTCTGGGCTCCTTAACATGACTAAAGAACCTTGATCAAAGCTCTAATGAACCTTGATCAAAGCTATGTGTGTGGGGTTCCGGCCTCTTGGCAAGAATAAATGAAGGCTTTTATATTATGTCAAGAGCACAGAAGGAACACCACCATTGGTCGCAGTCTGGCATATTTAAAAAATATTTTAAGGTTAAGTGGATCCTATTTAAATATGGTAGTTGGTTTAATAGATTTGAAACTAAATATGTTCCTAAGCATGGCAACAGAGATATAGACGCCATTGCTGTCTCTCTCCCTGTCCAGAATGAACCAAACCAACTGTAAAGCCAGGAGACACAAGCTAGCATAGCAGAGAGAGTCAAATAATGGAAACTGATGCTTCATACAAAATTCACAGTAAATCTCTTTATGTCATAAGTCTAGAACTACCCATCAAACAGGAGCAAGTAATCGTCTCTCTCTTTCTCTCTCTCTCTCTCACACACACACTTTGGGCTCCTTAAACATGACTAACGAACCTTGATCAAAGCTCTAATGAACCTTGATCAAAGCTGTGTGTGTGGGGTTCCTGCTTCTTGGCAAGAATAAATGAAGGCTTTTATATTATGTCAAGAGCACAGAAGCAACACCACCATTGGTGGCAGTCTGGCATATTTAAAAAATATTTTAAGGTTAGGCGGATCCTATTTAAATATGGTAGTTGGTTTAATAGATTTGAAACTAAATATGTTCCTAAGCATGGCAACAGAGATATAGACGCCATTGCTGTCTATGCTACAAGATACAAGTCGTGTACTTGAAGCACAAAGGATTGAGTGTGCAACGGTTTCACCAAAAGTTTCCGGTAGGAAACGGAATTCTATAAATAAATAATTCCCCTGCTTGACATAGTCCCTAGATGCTAAGGCCTATAGGCCCCCTAAAGTTATTATTTTGTTATTTAACTTATATTTATTCAACGTCTCCAATTGAATCCCTAAAATATCACGATTGTCTTTTTTAACCGATCTAATTCAATTAAAAAACAAAAAATACTAAACATATTATTGTTATTATTTTTTAAAAAATGTATTGTAATATTACACTGTATATTTCGTGTCTTAGGACATCTCATATGTTGAGATGCTTCATTTGCTATATTATGCTTACCGTTTTCTATAAAATAAATAAAGAGAGCAAAGTGAACGACATACGGTGTAAAAAGAGAAAGAAAAGAAAAAGTATGTGTCACTGTTCTCCTTCTTGCGTACATTACTCTCTCTCTCTCTCTCTCTCCAAAGCCTTCTCTCCTTTTGTCCTCTCTCTCTTCATCCCTTTCTTTAGGGCGAGTTGGTGATAGGATGTGGGGAGCTGAATGGCAGAATCGAGAAGAGAGAGGGAGGGGAGGCTGCCGCTGAGTAGGAATAGCAAGAGAAGAGGAGCAGGACTGAAAGCTGGAAAACGAGGAGCAAGAAAGGGTTCTGGATCACCACCACCACCAGCGGCAGATATCGACGACCCTCCTGACGGCTGCCGGGGACTTGCCGGAGCTGCACCCCTCCTCTTCGATTGAACATGTGCAGTTTGGCTTGGGAATGGGCGAGCAGACAACGTCGGCGCCGCGTATGGGTCCGTTCCGGGGCGTCCGGGGAGGAGGCAACAGCAAGATAGGCGAGATTGTGGAGGTGGAAGGCGGCCACATTGTGCGGTCTACCGGAAGGAAAGATCGTCACAGCAAGGTTTGCACGGCCAAGGGGCCGAGGGACCGCCGTGTTCGCCTCTCCGCTCACACCGCCATCCAGTTCTACGACGTCCAGGACCGCCTCGGCTACGATCGCCCTTCCAAGGCCGTCGATTGGCTCATAAAGAAGGCCAAGCCCGCCATTGATGAGCTCGCCCACCTCCCCGCCTGGCAACCGACCGCCGAACCCCGCCACTACCACCACCGAGCCAAATCCGAATCCACCACCGTGCTCACTGACCGCGACTGGTCGCCTTCCTTGAGGAAACAGCCACTGCCACCACCATCTACTGAGTCACCGCCGTCTGCTGCCCTTGAGAATCTGAACCCAGTCAACTTCCTCCCTCCGCAACTCGATTCCGACGACATCTCCGACACCATCAAGTCCTTTTTCCGGCCTTCATCCTTCACGACGACCTCGTCGTCGTCTTCTTTCACCAATTTCCATAACTACAACCAGCCGCTTCCGGCCATCACGAGAGAGCTTCGCCTTTCGCTTCAGTCGTTCCAGGACCAGCAGAATAGCCAGCACCAGCACCAGCACCAGCACCAGCACATGCCTGCTCTTCAGAAGTTTTCCGGCGACGACGCTGGAGGCGGCCTTCCGCAGGAAATGTTTCTTCCTCAGGATTGGGAGCAACAGCAGCACCAAGCGGAGATGGGCAGGTTCCAGAGGCTTGTTTCGTGGAACGCAGCCGCAGCAGACGGTGGCAGCAGCGGGTTCCCGAGCCCGCTGCCATCACAGTTCCTGCCGCCTATGCCAATGCCGGTCGGCCAGACCACCGGTTTGTTCATTCAGAGGGGACCCCTTCAGTCCAGTAACTCGCCCTCGGTCCGTGCCCGGTTTCTGCCGGAGACTCAGGTGTCCGTGCCGGCTGGATTCACGGTCGACGGGTTCGTCGGTTTCAGGATTCCAGCACGGATTCAGGGCGAGGAGGAGCATGAGGACGACTACGACAAGCCGTCCTCTGCTGCCTCTGCTTTTCACCGTTAGCAATCTTTTACTCCAGCGTGACCTACGCCTACTAAATCGGCACAAAGGTTTGTTCTTTCTGCCCTTGGACTAAGATACAAGAGTTCCATTGGAGTTCTGAGAGTATGGTGTCTTGTTTCTCCTTTTAGCAGATCTGGAGATGGAGAAAAGAGGCTCAAATTTGGAGAGAAGCTTGAAATTTGTACCTACTTTTAGTTGCAGATTTGAATGACTGCACTATACCGTTTTGAGGAAGCTTGTTTCTCTTCTTCATTATGGGTTAGTAGTTGTTGTGGACTTAGTAGTTTCTGTCATGGCTTTTCTTTTCTACTCTTGTGATTAGGCATATGGATAAGTCGCTAAGGTCTTGCCTTTTTTGGACTTAAATGCTAACTCGATACAAGATCGACTTTGGCGACTAAGCATCCATGTGGCAGATCCCACTTACTGAGGGAAAGGACCTGGTTTTGGTTTTGGTTGATATTGTTCTCTTAACTTCTTGTTTCTTCCTCAATCTGCGTAGCAAACTAGATTTGGTGATATTATGGGATTCTTATCCTTTTATGGCCTTTCTCTTTACTGTTGTTTATGGGTATTGGCTATAGCTTGAGTCTCTTTCATGGTAATGACTAATGAAGGGTTTGAGTGGAAGGAAGATGAGGTCTCTTGGTTGCTCGTTTCGACGATGAAAAGTAGAGGTGTATTAATTCTTTGGTTGCCTCAATTGGAAATTGAGAGTACACATGGTTTTGCTTTTGTAGTAGCAATGATTCATAGTGATGGTACCATTTGCCTTTTAGTCCGAACAACTTTGTTTTCTCTAACTCCATTTGTAAGCTAATTATGGTTAAGATGGCAAAAACCTCTTTTTTGGTAGAGGGAACCCTGTGTGCACTCTACCTTCTTTTCCGCTGGGCCTAACCTAATTAAACCTACCATGTGAATGCTCGAGTCCCCTGGCACTAACCAAGATTAGTCATTTGAGGTCATTACTTCCTTCTCCATTCCTCATGTCACTGTGTGAGTGTGCGCGCTTCTACGTGTGTGAAGCATACATTAGATTCTATCTTGGGGGTGTTTCTGGGGGCATTGACAGTTTGATTATGATATGCTGATTTGGACCAGTGTTCGAAGTATTGGTATGCAACATGTATTTTAAAGGTTCGATGTTACGACACATACCCATAGAGTATCATAAGTATCCTATTTTTTTTTAAAAGCAAAAAATTAAATAAAACCCTCCAAGGTACAGGCATGATCCATCTCCTCTATCTTATGATATGGTCCAACACACCTCCATATCTTGTGATATGGAGGCCATTCTGCGACCCATACACATCCATGTGTAAGCACCAACATTTGGTTCAAGTGGTTTGACACTTGTTGCCTTTAAGCAAGGTCTTGAGTTTGAGTTTTGTGAATGCAGAAAACCAGAGTGGAGAAAGCTTTCCCTCGGCTACCCTGCTCGAACAGGGTTAGGCGGGATCCTTGTAGGCTTCTAGATACTGGTGGTTTAAAACAAAAAAAAAAGGGAAAAGAACATGTTCCTCAAAAGGCTTGTCATTGTATCTGTGAGAACACCTCCTCATGTTAACCACCATTGGCTATTATATATTTCATAGGATTAAATATTGGCAGACTCTTTGAGATTCCATGGTGGAATGACTTTATGGAAAGGGATATCTCAAAATCTGACCTGTTTCAACTTTAGAGAATTTCCTGGTCATTAAAAATGAGTCGAATGACTGTTTATTTTTCCATGCTGGGTATTGGATTTGTATGAACTATGAAGTGCCTTTTGTGGTACTCTCTTTCATGATGAAGACATTGGACATCAAGGTCGAAGGGGATCTTCAACACAGTGTACCCTAAAGCCATGGTGTACTCCTTTAGAGCTTGATGGTGGTGTCTTCATGTTAGATGTGTCAAGATATTTTACTTTTTAATTTTGGTGGTCCTACCCTCGTTTAAATAGTGAAGTCAGACCGCCCATATAGCGTAAATTGACAGAGCACAACTTTGGTTGCTTATGAAATGTATCTTTCTTTGTACTGGTTGAAATTTGACAGGCATCTCGGTGTGTTCTGTACCCTTTACATGTTTTGACAACTAGTTTTTTCTGTAGTTCTATCTTTGCTTTTTTTGAAAGTCACAGTTTGTGAGCCCCCCTCTCTCTGTGTATATCTATCTATCTATCCGTCCGTCCGTCTGTCTGTCTATCTATGTGTATGTGTATTCTCTGCCTGCTAGATGCTGGATGCTAGATGTGCTGCGAGTGTTCAACTTCCTTGGGCTTTCACGAAGTTCCATCTCTAGGGATGTAGTTTTCTCCATAAGATGTTAGAATTTTCACTTCTGTGTCAGCCTTTAGCTCCACAAGGAGACATTGTTAATACTCATTACTTTTCCATTCTCCGACCTTGTCTCTGAAACCACGCTCAGAAACTTGGATTATTCAATTTGTGGTTTTCCAATTGGATTTAGAGTCGCTGATGATGGCTACTATGATGCATGGAGACCTTTATTTTTGTGTACGTCGTATTCTCATGTTACTACATAATTGATCTATAATTCCAGTTTAACAGTTGCAGCCATTGCATACCAAACGGTCGCCTTAAGACTAATAGCAAAATTTAGTTATATGATATATATCCTTTCCTCTACTAAGGGGTTCAAGCCGACGCCCCAGATAAACATCCTTATTATATCGAACTGATGATCTCCCTTCAAAGAGCCTAAATCATCAGCCAGCCTGCTCTTTCCCTTCCCTTTTGTTGAATATGTATATTTCTTTGATGTGTCTTGAAGAAAAGTGACATTTAAATTCATTATCTTGATCTTGTATATGATTAGTCTTATTTCTATGTATCATGTTGTATATGCTTCTATTTATTGCTCTTGCTTCGTCTCTACATTTTGGTATCTAAATCGATTATCAGAACTGGACCGAAACCTGCCTTGCAACACCTTCAATTTCTCTTCATTTCTGGCGATGAGTGCTTGCGACACACCGGATGTTGGTCGACACCTTGCAGGGCCTTCAACCCACCTCTGGGTAAGAACTTGATGGGTGTCACGGCACTCGATCGCCCTTATAATTGCAGGGTGGGTGCATCTCAGTTGCCTTCATACTGTTGACCTCTATCAAAACGAAAGCTGGGGTTGATCACATGGTGATGGACAAAAAGAACAGTCGAACAAGTCAAAAGACTGGGATGGTTGTCCTGGCCATTTTAATTTCTTTTCAAGCTTGAATTTTTAGACCAAACGATTGATGTCTTCATTCTTAACAGTATATGGGCCATCAGTTTTAGCTGCCAATTTAACCTCATCCGCTCCCAAATGAAGTTTCAACAGAATTCCTTGTGGTAACATATATTGAAGGTGCTCTCAATCCCAAGTTCCATGCTTAGGCGCGGTCGCGACCTTCTCAAAGCTCCTATGAGCTACAACCTATTGGCTAACATCTTCGACAAGGTCTGCGTTTCTTTCAATCCATCTCTCTAAAAAATCTATCATTTCCCCATTGCCCACAACATGAATTAAGCCTTAAATTCTTGATCAATGTTGAAAATAAAGTATCGGAAAAGTGTACCGTATAAGGTACAATATTTTGTTTCTTAATGAATAAAATATTTAAAAACAATAATATATATGGCTTTGCTTTTTCTTAAAAAGCTTGTATATCTTGAGTTTGCTTACTGATTAGTCATGTTCTTATTTTTTCAATAGAAACAATTGTTTCTAATATAAATAGTTGTACTATAGCAGGTCTAAGCCTAGAACTACCAGAATCCGGCCGAAGCTTGTAACAACAAGAGGACACTAGGCCTATAAACATAGCTGCAAGCCTACAACAGGTTGTACCGTTGCTGCTATTGATATTTTCTTTTATGTTTAATGTTGGAAATATTCAAAGAAAAGTAAAGGGTTCGTACAATACATTACGATACTCACATGATACGCTGCGATAGGATATGCACGGCTACATAATGTTAAATGGGTTAAAACGACACATGTGCTTAGACCGTATTGATTTAGGTATTGATATATGATATACAGTATTGTATGATATGATACGATATCTATAACATTGCACTTGATACCGAAGTTTTGTAGTGTTTCTTAAACTGGAAGAGAGAGATTTGGCCTTGTTCTTGGCAATTAATACCATTGTTTGTAATGATTTATCCTTACATTTTATAATGGAATCGACCAACGATCTTGGTAACATGATCTATTTTAAACTGATACGGGGCATGTAAGGTTACCAGACCCGAGCTCCCTGTACCTTAAAACTATTCAATTCACTAAAAACAAGCTTTTCTTATGATTTAATGCATAATAAGTCTGTTAAATTACTAATTTTGTTAACATAGTAACAAAATAATAGAAGACATGTTATGAGTTTGTGGTGCAAAGGTAGAATCATAGACGGGTTTAAGATCTGGATCCAACTTAGCACTTGATTTTCTTCATTCAATTTGTAATATTATAATGGGTGCTTAAGATTAATAGTTTTATTTGGTTTATTTGAAGTATTGGATGCATATGAAATCTATAGTCAAAATTAGCATAGAAGTGGACCTTTTACAAGTTATCTAATGGAAAAGCATCAAAAGGCTTTCTTGGTTAGTTCAAGTAGCCACTTCCCCTTCAGCGACGGTCTTGAGTCGAGCGTTGTGGGAGGAAAACGACCAGTGCTGGAAGAGCGTTACCACCAAAGTTGGCGGACCTGGCTTGAACGGGTTACTGGTTCTTGTATCACCCCAAACTAGAAAAAGTTCACTTGCTGGTGGTTCTTTTGGAAAAAAGAGCTTCCAGCACATGAAGGCTCATAAGTAGACATGACCTGTTTTGAGTAAACCAAAAACAACGGTTTCAGACTGCCAGTTCCAGTTTCGTTAGAATCAAGCACTGAAACTGAACTGAGATCGAGCTGGTTTTGGTTTGGATTCTAAACAACTTGAAATAAGAAAATTTCTTAAAAAATAGAATAAAAAAATATGAAATTGGAAATTATAAACCACCTGTTTCGGTTTCAGTCTGACTCCAGTTCCATAGAGGGTCGAACTGGAACCAAATCAGGTGTCTCCACTTCTACGTTCACTTTAACCGGTTCTCGTTCTAATCGGTTCCTGGGTCGGTTCGATTCCGATTCCTAACTGGCCATGTCTATTTATAAGTAACATCTGCTGTAATTAACAAGAAACAGGAAGGGAAGGCCCTCACCATATGAATTGAGAAACGCATGCTAGCTGAAGGCAGCTATTAGAACTGACAAATATTTCATTTGCACTTTACCTTAACTATGTACAACAAATATAAATATCTTCTGGTTCATGCAGGTGGGTCATGTAATGCATTATTTGTATTAAATAATGTCAGGACATGAAACATCGCTCTCACTAGCCATGCACCATTCATGGAGTCGGCCCATGGCATTAACTTTATAGAATATGCATGTGCATGCATGCGCCACCTTTACACGTAGCTGATTTTTAAGAACGTATGGCCGTGAGTTCTCTGCAAACTCTGCAAGTTCCTGAACTGCATTTGCAGAAGGAAACGGAAAGCTAGCCGATGAAGAAATGACAGAATGCTGGAGGTAAAACAAATTGATTGCTTTATTTTATAGTTTTGAAGTGTGTTAACTCTTCTTAATTGGTTTACTTTAGAATCAATTGGATTCAGGAAGATTTGAATCAATTTGATTTAGCCAAGTTGAGAACCATTCTACTTGAATGCAACCAATGCGCTCAAGCAATCGGGTTTCAATGAGGCGAGTTTGCGTTTTCCGTTGAGCAAGACTGCCAGAAAACACCAGATGATTAGAGGACTCCAGCTGTTTTCGGCCGGTTGCTGACTGGAAAAGTGCACATGAACGAGAAAAATGTAAGGATAGTACGGTGGTGCGCATCTATCTGGTGGGCTCCGGGAATCATTCTGATTGGGGTCATTTGTACTTGACCATCAGTGCACGCTTTTGATAATCTTAATCCACCGAAACTATACAACCAAAATCAAGCTTAAAACCACCACTTTGCAAAAGCAGGTTCTTGACATATACTCAAATGTATATATAATTTGGTACAAGCTAGCACAATTAGATGTTAGAAAATTAAAATAAATCTCAACCATCCATCTACCCAAGATGGATGATTGATATTTAAATTCAAAAAGTAAGGACTTGCATGAGACTAAATCTACAAAAAATACACAGGAACTTCTTATTTTTGAATTCAAATTTCAGTCATTTATAACCTAGTTATAAATGGTTAAGGTTTGATTGGATTTGTTGGTACATAAGAGTCTTAGCGCACACACACATATAAGAAAGTTAGGTTAATCTAAAAATAAAAAAACCATAAGAAAAAATAAATAAAAGAAAGTGCCACCTTTTTTGGAATTCTTCAACTCATCATCATTTCCCATATTTCATTCGTAATAAAATGTTCAAATTTAGATACATTTTGCATAAATTAGGTTTCATTTCATATGTAAAAGTGAGCTCCAATACGTGTTTAAGCATCACTTTTTTTTCTTACGGGTCCGCATGGGATACGGGAACATGGATTTGACTGTTTTTGGTCCCGTTGGAGGTGGGGACGAGGATGGAGACAGGGTTCTGAAACAGAGATGGAAGTGGGGACTTTGATCCCGACTCCACCCCACCCCACCCCACCCCATGAACATCCCTGTCTACTATTAACAAAGTACTAACCTCAAGAGAAAAAACACAATTGATGCTTCAAAATTGCTAAAATTCTCCTTTCCTACCATGTATCATATGGCCTCTAAAGTTCTCCTTTAATACCATGTATCATATGCCTTAAATTGGGTACCAACAATCACATATGCATAAGGGTTTGTTTGGCACAAGGTTTCGGGAGAACCAGACCTTGATCTTTTGTGCTTGCAATTCCAAGTTTCATTGTGTATAAAACATGAAACCATCACTAGTGTGAAATTGTAGTTTCACAAACCCAACTTGTGTCAAACACTTTGCCATCAAAGGAGAGGTGGGCCATAGGATATGGATCAAGGGATTTAGTACGAAAACCTAATTATCTCCTCTTTCGTGTTGTTACTCTACCTTACATTAAAACCCAAGCATAGACTCGTGAGTCAAACATGGAACTATGGGTAATAACTTATAAGTTTATGTAGGTCTAGACCAGTAATTCTAGCAAACCAGTGTAACAACTTACTTAAAAGCTTCAATAACTTGCCAATAGGCACTACAAAGAAAGCCCCTTTTATATGATTGAAGTTGCAACGCTAAGTTTGGCGAGGCAATGAGTAGCTGACCATCCATTTTACTGTAATAGCTGAGCAAAACTAAAGCTCAAATTTCTATTTTCCAAGCAAAACTACAAAGAAAGCTCCTTTTACTGTAATACTTGAAGGACTTTTAGTTATGAATTTATAAATAAAAAAATGGACAAAGAAAAAAAGAGTGCATAGAGCTATTCAGACTAAACGGTAGAACCTCAAAAGCGAGAAAGAAGATATATTTAAGCAAAAAGTCTTTCAAGGAGATGTTTGGAATCATGTTGGTACACCCTGTGATATGTAGAACAATATGGCTATACATATTAGGAAAGTGGTGAAAGATGTATTAGGTGTATCTAAGGGAGGTGTACCGGCACAAAAAGAAGCGTGGTGGTGGAGTGAAGTAGTGTAAAATAAAATCAAGGCAAAGAGAGCATGCTACAAATTACATTATGCTAAGAAAACTAGTGAAACTTTAAAAGCTTATAAGAAAGCAAAGAAGGAAATGAAAAAGGTCGTCAGTGAAGCAAAAGCTAAAATTTGGAAGAATTTATATAAAAAACTCAACTCAAAAGAGGGTAAAAGAGATTTTTTTAGGATAGTTAGGGCTAGAGATAAGAAAACTAAAGATCTTAATTATGTTAGATGCATCAAGGACAAGGATGAAAAAATTCTAGTGGCAAATGATGATATAAGAAATAGATGGAAAAACTATTTTTATAAGCTTTTTAATGAAAATAAAGATGTTAGTATTAGCTTACGAGAGTTAGCCAAATCAGAAAAGTATATAAACCATAATTTTTACCGACGTATCTAAAAGAATGAAGTCAAAGAGGCTCTTAAACGTATGAAGGGTGGTAAAGCGGTAGGACGAGACAATATTCCTATAAAAGTTTGGAAAATACTAGGAGAAATAGGAATCACTTGGCTCACAAGACTATTTAATGAAATATGGAGAAATCAAAAGATGCTTGAGGAATGGAGAGCGAGTATACTTATACCCGTATATAAGAACAAGGGAGACATTCAGAATTATGCGAATTATCGAGGTATCAAGTTAATGAGCCATACTATGAAATTGTGAGAAAGAATTATTGAACGTAGGTTAAGATAAGTATCAAGTACAACAGAGAAGCAATTTGGATTCATGCAAGACAGATCTACTGTTGAAGCGATTCACCTTTTGAGACATCTTATGAAACATTTTAGAACAAAAAAGAAATACCTTCGTATGATATTTATTGATCTAGAAAAAGCTTATGATAGGGTACCGAGGGAGGTTCTTTAGAGAACCTTGGAAAAAAGAAGTATCCCATTGACATACATTAACCTTATAAGAGACATGTACGATGGTGCAAAAATATGTGTGAGGACTCATAAGGAATGACAAACTTTTTTGAAGTTAATATTGGGTTACATCAAGGATCAACTTTAAGTCCATACTTATTTATAATGGTGATTGATGAGTTAACAAAACATATTGAAGATGAAGTACCTTGGTGTATGTTATTTGCAGATGACATTGTGTTAGTGGAGGAGTCTAAGGTAGAAAATTGGAACTATGGAGAGAAACATTAGAAAGCAAAGGCCTTCGACTTAGTAGAACAAAGACATAATATATGGAATGTAAGTTTGATCATTTGGTTACTTTAGAGGACATAAAAATTAAAATTAGCACACATTGCATCCCCCAAATAGAAAGTTTTAAATACCTAAGGTCAATTTTTTAAAGTGATGAAAGAATTGATGGAGATGTTACGCATAGAATTAATGTTGGTTGGTTAAAATAGAGAGGCACATCAGGTATTCTTTGTGATAAGAAGATATCATTAAAGTTAAAAGGTAAATATTATAGATAAGCAATTAGGCCTGCCATGTTTTATGGTTCTGAGTGTTGTGCAGTTAATTATCAACATGTACAAAAGATGTTTGTGACATAAATATAGATGTTGAGATGGATGAATGGTCATACAAGAAAAGACCGTATACATAATGAGGTTATTAGAAACAAATTAAGAGTGACACCAATAGAGGATAAAATGAGATAATATCATTTAAGATGGTTTGGACATATAGAAAGAAGATCAAAAGAATAACTTATAAGAAGGTATGAAAAACTAAATTTGGAAAGTAGTAAAAGAGGTAGAGGACGATCACAAAAGTGTTGGAAAGAAACAATAAGGAATGATCTAACTTATTGTGAGTTAACTGCTAACATGGCACACAATAGGGCTCCGTGGAAACAAAGAATCCATGTACCCGACCCCGTCTAGTATGAGAAAAGGCTTAGTTTGTTGTTGTTGTTGTATTTGTATTTTAAATTAAATTTTGAAGTGCCTTATATATAGTTCGTTTGAATCATAATAGATTAAACTGATTTTAAAACTGTAAGGTTCTTTTTAAATGAGAATAATGAAAACCCCTTCATTGACTAGGTTTTGGCACGAAGGTTGGATGAATCCGGACATGGCCAATAATCTAACCGCATGGCTTGATCAATTTGGTTAATGGCTTCTTCTTTCTTTGTATACTGGAAATTTTATGTATTTCTTGGTGGAAGACCTCTTCTTTTTCTTGAATGTTTTTATTTTTGATTGAAAGATAAAAATGGCAAGACTCTCAACCCTCACTTCAAGTGAATAGTCTGATTTGTAACCAAAAAGAAAGGAAAGTATGATCACTTCTTGTTGTGGAAGCGATTTCCGTAGAAAGAGGTCCGCCTTCTTTGGTGAGAACCCAAAAATTCAAGCATCCGTCTGTTTGAGAAGAAAGACTACGGATTTATCGATCGTTTGTGAGGGATCGAGAAGGGAATTAGAGGGTGGTGGACGATAGTTGGAGCAAGGCTCGAACCCGCGACCTTCGGCTCATAAGACCAACGCTCTAACCAACTGAGCTACGGTTCTCTTACTATGAGAATATTGCTGATTTAAAAAAGACATTAACAATTTTAATTTTACTGTTAAAAGTTGGAACTTTTGATTTCTTTAGTGAAGGCCCAATGATTCCAACCACTAGTGTAGCATACTTAATTTCTTATTATATAATAACAACTAAATCTTTTCTCATATTAGATGGGTGAGTTACATGAATTCTTTGTTTCCATAAAGCCGATCATGTACCATGCTCTAGAATCCATAACATATAAATCAAACAAAGTTTTACGCTAGCTGTCAGAAGCCTAATACAACCCTCTTCCTTGATATGGACTTGGGACCGACCATGCAAGAGTGATCCCTTACATGAGTAGAGTTAATTTTTTATTACATGCATAGATATAAATATTAACCTAACAAGCAATACAAGTTGAGATTAACTGAGTGCGGCTTGTTTCTGCTATGTTCATGCAAAGCATTTCTTGCTCATAGTATCCCTCAGTATGCAGGCCCTTATCGGTTTGTAACGGACCTAACGATTCGACCCATAATTGACCTGGTTTCAAACTCATGCTTTAACCATAATTGATAGAACCATGACCAGAACCAGAACCAATCCGAGGACTCCTCCAGTTAGGTTTAGGTTCATGATTATTGGAAACTGAACCAAAATTGTAACTGAGACTGGTGGTTTCTAGCCGGACCTGGAACCAGAAGTTCCACAGCTATAATTTGAATCCAAGAGGTTCCAGTTGGGTTACGGTTTTGGGCTCCCGATGAACCATAATTGGTGGTGGTTTGGAGCCGTGGGTCCCAGTTTACCCGACACCAGTCATGTTTACATGGGCATGGTTGCGAAACAGTCTCATGGAGGAAACCAGATTGATACTTTATAGTAAGGATGAATACAAATCAGGTTTGGAGGTTTGGATCCAAAATTCTAATATGGAATCCAAGTTATAACTGGATCAAGAACCGGGCTCACAACATGCTAAAACGGATCTATGATTGGAGCATGTCCACATCTTGCCAATTCAATCATTGTCGTCATCAAAGTCCACATCATTAGCTTTGATTTATTGAACTTTAAATCGATCCATATTTTGTCCTTCAAACAATTAACAATCAAACTTGAACTACTTTCAGAATTGATGATTCACACACAAGATCTACCTCCAGTAAAAATTTTCTCTAAAATCAATGAGGAATTTCAACATTCATTAACACCCAAAATCCTCACCTAGTTTTAAAACTTCCTCAATTAATCTCATGAATGTAATTTTGATGACTCAACCAAAACATCTATTAGCCTGACCTTTAATGCTGCTTATACGAGCCTTGCGAAACAAGCCAAGTTTGCTAAGGAGAACACCTTATATCGAACTCACTTGCCATGGTGGTTGGTCTGTGTAGTGTCAACCTAAAAATAAGGTCCCAGTCGTCAAACAAGTAGAATTAGAAAGTAAGTTAGCTTTCTTATTGGGAGATGCGGCTAAGTCCGCGCGCATCCTATAGTATATGCAGTTGCTACCATCTTCTTCCTTGATCAAGACTCAACAGTCAAGGAATATTACTGCTTGATATATGAATATTTCAAAAATAATGCCCTACATGCAAATTCCAAATAGGAATTGCTACTTAAAAAATGAATATTTGGAAAATCAAGTTAGAAAAATGATGGTTCAATAGAACGACTTGAAGCTGGCCTTGCTTCCACGATACACAACAATTTCAAAAATCATGGGTGTGAATATACATTGACATGTATATGTATATATATAGAGAGAGTGTGATACATGCATACACCAATTCAAGCTTAAACATGCTAAAAAGTAAGATCAATGGTTGAGATCTTTGAGTCATAAAAACAACTTATACCAGGTATATTTATTGCGTATGTAAAAAGTATCAACTTACTCTTATGCTTTTGAGATTTGAATTTTAACCATTGATCTTGTCAATCGAATGGTTGAGATTTAAAAATATGTTTAAGCATGGATTGATGTGCGTATGTACTACACTCTCTCCGTGCCTCTTTCTCTTTCTTTATTTATATATATCACGTCCTAGCTTCATACTTGTTTGGTGTATAATCTTGAACAAATATATTCGTTGTTCAATGTTTGAGATCAATAGTGGAAGTTTGAATTATTTTATATTTAATATATATGATACATTAAACATAAAGTATCAAGATACAACAATACATTTGATTCAAATGTGGAAGATTATGCACCAAACAACACTATATAGCTAAGACTCTGATATATATATATATAATTGATTATATCTCATCAAACAAGAAATAGGGCTCAGTTTTCACAAGTTACTATTGACGAAACAGTCAAAAAAATACTAAATTATCTTTTATTTAAAAGAATATTTGAAAGTCACTGCCGGGTCGACAGGAGAAGTACAGGTGTGAAATGTTCGTGTGACAAGGTTGGTAGGATGCCTTAGGATTGAAAGGCATCCATGTATGAGCATGGTGCTCAGGTGAAAACAGGCCTACGCCATTGATTGTATCTCAGTTACCCTTTAGTGATGCAGCCAAATGAGTTGATGGTTAATTATGCAGCTAATGAAATGAAGATTTGTCTTAAAGAGAAATTGCATCTACTGCATCTGCTTCACCACTGTGTTTTTGCAGGTAAAAGATGAATGAACATCTAGGGGCAAAGATTCTCTTGATGGAACTAAGAATCCGATGAAGTACTTATATACTACAATCATCCAAGCCTCTTCTTCGTCGATATCCTATCTATCAGTTACAAGATTCGAGGGAGGTGGAAGTCAGGAACGGCTAGCAGGTTAAAGCAACCTCTACCACCATAATCTTCGGGCTTCTGTAAGGACTTTCCGGCTGGTGACGGATCTTCTTTCATCCATCTCCTTTTGCGAGAATGATTGACTCATGACGCAATTCTAATGGTACTTGCAAGAACTCGCTGGCGGAGCTATCTCTCTGTCCTTAACTGAAGTGTTTCTGTGGAAAAGGGCTCGTAATTGTGGACAAGAAGTCTTCGTGCTTCGTCACTCTTATCCAATCTTAAAATAAAAGGGCACTAAATGAACTGATCAGTGGGAATACCTAAACTGCTAGCTACAAAAGGAAGTTACTTGATTGTCAAAAAAGATATCCTGATTTCTGAAATCTAATGAAGAAAAAGTCCTCTAAAACTCAAATTACCTCCTAGTAGGCTTTACAGATGTGCTAAAACTTCTAAATCGATCTTCGAACCACCAACATCAATGGCCGAAATCCGCCAACCATTTCAAGGAGAAATCTTTATGCAGCGAATTCATTGTAGCAATGCTGCCTCAGTAAAATCTGGCTTTGATAATGAATGCAATGTGAATCCAATTCATCCTCACTTACTGCAACGTCGAAAACATTATGTGGTGCCTGACATCATCCTTGATCCTGAGTTTTCATGGTCCAAAGAAGCTATGTACTTTCTGAACTTTGGGAGGTTCTGAGTGACCCATAAATTGATTCCCCTCGATCAAAAGCCTCTTTATGAGACCAGTGGGGCCTAGTTGGCTTCATTTTCTTTTTGATTTAACACTAAGAGGAGCTGCTCCGGGGTTGCAAGCAGAAATGGTTGATGTAGATCGCCTATATCTTTCCTTTGACATAATGGATCAGGACCACAAGCATCAGTGACATCGAAAGTATTTAATGGGTGCAACTGATGAGCACATTAGCTTTCTTCACATACCAGACGTATGGCTAGGTGGCGAGTTGTAAAGTCACGTATCATTACTGTCAATAACAAATGAAAGGAACACTGCAAAAGATTTCTCTTGTACAGTTCTTGATCTAGGCAATAGCGTGAGGGGGGACCAAATTTGCAGTGACAGAAAAGAAAATCACATCAAATTATAGTGGATCTTCCTTCATGTGCTTGTATTTGAAAAGATTTCATTTAGGATTCCATATTAAGGAGAGGAATGGTGATCATGCAAGAAGATTTTATCTGCTCGATATTGCAATCCGAATCTAATTTTGGTAGATGGGTGCCTACGAATTTCATTTATTTCATAAAACTTCAGGGCAGTGGCCCTACGCTTTGTTGGTTCATGTGGTTCCGCAATGGCGGATGAAGAAAACCATGGCTGAGAGAGCTTTACCCTCACCCTCACAATGGGCCAACCCAGCTCTAACCGGATTAGTTGGGTCCTTGTGCTTTCCGATACTGGTGGTTTAGACGTTAAAAAATAAAAAGAAACAAAGAAAAACTTCAAAGTGATATACTTTGACTTAATTTGATTTGGTTTCCAACGACGTAAAAGATGATTTGAACATGAAATACATCGGTAAAAACGTTAAAAAGAGGAAGAAGAGGACTGTAAAAGCACTGAAAGGACTGGTGAGAAAAGGTGGCGGAGTAGCTCATACTCAAGCAGAATCCTCTTCGAGGCGGTGTAAGCTTCCAATACCTTTGGGTTGGGTAAAAAATAGGTCAACCCTAAACTAACCTCTTCTTGAGTCAATTAGCCTCAACCTAAAGATACATGATTGGATTGGAGTCAATCCGACCCGACCAAGCTGTAACAAAAATATATAAAATAGCGTACAAATCACTAAACATGGAAAGAAAACTAAGAAAATCCATATAAGATAAAATGACGTGGATAATATATATATATATATATATATATATATATATATATATATATATATATATATATAGAGAGAGAGAGAGAGAGAGAGAGAGAGAGAGAGAGAAAGAGAGAGAGAGAGTAATCTATACTTAATTGGATTCATGCTTAAATCTACTCAAACATTTTTACCGTATGATCAACGTGATCAATAATAAAGATTTTAATTTAAAAAGTGAATTGTATAATTGTACTTTTTGTATTTTACATTTAATGCAGATAATACAATTTATTTTTAAATTCAAATCTATGTTGATTGCTCTTATCGGTGAAAATGTTTGAGTATATTTAAGCATGAATGATTTTAAGCATATACCACTATATATGTGTGCATGTTTGATCAGGTCACGTTCGAGTCTACAGGGAGATAACCCACTTTTGTTAAGTTGACACGGACACAACCTGAGGTTTGCTGAACCCGACACAGACCTGGGCCTTTCTTATCGTGTTCAGGTCGGTCCCTTGCAATAAACTCTCTGCCGGCTTGCTGCTTCTCTCAAAATGAGATTATCCCTCAGCTTTGGTTCCCAAAAAATAGCAACTAATGTGCAAAGAGCAATAGCTCACCTGGCTAAGAGATCGACTCACAAGTTGAAAGTCACGAGTTTGATCCAGGGTGCATGTCTGTCTTCAGCCTCCCCATTCCCATTACACTGCCAAAAAAAGAAGAAGAAGAACAACTAACAAGGCCAAATGTGATAGTGCTGTAAATAATTAAAAACACATGTTTATAAGTGATTCTAATTGGTTGCCATTTAGTTCAACGATAAACAGTTGCCATTTGATCCAGTAATCTTACGTGTTATCTGATATATAATAAAGAAACATGTCCATGTACTAAATTCAACCAAATAAATAAGTAAAAAGGTAGTTAATGTAGTACCATGAATACATTGTATAAAATATTCCAAATAAACATGGAAATTGACATATCAAAAGTAGGAAAAAAATTATGACGTATTATTTAATCAATCGACTCAAAATGCAAAACAAACAAAGAAGAAACAAATTATAATAAATAAAAAGAAAGGAAGGAAAGAGCATTCACTAAGAAAGTGTACTTATAATCCTATGCATATAGAGAGACTACGAACAACAACAACAACTAAGCCTTTTCCCATACTAGACGGGGTCGGCTACATGGATTCTTTGTTTCCAAAGAGCTCTATCATGTGTCATGTTAGCAGTTAACTCACAATAAGCTAGATCATTCTTTATTGTTTCTTTCCAACACTTTTGTGGTTGTCCTCTACCTCTTTTAATACTTTCTAAATTTAGTTTTTCATACCCTCTTAAAGGTTCTTCTTCTAATATTCATTCTATATGTCCAAACCATCTTAAACGATGTTCTCTCATTTTATCCTCTATTGGTATCACTCTTAATATGACCACTCATCCATCTCAACATCTTCATTTCTGTCATAGACATCCTTTATACATGTTGATGGTTAACTGCCTAACATTCAAAACCATAAAACATGACAAGTCTAATTCCTGCTCTATAATATTTACCTTTTAACTTTAATGGTATCTTCTTATCACAAAGAATACCTTATGCTCCTCTCCATTTTAACCAACCAGCATTAATTCTATGCGTAACATCTCCATCAATTCTTCCATCACTTTGAAAAATTGACCCTAGGTATTTAAAACTTTTCTTTTGTGGGATGCAATGTGTGCCAATTTTAATTTCTATGTCCTCTAAAGTAACCAAATGATCAAACTTACATTCCATATATTTTGTCTTTGTTCTAATAAGTCGGAGGCCTTTGCTTTCTAATTCTTCTCTCCATAGTTCCAATTTTCTATTAACTTTTTCCTTAAACTCTTCCACTAACACAATGTCATATGCAAATAACATACACCAAGGCATTTCATCTTGAATATGTTTTGTTAACTCATCAATCACCATTATAAATAAGTATAGATTTAAAGTTGATCCTTGATATAACCTAATATTAACTTCAAAGAAGTCTGTCATTCCTTCATGAGTCTTCACACATGTTTTTGCACCATCGTACATGTCTCTTATAAGGTTAATGTATGTCAATGGGATACCTCTTTTTTCCAAGGTTCTCCAAAGAACCTCCCTCGGTACCCTATCATAAGCTTTTTCTAGATCAATAAATATCATACGAAGGTATTTCTTTTTTGTTCTAAAATGTTTCATAAGATGTCTCAAAAGGTGAATCGCTTCAACAGTAGATCTGTCTTGCATGAATCCAAATTAGTTCTCTGTTGTACTTGATACTTGTCTTAACCTACGTTCAATAATTCTTTCTCACAATTTCATAGTATGGCTCATTAACTTGATACCTTGATAATTCGCATAATTCTAAATGTCTCCCTTGTTCTTATATACGGGTATAAGTATACTCGCTCTCCATTCCTCGGGCATCTTTTGGTTTCTCCATATTTCATTAAATAGTCTTGTGAACCAAGTGATTCCTATTTCTCCTAGTATTTTCCAAACTTTTATAGGAATATTGTCTGGTCCTACCGCTTTACCACTCTTCATACGTTTAAGAGCCTCTTTGACTTCATTCTTTTAGATACGTCGGTAAAAATTATGGTTTATATACTTTTCCGATTTGGCTAACTCTCCTAAGTTAATACTAACATCTTTATTTTCATTAAAAAGCTTATAAAAATAGTTTTTCCATCTATTTCTTATATCATCATTTGCCACTAGAATTTTTTCATCATCGTCTTTGATGCATCTAACAGAATTAAGATCTTTAGTTTTATTATCTCTATCCCAAGCTATCCTAAAAATATCTCTTTCACCTTCTTTTGAGTTGAGTTTTTTTATATAAATCCTCCCAAATTTTAGCTTTTGCTTTAGTGACAGCCTTTTTAGCTTCTTTCTTTGCTTTCTTATAAGCCTCTAAAGTTTCACTAGTTTTCTTAGCATAATGTAATTTGTAACATGCCCTCTTTTATTTTGCACTACTTCTCTCCACTATCAAGCTTCTTTTTGTGTCGGTACACTTCCCTTAGATTCACCTAACACATCTTTCGCCACTTTTCCAATATGTATAGCCATATTGTTCCACATATCACAAGGTGTACCAACATAATTTGAAGCATCTCCTTGAAGGACTTTCTGTTTAAATATATATTCTTTCTCGCTTTTGAGGTTCCACCATTTAGTCTGAATATCTCGATGCACTCTTTTCTTCTTTGTCCATTTTTTAAATTGTAAATCCATAACTAAAAGTCGATGTTGAGTGGTTAAACTTTCTCCTAGAATTACCTTGCAATCTTTACAACACACTCTATCTTTTTTGTACAAATAAAGTAATCAATTTGTGTTTGTGATAAACCACTCTTATAAGTAATTAAATATTCATCTCATTTTTTTAAAGATTGTATTGACTATAAATAGATCAAATGCCATAGAAAAATTTAAAATCTCCCTACCTTCCTCATTTATATCCCCAAAACCAAAGTTTCCATGAATATCTTGATATCCTAATGCCTCTTTACCGATATGTCCATTTAAGTCTCCTCCTAAACAAATCATCTCCCTTTGTGAAATCCTTTGAATCACCTTATCTAACTCTTCCCAAAAAGTTGTCTTTATACTATATTCTAGGCCTACTTGGGTGTATAAGCACAAACTATATTCAAAACCTATGCTCCCTAACACTAATTTCAACGTCATGATTCGGTCACTATATCGTTGTATGTATACTACACTATCCTTTAAATTTTATTTATGATAATACCAACTCCATTTCGAGCATTTTCCTTACTTGAGTACTATAATTTAAAACCTGTATCCTCTATCTCCTTTGTTTTTTCTCCAACCCACTTTGTCTCTTGTAAACATAGAATATGAATCTTTCTCCGAATCATAGTATCTACCACCTTCATTAGCTTACCGGATAATGTTCCGATATTTCAAGAACCAATACGAATCTTATTATCTAGGACTAGCTTCCTTATCCTCCGCATCTGTCCATATTGAAAATGTGGAGACCTTCTCGGTAAATCATTCACTACATTCGGGCGACAATGTAGCGGGACTAACTTCTTTACCCACACTCGTTCATGATGTGAGAACCCTCTCTGCAATTGATTCACTACATCCGGGTGAAAATGTAATGGCCCTTGCTTACTTATCACTGCATTCGGGCTATGCAGCGCGTCGCTAGGTGGGGATGCCCCAAAGCAAAGCTCATAATTTGTGTAATCCGTGGTATAAAAATACGACAAAGTTTTACGCTAGCTGTCGAAAGCCTAACACAACTCTCCTCCTTTATCCGGGCTTGGGACCGGCAATGCAAGGGTGATCCCTTACATGGGCAGAGTTATATGGAGAGATTAATATTTAAAATATATAAAAATAAAAAATCATGATAAATATCAGCAAATATATGCTTTTAAAAACTAGAAGAGTCTAGACGTAATTAGAAGCTACAAGATTTACGTTCTGAATCGGTTCAAGAGTAGTCTTCGTATCAAGCTACAACAAATATGAAAATATAAGAATAATAAAGTATTGGTAATCATTTCCTTTCAAAGTGAAAAAAATCAAGTTTATCAACTAAAAATAAGTTTTATTCTTTGTTGATAGCAGTAGAGACAATTACTTTTGGTGAACATTAAGGTTTTCATATATTACTGTAATCCAAAAGCAGAGAAAAAGGAAGCATAATGGTTGAGATAATTTTGATGTCATTTATAATTGCTTTTTTATTTGTATTGAGCTTTAAATTTGCTTTTGGTTACAAGAAAAGAACCCTAACACCCACACCCACACATGCACCCTATGGGAGTCAAACTAGCAAGGATTATGCCTTGAAGTTGAGCTAACGCTCTGGATCCTGTAATGAGCTTTTATGCATTTTGTAACATGCTCTAGTAGCCTCAACACAATCTATACTTTGTTCTTAAGGAAAAATAGTCTATCAACTAAACTATACTTATAAATAATCAAATATTCGTCATGCTTTTTGAAAAATTTATTATCGGATTACATGTATAAAAATTGCTTCGTAAAACCATATTTTGTATAACTTTATGTGTATTTTTTTAAGGCAAATCAACTATATTGTTTGTATTAGGATTCTAAGAAAACATGAAATTGATTCTTGAATCACAATAGTTGAATATATAATGGTGATTTTAGGTGGTTTGGAAGTTCTTGTAGCCTATGAATTTTAAAGCAATACGAAATCCATTATATACTCTAGAACCGGTCTATGCTAGATTCTGTCCCTATAAAATTCGTGGTATAAAATTACATCCAAGTAGGTGCATTTTTGAAAATCCAAAGAACTCATGTTTGAATGGTTTCTTAGATCATCATGTATTATTATTCCTTTCCAAACAATGCTTGTTCTGGAAAAAATAGAGTTGTTTTACATGATAACAAGCAAATGGTGCTCGTGAAAGGTGGCCAAAGCGGCAGTGTGAGCCTAAGGTGGCCATGAATGGATCATCCAAGAGGAAACAAATGAAAATGGTGGGCCTACCGTTACGTCAGTGTCATTGCTGGTAAAGGCAAGACAGCACTCTCTTTTGGGAAATCCAAAGAGTTCTAGACTTGTAACTGGCTGTCGTCCCTTGTTTTCTAATAAGCAAAGGAGACGGCGGGTGTGAGGTAAAAGAGGAAAAGTTGAAACGGGGAAACGTAAAGCTAAGACAGAATGAAGGATGTGCCTCATATTTCATAAGAGAGATCAGTGGAAGCAAGAAGAACGGATCAACAATTTCTGGTGTCTGTGAGCGAGGAAGATCTGCGGTTACAAAGATCCGGGCGGAAAGGACGGAACCTGTAGATCTACATAATGTAATCTTGACGCGGTTTTCTATTCAAATCTTTCTTCTTGCTGCTGTTGGTATTGGTGTCTGAACATAAATTTGAGATTTTATAGGCACTTTGAAGACTGCCATCTTTTGGTGAACCTTTCTTCCGGCGATCTTTCAATTAAAACATTCATTTCATTTATATGCATAAAGAGTGAAGGAAGAGGAGATAAATGAGATGCCCGTCTTCCTTTTAACGATGGTAAGTGATTCTGGAACTTTTCTATGTTTTTGTTGCTGCTGCTTATTCCTTTATACATTAAGGCCAGACCAACAAATTAAGCCATGTTTGATTAGTTTGTCTTATTTTTCTGAATTTTCATGACATTGTCTGTTTCTTGGTGCTGAAGAAATGAAAACTAGGATTTGATAATGTAATTGGCTTTTCTCCAGGTTGGTTTTAGATTTCCTTTTTGATGGCAATTCAGCTTCAAACTGGAGGCCAGAGGGAAACAGCATCCAGTTTTTTCTTGGGGTTTTTTCTTGGAGCTGATGCCATGACTCAAGAAGAGAGCTTTAGGTTTGGGAATCACAGATCTGCTAAGAAGCATAAACAAAACAAAAATCCGCAACGTGGGCTTGGCGTTGCTCAATTGGAGCAAATAAGATTGGAAGAACAACAGAAAAGTTTTTCCATCCCTCACTCCTTCCCTGCAATCAATCTTCAGCCACCTCCCAATTCTAGTTCTGTAGCATACAAACACTCTCAAGATCCTGTTTTTCCTATTCCGGATTTCCACCCTAAAACGCCCTCTCCCTTTGCTAACCCTCCTGTTCTTCCTCTATCTTGGTCTCATCATGAAACATTTTTCACGAACATGGAGAATTTCAGCCTTCCTCTTCCCGCCCTTGATGAACCTAACGCATCCAGAAAGCAGCAAAGTTTGGTATGGCGACTAGCTCTCACTAAGGGAAAAAAGAAGCTTCTACTTTATTACTTTTCAATTGTAATGTTGTTAAAGACAAAAGATCACATTTTTTCTTTGGTACTTTTTGCAGGTGAATGTTTCACCGACATCATCTTCTGGAGTGAATCTGCAGATGGAGCCCCCTTCAAACCAAATCTACACCAATACCAAATCTACGTGGGCGGAGGAAGACGGGGTATTTTTCTTTATACATGTGGATAAGTACTTGAGATGCTTGGAAATCTATGCCGTGAGAGCAATATTGAGATGTTCATTGTAGGTAGGAAGAGAATGATGCTGTACTTCTTTCTCATTGCCATGTCAGGAATGACCTTTTGCGTCAACTGTCCCATCCGTCTCTCCCCTTGACATTCTACTTCCGTGCTCACCAGTAAACCTGTCCATATGACACAAGTTTGGAGACTAAAGTACTAATTTGATCAAGCATCAAGTTGCAAATCAAATGTATTTCATAAGACCAAGATTCAACATCTTTACTGCAGAAAGATACTAAAACATGCCGCCCGTAACTAACTATTCAAGACCTGGATATGCAACACATCCACACTACAGTGAGAAACAACTCGCAAGAAAATTGCACCATTCAATTTTCAGTACTCCAAAGATTGACATCCAGGGATCTCAGTAACAGTTCAATGTGCCAACTGCAAGAGACATTGATGACAGAAATGACTCGTCTACTACAGTTGGGTTAAGAAACTACAAAATTGATCTAATGTAAGAAAAAAGGTATGTGCATGTTGGTGTTCTGACTAATAAAAGTTAAATTTAGAATTTTGGGTTTATGTTGGTGTTCTGACTAATAAAAGTTAAATTTAGAAATTTGGGTTTTCTTCGCATATATGAATTTTGTGGAAAGGAAAACTGAGCATGGTCTTCCAAGTAAATTTCCTTGTATACTGTAGGTGGTTGGATAACACAGAGTAGTTCAGGTTTTACAGTTAAACATGCTGTATGAATAGAAAACCAAATATGGGTTTTCAATTTGTGATTGATTTTTCTTAGCGTATAACATAGATGGTTGGCATAAAGCGTCTCTGGTCTCTTCTCAATGACAGCCCAAGCAATAGCTCTGTAGAGAAATACAATCATCTTGAATATGGAAATCCAGTTTTCAGGTGATTCTTCTCTACGTGTTTTAATTTTGTGATTTTTACCCATTAATTAGGCTAGATATTGCTGATATTTTTGTGCTTTGTTTCCAGAAACACAGGCTTGAACTCTAGTTTACATCAAAGAAACTGGAAGCCCCTGCCAGAAGCTGATTTTAGAGCAAAGGATAATGGTGATCTTGGTGCTTTCCTCATGCTAGGTCTGACATCATCCTCTTCAATTTCAAGGTCCACAAAATCTTCTCTGCTTACTACTGAGTGCGATGATGATCATGAATCTCAAATGCGGCTTCCAAAGGTAATGAAGTAATGCATATTTCTAGAAACTCAACAAGCACCATTAGAAAATTTCCCTTTGCGCTTATTGCAGATGGATTCTGTACTTCCACAGGACAATATCGGAGGTTCTACCAGCAGAGATTTCATGTCCAACTCAAGATTTGGTAGTGATGAAACATGGTCTGGCTCGGCTGGGCATCAGCAACATCCTGTCCAGCACCATTTCTATCCTCTTCATTATCAAGCAGGAGCTCAACTTTACAGCTTTTTATGTCCAGAACCAAGTCGTGGAAAATCTGAGCTTGAAGATAAAAGAGATTTGGGGCAAACGGAGAGCAAAGCTTGCATCGATCTCAATCTGAAGCTTTAGAGAAGGAAACATGCTTATGAGATACTTTAGAGACAGACTTTCTTTCTTTTGTCTCTTGGTTTCCATTTGAGAACGGTGAGAAATTTTTGCAGATGCTGGAACACAGATGCAGAGAGAGAGAATTAGTTGGTTGTGTTTGTATGCTTTCAAGGTATAAAGAAGAGAATTAGTTGTAGCGAGTGAGAATGAGAATGCCTTGATCTGTACGATCTAGTGGACTTGTAGAATGAATAGTTGATGTCCTTGTACCGTGTTGTCAAAATCCTAGATCATGCATTCTTTTTGGGTTTATCTATGTGTAAACCATAGTGAACCTCTTGCTTAGTAGCACTGAAAACTCATTCTGTATTTTTTCTTTAATGTGTTGTATCAATTTTCCTGGTTGGTCAAAATATCTTCTGTTTCTGTTTTACTTGATCTTTTCCAGTTTATGCCTTGAATTATGATTGCAGTCTTGTAGTACTGCGTAGTGAGTACAAGATGCTGCTGCATTCAAAATATTGGCGGTCAATGCAGATAAATGAATTTAGTGAATCATGTTTATGGCCAGCAAAAGGTCTTTGGATCAAACAGCCACTCAGCTTTATGATTGCAGTCTTGTAGTACTGCGTAGTGAGTACAAGATGCTGCGGGATTCAAAATACTGGCGGTCAATGCAGATAAAATGAATTTGGTGAATCATGTTTATGGCCAACAAAAGGTCTTTGGATCAAACAGCCACTCAGCTAAACCTGGTGAGATCGGAATTATATAGATGAAACAGTTGCTTTGATGTTTCATGGTATATCTGTTAAAAGCAGAGCAAGAGAAAATCTCTATCTTCAATAGTTTTATAGCTTTGACGTGTTAAGATGCATCAATTGATGCTTTTAGATGCTCATGTCTCATCTTTGTCTGCTATATATGTTTAAATGTCAAATGGTTAAGGCAATACCTAGGAGAGAGCAATCATAGACCTACTGATCGATTCTGAATTTTCTATAAGGTAGATGGACAGTCACCTGCACGAAAGAAAGCTCATGGAGTGAAGTTTATCCTTAGAGTTGTAAAGTGGGTTATCTCAACCACCAGAGTTCCCTACACAAAGAACGCTTCGCTTCAATTAAATAAAATGTCAAACAGAATCCTGTCTCTTAAAAAAGCAACTCAAAGGGTAATTGGTTGCTAAATCTTTTTCTTTAAGATTAATTCAGTGAGACCTCATTATCTTGCTTTGTTCAAAAAAAAAAAAAGCAAGAACATTTAGTTATTATATAACAGTTAAATGAACTTTAAGCATTTCCATTTACATAAAAATATACAGCGATCTGATAAGTTCATATTACAAGATACTAAATTGTTCAGTGTCACATTAATATCCAACCCATTTATGTAAAGGGTGGTGACCACCTCGATCTCAATGTCTACCGCAATCTTCTCATTGAGGTCTTCCAGACATGTTGAACTTTCATGACTCACAATACTCCATCCTTTCTTAGGAAAGCTCCTTGTGGGAACACTTCTCACGAACGTAGTTGAATTGCAACGTAACAAAAGCGAAGATCAGTAGAAACAACTGTGTTCTCCGATCTCTTCTCAACACTTCAATGTTCAGTTAACTTTTCTATAACTTTGTCTGAAAAAGCGGGATTCTGTTTCTGAAGAAACCCAGTACGATTGTGACCAAAAAGCTTGAACATCAATTTTCCAAACCAGAAATTGATAATATATGAGGAAATAAAGGATCAATGGTTCAACCCATCTGGATTTACACCCAATAAATGGCAGGCACAAAAATCAACTAATTTACCAGTTTGATCATCGTCACGCACCCAAGAGTATTGCTGATCTAATCGGATTTACCACATCCTATAATACATATATATATATATATATATATTACACTATAAATAAGTTATATCCATGTTTTATCCCATTAACGGTGTATCTTAGTGTCCATTCTCCACTAATAGTAGCATAGATTGTTACAGAATACCTGATGATAGATAAAAGTGCAGGTTTGCGGTCGTTCTCTACTTGCCTAATAGAAGCTAAGCAAGTTTAAACAAACATCATGTCCACAAGGCACATAAGTAGAACAATGAACGAACCAAATGATGCTGACATCTTGGTTGCAGCTATTTTAGAGAGCAAGAGAGATGGAGAGGTGCTTCTTCTAATACAGACAAACTTTTCAGATTACAAAATTAACACCAGACGCGACCAAGTTTTTCATGTAGTGAGGCCAACCGTTCCTAATGACTGCATAAGGTGCATCACAAAAGTTTCCTCCAACAGAGCAACAAGATAGCAAAGCTGAAATCTTTCTGAAATTTTATTTCTTAGCTTGACAAATGGTTCCAGTTTCTTGCCCCCCTCTTCCCTGGAATTCTGATTCCTAATGTGAGAGGCCCTTCCGTTTACAAAACAAGAAGCATTTAACCTAGTTGCTTGTGTAACTCATACCTCCATCACACGGGACTTTGAATAACGGTCCTTAAGAAGCTTGAACTCGCCCTCAAGGTTTGATATCCGCTCTTCCCTCAGGTGCACGTGTCTCTGCAACATGCTGAACTTCGCCTCCCATTGTTCTGAAAACTCGTCGATTTTCTCCACCGCCCATCGCTGAAAAGAAGCTTTTGCTTCTTGCTCGCTTTCGAACGAATGCTTCGCGAGCTCTTCGGAGGTGAGAACGAGGCCACCACCATCACTCACATCCTTGAATATAGGCTCATCCAATTGAGGGCATAGCCTCCTGTACTCACTGAACGCCTTCCTTGTGTCCTCAAGCAACCTTTTATAACCTTGCGCTAAGTTGACAGTGGCATAGAGCTCGAACCTCAACCTGGAGAGCTCGTTGTTCATCTTATACTGATTGGCCTGCAAGGCATTGATAATCTGATCGCGCTCCCTTACCCCTGCATCCAAATCCTGCAAATTCAAGTGAGCATGCACCAAAGACTCATGTTTCTCCGTATGAATCTCTCGCGCCTTGTTCATCCACACTTTAATCTGATTCATGCACACATTGAAATCGTTATCCCACTGAGAATGGTCGTTCCTGATTTTCTTAAGGCCCTCATTGTAAAGAATCTGGTCATCATTCTCGAATTCCCTCTTACACACATTTGTGTACGTAGATACTTGTTGATCCAAATGAAGATTGATGCCCACAGAAATATGGTCGGTTTCGCTCGGTCCAGGACGAATATTCTCTCCAGCCGGCATGCCCACCAAACCCAAATTGCCTTCCATAGATAATATGAGCTCCGACCCGGGCAACGGTTCGAAATTACGGAACTCCATCTCATCAAGCTTATCAGACATCACAGTTGATCTGCCGACCTCGTTAGACGTACAAGATCGGAGAAGGGGTTGATGATCAACTTCTTCGTCACCTTCGTCTTCAACGACCATTTGATCTTCCTCGTTCACGAACTGGTTCATCTCGCAATCCTGACCGCCCGTCTTCTCGTCCTCATTTACGGCCTCCATCTCGTAATCATGATCGTCCTTCTTCTCCTCGTTCACTACCCGGTTGATCTCGGAGTCCTGAATCTCCTTCTTCTCCTGCTCTCCCTCTGCGTCCTTCTCCATCTCCAAGGCATCGACTTTAGGCGCACCATCTTCCTCCTCCACCTCCTCGATGGTGGTTGCCACAGTATCCGCCGGAGCGCTGACAGCCTCGGTAACGGGGGCGGCAATCGGTTCTTCTTGACGGTCAAAGAGCTCCGGCCGCTGCGAGCGGATGAGCATCTGGAAGTGAGAGGCGTAGTAGCAAGTAGAGAGCGCCGCACCTCTGGAGAGCTCCTTCTCGGCCATGAACCAAACGAGCGCGGCCCAATCAATCTTCTCCGGCTGGCCGGAATCGAGCAACCTGGCAGCCGCCGTGATTTCGTCGGGAATCACAAGGGTGTCCTCCGAATTGACGAAGATCCAGTTCATCATGAAATCCTTCACCACCGAGAGATCGTCCGGCACCAGGTCTCCAGCACCCGCGTCGACATCGAGGGTCTCCGAAGCGCTGCGGTCCTTCTTCAGGGGTATCCGGAGAGCGCGGGCGAGATCGGGACGGCTTACCTTGATCCGGACGTTGCCGACGGTGCTGGCTCGCAAGCTTGGGTCGTAGCATGCGACGAGCGACGCGATGTAGTCATGGCGGAGTTCAGAATCGAAGTCGAGGGAAGCGAAGCCCCAGAGACCGAGCCGCCGGAGCAGGCGCTCATGCCGGGCGAAGTAGGCGAGGGGTTTCCCCGGACAGAAGGGCACCGGACGGAGGAATTGCCGGAGGGCCTCCAGCTTCTTCTGCTCCGCCGCGAGCTTTCGATGGGGCTTCTTCTTGCGGGAGCCCGGCGGCCTCCGGCTGGCTGTTCCCGTGAATTGGACGGCTCCCAGGGCATTGTCGTCCGGCGGATCGATGGCATCCGCGTGCGAGGGGCTCCCGCCCGCTGTCGCCGATGGTGGGTCGTCGTCGTCGATCGAATCCATGAGGTTAAGGTTGGGGCTTTGGAACGAGTTCCGGGTGCGCATCGAAAGAGGAGGAGGAGAAAACGGAAATAAGAGAACAACCAAATAAAGCATCAGGAGCTGTCATGAATAAAATTATTTTTTCTTTTCGAAAAATAGTCTGATAAAAAAGAATAAATTTATCATCTTTACTTCTCCAAATAAAGTATCAGGCAGTGCCATAATAAAATGTTGTCCCATTTGAAAAAACGGTCTGATAAGAAAATAAAATCATTATTTTTACTTCTCCAATGTCATAAATAAAATGTTTCCTTTAAAAAAATATATATAATCTTTACTTGAGTCTTGCTAATAAATAAAATGCTTCGTCCCAACCAAATTATGAAAATAAAGAATGTGCTACACAAGTTCACATTTAAAAACAATCAACCGTGCACCAAGAGTATTTTAAAGAGAAAGAGAGAAGAGTAAGAGCAAGTTGGAGTTAAAGACTCTCTCTTGTTGGTGCTATTGTGATATCGCGTGGACTGTTTTGAAGAACCTCTTTCGAGGTTTTGTTACTTATTGTGTTAATTGTTAATTTCTTACTGCATCATAGAAAAAAAATGCATCTTAACATGGCGTGTGTGTTCATGAACTACTACTGGTTAGCTCGGGCTGCTAACACCGGAAACCGCCCGGTGACACAGTATGTGATCAGGGATCCTCCACAGGCTGCTAACACCGGGAACCGCCGGTGACACAGTATGTGATCAGGGATCCTCCACAGGCTGCTAGCACCGGGAACCGCCCGGTGACACTATGTGATCAGGGACCCTCTCTTGGCTTAGAGGGGAAAATGACTTTTATTTTAGGTTTGTAATTTCTCGCTCGTCTTCTTCAGTTAACATACAGAATTAATGCAAATGAAATCGAAGGGCAACAAGAAACAGTGTATGAACATCAAACAGAGTATCAATGCATGTATCGTCATAAACATTAACTTCATTTTTGTGATATCTCATAAACTCTAGAATGTAAATAGTTTTTCAAAAATTAAAGTTGAAACTTGATCCTTTTTCTTAAGACTTTTCCTTGAGCATAAATAATGGAGCACATTTACTTTTCAAGAAAATAAAACCTTGCTATTCTCGAAATCAAGACTTATTTATTATTTCCTTAAGACGCATAATATTATAAACATTACTCATTTTATTGATTAAAACCCATGTTTTCGAGCTCTAAAAAAATATTATTCTAAAAACTGAATAGCACAATGGATGATCATGAAGACTCTTAATCTTTAGAGACGATCTACAGAGTCATTGCCGAAGTGGTAGACTTCTAAAAACTCGTTTTCTTAATAACTTCCTTTGACATATACCTACACCCTGCCAACACTCACATGCTTTCTTCTCACAATACAGAGAAAATATCTTTTAATGGAAAAAGAAATTACAAGGCGTGACCTTAATAGCATCAGGGTCTTCAGTACACACACACATACACACACATATATATTAGGAAAACACAATGAATTCCCAGGTGTATTGATGGTGGTCGCAGTGGGGAACATATTTTTTTCAAGACGCAAACTGTATTGTATTTTTCTTACATATATATATATATATATATATATATATATATATATATATATATATATATATATATATATAGAGAGAGAGAGAGAGAGAGTTTTATTTGCGCAATGTCTTTTGGTACATAATCTTGTATATTTGAATTAAAAATATTGTTATACTTTTATATTTTGTATTTAGTACAAAATGATTCAAATCTTCACCATTGATTTGGTAGAGATATTTGTATAAGATTATGCACCAAAAAATATTATGCATCTAAGATGCTCTATATATACACATATATGAAATGTTTAATTAGGGTCATATGTGTGTGCATGTATTTCAACTTTATATATTATCACCTTTTATCCTCAATTTTTATTATTTTTCTCATTATACATCAACACACTTCACTCAAGACTCCCTATTTTTATCCCATAATGTTAAATCACATTCTTATTTACCATCTTCTCTTTTGTTCTTATTCACTCTAGTCTTTATTGTAGAAATGAGTTGAAGGCTCTTTTCTCTATGTAGCACCCCCCCCCCCCGGTCCATGGAACGTCGTTATCCAAAACCTGGAACATGCATAAAAAGAACCACAATTCTCGTTTGTGAGTGTCCTCTTACAATTGCTTCCAAGCACCTTCAACTTAGTTGTTTTGGACTTAATTTTAAAAATTAATTCATTGATACTCATGTCTAACATATCACTCCAAATATCATCCTTACTTCTATCAACCAACGTCAAGGTACAATCTCGCCATCCATCAGAAGTGCAGGGATAGAGAGAGACTGAATTATTATTATGGGTGGTGTTTATAAAAGCAGTATAACTTTCTTTGTCACGTTCAATCAAATGAAAACATATTTTGATCAACCTAGGGTTGTCTTCCAATCTAAGATTATCTTTAATAAATCTCAATAATCTAGTAAGATATCTGTAACACCAAAATCGGATCCAGTATGGATCTAGAGCTGCATCATGGACTCAGGAGGATCAGTTTTTTGAATTGCTACTTTTTTTATAGAAAAAGGAAAGATAATAGTCATTGATCTTTAAGGGTTTTTTTTTGCATTGCTACAAAGAACCTAAAAGGACAGACTTTTGAGAATACAAAGATGGATCTTCATTAACTTCAGTATTCCAAACCCATCTACGTTGACCACTTTATGTCATCGCGCCACACTCCACACCATGAAGGAAGAGGGTGGGTCATATGCAAGAGGAGAGATCCACTAACCGTGTAGGCAGTGTAGGGATGTGTTTGTTCCCTGGTTCAGGGGGAACTGGACCTCGAGTTTTGTTGCTCGCATGTCCAAGTTTCATTGTGCATCAAATACAAAACGTGTTGCTTGTGTGAAATGATGGTTCTACGTTCCCTGGTTCTATGTTCCCTGGTTCAGGTGGAACTGGGGACCCATAGGCTTCTTACAAAAACTCAAAAGGCCTCTTCTCTCTTGTTGCTACATACTTTACACGAAAACCCAAATATCAATTTCACTCTGAATCAAACAAATCGTAATTCCTCCAAACTAAGATTATAATTTCATGTGGGTCTAAGTTTGTAGTTCTAGTATCAAGAGCCAGACTCCATGAATCAAACACACCCTAAGCCCCTCACTCAGATGACGAATTTTGTTTTCTTTAAAAAAATCAACATGAGCCTATGGGAGTCGAGGGCAGCCACCTAATCGAGTTAATTCCGTGAATGGTGGGGAAGATGGTTACAGAAAAGTTCAAGGGTTGCCCGTGACAAAAAGGTGTGTCCCGAACCTACACCCACGTTAACTTAATAAATGGTGGATCACAAGGTCAAATGTGACTCCGCAGCTTTCAGTAACAGTTCGACACGGCTCCCGTGTAGAAGCCAAAGCGGTTCATAGATGGCGCCGACTGGTCCCGCTAAATTTAGCTTCACCTCACTTCGTTCAGCCAAAAGTTTCATGCAAAGTCAACATTAACAATCTGTGGGCGGGTGCCCCTTGAAGGTTTGATTGATTTATGAGGCTCGGCGTAGTTTAGCAAAGCTAGATATCGCCGGAGTTATGAAGTAAATGTAACAACATTATCAATAAATTTTATTTTTAACAGGATTTGTGTATGTTTTATTGAGAAACAGGTCTAGTAAAGCTGGATATGGAAGACAAAATTCTGTATATGCTTTTCTTACAGCTCCACTAGCATACGCTAGAAACGGCAGGCACAAGATTGCCCGTCTTAATTGTAGTGAATCCATGATATATATGTGTGTGTGTGTTTGTGTGTGAGGGAGAGGATATCATAATTTCGTGGGAGAAAACAGAGGCAAAGTGCAACGTCAGGAGGAGATCACGAATGAAGAGAGTTTCCTTCTTAGAAGATGAAGCCCTTAAGCACCTGAAAGAAGAAGAGAAGTTGGTTTCTTCGGGGAGCAAACTGGTGTGGGATTGCAACAGCTGCCTCTATGACTCCTTCGAGCTCACGTCCTTCCGCCACCACCTTGAATCCGCAATTGCTTCCTCCTCCCGCACCAATTCCATGCCTCACCTCTCGGTCTCATCGTTTCAGCCACCGGCACCGGCACCGGCTCCGAGCAGGAATCCGAAGGTCACATTCCTCAAACCAGACCGCAACTCCGTTATCTATTCCTCGTCGCCGCGACCACCCGTGGCGCAGAGCAGGAAGCCCAATGCCTTACGTTCCTTCAGCAAGCTGCTGAACTTGTTCTTCCGGCAGGGATCAACTGAAAGAAGAGATGGTAGAAGCAAGAAGACGCTCGTCAAGCATGACGAAACCAGTCGTCGTCCGAACGAAGCACCGTTGGTGCTACCGGAGCTTGACGGCAGAGTAAGGAAGACGATCTCTGAGAGATTCAACTATAACAGGGCTGTTGGTATTTCTTATGCTTGAATTTCATGATTGAAGGACCGTTCTTATTTACAATACAACTTTTTCCATGTTGGAACGCACAAAAATAATCGCTGTTTGTGCATTTTTTTCGATTGTTTCAACCATGAAAATGATGTTTCCATTTAAACTTGCAAAATTTCTAGCTTTCGCAACATGACAATGTAGTTTATGCTCCCAAGATTTCTTATACTGTCAAGAAGCTAGAATTTCTTCAACCAGCTACAGCAACTTTTGATGGATTGAACGCTTCCGGTGCAAGGGATCAAGTTTATAAATGTACCATTTGATGAGTTTCGCATGGAAATGCATGAAGCCGAATATGACAAGAAGTTCCAAAGAATGAAATCAATACTAGAAAATGCTTTCTTAAGGCTTTTTTACCTTTTAGCAACATATTCTGATTCAAATAAGCATGCAGCTGACCCATCAACATGTGCCTGAACATAAGAAAGTGCAACCTCTTCATATAACAAGATATTTTAGAATCCCAAATAGAATACAAGACTGATAGATCAAACCTGACATCCTCATGAAAATAATATAACAGAACTCCTCACCAAGAGTCCCACGTGAATAGCAGTTGACCGCTAAAGAAAGCTGCTCCGAGTATCGTGGGGACTTGGTGGCATGTCCTTCACCCAACTGGGCACATTTTTTCACAGTTGACTCCATCGAGTTCACCACCATAGAACTCAACAGTTACACCCACTTGTTCGACACTATACTTTGATTCTGCCCTTCTAAAAGGGACATCGGCTCTCACAATTCCGTCTCCATCTACCAAAACTACCGGAAATGTTTCAAAGAAGGTGGGCATACGGCGTACAAAAAGTTCATGTCCCTCTTTATCTCTAAAGATTGGGTGTCCTAACCACCCAACAGCTATTCCATCCCCGTTGTCCATTGAGCCGGCTCTGAACAATCCTCCTTTCGCCGGATTATTACCGATGTAATCATAAAAAGCTAGTTTATCGGGAATTTTAGACCAAGATTCGGCATTAACTCTTCTATATATTTCTTGCTGAAAATATCCCTGATCCCACTGATAACGAGTAGGACCAAATAATTCTACCTCAGGATTTCGAAACAGCTATCCCCTGGTTTCGTATGCAGACATGCTTTAGAAGAAGAAAGAACGAAACATTATGTAAGGCAAACAGTTGCTTGTATATAGAAAGTAAATGCAATTGAACGGCATCGGATAACTTTGAAGTGTGAACAGAGTAGATTGTTCCTTGAAACTGTGCATAACTGTCCAAAAGTAGTAATGCAACACTGTAGATAAATGCATATTGATATACCTCAAAAAGGCCAAGGCATTGTTCAAGGAGCTTGAAAATTTGCCCGGTTCTAGCAAAAGCTATGTTGTCGAGCATTAACAAGGCCATTTCTGTTGGAGAAATATGTTGAGCATCACACAGCAACAACCTGACTTCCAGTCGGAGACCAGATCCATTCTGTAGCTACGAACTCATGTGCAACCCCATTTACTTCAATAGAGCTACACCCTGGTGTTTTCTCCACATATGTTTCCCTAATCCTTGTGGCATAACTCCATCTATTCACACATGCATAAACATTTGCCAAAAGTACATAAGAAGCACTATTGTCTGCCTCCAACAAAAGCAGCCTTCTTGTAGCTATCTCTGCCAGTTTCACATTGCCATGGACAACACATGCACTCAACAATGTGTGCCAATGTACATGATCAGGACTAAAAGGCATTCTCATTATGAGTGCATATGCTTCATCGAGGCGTCCAGACCGACTAAGAAGGTCTGCCGTGCAGCCATAATGCCTCATTTTTGGTAATAGATAATAATCCTGTCATTCTCTCGAAGTACTCATAACCTTGATCAACCAATCCTTTGTGGCTACACGCAAGCAAAACACCTAAGAAAGTTACCTCATTTGGCTGATAGGCTTCCTCGATCATCTGAGGGAAGAGTTGAAGAGCATCTTCAGCATGGCCATTCACCGCTAATCCTAAGATGATTGAATTCCATGAGAGAGTATCCTTATCCAGCATTTTGCGGAATACATCCATCGCCCTTCCAGGGCTTCCACACTTGCAGTACACGTTAATAAGCGCATTTCCTACATAAACGTCTGACTTTATCCTGTTCTCTTGGATGTAGTTGTGAATCCATTTTCCATGATCCAAAGTCCCTAGATGAGCACAAGCGGAGAGCACACTGACCAATGTTATTTCGTCATGCTTAACATTTGCGAGTTGCATTTGGCGAAATAGTGCCAATGCCTTGAGAATTTACCAGCCTGTGAGTAGCCAGTGATCATAGATGTCCATGATATGAGATCTCTTTCAGGCATTTCATCAAACAATCTTCGTGCAGCTATTGTGTTTCCTGCCTTAGCATAATAAATATAAGATTTAAGAAACTTAAATATTAAGATAAACAATTTACTTGATCGCATATTAGTACAATTGTGAATGGCTACAAGTAAGCCCATCAAGAACATTATCGTAGATCTCTATGTCTCAATGTATAGCATTTGCTCTACTCTTATCAAGGACCAATCTACCTATGAAATCAATGATACCTTGATTAATTTCACCATTCCTTTTAAAGCCTGTAAAATACCTAAATACTAGATTTAGGTAATAAGTTGTTGTATAAATAGGCTGATGCAATTGTTAATTCTATGTATTATCGATAATATTTCACATGGGCACATAATGTCTCTTTCTTCTATTAAAATTGCTTATAATAACTTATTTACTCCTATCCATGGCTTCATGTCATAGCTGACTTCTCATCGTTGTCAAAAAATATCAAAACTTTGACTAAAGAGCATGTGATCCTTAATAATCTAACACAAAAGTTCCAAAATATACTCATAAAGAGTGTCTCTTAAATCTCATTTAGTTTTTTATTCCTTTTATTTTGAGACAACTTTACAAACTGTTGCCACTCATATGAAGAAAACATTCTCTTCAAAACTTGCTTTTGTTTAACAATGTTCATCATACATAAAAGAAAAACATGATTATAGATTAATTTTGTAATATCTTGACCATAGTTGACTTCTCTTGTTAAAAGACCTTGATGTTGATTTTAGTTGACATGGGTTGCTAATTCTCATATACATAAAACCTCACCACTATCATACCCACATATGAGTTTATCTTCAGTTAACCCTAAAAATTGCATGAAATCTAAAAGGTCATTCTTAGTGATGGATTTATATTGAGCCAGGGTGGGACCTTTGTTTCCATCTAAAATTTGGAAATCAACTTAAAGTTTATAGCTCATGATGAGATATATGAGTTACAATACCATCTCAAAAGAGTTTATAAATCCACCAATTATTTCATATACAAATGAGTACATACAAGAAACATGATGAACATGTTCATTTATGACAGCACATAACATCCCATCAACTCTCTCTCCTTTTAGTTGGTCATTGTTAGATGTTATCACCTTTCTTGTTTGCTTTATGACACTATATTTGTTAATTGGCATATGAGGCTAGTGAAAAGCTTACCTTCGATGTATTAAAATATGATAAATTGCTTCCATAGTGTTAGTTGATAGCGCTCTAATTGTGTTGTATTGATAAAGAGTTTGACTTCTAAGAGATACATGACAAAAAGTACTCTTGGCTTAATGTTAGTATGTCAATGCTATTGGCTTTTGCCTCACTAAGTACAACAACTAAACTTTTTCTCAAGTCTATTTGATGCATTTTTTGTTTATATAAAACTCGATCACATGTCATGCTAACAGTTAATTCAACATAAACTATATTATTTTTTATTGTTTACTTTCAACACTTGTGTGATTTTTATTTTTACCTTTTAATATTTTCATAATTTAATTTATTATATTATTTTACAAAAACTTCTTTTGCTTGTCTTTTCCTTGTAAAAAAAATTAAAAACAAAACAAACAACTAAATTCCATGGAATATTATATTTGGAAACCTTGTGTCATCGAAAACTTCGTGAAATATAATATTTGGGAGATTCATATCATCGTGTCGCTGATCCGCGTACGATGTTCAGTTGGTTGCCTCTGTAAGCTCACGTCATGCTCATGTATGAGCAGTCATCCTTCCACCTAGAGTGGGTCCCACGTTGACGAGCACGACTTGTCGTAGTGCGAAACCCCACACGAACCCCATCACTCTACTGACCTTCTCTTTCCGTCCTTTTCCCATACTAGACGGGGTCGACTACATGGATTCTTTATTTCCATAGATCCCTATCGTATGCCATGTTAGCAGTTAACTCACAATAAGCTAGATCATTCTTTATTGTTTCTTTCCAACACTTTTGTGGTCGTTCTCTAGCTCTTTTAATACTTTTGAAATTTAATTTTTCATACCTTCTTACATGTTCTTCTTTTGATCTTCTTTCTATATGTCCAAACCATCTTAAACGATATTCTCTCATTTTATCCTCTATTGGTGCCACTCCTAATTTGTTTCTAAAAACCTCATTATTTATATGGTCTTTTCTTCTATGACCACTCATCCATCTCAACATCTTCATTTCTGTCATAGACATCTTTTGTACATGTTGATAATTAACTGCCCAACACTCAGAACCATAAAACATGGCAGACCTAATTGATGCTCTATAATATTTACCTTTTAACTTTAATAGTATCTTCTTATCACAAAGAATACCTGATGCTCCTCTCCATTTTAACCAATCAGCATTAATTCTATGTGTAACATCTCTATCAATTCTTCCATCACTTTTAAAAATTGACCCCAGGTATTTAAAACTTTCCTTTTGGGGGATGCAATGTGTGCCAATTTTAATTTCTATGTCCTTTAAGGTAACCAAATGGTCAAACTTACATTCCATATATTCTGTCTTTGTTCTACTAAGTCGGAGGCCTTTGCATTCTAATGCTTGAAACCATAGTTCCAATTTTCTATTAATTTTTTCCTTAGACTCCTCCACTAATACAATGTCATCTGCAAATAACATACACCAAGGTACTTCATCTTTAATATGTTTTGTTAACTCATCAATCACCATTATAAATAAGTATCCTTAAAGATGATCCTTGATGTAACCCAATATTAACTTCAAAGAAGTATGTCATTCCTTCATAAGTCCTCACACATGTTTTTGCACCATCATACATGTCTCTTATAAGGTTAATGTATGTCAATGGGATACCTCATTTTTTTAAAGTTCTCCAAAGAACCTCCCTCACTACCCTATCATAAGCTTTTCTAAATCAATAAATATCATGTGAAGGTCTTTCTTTTTTGCTCTAAAATGTTCCATAAGATGTCTCAAAAGGTGAATCGCTTCAACAGTAGATCTACCTAGCATGAATCCAAATTGACTCTCTATTGTACTTGATACTTGTCTTAACCTATGTTCAATAATTCTTTTCCACAATTTCATAGTATGACTCATTAACTTGATACCTCGATAATTCACACAATTTTGAATGTCTCCCTTATTCTTATATATGGGTATAAGTGTACTTTCTCTTCATTCCTCGAGCATCTTTTGGTTTTTCTATATTTCATTAAATAGTCTTGTGAGCCAAGTGATTCATATTTCTCCTAGTATTTTCCAAACTTCTATAGGAATATTATTTGATCCTACCGATTTATCACCCTTCATATGTTTAAGAGCCTCTTTGACTTCATTCTTTTGAATATGTCGGTAGAAATTATGGTTTATATACTTTTCTAATTTGTCTAACTCTCCTAAGTTAATACTAACATCTTTATTTTCATTAAAAAACTTATAAAAATAGTTTTCCATCTATTTCTTATATCATCATTTGCCACTAGAATTTTTTCATCCTCGTCTTTGGTGCATCTAACATAATTAAGATATTTAGTTTTCTTATCTCTAGCCCTAACTCTCCTAAAAATATCTCTTTCACCCTCTTTTGAGTTGAGTTTTTTATATAAATCCTCCCAAATTTTAGCTTTTGCTTCACTCACGGCCTTTTTCGCTTCTTCTTTGCTTTTTTATAAGCCTCTAAAGTTTCACTAGATTTCTTAGTATAATGTAATTTGTAACATGCCCTCTTTGCCTTGATTTTATTTTGCACTACTTCACTCCACCACCAAGCTTCTTTTGTGCCGGTACACCTCCTTTACATACACCTAACACATCTTTCGCCGCTTTCCTAATATGTATAGCCATATTGTTCCACATATCACAGGGTGTGCCAACATAATTCCAAACATCTCCTTGAAGGACATAGTTTCTTTCTCGCTTTTGAGGTTCCACCATTTAGTCCAAATAGCTTGATGCAGTCTTTTCTTGTTTGTCTATTTTTTTATTTGTAAATCCATAACTAAAAGTCGTTGTTGGGTGGTTAAGCTTTCTCCTGAAATTACCTTGCATTCTTTACAACACGCTCTATCTTTGTTTCTACAAATAAAGTAATCAATTTGTGTTTGTGATAAGCCACTCTTATAAGTAATTAAATGTTCATCTCATTTTTTGAAGATTGTATTGACTATAAAGAGATCAAATGTCATAGCAAAATTTAAAATCTCTCTACCTTCCTCATTTATATTCCCAAAACCAAAGTTTTCAGGAATCCCTTGATATCCTAATGCCTCTTTACTGACATGTCCATTTAAGTCTCCTCCTAAACAAATCATCTCCCTTTGTGGAATCTTTTAAATCACCTTATCTAACTCTTCCCAAAAAGTTGTCTTTATACTATCTTCTAGTCTTACTTGGGATACGTAAGCATAAACTATATTCAAAACCTCTGCCCCTAACACTAATTTCAACATCATGATTCGGTTACCATATCATTGTATGTCTACTACACTATCCTTTAAATCTTTATTTATGATAATACCGACTCCGTTTCGAGCATTTTCTTTACCTGAGTACCATAATTTAAAACATGTATGCTCCATCTCATTTGCTTTTTCTCCAACCCATTTTGTCTCTTGAAAACATAGAATATGAATCTTTTTGTGAATCATAGTGTCTACCACCTCCATTAGCTTATCGGATAATGTTTCGATATTCCAAGAACCAATATGAATCTTATTATCTAGAACTAGCTTCCTTACCCCCTGCATCTGTCCATATTCAAAATGTGGAGACCCTCTTTGAAAATTATTCACTACATTCGAGCAGCAATGTAGCGGGACTAACTTCTTTACCCACACCAGTCCATGATGTCAGAACCCTCTCTGCAATTGATTCTCTACGTTCGAACAAAAATATAAAAGCCCTTACTTACTTATTACTACATTTGGGCTCTCCAACACGTCGCTAAGCGGGAACGCTCCGAAGCAATGCTCATAATTTTTGTAATCTATGTTATAAAAATCCGACAAAATTCTACGTTGATTGTCCGAAGCCTAACACAACCCTCCTCCTTTATCCGAGCTTGAGACCGGCAATGCAAGGGTGATCCCTTACATGAGCGAAGTTAATTCTTGCTTAGCTAATTTAAAAAACCCAACTATTTAATATTAAAATTTTGGATTAAATGTGATTGGGAACCCATAAAAGATACCTTTAACTTTTAAAATTTTATAAAAAATTAAAATCAGGATAGAAGATGCTCGTACCCGCAGACAATGGGCAGTATGGGTACCTTTTCTGTCATCTCTAATGGTGTTTGTAATGTTGGGGGTATTCACGATGATTTCGGTTCAGTTCGGTTTTAAACGACGACTCTTGTTACACATTCTACTTCTAAAAAAAATTAATTGAACATACATTTAAACTAAACTGATAATTTGAGATTCCAATTTCAATGAAAAGTCGAATACTTTGATCGAGTTAGTTCATGTTCCTCTTTTTCTCCGAGGCCATCGAGTCATAATTTGCTACGCTGCAACTGGTAGCCATACAAAAGGTCCCCATGCTGCATTGCATGCACATAACGAGGCAGCCTACACACAGGAGAGAAAGAGAGAGGGAGAACGTCGCGTTCCGTATTAAGAAGGTGCGGCCCGGATACTTCGCCGGAGTAAATTGAGAGATTTGTTTTTGTTCACCTGTCAACCACTTGTTCAATGCTCCAATGACGTCTACAAAATGGTCTTTCTTACCAACCACATGCAGCAACAATGATACGACCAAAGAGCGAGAGAAATATAAATCAGGCACCAACGAAAGAATTAGAGAGATGTAAAGGAACTCCTCAGATCGTTTGCTTCTTCTCAACTGGGGAAGAATGGAGAATCACAACACCATAAATGCGGAGAGGGATGAGCCGCACATCGTCATCTTCCCCAGCACCGGAATGGGGCATCTGATCCCAATAGTAGAGTTTACAAAGCGACTCCTCACCATCCGTTCCTTCATCTTCACCTTCATCACCGTCTCCGGCCAGTTTCCGGACACGAACATCGCCAAACTTGCCCAACACCTCAATACCAAGTCCATCACCCTCCCTCCGGTCTCTACTTCTGACTACCCGTTCGATACCCGGATCGAGACCAGTCGTCAAGCGTTCGATCGGAGCCTTGAGGAGCGCCATCAGTGGAATCCGACCTATCTCGGCGTTTGTCGTCGACCTTTTCGGCACCGACGCCTTAGACGTCGCCCGGGAATTTGATATACCCGGTTACATCTTCTTCCCCTCGACGGCCACCGTGTTTTCCTTCTTGCTTTACTCGCCCATCCTCCATGACGAGATCCATGAAGAGTACAGAGACCCAAAGAAGCCCGTCAAAGCACCCGGTTTCAAGACAGGCAGGACGAAGCATACAGTTGGTTCATTCACCACTCACGCCGGTATAGACAGGCCGCAGGGATCATTGTGAACCCCTTTGACGAGCTGGAGCCAAGGGCCATCGTGGCATTGCTGAAGGGTTTGGAGTACAGAGACGAGATCCCTCCGGTGTACCCCGTCGGCCCGTTGGTGAAGGGGGCGAACGATGGAGGCGGCGAGGACAGGAACCGAGAAGAGTGCCTAAAGTGGCTGGACGAACAAGCAGGCAGAGGTTTCTGTGGGTGGTCCGTCGGCCGCATACTTTTGCCGCCGCGGCTTACTTCGGCAACGGTGGCGATGCGGAGAGAAAAGACCTGGCAAGGTTTCTGCCTGAGGGTTCGTGGAGAGGACGAAGGAGGTGGGAATGGTAGTGGCGGAGTGGGCGCCGCAGGTGGAGGTTTTGAGCCACGAGGCAGTGGGTGGGTTCCTCTCGCATTGCGGGTGGAACTCGACGCTGGAGAGCGTCGTCTACGGCGTTCCGATGATCGCGTGGCCGTTGTACGCGGAGCAGTGGATGAACAAGCGGATGCTGACGGAAGAAATTGGGATCGCCGTAGCAGTAGAGACACAGGGAATGGTGGCGCGGAGGGAGGAGGTGGAGCGGGCAGCGAGGATGCTCATGGAGGGCGAGGAAGGGAAGCGGGTGAGGAAGCAGGTGAGGAAGCGAGTGAGCGACCTCAGCGGCGCGGCAGCCGCGGCGCTTGCGGAGAAGGCGCGTCTCATCGGCGCCTCGAGCAACTCGCGGCCCAGTCGTGGGAAGAGAGAACAGCTTAGTTTGGTGCACGTATCGCCACTTGTTAGCGTGTCATTCTCAAAAATTTAGACTTATTGAAGCATCCCATCTCCCATGTAGCGTGTTGGCACGAGGACTTAAATAAATAAACAAATAAATATGTGTATATATATAAACTTAAATAAATAAACAAATATATATATATATATATAAAGAGAATAGTTCATGCTCATATTCTTTCATTTGTAAGGTGAAATCTTTAAAAACAAAAATCAAATAATATTGGATACATGTATCTACAACAAAAACATTAAGATATTTTTTCCTTTTCAAATTTATATTTCAACCAGTAGATCTCATTGATCCAATGATCAAGATTTTTTAGAAATTTCAGCTGTGATATAATTGATTGAAAGTTTGAAATCCTTCAGTATGTTAAGCATGTGCGTATGACCGCTCTCTCAAGTTGTATCTTATGTGAATGTAGTTTTCTTGGTGAAGAGACTTTTTAGCCCAAGAAGAATGGTTAACGTAGATATATCCGGTTCTGGATTATTTGGAATCTAAAACCAAAACTGAACCGCATCAGGAGCAGTTACAATTTCGAAACTGGGTGATTTCGATTCAAGATATGTCATTATATATATATATATATATATATATTAACGAGTGGTTCAAAATCGTCGGATTTAATTGTGGGTCGATTCCAAACTGGCCATGTCTAGATTAACCTACTTTTAAGAAAAGGTTTTGTTATAAAGTCCTCAATATCGCACAACGAGCAAATTGCTCACCTTCTAGGGGGACGATACATGGTCAAGGCTATGAGTTCGATACTGGAGGCCTCCGCGTTGTGCCCAAAAGGAAAAGGACCTCAATATTATTGTTATTATCACTGTCCAAGGCTATTAGAATGATAGGGTCATTAGCTCATGTATTTGTAGAACTCAAAATTGTTAGGTCTTGGCTTTGCACTTTAAAATTGGGCTGTTTACCACCTTCAATTTTGTGGCTTTTGCCAACAATTAATTTCAAAATCCAAAAACAAATTTTGCTTTGTTTTGAAACAAGCTCCAATGAAACATAATTTACAAATCCTTCCACTCTCATATGCTAGAATCTACTAGAGCTCGCACTCTTTGAATCCTACAAACCATCCCCAGTTTTATCTAATCTTGCACAAAGTTGTCATAATTTTAGGGTGAAAAGGTTGAAAACATCCTAAACCTAGCAGCTTCCCATAAAGTCAGCAAATAACTCAAAAAGAATAAGGAATTCTGGTCCAAACCTTTACAATGCTAAGGTGTTGGAACTGAAATTTGGGGAGATGAAACGAGTACTCAAGCGACAAACTTCCTTCATCCCACACAAAGAGCAATGGCTCACCTGGCTAGCAAGTTGACTCATGAGTTGAAGGTCATGAGTTTGATATTCAGGGCATGCATCTACCTTTCACCTCTAGCTTCTTATCCTGAAACACTTTCTTACACTTTGGGGGACGTACCTATTCGTTTAAACAAGTTCACCCAGTTTTGGGGATGTATCTTGTAATGTAATATTTAGCCATTTTCGGCCAAAAATATATGGAATATGGGAAGACATGCCATCTTCCTAGATTCCATAGATATATTAAACCTTTTTAGAGTGAAAATTTTTATTTGTTAACCATTTCTTACCACCTCTCATGGATAATGATAAGGCTTGTAATGGAAAGTGTAGAATAGTAAGACAAGGAAGACGAAGCCGGACAATAATGAAAGTTTTTTCATTATAAATCTGACAAGAACGAAAGAAAGAATACAACTCGAAAAACATATTCCCTTAAAAAACCTTATGTAGGTAACCATAGATGGCACTCCCTCTTCTTCATCCTAGCGATCTCAATCCTTCTACCACTTCTTCTTCTATTGTGCAGTTGCTTTAGAAACTTTGGAGAGGATCCTAAACAAAAACCCAACAGAGCAAGGTTGACCAAAATTTGTAATTGCAAAGAGGTATGCAGTTAAGTTAAAAAAGAGAGGGACAAACACTCATTTGTTTTTGACAAAGGCAAGCCTAAAGCCATCCCTTGATGAGGTTGGTCAGAGGAAGTTGGAGGTGTCATAATAGTTTGGCTCAAATGGTCAAATGGGAGATATAACGTAATATTCGATCATTTTCGGCCAGCAATCTATGAAATATGGGAAGATAGGTCATTCTCCCGAATTCCATGGATGCATTAAACATTTTCAAAATGTAAAATATTATATGTTAACTATTTCTTAATGTATTTATCAAATACGTTACACTTTTCACGGATAACGATAAGGCTTGTAATGGAAAGCCCAAAACGATAAGACATGAAAGACTAAGTCAAACAGTATTGAAAGTTTTTTCATTATACATTTGGCAGTAATGAAAGAAAGAATACAACTCGAAAATCACATTTCCTAGAAAAATCTTATGTGGGTAACCATAGACGACACTCTCTTCTTCCTCCTTCTTCGGCAACAATCTCGAGTCATCCTTATGCTCCTTCTTCTTCTTCCACTATGCAACTACTTTAGAAACTCCAATGAGGATCCCGCATAGAAACCCAACACATCTAATTAATCTCTGTATGTTTTTCAGGTTGGAGAACATTAAACTATTCCAATGAACACTCTTCCTTTCATGAGTACCTTTCAAAAAATCTTATGACATCAAACATTGACCTAGAAAAACTTTTGGGGTGTGACAAATTGTTCAATTGGGTGAAGTTGTGTCTCTAATTTGTCAAACTGCTTGTATAGTTATACAACAATGTTCATAATATTTAGAATCCATGATAGATAAATTCGACAAGTTTTATGATGGTTATCAGAAGCCTAATACAACCCTCCTCTTTATTTGGGTTTGGGATCTTGCATATACACAACCCTCTTTCTTTATCCGGGATTGGGATCTGCTATTTTGGGCTGAGATTGAGTATTGAAAAAAAATTACATATCAATGGTAGAGATTCAATAAGATAATTCAAATGTAAATCTGCAAATGCAATCCGTGGAAGTGAAATTGCAACATGGTGGAAGATTCAATGGGTGTATTAAATGGAGCTAATTAAATTCAAATTAATGGAGGAATTAATTGAAAGGTGCTAGAAGTTCATATAGCAAATGAAGGGGTTAAGATTCCTTAAAATTAAGTAAAGAGTTGAGTTTTTTTGCTGAATTAAAATGAAGGAATCACAATCAGGGCAGGGCCCTCAACTCCACAAGTTGCAAGTTGTGAGTTTGATTCCTGTGGCATGCACACCTAAACTTCAGCCTCCCTGTTGTAGGTGCATGAAGATCAAGAGCCAAGATTGGTTATCCAAGAGGCTTCTATTTTCCTGTAGTTTGAAACATACCTGGCTCGAAATATCATATGGATTTAGCCATTCATTCTCCCGACATCAACGACTTGAATCGATCCAATGTCTGACCTGGTCTAAATCCGGCCAGTCAGATATGGAACCTGAAACTGCATCTGGATAGTAATCAAATTCGTATTGGGTTTTCCTTTTCACATCTATATTTGGATCCGACTCCATATGCATTTACATTTATCCATTTCAAAAGTCGAATTGGGGCCGCTCATTGAACCAAATCCAATCCATTTACAGCTCTAGATTCTCCAACCCCCAAAAAGGAAAGATAACTTTTTCAGTGTGTAGGTCCATTAATATATTTTTTTAATAGAAAGATGATTTATTAGAAGCATTAGTTAAAATGATACTTACTGTCACATGCAGGTAAAGAGGGAAATAAATATGTTGATAAGAAACGCCATATGACGTTGAATCCATGCGTTCCTTCTGAGCTTCTTCACTTGATATGCCTGCACCATGCACCAACTTGCCATCACTATTTAAACCGTAACTTTTGTGCTCGGTGGTAGGTATTTGCCTGGGACCTTCCTGTTTTGCTCTCACTGTCAATGTGAATTCCACTACACTTTCTTTAAGTATTGGGTTTGGATTCTGAAACTGACTCCCATTTTATGACTCTGTTGGTCCTGAGTATGTGCACATATATAAAGAATCGGAGCTCATGGAGCCTTATCATTGTCTTCCTATAAAGATAAAATATCATTGACAGAAAGTTTTTTCCTTAAATCATAAGATTTTATTAGAAACAGGGGTGAGGCTTTCTCTAGAATATTAATTATCGAAACAGAAATCTAGCTTGTCTGCAGCTTATCAATTGTTAATCTTTTATGCCATTATATTTATTTCGCAACTTAGTTGCTGTTGGGGCTGGGCCTGAACCCATGTCAAGGATGAAAGTTCCTGGAAAATCACTGTGAAACTTTGATGCATAGCATGGGATTTTGATCTTTCGCTTGATCTAATAAGAATTCTGAAGTGTTTTTCGTCGGGAGCAGTAGAAAAGGGTTGAATAAGTTATGTTTATCTTGTATCTTCTTAGTCTCTGACTAAACTATAATTATCTGAACCTCAGTTTCTTCAATTCATCTTGTGTTGACCATTTTAGTTCATTAAATGTTGATATTGATGCTTGTGGGAATCGGAGAACCATGATAAACCAACCTACTTCTATAAAGATGACCACAAGTGGCTTGATTCATTTCGAGTTGGTGGACCTATATGATATGAAGCTGGTAACAAGGTCAAGGTTGTTGTTTGTGGATTTTAGGCTCTGCAACACTGAATGAGCTGCCCAAGGATTCATCATACAAATTAAAGCACTGGTCGTCATGAGTAATGGGCGACAATGCTTGGTGTGATGAAGAAATGAGGAGATTGTTCAGGCAAAATTACGAAAAACTAAACAAAGATAGCTGCATTTGAGCAAATCATAATTCTAATTACCTGTCAATCACAGAAGATGGTAAAGGCATAGAAAGGGAAACTAGCTACTATGAAGCGATTCTATGTGTGGAGACACACATCTAGTTAATACTGTACACTGCAAATGGATGCTCTTTCCTGTATCTGCATTTGCAGCAATGTGCTACAGAAAATCTAAACCACTGATACAATCTGAATACCATCTCTAATAGATGGAATTCAGTGAAAAAACAGTTATAATGGCAGCCCGTGATCCTGTTCAGTGATTCGACAAATCGAAATACTTAACCTGAGAAACACGTCCCCAGAATGCAGTTCATTATTCCGAGAGCCACGATCATTTGTTTTTGATCCTGTACTAGAAGAATTGCTCGACATCAAATGAGAGATCATGCTCAAGACCTAAGGTCTCTAGGAAATCAAAGCCAAGCATTGGAGAGTTGGCTGCTGACGTTGTGGCCGATAGGATCTCAGTCAAGTCTGATTCTGAATTGTGCAGGTTTGGCTGCTCAACGCCACTAGAGAAAATGTAGTAGTTTGAGTCAGAAGTTGTAGTCGGGGAGAAGAAAGGGTGCGAGACAGAGCTCATCGGTGGATCAAGTGTCTGTTGTTGCTGGTACTGTTGTTGGTTATCTGGTTCCAAAGGAAAGGAGAAGCTTGTGGCAGCTTTTGCATCCAGGTCCTCAGTTTTCACTTTCAGACCAGTTTTAAAATTCAGAAGCAACTCTGGCTGGAAATTCTGAGGCTGATCAAGAGAATGGTAGTTTTCCGGTGATTCATGGAAAGGAATTGTCGGGGACTGATGAGTTAATTGGTCGCAGGTGTGTTCCCCTTTGTAAGTGATGTTGAAAACTGATGAATTGTCATCTGATCTCTGGACATGCTTGGTTGCTACACATCCTTGAGCAAATTTGTGCGTGCATCTATAGTACCCTCTGCAATCACAATCATAGATAAACATACTTAATCTGTTGTTTCACCATTTTACTTCTGATTCACATAAACCAAAATGCAATTGACATGATGAACTTCTTTTGGAGTTAAACGCTAAGATGAAACAAGATCAAGCTCAATGACGACCAAGAATCCATTTAACCGACTTCACTATGGGAAAAAGGCTTGGCTTCAGATTTGATTTGTTGATGAAAGTTACCTTGGGTATGCAGCACCAAGAATGTCCTTTTGGCCATATTTTCTCCAGGAATAGCCATCGTCTAGTAGCACCTCTGGTCCTGCATCTGAGTTGAGGTTTACTTGTTTTGTCCATTTGGGCAAGGTCTTTCTGCAGAGATCAACAGATAAACACATTTAGAACAAAAGGTAGAAACATGAATCTGCTTGCAAAACATGAGAAATTTTAGAACAGGAATATTTTAAATCCGACACGGAACGTGTAGAAAACGGATCCCACTGCGGGTAAGGCCTCTTCAGGGAACCCGATTTTGGCATTTAACACACCTAAAACTTCAATCAGCCTCACATGGCTTTGGTGGCGGTAGTGGGGCAAAGCCAACGTCAAGCGACCCACAATTTAAATGACAATTTTTTGTCAATTAGACTTCATAAAATTTACAAAAGCTCTTCAGTTGACCTCAACCTATCTGAAAAAGTTCAATTTTCACCTCAGCTTCTGGAAAAGAAAATTTATTTTTATGTGAAGCTAGTTAGTAATGAATTTTGAGAAGACCGTAAAGAAGACTTTAAAGAAAAATAATAATAAAAAGAAGATAAATTGAAAGATATCAAGATTGAACGGATAGCAGCTGCATAGACTTCAGGCCCAGGGTGCTGTTCTACTCTCTCAAAAGTCAAGAACTGAGGAGTTTTACTCTCCATTGGTTGTGAATTTTAAGCTATATATATATATATATATATATATATATATATATATATATATATATATATATATAGAGAGAGAGAGAGAGAGAGAGAGAGAAATCATATGGATAACTCAAATCGAGTAGAAACTTCCAATATATATATTTCCTTATCTCTCTACGTCACAAAGTATCAAAGAGATCCACAATTCAATTAGGAATAAAGTACCTCTTCTTCCTAATCTTCTGGCCGTCGTGCTCTGCAAAGGGGCTGGCAGGATTCTTGTGGTAAGCTTTGTCCGATGGGCTGCTGCTCACTGAGAGCGGCGAACCGGTCGCCGGTGATGCAACTCCGGCTCCGCTAGACTCAACGGATTTCAGCAAAGAGAGGACGACGGTGAACGAAGACAACACCTTCTTGACCAGCAAGTCTGTCGTCTCAAAAGAGGACGGCATAGACGACAATGATGGCGGTGGTGCCGATTCCAGGATCCTCTGCAGCTGCTTCGTGAATTCTTCTCCCTGACTCAATTCCATTATCACCCTTCTCTGCAACTCCCCTCTGTTCTCCATTTATTCTCAATTTCACGCTTCTTCGTCGGATTTGATGGAAACCAGACACAAAGGCAGAGGAATTTGTGAATTGGTGAGAATCACAATCTCAGAAATCTTCTTTCTACTATGAGCCGACTTTCTTTCCCATGGAAAGGATTCCTTTCACTCATTTGCTAGCGAATTTAAGGCTGTTCTCCCTAAGGAATCTGGTGTCGAAGCAGGAAAACTCTGTCGAATTGAAGAAAGAGAGCGAGAGAGCGTGGTGAGAGATGAAGAGCGAATCTGAGGAAATGCATCAACTGTCACATATATATACGAGGAGGTTTCAGAGGGGGTGGGGATGAAGTCTGAACGAAAGAGAGAACGAAGACCGTTTGACTGATGGAATTGCCAAGATTGGTCCTCAGACTTGCTCAATACCGAGTGAGGACTTGGTCATGGTCTCACGAAATCGGTCCATCCTGCCCCCATTTGCTTCTGGATATTACGCATTTGCCAATGATCCAAATCAGTTAACTGGGTGGATTAAGGTGTGCAACTGGTTCGGGTTCTTGTTGGTTTCAGTCAGACACGAATTCAGATATATTCTCGAATTGAATAATGACCATACCGTGTGAAACAATTTCAGATCGAGAAATCAAAATTTCTAAACGCATACATAACAATTTTTGGTTGAAAACGAATTGGATGTGAACAAGTCCATTCTTACATCAAATGTTGATCCAGACCCACTATTGTATACTTTGGATCTGATTTCACTTTTGAGTGGAGTCATGGCAGGTTCTTGTTGGGCTGAATTAATCAATTTAAAAGATTAAACAAAAAAATACAACAACAAAGACTTTTCTTGTACTAGATGGAGTCGGCTAACTTTGTTTGTATAAAGTTCGATCACATGTCATGCTAACAATTATCTTAACAAAGAGTATATCATTCTTTATTATTTTCTTCAAACACTTCTACAATTTTCTTCTTTTTCTTTTAATGTTTTCACCATATGACTCTCCCGAAGCTTCTTTTAGTTGTTTTTTTCATGTGTTCAAACTATCTTTAATGATTTTTCCTCATCTTATCTATTTGTACCACTTTTAATTTGTCGCTAGTTTTTCACGTGTGACAATATATCTTCATTTTAGTTATTAACTGACCAACACTTAGTACCATATAACATACATAGCAGGTCTATAACAACTACTAATTAATTTATATATTTGATAATGAGTTTGTTCAAGTTCATATTCCTTGTCACCCACTTTTAAACGAGTCTGAATTTCAGACCGGGTTCAAACCCAGCGGTCTGCTGAACGAGTGTGGACTGGGTCTGCAACGGCGGTTTGGTTATGGGTGAACCCAACCCAGCCAGACCGGTTCAGGTAAATGAATGTAGTTTCGTGTCGAACTGAAGAGGAGGAGGGCTAATTTAGTAAAAGGGCGATAGTGGTGAGAGCGAAAATAGGAAAACAAAATAAATGGATCGGGGGCCCGCTTTGTTTCAGTGAGAAGAAACGAAGAATTTTCAAAGCGTCTTCCGCGTAGGACCGTCTAGCAGAGCCATTGGATGGCGTCGGCATCGTGACGTAGCGCGTCGCTTTCCACGACGTCACCTCCCTCGCTGGCTTGATGCGAGAAAAACCAATCCGAGTCATTCATCTTTTCCTTCCGCTTTAAGATGACGTCTTCTTGACCGTCAGATCTGGTTGCCGTGCCTACCGGGCATCCCATCTATTGGTTTAGTGAGTGGAAAACGACGTTCGTCGGATCGGCGATCATGTGTTCTTTGCTCGTCGAGATTCGGTAATTAAATTACGTGAATATCCTTATTCTCGTACAGTACGGAAGAAAACATTGGTAGAGATGTCAAAATGAGCCTGGCTTCCAGAACCGGTCCTGAAAAAATAGAGGTGTGAACCAAAGAATTTCGGCTCATATTTGAAGAAGGATCAAATGGCCGACTTATATGATCCTGAGGACCAACGCATACCAGATCGAATTGACCTACAGGACAATAAACCCGTTGGATATTAGATCGGGTTTTATTCTACTTATACATGTAATTGAAAAAAAACTATATATAATATTTATACATATAGATATATAAGTTATATATATTATATATAATAAAAAAACTATACATAATGTAATATAGTATATATATAACTATATATAATATTTATACATATAGATATATAAGTTATATATATTATATATAATAAAAAAACTATACATAATGTAATATAATATATATATATATATGAGATCTAGCCCGTTGCCTGACAAGAACTGGACCAAACCAACATTTTACAGGCACGTCCAAAATGTGGCCCGGCCCAGCCAGGATTGACATCTCTAAAATTGGGTGGCTTGACGATTATTTAATGAAGCGATTTATTCCCGAGCAGGAATGCATCAAAGAAATCGTGATGCCGTTCTTTCCACGCACGTGACGGTGCTCACTTATTGGTAGGTTTCAACCAATCATGATCGTTCATTTTTTCCAACGGCCGATCACCTGCCGCCAAAAAGATGGACGGCCATGAAAAGTTTAGTGGTATCCCTGCAGGCCATGACAGTTATGTGGGTGGGTCATCCGAAGACGTTCATCTTGGCGATGAGCGGCTATGCTTTATCACCCAAATTTAGTGCGCATAGACTCTCTCTCTCTATATATATATGTATATATATATATATGTGTGTGTGTGTGTGTGTGTGTGTGCGCGCCTGTGTGGGGTTTGCAACATAATTTGTCCATATATACTTTTGGACATTTAGAAAGAAAAAGTATTCTTTCATTCATGAAAGTGGAGCAATGCCACCAGCCAAAACAAGCCGTTCCTCAAACTAAGTGGGTTTGGCTTGGCTACAAGGTTCTTAGACTTAGACGGCATTGTGTTCCATCTTTTTGTTCATACTAACATTTAACTCCAAAGCAAGACCAAGTCTCTTATATATATATATATATATAACAAATAGCTTACTCGACAAAGAGACACCCTGATCAAAAGTAAGCCTTGTCACACCCAATGGGGTTAGCTACATAGATCCTGTGTCAGGGTTGTGCTTGATTTCGTGTCAATAATGGCTTTGCCTTCAAAACTTACAAGATCATGTTATACTCTGTCTTTCCAGCACTATTGACTTTTCTTTTGCCTCTTTCAAAGGATTTACCGTTTATTTTTTGTCACCTTACATGAGTCATAAATGGCCACCTCTGTTAAATATCTAAAGCATTAATTATGTTGCTGTCTTCCATTTGTGTAACAACAACTTTATTTATCTCTAAGGTTCTTGTGGGAAGATAATTTATTTATCTCTAAGGTTCTTGTTGGAAGATATAATATCTACATGGATAAATGAGGCTCTCACTCACATGCCTCCAACAACAAACATCATATTAAACAATATAAAATCATTATACATGGTCCAAATTCTTTTACATGTAATGAATAATTACATGCGCGCGCATGAGAGAGAGTCCTTAATCCCCTTCACCACAATCATGGGGGTTATCTCATTTTTGGATGCTTAAATATAACATAAACATCACGCACATACATATATTGATTGGATGCTACTATCACCGAAGTTTTCTCACTCCTGTTTAATCATTGTTTTTCAAGAGTATAAGTGTAATAACATTATCTTTTATACCATCGAAAAGTAACGAGTGAACATGAGTGAATATGATACAGTTTTCTTATATATATTTATGTGTGTATGAGCCTTTAAGCTAAATGGAGGAGTTAAGAGAAACAACAACAACAACAACTAAGCCTTTTCCTGGACGGGGTCCGCTAAGGAGTTAAGAGAAACATTTAGCCAAATTCTCCTTTTGTCAAAAAATGAATTCAAGAATGACCCTTCATTTACCTTGTATACTCTCATTCAATTACCTCGGGCAAGGTTTAGGTAAGAATTTAACAAGTTCCATTCGACGAGCTTTCACGAGCCAAGCTGTTTTTTTCTCAAACTGGTCCAACATGTGGACCGGATCGGATCACTCTCCAGTTCACAGTTGAACCCGTATGTCTAATCCAGTCTCCCAAGAACCTAAAATATTAAATTTCTAGAGAGAAATATTAAATTATATTTTGGGAGAGAAATATTTGATTTGGGGCGCGTTCTAAAGCCCTGTTATGAATGAGGGACATACCGGACTGGGGGTACAAACTGGCCCAACCCAAATCTTTGGTATACTGAGACATGGCCAGTTCCTATTTCTCAAGAACCTAGAAATTTGAGTGATTTTGGTTTGAGTAAGGAACCGCCAGGAACTAACAAAAAATATTTTAAAATAGAAAAAATAGAAGAAAAAAAATAAAACGGACGGTTTAAAATCATCGGTTTTGGTTTCAACCAGTTTTCAGTCCAATTCAAAACCCGGCTGGTCAGGAACCGATCATGTCTATTCATATCGATCTTAATCCCACTTGCTTGTAGGAATCTTACTAAACTAATCTTGTCTTATCCTCAAAGGAAATTGATACGAATGATGTTTAATTTGTTGGTTTGCGATCTCTTTTGGCGGATGTGACTTGTGACTAAAGAAGGAAGGAAACCTTACCTTTTTGGAAGCGTTAGCGTGGCTTGACGTTCGATATTGCCGAGCTTCATGGATTCTTCTTCTGCATTGCATTTCTAGTTTGCTTTCTGCAGCTTTCCAAGAAACTCAGCACAGAAAATACAAAGATGATTGAAGTGACTGCATCATCGGAAAGGTGTTTTATAAAAAACACTTTATATTTAAATATCTGAACTACATCTTCTATACTCTTTTATAAACCATAGATGAAAGGTCGGATAATCTTATAAGTAGTCTTAAAGAAAAGAAAAGAAAGAATAAACATATAATCACCTTATTATCTTCATATTCATTAAGAACTCCAATGTTTTGAGCATGTAAATTAACAATTTCACTCACACATATTATATAATGCGTGTGTACACACATATTATATAATGTGTGTGCACCCATTTGTAATGTCAAAAATTGAGTCAAAGAAATTGAATGTTCTACTCGGATCCGAGAAGGATTATTCATGAAGACTCATAGGAAGAACACGGTTGAGAGTAAACATGTCCTAAGAGGGTGAGGAGGAGAGAGAGAATAAAGATTTACTTTTTAAAAGGAAGAAAACCAGAACAAACCATCATAAGTACCACTAACATATAAATAAGATGATGAGGTGTTCATGAACATGTTCATACACATGTCCTGGTTCCAGGTCAGTTCCAGTTCCACTTTCGGAGCTGTCCCGGAACCACCGGCATCAGTCTGTGTTCAATTAAAGGCTGCTCAACTAGTGGTTAGTTCGTTTTGTTCATATAGAGGAACAAGCAGAGCAAAAAAAAAAGGCTTGTCCATTGCTTCGGCTTGTTTACCAGTACTAATGCAAGATTAGCAAGTTTGATAGATGGATATTTTGCTTAAGAAGCAAAATAGTTTTCTTCTAAATAAAATAAAGGACTTATTTTTCACAATGAAATTATAAAATAAACACTTTTCCAAGTAGATTATAAGCTGGTGATAGAGATTTAGTTTTCAATTTTCTTTTTTTCTTCTAAGAATCCTTACAATCGGTTGGCTTCTTACCTAGATCAGGGGTTTAATATCCACAATTTTGTGTCGGGTTGGGTCTACCTTTACCAAGCACGTCAACCCGAAGAAAATAAGAAATGAATAATTAAATCAATGAATGTGAAAATAAAATTGTTAAAATTGGTTGGGGAACCCTTCTTGCTCGCGTCTCTTGGATCAGTGGCAGATTCAATGTCGTAGTGTAACTTTTTTATTGGTTTTTAAAATTTCAATTGGGTCTAATGCTCTACTTTGCTCTAATGTAGATCTGTCACCGTCTTGGAACACGATACGATACTATATTAGGATGCAAACGCACCTTGTAGCCCCATGCCAACATCTAGAGGGATGTGAGGAGAGGATGGCCAAGACGGGGAAAAGGAAAATGCTTCGCAAGTTTCAAAGAATATGAATAAACATCATCAATGATACAATGATCCAATTACTATATATAATAGATAGAGAGGGGTTCGTCCATGCACACTCATCCGTGCTCTAATCTACTTAATAATCTCAATTGTTTGAAAATCTCAATCGATAGTTGAGATATTTAAGTTAAAAAGTAAAAGTTATCAGGTGCAATAAATGTATTTGAAAAAATATCAACGTACTTTTACACTTTTGAAATTTGAATATATATGGATAAATTTACATTAAAACTTGCTAAGCATTTCTTTTTTACCGTGAATTGGGTGATGTGCGCTGATGATTTTAATTCTTCTTCCTGTCCATCTAAATCTAAACTCATATTTTGGGTCGGACAACTCTATACAGACGTGGATATGGCTGAGTTCTTGTTCAATCAGAAACCCTCTGTAAAACATGTGGCCTGTGATTGAAGTTCACCCAGCAAGGCTCTAAGTCAATATTTTTCTTATTTATATAGTTTTTGAGGTGTGTATTTTGTGAATATTAGAGAAAAGAATAAGTGATCGAAGCAAATTCATTGATCTCACATTCATATTCATGGTAGGACTTTGTGATCCACGCATCTTTCGTTCTCATTTTTTGGAAGTACAGTTCGAGATCCACGTTGACAAGGTCATTCTCTATCCCAAGTGTAGAAGACCTAATCGTGTTCATGTGTGTGCATAAGCGCATGCAATGTGTGTGAGAGAGAGATATAATTGAAAATCTAAAATTCCTTAAATTACTTCAAACCAGAAAAAATCATTAAAAATTTCAAAACTTTTAAATAAAAATAAAAACATATAGAATACGTGGTTTGGAAATGTTGGTTCTGGTTCTGACACAATTCTAGTTCCATAAAAGGTAGAATCAAAAGGGAACCAGATGATCCTAGTTTCAGGTCTGGTTTCGAATCTGGCTTGTTCCTGATCCGATCAAGTTTCATTTGGAACCGCCAGGCTGATTCCAAACCACCATGTCTATTAGTATCAACCATTCGGGCCTTAATTGGATCAACTATATCGGGTCAGCCTATTCACAAAAGGTCGGTTTTCTCGTCGATCCAACAACCTCTTCTACCCCTGCTCCGCGATCCATTTGAATCATAATTAGCAGGTTTAGGTCCTTCAAATCAATGTTACCTGGTTCGGTTTGGGTTTCACTTTTCATGGAACCGGAACCACGTTCCGCTGCCGAAACCTAAGTAGAATCATTGATCATCTGGTTTGGTTTTAATTCAGTTCCGATTTCTGGTTCCAGGAAAAACATGATCGGCAGTTTAAACAGAACCAGAACTCCCCATGTCTAATGTAAGTTGTAAGTTGGTAATCTCCCCATGATGAACCAGACTTATGAATCGGATCCTAAATCCAAATCCAAACATGGTGGCTGCACGCCCACCTCGTAACACAGGCCGAAAAAATCTATGCACCCAACTGTGTCCAACTGCGTGTACCAAGTAGAAATACGAGGACAGAAATCCAAGCATGTCTGGGCGCCAGGCAGTTGTCATCCGTCCGATGCATCTGATGGATAAATCTAGACCGTTGCTGCACGTTATGGAGAATTTCCTCCCCCAAAAAATTTCTCGACGTGTCCCTGCTTCCACCCGTCTCCATCCTGGGAATCTCGCCGCAAAATCTTACTGCAGAGAAGCTTGTACTCTCTCCTTTCATTTTTCTGAAGGTTCTGTTCTGTTCTTTGCTCATAAATGATTTTCTTTCCAGTGTGTGTTAGCTGTAGAAGTTCCATGCACTCATGCCGCTCACAGATTGTTGTCACCATAGTGAAGATCGGCACTATGATTAGTTTCTTGAAGAGAGAAAAGACACAGTATGAATTGAATGCAAGCAATTGAATCGTGATGTTATTCGTCTGTAGAATACGCGGCAGGAAGTTGGTTGTGCACCACTGAATGCTATGATCAAGCACATCATTGTTCTTTCTTAGATGATGAGGATTGTTTTATACATCTAATCCTGCTCTTTCGGAGTGAAATGATACTATTACTCCGGATCTATTTTGCACGGGTACGTCATATTGGATGACGTACCCATATTCGGTACTTACCCGATATGGGTATGCGTATCGGTATGCAGGGTACGCACCAATACTATATATAACGTATTGGTACTTGTAGACGTGTACCAGTAGGCGTACTCAATCTGAGTACGTCAAGTACCCGTATCGGGTACATATTGATTAGAGAGAGAAAGACGCTCCTTCTTTAAAAATTGTGTTAGAAAGAGAGACGCGCCTCGCTTAGAAATCATGTGTTTGGGTGAAACTGAGAGCGTCTTCCTTCCCTCCGTATGCTCTTTTTTCTTTTTAGTGTCAAGACAAGAGTGTCCCCAGCCTCCAACGACTATCACGCATTGTCTCTGGCTTCTACGTATAAATGACAGAAACCCATCTACTTGTAGAGTCTGAACATGGTTAAGATCATATGGATGGAGTCCCAGTTGGTGGTCGTTCCTTTGCAATAGTTCCCTACAAATCCCTTGACCAAAATCCACTTAGTTTCAGCTTACTGGTCGATAGATTTCGGAGAGTTTTTGCTTGTCATAGTGAATTTCTTTCTCAGAAAAACGTTTCTCTTTGGAAGGACCGGCTCCAATAAGGTTCAGAAGATCAGTTGGAGTGGTTTTCGTGGATACCCTCTTCCTATGATGGAGGGTGAAATGGGAGAAGCTATAGAAGATGCAAGTGGACCGGTCTCTAATGATCTAGAGAGAGTGGGTCTAGCTTTGAAAGTTTGATGCTTTGCGAAACAACTGAGGAGCAGAGTTGCTCGGAGGAATCACCTTCTATGGGGTCGCCGGTGGGAAAGAGTGAGGGGAGGAATTGTTCAATTGCTGAAAAGGTTGACACACATGATTCACAAGACAAGAAAGAAAAGAAGGATGAGAGTTTTTCAGGTAATATAAACCAGCTTTTCGATCCTATAATTCGTTATCTTCAAATTTAACGAAGATGGTGAGCGCCCGTTTTTTCAAAATGTCATCTCACACCTAGCAAAGTGTTGGTTAAGTGTTGAAATGAGTCTTCCAGCAGGTAATATAATCCAGCCTTCGGTTATATAGTCCAACAGCCTTCGGTTCTATAGTGTTACTCGATTTTTTTTTTTACATAAATTTGTAGATAGCTTGGATGTTTGGATAAGTTATTTAATTGTTCTGACTTATAAATGACATTCTCATAGTTAGAATAGAATTATTCTGAGACATTAGAATGCTCTTTAAAATATAAAATCATGTATATATATTTATTTAAATATATTTTTTTATTATGTTTTTTAATAGTGCCGTACTGTACCTTAGTTTTTTAAAAAATTACGTACTCTATACCCGTACCCATACCGGGTACTGGTACCATACCTGTATCCATGCAACATAGCTCCGGATTGAGCATACGAATCCATGTATCTCGCCCCATTTAGTGTGGGCCAACGCTTGGTTTTGGTTTTGGTAGATGATGATGACTGTTATAACTGTTCTTAGCGTTGGTGTTGCTCATTTGTGTTGATGAATTATATGCATGAGAGAATTCGTTTGGTTTTTCTAACACTACTAGACCTTTTAATTGATTCAAGTTGCTAATCTGATCCCAACATCACACTTTTTTCATAAAACAACAGTTTGGCATGGGAGTTTTCACTGTATCTAGTTCCTCATCTCGTGGGCCTCTAGGGTTTGATTTGAGATTCAGGAACCACAGTCGTTATCCGTTGAGAAGGCAACTGGTTCTAGCCTTCAAATCATATCAGCATATTTTCCAAGAGTCTAATAGCTCTGGTTTGTCAACTGCATCCGACCAACTGCCACTAGCTCTTGAAACCGCTAATCATCAGCCTAAGAGAAGAAGCCTAAAACCCAAAAAGACTCTAAGAGCAGTGGCTCTTGATGTCGTCGAAATCAATTACAATGAAGCTGCGGCAGCACTTGAGAGCATATACAGGTTAAGCCCAACCCATGTGTCGGATTTCCAAGCCGAAGTTTCCTGTGACTGGAAACGACAGAAGAAGAGGAAGACAAATGGAGGGGATGGCGATGCTGCCATGGACGACAATAAGGTGGTAACCAGTGGGAGAAGGAGAAGAAGCAAGAGGTTGAACCTAGAGAGCAGAATCTCTATGAAGAAAGCTAAGAGTGATGAAAGGAATTGCAGTTCCAGTTTGAAAGAAAAGAGAACACAAGATGAAGAGGACGTTGATCCGCTCCTAAAGGAACACTGTTTCCACTGACTTGGTTAGCATGGACTGGAAAAAGATGAACATCCCACCCGTGCTTCCTTCCTCTGAACATGCATGGCTGTTCAAATTGATGCAGCCAATGAAGGTGAGACCGGGGGAAATTAATGTTTATCTGTTCCTCGTTTATCAGCTTCTTGGATGCATATTGAACTGTTATCATTTATGGTTTCAGGGTATTCTCAAAGTGAGGGAAAACATAGAGTGACCTTCGAAGGGAACCAACTGATGCTGAACTTGCATCAGCTTCCAAGATGAGTGTGGGTGAACTCAGGAGACAATTGCAATTGGGTAAAGCCGCAAAGAATTAGCTGATCAAGGTCTCTCTCTCTCTCTCTCTCTCTCTCTCTCTCTCTCTCTCTCTCTCTCTCTCTCTCTCTCTCTCTCTCTCTCTCTCTCTCTGTTTATGTGCTGTCAGGTGTATATGTGTTGGGGCAGAAAATGTGTTCAATACTGGCATGATGCATGTTAACCGAATTGCGATGTTCCATGGCTCTACCGAACTCGGAGAGGTTGGATAGGTGATCATTGTCATGATCAGACCCGTATATTTGAAACAAGTTCACCTCCTTGCTCTCCCGGGAAGAGAGGGATTCGAGCCCTCAGCAAACAAAAGCCCACATAGCATTTCTATCTTAAAGTATCCCTTCTCTCAAAACTCCTCCTCTTCCCTTTCCACTTTCTGTAAACTAGCCCGAGCTGGATTGCCACAAACCTTTCAGAGTCTTTTGGTGTGTAATGTTCCACAGGGAGCATTGCTTGGGCACTTGCACACCTCAGCTCCAGGCTGTATTAGAATAGGAAATGGTTTCTTCTCTCTTTGAGTAGTGCGGTGAAAATTCGGCATTTTTAGGGCCCTAAAACTTGAGATAAAGAGAGAGAAACAGGAGAAGAGGAAATTGAAATTTGTGAATATCAAAATCCAGTTGTTTAAGATAGCAGATACAGAGCAATGCTTCTATTAATTCCGTCACTTAATTTGGATTTCCATACAACGGAAAAGGCTTCACAATTCACATAATCGAGTCTTAGTTTTGGATTTCCTGCATGTAAGCTCCGCAAGCTTAGAGAATCCATAAACCAGGCCATTAATTATCAAAGATTAAGGTTGAAATAAAATATTTTGTTTTTGCAACTTTATGATTGCACAACTAGGGACATCTTTTACACCTGTTGATGATTAACTCTGAATACTCAGAACCATAAAATATAGCAGGTAGACCTTTTAACTTTAATGGTATGTTTCTATCACATAAAATACATCATGCCCCTCTCCATTTTAACCAACCGATATTAATTATATGAATAACATCTCTATCAATTTTTTTATCACTTTAAAAAATTAACCCTAGGTATTTAAAACATTTCTTGTAAGGGATTCAATGTGTGTCAATCTTAATTTTTATGTCCTCTAAAGTACCCAAATGATTAAAGTTATATTCTATATATTCTATCTTTGTTCTACTAAGTCATAAGCATTTACTTTCTAACATTTTTCTCCATAGTTCTAATTTCCTATTAACTTTTTCCTTAACTTATCCACTAATACAATGTCATCTGCAGAAAATATACATGAAAGTTAACTCATCAATGACCAATATAAATAAATATGAACTTAAAGTTAATCCCTAATGTAACCCAATATTAACATCAAAGGAGTATGTCATTCCTTCATGAGTCCTCACACATATTTTTACACCATCGTACATGTCTCTTATAATATTTATTTATGTTAATGGGATACCTCTCTTTTTCAAGGTTCTCCGAAAAATATCTCGTATCACTCTATCGTAAGCTTTTTCTAGATCAATAAATATCATATAAAGGTTTTTCTTTTTTGCTCTAAAATATTTCATAAGACATCGGTGAATCACTTCAATAGTAGATCTACTTGGCATAAATCTGAATTGGTTCTCTGTTGTACTCATATGTGTCTTAACCTACATTCGATAATTATTTCTCATAATTTTATATTATGACTCATTAACTTGATACCTCGATAATTCGCATAATTTTGAATGTCTCTCTTGTTCTTAATATATGTATATTCGCTCTCCATTCTTTGGGCATATTTTGGGTTCTCCATATTTTATTAAATAGTCTTGTGAGTCAAGTGAGCCCCATCTCTTCTTGGATTTTTCATACTTCTATAGGAATATTGTTTGAACCTACATATTTACCAACCTTCATATATTTAAGAACCTTTTAACTTCATTCTTTTGAATACGCTGATAGAAATTACGGTTTATATATTTTTCTGATTTGACTAACTCTGTTAACCTAATACTATCATATGTATTTTTATTAAAAAATTTATAAGCTTTTTAATGAAAATAGAGATGATAGTATTAGCTTAAGAGAGTTAGTCAAATAAAAAAAGTATATAAATCGTATAATTTTTCTATTTATTTTTTATATCATCATTTGCCACTAGAACTTTCTCATCCTCATCTTTGATGCATCTAATAAAAATAAGATCATTAGTTTTCTTATCTCTAGCCTTTGCTATCATAAAATATCTCTTTTACCTTCTTTTAAATTAAGCTTTTTATATAAATCCTCATAAATTTTGGTTTTTGCGTCACTAAAAGTCTTTTTCGCTTCTTTATTTGCTTTCTTATAAGTCTACCGAGTTTCACTAGTTTTCTTTGCATAATGCAATTTGTAACATGACTTCCCATGATTTTATCTTACACCACTTTACTCCACCACCAAGTGTTGGTACACCTCCCTTAGATTCGCCTAATACATCTTTTATCACTTCCCTAATATGTATAGTTATATTGTTCCACATATAAGAAAGCATATCCTAAAGAACTTTATTTTTAAATATATCTTCTTTCTCACATTTGAGGTTCAATCATCTAGTCTAAATAGATATATGCACTCTATTCTTCTTTATTCATTTTTTACCTCGAAATCCATTACTAAAAGTTGATGTTGAGTACTTAAGCTTTTTCTTAGAATTACCTTACAATCATTATAATATGTTCATCGTTTTTTCTATAAAAAAATAATCAATTTGTGTTTGTGACAAACTACTCTTATAAGTAATTAAATGTTCATCTCACTTTTTGAAAATTGTATTGACTATAAAGAAATCAAAAGCTATAGCAAATTTTAAAATCTCTCTACCCTCCTCATTTATATCCTCAAAACCATAGTTTTCATGAATGCCTAGATATCCTAATGCATCTTTAGTGACATATTCATTTAAGTCTTCTTCTAAACAAATCATCTCCTTTTATGAAATTCTTTAAATTCTTATCTAACTCCTCTAAAAACACCTTCTTTATATTATCTTCTAATCCTATTTGGGGTGCATAAGCACGAACTATATTGAAAGCCTCTACTCCTAATACTAATTTCACCATCATAATTTGATCATCATATCATTGTATGTCTACTACACTACCCTTTAAATCTTTATTTATAATAATACTAACTCTATTTCTAGCTTTTTCTTTTCTTAAGTATCATAATTTAAAACTTTTCCTAATCTCCTTTGTTTTTTCTCTAACCCACTTTGTCTCTTGTAAACATAAAATATAAATCTTTTTTCGAATCATAGTATCTACCACCTCTATTAACTTCTCGATCAATGTTATGATATTCTAAGTATCAATACGAATCTTATTATCTTATATTAGCTTCTTTACCCCTGCATCCGTTCATTTTGAAAATATAGAAACCTTCCTTGTAACTTGTTAACTACATTCGAGTGACAATATAGTGGGACTAACTTCTTTACTCACACCTGTGCATTATGTTGTAACCCTCTCTATAATTGATTCACTAAATCCGGACAAAGATATATAGGCGTTTACTTATTTTTCAATGTATTTGAGCTCTACATTATGTCACTAAGAAGGAATGCCCAACTCAATACTCATAATTTACTGAATTCATGATAGATAAGCTCGACAAAGTTTTATATTGATTGTCAGAAGCCTAATGCAACCCTCCTCCTTTATCAAGGCTTGAGACCGGCCATGCAAGAGTGATCCCTTACATGGGCAAAGTTTGTTTTTCTATACCTTCATTTTAACAAAATTAATCAAATTGTCTCGAGGTACATTCTTTTCTCGATCACTTCTTTAACACTTGTATATAGCAATCGAATTGCCTCTCAACTACTATTTTTGAAATTTTGAACACTTCATAAACTTCAAATTTGGACTTGATGAGGTAAACGCAAGGCATTTTTATATAATCATGAGTAAAGAAGACGAAATATAGTTTTTTACCTTAAAAAGAAATTTCGGTTGGCTCACAAGCATCCTTGTGAACCAACTCTAGATTTTTTATGGTTGTTCGTACTCCGTCTTCTCAAAAATGATGCTTTTTCGTAGAACATCCTTCATATACACAATGTTTTTATATATAGGAAGGATGTTCTACGAAAAAGTATCATTTTTGGGAAGATGGAGTAAGAAAAGCCATAAAAAAGCGTCCTCCTGATCCGTTCAGATGGATAGAGACGGATGACGACTTGTGTGCCCCCACTCTTTCTCGTTCCGCCTCCTAACCGGACGCTGGCGTTCTATACCTGTAACGTGTCGCCATGACCGTCTTCGCTTCCTCGTATACTCCTCATGCAAGCATCACGTGTTGCGCACGCCTTCAATGAACCATCAAAAAGCTCAGTGGGTTCTCCTGCAGATGACATTTTCCTGACGACCATCTTCTCCTCTCTCTCTCTCTCTCTCTGCAATGGTGAAGCTAGCGTCGGTGAGGGAGTGTCGCCTGTACGGTCCTACTCGATTGAGGAACCGTTGGGAATACATCAACGCCGGATTGCACGTCTTCTGCTGCTTGCTTTTGCTCGGAGGGCTGGGTGCACGGCTGGCTTGGGGCGGCGTCGGCGGCCTGTATGTATTGCTTGTGGCTGTGGGGCTCATTGCCGCCGTCAACGTTCACGATCTCGTGGCTCACGTCGCTGGTCCGGATTTCTGGATGGTTATGGACACGCAGTTTCTCGTCGTGGAGATCGGGGCTCCTTTGATGCACTTACTCGGGGCGGTTCTCACCTTCATGGCCATTCTTTTCCTCTTGGTATGCCATCTCTCTCTCTCTCTCAAAAGCGGGGGTAATCCATCCTGTGATTTGATTGCTCGATCAAGATTTATCAAGCCATCTCATTTGACGTTCTTGATAAAGTAATGAATTGCTCAAATGAAAGGTAGTCGAAGAATCGCGGCGTCCTTGTTATTAATTACGTTCCTCTTTTTTCACGTTTTGCTTTGTTATTGCAGATTGCGAAGTGCCACAAGTTAGAAGAACATGCACTGAATCTCTTAATAGCAGGCCCTGTTCTTTGGCTGGTGGGATCGATCCAAAACGCGTGTCAAGTATATGAGATCGCTGATGCTCAAATTGAAGTTCTACAAAAGGGAGTCTACCTTCCCTTTGTCATGGGAAGCGAGTTTTGGCTGGTTGCTGGAGTCCTCAACAGGCATGCCAGTGGCTTATCAGCCCATGGCCCAACTCTGCTGGTCCATATGATTATTCTTTTTATTCCTCTATCCCCTTTACATTTCTTGAGACATTTCAAACAGTGGCCTGAATCAGAAAATGGAATTTGACGCCTGATGATCCACAGCATTATTTTTGCATCATCTGAAAAAAAATTGGCATTTTTTATTGTTAAACTTCTGTGCTTTTGAAAAGAGATGTAGTTTACTGTTTCCTTTTATGGGTGGCATTCAACAGGGAAGGACTTGGGCGTGGCTGGGGTTAAGTGGGAGTGCATTATACTTCATTGGAGGACTCGTGAATCTTTTCAAAGTGTTCATTATGCAACAGCTAGACGGGGCAAGGCTCGAGGGGCTAAGGACTCCACCACAAGAAAGGTCTGAAATAAGAGCACGAATAATCGGCGGGCCCAGCTTGGAGAGCCTAAGGCGAGCACCAAAGGAAAAGCCTGATCTAATGGCCCCTCTAATCGGCGAAGGGTAAAGAGGAGTAAATCTGGGCGAGGGTACAGCACTTCAACTTCTTACAAGGATGCCTTGGTTGGTCAAGCTTGACATGCAGTATGTACATCAATGGGGTTTGCACGATTTGCTGTTTAGTTTCACTGCACTATGTAGTGTCAAACAAAAAGGATGGTTTACAGATCAGAACTCTTGGCTCCAATCGGTACACTGTAAGAATATCCAGCTACAAAATGCAACGAACACGGGGATTGTTTCACTGCACTATGTAGTGTCAAACAAAGGGGTTGGTTTACAGAGCAGAACTCTTGGCTCCAATCGGTACACTGTAAGAATATCCAGCTACAAAATGCAACGAACACGGGGATTGTTTCACTGCACTATGTAGTGTCAAACAAAAAGGATGGTTTACAGAGCAGAACTCTTGGCTCCAATCGGTACACTCTAAGAATATCCAGCTACAAAATGCAACGAACACGGGGATTGTTTCACTGCACTATGTAGTGTCAAACAAAAAGGATGGTTTACAGAGCAGAACTCTTGGCTCCAATCATTCACGCAAATCGTACAGTAGCAACAGGATATGTATTTATATTTTTATATATAACTAAGCCTTATGTAATCCTAGCGTCATTCATGCATCATGCTAGCAGTTAACTCAAGAGAATTAATCATTTTTAACTCAAGCTCAAGAAAAAGGTAGATCATTCTTAACATTCTAGCTAGTAAAGTTATATACTTTTTTATTAAAACTCAACGTAAAGTTAGATCATTCTTTATTGAAAAGATTTGCATTCGTAAAAATGAGTTCAAGCAAAGTTTTTCATTCTATTTCTATTCTCCTTTTTCCTTCCTCCCTACAATTATTCTATAAACTTTGTACTCTCAAAATTGTCAACATAACAAAAGCCATTACATTTGAACGTTTAAGCAACCTTGATTTCACTATATAGAAATCTTTTAAGAAAAGATATTGTCAAAAGTGATTTCGCTATTTGATTCCTTGTGAGCATCATGATGAATTTCTAATTTAGAATCTTGTTATTGTCATTAAAATCAAGTAAATGATAACATATCTTTTTTCTAATCAATTAATTAAAAAAAAGAAGCTTTTTGACAAAAACAAGCAAAAAGTCGCAAGTATAATTAAATTCATATGAAAAGAAAAGAAATGATAGAAAAATTTGACACATGCATAACACAAAGCATAGATTTCTTGAGAGAGAGAATCAACGTTGTCGAAGAGGAGGGCTTCTCTGGAACTGCCTTACACTACCAATCATGAGTGGCCTCATGAGTGATACTTGAAGGCCTGGAATTATTTTTCGAGGTATGGGTGCCGGTGCATGGATAACATATTATGTTTTTTATATGAAAAAATACTCTTGATAAGCTTTTCTTTATTCAGTATATTTGTAGGAAAAGGTAAAAATGCATGTGTGCTCTACTCGTTTGAGATAAAAATATAATCAGAATTGATTATTTTTAGAAACAAATGAAAACTCCATGCATTTAAATGGCCTTAAAGGATACATTTTAATTTATGTAACCATAATAAGCATAAGTTCTTCACGTATGTGAATAATTTTGCATTAATATGTGGTCTTAACATCAATTCCAACAGGCTTCATTGAATCAACAAGTATAAGAAATACAAGTTTGTAAATAAAAATGTTCCACCTAAATCAGTTAGTCAAAAAGAAAGTCATTGATCATTGGTTGACTAATCCTCAACTATTATAGAATAGTTACAAATTGTTGTTTTTCTCCTTCCCACAATCATATAATACCAAAGATTAGTAAGCCTAAGTTAAAATGAAAGGAATAGTTTCAACAAAGAGACATCAAGACAATACTGATGGCACAAGGTTTCATTCATATCTTCACTTTTGGCTTTTAAAATATTCTGCAACTTTTAACAAAATAACATTAAAATTAAGATAGAATAAATAAAATCACTCCATAATAAGAATAAAATATTTTGAACCTTAGTGATAGGTGACCGAGAATTATTTCCATCATCATCAGGCTCCTCATTGCAAAACTCATGGAGGTGCAGAATGATGATAAAGGTTTACATGTACATACATATATATAAAATAATATATTTATAATAACTAAAATTTTTAAAACAAATGTCAATACCTTTAATATCTGCCCACAACCAATTATGAGCACACATCAAGGCTTCTAATGTCTTTCAATGAAGTCTACTTTGATGGGACTTGTTCACCTCCCACTTGTACTAAAAGAAGATTCATACACTATAATAGAGATAATAGCAACAATATCTCTAGCTATTTGTTGTAAAGTAGAAATTTTGACACCATTTGTCATCCACCAATCGAGTATATCAAAATTTGGTGTTTTAGGAAGTACACTATCATCCAAGTAATGATTAAACTCTAATTTGACATCATAATGATTAATACTTATTTTAACAAACAAATCATAATCCTTAAACATATCAATCTCTCCATCTCCAATGACTTTTTAATTTGAATTGTTCTCCTTTCTCATACAAACATCATCAACTTTATATGCCTCTCTTTCATTATCATCTCTCACCTTATATTCTTACAACAAGTTTTAACAATAATTTCAAATTTTGATCTGACAAACATGAGGAAAGTATAAATTTGCATTAGGATACTTAGTACTAGAGAATAGCTCACTCACCTGATAAAACAATTTCAACTTATCACTTACCTGTTTTGTTATTCTCCATTTATCATAGCTTACAAAAATTTTATATTATGAATCATGTATCCTCAAATGAGCAAAGTCATCCTTATATTTATAGCAGTTTAAAGCATCAAATAGGTAGAATTTCATCTAGTTTGACAATCAAGTGACAATTTTTGCGTACATGAAATGTTTTATTATCAAGCACTTTCATCAAACTTTTCAATTTTTTTTTGATAACCATTCTAAAAAGCAACACTATCATGAATTCTTTCAATAGAGTTATTGATTACCTCAAAACCATCCTTGACAATAAGATTAAGAATATGAGCACAACTCTTGAAGTAAAAGAGCACTCACGTCTAACTTTTTTAAAAGATTATCAATGATAACATCATTTATAGAACAATTATCAATTATTACAATTGATAACTTTCTATCAATATTCTAATAAAAAATACCTCTAATAAAACATAAGTAAGAACACTTACAGTATGTGTTGAAGGAACATACACAAACCTTCAATAGTTATATCATGAATAAGACATTGATAACATAAAAATTATAAATTAATCTACTATAATTTGTTTATGGTTTCACATACTTCATTATTCGACTTTGTAATTCCCAAGAATCATCTATGAAATGAGTTGTTATTGCCAAATTCCTTTTTTGGTTCTTGAAAGTCCACATATCTATTGTTCTAAGCAATTTTTTCATTAACCCTTCTAAGAAATATCAATGTCTTCTCACGTTCATAATCATATATTCTAAGGATGTCTTATACTATTGTACTTCAAGAACCATGTTGAAATAAGGGTTAAAGTGCCATGATAAACCTTCATATTCAACGATTGACAAAAGAAATTAATATAAAACTATCATTATGGAAAGCTCTCTTCTACACACTTCTTGATTAAATACATAGTTGCTCACGGTCATTGTCACATCCTTCTTTTTTTTAGCATTGATCATCATTTGATGTGGATCTTGTTGCTTCTTTATCTTATAAGTGTTTAGGTGATCATGCAAATGTTTAATCCTATTCTTGGTTTCTTCTCTAAGTTTATTTCCACAATAATTGCAAATAGCCTTCAAGATACCTCCAACTTTTTCTCTTATAAAAGTTCAAAAACAACGAGGTTAGCTTTCATTTTTTGTTATCTTCCAATTCTTCTTCACCTTGTTAATCTTGTTTCCATGGACTTGAACAAGGAGTATGTTCTTTAACATCACCTATTTTCTCTAATAAAATCATATTTATTGAATCGATAGCTAGAGTTGAATGATGAGAACTTGTACTAAAACTTGGATGGATAGGTGATTTCGATGTACTAGTGAGTTAAGGTTTAAAGTTTCAGTAGGTGCTTGTTGTTTTTCGTTAGACATTTTACTTAAAAAGGAAATTTAGGATGGATCTCACTCAATGTGGAAATTTGAGTGTGAACACGAACAATTAGAGAAGAAAAAAGAAATGCATCACAGGAAAACAACAAAAAGATAGAATCGTGAAAGGATATCTCTCTATATATATACACACATATGTATGTATCTAGATATAAAATACAAAACAATAAATATATATATATATATATATATATATATATATATATATATTAGGAACTTTCATCTCAATTTTAAAAGGAATCATGTCACCCTAGTAGGCAGTTGTAAGAGTGTCCTCAACCTTTTCAAAGTGGATCAATATTCCTTCTCTCTCTACAAAGAGAAGTTATCATTGTCGCCCAAACAATTTGGTCATTTTTTAAAACCTCTAGCCGAATGTAATGGCCTAATATACTTAAGCGATATCTATGACTTTTACTACATTGTTAATCTTGTAACAAGGCAATTCATAGTCCTTCCTACATTGTGAAATGCTTACCCAAATTCTAATTGGCACCATCCAATTTGTGAGCTACTTTTGATGCTTCTGTTGGATCTTATAAAATGCTTGTAGGGAAGGCAGACAAGGTCACAGTAATAACTGTTGGTAACACTAGTGGATTCAACAAAGATGACCAATTCTGGTTATCAAAGGCAATGTGCTCTTGTGTTAATGGTGCAATACATTGGATATGTGAAAGAAATAATCTATTGGTTTTAGATTGTATTGTTGCATTTGATTTAGGGAGTGAGAAATTCTCGACCGTATCTTATCCTAAGTGTTGCCCAAGAAATAATTTATATAGAAAAGAGGGGGGAAGTTCCTACTATCTTATGGATTTGCATCGAAAACATTCATACTGTTTTTTGGCTGAAAAGGAAGGAATGTTATGTTCTCTTCATTTTGATGTTGTTGTCAACATAGATATGTGATTGTTGAAGGAATATAAGAGGGGATTATGTCTGAGACAGTATATGCTGGAGAGAAAATCCATCTATGTAAAATCACATAATTTCTCTAATTTATATAAACATAAATAAATATAAACAAAACAACAAAGGTCCTTTCTTACTAAGAGAGGAAAGCAATCCTCTACTAGTGGCTGGAGCAGCTCTTTCTTACCAAAGAGGGGAAAGCAATTCTTGTCACTGTGAGAGAGATGGAGGGCAGAGAGACGCTGAGGAGACTTGGTCGTCTGCCTGGTCTAGTGGCCTGAGAGCTTTTGGTAGTCCAACGAATGCCTCCACTAGAGAGAGTTGCAGCAAGTTGCCTTGTTTCCTTTCTAAGGTTTTCTGGTTAAAGCATATTTATATTTTGGATATATAAATACGGATATTGAAAGCAAGTCCATGACCTGAGGCCCACTAAGTGGGTCTTCGGAACAGGAACCTAGAGTCCTCGTCCCCATCTTGATCTCCATGGGGATCATCTCGACTTTCCCCGGACCCAGCCCCTAATCTACCTCATTCAGGGTGGAGCTCCACAGGGTGTGAGGGATCCTCACCCCATGAACACCTCTACAAATCATCTTAAACGGGTTTCTTATTTTATTCTCTATTGATATCACTTCCAATTTATTTCTAATAACTCATTATGTATACAATTTTTCCTTGTGTGATTATTCATTCACCTCAACATCATCTTTTGTACATATGACTAACTGCTCAATATGTTGATGATTAACTACCCAAACACTTATAATCATAAAATATAAAAGGTCTAAGTGTTGTTCTATAATATTTACCTTCCAACTTTAATGGTATCTTCTTGTCATATAGAATAGAATACTTTATGCTCTACTGTATTTTAATAAGACTTATTAATTGTATGTGTAATATCTCTATCAATTTTTAGATCACTCTGAAAAATTGATCCTAGGTTTTTAAAACTTTCCTTGTGAAGGGTATAATGTATGTCAATCTTAATTTTTTTTTCTCTCAAATAACTTAATCTTAATTTTTATATCCTTTGAAGTAATCAAATGATCAAACTTACATTCTTATATATATATCTGTGTGTGTGTGAGAGAGAAAATAGAATCATGTAACCTCTAACAATGAATATAGATGTGTATTCTCTTTGCATTTTTGGTATTCTTGTTATTTAAAAAGTTACAACAATGTGGTATAATATAAAGGATAATATTGTATACATATATTGAGAGCTCTATCGGTACATACTCGTGCATTGTTTTGTTTTTGAAGGGCACAAATGTATTAAGGATATTCTTTATATTCGTTTAAACATCTTTATAGCTTGTGAATGATATCCATGATTTTAGAAAAGGCACAAGTATGTATCTTATTTATTTATTTATATATAGAGAGAGAAGGGAGAACGGTATATACTAGCATACTTTAGGATTAGCATATTTAAACAAATCTTAACTCTCAACCAGCATTAGTATATCTAAACAAATCTTAATAGGTGTTAACATATCTAAACAAATTTCAACATTTTGAATAAACGAATGAAGATAGAAAGGGTTAATCCAAAACTAGCCCGATAGGGCATAATAACCATTTACCCATGAGAAAGCAGCCTGCAACGTCTACCTCCAAAGAAAAGAAAGCGTTTCCCACAAGGTTGGGGAGCTAGGGGTGCTCAACATGATGATAAGAGAAAAGACATCTCCCAGACGCAACAGAATGTTTAATTCATTTCCTTGTATCAAGCACAAACTTAGAGTTGTTTTAAGATCATCTCATGATGGGACCTTTCTTTCTTCGTCTCCGTGTGATAATGTTGTTCACGAGTGCTATCTCTGCTCGGTCTTATTAGTGACTGATCCTTCACAGAACTGATAATGGATTCATATAAGCCAAGGTTCTCGCATATCCTCGGCCATCAGACTTGGTTGTCCATAGTGATAACCGTAATTCTAACAGTAGTGGTTAATTTCGAGATAATTAACTTATGATGAAAAATCTAGCTCTTCACTAATATTTTGATGAGAACTAACGGGAATGGAGCTGCCTCTCCAAATGGAAATGAAAAAACAACGACGAAGATCTCCCTCCTGCAGATAATGTGCAAGAAGGATGACCATTGGTCTCTCTCTTTGTCTATGAACAGATGGAGTGTCCATATATAAAAAACTGCAAATTAATGACCTTCACCGATTGCCGCGTTGAGGATAACCTGAGGTCCTGAGGAGATTATCAATCATAAAGATTTTTCTTTTTTGTTACAAGAGGAGGCCTAAGCCTAACACACCTACATGTGCACCCTTTGAGAATCGAACTCCCCACCAGCAGCTAACAACATTGGAACACCCTATCATTGAGCTAACACCATTGAAACCCCAAAAGACCCCAGTTAATCTGGTCGAGCTTGGTCTGCTCACAATGGGTGTAAAGCTTTCCTAGGTTTTCTCCGTTCACAACACAAGGCTTCAACGAGACCTTTGCTAGTGCTAGAGCACCCTGTCATTAAGCTAATGCTGTTGAATGCAACAATCTCTTTTTGTTTAGCAAGAAGGATTTGTGCAAATGCCCTAACCCAAGTTTGATTAAAGCAGAAGATTACAAGAGAAGTACTTTTTTTTTAGGGGTGGTGATGAGAAAGTATTTTTTTTGGTTTATCCTTTGCCAAAACCTAGAGTTTCTATTAGGGCAAGTGAGTGTGCCATGCAAACCGAACACAAGCTGAGATAGAGGGCACATAATTAAACACAGCTCGATCAAAGTTAAATGTAATTTTTTTAATTATAAAATCTTTCAGGAGATTCCTCAAAGGGAGATGATTTGTTTAGGAGGAGATTTAAATGGACATGTCGGTAAAGAGGGATTAGGATATCAAGAGATTCATGGAAACTTTGGTTTTGAGGATATAAATGAGGAAGGTAGGGAGATTTTAAATTTTGCTATGGCATTTGATCTCTTTATAGTCAATACAATCTTCAAAAAACGAGATGAACATTTAATTACTTATAAGAGTGGCTTATCACAAACACAAATTGATTACTTTATTTGTAGAAAAAAAGATAGAGCGTGTTGTAAAGATTGTAAGGTAATTCCAGGAGAAAGCTTAACCACCCAACATCAACTTTTAGTTATGGATTTACAAATAAAAAAGCGGACAAAGAAGAAAAGAGTGCATTGAGCTATTCGGACTAAATGGTGGAACCTCAAAAGCGAGAAAGAAGATATATTTAAACAGAAAGTCCTGCAAGGAGATGTTTGGAATTATGTTGGCATACCCTATGATATGTGGAACAATATGGCTATACATATTAGGAAAGTTGTGAAAGATGTGTTAGGGGTATCTAAGAGAGGTGTACCGGCACAAAAAAGAAGCTTGGTGGTGGAGTGAAGTAGTACAAAATAAAATCAAGGCAAAGAGGGCATGTTACAAATTACATTATGCTAAGAAAACTAGTGACACTTTAGAAGCTTATAAGAAAGCAAAAAAGGCCATTAGTGAAGCAAAAGCTAAGATTTGTGAGGACTTATATAAAAAACTCAACTCAAAATAGGGTGAAAGAGATATTTTTAGGATAGCTAGGGCTAGAGATAAGAAAACTAAAGATCTTAATTATGTTAGATGCATAAAAGACGAGGATGAAAAAATTCTAGTGGCAAATGATGATATAAGAAATAGATGGAAAAACTATTTTTATAATCTTTTTAATTAAAATAAAGATGTTAGTATTAGTTTAGGAGATTTAGCCAAGTCAGAAAAGTATATAAACCACAATTTCTACCGACGTATTCAAAAGAATGAAGTCAAAGAGGCTCTTAAACATATAAAGGGTGGTAAATCGGTAGGACCAAATAATATTCCTATAAAAGTTTGGAAAATACTAGGAGAAATAGGAATCACTTGGCTCACAAGACTATTTAATGAAATATGGAAAAACCAAAAGATGCCCGAGGGATGGAGAACAAGTACACTTATACCCATAAATAAGAACAAGGGAGACATTCAAAATTGTGCGAATTATCGAGGTATCAAGTTAATGAGTCATACTATGAAATTATGGGAAAGAATTATCGAACGTAGGTTAAGACAAGTATCAAGTACAACAGAGAACCAATTTGGGTTCATGCCAGGCAGATCTACTATTGAAGCGATTCACCTTTTGAGACGTCTTATGGAACATTTTAGAGCAAAAAGGAAAGACCTTCACATGATATTTATTGATCTAGAAAAAGCTTATGATAGGGTACCAAGGGAGGTTCTTTGGAGAACTTTGGAAAAAAGAGGTATCCCATTGACATATATTAACCTTATAAGAGACATGTATAATGGTGCAAAAACATGTATGAGGACTCATGAAGGAACGACAGACTTCTTTGAAGTTAATATTGGGTTACATCAAGGATCAACTTTAAGCCCATACTTATTTATAATGGTGATGGATGAGTTAACAAAACATATTGAAGATGAAGTACCTTGGTGTATGTTATTTGCAGATGACATTGTATTAGTGGAGGAGTCTAAGGAAAAAGTTAATAGAAAATTGGAACTATGGAGAGAAACATTAGAAAGCAAATGCCTCCGACTTAGTAGAACAAAGACAGAATATATGGAATATAAGTTTAATCATTTGGTTACTTCAGATGACATAGAAATTAAAATAGGCACATATTGCATTCCTCAGAAGGAAAGTTTTAAATACCTAGGGTCAATTTTTCAGAGTGATGGAAGAATTGATGGAGATGTTACGCATAGAATTAATGCTGGTTGGTTAAAATGGAGAGGAGCATCAGGTATTCTTTGTGATAAGAAGATACTATTAAAATTAAAAGGTAAATATTATAGAGCAACAATTAGGCCTGCCATATTTTATGGTTATGAGTGTTGGGCAGTTAATCATCTACATGTACAAAAGATGTTTGTGACAAAAATGAAGATGTTGAGATGGATGAGTGGTCATACAAGAAAAAACCGTATACATAATGAGGTTATTAGAAACAAAGTAGGAGTGACACCAATAGAGGATAAAATGAGAGAACATCGTTTAAGATGGTTTGGACATATAGAAAGAAGATCAAAAGAAAACCTTTAAGAAGGTTTGAAAAACTAAATTTGGAAAGTATTAAAAGAGGTAGAGGACGACCATTGGGAGTTAACTGCTAACATGATAAGATAGGGATATGTGGAAACAAAGAATCCATGTAGCCGACCCGTCTAGTACGGGAAAAAGGCTTTGTTGTTGTTGTATAAAATCTTTCGGGAATGTGAAGCCGTCAAGCCGAGCCGATTTGAGAGGAACTGTTCGAACCGAGAGGAGCTAACGGGCAATCACCGTTGCACCCGCTATTTTCTGCGTATGAAGGGGCGCGCTCGACGGGAAACCAACCGTCGCCTCAATTTTCTATCAAAACTACCCGCAACTTCTTATAAAAGACCGACGAATAGTCGCCCTTCGTCCTCAATCCACCACGACAATCATGGCGAAGTCTCTGCTCTTCCTGGCCCTCCTCCTCTGCCTCTCCGTCTTCATTGACGCTAAGGTCGTCCTGCCGGAAAACTACCAAGAACCCGACGCATCCGGCAGCCCCGTCATCACAACCCCGGTAGAAAAGGACCCCAAAATCCTGCTACCGAACGAGGAGCAGCCATGGGACTCGCCCACCTTACGAGCTCCTCTCCCTATCCAACCAGATATGTTCTTCGCCGGAAACCGCCGTTTCCACCACCTCTACATCCGCCGACCCTACATCTTTCGATTCCCCCACCGCTTCCGCCACCACCACATCGAGTTCACGAACGGCGACAACGATTTCTTCCCGGAGAAGGAAGCCGAGCTCGAGAGCGACTTCCAGCGGTTCCCCATTGGGTCTCAGCATTTCGAGAACGGATCCCCGGAAGATCAACGCCTTCCGGTAGGCCACTTGTGGTTTGACGATCATGGTCACCACGATCACCACCAAACTTTTATGATCGAGAAGTTGAACCGCAGACTCGTGAAAGATCACGAGGGTAGCGACAACGAGAGGAATGGTGGATTCTTCAAATGGATTAACAACGTCTTGCACTTGAATTAGAGAGAGAGAGAGAGAGAAAGAGAGGCGACTCTGCTTGGACTTCTCGGTGTTGTAGTGGTAGTAATGCAGAGCTGATAGTATGGTAACGTCGATAGGTACGTAAAATGGACGGCCGCCCCTGGATGGCCTCCTTGTATTTGGTATTAACATTGGCCTTTCGGTCTGAAAATTATATGATTAATTATTACAATAAACGGTTCGAGAAGCGGTGCTTTCGATCACATTGAACTTATATGACAAATGTATTTGTGTAGTTGATATGGAATGATAACGGATGTTTCGTTAATCTTTTCTTTGCATATTGTATTACTATTGTTGTTTCTTTGAAGATTTGGTTGTTTGTTCGTCACTCTTACTTGAAAATTCAAAAAAGAACAAATCAAAGTTAACTGTCAGCATTGATTTCGGAAACAACAAAAGTAGGAAGAAATATCACAAATGCAAATAAAATCATTCACAAAGTGACACATAAAAGTGCCATTCAGTACCTTTAAGGTTAGGTAAGGTAGAGTAAGTAGCCAGCCTTGCAGGGGTACATAATCACAGCCATGATATAATATAGAACTTGTTCATACCCTACATGGGGCGGGTTCTGAACCGACACCGATGGGGAACGGGCTAAATTTGGGTACCCATGGGTGGGATTCCCAAGCCTAATACAAGACTTTGGCATCGTCCCAACAGGAGAACAGTATGCATGCAAATAAATCGATCTCTCGTCATCAACAGCAATACTACTACTAAGCGCGGCATATGCAATATTTTGGCTTTCACATTCATCAGTTATACATTGTTGGGAGATGCCCCACACAACCTTCTTAATGTGGCGAAACACCACTCAGACAATGATTTTACATGTTGAAAGAATGCATAACACCAAGTGAAATACAAATTCCATTACGTAGAAAGAAGATCCCAAGAAAACGCGGGGAGAATACACCTTTTCAGAAATTCATGGGACAAAAATCAACACCATGGGTGCTAATCAGGCTCGCGCAAGGCCAAGGGTGCACTCCGACGGCAAAGCCCTCGACACGGTCACATTTCCATGGCAGATTGGCAGCCATCCCTTTGAGATTTATATTTGAAAGACAAATTCGTTGAAATGGTGATCCCTGCACACCCACTAGAGATCCTGGATGCAACACACTATCTCCCCACACATTCATAATGGTAACCCCGTCAACAACCGGAAGTGCATCGGGATTGAAATTGTTATCAGGATGATCACCAACATTCCCTGCAAACTTGATCGCGTTCTTCACATTCTCCATGAAGATATCTCTCACTGTTATGTTTCGGATGACCCCGCCTCTGCCGGTATTTGTTTTGAGGAAAATACCAGTTGAAGTATTGTAAAGATTGATGTTCTCAACCAAGATATTCTCTATTCTGTAAAAATAACAAAGATTATATCAGATAAGGATAATATACTCCATCTGGAACAGAAGGGAAGATTTTTCTTGATTCTCCTAAGGAAAAAATAACCCAATAAAGAGCAAGATGAGATGTCAACATACCCGCCAGAAGTTTCACTGCCAAAGGCAATTCCTGCAAAAGAATTTGATGATCCTGTAATTCGTCTGATTGTGATGTTGGAGCTTGGACGGCCAAAGGCAATTCCATATTCATCCCAACCACTTTTTATTGCTACCAAGTCATCACCGGTGCTAATATAGCTGTCTTCAATGCACACATTATTACTGGAATCTGCAACAGATTATGGCTATATCTTTGTAAAACTTATAATTCACGCTCATTATTAAGGATCAGTATGCATATGCACTAGTGGCAGACTGAAGTTGATAAGCTAAACTAGCCAAAATCTTAAAAAATCAAGGGAAAATTGGACGCATCACTAATCCAAGCTTCATTTGCATTCTCAAGATGTATTTGAATGTTAAGGTGAAGGTAAGATCTTAATGAAGATAATAAACTTTTGGTAGATTAAGATTATTCCTGAGTTAAAACATACTTTTAACTCATCTAAAGAATGAACAACATTCAGATTGATGATTTCTCATAATTTTAAAAAGAAACATACTCCAGGAGCACCACCAAGTTGCTAGAACAATCTCATCTAGCAAAGATAGTTGGTCAACCACGTAGAAGCAAACTGTTAATCTTTTATCTTACAGAACAAAGAATCATTGCAGCTAAGAATTCAGAGAATAAATAACAAATTTATTCTTTTGTAGAACAAAAATCTCTGCATAATCCTAGAAATAGAAGAAGCTAAACAGGTAAGATATTGAGTCAGTGCAGGGCTATTTTACAACAAGAGGCTTCCCATCCCTTACCTGGATCGATTCCATCAGTATTGGGAGAATCGACGGGAGCCAAGATAGTCACATGGTGAACCACAACATTGCTGCAAACAATAAAAAAAAAATTAGTATGAAGTCCAGATGCCTTATTTGTAAGAATTGTCAAAAGGTGAGTAAATCCCGCACCCAGCACCCCCCTGCTTCCCTCCCTCCAAAAGTTGCAACTGATAATACAGCTTGCATAGTGTAAAATAGACAAAGAATCCATACAATATCTATTGTACCAAACAGAGAGTACAAACTGGGACAATCTTGATAAATAAAATGATAGATATAGCTACGCTGTAATCGTTTTGTGGAAACTTTTCAACTACACAGCAACTTTGACATACTCAGTGATATGTAACCTCAAAATTTAGAGATATATTCACAACAAATATGCTCGTAACAAAATAAAATGATGAATTTGACCAATTGTACCTGCAATAAACTGGATGAACGTTCCAGAACGGTGAGTTATTAAAGATGACATTTGAAATAATGATATCTCTGGAGTTCATGAGTTCTAAGAGATGTGGTCTCGTGTATTGCAGAGAGCCATCTCTCCACATATTCCACCAGACCTCACCTTGTCCATCTATTGTTCCATTTTCACCTGTATATAAGCAAAACAATGTGCCATCAACAAAAGTGACATAATCCACTAGATCTCATTTCTCTTCATGGTGTTAATCTAAGAAAGATCACCTGTAATTATGACATCGTGGAGACCATCCCCATGAATGAAGCTCATGTACCTGCCCCCAGGTCTCTCCCTGCCCCTACCATATGAAGGCAGGGGTGCTATCAATGGCCAATTACGAGTATCCTGTACAAAAATAGAACGGTATCAAATTATGCATACACAGTTTTTGACTTCGAGTACACTAAAAACTTAAAACAACTCATGGTGGCAGATTGAGAATTCATGTAGCCAATACAAAAGGCTCGGTTTTGATTTGAGTATACTAAACACCAAGCATGAACCCTTGCTGTTATTGACGCCCAAACACTGAATAAGCAATTCTCCTAGTTAAAAGGGGGAAAGGATGCAACTACATAACAAGGATACCTCAAACCTGCAGCCTAGTGTAGAGGCACCCATCAAATCGACACAATGATACACGTCAATCAGCTATGCAATTGATTTCTTAAAACTTTAAGCAACAGAAGGTCAAAAACAACCAAGGTCATCTTTGTTCAGTTGGAAAAGTCATTTGTTCTTGAAAGAAACAAAACAAGCTCAATGTTGGTATGTACTGTTTGCACTTTTTGTCCTCAACTTCATCTGATCTTACACTCTTGCTCTTTAGTTTGAGTGTCCTCTTTCGTATTTATGGTAATAACTTCTGAATACCCTTGACCATACCTTAAAGTTCAATCTTAAAGCTCATGATGCTGTCAATAGTATAACTTTTGAGGTGGAAATAATATATTAAAAATTACAAGTGCTTTATCAGTTGAGGGATGCACAGCCAGATCGCCCCACAGGGTTTAGCATCCCGACTCACCTAATGAGAACCAAGTCAGCTCAAGACCAAATGGGCTCAAAATAACATTCTTGATTCCCTAGTTGGGAACTCAAATTGCCAAGCTTCTGCTGCAAAATCAGCGGACTGAACCAAGCTGGGCCCTTTTCAAGGTTCGTTTCATGTTTGTTTCATAATTCATGGCTTGTTTCATTTTCCCATTTAACATTAGCTGAGTTCCAACCAAGCTGAACTTCAGACCAGACAAGCTGCACACGGGAAGCACACCAACCTTTTTAAAGATAAACTTTTATAAAATCTTCGTTAAAAATGAAATTCTTGCTTTCTTAAGCCAAAAGTTGGCCTTTCAATGCAATCATTATTATAAAGATAAAACTGTTGATCCATTGGAGACATGTGCGCCAACTTAATTACTGGATCAGCATGTAAACACACACAAGCACGGACGGACTCACACACGTAGGTTTTCGTGCCACACCTAAACGAGCAAGAAATAAACGGCGGAATTCTAGCCAAACACAGACAGAGAGGGGGACCTGAGTGGCGCGGATGACGGCGTCCTTAGCCAAGAATAGGGTCATGTGGCTTGTAAGGTTGAACGGCCCGGTAAGGTACACTCCGGGCGGCACGTACAACAGCGTTCCCCCTCTGCGGCGGAGTTGCTGTATCCTGTAAATGGCCTCCCTGAACGCCCAGGTGTTGAGGGTCTGGCCGTCTCCGACCCCGCCGAAGTCCGTTAGGGAGATGACGTCACGCCTACCCCTCATCGGCACCGATTGCACGCAGCTTCCCCACAATGCCGCGGCGCCGACGACAGAGGTGCCCGCCACCAATGCAAGCAGCCATAGTCGAAGCATCCTTGAAGGAAGAGAGAAAGAGAGACTACCGAGCAAACAATAACTCAGGACGATTCCAAACGGAAAAAAACAGGATAGAAGTGGATTTCTCCCTTCTTTCTTACCGCTGACGATCCTTAACCTACGGCGAATAACGAACGAAACGATATATATATAAGAGCCAAAAGAGGGAGCAGTAGAACACTCCAAGGAGAAAAAACCCCAACAAGAGATTGATAATCCCAGTACACGAAAGGTGCTAAATAGATGATTGAACAAAAACCAAAGGAAGGAATATCCCAGTAAAACTGCACAGGATTCGGCCAAGAATGAAAGGCTTAGGATCGACCTCTAATGGCCGCGTCAACAATCAATCAACAAAGGTGACACCAACGACAAAAAGCAGAAAACAATTAATTGAACGAACACAAAGAACGTGGTGTAACTCCACAGGATTCAGATCGATCGTTGGATGGTCTAAGCGGGAACGCTTCAGGTAGCCCTCCAATGGCGAAGGTAACACCAACAACAAAAGCAACAGTCCAAGAAGAAGAAGAAGAAGAGATAAGAAAAATGGATGTGAAAAGAAAATTGTGTGGAAGCGGGGAGATTGTGGAAGACGAGAAAGGGAAAGTGGGGAGAAAGGAGAAATGGGGAGTTTCATATGGAAAACTTTTCGATACTTACAAACGCAACGCTCCAAAGCAAGACCCGTTGATGGGGACGGATGGAGCTCCTGATCTTCTCCGCTTGTCTCCGAGCCTTTGGGTTCGACAAGGAACCGAGAGACGGGTTCTTTTTACCGGAGCGAGAGTGAGTGTGATTTTCCAGTAAAATAGTAGAGCAACCGGAGGCCGTTTAGAGAGAGAGTGTGTGGGTTTTCTTTCACCAATACCCAAAAATGCCAAAATGGTTTTTTAATATACCTGGAGAGAGAGGGGAGATGCTGCCGACGGAAGGGGACCCGGTTCAGCGCCGACAAAATTCTCTAAATGATAATATTATACTTGCTTGCAGAAGTGGATTCAACTGCACAAATGGGCTTTCATACATATAGGGAGAGAAGAAGCTGCAAACAGCCCTTGATCATCATCATCGGTTGTGTAATCATAGATAGTTTAGTAAAATTTAGCATTACAACCATACAAACGATACACATCGTTTAATAGAGTTTGGCACGAAAAAGTATTTAGAAACTTCGAAATTATATATATATATATATATATATATATATATATATATATATATATATATATATATATATATATATATATATATATATATATATATGTATGTATGTGTGTGTGTGGTTTTCTAAGTACACGTGTACGCAGACGTACACATTGGCTCGGGATTCAGGTTCCGTTTGAGAAGTTTCAATTTTAATGGGTTTCTAATTCGATTTGGTTGTGATTGATACAACCAAATCAGTTCCAAACCAGTCAAATCCACAAGCAGCTTGGTCCATTTACAAGCAGATGGAGAGTTCGACTCCCAGGAGTGCATGTGTGGGTGTGTGTTAGGCTTCGGATTCCTTTTGTAACCAAAAAAGAAATACTGCACCTACATGCAGGTGAGCTGGATCGAAGTAACCGTGTCCGACCCGTTCTCCTAGACGATAAATTAAATATTGAGGGAATATTCTGTCGCCATTCTTGTTTTGTTTCTAAATGTCAGGCTTTCGTGTTATAAATAGCACGTTATTTTGAAACTGCACGTTGATCTACTCGGGGATTAAAAAACTATTAGGAATAAAGAGGACCTGTTCGCTTCAAACCCGAACTGGATATTACAGGAAAATTTGGTTCTCGTGTCAGCAATATATGTGTTTCATGTCATGTACCGACACCAACACGAAAAAATCGGGTTAAGTTTGTGCAAACACAGCATGTGCGTTCGAGCAATACCCTTTTCTTTTTGCATGTCAGTCTGGTCGGATTTTGTATTGCTGAGAAGTAGATCACGTCGAGTTCATGTTGGGTTGAGTGATACGAAACCAACTTCGTGTTCTCTTGGAGACGCCCCATTCCTGACACAAACAAGATGAGGTATGACACGAACACGATGCTGAATCGCGAGCCTACATGCAGATCGGGTTCACGGTTCCTAATCTTCAACTGATAATCCGATTCCATTGGACCCATTATTCAATCAAATGCACATCTACTGGTTCTAGCATGCACCTACACGCACATGGTGCGAACAAGGGCAAAAGGCCCAACGTTGGGTCATTGAAATGCTGACCATGGTTTGGTGGTGGAACTAGCCGTTGACCAACCCTGGGTCCTTGACTTTAATGTGGGGGGGCACCTAACTTTAACGGTCCTTCTCAAGGGCACGTTGGGCCGCAGACAGTCCCACGTATCGGACAAAATGACAGGGGAAGCAAGCCATCCGCCCCACTCAAACCGTTGAAAGCGAGAGAGAGGAGGGGGAGAGAAACTGTAAATGACAATAGTTCTCGGCTTAAACCGTAGGCTAACAAGTTCGTCTCGTCCAAAACAATATAGGTTGTAATTCAAATTGTGAAAAAATGAATGAAAAGACCCTAACAATGTGATCCAATGTATATGTATAATACGTAGTTTGCTCACCTTATACACTTCCATGACCTATTTGCCCCACCCTTCGAACTTTCGGATCCGTCACTGCTTAAGATATTATTAGATCCACCTTAAAAGTTTTTCTAGATATTTCACAAATTTTTTAAATTATGACAATTTGTGATGAACTTAATAGCAGTCGGTCTAAATCATCGGCTATATCGTTTTTGGTTTTTTGATAGAAACCAAAACTAAGATCAAGTCTATACAGGTTAAGTAGGGTCAGTTATATGAATTCTTTGTATGCCATGGTGCACTATTATGTGCTAATTTAATTCGAAGAAAAGTACCACCGTTTTTTATTGCTTATTTTCAATAATTTTGAGGTTTTTCTCTATTTCTTTTAAAGTGTATTCTCACTATATAATTTATCACGACTTTCTAGCAAAGGTTCATTTAACCACCTTATAGAAACCGTGACCTCTTTTGTAAAGAAATATATTATAACCAACTAAGCTATGTGAGAATATGTGATAAGGTAGATATAATATCCTGAATGTAGTTATAGAATAGTTCACATGCATTTTGTGCTCTCGATTTTCAAAATGTTTCGGTCCGGAGGAAAAAATACTGGAAAACTGGTGAGCTAGAAGAAGAAACCGGTAAGAAGAAGAGAGGAGAGAGAATCTGTAATAAGCGTAATTTGAAAACTTTTTATAAAAAATAATATATGTTTAGTAAAATGGGTGTATGAATAATTATTATGTTATGATATTGGGGTTATCATAAATTTTTTCATGTACCAAAATAGCACGGATACAGATATTTTTCTCAAATATTGTTTTTCCTCAAGCTTTCTTTAATAACCTCATTACTATACGGACAAGTCAATGTTCATATTGGGTTCGGAACACCCAGGTAGGTTCGTGTGTTCGTGTCTACCAAAGCAACATGGTAGAAGGAGAGATCAATCCAGGATAGAACGAATCCGATTCGTTCACCAATGACTTTAATCCCCATTTATAACACCAGACACGAGAGAACTGAATAATAGTAACCGGAAAGCAAGAACTGAAAATGAAAGAATTGTGTGTTCTTTTTTTTTGCAAAGGGGGATAACTATTAGTCGTGTCGAACTCCATTTTTGGTACTTGCACTTCCGAAGGGGTCCCCATCCTCGTGAAATGCTAGAAATATGGAGCCGAACACGAACAAGCAGTCTAGGTTGACATGGACTCGACCAGGTCCAGACCAAGGTTGTCTAAAGAGACCCGAAAAGAAAAACGGGTCAAGTTTGGGGGCGATCTGGTTTTCCTTTTCATAAGAACCTGAAGTGGTAGATCATGAACCCAACCCATGGACACGCCCTAGTTAGGTATATATGTACAGCCATCCAATAATTGCTAAGCTAAGATGTCCTTATTCACAAATTGCATTGGTGACACGGAATAGAAAAAAAGTCGCCATCAAATTATTCAGCGCCAGAACCATAGCATATTTATACAAATGATATTAATGCTTTACCTCCAAATCCATTGAGCTGCAATAACTGGTTCTGAAATTAGGTCGGAGAAAACATTTTATTGCCCAGAAGTTCTAACAATAAATAATGGAGTTGCTGCCTTTGAGCAGAATAGTACACGAAGCGAAATCTACAAAGCAAATCTTAGAGGACCCATTTACTTGCAACGATATTACATCACAAAAGATAGCAGTGAATGTGTGGATCACAATCTAATAGATCAACTGAGCATCTTAGCTAATGTATGATTCAGTCTGAATCAGCGTTGTTGAAATAATGAACAAACAGCAAACAGTAATACTCGAAATATGGCCGTGGGTATACAAACTATTTGACACCCCCTTTGAATCAAATTGATGGCATTGCCAAGATCGGAAATGATAGAACATGACCTTGCTCATGTGTTGTTAAACGCTAATACTGCAGATGATCAAGCACAATATATTGGTGCAAAGGCCAAAAACTTCCGATTTGGGAGCTACATCTTCAACCTTAGGAATTCGATAAAACCGCATTACATATCCCTCTCTCGATCTATAGATCTTCAGAATAGGCGGCTCGGCATCACGCAAGATGATACTTCTCTACCAAGAGCAGGAGAGATGCATCTATGGCATTCCAACAAGATGAAACTGCAGTTTCATAGCTTCATCTTCTACTTTGACCTTAAACCAGGGACGTTTTTCAGACCCATTTTTCCAAGGATGAGCTTTGGGATTGCAGGAGGCGTGTCAAGACCCATGCTGCAGCTGAACTCATTGGCAAGCTCCACAAGCCTGGCCTTATTTTGGCTGAGAGTTTTGACAGAGTTATAATACCCTAGCCATGCCTGATAAGCAGCTTCCTTGCTTTTCATTTCCACATGCGCAAGGGCGCGCTCAACCTGCCAAAACATTCAAAAGAAATCAAAATGCATCTCACATTAAAACAGGAACCAACCCACAAGTATATCAATCTTCATAGGTTATGGTTCTGTCTCATTGGTCCTCACTAAATGCAGCAAGCAGCAAAGTATCAGAAATCAAAAGATTTCACCGTCATGTTAAATTTACCAGAAACTGCCGGAAAGCATATTAAGGGAATTTGACCTATGGGAAATTCACACCTCAAAAACAGGGGGAAAATCATGCTTCCTAGTCAGAACACTCAAGGAACCAAGATAGAGCAATCCAGATCATTTCATGTTACGCTGCAATTTATTTTTCAAGGTAAAAGCACGTAATAGTTCTAATTTTACCTTATATAGCTAATATCATATTTTCTTATTTTATCTTATATAGCTAATATCATATTTACTGGGAGCACACATTTAAGATCCTAGAAGTAAAACAAAAGGCAATGGTTTGGAAAATCAGATTTTACTGTTTAGGGACTGCACATCGGAATAATTATTAAAAGAACCTGACCTTCTTTTTCATGTCTGGGTCAGTTGGTGGTACTTCAGCTTTGGATATTGGTAAATCACGAATCTTTGACAAGAAGAAATCCTCCCATGGAGCCAGCAACAATATGCCTTCGCCTTCTTTGCCTTTCCTACCAGTTCTTCCGAGTCGGTGTATGTATTGCTCTCTATCAGATGGCAGCCCCACCTACAACAATAGAAGGCTTAAAAGTCATGAACTTATGCATCTGATAACATACATTCAAGTTGTTACCATAATTCAGAAAGATTTATAGTAGACACAAGAGCAAGGCATGTCAAGGGCAGTATGTCTTCCTGATATCATGCATCAAAACATTTAGTTTAAAACCAATGCCTAATATAGTGTAATCACATATGGCCACAAGGTGTTAAAACCATAAATGCACAAGTAATAAGCTATTTGATGTGTACTGTGAACACGTTAAGAAGGAACAGACGTGACACAAAGGAAAAAATCATCATCAGGTCCAACTAACACCACTTCTTAATTTCAAAGCAAGAAGGATACAGGAATATGTATCAGTAACTGAAACAACACATGATATAGATGTCCAAGAATGCCTTTTTCATCCATGCAAGAAAATACAAACTTCAAAGAATCAAAATGATGGAACGGTAACACTCCATCTTCCAATAATGCCATAATACCTGCACAACAAGGGTGACATCAGGGTAGTCGACTCCACGAGCTGAAACATCAGAAGTTACAAGAACGAGACCTTTTGACTTTCTGAACTCATCTGAAACCTTGGTTCGGTAGCTCTGTGACTTTCTAGAGTGGATCTCTCTTATGTTAAGATTCAACTCAGAAAGAAGCTCCGACACAAGCCTTGTAACCATTGCTGTAGTACAAAAGACCAAAACCTACAACAGAAAACAATAATCATGAAGAGATGTGAAATTTTAGAGAGATTATTTGCAGGTTTACCTTATAGTCAGGGTCTTCAGCAATATGCTCGTTAAGAAGGCTGTACAGTATAGTAAAATGCCTTTCAAGTGGAGCAACCAAGTGCATCTGTTTGACCTGAATATTGGAGGAACAGTAAGATCAGGAAAACATACGCATTCACACACATGCATGACAGACACACATGCATACACACACTTATCTCATATATCCACCATAAACTCACCTGTGAATGTGTTTCCTCTGTTCCCTCTTTAACCGTATTGATGAATTCATGGTCTCTTCTTAGAGCAATGTGGCACATTTGGCGAACCTGCAAATGCAATTGCAAATTACACGCTGCAAGAATAATTCCAGTGCACAAGACGTGACACGAAGTATGACCTCATCTGGGACAGTTGCAGAAAATAGGAGTGTCTGTCGCTGTTTGGGAACAGCCTCAATAATCTTTTCAATGTCTTTTCTAAATCCCATGTCTAGCAAATGGTCAGCTTCATCAAGGACAAGCATTTTGACACCAAGGAGTCGAGTTGCAAATCCTGGTGTGTTCTCGATATGATCTCTAAGCCTTCCAGGTGTGGCAACAAGAATCTGCATTAAATAAAACCTGAAAATTGAGGATAATGCATCCATAAACCAACAGGAAAGTACAACAAACAATCAATCAACAGAATTCATGGCAGACCTGGCAAGGATTTGCTTGCATCCGTTTCTGTTCTAGGGGCAATCTTGTGCCTCCTATCACAACTTGCACACCGATGGCAGGATGATACTTCAATAGTTTAGTAGCCTCAGCAGCAGCCTGATTTGCAAGCTCTCGGGTAGGACATACAATAAGAACATAAATCGGTGGCGCTTTTTGGTCACGCCCAATAGGGGGTAATTTCGCTATCATTTCTATTGCTGGAAGCTGAAATTACAAAGTTGAAAAAGACATGTTATGTCTACTGAACTTTTGTTCAAAACAATTAAACAGAACAACGCAAATAGTTCCATACCAAAAAGGCAACTGTCTTTCCAGTACCAGTCTTGGCCTTGGCCAAAACATCCTTGCCTGTAAAGATAAAAATATCAGGCACGACACTATAAATAACCAGCAAACTAGCTTCATAAATCAAATCTGCTCAAATTAACAGTTTCTACTAGAAACAAAACAATGAGTACTTCAAGGAAACCTAAGAGGTTTATGAAATAGAGAAAGAGCTGAAAGAGAAATGTGGATGTAAATTATCGATGTATTATACCTTCAGGGGTCAAGATATCCGGTGATTATGTAATGGATATAATAATAAAATTTAACCATGAAACGGAGTAAGAATGTAATGTATGGATAAATGCACATAAAGGCTGAAGATATATTGTTAAAAGGGCAATATGGCTTTTATACCAGTGAAACTTACAGACACTTCTTGTAGTTGTCAACTTAAACAAAACTGCAGGTGGAGAAAAGTATTACAACTTTACAAGTCCAAAGAGCTTGATGAATAATCTTTTCACGACTAATTATCATCATAATCATCATTTTATGTTGGCGTACCAGATTTCTAACATGAGAAAATCACACTCGCTACTACTTTACTAAGTTATATGTTGAAACAACACATGGTTCTTTCCAAACATGTTAGCATCTATTTATATTCACACTCGCAGTTAAACTTACCAGATAAATGTATAAGACAAAGACAATCTAACCAAATTGCTCAAGCATCAAAGACAATGCTCAGAAGCATCTCCAGTAGAGTGCAGCACTCAGAAATTACAGATAAATCGTGCATGTTATGTGCTTAAAAAGGGACGAAATAGAGATGAAAAATCTTACAAAATGTCGGCAAGTTTTACAGATCAAACACGGAAGCAAAGGATCATACTATGCAAAGGATGATTCCTTGAAAAAACATACGTAAACAGCAGAAGCAATCAAAGAGAAAGAAAGGTTTCTTTACCATATAGAGAAAACAACAACAATTGTTTCCATGTACATAATTAATATAATTAGTTGCGGCACCCCATAATAAATTATTTTTAAAAAGAAAAGCTTCAGAAGATCCTACCCCTGAGAATGACTGGCAACGTTGCCTCCTGTACAAGTGTCATTTTTTCATAACCAGAAGCTTTTACTCCTTTCACGGACAGGGGAGAAAGAGCGGCATCTTCAAACCTGCACTAGGATGTTTATCATGAGAAAGTTTTCTGTAAAATGAGTACAACCCAATTTGTTTACATTTCAATTAAGGAGTACCACCGAATATCCAGAAAGAAACTACCAACTTTGAGTAGTTTGCCTCACAAAAGTTTTGACAATAAACCAAAATCTGTATCAAACTGCCACAGCTTAAAATGCCTACGATATAGATTTGAAGTAAAACTATCAGAGAGAGGTAGGCTACTATATAAAGACCGAACACAATTCTTAACCCTGACAATCTTAGATAACAATGATATTAAAACACATTCTTGTTATAGAAATTCACAGAGATAAACTGTTTGGTTTCTTACATGCGGCACGAGACACTTTATCAAAAGAAGTTATGCAAAATGAAGAATGATAAACAGCTAAATCATGTTAATGTTACTGTTATCTAATAATAAGATCAACTAATTTCATTATGAAGGTACTGAGTACTGGAAGCTAGAAAGATTATTAAGAAAAAGAAGATAAGGTATACCTAGATTCACTCAGGTATGAATCCTTTACTTCTGAGGACAACTTCGGGAGTTCAGCATCTCCTTTTGATTCAACAGAAATCTTGGCGTCTCTCAGATAATTACGAGTACCTTTCTCGCCATCATCTCCACTTAAGAAATCACTCTCAAAACCAGAATCTTCATCTTCGTCTTCCTCGTCCTCGTCATCATCAATCTTCTTCACTTGCTTTCCATGCTTCATCTTCTTCTTCACCAAAAGCCCGCCATCCCTTCTAGGGAAACGGCCGCTTTCTTTGCCGGAATCGATTTCCTTCGCAGTTCTTTCCCCCCGAAAACCCGCCGTCTTCTCCTTCCGAAAATCCCCAATCTCTTCATCCGAATCAATACGAGCAAAGTTTCTAGTAGCAGGATGCGAGTGGCTTCCAGTAGTTCTTGTCCCCCGGAAACCCGTCGCCTTTCTCTTCCGGAAATCCCCAATTTCTTCGTCGGAATCGATATTCGTTCCAGTAGTTCCTGCCCTCGGAAAACCTGACGCCTTCCTTTTACGGAAATCCCCATTTTCGTCGTCCGAACGCCTGTTCCTTCTGGTGTTTGATCCTCGAAGACCCGCCGTTTCACCTTCCCAATTCACAGTTCTCATTGCAAAACTCGAATCCCTTCCCTTACTCCTCCCTAAATCCCTATCATTCCTCTGATTCCCGGTGCTGGGAGCCTTATCTCCCTTCCTTCTTCCCCACGAAACGCTCATTTCGCCGTCAGAGCCGCTATCGCTCAAACTCGGAAGACGGTCTGTCCTCAAATCGGAAACCCAGTCGCTGAGCTCGGCTTCGTCTTCGATCAAGCTTTTACTCTTCCGAACTGTCCCGACGAGACTGCCAGAGCGGAGCTCTCTACCTCTACCGGAATCCCCCGTTCGCTCTCTAGAGAATGACCCGTCTCGTCCGCCGCTGGCGTGGGACACGCCGGAAAACTGCCGCAAGACGGAGAAGGTAATCAGGGTATTCGATTCGAAGCCTCTCCTCACCGGAAGAGCCGAGGATTTCGAACGGAACGGGAAGCGTTTAGTAAAGATGGAGCAGCTGACGATGGACCGATAGGAACAGAAGCGGGAGGCCCCAATACGAGAGGTGCCGGATAACATTCCAGATGAACCGGCGGAATGAATAAGGTGGAGATGAGGGAGCTGCATCACACTTTCCCGCCAAGGGACGGCGCGACGAATAAATATGAGCGAGGGGTTTCAGTAGGGTTTAAGGGAGTAGATAGAGATGTACGGTGTGATTTTTGGGGTAGAGTATCCATATCACAAAAATATGGTCATATGAAATCGTCACCGTACATCTCCTTTGTTGCTCTTTGGATGGGCTGGAAAACGAGCCGAGCCTTTGGTAGTTCGGCGCGGCTGGATTGCCTTATTTTTGTTGAGTAGCGATGTGATTTGGGCTGGTAAAGGAACCGAGCTACTCATTGATCGGCTCAGTTCAACTCTTTTCAGCTCCTTCAACTTGAGCTAGTGACCTCCGTGAGTCGAACATGAGCTGCTCATATAAGAATATGAGCCAAACGAAAGCACCGTATGTTCGCTTCAGCTCGGCTCACAAAGCTCATCGAAGAAGCGAATCGTTAGTGAAAAGTGGCTCATTCATCAATAACTACTTCATAAATTGTTATTACCTGTAAACTATTTCGTCATCTAGTAAAATCAGAATTATATATGTGTGTGTGTGTGTGCACGCATCAGTGTTTATGAGGATAGGAAAAGGAAGACCACCCTTTTGACTTAATAAACCGTCAATTCTTATTTGGGTCAGCCGTGTCATGTTCGGGTCATGTCAGGTCATGTTTGGATTGGATCACGTTATAATGGCACTACTTTATGCCAATCATATCGGGTTTGGAATGACATGTATGCGATCAAGCAGGTACCTTTTCTGTTGGCTTTATAATTTTCAATTTCTTTTAATAAAATAACCGATTCCAGAACTGCCTGGCTAATTGGAACCACCATTTTTTTTAATTCAAAACTGTAACCAAAAGGCCGGTCCCGGGCTAACGGGAACCAGACATGTATAGTAATTTGAGAGGTACTCAAAGAAAATTACTGAAAGCGGATAAAAGTTTGATAATTTCAAAGAGTGTCCAACTGCCTTTAACCTGGGAAACACCCTGGTAAAGGAACGGTTCCGGTTCCAGTTCCAATTTATACTTGTCAGTTCTGGTTCCAGTTTGAACTAAGGATTGAAAGAAAGAAAACAAGAAATTAGTTCATGGTGGAAGGAATCACAAGGGAGTGTTTGATTGTGAGGCCAGGACTATGGAAATAAAACTCTAGTTTCAGTTCAAACAGAGCGTTGTATTCGGGTAGAAAGTGAGGTTGTACGACTCCGCTTTTTACTGCAAGCTGAAGCTCTTTTTTTTATTATGATGTGAACTGGAATTATTGTTCTAGTTAGTCCAGGCCTCGTAATGAAAACCCCCAAATGGAATTCGGAGCCCCCCTAGCTCTGTTGCAGTTTCGGGTCTGGTTCGCCTATTTCAGTGTCAGCCTGTTTCCAGCCCAATTCAGTTTTGGTTCTAGGCTTGCTCCAAACTAGCCATATCAAAGCCAGTTTGAACTAGACATATATATATATATATATATATATATATATATATATATATATATATATATATATATATATATATATATATGTATGTATGTATGTATATATATGTATGTATATATATATAGAGAGAGAAAGAGTTTTTACAAAGTAAGCTTGAATAACTTTATGAGCCGGCTCATGTTTAGTTGGTAAACATTACGAACCAAACCTGGATCACGAGCTAAACCTGGCTGATCCATTATTAGCTCATTTGCTTACTAACACTAGAATTGGAAAATCGATATCTAACGCAAAAGATTGTACTTTTTAACCTCATTGCCAGTTTAAGGTCAGGAGTTCGATTTCCAACGTGTACAGAAGGCTCCAAGAAATCAAGTTAGAGCTAGGGATGGGTTTTCACCTCACCTGCATCTGCTCCACACTGAAAACCCCTTATTAGACCTAGTCCCCCCTGTCTTGGGGGTCAAACCCCAGAACCACTCTACTATAACCCGCCCTATTTTAACCTAGGAAATTTAAATTAAAAAAATCAATTAGTATCATATATGTTACACAAATATAAATCGCCATTACATATTATCAAATTATAAATTATTATATGCATACTATATATTTACATTTTGTATATATACATAATATATAGTGATTAGATCTTTTTCATCCATTGCTTTTGAGTAACATAATATAACAAAGATACTCTTCATACTTTTTGAAGGCTTTTACAAATTTTGAAATTTCATCTAAAAGCAGTGAGTGAACATTAATGACCATGTATCAATATGGATAGGATCCCATTTTTCATATATATATGTACGTTATATACATCTCAAATAGTTTATACTTAAATCTACTTCGATTGGCATGATGAATGATAAAGAATTAAATTAAAAAGTGACAGATATTTTTGTATTTTTCATATTTTATATATAATAATACATTTGACTTTTTAAATTCAAATTTATTATTGATCATATCAATCATACTGTAAAAATCTTTCAATAGATTTAAGCATGAACACGTTTGAGCTTGGATCTCTTCCTCTAGAGAGAGAGGGAACCCACAATCGGGGCTGGTATATCGGGTGGGATTGGGCGGGTTGGGGGTGTTGTGTTTGGGTTGGGGAGGGTAGAGATTGCTCAACCTTACTAAGAAGATCCGTCGCCGGTTCCAAACTAATACCGAGCTCTGGCGCCTTAGTCAGTTTGCAAGCCGCCGTGAGCCGAGCTGAGTTCACTCCGACGCCTTAGCAAAGAACCTGCGCGCACGGGATACCCGTCTCTCTCTCTCTTACCGGGTTTGACTGCAGTGGTCCACTGTCTGCAAGATGCGCCGCGACTGTTTTCTTTGGATAGTGGTGGCCATGCCGGCTCATCTCTTCTTCTCTCTGTTTTCCTATCACAAAACCTAAGAAAAGGAATAACAGAGAGCCGGAAGAGAAAACTCGTAGATACAGTAAAAATTTAGGTACTTGTTTCTACCTGCTAATAATTTTGGGAGCCACCGAGTTTCCTGCGATTATTCGTGAAGATTAAGCGTTTGCTTTCAGAGTTTGGCTCCCGGGATTTTGGTATTCTTGCCTAATTTGTTCTTTCTTTTTCCTTGATTTGCCTTTATATTCAGCGTGAATTTCTATCTTTGGGTTGGATAGGTGCGTCAAAAGAAGCTAGGATTTTGCTGTTGCGCTTGTTCTTGAAGGTTTGAGATTATGGTGGAGAAATTTGCTTGAAAGATTTGTGCGTGGCGGTTTCTTGATAAGCCTTTTGTCTATGCGTTATATACAATAGAAGCATAGGAATCCGTTGGAAGGAGGAAGGTAGTTTTTAATCCATCTGATAGAGAAGTACCCTCATCTGATGCAGTTTTCCTGGCTCCCTTGAGGTGATTTTCACGGTGTTGTAATCTTCCTCGCATCAAACAATAGTGCCCAAACATCTAGAACGTTTAAATCTGGAAACATGAGCTTATTCCCTTCTCTCATTTATATAAGAAATGGTGTCTGATACGTATGTAGATCTCTTGGTTTCTTCATTATTGTTGAACGGTTTTCTGTATTAGAGTTTCATCGCAAAGCTGTAGCTTTTTGGCCATACGGAGATGGGTTCATGTGAGTGAACGTCAAATCAAACAGATGGTTTCATCATTCAGCCTTTTAATAGCTTGGTATTATATTCGCTCTGTAAGTTTCTATGACATGTTCTTTGTTTTAAGTATACATTGAAAAGTTATGTAGTGTCACGTTCTCCTTGTTAGTTGCATTGATGGATATATTCTTGTACATGGTGCTTCCCTTTTCAATCTGTGCTGCACATTAAGTGTTTTGCTTAACAGTTAAAATATTTGCTTGCAGAGTATGGCTATAGTCCCAGGGATTGTTAATTTACCAAATATAGATACTTTGATGACTGTAGAAGTTCATAGAGGACATGGAAAATTCTATACTAATCATAGGTTCTGTAGAATTTGAATACAGACTTCATTAATGAAACAAATACAGAATAAAAATTATTGACTCAAATATACTCGAATCTATCCTAAATGTAAGCAGTATGTTTATTTACTTGTTTATTTGTTGAACTCCTGATGGCTTATGTCGTGCTGTTTTTCTTGCATGTATTGCGAAAGATGTTGACCTCTTTGTGTCGAATACGATTATAAATAATTGAATACAGTTTTCAGAATCTGTAGGAAATAATGCTATGTAAATCTTCATAGTTATGTTGTTTCGTGTGAAAGTTCAGAATCTTCAGATCCTATTCATTTGTCTTGCATATGACTTGTGAAGTGGTGTCTTCTTGCTGTTTATTCTGATGATTCGTTGGCCTTGCTTTTAATGGTTTTGTATTGTTAGGTGGAACTGATGTCATTACTCCTGGCTTCCTTGAATGAGTACTTACACTAAATAACTTTGCTTCACATGGAAGCTTAAAGGATTCCATGGTGCTGCAGATCGTGCAGAAATTCATGGATCAGAACAGAGCTGATGACATACGGATGTTTTGAAGCTGAAATGAAGACCTTGCAGGTTTTGTATGCGGGAGTTTTCACGCCCATGGAAGCTGGGGTTTATGCTTACTACATCTGTTTGATTTATGTTCTTATCTGTTTGTTACTCAGACAATCTATCCATGTATTTTCTGGGTGTTATTAGTATAAGCTGAGGATGGATGTTGCTTGTAGAAAATTGATGCTTGCTCTATGGCCTTGTTCACCGTTTTTTCTCTTTTAGTTGCCAATATGACCTTGATTGCTTGCTGAGTTTGTAAAATGTTTCCTTCTCTGCTTGTTATTCTGTTTGTGGTAATGGTTGCTGACGATATTAACTCTTGTTATCTGCTTCTCTTTCACAGAGAAAATAAGCATGACAATAACTGGTGTAGTATAAAATCGCCCAGCTCTTAACAGCCGGGTTGCTGACTATATTTTGAGCTTCGCTTAACTTTTGATTTAGATTGGTCATACCTGAGCATCCTAGCACAGTTGCCAAACTTGCAGTTCACCAGTTATGATTTGTGGTTCGTGGGATGTTACATGTTGAGTGATGACTTGATCAGTCTATATGACATGACTATCTGACTAACAGTCTAAGATGCAAGCTTTCTTAAAACGCTGCATTCTGTTCCATTTGACATTCCTATTCAATATCCGCATGGTACTTAATTGAAACCTACAATCTGCCATATTTAAACTCTAAAGTTCCACTGGTTTGTGACACAGTCTTCTTGTGATCACTGTCTTCATCATCTTTCATATTTCAATTCACCAGTACTTTTTTTTACTGAAGGAAGCACACAAATCTTTTAGTTTCGTCTAGAAGGATTTGGATAACTAGGTATTTTCCCTCCAATGCCCCAACTAGACATCTTAATTTTTCTCTTTGTGCCACAGAGGAAGAACCTCCTTCAATGTTCTGCAACCCTTCACTGAACTGTATTGCCATCTTTCACCTCAGCAATTGCTGCTTTCTGCAACCACCTGAATCATGGAACTCCATGGCCATATGCATCGCTATACGCCATTTTTCTGCAGCTTCTGCATTTGACCTTTTGTTAGCAAGTGGCAACCTTGTTTGTTTCTTCCCCTCCTTAGAAGCTGCAATATGTGTGACACTGTCCAACATAACATGTCTCAGGCCGATTTTGCTGTGCAACCTATTCCACCCTCCTGAGTTCAGATTTTAGAAGTATGCACACTTGAGAACCAACTTATGAGGCCTCATGACATCACCTCTGGTGTCTTTGGGGGTTCAAAACCCCTTGTCACCATTTATTGGCGAAAGAAAAGAAAAAAAGGGAGATCAGTTCATATGTACAGTACCATAGCAACGATACAGTACTGCATCATACAATATTGGTGTGATATGCACCAATAAATGACATATATAGGTATCTATATACAACATCGCCCAATAAGATATGATATAGGAACAAGATCCAGGTATTAGATATTCTCCCTATATGCATTGGGCAGTACATGGCATGATTCATGTATATCAAATGCTTTGTAAGATGAGTATATGTTCAGATGTCGATACAGATGCTGGTGTGAAGGATACAATATAACAACTTTGTAAGTCAGGGGTATCAGAATAAGATTTTATATGCATATATTGTATACACTTCTGTAAAATGCATAATATTTTTATAAAAGTAAAAAACGATGCAACCACTTTATAATATATCCATTAACAATATAATAATTGTCAATATAAAATAAATATAACAAAAAACTATAAAGATGGTAAAAGAAGTATAGCTTGTAGTATCTAGCCATGACCAACACACTATCTGCATCCCAAAGAGTATCCTATTGGTGCTTGCACTATACAACAACAACAACTAAGCCTTTTCGCATACTAGATGGGGTTGGCCATCAATGCTCATGTTATACTTCATTGAAGTATCTATATAACGTAAGTCAGATGTATGTGTTGTTTCTAAGCTTGTTTATTTACCACCTATATCAAACAAATCTTTTGCTAGTGAGGTTTGACTTGAGTCAACTTTATGCTGTTATCATGCTGTAGTAGGTAAGCTTACAATGCTGCGAGCAATCACAGTATGAAAGTATATAAGTGTCTACCTTTTATTTATACTTGACTAATATAAGATCTTTTTGTCCACTTATTCGACTTTTCATGAGGAAGCTTTTGATAATAATGAGTTTGAGTATTTTAACTTGAATATCTTCTCCAGGACGCTCAGCAATCTCAGGCAGAAAAACAGCCATCGTCACAAGGGTCACATGATTCTAAAGGGGATCAACATGACATGCAGGGCACTGATGGTCCTGTTGTTGACTCTGGCTCAGTTAGCAGCGATAGCAGGAAAGTGTCTCGTGAAGACATTGAACTAGTGAGTTGCATTCTTCGTATTGGTTGAGGTGATCTGGAATTTCAATAAGGGTTTTCACTTGCAGTAGCATCTCTGCTATCTTCTGAACCTTGATAATTTCTCTAGGTCCAGAATTTGATAGAGCGATGTCTGCAGTTGTACATGAACCGAGCAGAAGTGGTAAAGACCCTTCTGAACCGAGCCAGAATAGAACCCGGGTTTACAAGTTTGGGTAGGTTTAACATTTTCTTTTCACTAGCTTCGGTGCATAAAAGCAATTCAAATTATCATGTATTGTGTATCAGCCTCTTAATTTCACCTTGTCAGTTGCTCATGATGTAAGCTGTTAACTCTTGATAATATGGTTTACTACCGTGATGCTTTAGTTTCTTCATGCGTTCTGATTGTCAACATATATGTATTTATGCATAAGCATAATGTAAGAGTAACTATGTTTTGCATTGTGATGCATCCGTTGTGTGCAGCCATGGGTTGGCCATAGCACCTTTTACACGGTAGGACAGAGTCTCCACCTAGAGCTTCTGGGATTGCTGTTCTTTGGAGCCAAACCATCTTGATTCTTACGTATTGCCTCGCTGAAGGATAAGGATACACGATGAATTTGTGCATTAATCATTTCCTTTCTGTCTGCATTGATGCCGTCTGGGGTTGCTGTTCTTTGGAGCCAAACCATCTTGATTCTTACATATTGCCTCATTGAAGGATAAGGATACACATACATCATTTCCTTTCTGTCTGCATTGATGCCGTCTGATAGTTTCATGGGAAGAACTAGCTTTAATCTTTTCTAAGTTGATGTTAGTATGTTTGATGGTACCAACTTGGAAAATGTGACAAATGTCCATAGCAAGTGAAAATTGACTATTCTGTAGCAATTTAAAGCTAAATGATGCATGACTTCGCCTGATGGTGCTTGACTTGAAATTCGGCCAAATGGTGGATACGTTATGAATTGAATAAATTATAAATATTTGAGGCACTCTCTTTCATCTCTATTACTTCTGTCTTTCTTCCTCTTTGTTTTGAAAGACAGTTACTAAAGTATTTTACATGCAATGTATTGCACAAAACTGATACTTTTCTAATTTGATTTTACTGTGTACAGAATATGTTTCAATCTATCCTTTAAGGAAGAAGTGAAAAACAAACAAATTAATATTAGTATTAATACTATTCCACAAAATGTAAGGATCACATTTATGGGTTAACAACAGTATGGGTATGTCTCTCCTGGCCGAAAGCCAAGGAGGTTATAGTTATAAAGGACAAACGTTCCTTCCTATAAGGCTGAAGCTTTCAGGGCCAAGGGTTAGGGGAGGCAGACGTGCAGTTCTTTTACTACCAGATGGGAGACAATATCTTTCTGGCACAGCTTCAGCTTTGCACGTTTTGAGTAAAAAAAATCATAACGAGTGTCTCTTTATCAACACTGTAAATTTAAACCATAAAAATGTGTAGCATAAAAACGGACATGGAATTTTAAGTTGTGAATCACTGCTTAACATGTCATGTAGTAATTATTCGTCTGGTTTGGCCCCCCTTGTGCTGTGGTCAACCACTCACTTGAGGTCAATACATGTTAGCCTGGAAAAATTGTGAGTTAACTCATTGCACTTGCAAACTGTGCTTAAAACGGTAAGAGGTCGGTTGGGTAAGGGTGAGAGGAAAGAAAAGGGAAAGGTCATAATACATGTGGTAAGGATCAGGCTTAATGAGGACTGCGGGTACGAAAAAGGTGTGGGTTTATGTGGAGGGAAAATGATGTGATGGTTGGGGAGGGTGAAGAGTGAAAAGGAGAGAGTGGAATATTGTGGAGACTTCAGGAAGGATTGGAAGTGTCTGGAAATTTGAATGTGGACAATGCACAAAATCGTGTTGCTATTTTTTTATTTTGTGATGGTCTTTTTGGTTAAGTAATTTGGGGAACATAATATCAGAGTAAGAGTTTGTACTTTGTAGGGAAAAAATCGGCCATGAACAGAAAAATCAGAAGGCTTTGTATTTCACAAGAAATATCAGGCAAATGGTGGTTTTGTATGAAGAGAATTTCCAATTCTTTTTGTTAAGGTGAATGACAAAATTGTTTAATAAGACGTCTATTGAAGTAGCTGATGGATAAGTATGAAATTCCTTCTCATATGTTTCTCCGTACATAGGCTCATGATTTGGAGAGAATATTTTCTGTGACTGGAACAGCTATCACTGGCTTCAGTGAGAAAATTGTTTAATAAGACTTGTCTCTTGAAGTACATGTAATATGGCTTAGCTGATGGATAAGCATGAAATTCCTTCTTGGATGTTTCTCCATGTAGGCTCATGATTTGTAGAGACTATCTTCTCTGAACCTCAGTTTCTAGACAGTAGCAACTATCACTTGCTTATAATGTCTTACACGCATTTCCTTTATGAGATATTAGGTGTTAGCTTTTGATGGGGTATCATTTGAGAGATTCTTGGTTAAGTGATGACAGGAAAAATAATAAAGATCACTATATAGCCAAAATATTTTCCAATGAATATCGATATATAGCCAAAATATGAGAAGTATGAAATATTTTCCAGTGGGTCTTCGGTCATTTTCTTAAAGAAAAGCGTTTCCCATGCTAGTCTTTTGAAGCCACTATATTAGGAAGAATCAGAAAGTTGAAGTGGCTCTACAATAAGACGGATTCTTATATTCTACTTCATCATCACTAGTTTTATATACTGGCATTTTAATCGGGTCCCTAGTCCCTTTTGATGTTTATCTTGCATTAATGCCATTCTTCTAATTGGAGCTGATCTAATTCTTTAAGAAGTTTTGCTGTATGGCGAAATTGAAAGGGAGAAGTCCAGATCTTTCTATGTCCTGCTGCACCAGTCTTAATGCCAAAAGCAGATTAGATTATCTTACAGGCCCATTCTTTTTTGCAGTTTGGCAGAAATTGGAAGAAGAAAATTCTGATTTTTTCAGAGCCTACTACATCAGATTAAAACTAAAAAAACAGATCATGTTGTTTAATCATTTGCTTGAGCAACAATACCGCCTCATGAAGTGCCCTGTCCCCCCAAAAGTTCCCTTGGCTCCCATGCAAAATGGGATCCATCCTATGCCAGGTTCTCTCTCTCTCTCTCTCTCTCTCTCTCTCTCTCCCTGCATCATCCTTGTTCACTGTGGGTTCTTTCACTGCAGTTAATAGTCTACCTGTGGGGTATCCTGTGCTTCAGCAGCCCCAAATGCCTGCTACTGGACAACCACACATGGATCCTATGGCCTGCGGCTTGTCAAATTGTCATGTAGTAAATGGTGTTCCTGCTCCGAGCAATTTTCATCCAATCCGAATCAATTCTGGAAATGAGTAAGAATGCTTTACCATTTCCTACATGATTTTTATCTTAGTGTGTCACTGTTTAAGGGACATTCTTTCAGATGACCTTACAGGTTTGCATGTTTTTCTTAATAACTGGTAGCCATTTAGCAATTGAAGTAGGAGAAAGGTTGTGTCAATGCAGAGAGTGGGCTTATGTGGCACTGGTTCCGCCTTTTATTTTAGGGAGAATGATTTGGTTCTTGCATCCCAATCATAGTTTGGTGAAGCTTGCTTTATGTAGGATGTTTCTCCATGGTAGGAGGTGCCAGTGTGATTTTAGATGGTCATTGTTATTATAGTGTCCTTTTGGTTATTTTGTTCCTTTTTTTCGCTTTTCCCATCAATTATAATCAAAATTGCTATACTGAGACTCTTGTTTTGACAAATGACACCCTGGATAAATAAGAATTCTCTCTCTCTCTCTCTCTCTCTCTCTCTCTCTCTGTGGTATTCATTTTGTGCAAGTACTATATGGACAGTGCTTCTGCTGAGGTAGCATCTGTGGTTCCTTAATGCAGTGCCATGCCGGAGATGACTACAAGTCCTGTTTCTGTCTCTTCCAATGGTCATTTCCCGTTCAATTCCACAGATTTATCAGGAATAGGTGTAGATCCACCAGCACTGGACTCTGCATTTTCATCAGATGCCACCCCTGGCGTTGGTTTGCAGCTTGGTTCTGATGCTGACATTGTCTCTGGAAGGGATTCAATCAGAACTCTGGAGCAGATGCCATGGAATTTCAGCTTCTCTGATCTAACTGCAGACGTGACAAACCTGGAAGGTAATTTTAAAGTTGAAGCTTTTTTTATCAAGAAAACATGGTTTTCTGGAAGAAACCAAGTTATTAGAGGCTTTTCATTTCCTTTTAGGTCAGAGTTATAGGCCTAAAAACACTCAAACATCTCTTCCTTTTCTCTTGACCAGTCCAAGAAGAAATCTTTCTTGGTTTTCAGACTGTTTCATGAGCAACTTGCTTCTCATCTCGTTGCCTTGACCCTCAAGTCTATTGAACTGGAAATGGTTCCTGAAAATAACGTTCAATTTACTACTGTGTTTTTAGTAGTATATGTAACAAACAATTGATTAGCCATGTGAGTGCCATCTGCAAGCCATAAAATTTTAAAGCTGTGAGAATTGGAATTTAGAATTACTGATTCTCTTTTCCATGCTATCTATCAAACAGTAACTAAATTTGATTCTGGATGACATGTTCGCAGTTCTCTTCTTTTCATACTTCCTGGAATTTAGGGGCCATTATAATGCTTGCAGAAAAACTGCTAGCATGACACATGATTGGGCTCTATGGAAACAAAGAATCCATGTCGCGGACCCCATCTAGCATGAGAAGAGGCTTAGTTGTTGTTGTATTATAATGCCTGCACAATATTATTCAGTGATTAAATACTAGTTGGTCAATTAAATTAGCTGATGAAATCAGATCAGCGGTTGACATGATGTATTCTCATCTAATCTCATGCTTATTTTCATGTAGTGCTTAGTTATTTAAAACTGTGAATATCCTCCGTGTCATTATTTAAAACAGGATACCAGAAATGTGCACATTCTTTAGTCTAGATTGTTTTAATGTTGTCATCTTTCTCGTGTTAGTGGTTTCTTTAAATTGTTCTTGAATGTGCTCTTTTTAAAATTAGGAAGCAGGTCAGGAATAGTTTGAATTACAACATTGGTATGGTTCTTCTAATGGGTAGATTATTTCTATATATTTTGCAGATCTGGGTGCGTTAGGAAACTACAACGGGTCACCTTTTCTGCCATCTGAATCAGACATTCTCATTGATTCTCCTGAACATGATGGTAAGATAAAAACTACTCGGAGTTTTTTCTGCTATTGTTCATTCATTTGTTAGCATGCAACTTCAAAAATTTTGAACAATTTCGATAGTTCAAATTTCAAAGTGTTTCCAAAGGCTTGACTGGTCTAACCTTTAAAACCGACATCTGAACTTGAGATTATCTGCCAAGTATGCTACTTTTTTGTCAATATTAAGCTTGATTATACTAGCAAAAATTAAACTCCGCCCATGTAGGGATCACCCTTTGCATTGCCGGTCCCAAGCCTGGATAAAGGAGGAGGGTTATGTTAGGCTTCCGACAACTAGTGTAAAACTTTGTCGGATTTTTATACCATGGATTACATAAATTATTAGCATAGCTTTGGGGCGTCCCCACCTAGCGACGAGCTGTAGAGTCAAGCAAGAGCCACTATATTTTCGCCCGGATGTAGTGAATCAATTGCAGAGAGGGTTCCCACATCATAGACGGGTTTGGGTAAAGAAGTTAGTTCTACTACATTATCGTCCGAATTTAGTGAATAATTTACAAAGAGGGTCTCCACATTTTCAATATGGACGAATGCTAGGGTAAGGAAGTTATTCCTAGATAATAAGATTTGTATTGGTTCTTGGAATATCAGAACATTATCCGGTAAGTTAATGGAGGTGGGAGATAATATGATTCAGAGAAAGATTCATATTCTATGTTTACAAGAGACAAAGTGGGTTGGAGAAAAAGCAAAGGAGATAGAGGATACAAGTTTTAAATTATGGTACTCAGGTAAGGAAAAAGCTCGAAACGGAGTTGGTATTATCATAAGATAATGTAGTAGACATACAACGATATGATGACCGAATCATGACGTTGAAATTAGTATTAGGAGCATAGGTTTTGAATATAGTTTGTGCTTACGCACCCAAAGTAGGCATAGAAGATAGTATAAAGACGGTTTTTTGGGAAGAGTTAGATAAGGTGATTCAAAGGATTCTACAAAGGGAGATGATTTGTTTAGGAGGAGACTTAAATGAACATGTCGGTAAAGAGGCATTAGGATATCAAGGTATATTCATGAAAACTTTGGTTTTGGGGATATAAATAAGGAAGGTAGGGATATTTTAAATTTTGCTATGTCATTTGATCTCTTTATAGTCAATACAATCTTCAAAAAAATGAGATGAACATTTAATTACTTATAAGAGTGGCTTATCATAAATACAAATTGATTACTTTATTTGTAGAAAAAAGATATAGCGTGTTGTAAAGATTGTAAGGTAATTCCAAGAGAAAGTTTAACTACCCAACATCGACTTTTAGTTATGGATTTACAAATAAAAAAATGGACAAAGAAGAAAAGAGTGCATCGAGCTATTCAGACGAAACGGTGGAACCTCAAAAGTGAGAAAGAAGATATATTTAAACAGAAAGTCCTTCAAGGAGATGCTTGGAATTATGTTAGTACACCTTGTGATGCATGGAACAATATAACTATACATATTAGGAAAGTGGCAAAAGATGTGTTAGGTCAATCTAAGGGAGGTGTATCGGCATAAAAAGAAGCTTGGTGGTGGAGTGAAGTAGTGCAAAATAAAATAAAGGCAAAGAGGGCATATTACAAATTACATTATGCTAAGAAAACTAGTGAAACTGTGAAACTTTAGAGGCTTATAAGAAAGCAAAAAAGGCTATCAGTGAAACAAAAGATAAAATTTGGGAGGATTTATATAAAAAACTCAACTAAAAAGAGGGTGAAAGAGATATTTTTAGGATACCTAGGGCTAGAGATAAGAAAACTAAAGATCTTAATTCTGTTAGATGCATCAAAGACGATGATAAAAAAATTCTAGTGGCAAATGATGATATAAGAAATAGATGGAAAAACTATTTTTATAAGTTTTTTAATGAAAATAAAGATGTTAGTAGTAGCTTTACTGACGTATTCAATGAAGTAAAAGAGGCTCTTAAACATATGAAGGGTGGTAAATCGGTAGGACCAGACAATATTCTTATAGAAGTTTAGAAAATACTAGGAGAAATAGGAATCACTTGACTCACAAGACTATTTAATAAAATATGGAGAAACCAAAAGATGCCCGAGGAATGGAGAGCGAGTGCACTTATACCCATAAACAAGAGACATTAATAATTGTGCGAATTATCGAGGTATCAAGTTAATGATTCATACTATGAAATTGTGGGAAAGAATTATTGAATGTAGATTAATACAAGTATCAAGTACAACAGAGAACCAATTTGGATTCATGCTTGAGACGTCTTATGAAACATTTTAGAGCAAAAAATAAAGACCTTCACATGATATTTATTGATCTAAAAAAAGCTTACGATAGGGTATCAAGGGAGGTTCTTTGGAGAACGTTGAAAAAAAGAGGTATCCCATTGACATACATTAATCTTATAAGAGACATGTACGATGGTGCAAAAACATGTGTGAGGACTCATGAAGGAATGACAGACTTCTTTGAAGTTAATATTGGGTTACATCATTGATCAACTTTAAGTCCATACTTATTTATAATGCTCATTGATGAGTTAACAAAACATATTCAAGATGAAGTGCCTTGGTGTATGTTATTTGCAGATGACATTGTGTTAGTAGAAGAGTTTAAGGAAAAAGTTAATAGAAAATTGGAACTATGGAGAGAAGTATTAGAAAACAACGGCCTCCGACTTAGTAGAAGAAAGACAAAATATATGGAATGTAAGTTTGATCATTTGGTTACTTCAGAGGACATAGAAATTAAAATTGGCACACATTGCATCTCCTAAAAGGAAAGTTTTAAATACCTAGGGTTAATTTTCCAGAGTGGAAGAATTGATGGAGATGTTACGCATAGAATTAAGGCTGGTTGGTTAAAATGGAGAGGAGCATAAGGTATTCTTTGTGATAAAAAGATATCATTAAAGTTAAAAGGTAAATATTATAGAGCAACAATTAGACCTGCCATGTTTTATGGTTCTGAGCGTTGGGCAGTTAACCATCAACATGTACAAAAGATGTATGTGACAGAAATGAAGATGTTGAGATGGATGAGTGGTCATACAAGAAAAGACCGTATACATAATGAGGTTATTAGAAACAAATTAGGAGTGGCACCAATAGAGGATAAAATGAGAGAATATCGTTTAAGATGGTTTAGACATATAGAAAGAAGATCAAAAGAAGAACCTTTAAGAAGGTATGAAAAATTAAATTTGGAAAGTATTAAAAGAGGTAGAGGACGACCACAAAAGTGTTGAAAAGAAACAATAAATAATGATCTAGCTTATTGTGAGTTAACTGCTAACATGGCACATGATAGAGCTATATGAAAACAAAGAATCCATATAGCCGACCCCGTATAGTATGGGAAAAGGCTTAGTTGTTGTTGTTGTATACTAGCAGAAATTATCTTGTCAATAGCATTTACTGCCACTTAATTGATTGTTCTCTTGAGCAGCTAAGCACCATTGATTGCTACATAAGCATACATAGTAGCACGTCCAATAATAAAGTATATATAATGATTAATCACTTTTGGGAAATAAAATATGACATTTTAAGATCATAATCTCCTTATAGCCGATATAATTTTCAAAAAACGAGATGAACATTTAATTACTTGTATGAGTGGCTTATCACAAACACAAATTGATTATTTTTTTACAAGAAAAAAAGATAGATCGTGTTGTAAAGATTGTAAGGTAATTCCAGAAGAAAGCTTAACTACTCAACATCAACTTTAATAATGGTTTTATAGGTAAAAAAGTGGACAAAGAAGAATAGAGTGCATAGAGTTATTCAAACTAGATGGTGAAACCTCAAATGTGAGAAAGCAGATATATTTAACATAAAGTTCTTCAAGGAGATGCTAGGAATTATATAGGAACACCTTATGATATGTGGAACAATATGGTTATACATATTAGAGAAGTGACAAAAGATGTATTAGGTATATCTAAGGGAGGCGTACCAGCACAAAAAGAAGCTTTGTGGTGAAGTGAAGTGGTGCAAGATAAAATCAAGGTAAAGAATGCATGTTATAAATTTCTTATGCTAAGAAGACTAGTGAAATTTCGGTGGCTTATAAGAAAGTAAAGAAAGAAGTGAAAAAGACGGTTAGCGAAGCAAAAGCTTAAGATTTTGGAGGATTATATAAAAAGCTTAACTCAAAAGACGGTGAAAGAGGTATTTTTAGGATAGCTGAGACTAGAGATAAGAAAACTAAGGATCTTACTTTTGTTAGATGCATCAAAGATGAGAATATTCTAGTGGCAAATGATGATATAAAAAATATATGAAAAAAATTCTATAAGTTTTTTAATGAAAATACATATCTTAGAATTGGCTTAGGAGAGTTAGTCAAATCAGAAAAGTATATAAACCGTAATTCTATTGACGTATTCAAAAGAATGAAGTCAAAGAGGCTCGTAAATATACAAAAGTTGGGAAATCTGTAGGATCAGACAATATTACTATAGAAGTACAGAAAATCCGAGAAGAGGTGGGGCTCACTTGGCTCACAATAAAATATGGAGAACCCAAAAGATGTCCGAGGAATGGAGAGCGAGTACATTTATACCCATATATAAGAACAAGAGATATATTCAAAATTATTCGAATTATCGTCAAGTTAATGAGTCATACTATGAAATTATGAGAAAGAATTATCGAACATAGGTTAAAACAAGTATCGAGTACCAAAAAAAACCCAATTCAGATTCATGATTGGCATATCTACTATTGAAGCAATTCACCTATTGAAACAACTTATGGAATATTTTAGAGCATAATAGAAGAACCTTCACGTGATATTTATTGATCTTGAAAAGGGTTACGATAAGGTGTAAAGAGATATTCTCTGGAGAACATTGGAAAATAGAGGTATTCCATTGACATACATAAATCTTATAAGAGACATATACTATGGTGCAAAAACTTGTGTGAGGACTCATGCAAGAATGACAAACTCCTTTGAAGTTAATATTGGGTTACATCAGGGATCAACTTTAAGTTCATATTTATTTATATTGGTCATTGATGAGTTAACAAAACATATTCAAGATGAAATACCTTGGTATATGTTATTTGGAGATGATATTGTGTTAGTGGATGAGTCTAAGGAAAAAGTTAATAGGAGATTGGAACTATGGAGAGAAACGTTAGAAAGTAAAAGATTCCAATTTAGTAGAATAAAGACAAAATATATGAAATGTAAGTTTGATCATTTGGGTACTTCAAAGGACCTAAAAATTAAGATTGTCACACAATCATCCCTCGCAAGTAAAGTTTAAAATACTTAGGATTATTTTTTTAAATTAAAGGAAAAATTGATAGAGATATTCTGTATAGAATTAATGTTGGTTGGTTAAAATGGAGAGGGACGTTAGGTATTATGTGTGATAAGAAGATATCATTAAAGTTTAAAGGTAAATATTATAGAGCAATAATTAGACATGCAATGTGTTATGGTTCTTAGTGTTACAATTAATCAATATGTGCAAAAGATATTGAGATGGATGAGTGGTAGCATAAGGAAAGACAATATACATAATGAGGTTATTAGAAACCAATTTGGAGTAGCATCGATAGAGGATAAAATGAGGGAAAATCGTTTAAGATGGTTTCAACATGTAGAAAGACGACAAGGGATGCTTTCATAAGAAGATATGAAAAATTAAATTGTGAAAATGTTAAAAGACGAAGAAGACAACCACAAAAGTGTTGGAAAGAAACTATAAAGAATGATCTAGTTTATATTGAATTAACTGTTAGTATGACACATGATAGGGCTATGTGGAAACAAAGAATCCTGTGGAAACAAAGAATTCATGTAGTCGACCCCATCTAGTATGGAAAAAGGCTTAGTTGTTTTTAAGACCATATCTGACAGGGGTCTGCCTAACCCCATACTTGCACATATGAAAACCAAAAAAGTGGAACCTCGTTCCTCATGCACAGTTATTCACGTTGTCAACTCATTATAGGCTGGTAATATTGTAATATAATTCTTCTGTTCTTTTTCTTTCAATTGTACTTTCTTATGTACGGTTGTAAGCCCTTACATGGCTGTCTTGATGACCTGAAAATTTTCTCTTTCAGTTGAGGACTTCTTTGTGGATTCAGTCACTGGAGCATGTTCTCAATCTGATGAAGACGTATCTTGAATCAGTGAGCATTTGGCCCCTCCAGGTCTTCTGTTTTCAGTTAATAAAATGGTAGAAAGAGACATGAATCTGAAATCGTCAAAATGCCTTTGATTCTTCGCATTAGCAGCTGAGCAGAACATTATAGACGGAAAATTTGTATGCATTCCATCACGAAAAAGTCTTGGAGAAACATTAACATATTACAGTAAAATGTATGCGCTATAGTAATATACATACTATGCTATTGCAACTAGCTGGAACCTGCCTGGTTTTTCCATGCCTAAGATTTGGATTTTGTTGCAGCCTAATCTAGCAGGTGATGATATGCATCACATAAACTCTGATATTAGGGATTTAACTGGTTTCTCAGGAAAATATTTAATGTCTATTTCCTGCAATTGAGAGAGAGACTTTTTGAATCTCAATTTGCATATTGTGTCAACCAAACCGACTATTTGCCACTAGCATATTTGGCTTCACTCTGACAGTCGCCACTTACCAATATCCTATCATTACACCATGCCTCTTGAGAACAATTGAACAAGCAAACTCATTTACATTGATTACATCTTCCAGTTGCCCATTTTGAATAGTTCACAAGTTTGGTTTGCTATAGATTAAAATCACTTGCAAACGCAAATATGAATTGGTGGTTGATATCTCTTGTCCATTTCGAATCGTTCACATATTTGATCTGCTATACTTTAACTAATAAGTTTGTCAAAAATTATCATTGATCTCAGCCAGTGATGCGTTGAGATGGAAATGGGTAAAAAGTGCAAAGCCAGTGGAAAAAACTCTTTGTTCTTTGGCAAGATTTGAGAGAGAACCATCTCCCTCTCTCCTTCCAATTTCCAATAGAATCATGCGGGTCAGCAGCCATGATTTCAACTGTGGTTGGTTTTTCGGCAACCGTAGGCCATTAATTATAAGTGAGAAACAGAAGACAGAAAATTGGTGCTTCTGGCAGAACGGCCTCGGCGAGCTGCAAGGCCAAATCAATCAGCTTAAGTGAATCAAATAGGTCAAGTTAGTCGGGTAGGGTTGATCTCGTTTGCGATCAAACCTAATTGGGACGTCGCCATTTGAACTTGTCATAGCTAAAATATGTTTGTCTCTATTAGCATGATAATCCAGGCATGCCCCTTAACAGGCATCATGTGGGTGCATGATATTTGTGTGTTGGTAGCAATGTATCGCTTATGACATGTTAGTTCAAGGTTTGGATTCAAATCAATTAGATTGTGATATGGTAATTAGACATTATTCAAACATTTTTGCCTGGGACTGCTTGTGAATTCAAACAAAATTCAATTTCATCTGTACCAGACCCAGATCTACACCGTTTTAAAGATGCAAGTCTTGCGGTAATCCCAACATGCAATATTCTTCAGAACACAGAGTTCCCTTCTCCATTGTAAAGCCATTCAGCATGATCACATCTTCCATCTTTTTCAGTCCCTTCCCTTGTTGAACTCAATGGAGTCGATCCATTTAGTAATTATTCTTGCCTATAATTCAAACACCAAGCATTGGCAATCAATCTAGATCGCACCAACTAGAATTTGATCCATCTCATGATTCATATCTGTTTTTTTTTTTTAAATTGGATACCGGTTAAATCCGTGTTTGATTTAGTTGGTCCTATTTGGTTTGGGCTCCAATTTGGGTTGGATTTGACCATTTAAATTCATTTCTACTTTAGATTAAGGTTCCATTTATTTCATTTTTAGGTACAATGGGGAGCCCGAAGCAAGATGCATAGGGTATCGAACTCATCACCTTAAACTTGTGGGTCGACCCCTAACCGAGTGAGATATTGTTCTTTCTGCTGGAATATGTAAATGAGTTGTTAGACTCGGTTGATGGAAGAAAGATATTTAAAACGTAATTTTGTGGAAATATCACTTGTATGTGTGTGGATTATGTGGGGTCATCTGGAGACTCGCAGACCTCCAGTTTTCTAACTTGAGAATTTCCAAATATTATGCTCAAGTCGAACAATTGAGTGTGTTCTAGCCTGTGTCCATCCATATGTTGCTATGTGTGTCTGAGAGAGAGAGAGAGAGACAACCTTCGTCGAGGAGCAAGTAGATATAAATCTTTTATGTATATATATATAGAGAGAGAGAAATTAGTATATGCCCACACTCACATATATATGTATATGTATATATATATACTTAAAGATCTCTACTTTTCAATCTTTTTTATTAGTAGTGGATATTTGTATTTAAAAAGTAATATTATATTTTTCATAATGGCATTTAATGTACCATGTCCATTAAATGTTTTTAAATTCAAACTCTATTGTTGATCTTGTCGATCGAAGGAAATCTTTTAAGTGCATTTAAAGATAGATGAATGTGTGCATGAACTATGCTCTCTCTCTATATATATATATTCATGTGTGTGTGATATTTGTTTCAAAGATGAACAAGGCTAAGGTGCCTTTGCAGGGTTCCTTCGCTGGACTATTTGTCATTGTTTGAAGGCAGAATAAACAACGATGAAGGAAATCCTTTGGGGGACCTTCAAACGGTAAAGGCTCAAACAGAATTTCAAGCATACCTTGAATCCATGGATGCTGCGACGTAGGCATTAAGTCTTAATTCCTCTTGGAAAAAGCGTTGATCTAACAAAAGTCGAACTGTTGGTGGTGGAAAATGGAAGACGGAAAATGATGAGATGATCACCGAATCAAAGGAAACAGTTTGTTCAAACGTTGAACTTTCAGAGGGTTATTCAATGGAGAACGAGAACAATTTGCTTACCTTTTTCAATAATAATTCATGAAGAGGAATTTAGGGTCCTGAATGATATTGATGCTCTCTTGAAGTTCTAGGAAGGTCATAGCGACAAGTTTAATGAGAGATAAGTTGATGAAAAGTTGAGAAAGCTAAAAAAGAAGTATCAAACAAGCATGAGAAAGATGGGAAAAAAGTGAAGAATTAAAGGCCTTTGCAACAATGATGAATGGATATTGTTGTCGCTTCCTATTCTCGGTGTCAATAGATATTAAATGGTTTTTAAGGAGATTTGGAGAGATTGACATGTCTGATTTCAGGTAAACCTCACAGTTCCAAACTACTTCTTCTGGGTTAGTTTGAAACTGAAACCGCCGGATAATTAGTTTGAAACTGAAACCGCCGGATCTGCTTTCAGAACTGTTGGTTTTAGAGTGGTTATGAGAGCAGTTCCGGTTTTAATTTCACAACTGCTCTGAAACCATTTTTTTTAATAAAAGGAGATATTTGCTCCTTCTGGGAGTCGAACTCCCCACCTACCTCAATGGTACTCAATGCTAGAGAAAGTTCTATCGTTAAACTACTACTCAACTTATGATAATTAATATTAAAAAGAATATAACCTTTCATAAAGGGCAGTTTGGAATAGTTAATTTCAGTTCAAGATTTGAATTGGTTTTCAAAAAACAACAATCATAATCGAACCATGGGGTCCCCGATTTCGATTCGAACCACCGGACCGATTTGAAACCGACCATCTCTAAAAAAAGGTAAGGAAGAAGAAAATGTTTTGAAGGAGGGCAGATGGGAATAAAAAATCGTGGTTATCAAAAAGTTAATTTCGTTCCAGATATTTGGGTTCATCGGTGCTTCGGGATTAGGCGCTAAGTCAGCTCAGTTAGGTCGCTTGTGTGGCCCGTGTCTAGAGACAAGGGCAGGTTTCGTAGGAAAGTAAAGATCGAACTCGAAACATCTCACTTAAGATTTTCCTTTTGGGATATCAATGGTGGGGTCAAGCGGACCCCACAACTAAATAAAAACAACGGCGTACCTACTTTTAAGGCAACCACTCACATGGCTTGCTCTACCAACAAATTTCAGCTCCAAGGGTTCATTTTTGCTTGTAGACTTCATACAATTTTTTTTTAACAGTCTAAGTGGAGTTAGGGAGATTTTCTAGTACCAACTTAATCAATTTCGTCAAATACATACATACATATATATAAATTAGTATGTGCACATATAATGTTTAAAAACACTCAAGTATCTCAATTATCTCATCAAGGATATGAGTGGTTAAAATTCAAATATCAAAAATAAAAAAATATGTTGATACTTTTTTATGTGCATTTATTTCACTTGATACATTTTAACTTAAATCTCAATCATCGATCTTATTGATGGGGCAGTTGAGATTTTTAAATAGATTAGATTATGAATGTATATATATATATATATATATATATATATATATATATATATATATATATATATATATATATATGTGTGTGTGTGTGTGTGTGTGTGAGATAACAAAATTGGATTTGTCAAGGTGCATCTTTAATAAAAGAAAAAACAAAAAACAAAGACTACATGAAACAAATTGGATTTGGATGAGCATCCACTTGTTTCAATAGAATTTAGATTCATTTTGGTGGTAAATCTTCCCAACATGACATATAGAATCCCATTGAGTCTAGTCCAATGACAATAGGATTCGAATATGACTCAGTGCATGAAAAAACATATGAAAGATTAAAAAAATGGGGCTTCCTATTTGCACACTTTTTTGTCATCCACACACCATTTTCACTAAATACCCAAATTATCCTTTATTACTATTTTTTCTCACACTCAATCTCTCCTCTCACCCAATTGAGTAACATTTCTCTCTCCTCCCTTACACAATCTCTCTTTTACTTCGAGTAAATCTTCTCTCTCACTTAATTTCTCCTCTCTCACCCAATTTCAACAAAAACATATTTGGTCATATTTTTTGCTTCGTTGACAGATGTTTCGCTTAGTATTATTGTTTTCTTCATAGCTCAATGTATATTTTTATGTATTTCATTGGAAAAAGATAAAACAAGAAGAAAAATAAAAAATAACAACGTAAATCTCGTCTCTCACCTAATCTCTCCTCTCCCACCCAATTCCAACCTCGTCTCTCACCTAATCTCTCCTCTCCCACCCAATTCCAACAAAAGCATATTTGGTCAGATTTTTTGCTTCATCCACATATGTTTCACTTGTTGTTTTCTTCGTGGCTCAATGTATATTTTTACATATTTCAATGAAAAAAGATAGAACAAAGAAAAAAATTTAAAACAATAAAAGGTGAAACTAAAAGCGAAATCAATAATAAGAATAGACGTGACTCAATAATACGAAAACAACAACCTTAGTTTTTTTATTTTTAATTTTGGTCTAGAAATCAATTGAAATAACTAAAAAATAGAAACGCCAAAACTAAATCAATAGTATAAATAAATAAATCGACGATTCCCCTTTTAAATCAATTTTTAATTTTTTAAATTTTTTTTCTAATGAATTTTGATCAATTCTAATAAGTGTAAATTGAGTAATAAGTAGTTGAAATGAGTAAGAGTTAAAATGTAAGGAAAAAGAGTGGAAATGAGAAATGGAAGCCGATCCACGTACGAGGATAAGAGGAAGTCTCTTGCAGGTTTTGAAGGGTATTTTTATAATCACTCAAAATAATATTGATTATTTTAAGAAAAGCAAAAAAAAGATGTGTGGTGTATATACAGTAAAAGAACTGTGGACGTGTCAATCCACTAAAAAATCGCTACTTAAATTGAATATAATTTTTAGATCCCAAAGCGCGAAAAAGCAAAGATCTCAAACAACCCAAATCATCCCACGTGTCGTCCACCGCGACAGGGTGCCCGTAAGGAGGCGGTTCTGGACGGAGAAGAAACCCTCGTTTGGCTTGCTTGCCTACTCAAATCTTCGCCGAGATTGTCGTTCTTTTCTTTCGGATCTCGTTGTAATCGTTCATTTCTCTCTCATTATTTGAATGATCGGCGCATCCCATTCATAAAATCGGAATTATTGCACTATTCTGTGCATATCTTGCTGTCGGGATCGCTTGTTTAGGCATCTTTTTGGAAGATATTCGTTGGATTGTGTGATTTTGGAATTGCGATTTTGGCTGATGAATTGCCCTGGATCGACACGTGAGTGCCGTAAGTTCTTTTGGATGACTAATAGCGTTTGTTTTCTATTTTTCCTTTGGCCTTTCCTCCATCATTCTGAGTCGTGCTTTCTTTCTGTTTATTGAGTTACTGTTTACTGGATCTGATTGCAAATGCGTGGACTTTCTTCTACATATCAGATTTTCCTTTTGGCGTTGTTATTGTTCCTCATATAGTTATAAACGACAGTGTTGAGCCTTTGTTTCCTCACGGATGAGTTTTCAGTGGCATAGAAACTTTGGATCGAGCATATTCTTTCAATTTTGGAACTTTGACGCGTTTCGGAACTCTTGAATGATATGTTTAAGCCATCTTAATTACGCATGTTTCCTACTAAGAAAACCGTTACAATTTTCGTATCTCGTAGAAAAAGAACCCGAGGCTGTAGTTTGTACTGATGGTGTGGAACTAACAGCAGTTGTCTGATCCTCAGATTTAACTGCTGTTTTTGTCCTCGTTCGTTTGTTATCTGAAAATATCCGAGTTAATTTCTTTTGAGAGTCTTTTCTTTTCAATAATTTGTGGCTGTCTTGTTTCGTGATATCGGAGCAATAAGTTCCTACTCTCTTAAACTTCTTTTCTTTCTATAATAGCAGGGAAAACCCATGTTTCATGTGGCTTAAATGGTATACCACTCCATATTAAGGATAGTGAGCGTTCCTGCAAGACGTTTTGTAAGGTTATCAAAGATACAAGTTCAGACCAGTGGTTCTAGGAGGAATTTGGATGTAAGATTTGCGGCCCTGCATCCTATTATCTGTAGATTTACAGGAATCAAGACGATGATGATTGATTTGGGGAATCCGGTTGAATCCGGAGTTGTTGATATGCTCCCGGAGAAGGAGGACGTGATCCATGGAGATTTTGCAAGCGGTAGCTGGAAAAGGTGCGATCTTTTGCTTTCCTTCTATTTAACATCGTATGTCATCGCCGTCATGGCTGTCTTTGAAAGAACTCACATTCTTGAAAAGTTGTTCTTTGCTACCAACACATAAGATGCTAGAGTGAGCTTAGCAGCATGATACCCTGAGTAAGTGGTACATGTGTTCAAGTACAGCCGAACATTCATGCCATTATTTCATTATTCGATGTAACAGATAAAAAGTTCTCAAGGAGACAGTAATGGTGATTGATGTTGCAAGAAGCAATCTGTGTAGAATGAGAAAAACTCTTTTGGAGTCTTTAAGGGGGAAGTTCCTGTTTACAGAAAAGAGTTGCCTTGCATTGTCTTGAATCCGTACATTAAAGATCTGCAGAGCTGGACGGATAAATGCTCATTAAGGGGTTGATACCCATTTCAGTGTCTGGCACGATGTGTATGTGAAGGTGGACATGAAGGATGTGTGGATCTGGATCAATTTCGAGCCTAGGGTGGAGGTTGAATCTGAAAAATATGCAATGTCCGGGTTGATTTTTCCTTGACCACAGGAGGCTCACTTATTGGCTTAGGGGAATGAAAATCTTCATTTTGGAGAAGTCTAAGATAACAGCCAAATTGAGTTTGGTACCAGTTATATGCTCTTCGTTGTAAGATTGAATGGGTCCATCTTCTTCTCAACCTTTTCAATGCAAAGGCTGTCTTTTACATATTTTGGAGCCCAGAATGGTTGTCACTCACAACGCATCAAAGGCAGTAATATCCATAGGATGAGACATATTTTCCATTAATCCGCTACACAGGAAACTCTGTGTACAACCTATTTCAATAAGCACGTGCACATTAAAGCCATCAATGAAGCTGGTCAATGTCTTGGAGGGTGATGGAGACATTTTTGTAGGCATTAGGGGATATAAAGATCTCATAGGATGTGTAGATGTGTAGATCCTCTTCTCATCTGCCATCTGCAACTCTATAAGATCCTTGTCTTCATCACTTCCATCAGAAAGCTGAATCAGACTAATCTTTTTGGAACACTTGTGTCCAGGCTCTTATTTGTCTTTGCACCAGCAGCATTGATGCTTGGTACCTTTTCTCCTCCAACTGGGCCGTAGTGAGCTGCTTTCTCTTAGGTTGTGGCACGGTCCACAGAGATGTATCCTCTAAAGTGATGACCTTCTGCCCCAAATCCTGCATCTGCATGCTGTCATGGATTTTTACCTTCTCATGCAATGTATCCCCTTGGAAAGCATGTTTATCTGTAGTGATGCTGAATCTCAAGAATTATAAATTTAGATCTTTGTTTAAGCCTCTTAAAACTCCGCCCATGTAAGGGATCACCCTTGCATTGCCGGTCCCAAGCCCGGATAAAGGAGGAGGGTTGTGTTAGGCTTCCGACAGCCAGCGTAAAACTTCGTCGGATTTCTACAACATGGATTACAAAAATTATGAGCATTGCTTTGGGGCGTCCCCGCCTAGCGACGTGCTGCAGAGCCCGAATGCAGTAAGAAGTAAGCAAGGGCCACTATATTTTCGCCCGAATGTAGTGAATCAATTGCAGAGAGGGTTCCCACATCATGGACGGGTGTGGGTAAAGAAGTTAGTCCCGCTACATTACCGCCCGAATGTAGTGAAAAATTTTCAGAGAGGGTCTCCGCATTTTGATTATGGACGGATGCGGGGGGTAAGGAAGCTAGTCCTAGATAATAAGATTCGTATTGGTTCTTGGAATATTGGAACATTATCGGGTAAGCTAATGGAGGTGGTAGATACTATGATTCGGAGAAAGATTCATATTCTATGTTTACAAGAGACAAAATGGGTTGGAGAAAAAGCAAAGGAGATAGAGGATACAGGTTTTAAATTATGGTACTCAGGTAAAGAAAAGGCCCGAAACGGAGTTGGTATTATCATAAATAAAGATTTAAAGGAGAGTGTAGTAGACATACAACGATATGGTGACCGAATCATGACATTGAAATTAGTTTTAGGAGCAGAGGTTTTGAATATAGTTTGTGCTTACGCACCCCAAGTAGGACTAGAAGATAGTATAAAGACAGTTTTTTGGGAAGAGTTGGATAAGGTGTTTCAAAAGATTCCACAAAGGGAGATGATTTGTTTAGGAGGAGATTTAAATGGACATGTCGGTAAAGAGGCATTAGGATATCAAGGGATTCATGGAAACTTTGGTTATGGGGATATAAACGAGGAAGGTAGGGAGATTTTAAATTTTGCTATGTCATTTGATCTCTTTATAGTCAATACAATCTTCAAAAAAACGAGATGAACATTTAATTACTTATAAGAGTGGCTTATCACAAACACAAATTGATTACTTTATTTGTAGAAAAAAAGATAGAGCGTGTTGTAAAGATTGTAAGGTAATTCCAGGAGAAAGCTTAACCACCCAACATCGACTTTTAGTTATGGATTTACAAATAAAAAAATGGACAAAGAAGAAAAGAGTGCATCGAGCGGCACAAAAAGTCCTTCGAAGAGATGTTTGGAATTATGTTGGTACACCCTGTGATATGTGGAACAATATGGCTATACATATTAGGAAAGTGGCGAAAGATGTGTTAGGGGTATCTAAGGGAGGTGTACCGGCACAAAAAGAAGCTTGGTGGTGGAGTGAAGTAGTACAAAATAAAATCAAGGCAAAGAGGGCATGTTACAAATTACATTATGCTAAGAAAACTAGTGAAACTTTAGAGGCTTATAAGAAAGCAAAGAAGGAAGCAAAAAAGGCCGTTAGTGAAGCAAAAGCTAAGATTTGGGAGGACTTATATAAAAAACTCAACTCAAAAGAGGGTGAAAGAGATATTTTTAGGATAGCTAGGGCTAGAGATAAGAAAACTAAAGATCTTAATTATGTTAGATGCATAAAAGATGAAGATGAAAAAATTCTAGTGGCAAATGATGATATAAGAAATAGATAGAAAAACTATTTTTATAATCTTTTTAATGAAAATAAAGATGCTAGTATTAGTTTAGGAGATTTAGCCAAGTCAGAAAAGTATATAAACCACAATTTCTATCGACGTATTCAAAAGAATGAATTCAAAGAGGCTCTTAAACATATGAAAGGTGGTAAATCGGTAGGACCAGATAATATTCCTATAGAAGTTTAGAAAATACTTGGAGAAATAGGAATCACATGGCTCACAAGACTATTTAATGAAATATGGAAAAACCAAAAGATGCCCGAGGAATGGAGAGCAAGTACACTTATACCCGTATATAAGAACAAGGGAGACATTCAAAATTGTGCGAATTATCGAGGTATCAAGTTAATGAGTCATACTATGAAATTATGGGAAAGAATTATCGAACGTAGGTTAAGAAAAGTATCAAGTACAACAGAGAACCAATTTGGATTTATGCCTGGTAGATCTACTATTGAAGCGATTCACCTTTTGAGACGTCTTATGGAACATTTTAGAGAAAAAAAGAAAGACTTCACATGATATTTATTGATCTAGAAAAAGCTTATGATAGGGTACCGAGGGAGGTTCTTTGGAGAACTTTGGAAAAAAGAGGTATCCCATTGACATATATTAACCTTGTAAGAGACATGTATGATGGTGCAAAAACATGTGTGAGGACTCATGAAGGAACGACAGACTTCTTTGAAGTTAATATTGGGTTACATCAAGGATCAACTTTAAGTCCATACTTATTTATAATGGTGATGGATGAGTTAACAAAACATATTCAAGATGAAGTACCTTGGTGTATGTTATTTGCAGATGACATTGTATTAGTGGAGGAGTCTAAGCTGGAAAAAGTTAATAGAAAATTGGAACTATGGAGAGAAACATTAGAAAACAAAGGCCTCCGACTTAGTAGAACAAAGACAGAATATATGGAATGTAAGTTTGATCATTTGGCTACTTCAGAGGACATAGAAATTAAAATTGGCACACATTGCATTCCCCAAAAGGAAAGTTTTAAATACCTAGGGTCAATTTTTCAAAGTGATGGAAGAATTGATGGAGATGTTACACATAGAATTAATGCTGGTTGGTTAAAATGGAGAGGAGCATCAGGTATTCTTTGTGATAAGAAGATACCATTAAAATTAAAAGGTAAATATTATAGAGCAGCAATTAGGCCTGCCATGTTTTATGGTTCTGAGTATTGGGTAGTTAATCATCAACATGTACAAAAGATGTCTGTGACAGAAATGAAGATGTTGAGATGGATGAGTGGTCATACAAGAAAAGACCGTATACATAATGAGGTTATTAGAAACAAATTAGGAGTGGCACCAATAGAGTATAAAATGAGAGAACATCGTTTAAGATGGTTTGGACATATAGAAAGAAGATCAAAAGAAGAACCTGTAAGAAGGTTAGAAAAACTAAATTTGGAAAGTATTAAAAGAGGTAGAGGACGACCACAAAAGTGTTGGAAAGAAACAATAAAGAATGATCTAGCTTATTGGGAGTTAACTGCTAACATGGCACACGATAGGGATCTGTGGAAACAAAGAATCCATGTAGCCGACCCCGTCTAGTATGGGAAAAGGCTTAGTTGTTGTTGTTGTTGTTGTTTAAGCCTCTTAAATAGGCCCCAAATAAGGTAACCTTATCAATGTTTGCCATCAAGGGCAGAAGGCCCTTAAATAGGTCTCAGATAAGGTAACATGAGCAATGTTTGGCATCAATTTCAGTAGCTCCTGAGATTATACTTCATAATCCTTCAAGGAACCTTTTTGCTTAAATCCTTGCATATGGATTGCTCAAGTGGTTCTTGCTGTCAAAGTTCTTCCCAGCCAGTGATAGTTTTTCAATCATTTCCCCCTCGTAACACTGGTGGGCAAGTCCTTTGAGTCCATTCATTCATGGTAATAACTGGGTATACCTTGGATACGACAAACGTGCTGGGCCTTGTCTTGTCACATCTTCAGATCCCTGATGTAAATGAAGAAACATCGATCTTCACCTTTTTTGGTTTATGATAAACTAGATCATGTTGTGTTCATCAGGTGGACAAGCTCGAATGGGCTAAATAGGTTAGACAAGCAATCAATATGGATCTCACACTGAATCAGGTGTTTTCATAACATAGTTATTCCTAGCTGGATTCCACCTAGAATTATGATGTACTTCCTGAAGTGGAGTCAGTAGCAGAGATACAATTGCCTTGACTTTTCCACCTATAAAGTGGGTCCTCGAACTGGAATTTGCCTATGATTATGAGTATGACTCTCAAATAATAGGTTTGGAGTTGGAGAAGCTGACTTGAGTCTCCTGTGACCTTAGGAAGATTCATCTGCTGCAGTATTATTGTGGTTATTGAGCTAAAACATGTTCACTTGGGTTTTTTGGTGGTTTAGTTTGGACTTGTGAAATTGCTGAACCGGTTGGAACATTGAAGTGGTTTATCGTTGATTCTTCAATAGTACTGAGATAACTGCATTCATCTCGGTTCTCTGGCCTTGTTGCGCGACCCCTGGTCTAGAGGAATTGCCAAGGTTCAGTTTGTCTGCTTATTCTTATCTTATTCCATCATTGTAGTTAAAACAAATGAAGAAATAGAAGAAATTTACTAGAAAACACTCTGATACTAGTTGACGCATTCTTCTAGTAACCTTTCCAAGTGGTGTTTGTATATCATCATATTAATCTGCAATCTAAATGTTGAGTACTTTTACAATGCATGTCCCCTGTGTGTGCCCTTAGTTTGCATTCACAGTTTTTCAGTTTCCCCGGATATGTCTGCACTTCCATCAGTGCAGGCACTGCATTTCTTTATCTCTATATTCTTTTTGCCTATTTGCTTTTCATAACAGTGATTGTGTTCCTTTGTGTCTTGCCACTGAATCTTCACATGTTCTTTACCTCAACAGTGAAGATGGAAGACTCAGCTGTGGATATTCGAGTTTTAGGGGAAAGAGGATCAGCATGGAAGACTTTTATGATGTTAAATTATCTAAACTTGATGAGACACCTGTCTGCTTATTCGGAATTTTTGATGGTTGTGGTTCCTCCTCAGATTTTCCTTTCAGAAGCGCAAGTCTGGAATTATAGCAATTAACTGTGGTGTTCCCTTCTTTAAGCAGGCCATGGTGGTTCTCGTGCTGCTGAGTATTTAAAGGATCACCTGTTTGAGAATCTAATGAGACATCCACAGTTCTTGATAGACACAAAATTGGCAATAAGTAAGTCCCTTTTTGGATGTCTTCTCATTCTCATGCATATTCTTTATCATATTATGCATGGTAGCTTGGATGGCGTGTCTGGTTAAAAGGCTTGTGTTTTTACCTTGACTGTATATGTGCCTGCTACAGGTCAGACCTACCAAAAGACTGACGAGGAGTTCTTGGAAGCAGAAAGCAATACCTTCAGAGATGATGGTTCGACAGCCTCAACAGCAGTATTGGTAGGTGGTCGATTATATGTTGCAAATGTTGGAGATTCACGTGCAGTCATATGTAAGGCAGGAAAAGGTAAATTTTTCCAGTTTATCTTTAACAGTCTCTCTCTCTCTCACACCCACACAGACACACTGGATGAGTAGTGATTATACCCATTCTAGCGTGATAACTTGCTAGTCCTTCTCTGATAGTAGCTAATGAATTGGTAAAAGTTCTGGAAAAGGTAAATTTTTCCAGTTTATCTTTAACAGGTCCCTCTCTATCACACACACAGACACACCGGACGAGTAGTGATTATACCCATTCTAGCGTGATAACTTGCTAGTCCTTCTCTGATAGTAGCAAATGAATTGGTAAGAGTGCTGGTTTCATTCAAGCAAACCTCCTTACATTGAAGATGTGACATCTATCGCTTGAGGACATTGGTGAACAGGCAGCTCTTCTATGGTCAATTGGGCTTCACTACCCGTGATCTTAAGTCTAACATGTTATTACCTATAAATTCAAAAACTCTGGCCTATCCGTCCAATCATCTCAATGTGTATGCCAGCAGTTATGCATTGAGTAATTCCCAACTTATCATGTTCCATAAAAGTTCGGTTGTCCCTTTTGCTTCAAACTAATATAAGAGGTACATGCTTATCTTAAAAGTGAATGGAAAAGTAAAAACAGAAAAGAATTAATTGCAGATTGTGGATGCTAGCTAATTGTCTTTTGGGTCCTGGATTGAATGCAGACTGGTCAGCTACTCTTGTGATATAAAATAAAATATAGATAATTCATGCATCGTGGAGTCCCTTTTGTCAAGATGCACGCTTATAGTGTTTCTGCAAAATGTTTATGTACCTGAAGGAATGGGATACATTCTGAATCACGGCTCGGTTGGATGTAATTGATATTGGTAATCTTTATGGGCTTTTTAGTTTTCCACATTCAAGAGTAAAGTTATTTAGACATACTGGAATAAGAGTATGGCAGATGGAAAGCATATAATCCTTAGCGTTGGTTTGTTGATCTATCTGGAGAATAAATATTGTTGGGTCTTGCAGCCATTCCTCTTTCAGAGGATCATAAGCCAAACAGAAGTGATGAACGCAAGAGAATTGAAAATGCGGGAGGAGTTGTCCTGTGGGCAGGTTGTCTGCAGAAATTCCATGAATTTTATAATTTAATGTTATAAATAAGTTTGCAAAATGCTTCAAGCCGAGGTTCTATTTTGCAGGTACCTGGAGAGTCGGAGGAGTTCTGGCAATGTCTCGGGCATTTGGTAACCGCTTGTTAAAGCAGTTTGTGGTCTCAGAACCTGAGATCCAGGTGATGGTGATGCCTCGTATAGTAGATCCATTTTATGTTACCTTTAGAGACTGTTAAAATAAGCGTTTCTAATAGTGACTTCATATGGTTGGCTATGGATTTCACGAGACACGGTACAACGGGGTGCAGAAAATACACAAGAGCATAAACAAATGAAAATGACCAAATAAACAGGGGAAAAATAAGTTAGCCAGTAATACAGGTCGGCCTGTTCTGGTTGGGGGAATTATTTATACCCCAATGGAGCTGATCCTGCATGGAATCAAGAAGGGACGATTTCTCCCTTCTGTCATTAAGTTCGGCGATGCACTGGCTGATGGGCTAGGATCAGCCAAAGTATTGATTGCTAAGTTTTGCAACTTTCTCACACGCCTAGTCTTGTTAGTTTCATTTTTAGTAGACGCCATATGACCTGCTTTTGTGTGAAGTTTCAAGGAAAGCGAAACCATTCAGTTGCATCATCTCTCAATTTTGATCAATGTTGTGAGTATTTATTTTGTTGTATCCGATAGAGTACCAATATTGTACCATATCAAATGATACTGCATTTTTCATATGCCGAAGAGAAAAATTTTAACAATAAAAAAAGCTATAATAATCTGATCTTTTACGATATCTTTTGGTATGGTGCGATACACACAATTAGGCAAATAAAATGATACAAGTACCTAGATTGATGTATGACATTATCTTGTCCTATATGATATCATATACAATCTTTACAACATTTGGTTTCGGTTTCAAGCTTCTAATTTGATTTGTTGCAACGAGTGATGTGTGTCCAAATGTAGGACGCTGAAGTTGACAAGGAATTGGAATTTCTGGTAATTGCTAGCGATGGCCTTTGGGATGTCGTCCCAAATGAGGTGAGTGTGCCTTTCTTTTTCCTCTCCGAAATTAGCTTAGGGGCACATCTATCATGAAATTTAGTATTTCTATACTCAGCAATGATATTCGGGTTGCTTGAATCAGATCCGGGGTGCTAATACTCTGTATCTCTTGTCATGAAATTTCCTGTGATTTCTTTTACTCCCAGAATCAGATTCTGATATGCTTCTCTTCACTGTTGAGGTGGTAGACCTTGTTTCAGGGTTTTACTAGTTAGAGAAGCAACGCCTCTCTCTCTGTCTCTCATAGTTGGTGTCTTCTGCCTGAACCAGGATGCGGTATATCTGGTGAGGTCTATTGAAGAACCAGAGCAAGCAGCTCGAAAGTTGACCGAAACAGCATTTACACGAGGCAGTGCAGATAACATCACTTGTATTGTGGTAAGATTCCACCACGACACGACTGATCCTGTCGATCCGGAATAGCGGTTGGACCTTCCTCGGTTTTGAATGTTCACCTGCATGACCATGTCGAGGCCAAGCATTTTTATCCTCGGCGTGCATGTTCGTAAGGTTAGAATCAATCGCTCATCTCTTGTACAAGTGGAGTGTCCCTTCCGAAATCATGAACTTAGGTTGGGATTTTTGAACGGCTTTTGCTCCAGACTCTTAATTTTTCCCAGTGTTAAATGTTTTCTTCCTCCCTTCCTTTTCCTCTTTTCTCCTTCTTCCTTTCAAATACTTGTTTCTGTTAGTTCCCTTTGTGTTTGGCATCTCTCCTATGTGGGCGACGGATTCAATGCAATGTTTGCGAGACCTTCAGTAGATGCAACAGGGTGGTCAAACCCCCGAGTGGGGATGTCTGAGGTGGGTTTTGGATGTTTTTACCCATGCCCCGTATCCAATCCTCAACAAAGAAGTCTTACGATCCATACCCGTAACCACACTCCATTGGTACATATATAAAGTGGATCCTGCTTACTTCTGACATGTCAACTCATGTCCTGTAATTTAAAATTTGTTAAGGGGTTTTGAAAAAAGTCTGAACGGTGAACATGATGAGCAGGTGTCAGACAGTATCTAATCTCTCTCTTTATATATATATATATATCAATTCAATCATTACTTTTTAATGATATGAGTGTGGTTTCCAGGGTTGTAAGAGTATTTGAAAATTGAGAAGAATAAGTTCATTATATTAGTATTATAAAAAACAAAATTACGTTAGTTAGTCTTATAAAAAAGTAATAGTCAAGTATGAGTGGACAACATTAGTGGTAGTTAGGATTCAATCTCTGTCTCTTTATATATATATATATATATATATATATATATATATATATATATAGAGAGAGAGAGAGAGAGAGAGAGATAAGCATATTTTCAGTACTAGTTTGTTATATTAGATAGTAAGACCAGCTCTTAAGGACTATGAAAGATAATAATTCATACAACAACAACTAAGCCTTTTCCCATACTAGATGGTGGGGTCGGCTACATGGATTCTTTGTTTCCACACATCCCTATCGTGTGTCATGTTAGCAGTTAACTCACAATAAGCTAGATCATTCTTTATTGTTTCTTTCCAATACTTTTGTGGTCGTCCTCTAGCTCTTTTAATACTTTTCAAATTTAGTTTTCCATACATTATTAAAGGTTCTTCTTTTGATCTTTTTTCTATAGGTCCAAACCATCTTAAATGAAAAGATAATAATTCATGAAGAAAGAAATGTTGGTAAAGCATTCTATTCTCAGGTTTTAAGAAAATTTAAGCATGATCCAATCTCATGGGCTACTCGAAAGGACCTTCTACTTAATGCTGGTAAACCAGCCCAACAAACTCTGTTGTACAGGCGCATTTTCTACATGAATGAACCGAGCTAATTACTAACTGATCAGTCTTAGTTCGAACATGTCCATGAGTTGTTTGTTATCCTTTTACGGACTGAGCGGAACCGAGTTGAGATAAGGGTTTCATGAATACCCTAAGAAGGATGCCCCTTTATTTACCTCCGAAGTACTTGAAGGACAGGAGTTCTATACGCGTCAATGCCGACCTGGTGGGTCCTACCCAGCCTTAGCTTGCCTATCAAAATTTTGCAAAAATATGCACATCTACAGTTGGTGTTGTGAATAGCACATTCGGGTGACTTCCACGACTATAAAAGTGATGATGGTGTGCAAATCCATTTGCCTTATGGCTTTAACTTTAGTTAGTGTTCTTTATCATTTTATATTTTATAACCCTCTTATTTTACTCTCCCACCGAGTCCACTTGTGCTTTGATGCATCTGATTTTAGACATATTTATCACATATTTTACATTGTACTCATGATCATTTCTATAGTTTATCAAGTTTAACAAGCTTCTTCACTCAAGCATCTCATTTAGTTATGTTTTTCTTAAGTAAACTATTTTGTTAATTCTTTTAAATTCATTATCTAGATCGAGTTGTTCTAAGTACTATTTTCCATCTTTCCGCTTTTTTATATGTAAATTCCTTATATAAGACAATGTAAGTAGGAAACTATGTCTTAATAACTTTGATGTTCTTTGCAAAACATTGTATCTTTTCATTGGAGTAAAGATAATTTACAAAATCAATCACAATTTACTCTTTCCCTGCTCACCCCTCTCTCTCATACACACTACACAAACACACACATGAATTGGTTTCATGGCAGCTTGCTCTCTCTCGTACACATACGCACACAATCACACATTTATAATTTCCCTTGGAGGATATCTTCCCGTGTGTCCTTTTATTACATATTCTAAGTATTTTTTGAAATTATTATCGTCCTGTCCTTTTATTATATATTTCAAGTACTTTTTATTGTTTGAGATAATGGAGTTCTTTGCCATAAAGGCACTCAGGTCCAACCGACATGATTGGGCTTCTTGCATGTATTGGGATACGACCAGCTGCAATATTCTAAAGCCATTAAAATGCAAGATGCATTGTGGGATTGCCTTGTAAAGATTTTTCTTTAAGCAACCTAGTTAGGTTTACCAAACACGCACCAGGTACGTGCACATTAGAATTGAACTCAAGCCCTTATTTTGGAGGTTCTTTTCAAATCCACAGCCTTATCACTGCTACTATAGGGTTTGTTTGATATAACGCTTCAAGAAAATTTGACCTCAATTTTTTTTGCTCACAGTTTCAAGTTATATTGTGCATCATAACCCATAGCATTACTTATGTAGAACCATGGTTTACAAGCTCTATTTGAGTGAAAAATGTTGGCACTAGGGACGGGCTATAGGAATCAGACCCATGGGCTTCGTACGAAAACTCAAGCACATCAGTATCACTCGCTAATCAAACACAAAACCATGCTTTCTCAGAACCATAGTTACAAGGCCATGTGGGTTTAAGCCTACATTTTTAGTATCCTAATACCATGAATCAGACACACTCCTATTAATCAGATGACCCACTTTCAGGTGAGCGCTTGGGTCACCATGCCGTGACCACAAATTGGAAGCATTGTCCTAAATCTATGCTTATTATCTCGTCATCTCCTAAAGTTGCTTATGCACATGCACCATGCCGTGGGAATAACTTGTTAAAAATTATATATTAGAAAAAATACAGAAGAAAGGAAGAAAAGACTCATAAAACCATAATTATCAGCTCCATTAAATCTTCATTAGATTGATGGTATATAATTTTTTATGGTAGATAGTCTGACAAAGTTTCACGTTGGTTGTTAGAAGCCCAACATAACCCTCCTCCTTTATCCGATAAAAGCATGAATGTTGATACTGCAGAATTGTTTAAGGTGTTTAATTACGAGGTCTGGGCCTATGAAAATGAAACTCTCTTATGCTCAGCCCAAATGTGGGCTTTTATACAGTCAAAATTGAAGTAGTACAAACCTATGTTTTACTTGTTTACAAAGCCCACTAGTAGCCCAATCTTAGGATTGGCTCGTTGGAACTGGGCTTTTAGTGATAGCTCTGTAAGCCTGGTCTCATAATCAAACACTCTCTTACGTGAAATCAAGGATTAAAAAAAGATGTAATGTTGGTGCACATTTTGGCGCTTGAATGCACTTTCTTTATCATAATTAACCCACTAGTATTCAAATTCAAATCTTACACTACTTCTAGGCTGAAAATCATGCATGTAAATTTGAATCCATGAGAGTGAGAGCCACACGGTCTTCATCCATTAAGATGAGTAAATATTTGGTGTTGAGGTCCTCAATATATACAACATCAACATGACTTATCCAATCTATGTTAAAACAAGACAAGCCCTTATTAAATAACATATAAAAAGTTGTCAACTTCCTCCAATCGTTCACCAATATACAACCCAATTATCAAAGCAAACCCATATTTCAATAATACTAAGTTGGTCGATTGCATGGATGCATAATCGATCATGATTAAGCTCCATCTAATATCATATGGTAAACATGGCCGATTCTAGATAAACCGCAACTTGGAACCATCGTTTCAAGACAGTTCCTGTTTGAGTCCGAAATACTTAGAACCTTATACTGTAAAAACGATTAAAAATTTTACATTTTAAAGAAAAAATAAAAAATATGGAACTGATGGTTCCAGTTCCGGGTTGATTCCGATCACGTGAAAGGTGGAACCAGAACCGAACTGGGTGAACCATGATTTCAGGTCCATTTTCCTGTTCCAGTTCCACTCGGTTTGGTTCCGAATGAAACCGCCAAGCTTGGTTCCAAACCCACCATGTCTATCATATGATATCATTCCACTTACAAAATATAACTTTTCTTCTATACCAAAGAGTTGGGTTTGGGAAACCCTTTTCCAATGAGCACTCCGTTAGTATCGAACTCTTGACCTTTAACTCCGAGTCAATGACTTTGTGTAAGCAAGGCATGATTAATTAGCTCTTTTTCTCTTCACAAAATGAGATAAAAGAGTAACACCCACGTACATGCAACCCCCAAATAAAAAAATGTCTCCAATGAGATGTAAACTGAACTAATTTGGTCCACATATGTGAAACCACATAAAGTAGAAAGTCAAATTTTGATATAATATCTAAATAGAAAAAACGTGTCTACATTCGCATAAAAAGTGAGATTTCTGAAAATACGATAATAATTATACCGTAGCCCATTATTATATTCGGGAATAAACTGGCACCGTAAGCTTTTGATAATGGATTCAAAAATATGATTTATTTGCCTGGATACCCCTATCGAAAGATTATTTGTATACACCCCCCTCTAAAAACTTACTTTGCATGTATACCCTGTCATAACAAATCTTTTGCATATGGAAGATTTTTTTTGGAGGATCCCAATAATAGAGCCATATGCGTTGAAATCTTGCAAAGTTTTTTTTCCCTTTTTTTGGTTACAAGAGGAAGCCGAAGCCTAACATGCACCCTGTGGGAGTCGAACTCCCCACCACCAGCAATGGTGCTAGAATGCCCTACTATTGATCTAACACTCTACGTGCACAAAGGGTTTATTATAATAGGATCACACATGTAGAACAAGTTATATTATATCTTTAATTTTATTCATCAGCACGTCATACAACAGCTAACTTTTGACAACATTCCCCCATTGAGCTATAGAGTTGTGTTTTCTATAAGAAAATTAGAGGAAAATCTAGGGTGTGCACACTTATATACTATAGTGATATATTATATATATATACTAATGTAAGATGCATTATACATGCTAATATAATATAGTATATACTATACAGTATAATTCTTACTATAGTATATCGTACTATATGTCATATTAAGTAAACTATTGTGTATACTATACTATACTAAGTAAATCTATTACATAAATGCATGATATTTTAAGTAATATCAAAATAAATTTTATATAAATTTTGCTTTTAGAACTTATGCTGGGCGTGGCTAGTTCGTTTAGGTTAGGTACATGATCAAGCAGGTTGAAAACCCCATCAATTCCTTATTTGTTGCTCCTCCTCATAGACTGCAAGTCAGTGATTCAACCACATCTTTTTGACAGATTGAAGGTCATGAGATCGATGCCCAGGATCGTTCATCTGGCTTCAGCCCCCCACAAATTTAAAAAAGTCCATTATCTGGATAAATAGAGAAAGATTCCAGACAACTTGAATACTAACCTTAGATTATTTCAATTCGTTGACATTTTCTAATTTTTTTTTGTTATATATTGGCGTTCTTTGCAATAGAGAAAGATTCCACGTACGACTCTTTGATGTATACTTTAAAAGGTGGGAATGGGATGTCAAATTAAGAGTAATACGTAAAGAGTTAGACCTTCCTTAAATAATGGAGTAAGTGGGAATGTAGTCAAAGTTTTATCAGCTGTACTCCGTCAATTGGCGTCCCCATGAAGACGCACAGACACGGTGAATAAAACAGTGGAGCCCACGGGCGTGTGACAGTTTCTGCGTCCTCAAAATGGAGTTCTTTTGCCTTTCTCTCGACTCTGAAGACGCCGGACTGTTCACTCATGTGGGCCTTCCCTCCTTTCCAATTGGAAAATATCCATGAAGCTTCCTCTTCCATTCGTTGTTTAGAGTTCGTCCTTGCCCTCTTTTCTTCACCGTCTGTTGCTGCTGCTGTGCGCCAGTAAGTTAAAGAGGTAAAGAATAATCTATAGTTTTATCTTTCTCACGTTGATCCCCTGTTTGGTGGGTGTTTGCTTCTCAACTTTCGTTTTGTGGAGCTCTGTGATTGGAAAGATGGAGTTTTCTTCTTTTCTTGGTGCCATATCTGCTGTTTGATCATGCGGGTTTCTGCTCCTTACTCTTGAAAATGGTGGTTTTATTGCCCTCTTCTCTCTCTCTCTCTCCCTGTGTGCGTGTGTGTGTGTGTGGCCTTTTCTAGGTGCTGTTTTCCCCCCTGTTTTATGACGCTGGTTTCTGCTTCCACTCTTGAATAAGGTGCTTTTATTGCCTGTTTGTTTCAGTCTCTCTCTCTCTCTCTCTCTCTCTCTCTCTCTCTCTCTCTCTCTCTCTCTCTCTCTCTCTCTCTTAAATGGTGGTTCTTTCTGGTTTCTCCTAAATGCCCTTTTCTTGTGAATTGGTGGTTCTTTTTCATTTCTCCTTATGCTCTTTCCTTGTTCATTGGTGGTTTTACTTTTTGTCAGGTATTGGGGTACTCCTCTATTGTTTGTTTTATGGTTCTGAGAAGGGGTTTCCATATGAAAATACCCACTTTCATTAGGAAGTAGACATATGCTTACTGTCTATAATCCAAGATGCCCCTTTCTTCTTTTCATTCCGTTGCTCCTTTTCGTCTTCCAACCTTCACGGTTTTTCTTAGTTAGTGACCAATCAGACATGTTCCTAATGATCAGCGAGGCTGTCTTTAGTTGTTGAAGATATGTTTTTGCTTTGTTCGTGAAAATAGAAGAAAATATCTAGTTGTTTGGCCAATTTTAGTTGCAAATGGTTCACGCATGGTCAATGTATTACACATAAGTGCTCATACTGCGAAATTTCAGGGCATGGTAACATGTTCTCATGAAGGCATAACTCACAATTAGAGCATTATATAAACGAAGGATGGGAAGCTGTAGGCATGCGAGCAGTGTCTCAGTGGATCATAGATCATTCCATAAGATAACATCTTCATAAAAAATCCTGTGAAATAAACAAATGAAAGTGAAAAACGCATTCTTTGGTGAAATTACATTATGGAAACATGAAGTGAAAAGAAAGTAAATTCACTATGATCATGAAACAACTTATTACTTGTGAATCCAGAAAATTGTTGGTAGGCACCCTTGATACTTCCTTTTACATTGAAAAATGAAGTATATGGATGATATAGATATTGGTGCTTCGTCTCTGCACAAGTAGCACTGCATCAACTTGTAGTTTAGGTCATAAAGTGTTCTCTTCAAGCTTTCAGGTGCTGGCTAGCCTATTGGGATCAGATCCCAGACGAGTGGTTGGGATATGACTTCAATCGATGTCATGTTCTATAAGTACCCCAAAATAGGCGCTGATGGTAAATCCTAGCTTCAGATCAATGTGGCTGAACTCGATCTTATTGGGCAACTGTAGGTATTATTTCACTCTCATTAACTTTGCTGACCAGCCATTGTTGATCTCATTCTTGGTTTCAAGAAAATTCTGCCTATCTACTTTAAAGACCAAGATGAATCGCTGGATGCTGCATTCTATAGATGGGCTATCTCTTATTGCTGCTTTTACCTTTTAGAAGTTTGATTTAGCATGTGTTACGTAACAGGTATCCTGAAGCCAACTTGCAATATACACATCTAGCTATTCCCCAAGCAATATTCAAAATAAATCAAGCCATTCTTCCATCTTTTACAATTGTGCTCCTCCCTTATTGGTGTTTATTATTTGCAGGCTATGATCCTTCTTTTGTCCTTTTATGTCTTTCATGTACAGGCTACATCATTTTTTGATTCATTGCTACATTCATGCATGAGATCAATCTCGTTGTTGCTTTCTTCTAATGGGTAACTCATGGTAACTCATTGTGTAGCATCTTTTACGTGTGGAAGATAATCACTGAGCCTAGTAATACACTTATTTTCCATTAACTTTTGAAGGCTGTGGTAATGCTCAAATTGTAGGAGGGACAGAATTGGAGATAGTCGTTCCTTTTCATCATTACCTACTTGAAGCAGTACAGCCACATGGTCATTTCATGGCACACTTCATGTCCATGAATAAATTTCTAGAACACGTTACTTGCTGCCAAATAAAAAGATGACTTACCGTGAGGAGAAATTCAGGTATCTTATTAAGCTCAAATGTGTTTGTAAGCTGCTTAATTTGGCTGCTGAGTCCAGTTTCCAGTTTTCAGTTATGCGTAGCATGCCTCATCCAATAGGTAGTATTAGTTTGTTGTGTACATGTTCTTAATATTATATTAGGGTGCATTTAATGTTATTCTGCATATGGTAAGGGGAAATGTTTATTGTGTGCTTTAAGTTCTCAAATAAGTTTATCTGGAAGAACCTTCGCTTTGTTGTCCTGTGCTTTCATGTAGGTCGGCGATACGTGATCTACATTTCTGAATAGAGATTTAGCTTAGTGGACTTTTGAATGCAAAACCAACATAATCTATCGGGCCATCCCACGTCAAATGCCTATATATATATACCCTTGACATACTGTTGGCTTGAGAATGTGGTATGATCAACTTCAGGTTAACAAATCAGACAATTTGAAAAGAGCTGGAAAGTTTGTGTTATTAGTATCCGAAGTCTTACTTGCTTCCTTGTCCAAAATTTGGCTGATCTTAAGCATTTTCAGTCTTGTGACCAATAGTACCTTCCTCAAAAAGATGCACCACATGCAAAAATAGTCATTTTATCAAAGAAGAATACTTAAAGCTTCTAAATGTTTCTCTGGAATATCAACTTGCTCGTTGCCAAGGCTCTTGATGTTCTGAATTTCACATGTTCTTCGACAATAGTTCAAGTGTTTCTGAAAAAAGTTTGAGGAGGGATATTGGAACCAAATGTAGAAATTTACAATTTTCTTAGGATTAGTTCTCCGAGGAATTGCTTTTTAGGATTAGAATTTCTAAGATTTAGCTTCCTTTGTTTATTTATATATGTTGATTTCTTAGAAATTTTTAGTATTTAGATAGCTAAGGTAGCCTCTATGGTCAGCTCTCTTCAACTCTCTTTGTTCTATTCTTGCAGCTTCATGCATGTTGTATATCCTTGTTCTAGGCTTTTGAGGAATTCATATTTGTATTCTGTGATTCAAATATTTTTTCTTGAATGTCATTTATTGTTTCCTCTCTTTCTCATCTTATCTTATTTTCTCTTTTCTTCCTTCTTCCTCCATCTTTTGTTTCTTTCTCCTTCCAATTTATGTAGCATCTACTCATCAAACAGCAGCAACAGAAAAAGGGTTCTAAGGGAAGATTTTCAACTTGCTGTGTATCCATTAGCTGCAGTTTTTCACATATAACAAGTCTTCAACTAGAACTACTTCGGTGTGCCTTAAAAATCATGTTATACTATCTTTAGCATTTGTAATACATACATATGTACATATATATATTAAATATGTATATGTATGTATGTGAATCCTGTAACCATGCCATTTGAAATTAGTGTGCACCTTTAATTCTGACATTCAAGTGATTCAGCTACTTCAAATTTTATTGCACCTGAAGGAATAGGTTTGATATTTTTATGTTCTAAGATTCATTATGTGATTTGGCAAGTAAAGCTGTTTTACCTATCCTTGTAGGTAAATATTTCATGTCATACATTAGAGGTGGCAGTAGAATGATATTAAACTAATTGTGTTTTGAACAGGTTCCAGAATCTAAGTTCAGAGAAATCTTTCAATTTAGAGCAGGACTCTTCTGAGACAAAATTACTCCCCAGAGGATTTGGAAGAAGATTAAGTTCCATATCAGAAAGTCTTAGAAATGGTTATCAATGGGGCTATGAAGGCATAAGAAAGTTTCAAGCATCCGTTCAGTTTCACTCTCCAAGTGATTTTTCCACAAAAGATCCAGAATCTAGTAAGAAAGTATTTGACCCACAGGGAAAATTTATTCAGAGATGGAACAAGATTTTTCTACTGTCATGTGTGCTTGCAGTATCTCTGGACCCCTTGTTCTTTTATATCCCAGTTATGAACAACAGTTGCCTTGATTTGGATTGGAAGTTGGAAATCACAGCATGTGTATTGCGCACCTTCACTGATATTTTCTATGTGCTGCATATTTTCTTTAAATTCCGGACAGGATTTATTGCACCATCATCTAGGGTGTTTGGACGAGGAGTTTTAGTTGAGGATCTGAAGGCCATAGCTAGTCGCTATTTGTCATCATACTTTTTCATTGATATTCTAGCAGTTCTTCCCCTTCCACAGGTATGAACAAACTGTAGACTACACATGAACGCTCATCATTGAATAAATGCATCTTGTTGCATGTGGATTCAACAGGCTTGGAGAATCAAACTGGTTCACGCATAAGGCTTGAGAATCCTTGTTTATCGACAAACTTAACACATAATATGGCAATCCAGAAAGTATGCCCCAAAAGGTTATCATGCATGCGTTACACAAGTTACCGTACTCTGCTTAGACCTGGGATAAGCATAAATAGAAAAACTGAAAAGTTGCAGATGTAAGATCGAAGGAGAATGTTATGATATGGAGTTCACTTGTGTATTTAACTATTTATTGATTTTAACACAAATTGTTTCCTTACCTCACTATTGAGCATGTAAGTTTTTCTACTTTGTAGTGCTAAGCATAAAGAGAGTGCTTTTTATGGTCTAGTTATTCAATGTTCATCTCCAGGGGAGGCTAATATAGGCCAATTCACTAGATTGATGATATTGGAAAGGAGATCAATTTAGATCAAACACAGATATACACAGTCATCTGATGATCATGATTTTTACCAGTTGATGGTACTTGTAAGTTCAATGTGAACCTAAATGGTTGCTTCACAGAGAAATTGTCATTAAATTCTGATGTCTAATGTCCAATAAGATTCTTCTGCGCCAACACCCAAGTATTTCCGTGTGCTTTAAATTTCTTGCTGATTTTATGAATATTAGAAATCCTCAGTTGCATATATATGCAGGAAAGGTCCGTTCTTTTAGTGTTTTTTTTGCTTTTGTCCAGACTCCAGGATTTTTGTTGCATGAAATTTATGCCATCATTACATTTTGATATATATGCATTCTCAGTTGTGCTTGATGAGCTCAAAATTGTGTTACTAATAACAGATTACTGATCTTCCAGGTTATTATTTTGGGAATAATACCCAAACTTAGGGGCTCTTCTCCATTGTACACCAAAAATGCTTTGCGGTTTATTATCATACTCCAATACATACCTAGGTTTGCACGAGTCATTCCACTGTACCAGGGTGTCATAAGTACTTCTGGCGTAATAACAGAAACTGCATGGGCTGGTGCTGCTGTCAATCTGTTGCTTTACATGCTTTTTAGTCATGTAAGTTCTGCTCTCCTAGATACTCTTCTAGATTTTGTTCTTCCATGTGGCATCAGCTGCTATTGCCTTGCATTCTTTGACATTGAGTCCAGTTATATTTGCTTTCTTTTACTCTTTCATGTTGCATCAACTATTGCTGCCTCTTGTTTTTATCGACTTCATCTAGTTTAAGCTTTGCCTGCTTATTTCCCGGTTCTCTCACTTCTGATGTCATGTCAAAGTCTTCATTTACTTTAACGATTAACATTGCCATGTACGGAAATGTTTCCCAGATCTATCACTTTATTTCCATGTCCAAGTCAGTTATGTAGTTCGGTACAGAGTGGATTGCTTATGAATGATATTATAGGGTCTTTTGTCATGTTCTTACCTCGATTCTTGTGGTATGGTGCACGTGAATATCAAGAAATGAGGCTTATTTTGAAGATGATTATCCATCTTAATGCAATCCATACAGTGCACTATCCTAGAGCTAGGGGAAATGGTCTCATTTCTGCCAATAGTAGGTATGTGAAGATGGATCCCAAGGGCGCAATGATTTAACAAGATATGCCATCTTCTGCTACAGAGCAAGCACTTGACCATTTCCTGCTATGGAATCCACGTGTATGTGTGCCTTTGTGTGTCCACATGCAGGTGTGTTCATGTGTTGTTATTTTGTGTGTCTGTGCATGTGTATGTTTGTCTGTAATCTTGCTTCCAAGTTGCCCATGCTTCCTTTCAAAGTTATGTTATCCCTATTTGATTTGATACCAATTAATACCGAACAGTATTTTTGTATTCATAGATTCTGTAGGCATGAAAGCCAAAAGGTACCAACTCTCTTCCTGTTTTGACTCAACATTCTTCTCTTAGATGCCGGACAGTGTTTGCTTTCATCTAATTCTTCTCAATGTTTTTCCTTTTTGTACTTTTCTTTGTATTAAATGTGATATATGGTTCTATGCCTGGAACACCAACTTCTGGTATATGTTCTCTAGTTCAAATTATTCTTAGGGATGAACAGAAAATGGATTCTTTCATATGTAGCACTGTAGCACGTACATCACTTCTACTGCACAGTATAACCTGATAGTTATGTTTTTGCAGGTGATTGGAGCAGTCTATTATCTACTTGCTATTGAACGGGAAGATACGTGTTGGCACAAAGCTTGCTTGGAAACAAATGGATGTGATCTTTCCTCACTATATTGTGGACATGAGACAAAAGAAAACTCTTTTCTTAATGTGTCTTGCCCTATAAATCCAGAAAATAAAACACTTTTTGACTTCGGAATATACCTATCTGCTTTACAGTCAGACATTGTCAAATCAAGAGATTTCCCAGAAAAATTCTTTTATTGCTTCTGGTGGGGACTTCAAAGTTTGAGGTTTGTGATTTTTTTTCTTCTATTGATTTGGCAAAGCTTTGATGTCTTTCTACTTGTATCTTTACACTGTTGTAGGGTTGATTTTATTGTTTTTGTTTTCTGGTATTTCGCCATAAATGACATTGCTTCTGGTGGGGACTTCAAAGTTTGAGATTTGTGAATTTTTTTCTTCTATTGATTTTTGGTAAAGCTTTGATGTCTTTATGTGTAAATCCTGTGATAGTCTTGTATCTTTACACTGTTTTAGGGTATTTCACCATAAATGACAAATATGAAGCTGTCAGGCAATTACCCATGGATGCGTTAGAGCTCAAGCGCCATTTTGAGTTCAGTGAAAGTGCATATGTATGTCCATTTTGTTTTACAGAAGACACCTTTATGTAATTATTGCATAATCTGCCTTCATATGTGGTCATTGAAACCCGACCTACCTCCTATAACAAACAACTTCTGTTTACGAACTTGAGCTCGGTTGAGTTTGTGCATGTCAAGATTGAAAATTGGGGTTCAAGTTGAGCCTGAGCAGGAGCCACCGGTCAGGTTCAAATATGCCAGCATCAAGCTTGGCTGTGTTGGCATAGAGTCTTATGCATATCCATTAGTATGGATGTATTTCTAATTCTGCTTATAATTACTTATCAGTGGTGTATCTGTAGGTTTATGTTTATAGACGGAAAGAAGATTAATTAATATTCCACACTGGGAGAGTGCTTAGGCTTCATTTTTTCTTCACCTTATCTTCATATGCCCCATCCTAGTTATAGGCTCTAAGGCTTGCCCTATGCATCTTTTTCATAAATCAATTTGGGTTATGAATATATTCTTAATGTATGGTTTCTTTTACTGATACTTTTGATATAAGCGAGAAAATAGGGACATTTTTTACTGAATTGAAAACTCCAGCGAGTTTTAGGCAGCTGAGCGGACTTCAATGAAAATGAAGAAGCAGGTGGAAATAGGGATAGGAAGTCAAAGCAATTAAAGAAATGAGGTACTTTCAGAAAATAAAACATACGGTTGTTGAAATACCAGGTTCGAAAAAAATCAGCCAAATTTCTCTTGGATCACGTCTAGAGCTTGCTTGATTTGATTTTGCTTGACTACAGCAAGAGGATGCGACTATATTCCTAAAATATTAATGTTTGTGAAGGTGATAGCGGTTTACCTTATAAACAGCATTTGAGGGCGCATTTGGTGGGTCATGTGTCATGAAGTGCTGAATGGTGTGCCTGAATTCTAGGCCATTCAAGAATTTAAGGATTTTTAATGGCAATTTTGAATGCAAATACTTTGCGACTCCGGCCCAACTTATGGACGTTTACCAGGTACAATGGACTAGGAGTGACCGACACACATCATACTGATTTATGTACATTTATGATCTTACTGTAAAGCACTAAATCATGAATATCATTGTCATTAAATTCTTGTAAAAAGCTACACTATTTAAGATCATACACATCCAACTAGAAAATAAAGCACGATTTAGTGCATTAGAGAAGACATACACATCCAATTAGAAAATAAAGCATCAAGATCCTAAGAGAACAGGCATGATGATCATTTTGTTGTACAGAAATTTAAGCATGTCCATGGAGTTATGGATAACCCACTGGTCAGCCTGGCCCAGTTTCTTGGTGGTATGTATGTCAATCAAACATGACCAACAAAAATGATTGGATGGGTGTGTGCTTTCTCCCAGCAAGGCCAGTTTGGAAACCATAGTCCTATTTAACCGAAAAATCCTGTGCTTTGGCCAAATTCTTTTTTGTATGGCAGTATATATTTCTATAACGAGGTCTTGGAGAAAGGTTTTGAGTTCATTATTGTGATTCTTACACAGAGCATTGTTCATCACACAATTATGTGCTCTTTAGCTAACTTGTTGAAGATGTGCTTTCTTTTTACAGCTCTCTTGGCCAAAATTTGAAAACCAGCACATATGTTGGAGAGATATGTTTTGCGGTGTTCATCTCAAGCTTTGGTCTAGTTTTATTTGCTCTTCTCATTGGAAACATGCAGGTAAGCATCAAGCTCCGATGGTTATTTGTTCTCAAATCAGTTCTATTTCTTCTGCAATGGTATAGATTGTTAAGATAAGTAGTTAATTGTTAGTGTGAGTCTAGATAAGTATAGTTAAAGTAATCTTTTATAATTTCTGTTATGGTCCTTGTAATTCGGATCCTAATGGATCAGATACTGTTAAGATAAGTAGTTAATTGTTAGTGTGAGTCTAGGACCCGTGATTAATCATGTAAAGGGCAGTACTAATCAAGGGCATTTTAGTATTTCAAGTTAGATTAGGGTTATCTATATAAGAGGTCTGTCATTAGGGTTGTAACGACTTTTGAATAAAGAACTGAAGGTGGCGGCAGGAAGATGCAGGCCGACCAACCAAGTATTTTCTTCTTCAAGTGGCTGAATCTTTATGTTGAGTAATTTTCCATTAACTGACATAGATTGTGGCTTTGCTCAGCAAATTGGTGATGTACATGGTTATGCACATGCTACAGAATCTGTTTAGATGCTTTTGAGTGGACTAGTCATTATGCTGCTTGATTGTCAAATTTAGGCTTGTTGCTTGTAACTCATTCACATGGTTGGAACCTGTCTATGTTCTGCTTGTGTCTATGATTTTCTCATATGCATGATAGGATCTACCAAAAATGTAGGATCGAGAAGTTTGGATTCAGGACAGAAGCACAAAGGTCAAGAAGAAGCCAAAAACGTTATTCTTATTGAGTCTCTCGTTTTGCTCTAATTAAGAAGCTAATTTTTTCTTGTTCAAGGTATTGATCTTGGAGAGATGTTGATTCCTATCCTCATGCCTTGATTTGGGCACCTTAGGACATATTTGTACTCTTTTTGGGACTAATGGCATGTCAATCTGTCGCACTGACACTTCTAACAGGGTGCAACAACTGTGTCAAACACACCAACACTCTAAATCATACTTTCTAACAGGGTGCAACAACTGTGTCAAACACACCAACACTCTAAATCATACTTCCCATGTCTGACTCGGCGCTAACTGTTTTAAAATATTTTTTTTACTAAAATTTTAAACTAAAAGGTAGTTTATGCTATGTGATATGAACACTTCATATAATATTGCTGGGGCATTATGTTAAGGAAAGTCGTCTTAGCATGTAATGAGAGTCAAGTCATGTAAATGAGTTCTGTCTTATGTCAGTTTGTCGTTTTGAGTCTTATGTCATCCTAGAAATAGTTAATTCTTAGTAGGGGTAGATTAGGAAATTAAGTTAGATAGGGTATTAATAAGTGATTAGGGTTAGAGAGAAGGATTAAGCAAGAGAGGGGGACGGCTGCACAGAGAAAGCCGATTTTGGGCTTAAGGCAGATTGGAGGAATGTCTCCAATCTGCCGTACATTGTAAGTGATATTTCTCTTGAATAATATGAAGTTTATTTGTAAGATGGTATCAGATGTCCAACGTGTTTTTGTTTAAGATTCCATGTGTGTCAGACTCCATTAGATGTCAGTGCGACAGAACTTCTGTATGTGTTAAGAGCCAGCCTGCTGATTTGCGATATTGGATGCCAGCGTCAAGATGACTACACTGATTTTGCACTGCTATTGATCCATGATCATCATTGCGCGACCCTGCTCCAAGTGGATTGCGACTACTTGACCCCTTGCCATCGCCCTCACCGTCACCTTTTTTTCTGTTTCGTGTTTTCGCATTGGCCACCTTCCTCTTCTTCTTTGCTGCCTAGGTTTCTTTGTCACCGCTGCTCTACCCTTCACCTTAGCCGCATTCAGTTTTTTTGTGGTTGCCCTAATGGGCTGCATTTTGTGAAGCTTGCACACTCAGACTTGCTGTAATTTTTTTTCCTTCTCTGTTCATCTTTAATGGCTGACAAGGGTAAAGGCATTGACCTTTCTTCTCATATCGGTGAACTCTCTGGTCTCTTTGACAAACCTGACCATATTCAGATTACTACGACTAAACTGGATGGACGTAATTACATGGAATGGGCACGCTCTGTGGAACTCGCCATTGTAGCAAGGGGGAGATGGGAACATTTGATGGGTCAATCCTTCATTCTAACGCCCACTGACAGTCTGTATTCCACCTGAAAAAGAGAAGATGCCTTACTCTCCTGTGGTTGCTCCAGTCCATGCTTCCATCCATTGCCAAAACTTTTATGTTTTTAGACTCTGCCCATGCCATTTGGTGTGCTGTCGCCGAGAGGCCTAAACAAATGAAACTCGCAAGAACTTAGGGCCTTCCAACCCCCATAATAAAATTTGCCAAAAGTGCGCAAATCGAATTCGTCCAAAACACTGAGCATTCAGTTAATTTGAAGTAAAAACTTGTTTAAAAATCGAAGTTCTTAAGTGCTTAAGCTGACCCTTGAGCGTCGGTTAAAGAAGGTTTAAAGTGAAGAGTCCGCTTGTCTACAATCGCCAAAAAGTCAGAAAAACATTTAAAAAGCTTCGCTAGTTTGAGTAAGCTAGTTGGCATGCTCGCGCACCCGAGCAGGTTGTGGCACGGTGTTTGGTGCAGAAGGTGGCTGGCTGGTGGGAGGTATGTAGGCCGGGGTGTTGTAGGGAGTGTGGGACAGTGGGGTGGTGATGGCAGGTGCTAGGCCCGGGTGTTGGTAGGGAGATGGCAGGCGGTAAGAAGCAGGTCGGGGTTTATCTTGGGGGAGTGTGGGAAGAAAACCGAGTGCAAAGTGCACTCGGTTAGAAGGTTTAGGTTAGGTCGGTTAGGGGGTGGCTGGACTAGGTTTAGCCATGGGTTAGGTAGGTAGGTTTAGGGTGAAAATGGTTTAGCTAGGGTGCAATTAGGGTTAGGTTTAGGTGGGTTTTAAAGGAGTCGGTTTCAGGGAGTTTGGGTCAGTGTAAACACCCGAAAATCAAACAATTTTCAAAAGCAAACACCTGGTTTGAAACATCTATTTCAAAACTAGATTTTGAGTTTTCGAAAACCCAGGAGTTGCAAAAGCCTTAAACTTGTATTTTAAACCATTTCAAAATACGAATTTCTCAAACTCGGGCCAAGTCCCAATTTTGTAAAAACCCAAATACAACAGGGGGAGCCTGATCAAAAGCAGCCTAAAAAGCAGGTTCAAAAGGCCAGAAAGCATCTTGGCCCGATAAAAGCAGGATCAAACTGCGAAAGGAAAGCCCAGGCCAAAAGTAGACTTTAACCCCGGAGCATCAAATGCCAAGCCAAGAAAGAACATCCACCAAAATAGTAAAAATCCAAGCCTGAAACAATAAAAATCAACTGAAACGAAGTCCAGAAAGGTGAGAAGGAGTTTGGACGAAAAGGTTGGGGAAGACCCAGCCCAAGACGGAGCGCTGATGAAGCCAGGGCCCGCAAAAACTGTCCATTTCGAAACGCCAAGAAGGACAGAAGAAACGAAAATTTGGATTGAATCTGGACCCAAATATCCAGATCCAGACCCAAATAGTGTTTGGTTCGGATTTGGATCTCAAAATCCAAATCTAAGATCCCTACCCAAGACCCACCTCATTTGCCTATAAATAGAGGTGAGGGGGTGCCATAAGTTCACGTGAAATTCAAGTGGGCTTGGGGAGAGATTACATAAAGTAGGTGAGAGAAAATTGGCAACCTTGTGAAAATTTTTGTTGTTTATAGTCAGTTTAGGTGAAAGGGGCTAGGTCTAGGCTAGGTTTGGGTTAGGTTTAGTGGGGTCAGTTAGATGAAGTAGGCTAGGTTAGGGTGAGGTTGAGAGACCTACCTCTTAGAGCCGGTCCACCTCATGTAGTCTTGTCCACGCCTTGTTGCAACCCTCCATCATGTTGGTGCAGCCCTAGGTTGAGTCTAGGTCCATATAAGGCTCGAGCCCACCCTCTTGATCAAGCCCACAAGGCTTGCCCACCTTGACCAAAGTCAAGCCTACCAACCTTCTCTCTCTTACTTTATGGCCTCTCTCTCTCTCTCCAAGCCTTTCAAGAGATTTCGCGTGAACTTTTATGCCCCCCTCACCTCTATTTATAGGCAAGGGGTTGGGTCTTGGGTTTGGATCTTGGATTTAGATTTGGATTTTGAGATTCAAATCCGATCCAAACACTATTTGGGTCTAGATCTGGATATTTGGGTCCATATCCAATCCAAATTTTCATTTCTTTAGTCCTTCTTGGCGTTTCGAGATGGACAGTTTTCGCGGGCCCTAGCTTAATCAGTGCTACGTCTTGAGCTGGGTCTTCCCCAACCTTTTCGTCCGAACTCCTTCTCACCTTTCTAGACTTCGTTTCGTCTTATTCTTGATATTTCAGGCTTGGGCTTGGATTTCTGATGATTTGGTTGATGCTTTTGACTTTGTATCTTACGTTCCGGGCTTGAAGTCTGCATCTGGCCTGGGCTCTTTTTTTGCCTTTTGCTCCTACTTTTATTAGGCTAGGCTGAATTCTGGGCTTTTGAACCTGCTTTTGGGGCTGCTTTTATTTAGGATTTGACTTTTTACAAAATTGGGACTTCACCCGAGTTTAAGAAATTTACATTTCGAACGGGTTTTCAAACAGAAGTTTAAAACTTCTGCAACTCCTGGGTTTTCGAAAAGTCAAAATTTGGTTTTGAAATGAATTTTTAAACCAGGTGTTTGTTTTGGAAAATCATTTGATTTTGAGGTGTTTACAAATGCCTCTCTTTGGCATTATCCAAATTTATTTAGATAATGACAAAGAAGACAACACCCCTATTTGCTTTCTCCCTGGATTCGTCCTCGAGAATATGGGATCGTCCTAGTTTTTGAGAAAACTTTTTCCTTTGTGCCCAGTAAGGGGATTTTTGCCAAAGGGGACTCTACCTAATGCGGTGCCGGTCCTAATTGGGATTTGTATAGATATCCATGCGTAAACATATGAGTGAATGACATTGAATGATATGCTAGGAAATATGATTTCCTAGAGACTTAATGGAATGGTTGAACTTGAGAGTCTTATGAAGACCTGCTGCACAAAGTGAGCTGGTCTTATGTTGATCGATGTTTGAGGTTTTCTCAATTCATTTTGAGAGAGGAAAACTCTTTTAGCTTCAATTCTAAGGATTTTCACCTTATTGTATTTCCCTTTACTTGAGTCTTAACCCTTGCTAATCTAGCGGAGGTTTTATAAGAAAATCAAGTAACATTTCAAAATTCCTACGCCTTACCCAACAATGTCTAATTCTCAAACAAAATGAGATTCAAGTAAGTAAATCCTATTTTTACTTTAGGACTCCTTGAGATGAACCTTTCTTCACTTAGGATAAGTCACAGGGATGGGGAAAGAGTTACCACGGACCCTTCTGGAGCGTCTCGTGGTTTGAGGCAAAGAGGCGGAAAACTGCTCTTTTGAGCTTTTGCCTATTTTTCCTTTTTTTCATAGAGGGTCTCCCTTTGGGGGTATTTTTTCTTTATTTCCTCTTTTCCATAGAAGAAACGATTTTTCCTTTTCAATTCAGCTTTCTTTTGGAATCAGAAAGTGCAAACAAGCCAATCGATCTATTAGTACATACTATGCAGATCTCCGTGGTCTTTGGGATGAACTCTTCTACTATACGAATATCCAATGCTCTACTTGTCATATTGAATGATAGACTGCGATTGAAAAGAAGAAAGTATTTGATTTATTGTGGGCTGTAAATCCAGAATTTGAATCAATCAAACTGAATATCTTAGGCAGAGATGAACTTCTTTGGGCACTGTTTACTCATTATTAATCAGAGAAGAAGACTGCCGAAATCTTGAGAAGGATCAGCTTATTACTCCAGATCAACATGCACTTCAGGTTAGAGATGACAGTTCACATTTTCGTGGCAGAGGGGGCCTACCGAGTCGTGGACGTGGCCGTAGACGACTAACTTCAGAAGATAGAAATAAACTTGTCTGCTCCCATTGTAGCAAATCGCGTCATACCAGAGATCATTTTTGGGAATTACATGGTAAACCAGATCACTATCGCCCTCGGAATCCATCAGTCCACTCTGCCGATGCACAACCCTCTGCTTCTCCCAACCACGCTACAATTGCTCAGGCTACACATACCATCACGGGTACTCACTTCTCTCCTTCTCCTTCCAAAACTTAATTGATTCAAGGGCTACAGACCATATGGTTGGCGACTCCTCATATTTTTCAACTTACCAAACTCTTACAGAACATACACCCATTAAATTGGTATATGGTTCCTTCACCTATATAATTGGACAGGGCAGTGTATCTACATCTTTCAGATTTACCATCTGTATATCATGTTCCCAGTTTTCTGCTCAATCTTCTTTCCGTCAGCTCTTTAACTCGTACCTTGAATTATTGCGTAACTTTTCATCCTACTGGTTGTGTATTTCAGAATCTGAAGACGGGAAAAATCTTTGGACATGGTAAATTACAGAGAGGATTATACATTCTTGAAGACTCATCTCCGCCTTCCACCTCCTGCAGTGTCTCCGCTACACCCGCTCCCGATGCAGATCTTCGTCTTTGGCATTATCGTCTTGGTTATCTCCCTGTGTCTAAAATTCCATATGTTGTTCCTCAGTTTCGAGTCAAGTCCAATAAATATCCGTTTGAATGTGAAGTTTGTCAACTTGGAAAACACCAACGGGTCTCTTATCCTCTGAGTGATTCTCGATGCTCTCAGCCTTTTGAAATTATTCACTCGGATGTATGGGGTCCTAGTCCAGTCAATTCTTTGTTTGGTCATAAGTATTTTCTATCCTTCATTGATGATTGTACCCGACTTACCATCGTGTACTTAATGAAATCAAAGTCTGAAGTTGCTTCTATTTTTCCCATTGTGCATAAATTTATTTCTACTCAATTCCATGCAACTGTTAAAATTCTTCGGTCCGATAATGGGGGCGAATACGTTGGGACTCAGCCAACTATCTCCAAGCCGAGGGCATTGTTCATCAGACTACCTGTCCTTATACCACTCAACAGAATGGTTTTGCTGAATGGAAAAATCGTTATATTCTAGAGGTTGCCCGAACACTTCTACTTCAAAGCTATGTTCCCAAATTCTATTGGGGCGAAGCTGTCCTTACTGCTGTTTATCTTATCAATCGGATGCCCAGTAATACTCTTCAGGGAGAGAGTCCTATTCATACTCTTAATAAAGCTTCCAAATCATTCCATCTTGCTCCTCGTTCCTTTGGGTGTACCTGCTTTGTACATATTCCTCTTTCTCATCGTGATAAACTTGCCGCAAAGTCTGATAAGTGTATCTTTCTGGGCTACTCGACCTCTCAAAAGGGTTATAAATGTTATGATCCATTGCGTCAAAAACTATATGTTTCCAGGAATGTTACTTTCTTTGAACTTACCCCTTATTATTCTCCTTCCATGGAAGCTTCTACGCCTACTCATTGGATCCTTCCACTAGGAAGGGGGAGTATCCTGAGATAGTTGAAAATGAGAGTGCAAACCAACAGCCATCCAAAGATATTTTGAAGTACAAGAAAGAACACCGGAAGATTGTGTACACTCAAGAAGACCCATGTGTTAAAGAGATTTCTCCTGAATCAGATCCTCCAGTAGAGTGGACAATGACCTTGAGATTCCTATTGCTGTTCGCAAAGGTAAGCGTGCATGTGCAAGATATCCAATTTCTAATTATGTGTCATATGTCAATACTTCTCAGAGCTATCAAACCTTCATTATGAATGCTTAAAAACAAAAGATTCCTTTTAAGTTTGAAGAAGCAATCAAGTGTCCCTTATAGAAAGCTGCAATTGACGAAGAACTGAATGCACTGGTTAAAAACAATACATGGACCATTACACAGTTGCCTTCTTATAGGCATGCAGTAGGATGCAAGTGGGTGTTTACTATTAAATATAAGGCAGATGGAACAATGGAGAGATATAAAGCTAGATTGGTTGCTAAAGGATACAGTCAGTCATATGGCATTGATTATACAGAGACCTTTGCACATGTGGCTAAACTTATATCAATCAGAATACTTCTTAGCATGACAGCAAATTTGGGATGGGAACTATGGCAATTGGATGTTAAGAATGCTTTCTTACAGGGAGACTTAAATGAAGAAGTATTAAATGAAGAAGTATACATGAAACTATCTCCAGGAATGACCAGTAATTTGTCATCTTCTAATACAGTATGTAAACTCAATAAAACCATATATGGGTTGAAACAGTCTCCAAGAGCATGGTTTGATAAATTCAGCAAAGCAGTGTGTAGTTTGGGATACAGCAGAAGCCTCAATGATCATACCATATTCTTCAAGAAAGGGAAAAAATATCGATTCTTGCAGTTTATGTTGATGACATTATTGTTATAGGAGATAACCTTGAAGAAATATCAAAGTTAAAAATGAACCTTCATAAATTATTTGATATTAAAGACCTGGGCAGGCTTCACTATTTTTTGGGCATAGAAGTTCTTTACTCCAACAAAGGTATCTACTTGACTCAGAGGAAATATTTAATGGATCTCCTTGAAGACATTCAAATGCTTGAATGTAAACTTAGTGACATTCCAATGGAGGTAAACCAGAAATTCTTTAACGACGATAGTGAAGAATTCAAAGACATCCATAAATATCAGAAGCTAGTGGGTAAGCTCATATATTTAACCATTACTCGACCAGATATTGCATATGCAATTGGGATTGTGAGCTATATGCATTCACCAACAAAAAATCAGATGGATGCAGTATCTCAAAACAACTTTAGGAATGGGTTTACTTTATTCGAAATTATCAAATTTGGACATTGAACTTTATTCTGATGCCGACTGGGCAGGTTCTTATGATGACAGGAAGTCGACTACTGGATATATTACTTTACTTGGGAGTAATATTATATCTTGGAAAAGCAAAAAACAGACAGTGGTTGCAAGATCTACGGCAGAAGCTGAATATAGAGTTATAGCTCAAGCAATATGTGAAGGAAAATGGATATCTTCATTGATCACTGAATTAGGTTATTCAATTAACCATCCTATAACCTTATATTATGATAGCAGTGTAACAATTCAGATGGCATCTAATCCAGTATATCATGAAAGGACAAAGCATATAGAAATCGACTACCACTTTATCAGAGAGAATATATCTAATAAAGAATTCCAGTTGGAGTATGTTCATTCTTTCAAACAGAGGACTGATTTTTTAACTAAAGCTACTACCAACAAACTATTAAAGGAGACTTTATCGAAGTTGGGTGTCATCAACATTTTTCACCCAACTTGAGGGGGAGTGTTAAGGAAAGTCGTCTTAGCATGTAATGAGAGTCAAGTCATGTAAATGAGTTCTGTCTTATGTCAGTTTGTTGTTTTGAGTCTTATATCATCCTAGAAATAGTTAATTCTTAGTAGGGGTAGATTAGGAAATTAAGTTAGATAGGGTATTAATAAGTGATTAGGGTTAGAGAGAAGGATTAAGCAAGAGAGGGGGACGGCTGCACAGAGAAAGCCGATTTTGGGCTTAAGGCAGTACATTGTAAGTGATATTTCTCTTGAATAATATGAAGTTTATTTGTAAGACATTACACATTAGGGAATGACAACTTATGAAAACTAAGATTTTCTTCTAAGTTACGAGATAATTTTGAATTGTGTGTGTATTGCTGTGTATCAGCACCCATGTTACACACCCGCATCTGCACCTGCAGCCATATGACATAGATCCATCTTAGGGCAATTGTCAGATGTGCAGTGACAACATGATGTTCTTAAAGCTTCTACCATTGGATGATTCAAATCTTCTACCTTAAGATAACCTTGATCAGGTGCCTGAAGATTTTTCTTTCTTCTGTTTGAACCCTCTAATAGCAAGGCACATGATAGGGCCCTGTGGAAACAAAGAATCCATGTAGTCGACCCCATCTAGTATGGGAAAAGGCTTAGTTGTTGGTGCCACATTGCTCTCTTCTTCTCTGTTCTGTAATCCTGATTCTTGTCTCCATGATCCCTTATTTCCCGATTGATATGTTTGCTGGAAAAAAGATGTTTTTTCTTCTTTATTGAAGAATTGCGTGACTCTAGATCCTTTTTATGAATTATTCGTGAGGTTAGTCTTCTTTTGCTTTTTCTTCTGGAAGATGAGTGCGAGATGATCAGTTTCAAATTGACAGCCATAAACTATAGGACACACACCTGTTGCGTAGAACTATTTTTTCTCCAAAGACTTATGAGACTATGTGGATGAGAGAGAGAGGGGGTTCTAATCCATCCCTCTAATCAGCGAATGGCTCAAAACTATATCTGACTCTCCTAGGTCAAAGTCAGATTCAAAGTATGGATTGGCCAGATCATATTTCATCCAGCCAAATCAATATTTTATCATTTTTTTGCCTTTAACCTACATATTATTAAATTATGTCGTTTGAATCAAAATATTCCATGTATCTTTTTTGATGTTTATTGGTTGATCACATGAAAATATTAAAAGAGGTAGAGGACGACCACAAAAGTGTTGGAAAGAAACAATAAAGAATGATCTAGCTTATTGTGAGTTAACTGCTAACATGACACATGATAGGGCTCTGTGGAAACAAAGAATCCACGTAGCCGACCCTGTCTAGTATGGGAAAAGGCTTAGTTGTTGTTGTATTGGTTGATCACAGATCTTAGTTAATTGTGATACATGTCAAACAATGCACAATTGTAAACTTAGTTGTTTGCTTTTCTTTTAAACAGGTAAACGTAACTTAGTTTTGGCTTGGTACGTAACTTTACCTGTTAATTGAGTTTGTCAGCAGCCGAATGACAACATTTTCTCGTCAATTTAAAGTTAATAAAATTGCCTGATCACCTAGTTGACCATTTGTTCTTGAACCTGTTGTCGAAGTTGTCAAGAAACATCAATTTTCTTGTTATCTGTGAGATTCTCTAAAAGCATTATTTTTTTCCCACCATATATTTTCCTGTCATTATGGGAACTAACAGATGGTTAGTCTGAGTCTTTAATTTCATTATTTTTCACTTCTTGTATCTGCTGATGCACAACAGACGTACTTGCAATCTGCTACTCTGAGGTTAGAAGAGATGAGAGTGAAACGGCGTGATGCAGAGCAATGGATGTCACATCGCATGCTCCCCGAAAGCCTAAGAGAAAGAATTCGTAGATATGATCAATATAAATGGCTAGAGTTTAGAGGTGTTAATGAGGAAGAATTGATAAGGAATCTTCCTAAAGACCTCAGGAGGGATATCAAAAGACATCTATGCTTAGCACTTCTCATGAGGGTTAGTATTTTTCTTTTCTTTTCTTAATTTTCTCTGTTTCTAGTTGCAAATGCAGATAATTTTAGTGGATGTGTATAGTTAGACCGTGATGAATACATCCGTTTCTTCTGATGGATTATTCATGAATGGAGTATGAGAATGACTGAATTTTAGAGCATTGCTTTCAGTCACCCCCTACAGCTATGGGGATGTGCATGTTCAAGCATCCTGTTTTAAGAGTTGTGTACTGAATGAAATATTTAATTTTACCATGAATTTTTTATTGAAAATGTTTCTGGCATACTATGACACATGGAAACACAACTAAACATGAACATTGCCAAACAAAATTGCAATACAAATTTGTATCTTATCATTACTATAATGCGTTGTTTGCTGATTTCTTTTTATTTCATTAGGAAGTCCTTATTTCTTTGAGTCTGTTTTGGAATGAAACTGAATTCTGTAAATTGGCAGGTAGGTTTCATGATAGCAGGTAACATATTCAATATGCTTTCTGGTGCAATGATATTATAAACCTAGTTATGCGATGTTTTTTTTCAAGGGGGTTGGTGGATGTTTGTTATCGTCTTCAGATGCTACCGCTTGCTGAAAAGTAAAAAAAGACGGAGCTGCCTTTCTTTTTCCCTTCTTATCAGATAATCTTATGGAGTTCATTCTTCTTTAGCATCCACCTATTCCTGTTGCACTTAGGCTGTAGTTTCAGTTACTTTTTATATTAATTCTCTGATTACTTTTCACAGGTTCCAATGTTCACTAATATGGATGAACAACTATTGGATGCTATGTGTGATCGCCTCAAGCCATCCTTGCACACAGAAGGCAGTTACATCGTGCGAGAAGGTGATCCTGTCAATGAAATGCTATTTATCATGAGAGGAAAGCTCGAAAGCGTGACAACCAATGGAGGAAGAACCGGCTTTTTCAATTCTGACTTCCTCACAGAAGGTGACTTTTGTGGGGAGGAGCTGCTCACTTGGGCCTTGGATCCAAATCCAACAGCAAATCTCCCCTCTTCCACTAGAACAGTAAAAGCGCTTTCTGAAATTGAAGCGTTTGCTCTTACTTCGGAGGACCTTCGGTTCGTGGCCAAACAATTCCGGAGGCTTCACAGCAAGCAGCTCAGGCACACGTTCAGGTTTTACTCTCAACAATGGAGGACTTGGGCAGCATGTTTTCTTCAAGCTGCATGGCGCCGTTACTGCAGAAAGAAGCTTGAGGATTCATTGCATAGGGAGGAAGGTAGATTGCACGCAGCATTGGCTGAAAATGGAGGAGGCCTTGGCACTTCACTGAGCCTTGGGGCCACCATTTATGCTTCTAGATTCGCTGCTAATGCACTTCGCACACTCCGAGCGGCACGCAAGAGCAAGCTGACATGGTCTCCACTCATCAAACTTCCCAAGCCAGCAGAGCCCAACTTTGCACTTGATGATGACTGATCACGAGGCAAGCATTTTTACTTCAGATTGAGTTGCATGGTGTCTTGCGCATGTATGTACAAAATTATATTGTAATTATTGATGGAATGTTCCAATTAATAGATTAGCAAGCTACAGTTGCTTAATTGGGTTATGCATTTCTTTCAGTTGAAGGAATTTTCCTTTTGTGATATTACATGGCAAAACCGCCTTTCAAGGTGTTGGTTTGAAACTCCAAGGCCAGGAGAACCAGACCCTTGGAAGTCGGCTTGCAGAGAGTGCCACGAGTTGAACTGACTTTCTTTTATCCTAACCGACCCCAACAATGGGTATGGTGTGCAGAAGAAGAGACATCGTTGTTAGCATTCGAGGCATTCAAACTCGTGGCCAACGCAGAGCGTGTGCACACAACATCATCAGCAGGCATCCATGGAATTCTGAAAAGGAAAGATATATACTAACTGCTAAACTTCTGACAAAAATACTCAAAATAATGCTCAAAGAGCAACAGCTCATCTGGCTAGGATCGGTTCACAACTTGAAAGTCATGAACTCGATACCCAAGGCATGCATCTGGCTTTGGCCTCCCAATTGTACAAAAAAAAAGGGTTCAAACAATGCATACACAACAGTAAACAAATATGTCCAATTTCATTTTTTGAACACCGAATATAATGCTTATTTCTTCTTCTTAATTATATAAGCAGAAAATCATATGTATACTAGGTGCAATGCACTCATTATAACCCTCTCTTTCTCTCTCTCTCTCTCTATATATATATATAGAGTTCGTGCGATGGCTGGTCATGAGTTCGACTCTGGGGGTGTACATACACAGTTTAACACTTTCAGCATGGCTTTATGCAGCTAAGTGACAGTTTAAGTTGATCAATGGCAGAGATGGTCATGTAGCTAACTAAGTTCATGGAGTCGCAATGGCCAAATGTAAAAGTTCCTTTAACTCGAATTAAGAAAGATAAAAAGAGTAATTTGCAGACTCCAAGCACCTGGGGTGGTGAGTGAGCCAAACAACTGACACAGGTAGTCGGTTTGGGTCGTTTCGCAAACACGTGATTCGTGTTCGTGTATTTGAAAACAATTTTAAAACATGTTTGCGAGCTGTTTGCCATTTCATAACAAGCCGCCGATTGAGAAGATCATGAGCAGAGTATGAATTTTGCATTTCACCAACCGAGCTGCGCCGAAGACACTCTTCATGTCCAGCTAAGTTAAGGTCACAAACCAAACATGAGCGAGTCAGCAAGCACCCAAACCAAGCCGATCATGAGCCGCTTGGTTAGTTTACCAGCCCTAAAAACAGGTAGGGGTGTGCATAGATCAGTTTGGTTCAATAACCGAACCAAACTGAAATAACCAATAACCAAACTTTCCTTAAATTTGAAAATCGAACCAACACCGAACTGTATAGGTACGGTTACTGAACCAAATTATTTCAGTTCCGTTATTTGGTTTATCTTTTATGGCTGAATATATATATACACACACACACACACACAATATAGACACATACATATATATGTGCATGTATGTACGTATATGTATATATATAAACATATATACCATATTCACACACACATATCACACACACACACACACACACACACACACACACACACACACACATATATATATATATATATATATATATATATATTCGGTTTTCAAACCTTAAAAATCAAACCAAACAGATTCACCTATTTTTTTATAAAAGTAAAAACCAAAAACGAAACAATTTTTAGTAGAACATGGTTCAGTTCAGTTATTCAGTTATAACCGAATAATGCTTACCCCTAATTGTCATTGCAGGAGACCACAATATTCAGAGAATTTTTTCAATAAAAAACATTAGGATTTTTTTACAAGTTAACAGCTCCTGTAAAACAGGGATGTGAAACGATTTGTGGCCCATCCAGACCTGACCTGATAAACCAATCGGAAAATTGGGGTCAGTTCGGGGTTTAGCAGTCTACGTCGGGTTTGATTTGACACGAAACCGACCTGGCAAAAGTTGAGTTGCATCCAGATCAAACCTGATCCAGCTCCGAGTTTGGAAAAGACGATACAAACTGGCTTACTTCGGGTAGACATGGTCGGTTTCAAGTAGACGGAACCGAATCAGGACTGGACTGTTATCAGTATGAGTACAAAAACCTTTGATTCTGGTTTTGGTTTCTAGTTGAGTTCGGAACTGCTTAGAACCGGCCAAAATAATAAAAAAGAAAAGTAAAAATCATATAGAACCGACAGTTTGGTTTTGACTTGGTTTCAGTTCCACAGTTGAACGGGATGGTCACGGTTCTGGACCCG